>JAQPZY010001688.1:6370000-7722500 GCA_029931535.1 Margaritifera margaritifera
AAGAATACTTGGCACTTTTGGCTTAAAATATAAGGGGAACCACAGTAGCTCAACTTCGGACTCGTAATCCAAGGTTCGTGAGTTCGAGGCCAGCGTGATCTTGGGAAAATTATATAGCCACTAATGTGTTACAAATGCCGTTGAAATCATAAATATAAAAAAGCAATTGAACAGAAGTAAAGGGAATGAACATACACTAGTTTTATCTTTGGGTCTTGTTTTCTGGATTTTTTAATTTCTTTTTTGGCATCTTTCATTATATATATATATATATATATATATATATATATATATATATATATATATATATATATATATATAATTTGAGCAGATTTTGAATAATATCTAGTTTTTAATAATATCAAGATCTGGCTTTGTTGTTCTGTTGTTTTGAAACTAAATTACGATCTGATTTCTGATTTGGATAAAATAGATACAGGGTAAAATTATTTATCTTAAGTATGGCAAGATTTAAAATTATTTGTCTTAAGTATGGCAAGATTAAAAATATTTGTCTTAAGTATGGCAAGATTTAAAAATATTTGTCTTAAGTATGGCAAGATTTAAAATTATTTGTCTTAAGTATGGCAAGATTAAAAATATTTGTATTAAGTATGGCAAGATTTAAAAATATTTGTCTTAAGTATGGCAAGATTTAAAATTATTTGTCTTAAGTATGGCAAGATTTAAAATTATTTGTCTTAAGTATGGCAAGATTTAAAATTATTTGTCTTAAGTATGCCAAGATTTAAAATTATTTGTCTTAAGTATGGCAAGATTTAAAATAATTTATTTTCAAGAGATATATGCCCCTAAAAACGGTCGTTTTGCTGTTATGTGTACTTGGTGAAAATCTTGATTCCCTCTCTTACGTATTGCTTAGCAAGTTAACCTGGTTGGAGAAGACGGACAGATGCTTGAATTTCACTGCTAGTGATTGTAGAGCGTTTGTTGTAATGTGTCAGTCTAGAAGATTTGGCAGCGATTCTCTGGAAGATAGCTTTCACAAAGCTGCTCATGATAGACATAAACCTTGCTGGAGATACTGCTGTCTGGGCACACCTCTTTCATAACTTTGTAGGAGTAGATTGCTTAGGATTTCGTCCTTATCCTCCTCTTTTTCTTGTCCGCAGTCCGCTGGGCCTTACGTTTTATGGCTGCCTTCTTAGCTTTCTTGATGCTTGCTTTGGTGGGATAAACTGAATTGTGTCACGATGATGATTAGAGGACGCTACAGGGGCCTCTTTATTAGATTTGGTTTTTGGCATCCGGGTGTTTATGGTCTCTTTTTATTCTTCAAGTAGAAGAGTACTTCCTTTGTTGGCCTGGCTTTGTCATACTTGCACAAAAAGATGTAATGTAATAATTGTATACTGTACCCGTCAGACACCCCGTAAATTGAATACAGTAGCCTAAAGATATGGAGTAGCTCATCTCCCGGGGTGTAAAACAACCGGATTCCTTTCGGCTTTCTTCGCTGAATGCGAGCTGCTGAGCATGCGCAGCACTGCATCTTGTGAGCTGAAGCATTTCGGTCAAACTGAAAGTAAAACTATATCCGCCAACGTAATCAGTGTAGGTAGATACAAGCTCTGCTTATTTATTGGTAATATATATATATATATATATATATATATATATATATATATATATATATATATATATATATATATATAGAGAGAGAGAGAGAGAGAGAGAGAGAGAGAGAGAGAGAGAGAGCGAGAGAGAGAAACGTTTATTTTCCTGTAAATATGTATAATTGATTAAATATTATGAACTTAGCAATGAAGGTTATAAATAATCTTACAATTAGAACTTTTCAGATATGTCTGACAGTATGCAGACAGTGAACCCACATATTTCCTTTAATAGACCTTCCATTTCAGAATTAATATTGAATTATGATCCTTTGTACAATTACTGAACACAAATTTTAAGATTGTAAAATTTAAAATATACCAGATTTTAAACTTAGGAACATTTAAATTATTTTTTATTATTTTGATAAATAACTGGATAAAAAGAAGCAACATAGAGTGGAATGTACATTTTTAAATTGCACAATACTTTTTTTATAAATATTGTTGTCAGTTTTCTGCAAATCATTAATAAAATTATACAATTCAAGTTCCATTGTTATGATTGAGGCAATTTTCGTTATATATACAGCAGCAGCGAAAAAGAAAGTACCAGGCTGCTGTGTGTATAAAGAAAGTGCCGCTTAGAAGTAAAAATGACCCAAAGCCTTGTAGGCAAAATACTTTAAATCGGGCTCAGCACAGCCAAACCAGTTTTTGAGCGCGTATTTCTTGCACACCAAAAATGCGGTCGTTTTGTATTTAATCATATATCATGTATATATTATTGTGGATACATTTTTTTATATCTTTTATCATGTAAATATAGCAATAACATTTTATGAGAAAGATATTAAAAAAACAACAGCTGCATTGTAGATCTATAGGTTACTGTTGAGAATCAGAAATACCCCAAAACATTGTAGGCAAAATACTTTAAAGACGGTTCAGTCCAACCAAACCAGTTATAGAGAATGTTTTTCAGACCCACATTCCTCTGTATGCGATTATAAAACTCTCTCGTATGTACTATCATATATAAGACTTTTATATCCAAACAGAGCAATCACTTCATATACAAAATAGTGTGTTCAAAAATACCCTTCAAAATAAACCATGCAACAAAAAATTCTATGCAACAAACTAAATTCCTTCCTTTTCACATATTTTATACATATTAACCTCAGTTACAGCTTTGCTACATGTCCTCTCTTGGTACTTATCTAAAGTACCAATCTTATTATTGTATTTGTATTAAAGTTGCTTATCGTCAACTACTGCCATGTGCCACTACTATTTTGGATATTTTCTGCAGCCACCCTTCAAAGCCATCTAGTTGCAGCGTGAAGAGAGCTTTTAAGGGACGTTTTGAAACGCCAGTGTTATCAATATCGCTCGCTCGCTCGATCGATCGATGGAGATATTTTCTTTTTATCTCCTTCAAAGTACTCAGCATCTTGTTGGCCAGCCTAATCTGAATGGCGCTGTTTGACTGGCTAATAATCAAGTGAATTTTTTTCCGCCAAAATTTCAATCCGTGTTTCATAACCAAACTCGTTTTGCTCCATGAATATTAAATACATGAGTGTTTTCGTTTGCTTTGTCATAGTTTCTTTTCTCAAAATCAGTGTCCAAGTAGGAAAAAATCGGTGCTGTCTAATAATAAAATCGGTATCCAAGTAGGAAAAAATCGGTGCTGTCTAATAATAAAACGGTATCCAAGCAGGAAAAAATCGGTGCTGTCTAATAATAAAATCAGGATCCAAGTAGTAAAAAATCGGTGCTGTCTATTAATAAAATCTGTATCCAAGTAGTAAAAAATCTGCTGTCTAATAATAAAATCAGTATCCAGGTAGTAAAAAATCTGTGCTGTCTAATAATAAAATCAGGATCCAGGTAGTAAAAAATCTGTGCTGTCTATTAATAAAATCAGTATCCAGGTAGTAAAAAATCTGTGCTGTCTAATAATAAAATCAGTATCCAGGTAGTAAAAAATCGGTGCTGTCTATTAATAAAATCAGTATCCAGGTAGTAAAAAATCTGTGCTGTCTAATAATAAAATCAGTATCCAGGTAGTAAAAAATCGGTGCTGTCTAATAATAAAATCAGTATCCAGGTAGTAAAAAATCGGTGCTGTCTAATAATAAAATCAGTATCCAGGTAGTAAAAAATCTGCTGTCTAATAATAAAATCAGTATCCAGGTAGTAAAAAATCGGTGCTGTCTAATAATAAAATCTGTATCCAGGTAGTAAAAAATCGGTGCTGTCTAATAATAAAATCAGTATCCAGGTAGTAAAAAATCTGTGCTGTCTAATAATAAAATCTGTATCCAGGTAGTAAAAAATTGGTGCTGTCTAATAATAAAATCAGTATCCAGTTAATAAAAAATCTGTGCTGTCTAATAATAAAATCTGTATCCAGGTAGTAAAAAATTGGTGCTGTCTAATAATAAAATCAGTATCCAGGTAGTAAAAAATGGGTGCTGTCTAATAATAAAATCAGTATCCAGGTAGTAAAAAATCGGTGCTGTCTAATAATAAAATCAGTATCCAGGTAGTAAAAAATCTGCTGTCTAATAATAAAATCAGTATCCAGGTAGTAAAAAATCTGCTGTCTAATAATAAAATCAGTATCCAGGTAGTAAAAAATCTGTGCTGTCTAATAATAAAATCAGGATCCAGGTAGTAAAAAATCTGTGCTGTCTATTAATAAAATCAGTATCCAGGTAGTAAAAAATCTGTGCTGTCTAATAATAAAATCAGTATCCAGGTAGTAAAAAATCTGCTGTCTAATAATAAAATCAGTATCCAGGTAGTAAAAAATCTGCTGTCTAATAATAAAATCAGTATCCAGGTAGTAAAAAATCTGTGCTGTCTAATAATAAAATCTGTATCCAGGTAGTAAAAAATCGGTGCTGTCTAATAATAAAATCAGGATCCAGGTAGTAAAAAATCTGTGCTGTCTATTAATAAAATCAGTATCCAGGTAGTAAAAAATCTGTGCTGTCTAATAATAAAATCAGTATCCAGGTAGTAAAAAATCTGCTGTCTAATAATAAAATCAGTATCCAGGTAGTAAAAAATCTGCTGTCTAATAATAAAATCAGTATCCAGGTAGTAAAAAATCTGTGCTGTCTAATAATAAAATCTGTATCCAGGTAGTAAAAAATCGGTGCTGTCTAATAATAAAATCAGGATCCAGGTAGTAAAAAATCTGTGCTGTCTATTAATAAAATCAGTATCCAGGTAGTAAAAAATCTGTGCTGTCTAATAATAAAATCAGTATCCAGGTAGTAAAAAATCGGTGCTGTCTAATAATAAAATCAGTATCCAGGTAGTAAAAAATCGGTGCTGTCTAATAATAAAATCAGTATCCAGGTAGTAAAAAATCTGTGCTGTCTAATAATAAAATCTGTATCCAGGTAGTAAAAAATCTGTGCTGTCTAATAATAAAATCTGTATCCAGGTAGTAAAAAATTGGTGCTGTCTAATAATAAAATCAGTATCCAGTTAATAAAAAATCTGTGCTGTCTAATAATAAAATCTGTATCCAGGTAGTAAAAAATTGGTGCTGTCTAATAATAAAATCAGTATCCAGGTAGTAAAAAATTGGTGCTGTCTAATAATAAAATCAGGATCCAGGTAGTAAAAAATCTGCTGTCTAATAATAAAATCAGTATCCAGGTAGTAAAAAATTGGTGCTGTCTAATAATAAAATCAGTATCCAGGTAGTAAAAAATCTGCTGTCTAATAATAAAATCAGTATCCAGGTAGTAAAAAATCTGCTGTCTAATAATAAAATCTGTATCCAGGTAGTAAAAAATCTGCTGTCTAATAATAAAATCTGTATCCAGGTAGTAAAAAATTGGTGCTGTCTAATAATAAAATCTGTATCCAGTTAATAAAAAATCTGTGCTGTCTAATAATAAAATCAGTATCCAGGTAGTAAAAAATCTGCTGTCTAATAATAAAATCTGTATCCAGGTAGTAAAAAATCTGTGCTGTCTAATAATAAAATCTGTATCCAGGTAGTAAAAAATTGGTGCTGTCTAATAATAAAATCAGTATCCAGTTAATAAAAAATCTGTGCTGTCTAATAATAAAATCTGTATCCAGGTAGTAAAAAATTGGTGCTGTCTAATAATAAAATCAGTATCCAGGTAGTAAAAAATTGGTGCTGTCTAATAATAAAATCAGGATCCAGGTAGTAAAAAATCTGCTGTCTAATAATAAAATCAGTATCCAGGTAGTAAAAAATTGGTGCTGTCTAATAATAAAATCAGTATCCAGGTAGTAAAAAATCTGCTGTCTAATAATAAAATCAGTATCCAGGTAGTAAAAAATCTGCTGTCTAATAATAAAATCTGTATCCAGGTAGTAAAAAATCTGCTGTCTAATAATAAAATCTGTATCCAGGTAGTAAAAAATTGGTGCTGTCTAATAATAAAATCTGTATCCAGGTAGTAAAAAATTGGTGCTGTCTAATAATAAAATCTGTATCCAGGTAGGAAAAAAACTGTGCTGTCTATAATAAAATCAGGATCCAAGTAGGAAAAAATCTGTGCTGTCTAATAATAAAATCATTATCCGAGTAGGAAAAAATCGGTGCCGTCTAATAATAAAAATACTACTATTACTACTCCTTCTTCTACTACTAATAAAACAACAATAAGAATCAGAACAATGAGAAGAAGACGACAACGAAGAATAATAACAATAACAAGTAAAACAACAACATTGAAAATAAGAATAATAACAATTACAACAATAATAATAATAATAATAATAATAATAATGATATATGGAATTTCATTGCATTATTTTATCGTGTGTGCGATTGTTTACTTAAATCTACACAGATTTTAAGTAATACTCATCAAAATTTTTGCTGTAATCTTTACTTATTTCATTCTCCGCGGTTTTTAGTATCTTTAGAGACTGTTTGGTGCATTTTCTTACTTTATCTTCGTTGCACTGTTATAATCTTATTCAAATTGTGATGTGAAAATTGATCGCTTTGATTTTCGGCCAAGGCTTCTTGTTTTTGAAGCAAACGATTACAACGCTGGTATTCCTATTTTTTATTTTTATTTTTTCATTTTATGTTTTAAAATATAAAAAATTGAAAGGAATGAAAATGTACATGTCCCTTATAACAGTGTGCGTTTATTTCAACTAGGATATCATTTGCCCTTCTTATCGACTTAGTTTGATTTTCGCAACATGTATTATCTAGTAATTATATTTACTTCAAAAACTACAATGGGTTTGATCTGGTGAAAGATATTGACATAATCACAGTGGGTGAGGATACAGATTTATTTTAAATACAATTTTTTTTTCCTTTTCTTCCTTCCTCGCTTCTTTTCTCCATTTCTTCCTTCCTTTCATATCTGTGTTACATAATTAAGTGAGAGGTCAACCAACTTATCCTTTCTTCTCTCCTTTCTAGAAACGAAATATGTTCAGGATTTTGCTGTAAATAAACTAAATTACAGTATTTCTAATGCCATTTCTTCATGTTTTTATTTATTTTCCCGTGGGGGTGGGGGTGGGGGTAGTTTCACACGTTGCGTAAAGGGATATAAACTTCTCTCTTCAATAGTCTTGGTGTAGGTGTTGCAGCTCTTGTTTTTGTTGCTGATGATGATGATGCCGATGCTGATGACGATGTGTACAAAACTGAAAAATGTCACTGCAACAATGCTTTGAGCTGCGTAATAATGTTGTGACATAGGTATAGTATCACTTTTCTGCCAATGGCGGCGTCCAGATTTAAGTTTTATAATAAAGTTTTTGTTGTGTTCAAGATTTTGCAAGTCATATACTGAGTGGATACATAATTGCACAAATGCAGGTGAAACACGAGGTCCCGCATAATGCTTGCATTATTTAATTTATTATTATTATTATTATTATTATTATTGCTAATATTATTATTGTGGAGGTTCCGTAAAGTTTTCGTCATAATTTTTGTCTGAAAATATGGGAATCTGTTAGTTTACACTTACTTTTCTATATTTTTAACACGGTATATCGATTGCCGTGCTGACGTGACGTTAAACCCCATTCATACATCCCTACATTTTCAGTTGGATTTAGGGATTTCGAGCAGATTCTATGAAGCTTTATTACCATAACAGATGGTGCATCGCAGCTTAGCCAGGTTAAGTACATATATATATATATATATATATATATATATATATATATATATATATATATATATATATATATATATATATATAATCAGACAAGGGCTACACAGTGAAGTAACGAAACTTTTTCAGGAAAAAATTGATTTCATAAGCGAAGCTGTCTTATTACTATGACGGATCGTAAGTGAATTGCAAATCCAATACGGTGTCGCTCAAATGACCACACAGTCGCTTTTTTTTAACATCACCTCGCAAACCATGGTTGTACAGAAATAAGTCACCAAGAAATTTAGATTCTGCAACATAATCATAGGTCTCCAATATATAGTAGGTGCCATATTCATATTAGAAAATAGCAACTTCAAGAAAATATACAGTCGTTACCAGACTGGGGGCTAAAAATCTGATACTTTCGTTCTGATGGCATTTCTGAGTGGAAATATAAGCGTACCCTCATTTTATTTACAGTATTTTGTATTACGATGCTGGTGGATTCCATCTCGGATCTTGTCCTTGAGGCATAATTTGGTCAGAGGTCAACCAAGAGCAAATGCACTGTAAAATGAGACGTCCACATAACATTAGAATCTAACAGTGAAAATCTTACAAGATTTCGAGAAGGACTCTTAATGAATAGAGAGGAGTAAACTATTGTAAGTGAAAATGGTAATTGTTTGTCCGTCCCTCGGGGTTAATTCTTCTCATGTTGCGATCATTTGGTGCACGCTATAACTACGTAATCAACTAGCCACGGGTTTAAAAAAATATTATTGATGAATATTTTTCAGAAGAAGCTGTATCCATGTTTAATCAAATTATCAAAGGAATGAAGAACAGGAATGTCATTCTCGATCACTAACTGTAGAGGCAAACATTGAGGTCCAATATCAATCAAGTGCAAAATTCTCACAAAACAATTTCGATGTGATTGACATTTAAATAAGTTGTAATTTAATAGAGGTGACAACTTTTATGAAGTGAACAAACTTACCCTATATAGTATTTATACTATTTGAACCCTTTACTGCATGATGACGCCTTTCATGACAAATCCGATTAAGATTCCAAGAACTACCCAAATTAAGTCTTTGTACCAAAAACTGTCACTTATATGGCCGAGAGAGTGAATCTAGAAAATAAAATATGAAGCAAATCATTAGTTTATTCGCAGGATTAAAGCAACTGCACAGTTCAAACTACACGCATCAGTTGTATGTGTATCCGCCATTTGTAAACATGAGCTCAACATCTCGCAGTTGCAACGTGATGTCATTTGAAATTTTGAATATTGGAGTTGAAAGATTTTTGATAATATACATGGGAATATGCCATTCTTTGAACTATTCCAGTTTATTATTATCAAGGTTTCACCAAAAAAAGAGGAATATTAGAGCAAACTTCAAACTTTGGAACGAGGCTATACGTTAAAAATAAGTTACTGCCACGTGTTCACTTCTTAAGTTCATATTCGTCATTTCACCAAACAGATATGACCAAGAATCACCAATTTCTCAAAAATATGGATTTTCGATATCTAAAAGACATTTACTCGCTAATTGTAATACTAATCAGCATGAAAAATATACAAATGAAGTCCTCGAATATTCGTCTATTTTTAGAAACACGGAAAAACCATTAGCCACATGGCCCGGCAAATTCTGCTCAACTCCACTAATCGATAGTGCATGTTTGTCGCGGTAAAATTTAGTTGCCATTAGAGAAACGTGTTTCAATACTTTTAAATCATTAATTAATGTTACATGTCATTTTAAAATCATTACAGCTCATAACTTGTTGAATTTCACAAGAAAGTTGATGCACGATAGCGAGCACTTCACATTTCGAAAACCATTAAAATCGTTAAATATACTAAATACTGCACATCAATACTGATTTCATTCTCGATTGCCACCCCCTCCCCAATCCCGGGAGGGGGGGGGGGGGCAAAGATCTGCTAGAACCTTTGTTTTTAATCAGTAGCAATTTCATTACTGCTCCCAAGAGCACATTTCGAGTTGCTTTCTGCATTGATAATGAGAGAGTAGGATGGTGTTTTACAATTTTGAAACTTCGACAACCTTTTGTGGCATAGAAAATTGACAGAAGTACAAAACTAAGCTAACATCATACTCTTTCATTAATAAGGGATACAGAGAAGGGATAAATTAATTTCATATTGGTCTCTGAATAACTTACTCAACAACAATAATGATCCTAGTACATGGGTATAAAACTATAGTAAGGTATATACGACACATTATCATTTAAGTTTCAGTTTCATGACTTTGGTTAACAGAAAATGTGTCTGGTTTTAGAGTTACTGAATACAGTACATAAAATATAATAAAATATATAATACAGAGTATAATACATACAAGTACTTGTAAACAATCTATTTAGGATAGATTGATATTTGAAAAAAAACAATAGACTTATCTGTGCAATCAAGAGATATCATTTCGGCAGCAGGCAAAACATAATTTGGTCAGTCAATGAATCTAAATTTGAGTGAAAAGGGACAAAATTAAAGCAATGATTTTCCATCTGTCACAGATGTTACAGGGCACATACTAACAAGGTAACAATTAAATTAGTTTCAGGCAAATAAAATAATGTATCCACTCATTGTTTGGCTTCATTTTTATAAAGTTATTGTTGGTGATTATTTCAAGATACATGCATCATTATTATGTCCTATTCATTTAAGCTTTACTTCACAGAATTTCCAATAATGTTTTTACCTATGCAAGCCTGTCAACTGTGAAATATAATTCTTTTGTACAATATTTTAGATTTTAATTAAATACTTGTTAAAGACATCCAATTATGTGCTTTTTTGTCATTCTTTTCAATAATGTGATAAGTTAAACAAAACAGTGATACAGTTACAAACTAAGAGCATTTCATAAGGCTATTATATTAGACATTTTTATTCCACACACATTTTGACTGTCATGATTTCAGTGACATACATTCCCATTACAATTGACTGTCTCATATTAGGATATTCTTCCTCTTAATGTTAATTTTGATTGGAAATTATTTAATGATGTTTATTCCATGTGTAAGTTATAATGATATTCATCCTCTTTGTTATTTTCTCATAATAAAATGTTTAAAGGATCCCAATAAGCAAAACATTTATAATGCTAGATTAATCATATGATAAACTACATGTCTTAATTTTCTTTTTAATCCATAAAAATTACATGGTGAAATGAAAGATCATTACTTCTGAGTAGATTGATTCAGACATTGATCTTTGGGAATATTTCATGGTTTATGAAGACATTTTTTAAAATAAATTTTTATACAGCAGTTCATATTTTTTAATAATCCTTCAAGATCTGACATCTTTGGCACTCAGTACTCAAACAAGATATAAAGAAAAGGATGCTCCTACCATATTTTCCTATAATGCACTCCCCTCTGCCCTTTCTAGCATCCATCCCACATTGTCCAGATTACTAAAAAAAAATACTTAAAACTATGCTATCTTCAAATAATTTCATATATTATTATGTTTTATTTAATATAGAATACTTCTATGAGTGAAGCTTCTTTGTTCTTTATTTTTAAAAGAACATCCTAAATATTGTTACCAAAAGTGTGTTCTTGGGTTGAGAAATACTTATACCAGTATGTCCTATTTGTTATGTTCCAAAAATTACACCTTTGCCCAAAAAATGAACCACATTTGTAAAAGGTGCCCCTATTGCATTCCCCGAAATTTTATTTTCATATAATTTTATTTTTATATGAATTGAGTATTCAGTTTTAAAAAAGGCAACAACAAAATATATATATATATATATATATATATATATATATATATATATATATATATATATATATATATATATATATATATATATATATATATATATATGTTTCCTATTGCACTGGTTTTAAAATTAGGGTATGCAGGTATTTTTCTTTTTTTAACATTATATATAAATCAAAAAATATTTCAAGCGCTTCAAAGTACTAAGAAAAACTGGCTCAATTAGATGCAAAGATTATTTTCAGCAATTTGATATTTTTTATTATTAAAATAAACAAAAACAAAGCAAAAAACAAACAAACAAAAAAAAAATGTTGGGGGGGGAGGGGAAAAGTGCTAGAGTCGGCAATAAGAAACAGGGACGATTAAAGGACCGTAAACAAACATTTTTTGTGTGGCCTAAGCCAGCTTTCAGGAGATTCTTTCCATTGCCTATGCCACTATCCCTTTCTTTATATCTTGTTTGAGTACTGAGTGTATATAAACTGAAAGCATGACTGATTTGGCAAGAAAATAGTAAGCTTAATATAAATGAAAAATAATTAAAAATATGTAATTTTGTCATGATTTGTACACATTCTAGGCTATATTTGGTTGCCATGGCAACCAACCATTTCATCCCCTGTATGCTGAAATAAAGTATGCCCAATACCCATCCAATATCCACAACAAATTTCCCACTATAAAGGAAATTATTATTGCACAAGATGTAACTCAAAAGTGATGCCAAATGATTGAATTAATGGATCAATCCTGTGCAAAATAAACCACCTGTTGTGCCTATATTTGGTGAAACTTGTACAATCCAAGCTAAATAATTAGAAATTCTCACTTTTCTCAATAAAAAATGTAAAAAATTCAAAGCATGACTGATTTTGCAAGAAAATAGTAAGCCTAATATAAATGAATATTGAAAAATATGTAATTTTGTCATGATTGGTACACATTCTAGGCTTGATTTGGTTGTCATAGCAACCAGCCATTTCATCCCCTGTATGCTGAAATAAAGTATATCCAATATCCATCCAGTGTCCACAACAAATTTCCCACAGTAAGGAAAATTATTATTGCACAAGAAGTAAACTCAAAAGTGATGCCAAATTACTGAATTAATGGATAAATCCTGTGCAAATCAGGCAGTCCTGCCTCCAGACTGATGCGCAGTAAAGGGTTAAGCATAACTGATAATAGACCGTGGGCATATTTGAAGCATAAAGTGGGGCTAACTGATAATAGACCGTGGGCATATTTTAAGCAGAAAGTGGGGCTAGCTGATAATAGACCGTGGGCATATTTTAAACATAAAGTGGGGCTAACTGAAAATAGACCGTGGGCAATCAACAGTATCTTAGGCATTTATTAGAATGCGAATTAAGTAAAAACAATAAAATCCAGTTATTTATGATCATAATACTTATCCCCGTTGTACTACTCTCGTGTAACCCCCCACCCCCTTTATTTTCTTCTTAAATAAGAAAACAAAATTGCACCATATTTTCCAAGCTTTACAGGCTACTTTTCCAAAGACAACGAGACAAATCAAAGTACTAAAAGTACCACTGTGCAGACAATTTTTATGTGACTCCCAGAGAGTATTTACTCCCCCTTTATTTAAAAGATATAATATTATGTTTCATCATAAGCAAGACTTTACTTATCGCAAAGAATAACTGTGTGTGTTCAGAGTAATCATCAAGCTATTAGCGTCACCTTTGTGTCTAGATTGTAATAAAGATAGTACTGAACGCGTGCAGTCTTTATGACGAGGCAGTATTAACCCAGTATTAGATCAAACCAGTAGCGTACTAACGGAAGGGGAAGGGGCGGACCAGAGGTCTTGGGGCGCCAAAACAGCTGATAAAAATGCGGGCCTCGTATTCTGGCCCTTTGGGCCATCATCGTCGACCCGGGCGCCATTTACCCTTAGTACGCCACTGGATCAAACTGTTGTCATGTTGGCGTGCGAATTGATGATACTTCTATTGCATCGCAGGCACCACGCTGAGTAAGTACATGTCAATCTCGACCATTGGCACGTGCACTGAATCTTACTGAAAAACAAAGACACAGATGAAAATTGCCTATTTTCCATTGGGGTGATATGGTGATAGTATTGACAAAATGCAACTATTAGCCTATACCAAGTTTTGATTGTAAAGTTTTGATAACGCAAGACATTCAATAGACATGTCGACATTATAATTTTACCTTTGCAGTTCATCTAGTTTTTATTTTTCTATCAAAAGTTATTCATCAAGAAAATTCGATAATTTATAAGACGAATGAAGTATGTAATAAAAAAAAGTTACTCAAAGATAACGAGAAGATACAAAAATTATGGCAAATAGAATGCCGAATCTTTTTGCGCAAATAACATAGATATATTATTGAATATAATTTCAATATGACATGAATATCTTTATGTAAATTTAAATAATTTAGGAAACAAAATAATATGTATTATGTTGGGTATAGTGATTCGTCGTTGTACTTTCCAAAGCTGATGAGAAAGAGAGAAAAAACATTGAATATTGGATTAATATATTATATTATTAGATGTTAATTTTAAAAAATTCAATTTACTAGCAAACCAGAATCGATAATCATTACTTCAGACTGAATTAACTGCAGAGGTTTTCTTTGAGGTTCCTTTATGACGTCAGTCAAACATACGCATTCTAGTAGCCGTCAATCCAACGGCTGCTGCTATGTAATTCTATGAAAAATAATCTGGTTTAGTGCCTAATTTGTTAGCTATCAGTTTACTAATTATAAGTTTGTTAGTTTTATTAGATATCATCTCCGGAAATCCGCTAGCTTTGAGAAATTGAATCAATTCTTACTTTAGCAGTTCCGTATCACATATCTACGAGTTTTAATTTGTAAATATAAGAAAGGAAGGCTGGTAATTCAGTGCTTGGTCTAACGTTTATATCATCTACAATGCAGTTCAGTCTATTAAAAAGTGAATTGCACTTCATATATTTCAAAGTTTTTATCACTCCAATTTAATTAATTTTTTCCCTATATTTTGTGATAGAATTTAAATTATTTTGCTAATTTTGGGTCTGTTTTTATTTGACTGTTATAACAACTTTATTTCGGCGAGAAAAAATGTTCAGTGCCACATATTTAACCAAATCCCAACCGAATACGCATACCGAAAAACATATTACCGAATATTATACAAAAGAATACTTTATATACCAAAGTCATCTTCGATTGAAAGTAAAGAACACATTCAGACGTGCTTATTGTAAACTGGATTTCATCCATATCTCTATATCCATAATAGGAAGCAGCAAACTTCACTTTGTAACCAAAGTCTTACCCCATTTTGTAATCCAAGTCTTACCCCATATTACAACATTTGTAACCCAAGTCTTACTCCAACATTACAACATTTGTAACCCAAGTCTTACCCCACATTACAACATTTGTAACCCAAGTCTTACCCCACATTATAACATTTGTACCCCAAGTCTTACTCCACATTACAACATTTGTAACCCAAGTCTTACTCCACATAACAACATTTGTAACTCAAGTCTTACCCCACATTATAACATTTGTAACTCAAGTCTTACTCCACATAACAACATTTGTAACTAAAGTCTTACCCCACATTATAACATTTGTAAATCAAGTCTTAACCCACATTATAACATTTGTAACCCAAGTCTTAACCCACATTATAACATTTGTAACCCAAGTCTTACTCCACATTGCAACATTTGTAACCCAAGTCTTACTCCAACATTACAACATTTGTAACCCAAGTCTTACCCCATATTACAAGATTTGCTGAATATGTTAACTTTATACATAATTTAAGTCACGTACATCTCGCCGACAGAGCGGCCAATAGAAGGATTGTACTGCATGATCTAGATGCTATTATAAATTAATATGAAAAGACTTTTGTCTTGTTTGGCGCAATGCTGACTTAACTCCGATATCTGGCGGCGGAAGAACAGTTCCGTACCTATGCCATTTTAGTCTCGGCTGCAAAACATAGGCGAGGCATAGGGATCACTTTTCCAACGGCGTTGTTGTTGTTGTTGTCGTTGTTGTTGTAGGCGAGAACGTGAAGTTTTGCATTTAGCTCAGTTTCTCTGACACCGTTGTATGTGCAGTCATAACACTTACCGAGTTTGTTCATCTTGGAGTGCTCTACTCACAACAGGCAAAAGTTGGGTTCTGTTACCTATTTCTCACGTTCCAGAGATTATAATAAAGTTTTGCATTTAACTCAGTTTCTCTGACACAGCTGTGTGTAGTCATGAGACTTAATGGTTATATTCAGCTTGTAGGGTTCTATTCACCACTGGCAAAGGTTGGTCCTGGTGACCTACTTTTTGCGTTCCAGATATTACCTTATTGTTTTGAATTTTGTTCAGATTATCTGACACTACTGTATGTACAGGCGATTAATTTTATGGGTATATTCATCTCAAACTTTGCATTATGACGTAAATAGCCAATAGTAGTTGCCAATTTATTGACATTTGTTTGTTTTCTGCCATTCTGTGCCACTATTTACATATTTTGAATCCCATAATAGACTGAAATTATTAAGAATCTCATTTATTGTTCATGAGCGTTAAAGAAAATTTGTGAAAGGACTAATTCAAGTGAGTCAGTCAAACAGAATGTGTACATTTGAAACAGTTATAAACTAATACAAAATAGTAATTGCAGCATTAAACCATGATGCTAAGATACCCTTTGCATGAAGTGCGGCTAACTAATAATAGACCGTGGACAATGGACGGTATCTTGTCATCAAGTGCGGCTAACTAATAATAGACCGTGGACAATGGACGGTATCTTGTCATCAAGTGCGGCTAACTGATAATAGACCGTGGACAATGGACGGTATCTTGTCATCAAGTGGGGCTAACTAAAAATAGACCATGGACAATGGACGGTATATTGCCATCAAATGGGGCTAACTAATAATAGACCGTGGACAATGGACGGTATATTGTCATCAAATGGGGCTAACTAATAATAGACCGTGGACAATGGACGGTATCTTGTCATCAAGTGGGGCTAACTAATAATAGACCATGGACAATGAACGGTATCTTGTCATCAAGTGGGACTAATTGATAATAGACTGTGGACAATGGACGGTATCTTGTCATCAAGTGGGGTTAACTAATAATAGACCATGGACAATGGACGGTATCTTGTCATCAAATGGGGTTAACTAATAATAGACCGTGGACAATGGACGGTATCTTGTTATCAAGTTGGACTAACTGATAATAGACGCTAACCAGTGGGTAATATCTTAGGCAAACATTATGCCGAGATAATCCCCGGATTTGATTTCCTATTACTTACCCAGGTAGTAATATTATCGTTTAAACCCTTTCATTTGAATAAGGAAACAAAACTGTACCATACCCTTTTCCGAACAAAAATGAGACAAATCAAAGTATTGAAAGTACCGTAGTTTAGAGAGTTTTTAACGGACACCCAAAAAGTATTTACTACCCGGATTGAAAAGACTTAATGTCATGCTTCATCATAAAGAAGACTTTACTTATCGTAAAGAATAATTGGGTGTATACAGAGTAATTATCAAGCTGTTAGCATCACCCCTGCGTCTAGATTGTAATAGAAAGAATACTAATAGATGCATGCGCATTCTTTTTCACGAGTCACTCTAACCCAGTATCAAATAAAATTGTCCTCATGATGGCATGCGAAATCAAACGATGGATGGAATACATGGCAATCTCGACCGAAGGAATGTACATAAACATCTTGATATATTTTTTCGTGATACATTTTAATTTAATATGTTACACAGACATACACACACATTGTAACAGCTGTCAGTTGGCTTTTTTCCATTGTGGATATATGGTGATAGTATTGACAAAATGTTGATATTAGCCTGCAGTTTTAATTGTAAGGTTATTATGACGTAATAAATTCAATACAAATTTGGATACTGGCAGGCAGTGTCGAATTTGTTAGCTTTAAGGAGGGGAAAAGTATCCTTGCCTGATAGATTCCTGCGACATCTTCCTCCCCAAACTCGATACAAAAGACATACAAATCTTTCAAAGCTGGTATCTATCTATATCTTACAGTAGCGGAAAAAGGATATGGGAGCAAACAAACGTTTCATCTTTAACCTTCTTTTTAGGGCGTTGCATCCAAGATAGTTTGTCATCACTGATGATGGCACTTACAGTAGCATAAGACGGACAGTACAAAAATCCTTCTTGACTATTCATGATGCCATTCATTACAACAAACTTGGGGTAAGTTTACATTTTTTGAAGAAAAGATGTTAAAGGCGGTAAGGTTTATGACAAATATGCTAATTTTTGCTGCGAAACAACACAGCCACAAGAACTGAAAACTTGCTATGGTTTTACAGAGTCTCTTTAAAGTGTCTTAAACAGACAAGATGTCAGTCACATACATGTAAACCACAGGGGGGCCAGTACAAGGATTGCCGTGTATGCAAATTAATAATAACTTGTCCTGTTTTGGTAGAATGTCAACTTAACTCCTATTTCTGATCATTTATTGGAAGTTTACATGTTTTGATGAAAAGCCTTTCTTTTAATCAGAGAAATTGCAATCGTCTGTGAAAACAAATATTCTTAGATTTTATGTATTTGAATGATCAGATTCAACATCATACTTATCATGCTTTTCATTGGGTTACCTTCGTTGGGTAGGATAACACCACTGCCACAACGCTGTAAATTTGCTGGTAAAAAGTCACTTGGAGAAAGCCGTAAATTGATAATTGCAGTACACCTAATTTAGAATACATTTGCTTTGATCTTTTCTCTTGAATGGCTTTAAAGCAGAATGGACAGATTTTGCTAAATACGTGGGAGGAACAAGTCAGGAATTATTTTTATTGCAGTGAAGGAACACAGGGCCGACGATGTTGCAAGGTAGCACGCAACAGACTTCACACTATACCGATGACATCACTGAGCTACCGTACATAGTCTGGTTCTTTTTCCCTTGTTTTTTTTTTATTGGATTTAAAATCGTGATAAGAGAAGGACAACCAGTCAACGTGCACGTGTACTAATGCGCGGAGACGATGTACTAAGGTTTATATGACCCGAGGGTCAAAACAGTCCAACAGGAGCGATATATTCTCAAAGAGTATGAGCAATGACTAGTGTGCATCTTTGTTTAATTATCTTGGAAAAGTGTGTCGGAAGAACAAATCCTTATCAATCCCATTTTTGCCACGTCTGCAAAGCAGAGGCGAGACATAGATATCACGTTTGCTACGGTGTTGCAGTTGCTGCTGTTGTCATAGGCACCAACGTTAAGTTTTTTGCATTTAGCTCAGTTTCTCTGATACCGTTGTAAGGACAGCCATTAAACTTAATGGTGTATTTATGTTGTAGGGTATGACTCAACACGGCCAAGTAGATCATGGTGACCTACTTTTCACGCCCCAGCGATTACGTAACGTTTTCGTATTTAGCTCAGTTTCTCTGACACGGTTCTATGTACAGTCATAAAACCTGACGGGTGCATTCATACTGGAACGTGCTACTCACTGCGTTGTTACGACTCTATGGCTTCAAAATATCTAACAGATAGAAAGCGAAACCAATAAAATCAAGTAAAATCAACAAGCAATTTATTTCTAGACAATTAAAGTGAAACTTCAAAAGACACTTAAAATAATGTGAATTAAAGTCCAAATAATCCTAGTGTGCTAATCACAAGTCCAAAAATATATAATGTTCTGAATTAATTCCAATAATCTTGAATGTCCTGATGTATTACAATGATGTAATCTAGAATGTTTTGAATGAATTCGCATAAATCCCCAAAAGTCCTAAAATCTATGAGCACTTTAGTATTTCCAATGAATATTTTAAATAAATAATTCCTCTCTCTGAATTATATATAGTTTTCACAACTGTAACGTCTGATTATTAAAATAGCTTCTTTACAGACTGATGTTTAGAACCCTAATGATCTCTTGTTTGCTAGCCCATATATATATATATATATATATATATATGTATATATATATGTATATATATATATATATATATATATATATATATATATATATATATATATGACAATTCTCACATCAGAATATGAATAATTTTTATGGAAAATTACTTTGTGTACCTGACTTTTGTCACAACAAGACATGGAAATATCAGTCCAGCTGCTAACAAAACCGGCCTTGAACTCAAATGCTATGTAAGCAAAATGACCATAATCTGACTAAAGGACAATTTACAATCATGGACACGTATTATAAATTCAATATACATAATAACGTTTAAAAGTAGATTCTGGTGACCTGCTTTTCACGCTTCAGTAATTACTTTAAAAGGTGTAAGGGACTTCCTGAAGTCTTTAAGCTTCAGTAATTACTTTAAGGGTGTAAGTGACTTCCTCAAGTCTTTAAGCTTCAGTAATGACTTTAAAAGGTGTAAGTGACTTCCTCAAGTCTTTAAACTCAACAAAAGCAGGAAATAAATGGATTCCAGCAAATTGTTAACCTTGTAAGTTTAAAAACAATGTTGAGAACAGAAATTCAAAATATAAAGACAATTTACCATTAGGTGAAAGACTAAAACAACTGTTTAAATAGAAAAGTTTTACAACTGCCACGATTATAGGTATGATTGTAGTAACTCTTGTTCTATCCATAACAAATTTGTGGAAGTGGTTGAAACACAAGAGTTATTGGCTGACAAGGTCAAACAAAGGCTTACAAAATTTGCCAACAAAGGCAGTAGTAACCAACTAATGCTGGGATAAGCAAATGACGTAATCAGCCAAGAAAACAAAAAACAAAAAAACAACCTGATGGCTTTCCGAAAAACCATACGACTGATAGGAGTACTTATATTATATTATTGTAATTACAAATATGTAAAAATATTTAATCAACTGCCACTAGAACAAACACTTGTTTTTTTGCGTTCTAAAACTTCGAAAACATTTACTCGGTCAAAAACATTTCGAGGTTATTTTTAAACAAGTCTTATGCACGTACAACTAAATGTTTGAGGCGTGTAATACAAAATGAATGTTTATGTTCAAACTTAGTGACGTTTTGGAAAAGAAAAAAAAATCAAATTGTTTTGTTCTAGTGACAATTTGATTAAATATTTGTATATATTTGTAATACGATAATGTTATCTAAGTACTCCTAACAGTTAGAATTAATTACAATGTATAGTTTCTGCTTAGATCATATAAAGTGATATGGCCAAAATATATATGGTATAATAAGTAAAAAAGGGACATAATCCTTTAACACGTCAATCAATATGCTTCTTGCGTACCTCAGGTTCAAGCCATCCACAAAGTTTGGTAACTATACATAGTGGAGAACTCGAGTTATTGCGCAGAAAAAGTTTTCTTCTTCCAGTCACATTTACCTTAACATTTAATCGAGAGGGTTCTTCCTACCGCAAGTGCAAACCATTCACAAAGCTTGGTAACTGTAGATGGTGGGCAGCTCGAGTTCTTTCTTGCGGAAACGAAATTGTGCAGAAACGAAATAGGTAACAGGCAGACGGACGGACGGAGATTATAACATAATACGCTTCGCCTTACCACGGACGTATAAAAACGAGTAATCTTTAGTCTTCTTTTGCGTAAAGGACAAGAGACTATGTATCTGTGCGAACTCGTCTTTGGAAAACATGTATTGGCATGTACAAGTCCTCTGTAAATACCCGCAAAACATACGACTTGAAAACCCCTCCAAGCGCCCGTCTAGTGCAATCAATGAAGACATTTGTTCGCAAGATTGTTTGTTGTGCACTTTTATCTACAAATGTTGACATCTCCATGTCCTAGTTACCTAAAATTGCGCTGATATACCTCCAAATAAACCTTACACATTAACGTCAGTCAATGATAGTAGCAGTCACCAACTAAGCAGGGTTAAAGGATTTGAGTTGAAACAAGCTCATCACTGACAGGAGAATGAAAGGTAAGTCAGTCCAGGAACGAATTCAACCCCAGTTAATTCTTGAAATTACGTTAATGGACACTGCATGTCATGAATAGAATATCAGCGTTAAAGTGATATAACCCAGTTAAAACCATTGAAACATCAGGTACTGCTCTTAATGCAATACTGCGTATGGAAAGCATGTTATGACAATCCCCTCAAACCACTCATCCGAAGTGTCCGGTTCTAAAAAATTACTTGAGTATCTTTAAATAACGTTTGTCCTAACTTTACTTCAGGTTGGATTATCGTGATACCACTGTATCTGACTTCAGTGCAGGGCTTTTTGCTGGGTAAGTAAGGAACACATACATTTCACCTCAAATTTACACGCTTTTCCACAGGAACACATCGAATAAGAGACGCATTTATAATAAAAGGCCGAAGTGAGCCTGAGGTCGCTGACCGACATCTACCTCAAAACCAAATACACGAGCTTGTTGACCAAAAAATTACTGATCAGTAGGATCTTTTCTGTAGATTTTTTTTTCAAATATATTGACTGCATATGTTATGGAAACAATTTTTTCTCTAGTTTTTGCATCTTCATCGATATTTGATGGTACATCAGCATCATTTGTATAATATTGAAAGGAATTTGTGCCAAGATGCTTACTGTAAAATTTGGTTGAATTCTCTTGAGCGTCTTTGAAGATAACGTCGTTTCAAGTTTTTTTTCTTTCTGTTTTAGTAACAGCGACCATATTTGATGCCAGAATGATTTTATGTCAAATTCTGTACATGTTTTTTTTTTTTAGAAATCGTTGATAGGTTTTTCAGTTTTTAGTAACGGCGGCCATAATTGATGACGGATCGGGATCATTTGCATAAATTTTAAAGGCTTTTATGTTAGAATGCTTTCTCTCAAAGTTTATCAAATTCTGTCCAGAGGTTTTTGAGATGTTGTCGTTTAAACCTTTCTCTATTTTATTGAGAAGTTGTCGTCTAAACGTTCTCTATTTTAAGTATAGGTGGCCATTTTTTTTATTGCGGACCGACTTCATTTGTATACAAATTTGAAAGGTCTTCATACCCTGCCTAGTTTAGTTGGAATGTGGCATGTGGCTGTCGCGAGGTAGTTGAAAATAGCAAGTGTTTAAAGACGCACGACGGGCACAGGGTCGTACCATAAGCTCATTTGGCCTTTCGCCATAGTGCGAAACAAAATTATATAAACTTTATTTAGAAGGGAAAAAAAATTGTATACAGAAGATATCACGAGGGATGCGCTGAAGTAAGAAAAAGAAATGTATATTCATATGTCATCTGTTAATGTACCGACTTTTAAGGTCACCTTGAAAACGCACACTTTCTTATTCAAATCGATTACGTTTGACACACTGCAAATATATCATTGTAGATAGTAAATTCACAGTATATTTGATATAAGCAAGATATATATTTAAAAGGTTAAAAGAAGAAAATAAAAGATGAAAGATACATATTTTATAATGTGTAGTCTATTAATTAGAGGCGCTGAATCCCAAAGACCCTGGTGGGACAGCATTAAACAAGACGGATAGACATCAGATAACCACTACGTCATTTCCAAGTAAGAACATCTCTTTTCTTTTCTTTTTCTCTATACATTGCAAGAATGTTGATTTGCAAGTTCTTATGTTTTACTAATAAGCATTATGATGTTCATTGGAAAGTCATTCTTTTTAGATTTGCCCACTCGTCTTTGTTAAGATCTATACAAACATTTGGAAATAACGCTGGTAAATCTTGACTCTAATTAAATCTAGAACTTCTTTATTATACACCTATGATTTTTTTACTCAAGAAAGAACCATAATTTTACCAACATTTTCTGGATTTAGGAAAACTATACTCTCGTTTTCTGATTCCGTATCACCATCCTCTCAAACGAGGCTGGAACTATTGTTGTCCTTTAAGTTTCCCGGTTACAACACAGCAAGTGTGAACAACTGTGCCGTAGCCTAACTTGATATCCAAAAGGAAATGAATAACATTCTCTGTAACATATCTGTATCATGAAGTTCCGACAATTTGTCCAATCCTGTCGTAAATAACTGTCAAAATAATGCTGTCAATCCCGTACCAAGTCCCCCGTCGGAGCCTCCCACAATGTTTCGCCATAAACAGTTCAACCGCTATTAGGCTGGCTTTGGAGATAAACTTTCCGAATCATTTAGCTGTTGAAATCTTCCATAATGCAAAATTTGACCACAGCACAATAGCTGTAAATAGCATATATAGGTTTGCTGCCTCCATGCATCTAAGAATTCGTGTTACTAACAGTGATCGTAGTGAAAATGAGTGACTGTTGTTTCACGTGCTTCATTCATAAACTGAGATATTCATGCACATATCAGCTGATCAATATGTAATTCGGGTTCATGATCCAAGATGAAATTCGTATTAAAACGGTTGAAACGTAAGGCAATTTTTTTTTTGTCTTTCAGTTAGGTATAGTGATTTTATTAAATGATCTGAAAGTTGATAGATATATAACAAAAATATAATTATCATAGTAATAATATTATGGTTGCTAGATTACGTCTTGTTGTTAGCATCAGAAAATCATGACTCGACGCTTCGCGTCTCGTAATGATCCGGATTTTCTTATGCTGACAACTCGACGTGACCTAACAATAAAGATCGCATTCCTATAATAATAACATATATTTACACAGGCCTGGTAAAGCAGGATAGGAAAATGACTGTTCATAAAAAAAAAATAAAGTCCATTTCAACTGTACTCGTTCTTCTGTCCCAGTTTCACACAGAATAGAATTATATTGTCATCAGTTGCGCCACATGTAGCATGATGTACATGCATAGATAATAACAGTACACTCTCGACACAAGATATCTGTAACTATCGTGACATCTCGACCCAGGCTTACTCCCATTATACTTCAGCAGTCACCTCGTCACAGCATAATACTTGCAAACTGAGATTCAGTTATATAATGTTAAAGATTGGATGTCCCATTTGGTAACACGACACCTAGCAGTCTCCGCAGGTTAAACATGTATAAACAAGAATAAAATTGCTACAAAAGAGGACGCAAGTGAAATATTGTACCAAACATGAAATAAATTCAAATGAAAGAATTTTCTCTTCTTTGAGGCTTATAACTGGATACAAATTTGAAGGTCTGTGCTAAGAATGAAACAATAGGAAACTCTGTTGAATGATGTATACAAGTTTGAAGGTCTGTGTTAAGAATGAAATAACAGGAAACTCTTTTGAATGATGTATACAAATTTGAAGGTCTGTGTTTTGAATGAAACAACAGGAAACACTGTTGAATGATGTCCTGCCTGTATACTAATTTGAAGGTTTGTGTTAAGAATGAAACAATAGGAAACTCTGTTGAATGATGTATACAAATTTGAAGGTCTGTGTTAAGAATGAAACAACAGGAAACTCTGTTGAATGATGTATACAAATTTGAAGGTCTGTGTTAAGAATGAAGCAATAGGAAACTCTGTTGAATGATGTATACAAATTTGAAGGTCTGTGATAAGAATGAAACAACAGGAAACTCTGTTGAATGATGTATACAAATTTGAAGGTCTGTTAAGAATGAAACAACAGGAAACTCTGCTGAATGATGTATACAAATTTGAAAGTCTGTGTTAAGAATGAAACAACAGGAAACTCTGTTGAATGATGTCCTGCCTGTATACAAATTTGAAGGTCTGTGTTAAGAATGACACAATAGGAAACTCTATTGAATCATGTCTTGCCTGTATACAAATTTGAAGGTCTGTGCTAAGAATGAAACAATAGGAAACTCTGTTGAATGATGTATACAAATTTGAAGGTCTGTGTTAAGAATGAAACAACAGGAAACTCTGCTGAATGATGTATACAAATATGAAGGTCTGTGATAAGAATGAAACAACAGGAAACTCTGCTGAATGATGTATACAAATTTGAAAGCTTGTGTTAAGAATGAAACAACAGGAAACTCTGTTGAATGATGTCCTGCCTGTATACAAATTTGAAGGTCTGTGTTAAGAATGACACAATAGGAAATTCTATTGAATCATGTCTTGCCTGTATACAAATTTGAAGGTCTGTGCTAAGAATGAAACAACAGGAAACTCTGTTGAATGATGTATACAAATTTGAAGGTCTGTGATAAGAATGAAACAACAGGAAACTCTGTTGATGTATACAAATTTGAAGGTCTGTGCTAAGAATGAAACAATAGGAAACTCTGTTGAATGATGCATACAAATTTGAAGGTCCGTGTTAAGACTGAAACAATATGAAACTCTGTTGAATGATGTATACAAATTTGAAGGTCTGTACTAAGAATGAAACAATAGGAAACTCTATTGAATGATGTCTTGCCTGTATACAAATTTGAAGGTCTGTGCTAAGAATGAAACAATAGGAAACTCAGTTGAATGATGTATACAAATTTGAAGGTCTGTGTTAAGAATGAAACAATAGGAAACTCTGTTGAATGATGCATACAAATTTGAAGGTCTGTGTTAAGAATGAAACAATAGGAAACTCTGCTGAATGATGTATACAAATTTGAAGGTCTGTGTTAAGAATGAAACAACAGGAAACTCTGTTGAATGATGTATAGTACATAATCCAAAAACTTGCCATTATCAGTTTAGCAACCACAATTTACTTTTGTATTAGTATTAAGATAAGTGATAAATGTGAATGCACATATAAATTGCATGAACATAATAATAATAATAATAATAATAATAATAATAATAATAATCTTTATTTACGAGGATAACACATTTGGTCATGAAAGATCCATCTGCCATGTAGTCCTCAATTTTTGTAACAGGTCATGTTAAATAAAAGTCACTTACACGCTCAGATATGCTTGCACACATACTCACACATTTAAAATATGTAACTAAAAAGGTCAACAGGTACATATTATACTATACACAGGTATATACATTTCAGCATTTCAGAAGTCATATATGCATAAATAAAATAAAATATGCACAGATTTTCTCTGGATACAATGAAAACATTCATACAATTCAGTATGCATAGATAAAATAAAATATGCACAGATTATCTCTGGATACAATGAAAACATTCATACAATTCAGTATGCATAGATAAAATAAAATATGCACAGATTATCTCTGGATACAATGATAACATTCATAAAATTCACTATGCATAGATAAAATAAAATATGCACAGATTTTCTCTGGATACAATGATAACATTCATACAATTCAGTATTGGGAGGCTTGCCATAATACCATACATGCAGAGTGTCTAGGTAAATGTGCTACAAGCGATAAAGAGCGTCTTGCGAACTTTGTCAAAGCAATCATGATCGCTGTATATATATATATATATATATATATATATATATATATATATATATATATATATATATATATATATATATCTTCAATACGAGAGAGAGAGAGAGAGAGAGAGAGAGAGAGAGAGAGAGAGAGAGAGAGAGAGAGAGAGAGAGAGAGAGAGCGCGTAAAGTTAACTTTCGGTAACACGATGTCAATACACAACAAATTACGTGCTTTATCTATTGTTCGAATATATTGTTCAAATAATAGTGGACAAAACCGCTTAACTCCTTAAAGCAGTGGTCCTCAACGCGATGCCCGCGGAAGAGGTTATAATGAATAATAATAATAATAACAAAAAATGGGTCAAGTTAATTGGTTGGTGCCCGCCACTCTCTCATAAACTCACAACTGTGCCCGTAGGCACAAAAGTGTTGGAGGACCCTTGCCTTAAAGAATACATTACTGTGCATTAAAACGATTTCATCCCATCGGTGACAGCAGTAAATAGTCTTTTATTACCAAAGAGATTAATGTGAAAGCATCTCGAAGTTTACCTGTTATTTGCGTCTCAGACTGCACATTGATACCTCATGTGTTCATATTACTCTAGTCATGCTCTATTAATAGACAGGGAAACACATACGTATTTCTAAGCCTGACCTTCTTTAGACGTCTAATTAAGATTGTGTTTAATACACAATTAAGATTGGGTTTAAGACACAATCTTAATTTTACGATTTTTCGACATTTTGAATCAGACAGAAAAAACCCAAACAAATTCAAAGTAAAATTTATAACAAATTATAAAACAGTGCTCCTTCATGTATCGCCCCTAAATTTAACTGCTAACATTAATAATGAAAATTAGGACAAATCTATTTTGAGCCGACCCTTAAAAGTGTCTGATGTATTCGCGCAGACACTTCAAAATTCGTGTCTGACTGAAAAAGGATGTCAATGAAGAAAATAACATGAATGTGTGTGAAGCAAAATATTGTTAGTTAACTTTTAGAGCATGCATTTTGCTTTAAAGCTACTGCTTTCCATATTTTTCCCCCCCCCCCCCCCCCCCCGCCCCCGTGGATACACAAGAAGCGGAAAGGAGACATGCTTATCATCGAAAAAAATCGATTCTTGTCGTGTACACTGCTTTATTTATTTATTTTTTCACTGCGTTTGAGACTATGGGATTATTATTATCAATATGGTTCAAACAGAGATGGACGATATTTTCTTCTTTTAAAGAAAGGTATCTGATAATCAGCCGATATCAACTACAAATAAATTGACCTACTACATTTACTTGTAAAGACACCTAAGTGGAATACGTGAATAATATGTACCACCAGGAAGAACATTTATTTTGAAAAGTGAATCTAACAGTAAAGCGGGATGTGTCCTGAAAGTTTGAAGATGCAATTTAACTGGAGCCAATCGGAGAAAATCAGGATCTAGGGTTTCTGTCCATTTACGTATTTAGTGCCTCATCGCATGATTTTAGCTTTTGGAAACCAGAAAGATACTACTGTTTACTATATAGTCTGCCTCGGCTCTTCGTGATTGTGCCAAGATGAAGTAAAACTAGAGATTTATGCGTTATGCTATTAAATATTCAGAAAATATATCAGTGAAAGTAAATATAAAATATGAATCAACTGCGAGGTAACGATTACCTAATGTGCAATTCATGCGGAAAAGGACGATGTACTCCAAATAACTGCTTACATAATAAGAGTCATCTATAGATGACATATCCCCAGGTTCCCCGCATAGGTAAAGTCCCCGTCTGAAAGTACCCTGTGATATATCCTCCAGGTTCCCCGCATATGTGAAGTCTCCGTCTGTAAGTACGCTATGCAGTTTACAAAATAGCACCCACGGAATTGGTCGCTCACAAGCTTCATATTCGCATCTCTTGTGAATAATCAGACATGCTTTATAAAACATACACATGGGGATGTAAAGGAAAATTAAGTGCTACATGTATCACTTACCTTTGAGTAGTTTTAATATTGTAAATATCGTTCCAACATAACAAAATAAATAAATAAATAGCAGACTAAAATAATTTAGATCCATTCTTAGTTTTCTGTGAATAACAGCCACTCTCATCCATGTTAAATATAAATGCCATAAACTGGTCTCTAAGTTCAAGAGTCATAATCAACTGTAGGTGTGTTTTCATGTCCATTCTACCTTTAAACTGACCTATTACCAGGACAGTGATAACTATGCCTACTCATAAGCATTGCACATAATATAAAATAAAAGGTATTTTATGTTGAAACCTACCCCTTGTAAACCAATATTAATTTTTTAGAGTGTACTGAACATTTCATGAAAAATGAACAATGTTAAAGTTTTGACGATTTGATTTGTCCGTCACATATCAACCTGATTTGATTTGTCCGTCACCTAGCATACTTTCAATACATATATACAAATGTGTATGATATACCGTGGTAGTCGGCTAGGTGACGGACATTAGTCCTGAATGTCCGACAAGCTTCCAAGTGCATCTGTAAATTTCGCAATGCCTCACACATTATTAGTTGGCGGTCGGGAGCCCTTTCCTCCGCACGATATAGCCAATAATGTGTTAAAAGTGTCGTTAAAAAAATAATTATAAAAAAAATGATTGGCGGTACTTAGGTATCTGTACGGGTTTAACTAGCATACGACGATACCTTAATTAGTGTTGAAGAATGCTTGGTGTCTTTTTTTTTTTTTTTTTTTTAAATTCTCTCCCTACAAAACAGCACTGGGCCATAGGACTGCAGTCTTCTTAATACCGGGAGTATAATTTGGATCGCTATAAGTATTAACTATTCTCTTTAGTACTGCATTTATTACAAAATAGTGTTTCATTCGCGTTTACCCCGAATTTGGAGAGATAGCAGGTCATATGTGGTTGAATACGCGTTGAGTACCCAGTGGTCAGATTGCAGAATTGTGTACATATAGAAAATATGTACATTTAATTAAGCATACCATAGCATAAAAAGATCTGAAAGCTCAATGAACTATATGTAAATCCCTACAAATTTCCATGGGATCACCGATGTGTTTCCCCTCACCCTACCACCGCTTATGTACGCTCTGCTCTAAAAGACCATGAAATGTGGGACAACAATTATACAGGGATTTACGTCTCCTTCTCTGCTTCACCAAATACCTCTGTCTGGCCACCTTGCCAACCAAGCACCTGACATCTTATCTTACATTACTGTGAGTCCTAATTTATTTATTGATAAAGATTATGCAAGTATTTTTGCATTTGTAAAAGATTTGCAAATGTACTGCAATAATTTATTTTGACTTTGTGTGCTGGTTTATAACGAAAAATTGCAATGGAAGTAAAAGCTCTGAGCTGATAGATAAGTCTGCTCATAAGTCAACCGTATATACAATTTGTAAACCACTTTGTTCCTTTCTATATAACAATGAGGAATGAAACTTATGCTGGTACAATCTACAGGCCTTAATCATGCAATGATCCTGGTCCAATCTAATTGCCTTAAACATGCAATGATGCTGGTCCAATCTACATGCCTTAAACATGCAATGATGCTGGTACAATCTACAGGCCTTAACCATGCAATGATGCTGGTACAATCTACAGGCCTTAAACATGCAATGATGCTGGTACAATCTACAGGTCTTCAACATGCAATGATGCTGGTACAATTTAAAGGCCTTAATCATGCAATGATGCTGGTACAATCTACACGTCTTAACCATGCAATGATGCTGGTACAATTTACAGGCCTTAAACATGCAATGATGCTGTCACAATCTACAGGCCTTAACCATGCAATGATGCTGGTACAATCTACAGGTCTTAAACATGCAATGATGCTGGTGCAATCTGCAGGCAATAACCATGCAATGATGCTGGTACAATCTACAGGTCCTAACCATGCAATGATGCTGGTACAATCTTCATGCCTTAACCATGCAATGATGCTGGTACAATCTACAGGTCTTAACCATGCAATGATGCTGGTACAATTTACAGGCCTTAACCATGCAATGATGCTGGTACAATCTACAGGCCTTAACCATGCAATGATGCTGGTATAATCTACAAGCCTTAAACATGCAATAATGCTGGTACAATCTATAGGTCTTAACCATGCAATGATGCTGGTACAATCTACAGGTCTTAACCATGCAATTATGCTGGTAGAAAATCTACAGGCCTTAGCCATGCAATGATGCTGGTACAATCTACAGTCTTAACCATGCAATGATGCTGGTACAATCTACAGGACTTAAACATGCAATGATGCTGGTACAATCGACAGGCCTTAACCATGCAATGATGCTACCTTTATTTGAATTTGTATTCACTGTATCCTTTTTCACATTCTAAAAGGAAGCAGCAACAACTCAGATTTGGTTATAACGTTGATACCATTTATTGACTTTATGTTGATGCAATTTAAAGTGACTTTTACAATTTTAAACAGAAAAGCATCCATCTATCACCAAAGATACCAATCTCTGCGTAAGTCTAGTCCGAGATGTAAATAACTTGACGACTACATTGATGAATGATGTTAACCATTTTCACGGGTTGTCCATTTTACATCTGATAAAATGTGAAAAATGAGTTCTTACTTGTCGAGTTATATGGTCATTCTCTTAGAATCTGGGATAAATCAAGTAGTAGAGTTATTTCACTTTCACTTGCTCTTAAAACTGTATACTAAAAACAGTATACTTAAACATGAATACTAACAACTGTATTCTTAAAACTGTATACTGAAAACTGTATCTGTATACTTAAAACTGTATACCTGAAACTGTATACTAAAAACTGTATTCTTAAAACTCTATACTTAAAACTGTATAATAAAAACTGTATACTTAAAACTGTATAATTAAAAATGCATACTAAAAACTGTATACTTAAAACTGTATCTGTATTCTTAAAACTGTATTCTTATTAAAACTGTATACTAAAAACTGTATTCTTAAAACTCTATACTTAAAACTGTATAATAAAAACTGTATACTTAAAACTGTATAATTAAAAATGTATACTAAAAACTGTATACTAAAAACTGTGAAAAAAGTTTATTCTTCAACACGCATCTCTTTGTTTACCCAACTTCAAACGAACTGGGTTGTTCCACTTAGTGTACTTTACCTATGCCAATTAACCTAACGAATTCTCCGACAGCAGTGCTCAAAGGACTTTGCACTTTGCCAATTCAGTAAACCATGAAATGGTGGATCTATATCCCTGACCGCCTTACGTGTTAATAGCATATATGGCAATCAACTGTATGAACTGCCCAGAGGCTAGTTTTACATGAGCTATGCAGGAGTACTGCCTTTTTTAAATACAGGTTTCAGGTTACGAACATATATCGTGGTAGTAAATAAAACATCTCTCCATCTCTGTTTTGTGTACTGTTTTTATTCTACGATAACTGAAAATCGTGTTTTTCGAAATATGACAGTGTCGGGCGGTTTGGGAGTATATAATTGTGTGTTTCTCGTATTATGTTTCGTGTTGTAGCAGGTATGACACTTATCTCCATATTCTGCAGGTGTACTGGTGTGTAAGCTAGATGAGTATCAGTGCAGATATGGTCGTTGCATCCCATCAAAATGGCGTTGTGACTCTGATCCAGACTGTCCAGATAACGATGATGAAGAGGGATGTGGTATGTGGTAGTAAGGGTTGATAACAAAACAAAGAAATCTCTTTCGAAGGTTTAGTTTTCTGCTACGCTCTCTTAAGCATAAGACAAAAAATGAAACCTCGAGTGTGATTTCCTTGTCTCAGTGCAAACTTCTTGTTTTTTTTGCACCCATTTATTTATCGTTATTTTATGAATTATTCATATAAAATGAATTTATTTAATTCTAAATCGAGTGCTTTTAAGTGACATACAAGTGACAAACATTTTCATTAAATAACATCATCAAGGTCAGATGATCCATGTCTCTGGGTTAATGACGGTACTTAAATTTGGAATTGGTTCAGGAGAAAAGCATATTGGGTTACAATTTTGTAAAATTTGTATTAAAGGTAAAAAATACCAAAGATAAATCTAAAATAATGGGCGACTAATAACATTTAATATGTGAAATGCTATAAAACAACGAATATGCACGTGATGACAAAAACAAAAACTATTGTAGGCATTTTAATATAACAATAAAATGTTAAGGTGTCAGTGACTTTAAAGTTTTGTTGAGCAATGAGGTTACTGGTGTGCATCAGAAACCCACAAGCAATACCTACCTGGATTTTAAGCTCAACACAGCAAATTGATTCCCAGCATTACGTATAAAATGTATTTTTTGGGGTGGGGAGGGGAAAACAAATTTGAATTTTTTAATACTTACCTGTCACTATTGGCATGCTTTTCTCTTCCAGGACGAAAGTCCCCTCATCCAAACGGATGATTACTTCCTCAAATTAGTAAGTAAAGTTCGAGAACACAAAGAACAGGGAGAACACAGACTCAGTGTGACTCTTAGGTTACGTTAGGACATCAGAGCGGGGTGGATGGGAGGAGGGAATCTTGCAATTGCGACAATAAGTATTAAATAATTTAAAATAGTTCCCCCCCCCCCAAACAAACAAAAACTACATTTTAATAGTAGTAATAAAGTTGTCCTGATGGCCTCAAGAAACTGGAATAAGAAGAGCTGTACTTAGCCTTGCGGTAGGCGTGTTCACTACTGTAAGATGGCATAAAATTGGGCCACTTTTTGTGCCGTTACTATCGGGCCCAACGAGAAAATGCCTTCGCTCTGGTGCGCCAAAGTTTGAAGGTAAAAGGAGCAAAAAGCAGTAGGTAACCGCCAGAACGCGGCTCTCGTAAAGAGGAATGAGTAAGATAGGCCAAGGAAGTAGCGATAGCCCAAAAACTTCATGGGCTATAATTCTCACGAAAGAAAGGTCCCTATCAGTGAGGGACTGATAAGCTCTCTTGATAGTGAGGACAATTCAGATGGAAATGGTGGACGCCGAAATATCGGCGGAACCCTTAATACGTAGGAAGAGACGCTTTCGGACCTTTCCTCTTCCTTTTGCAAGGGCCAAATAGAATCGTAAAGCCCCATCTGGGCTGAGAAGCCTATCTTGATTAACCCCAGCACATATAAGATTGAGACTAGGGATCTCAACAGTGAGTGGAGCTACCGAAGGAAGCTGGATATTTGCCAGAAATCCAGGTTCGCTAAGGAGAGAAACTGACTCCAAATTATCATTTACCCATAAACAACCTTTTTTCACAGACAAGGCATGAAGCTTCCTCCTTCCCCTTGGAAAGCAGGAAGACATTTTGAAAGGTAAGGTTCTCAAAAGAAACTTCACTCAACGGTTCATAAGGGAGCTTTGAAAAAGCCAACAAAATGCACGAGAGGTTCCATCTCGGCATTAGTGAGCGAGATACCGGTCTCTGCAGCTCAAATACTTGATAAGATCAGAAAGACTAACCAATTGGATGAACCCTTAGAGAACTTTGGGGTGTTAAGCACGGCTTCACTATAGCACTGAATGGTGGAAACCGAAAATTCTCTCCTCAAACGGGAAAAGAAGAAAGTCTGCTACTGCACTCAAGTGGACAGCTATGATCAATGTGTTTCCTACTGCACCAAAAGCAAAAGATTCATCGTAGACCTCTGAAGTGGACCGCCTCCTGGCCTGAACGATCCAATTGGCAACTTTGCTCGAAAACTGGTGATGGCTCATTGATTTCTCGACATGAGACCCCTTGTGCAACAACAGCAGGCACTCTTTCTCTCTCTCTGTGGTAGTCTCCTCGGTTGGTCTGATAAAGTTCGAGTAGATCGCTGAACCTCAACCGTACGGCCATAGAGGGGCGACCAAGATGAGGGGGCAGTGGAGGTCCTGACTTTGCTGAGCACATGCGGAATCATTCTGAAAGACTAAAAGACGTCAGCGAGCAGACAATCCCATCTTTGACTGAAAGAGTCCACTGCCCAGGTCCTCTGATCTGGGACTGGGGAGACATACAACGGGAGCTTGTTTTACAGTTCTGTTGCAAACATGTCCACCACAACTTGAACAGAGACTCTGCTACGGATTGGTGTAGAGACCATTTCATGAGTACCAACCTGCCCCTTCTGGATAGACTGTCCGCCAGAATATTCCACTTGCTTGGAATATGACGGACACGGAGCGTGATCCCCTCCGAGACTGCCCAACAGGTTTCAAACCGCCAGAATGAGCACATGTACCTCCTTGTCGCCTGAGATACGCTACTACCAATGTGTTATCAAAGGAGATCATCACACAGATTCCTTATTTGATTAACAGACCCCTGTAGGGGTAGAAACACAACACACATTTTCAAGTTGTTTATATTAGAGGTAGCTTCTTACCGGAACCACGAGCTCTGAAGATCTCACCCGTCTGGTTCCAGGTGAGCGCCCGAACCTGAAACTGATGCATCGGTGTACAGACTGGAGTGGGGTTCGGGGGCGTGAGTTGGGACTCGGTAGAAACCAGTCCCGATCGGACCACCAGCTCAAGTGGTGATAAAATTCTGATCCCAGCGAGATTCGAGCTGAAAAAGGATCCTTGTGCAGTCTCCAGTTTGCCAGAAGGATAAACTGCAGAGGCGCATGTAAAGTCTCACTAGGGCAACGAAGTCCGTCGTAGAGCTCAAGGCCCCACAGAGAGAAAGGTAAAGGTTAGCCAATGAGGACTTGGCTTGAAGTGGGGCAGAAGAGACAGGATTCTGTCTACTCTGTCCAGTGGATCACGAACTCTCCCTAGGCTGGTGAAGAAGTTCATCCCCACGTAAACGAAATCTTGAGAAAAAATTAGATCTGATCTATCTAGGTTGGGGATAAGCCATAGCCGGGTCATTTTTTATTTCAACTGCAGGACAGATCTCATGACACTGTGCATCAACCAACAGTTGAAGTACTGGAGGCTGGGGATCCTTAGAGACCTCAAATAGACTACTCTCATCACCCTGGTAAAAGCTCTGCGGGCGAAGGCTCGACCGAACAGCATTGGAAAACCTCCTGCTCCAGGCAAAACCGGAGATATTTCCTGCGGAGAGGAACAATGGAGATGTAAAGGTATGTATCCTGAAGGTCGTTGAAGACTGCCCAATCACAGAGTCATATGGCGTTCCTGACTGAGGCGGTAGTCTTTGATCAAGTAAAGTTAACAAGTGATTTGATTTTTCAGGTAGTCTGAAAAACGAAATGCTCATACTTTATATTTTCAGCAACCACCTATAGAGGCATCTTTTTTGTTATTCTCTTTGTTATTGTACACTGTCCAGAGGATTAAAATCACCAGTTTTACAAAAGAAATAAACTCAAAAGCTTGGGAAGGCAACAAGATTGAACTGAGAAAATTAAGTTTTTGACAAAAATTTAAATTAACTCTGTAAATATTCCTTTAATCTCCAGTGATTGAGTCACTGACAGCAGGTCAATAAATTACTAAAGAAATTACTAAAGTTAAAAAAGTTACTTTAAAGTTACTGGTTTGAATTTAATTTCTAATAAGAGTGCTGTGAATGGCACATTATATGCCAGCTCATAAGTAACAGTGCTCTATGTAAGCACTACTATGTCATGGTTGACTTTGGGGATTATTGCCAAGTGGGTTTCAATGACCCTGACCTTTGGTGAAATTATATGGTTTTCACCTGAACTTACTATGCAGAAACTATTATTTTCTTATTAGATTTACCATGACCATGACCTCTGACCTTAGAATCCATAGGTTTCTGTATTATCCTAAGTGCAAGTGGCAACCATCCACAAAGTTTGGTCAAAGAACTTACCCTAGAACAAAAGTTATTCTGCAAAACCCATTTTTCTTTGAATCACAATGACCCTGTCTTTGACCCCAAAATCAAAAGGCCTCTTTCATACCTTAAGTACAAGCCCACCACAAACTTTGGTCATGGTATGTGGCCTAGAGTTACTATGCACAAACCATTTTTCTTTTTTTTCAGTTACAGTTTGGCCTTTTTCCTTTTGACCAAAAATCAATAGGCTTTCTTTTTACACATATGTGGAAGTCATCCACAAAATCTGGTGAAGTTACATGGTAGAGAATTGAAATTTGTGTATAAATCATTTTTCTTGTTACAGTCCCAGTGACCTTGACCAACTGGCTTCTTCCTTACCCCAAGTGCAAGCCAGCCACAAGTCTGGTCCAGGTCTGTGATGTAAAATTAATGTTACTGTCTGGAAAACATTGTTCTTCTTTAAGTCAGTGACCCTGACCACCAAATCGGTATGCTCTTTTCTTAATCCAACCATTCACTAAGCTTCAACAAGACCAATGATGTAGAACTTGAGTTTATACAAAGAAACAATTTTTCTTCTTTTGGTCACAGTGACCATGACCTTTGACCTTTTAATCACAAAATTTATAGGCTTCTTCCTTATCCCAAGTGCAAACCATCAACAAATTTTGGTATCTCAAAATGGTGGAGAACTTGAGTTATTGTGCAAAAATAAAATTGGTAATGGATGGAAAGACATCATATGGAAGATATTTAAAAAGTAGATGGTTTTCCATAACCTTCTATATTTGCCAACTTTGTCTTATCTTAATGTTCCACTGTATTTTCTTTCTTCTCTGTTTTAGATCAGACCACAGTTACTGCATCCAGTCAAATGACAACTAGTTCACCAACACATTTAGCAGACAACTCTACCATAATAGTTAGTTCATCAACAAGTTCTGCACTCATGGTCACCATGGCAAGAAGTTCTCCAACTTATTCAACTGGCACTCTTACAATTACAACTAGTTCACTCCAAAATTCATTATACACATTGACAATGACTAGTTTACTGTTATCAACAGACAACTTCATCATGACAACTAGTTCACCAACAAATTTAACAGATAACATTATCATGACAATTTCACCAACGAAGCCAATTGATAACTTTACCATGACAAATAACTTACCAACAAATTCAACAGACAACTATACCATAACCACTAGTTCACTAATAATATCAAAAGACAACTTCAGCATGACTACTAGTTCAGCAACAAATTTAAAAGACAACCTCACCAAGACAACTAGTTTACTAACAAATTCAATCTACAACATTGCCATGACAAGTAACTCTCCAACAAATTCAACTGACAGCCTCACCATGACAAAAAGTTTACCAACAAACTTAACACACATTACCATGACAACTAGTTTACCAGAAAATTCAACAGAAATCATAAAATCAACTAGTTCACCAACAAATTCATCAGACAACTTTATGATGACATCTAGTCAACCTGAAAATTCAAAAGAAAACCTCACCACAACTAGTTTGCCAACATATCACACCATGACAACCAGTTCACAAATAAATTTAAATGACAATCTAACAAAGACAACAGACATTAACATGATAACTAGTTTACCTGCAAATTCAGCAGAAATCATCGCATCAACAACTGGTTTACCAACAAATTTGTCATACTTTACAATAACAACCAGTCAACTTGCAAAATCAACAGCCACACTTACCATGACTACTCCTTCATCCATCAATTCAACTGCATACCTCATGATATTAACAGGATCACCTATAAATCAAACAGCAAGTCCATATTTAAGTTCTGTATCCTTACTCCCCACTAGCTGGGGTCTGAATTTGATGTCCATATCAACTAATGACCAACAAAGCACAACTTCTACCACAAGTGGAGGACAAACATTTAACTCTGCTACACCGACTTCTGCCCAGTCATGTCATCACTATGGACCAAGTAAGTGGAATGGGCATTTATTGATGGCTGATGATGTCTAATAGTCAGTTCTACACTAAATGATGACAAGTTGTTGATGGTGACATTTTACTATGTTATATATAGGAGTTCTGCAATTTTACAAACCTAAGAGTACGAGTTCCAAATTTGTACCTATATTCTGAAAATATCCAAGACAAAGGGATGGAATGTAAACATTATATACATTTAGCACAAAAAACTTCTATGAAATTTCACTAAGCACATGGCACTTATGAAACAAAGTGTCTTGCAAACTTTAATATAATTAGTGATATTCCAATAACACAAAAGGTAAGCATTCTTGAACAACAGTGCAGGAAAACTATGTACATTTCCTGAATTTACAACATCCATGTAAATGGGATAAATAGAACTTGTTAATGTCTTGCTTCAAGAGAAAAAAAAAAAAATCAATTGTTACATGCCAAGACATAAGCATGACCAATTTAACCTTTCCATTCCTCATAAAGAATATAATTAATTCATGTATTCTAGATTATACCATTTTAAATTTAAATAATGTTCTAATCAATCTACTTTATATCAGATATTCTCCATACTTCCTACAGATATCTAAATTTCTAACATTTGTGTCAAGGAAAAGTTGTACATGTATTTAAATTGTCCCATCTGACAGCAACCTGCTATATAACAAATGCAGTATGTATGATGCGGCCTGACCTCTGTAGCAGCAGTGAGACCTATGAGGAACAAAACTGTACTGGATGGGATCACTACTGTGTTAATGAGCTGACACGCACATCAGATGGACGTCATGTCTTGTATCGGAGGCATGTATATATACAACATCTTTCCATTCTAAATCTTTTTCTTCACACTTCATAGATTACATTTTAAAAAGAGCAGTATGCTAAAACTTAATGTTTATGCATCCATTACTAAGCAGTTGAAAGAAAATATGATATTCAAATGCACTGAAGATACGAGTTAGTTAAAGGTGATGTTTGTGACAGTTCATTACTTTTAAAATGACTGAACATTATAAATATGCATAACTGTGTTGTTTTGTGAAAGTAGGGCCAACATTATAGTGCTACAGATTACCTGATATATATCTGTCTCCTCAGATGTGGAAATCAACTGGACTGTTACCATGACTGGTGGCTGAAAACCAAGCCAAGATCTGAGTGTATGTCTTACAGCAATGCAGACCACAATGTAACCACACATTCCTTGTACTGTACGTTTTGCTGCACAGAAAATCATTGTAATAGGGATGCTATTCCTCCATATAATACATGGTTTGTAATCTAAAATTCTAGTGATGCTTACTTAAAAGTGAATCTGAACATAACTGTAACTAGCCAGATGTGTGTATAGAGCAATAAAGGCTTTAAATCCTTTTATGCTGTATGTCAGCTTCAGAACTAATGGCCATGCTAAGGATAATGGTGACACTATTGGAGTTTGTCAGTAAAAAGACAAAATATCAGCACATGGAATTCACGCAAAAAAATAGGCAACAAACAGCTTACTTCATGAGACTGTGTACTAATCACTTCATAAGACTGTGTACAAATTACTTCATAAGACTGTGTACTGATTTTTTCAGGAGAGTTTTTAAAGAATCCCGTTATAGTGGTTTTGCACTTTTTTTTTTCTTTCATACTGAACACTGTGTGCAATTTTTTTTGTTTTGCTGAACAGTTTCCAATAGTGTAAATGGTGTAACTTTTTAGGAAAATATAGTGTATGCTGAGTATACAATCTACTAACAATATGCATCTTTTGTATTTTATTTTTTTAATCCTGCTAAGTAACTTGTGTAAGTTTTAATAATGATTTGTAAATCAGATTTAAAGTTTTTGACAATTCTGTACTGAAGACTAGAAATAAAACAAATAATTTCCTCAAGTAAAGTCTCGCTACCTTCTAATGCACTATGGCAGGTTCTGTACGAAGTGCAAAACACATATCTGAATGAGTACCATTTGGTTACAACACTGACTTTACTCAATATAAATCTCAATGAGTACCATTTGGTAAAACACTGACTTCATTCAATATAAATCTTGATAAGTAACATTTGGTTACAACACTGGCTTCATTCAACATACAGCTGAATGAGTACCATTTGGTTACAACACTGACTTCATTCAACATACATCTGAATGAGTACCATTTGGTTACAACACTGGCTTCATTCAACATACAGCTGAATGAGAACTATTTGGTTACAACACTGACTTTATTCAATATACATCTGAATGAGTACTTTGGTTACAACACTGACTTTATTCAATATACATCTGAATGAGTACACATTTGGTTACAACACTGACTTTATTCAATATAAATCTGAATGAGTACCATTTGGTTACAACAGTGACTTTATTCAATATACATCTCAATGAGTACCATTTGGTTACAACACTGACTTTATTCAATATAAATCTCAATGAGTACCATTTGGTTACAACACTGACTTCGTTCAATATACATCTGAATGAGTACCATTTGGTTACAACACTGACTTCATTCAACATAAATCTCAATGAGTACCATTTGGTTACAACACTGACTTTATTCAATATACATCTGAATGAGTACCATTTGGTTACAACACTGACTTTATTCAATATACATCTGAATGAGTACCATTTGGTTACAACACTGACTTTGTTCAATATACATCTGAATGAGTACCATTTGGTTACAACACTGACTTTGTTCAATATACATCTGAATGAGTACCATTTGGTTACAATGCTGACTTCATTCAATATAAATCTCAATGAGTACCATTTGGTTACAACACTGACTTCGTCCAATATACATCTGAATGAGTACCATTTGGTTACAACACTGACTTCGTTCAATATAAATCTGAATGAGTACCATTTGGTTACAACACTGACTTCATTCAATATAAATCTGAATGAGTACCATTTGGTTACAACACTGACTTTATTCAATATACATTCAAATGAGAACCATTTGGTTACAACAATGACTTCATTCAATATACATCTGAATGAGTACCATTTGGTTACATCACTGACTTTATTCAATATGCATCTGAATGGGTACCATTTGGTTACAACACTGACTTCATTCAACATACATCTGAATGAGTACCATTTGGTTACAACACTGACTTTATTCAATATACATCTGAATGAGTAAAATTTGGTTACAAGACTGACTTCATTCAACATACATCTGAATGAGTACCATTTGGTTACAACACTGACTTTATTCAATATACATCTGAATGAGTACCATTTGGTTACAACACTGACTTTATTCAATATACATCTGAATGAGTACCATTTGGTTACAACACTGACTTCATTTAATATACATCTGAATGACTACCATTTGGTTACAACACTGACTTTATTCAATATACATAAGAAAGAATACCATTTGGTTACAACACTGACTTTATTCAATATACATCTGAATGAGTACCATTTGGTTACAACACTGACTTTATTCAATATACATCTGAATGAATACCATTTGGTTACAACACTGACTTCATTCAACATACATCTGAATGAGTACCATTTGGTTACAACACTGACTTTATTCAATATACATCTGAATGAGTAAAATTTGGTTACAAGACTGACTTCATTCAACATACAGCTGGATGAGTACCATTTGGTTACAACACTGACTTTATTCAATATACATCTGAATGGGAACCATTTGGTTACAACACTGACTTCATTCAACATACATCTGAATGAGTACCATTTGGTTACAACACTGACTTTATTCAATATACATCTGAATGAGTAAAATTTGGTTACAAGACTGACTTCATTCAACATACATCTGAATGAGTACCATTTGGTTACAACACTGACTTCATTCAATATACATCTGAATGAGTACCATTTGGTTACAACACTGACTTTATTCAACATACATCTGAATGAGAACCATTTGGTTACAACACTGACTTCATTTAATATACATCTGAATGAGTAAAATTTGGTTACAAGACTGACTTCATTCAATATACATCTGAATGAATACCATTTGGTTACAACACTGACTTTATTCAATATACATCTGAATGAGTACCATTTGGTTACAACACTGACTTTATTCAATATACATCTGAATGAATACCATTTGGTTACAACACTGACTTCATTCAACATACATCTGAATGAGTACCATTTGGTTACAACACTGACTTTATTCAATATACATCTGAATGAGTAAAATTTGGTTACAACACTGTCTTCATTCAACATACAGCTGGATGAGTACCATTTGGTTACAACACTGACTTCATTCAACATACATCTGAATGAGTACCATTTGGTTACAACACTGACTTTATTCAATATACATCTGAATGAGTAAAATTTGGTTACAACACTGACTTCATTCAACATACAGCTGGATGAGTACCATTTGGTTACACAGACTTCATTCAAAATACAGATCTGTAATTAATAGATAGAAAAATCCATTTCATTTTATTTAAACACTCTTGTAACTTCTCAAAACTTTGTACCATTGATGAGACAAAACCATAAATATGAAACTACTGCAGCTATTTAAACCCAAATTTCAAAGTCATTGATTGTTCTGAGGATATACATAGATTATTACAAAATGTCACTTATGACATCAAAAACAGGATATATTTTGAACTAATTCTAAGATGGTGAAATACTTGTTTTTCTACATATTAAAGTGTTTCCAAAGCCGAAGCATGTTTTTACTTAATCTTCATTCTAATAAACGAAGCAATCCATAAATGACTGTATGTATGTATGTTGTATGTATATATGTATGTTGTATGTATGAATGTTGTATGTATGTATGTTGTATGTATGTATGTGTCTTGTATGTATGAATGTTGTATGTATGTTGTATGTATGTATGTATGTATGTATGTACGTGTGTTGTATGTATGTATGTATATTATGTACTTATGAGACAAAGGTATCAGCTTCTCCCCCCCCCCCCTTCAAATTTTACATAGATTCTTTTTAATACATTCCATCGAATGAATTGTGATTATGGAGAAAATAAGTTATATTCCTACCCTAAAACTGTCACAGAAACCAACAATCCAGAGATGAAATGAAAAAAAATGGAAATACTGATGTAAAAGACAGAAAATTCAATACCATTTGGGAAATTTATTACCCCATGATTTGGTACATCTTTTTAACATAATTGTAAAATATCGGAATACTGTAGTATCATTTATTTTTGTGGGTCTCAATTTTCATGGTTTTGTAAATAAGACATTTTCATGAGTACTTAGATTCATGGTTTTGCCTGTCAAAGTTTGCATATTTTTAAGTATTTCAATTAATGGATTAACGTCCACAACTACCCAAAATAAAGAATACAAAAGAACAAAACTATGCTAACAACAAGCAGTTAAATGGTTAAACAATAAACCTGTATGAGCACAAATCAAACACCTGTCATGATCAATCATTCTTTTTTCAAAGGGTAAAAATAAACAAACACATATACAAGCTAATAATTTATTATCAGATTACAGTAATGATGTTGATTTATCAAATAGCTTTGTTGATCTCTAGGAATAAAACAAAGTAAGAAAATTGTGTGTCTGAGGGGGCTTCTTCATCTTAGGTGGCTTATTTTTCATTGCATCCTTCAATTCGTGGTACAAGGCAACAAAGAAATCTATGAAAATTGGTACCCCCACAAAAAATTAATGATACTACAGTATATGAGAATATATTTTATACAGACAAATCTTAACATATACTTTTAGCATATTGTTGTAAAACAATTTTAAAATATCTAAATATAGGATACTTGTAAAATAATTTTAAAATATCTAAATATATGATACAATAACTGAAAGAGATCCTTCAAAAAAACTTATCATTCAGAATATTTGTATGAACAAAAACATCTTTTTGGCACAGCTTGTATAATTTTAAAATATCTAAATATAGGATACTTGTAAAATAATTTTAAAATATCTTAATATAGGATACAATAACTGAAAGAGATCATTCAAAAAATCTTATCATTAAAAATATTTGTATCGACAAAAACATCTTTTTGGCACATCTTGTACAATTTTAACATATCAAAGTGTATCATAAAAAAAGCTGAAATACATACAACAAAAACTCCATCATTAAAAATATTTTCATGGAGAACACTTACATAGCCTTTTTGGAAATTCTTTGTAAAATATCAAATTTACAACATGTACATATACATGTATGATGAAAAAACTGAAATACATGCAGCATTAAAAATCTTCAGAATATTTTCATGGATAAAACTATCACTATCAACTATATGTTTTCTGTTAAAATGGGCCAAACAACTGTATCTGAATTATGAGTATATATGAGCTATGAATGATTTATACATGTAGATCATTCAAAACTGAAAAATAAATGTCTAGCATTGCATGATGAAAAAGTCCCATAGGAATTTTGGCACATGTATCATGACTTTCTGAAATGTGCTGAAATTATGAAATACTGATTAGAGTGCTACTTGTGCCCATGCTCCATATTCATCAAACTTGTCAACCTAAGTGCACATTCAAACTCAAATTTTGATTCTTTGGATTCCATCATACTTGTTTTAGTTTTATTAAGATACTCTCCATATTTAAAAAAATTATTGAAATGAATAACTTAAAACTTTATCTCTCTGAGTCTCTCTTGTATGTACATCAGTTTCTTCACTACTCAAAATTAAAGTTTGAGTGTGCACTCAGTTGAGGAGTTTACTGAATACAGAGCCGGTACATTTAACCATTAATTTATAAAGATATCTTAACCAGGAATATGACAACTTTTAAAAACACAAGATGATTGTTAAAGTATTAAAATCTAAAAGCAATATATGACAGTCTATCAATGACAAATCATAAATGTTACTCTAATGTAATTTATGATAACTACTTTGTAAATTGAACACATTAAATTCAAACTTACAGCAGCAGTATTTATGAAACAAAGCCCCCACAATAATGATAGATTTGATGTTAATATCAGAGAAATATTTTGCTGTTTGACATTAATGTGGTGCACTGCTAGTTGTACTCAAAGGTGTAGCATTTTACACTATGTATATACACTGCTAAGTGACAGCTGTTTTAGGAAGTAAAACTGTTTAGCATTACAAATGGTGTGCTATTCTGTACAACTGTATGTACACAGCTCATGGGGCCAATGTTTCAAAGCTGGTGTTGTAAGTCATGCTACTAAATGTTGCTAATGTTACTAATGGTGTGGGATTGGACACTAATATATGTATAGTTGCCAAGTGAGTCCATATCTTCAAACCCACTTTAGGAAATCACACTACCACAACCAGTCAGAAAGGTAAGATGATTTTGGCTCTTTTACGCAGAAATTCAAGCACTGGGATTGAAAGCAACACAGTCTCTCTTGACAACTGACACTGGCTGATGAATAGTACAGCCATGTTTCTTCCAGTATCTACAAGAAAGAAAGAATTTTTTTTTATCCGAGTCCATGTTATGGAGTGATTCTGGTGAAATAGTTGCCCCAGTGCCTGTCATTTTGCCCAAATACATGGAGAAAGCAAAACTGATATCATTCGGTCTTGAATAGACATCAAACACCCCAAACATTTAGGCACTGAAAGCTTTCATATTCATTGTGCAATATCAACTCTTGCATCTTTTTCTGTTCAAAGAGCAATGCAAAACAGTTTATGCATTGCATTTTTCATACTTTTTGACAAACTTCTGTGTCAATTTATTCATTATTTATACTGTATCTGCAATTGTGTTTCAATCTATGGGATTCACACAGAAAATTCAGATATGAAGCTTGAAGACGCAAGCGAAATTCAAAGCATTTGTAGCTCAATCATTAGCAAATTTTTACTCTGTGGTGGATATTAGGCTGATTGTTAGTAACAGTAAATGAGTTTTTCATATTTCATCCTTTAAAAGTAGGAAGAGAGAACTTGTACCTCAATATTTGTCACCAGTTGTCGATAGTAACCTATTTTCAAAATTAATATCTTCATTAAAACAAAGTCATACAACCAAGCAACCTAAGAAATGTTAACAATATTTTTGTAAAGTTCAATTAGCATTTCTTTTGTTTTTATATTATTGGCTCAAAGGATTAGTAAAAATCAATAGTAGTAAAATAAAAATATAATCAGAATTTGTCCATTTGCGGTATAAAATCTAAGAAATTACAAATGTACAATTACAGGTCCATGTACTTCATAGAACCACAACTCTGGGAAAAAAAGATAAAGGAACAACAGGCAAGATTAGAAAAAAAATGATGTCAAATATGGCCTATAATTGAAAAGCTATCTAGTTTATAAAATCTGACTGAAAAGTTAGCATTGTCTTCCAAAGTTCATGCAAATCTAGAAGAGATGTAACATTAAAAAGGGTAGTAAAGTCAGTCAAGAGATGTAACATTAAAAAGGGTAGTAAAGTCAGTCAAGAGATGTAACATTAAAAAGGGCAGTAAAGTCAGTCAAGAGATGTAACATTAAAAAGGGTAGTAAAGTCAGTCAAGAGATGTAACATTAAAAAGGGTAGTAAAGTCAGTCAAGAGTTGTAACATTAAAAAGGGTAGTAAAGTCAGTCAAAAGGTAACTGAGCTGTATTTTTGTCAAGAAAATCTTTTGATATGAAAAGATACATTTTTAGGATTAAGGACTATTTAACTATCAGAAATGCTGGACTAAAGTTTTGTATTCTGTGCTGAGGTGAAGTTTCTAAATGAAATATGAATCCCAACATTTGAACCATAGGCTCATTTGTTGTCCAAAAAGGAATCCTGGAATACTTATTCCAGTGTGAAGATTTTATTTAAACATTCTATCCTTATATGATGAAGTGCAGACATCAGTTAATAGTATGATTACCACAGGGGTCAATTGTGAAACTATGTCCAGTTCTAAATGGCAGAGTATGATTACCACAGGGGTCAATTGTGAAACTATGTCCAGTTCTAAATGGCAGAGTATGATTACCACAGGGGTCAATTGTGAAACTATGTCCAGTTCTAAATGGCAGAGTATGATTACCACAGGGGTCAATTGTGAAACTATGCTCAGTTCTAAATGGCAGAGTATGATTACCACAGAGTTCAATTGTGAAACTATGCTCAGTTCTAAATGGCAGAGTATGATTACCACAAAGTTCAATTGTGAAACTATGCTCAGTTCTAAATGGCAGAGTATGATTAAAACAGGTTCAATGTGAAACTATGTCCAGTTCTAAATGGCAGAGTAGGATTACCACAGAATTCAATTGTGAATTATGCCCAGTTCTAGACAGCCAAGTATGATTACCACAAGGGTCAAATGTGAAAATATGCACAGTTCTAGACAACAAATTATGATTACCACTGGGGTCAATTCTGAAAATATGTCCAGTTCTAGACAGCCAAAATGTGTGTATCAAAAATTAGGTAAAATGTAAAAAGTTATGCCATAAGATTTTTTCAAATTTTGTCTTTAGATAGGCAAAGTAAGGTACTTAAAGCTTCATATGAATATAAGTGTGTGTGTAGGGAAAATTGTAAAATGGATGGCAACTATAAATACCAGTATACCAGATTCTGGATTTATTGTAAGCACTTTTGCTTTTTCACGAGTGGGATTTTTGACAAAAAAAAAAAGACAAAACAGCTAGATTGATAGAGGAGCTTACTTTCAGTTGTAAGAAATCACATTATTTGGGAGCATTTAAGGCAAAGTTGGGACCTACAGCAGATGACCCACATGAGCGAATTGTTTTAGAACTATTGAGTGTAACCTGAACACTTGTGGGCATGTTGAAATCTAATATAAGAGAATATATAAAACAAAGGCATCACAATGCACTGAATGATAATCATATATACCCACATGACATGCATCACAATGCACTGAATGATTATCATATTATACCCACATATGACATGCACCCAACTGCAAAAAAGTTTGTTACATGCAGATTTGTTGGTACATTTCAGGTTTAATTTTATTTCTGTTGGTTTTAATGGCACTTTTAACACATTATTTATTGACTACATCATGCTGGGGAAATGGGAGCGAAGGGCCTTTCCCAAGGCCACTCTGCAGGAGCCGACCCATGCTGGTCTGGATGGGTACTGAATCCATGACCCATGCTGGTCTGGATGGGTACTGAATCCACGACCCATGCTGGTCTGGATGGGTACTGAATCCACGACCCATGCTGGTCTGGATGGGTACTGAATCCACGACCCATGCTGGTCTGGATGGGTACTGAATCCACGACCCATGCTGGTCTGGATGGGTACTGAATCCATGACCCTTGGATTATGTGTCTGATGCTGTACCAGCTGAGCTACCATGGCTCCTTGGCACATATCAGGGTCTATGGTGTTTGTCCCACTTAGGTTTCTAAGCAAATAGGGTTGACCCTGATATGCCAGTATATTATGAAAGAGCAGATTTACAGCTAGAATCAGGTGATACATGGGTAAACAAAAGACTTAGTTCTAATGGTTATTATTTGCAATGGCAGCCATGAAGCTCCACACTTCAAAAATATAGCATTCTGGATATTTGATGTGAGTACAAAAAAGAGATTTGAAATCAATGCATTAAAGCTTTACAAAAGTAATACAAATATCCCAAAGTCAGAGGCATCAAGTATATCCAATTGGATGCCAGGTTTGTGGTCAAGTGACTTTATTCAGCAGATCAAATTCAATTCCACTTTTTGAACTCTTGTCTGGATCCCATGGCTGGAAATTTTACAGACTGATATGCATGAAGATACATTCAAAATCACAAGAACCAACATTAGTGACATATGTAATGCTTCTGTTTGGGTACATTTATGACCGATCCATTTAAATATTCTTATATGCATTAAATCAAACTCTTCAAAATCAGAACTGCTTTGAATTCTATTCACACTGTGTATATTTGCAAGAGGGGGCATGTAATAAATACAAAATTGCATGTGTGTTTTGTTCCATGTTGGTGGGAAAGAATTCATTTCATTTAGTGTCTGAATACATCTCCAACAATGGCCTCAATGTGCCCTTATGCCACAAAACTTTTTCTTTCATTGGACTTGGAACAAAACATGTATTAAGTTTTGTGTATGTAGAGGCTGTGTAATTGAATTTATAATTGTAATTGAAAAGAGAGGAAATGGTCTTGTAATGTTTACCTTATTGCATGCATGTGTGCTCTATTAATTTGATAGTTGACTATGTGTGGAGTCATTATCACTGGAGGTAGGAATGGTTCTCCAGGGTTAACTGGGTTCTGAAAATAGAAGGACCATGGTAATAAAATATGTTATCCTCTACTGACATAACAAGAGACAGCCACCCCAAAAGCCTAGGTACTATTAACATAAAAAGGAATAGCTACCCCAAAAGCCAAGGTACTATTGAATACTAGTACAATATTAATTTGATTTGCTGTCAAACCTGTATTAGTGGTCATTAACCTCCGTATAAAGGTCGCCTGCTTATGATGGTCACATGCACTTGGTCCCATGGCTATATATTTGTCAAAAAGGTCAATACAGTCAGTGGTCACCTGTGTATGGTGTCAAATTCACATGGTTTAAAATGATCAGATTGGCATAAATCCACACATCTTTTGTGCCTAAAATGTTGAATACTGAGTTAATTTTATTGGTTTAGGTACATCAATGGATAACAAGAAAATTGTACATGGAACATTAATGCTCCACCAATGTGCCTGAAAACTGACCTAAACACAAAACTTAACAAAAGAAAGAGATGGACATACATAATGTGTGCCCTAACACACTCTCAGAGGGACATACATACTGTGTGCCCTATCACATTCCCAGAGGGACATACATACTGTGTGCCCTATAACACTCCCAGAGGGACATACATACTGTGTGCCCTATCACACTCCCAGAGGGACATATATACTGTGTGCCCTATCCCTCTCATAGAGGAACATACATACAGTGTGCCCTATCACACTCTCAGAGGGACATACCAGTACATACTGTGTGCCCTATCACACTCCCAGATGGACATACATACTGCATGCCCTATCACACTCCCAGAGGGACATACATACTGTATACCCTATCACACTCCCAGAGGGACATACATACTGTGTGCCCTATCACACTCACAGAGGGAAATACATACTGTGTACTCTATCACACTCACAGAGGGACATATATACTGTGTACCCTATCACACTCACAGAGGGACATACATACTGTGTGGCCTATCACACTCACAGAGGGACATACATAAATACAGATATTTGTCTATTTCTATCAAATACTCAGATTTCTAGCATGAGGCCCAATTTGACTTGAGATCATTCACCTTGCTAACATCATTGCAGCTGACCAAGAAATCTGGGTTACAATGATAATTTCTGACATTGAAATTTTTTTTTTTTGTAATCATGGCAGAACAGCATAATTAGTGCAAATTTCAAAGGCTTCACACCATAGTGCTTTCTGTCAAATTTGGTAAACTTTTCTTAACTAAGTTTTGAGAAGTCATTTTAAGGTTTTTCAAATCGCAGCCAAAATTTGATAGTGGATTGGCACAATTTGTAATCTGGAGTATCACGAACTGTACATTCAATGCCCACCATGTGTTTTATTGTCCTCAATGCAGGCTGCAGTAGGACATGGCTGTCTCTGGTGATTACTCACCAATGGGTCTCAATAACCTGGACCTTTGGTCAAGGTATGTAGTCTTGAACTACAATTACTGTGCAGAAACCATTGTTTTCTTATTAGACTTATTATGACTGCTACCTCTGACCTCTAGACCCCATAATCTACAGGTTTGGTTCAGTTATGTGGTCTAGAAGTAAAGTTATTATGCAAAATTCATGATTTTTTCCAATTTACCTTTGAAGTCCAGGAAGTGAAAATGACCAAGTGGAGCTAGCAGTCTTTTAAGAAGTGCACATCTGAAGTAAGGCCAAAGCTGTATACTCTATAACCCAAATTACACCCATCAATCATACACCAAAAAATAAAGGGTTTTAAAAGTTATTTTAACAATACATAATATATGCAAGGTATTTTTTAAATAACCAGGATAACCAATGAGGAAAACCTGGGAAATTCTTTTCCTTTAAAAATCAAACCCTATGCAAAGTACAAAACTGTCTAGCAGAACCAAAACTGATCGGGTTCTTCCTTACTCCAAGTGCAAGCTATTCATAAAGTTTGGTGGAGGTACATACTGTAGCAATGAAGTTATCATGCAGAATAGGAAAAATTAACAGACAGATGGACAGATGGGGTCATAGCATAATACACTCAACTAAAATGGTGGATGTATAATAAGGTGCATACAAAATGTGGGTCCAACATTCAGTGGCCATAACTCCACTAAATGTTGACATAGAAAGCTGATACAGTAAAACCTGTCTTGAAAGACCACCCCTTCTGCCAACAAAAATTGGTGTCTAAAGACAGGTGGTCTCTTGTCACATGTTGATGAAGGTGGGCCAGTTTTGTAAAAATTCAATTAGGTTTAAGAAGGTAACTATACCCACAATTACTGCACATGTATTTTGTTCTTAATTCATAGTTCTTATTAATGTATTACATGTATTCATCTCAAAATAACTTGACATAGCAGCAAAGATGTATCTATCATAAACATTCACATTTATATTCGTGAAGCTGTATCCATGATCCATGATCAGTTGTACTGTACTGTAGCAGTTCTGATCAGATGTTGGGTAAATATGGAATATATATGTACCAATTCAATAAAAAGAAAGAATTAACTTATCAAGAAACATAATAAATTTATGAAGAGACAAAAGTCAAAGGCTTAATTCAACCATGACCTTAAATGGATTTGCTTTTTTTCAACCAGTGTCCAGACACCTCTCCTTCAGGTTATTTATTATTATTATTTTTTTTTTTTATCTGGGTTCAGAATAATCTACATTCCACCTCCAGACTATCTTCAGCTATCATGGTTACAAATAATTAAAGAAAGGCCAGAAGTGTTTTATATCTATTTCTTCAATATGGTCATTCAGAGCAGTGTTCAAACACATATTATTTCTAAAGTCTAACCTCAGGTCGTGTTTGGCAGGTGGTTGCTCAGGCCACTACATTTATATAATAAAACTGATCAGTGCACCATAATTTTAGCCATAAATGACAGATCACTCATAGCAGGGATTTGCTCAAATCAGGTTTTACTGTCATCAAATTCAACTGAACTTTTTATAATATAGAGCTGCATATTACATTTTCTTGAAATCCAATAACAATCATGTGTGGAAACAGAAGTGGGTGGTACAACAATCAGAGGTCACAACTCCACCAAATGATAATGGAGATCAAATGCTGAAAATTCAGACCAAACCAAGGTTCAGCAACATAAAGTTGCACACCAAATTTGGTTGAAAAATCCAATATGAACTAAGGGAGTTATTTGTGCAGAAATGACATTAAGCAAGTCTGATAATCTGGGGCCACAGCTCTGCTAAAAGATGCTTTTGCACACTGTATGTATGTATGTATGTATGTATGTATGTATGTATGTATGTATGTATGTATGTATGTATGTATGTATGAATTAGAGTTTAACAGCATGTCAGCACAATAATGGCTACATGGACTCTTCCATATAATGTAGAAATGAAGTACAAAATGATAAAAGGTAAACATATTAAAATTTTGTAAAATGTATATAAAATAAAAGATAATGGTAAATATTTGGTCTAATTTTTTAATAAAAACCACATTCCATCAAAAAGTATTAAGATTTTCTCAGGTGGCATTTCATCATAAAGTTCCTTAACTGAGTTCACAAGAAAATGCTTCTGCCTCACACGGTGGATGTCAATATACTCAACAAGAATGTGTTCCACTGTCAGTGGACACTAATATGGTATCCACCCTGGTCGAGGTTTACCCTTCAGGTGGTATGGTCAAGTCAGGTACATGTCATGTACATGATCGGCAGAATACCACCTCATCTAGTGCCACTTTCCGACAATAGGTTTCATGTTCCAAAGCTTGTTTGTCAAGTTTTCATTCCACATATTTTGCCAGGTATACAGAGCAAACCGATTTATATCATAGTTGAAGTCAGTATATAGAATCTTTCATTTGGAAGGTTTTACAAGGCTTTCAGTGTGGAAGTAGAATCTGAAACGATAATGACATTTGTTTTTTTGACAGGTTTCAATGTAGTATAAAGGTTTTTTCATGTCTGTAATTTCTGCTGTAAAAATGGGGGCCTTATTTGGTAACTGGATCAAAATGGCACTATGGGTGTTGCAGCAGCTACAGTCTTGCCAAAAGGTAGAATGACATTTTGGTTTCTGAGCATACAAGTTTTGGTATTTGGGCCTAATGACATCATTTGTGGGATTAGATGGATTAGAAGATAGTTCAGTTGTATAATGAAGAACCAATTTTGTTCATCTGAGATAAAGTTCATTTGCTTTAATATAGAGGGGCTTTCTGAAGGGAAAGTTCTAAATGCACCCAGACCATGTCTAAGTCCCTGCCTGTGTATTGGATGAAGCATCTGCATGTAAAATGTACATGCTAATCCATTCACAATTGAGCCATAGTCAAGTTTATATCTTACTAAAGACCTGTATCATTGGGGAAGGACCTTCCAATCTGTTTTTGCCTTGACTTGTTTTAAACCCAGGATTTTTTTTATGTTTGTCTCTTAGGTATCTAAAATTTGGAAGGAAAGTAAGTTTACAGTAAAAAATGAAGCTCTAAAAAAATTGGTCTCCCTCACAACAGGAATAAGACAACCGTCAAGACAGAGTTTTTGGGTCATCATGAATTTGATGTAAGGGGCAGAAGTGCATGCAAACAGTTTCAGTTTTTGAAAACTGGAATCGGTTTTTCATGCCCATTTCTGAACTTTGTATAATCTCATCGGTAGTTGATGTTCAATAGTATGCATACTCTTTGATTAATAGATGATCAACACATTGTCTACATATAATGAGCAATCAGGTCCTGGGTTAAGGCATTTCACTATGCTGTTAATTTTTATATTGAAGTACACCCCCTACCCTGAGGATAGCTTTCAGAAAGGGTGGTATCCACCTTAACTCTGAAATTTCTATCTTTCAAAAACTAAAAGTAAACTTAGGAAGGAGGTCCCTTAGACCAAGGTTGAATTTGTCATTCATTATGCTGTATTTCCGTTTGGTGTCATAAACTTTTTCCAAGTCAAAAAAGATGGCAACTATATGTTCTTTCTTTATGAAAGCTTCTCTAATAAGTGTTTTAAGTCTGACTAGATGGTCTATTGTGCTTCTCTGGCATTTGAATCCACAATAAAGATCTGATAGTAGTTTGATGGACTCAAAATACCACAGGAGTCTATCATTCATCATTTTTTCTATGGTTTTGCAAATGCAGCTTGTCAGTGATATTGGATGATAGTTGGATTGATTTGTATGGTTCTTTCTAGGTTTCAGTACTGGTATCACTGTTGCTTTTTGCCAAGAAGGTTTATCTAAATGTTTAGTAGTGTATTGAGAGCTGTGTCAGGTAAGTGTTTGAAAATGTTTAGTAGTGTATTGAGAGCTGTGTCAGGTAAGTGTTTGAAAATGTTTAGTAGTGTATTGAGAGCTGTGTTAGGTAAGTGTTTGAAAAGGTCTAGTAGTGTATTGAGAGCTGTGTCAGGTAAGTGTTTGAAAAGTTCATTGTGGATATCATCTGGTCTTGCTGAAGTGTAATGGGCTTGATCAAGACAGTCTTTTATTTCTTTCAAAGTGCAAAGTTTATTGTACTATTCAGCACTCACAGATTTGAAATTTGGAGGAACCTTTCTTTCAGGTTTTGACACAGCAAAAGTTTTCAGAATAATTCTCTTCTGAGAAGTTTTGCAAATGTTTTGACCAATATACATGTATTTGAGATTTCAAGTAAGGTCAACCATTTCATCTGACTTTCTTAAGGATTTAATACAGCTCCTTTTATTTTTCTCAATGATTTTTGTGCCATATTCCATAATGATTTGCTAAGAGAGAGAGAGAGAGACAGAAAGAGAGAGAGTTGAAACAAGAGACATAGGATCTCCTTGCTCTCTCTCTCTAACAGTGTGATGTGCTTTAACCTGGTATGTATGGTATTTATTAAGATTTTCAGATGTTGGGTTGACTGTGACATTTTTAAGGACCTTTTTCTGTTCCCTGATGGTATCTTTGCAAGTATCATGAAACCATGGTTTATGGAAAGGTTTAAGAATTACTGAAGGTTTTGGTCTTGTATCTCAGCAACATTCTGGAGTATCTTGGTAAATAAGGGCATCAGATCTACTAAATTATCAAAATGAGAATCTGTCAAATTCAATTCACAGAGGGTCTGAAACATTTCACAATCTGCCTTGTTTAATTTCCATCTCTACCCTAGCCTTTAAGGTTTGAGAGTACTACTTCTTAAGTATATTGGAAAGTGGTCACTACCTGAAGTCATCACAAACTTCTTAAGAGAAGAGATGGATTACTGATGGTCCGATCTAAGGATGAGCAGAATCTTGTGCCAGGCTGCAGGAAGGTATATGACTTATCACTAAAAAGGCAAATATTGTTTTGAAACAAAGTCTTTTATCTTCTTTCCTGTTATGTTGATATCTTTGCAGTGGCAAAGGGTACGGTCAGGGTTCACTCCATCAGGCAAAGTAGGCGACCAAGTTGCCCAAAAAATGTAAACCTCACCTTCTTCTATAAGGAAAGTGAAAATTACTTTGGCCTGTTCTTTTTTTAGATATTCACAGAGTGACAGTAGTTTATGGCTTTTTTGAGATGGCTCCTTCGACTTGGCCAAGTAGTTACAGTGTTGCATCCCAAGGTGAAATGTATTGCAGCCTTTGCAGGTGTTGATATCAATTGCACTGACAAAAAAACACTCTTACACATTCACATCATGTGTTTTAATAGCTGATTGGCCATTACAACTGTGCTCTTTAATGGAATGTACAAGTATCATGAACAGAAAATTCACGGACACACTTTCAAATATGGCCATGTACTGAAGGTTTATGTACCCTTCTTGGTCATTACACTAGGTGCCCATATGACTTCAAATGAGCACAGTAGAAATTATACATTGTAATTAATTCTAACTGATAGGAATACTTAGATTACATTATTGTAATTACAAATATGTATAAATAATTAATCAACTGCCACTTATTTTTAGTTTTCAAAACTTCACCAATAATTGAATTAGTCCAAAAGGATCACATGAATAAAAGAAAATAATTTGTCTGTTTTCTTTAAACCATTTAATACACTCACAAAAGGAAAAAATAGTAAACTTAGCATTGTCAAATATCATCACAACACACATACATGTACACATATTTGCAAACACTCACATATTCACAACCACGCTGACATTCAATAAAAACATACACCAAGTTTCTGTCTTTAAAATCCACTGGATGGCAAAATATAGGGTGAATTAGATGCAGTCTTTGTGGCTGTCAATAGTTCAATTGGGGGTTTGATGGTAATGCAAGTGTCATTCGCATTCATTTGAGACTGAATGATACTGTTGTTTAAATTTCCCTGCTGAGTGGATCCTGGTAAGAACCGAGTTATTCTTGATGACTATAATGTCAGCATTGTCAGAACTGTATCTGATGCAGTTTGACCATGAGATATGTTTGTCTCTATAGAAAAAAGAACATATATCACATCTGGGACTGACCACTTCATTGGGGGAAAGGGGCATAATATTTTCAAGTTTAATGATTTCCGTCAACCAGGAGTTCTGAAATTTAGCTTTGCTTGCTTAGCTGATAGCTTGTTGCTTCCTGAATCACAGGAAATGCGTTTTGACATTTTGACTTAAAAAATGAATCACACTTGAACACTATTCTGATGACTGAAATAATCATGCTTTGCATTTTATATATGGAGTAAAATCTGACTTCAAAGAAACGTTGCCATTGTTCACAAACTTGCCAATAATCTCTAATACAGATGGCTTAAACATTCTCATTCAAGGCAATGACGTGTAATAAATTTTGTTCTTCAACACACATCTCTTTGATTTACCTATAACCTAAAATTAATTGGGTTGTTCCACTTTGTGAACTTTACCTATGCAAATTAACACAATGGGCTACCCCACAGCAGTCTTCCAAAGACTTAACACATTACCCTAGCTATTGGTCCGCCAATTAAGTAATAGGTGAAATGGTAGTTGTTTATACCTGACAACCTAACCTTTTTATTGCTCATACATGTGACAGAACCAGGATTTCAAACCAGTAAATTTACAAATTTTGATCAGTAGATTGGCCTCTAAACCAGTAGATTTTTTATCTGCATAAATTGTATGTTTTAAGGGGAGTGAAAACAAAACAAGTGCTGTTATCTTTGTGCCTTAATATGTATTCTCTTCATACTATAATAATACAGCAGGTTTTGAACATGAATCAGATTCAGATTTTGATGGAAAATGTTACAATAATAATTAATTAAAATGAGTCAGTATATGGTCAAGTAATGAAAACGGAGAAGTTGTTTATCTGATAGTTCACTGCAAAGATTTTTCTTTTATAAAATCCAATAGCATTTTTAGCTTCATTCACAAGATCACTGTCTAGTGACCACTAATGACATTCATTGTGATTATTAAGCTTCACATTTAACAGGCTCTCAATAGTTCTCTGGTCCAGATTTCCCCTTGAAGCACTTTGTATTTTGCGAAGAATGGAGAATGTCCTCTTCTGTATCAGCCTTAGAATGTTGTAATGACAGGACAACCATGCTCAGCCTGCAAAGAAGTTCTAACTTCAGTTTTCCTGTTGCTTATTTTGTAAGGTTGTTGACTACTCTCTAATACTCCTCAAAGCTATGTTCACCCCGAGGAGGAATTTCCTGACTTGGACTTGGGATGTATTCCTGAGCCTCATCATCAAGGGCTTCTTTCTCTTCATGGCTCAGATCCAAAAATCTGTTGGCAAGTTTCATCGCTGTAAATAATATTTAAAAAATATTGATTTAGACTTGAAATAAAAATGAAAAAAAAATACATGATGTATTTATGCTTTTATAAATAATTTATCCAAACTATTAAATTATTTATCTTGTAATATAGTTTTAAGTGATATATTTTATTTAGGGCTTGAACTTAAATTATGTGCAAGAAAACTTCAAACAGTTTATGAAGAACAAAAGATGCATACCTTCAAAACACACAATGCAAACTCAGGACCTATGCTACTCACCTGCACACACTTAAACTCTGATATCCAAGCATAGTTGAACTTGTAATATTTATTAGTTGGTGGTTTCTTAGCATTGGGAGAAAGCACACATTTCTGCATTTTCACATGAATTGAATAAAAATTTTAAGAGTTGCCCTATTAAAAATTTCTTGAACAATACAACAGCAATTAAACAAGACAAAAATCAAAATACTTACTCCAGTGTGTCTGCTGACATTTTTTTTATGGTCAGTCTCTTCGTTTTATCTTCCCTCCACCAAGGGCAAGGCCGATTTTCATCAAAGGCTCAGAAGACATCATGTACCACCTTTGATCCCTTTATTACTTATAACACCTCAAGAAACATCCCACATTTGGTCTTAAACTCCCCAAATTCCAACAATAAGGTTACACTGGTCTACAGCCAAAATGCTTCCGCAATAAATGTTGTCAAACTTTACTAATTCTGGGTCATTGAGAACGAAAATGATGCTTAAAATTGTTGACTGGCTCTAGTTTTAAAGATATGATACTGGGTAAGTATATATGACCCTTGACTTAGGAATAGCAGACGATAAGTGGGTTATGAAGGGAAGGGATCTCAATTTAAACCAGAAATGACTAAAATACATCTTTGACTGGATCTATGAATAAATCTATGACTGGGTTTGGACAGTACTTGCTTTGTAGGCAAAACAATGAATGATGCAATCTGAAGCTGGTATTGCATCATACATGATATGAATTGCATCATGTTATTCCTAGAAGTCATGGATGATGCAATCATAAGTAAGCTTACATCACTCTGCTGAAGAACTTGCCCTATATCAGCTCTACAAATCATACAGTGTCATGCTCTCTAATTTGTCAGTATTTGATTTTGCAAAGGGGCACATTTCTGTTTAGCCAAAATGAGCAAAGATGCCTCATACTTGTGTGAACAATGTAGATAACTTCTGCTATGTTTATGGTGAAGTGACTTTTGCATCACAAAAGCACACTATAACTACTATGGTTAAGAAAGCCTATCACCTTTATTTTGGCTGCAAAATTGGAGATCAGGACAAGAGGTGGGCCCCACTTATATGCTGCAACACTTGTGCAACAAATCTTCGTCAGTGGTTGAACAGGAAAAGGAAATCTATTCCTTTTGCAGTGCCAATGATTTGGAGAGAGCGAACAGATCATATCAGCAATTGTTACTTCTGTATGGTGCCTCCAGTTGGGAAAGGTGTGTCAAAGAAGAAAAAGTGGACTGTGCATCATCCAAACATTCCATCAGCTATACGCCTAGTACCCCACGGAGAAGGACTGCCAGTTCCTGATGCACCAGAATCATTCTCACTTGAGTCAGACGAGGAAGAGGAAGAGGATGAGGATGAAACTTCTACTCCTGAACCATCAATGTCACATGACCCATATTTTCTCCACTCCTCCTCCTCTGAACCACACCTCATAACACAAAGTGAACTGATTGTCAGGGATTTGGAACTACCCAAGAGTAAGGCAGAGCTGTTGGGCTCCAGACTACAGCAGTGGAATCGACTGGCAGGTGATGTTAGGGTTTCCATGTTCTGTGACCGTCAAAAGGATCTTGTCCCATTCTTCTGCATGGAAGGTGATCTTGTAGCCTGCAACAACATCGATGGTGTGATGGCAACCCTCAACATCGTTCATGATCCAGATGAGTGGAGACTGTTCATTGATTCATCAAAGACGAGTCTTAAAGCTGTTTTGCTGCATAATGGCAGTGTTTTGCCATCAATTCCAGTTGGTCATGCAGTCCATATGAAGGAAACCTATGAAAACATGAAACAACTTTTGAGGTGCATGAACTATGACCAACATCAGTGGCAGCTTTGTGGTGATTTCAAGGTTCTTGCTCTCTTGCTTGGTCTACAGACTGGATACACAAAGCACTGCTGTTTGCTCTGCAAGTGGGATAGTCGTGCGAGAGATTCCTACAATATCAAGAGAGACTGGCCACTCTGACAGTCATTGGAGCCTGGGATGAAAAGTGTTCAGCATCCACCATTTGTTGAATCAAGGAAGATTTTGTTACCACACTTGCACATCAAACTGGGTCTGATGAAGAACTTTGTCAAGGTCATGGACAAAACACAAGCAGCTTTCAAGTACCTCCATGGAAAATTTCCAAGGTTAAGTGAAGCTAAGATAAAGGATTTTGTCTTTGTTGGTCCTCAGATTCGTGAACTTCTTCGAGATGATGCATTTCACCGTGCACTGCGTGGCAAGGAAAAGACGGCATGGAAATCCTTCCAGTTAGTGGCAAAAAAATGTCTTGGAAACAACAAGGTAGACAACTACAGGGAGTTGGTGGAAAACCTCCACAAGGCATACAAAAGCCTTGGTTGCAACATGTCACTAAAGATACATTTTTTGCATTCTCATCTAGATTTTTTTCCACTGAACTGCGGAGCAGTGAGCGACGAGCACGCCGAGTGATTTCATCAGGACATTGCAACAATGGAGAAACGCTATCAGGGCAAATGGAACCCATCAATGCTTGCAGACTATTGCTGGACAGTGACAAGAGATGCTCCATTTAATGAATACAAGAGACAAGCCAAGAAGCGCCAAGTAGACACTGAATAAGGACTAAACTATGTATTTATATATACATAATAGTTTTTTGACTTTTGTTTCAATATATTTTTTATTTATATAACTCTTTTGCTGTTTGCTTAAAGTGTTACATAAACAGGACAGGTGAAATATTATCATGTAAAGCAACCATAAACACATGAAAAGACCGAGGTATACAATTTATAATTAAAAGTCTACTATGTACACAATATCCATAGACGTAAAATGTAAAAACTTAAATATCTTGGAAACAGTATCCAATCAGTTGTTTTAATTGTCATATTTGAATTCAGCACATCAAAATCCCTAATAAATAGCACATTTTAGCTCTGAAGCAGATGACTTCTAAAAATTGTTGACCATGCATCATCGCACCAGTCATAGTACTGATGGAACATTTCCTGTCCCCAGTAGACTGGTTCTAGATGGTTTCTCTAACGTGTTGACAGAACACGTAAAAACACCATGTTTTGGTGTTTTTATATTTTTTATAAAATTCTTTTAATTTTCAAAAGCGTTAGATTTCAATTACTAAATGGTATGTGCGGTAGACGGCCCTTAAAATGGTATTTTTGGCCTACCACTGGTAGAATCACATGTATGATTGCCTCTGTGACAATTAGCTGTATAAACTGCCCCAAAGATAGTTTTACATGAGCTCTAAGCATTACTGTTTACCGTTTATACATGCTACATGTTACGGGCATATACCGAGGTGGCGTTTTTTTTGTTCCCGAAGATTATTGAAAATTGTGTTTTTTGAAACATGACCATAGCAGGGGGTTTGGGAGTAAAAAATCATGTTTTTAGCGTGACACATCATGTTATGGCAGTTATGTATGCAATAAATATACAAAGTGTTCAAGAAGGTAAACTCACATTACCAAAATGACCTAAGAGGTGCATAATAAACTGCAATTAAACAGTCCAATACAAATACACCAGTGCAAACTTGATTGTTACTAATTGATATCACATGGACAATGATGACCAGGAAAAATATAAATAAATATGAATAGAAACATTCACTGGAAAAACAAAAATGTTGTATACACCATGTATATCAACCTTTTGACTTACTATACCGCTGAAAAACAAGAGTCCCTCAAAGGGATTGATGCTCTACTGGGTAAAAAGACAAGAACATTTCTTCCTTTTAACTGCCAAGTGTTGAAAACTATTTCACATATTCTTCAGTGACAGCAAGATTATCAAATTTATTTTTAGCTGCTGTGGTGAACTACTGGATGTCAGATTGGCACTATTTTCATCTAGGACCAAGTACACATCATTAGAAATTTGTTGGAGAAAACCCCATGTCAATATGACCATCCATTCAGGGGGAATAGTGACATCAAGATTTTCAAGACAGCTGTTGTGGAAGCCATATTGGATGTATGATTGGCACCATTTTCATTTTAGACCAATTAAGTATCATGAGAAGTCTACTGGTGAAAATCCCATGTTGATATAGTCATCCATTTGGGACGAGAAGAGAAAATAATATTTTCAAGATGGCCACCAAGATGACCATATTGAGAGTCAGTCATTTTTATTTAGGACCAACTAGACACCATAAGAACTCTTCATTTGAGAGGAGTAGTGATAACAAGATTTTCAAAATGGCCACCATGCTGGCCATATTGGATGTCAGATCAGCACTTTCTGTTTTGGAGGAGTAACAATAACAAGATTTTCACGATGGCTGCCATAGTGGCCACATTGGATATCAGATTTGCATCATGTCCATTTAGGATAAAGTAGATGTCATAAAAGGTCTGGTGAAAACACAATAACAATATGAACAGACATCTAAGAGAAGTAGTGATACTAAGATTGTCCAGATGGCTGCCATATATTGGAGGTCAGATTAGCACCATTTTCATTTATGACCAACTTGACATCATAAGAAGTCTTTCAGTGAATACCCTATGCGGATATGACCATTCATTCAGTAGAAGTAGTGATAACAAGTTTTCAAGATGGCCAATGTGGATGCCCCATTTAGGGCCAACTAGACAACATAATAAGTCTTTTACTAAAAACCCTATGTTGATATGACTATCCATTCAGGAGGAGTGTTGATAACTAGATTTTCAAGATGGCCACTGTGGTGGCCATACTGGATGTGCAAAAGGCACTGATTTCATTTAGGCCCAACCATACATCACAGAAGTCTTCTGGTGAAAACTCCATCATGTCAATATGACTTTTTGTTCAGAAGGAGTAGTGATAAGACTTTAATGATGGTTGCTCTGGTGGCCATATTGGACCTCAGATTTGCACCATTTCATTTAGGACCAACTAGACACCATTAAGAAGTCTTTCAGTGAAAACCCCCATATTGATTAGATCATCCATTCAAAATAAGTAGCGATAACAACGTTTTCATGATGGCTACTGTGGTTACCATATTAGGTATCAGATTTGCACCATTTTATCTAGGACCAACTAAACATCATAAGAAGTCTTCTGGTGAAAACCCCATGTCAATATGACTTTATGCTCAGAAAGAGTTGTGATAATGCCACAGTTGCCATACTGGATATCCGATCAGCACAATTTCATTTAGGACCAACCAGACATTATAAGAAGGTTTTTTTTGGTGAAAAGTCCATGTGGCTAGGACCAACTAGACATCATAAGAAGTCTTTTGGTAAATATCCCATGTTGATAGAACCATCCATTCAGGAGGAGTAGTTTTAACATGATTCTCAAGATCGCCACTGTGGCAGCCATATTGGAGGCGCGAGCATCATCATTTTCATTTATAGCCAACTAGATATCATAAGAAGTCTTCTGGTGAACAAAACATGTCAATATGACTTTCCATTCAGAAGGAGTAGTGATAACAAAGTTTTCAAGATTGCTACTGTGGTGGCCATATTGGACATCAGATCTGCACCATTTTCATATAGGACCAACAAGACATCTTAAGAAGTCTTTAGTGAAAACCCATGATGATATGACCATCCATTCAGGAGAAGTAACATAACAAGATTTTCAAGATGGCCATACCATACTGAATGTCAGACCAGTGCCATTTTGATTTAGGACCTACTAGACCATGGGATAAATCTGTGTCTAAAGTTTCACTGCAATCCTTCAAGTAGTAAGTAGTTTAAGAGGAGTAGTGATAACAAACTTGTGCTAATGGATTGCTAGTACAGCTAAAAATCTTGGATGGTCTAAAATTATAAAATGGAGGTACTGTTAACAGTTGCAAGAGAAAGTTTTCACTGGTAAACATCCAGAATTTGGTTAGCCACCTAGTGGGAACAAAAGGAGTTACTCTGTAAGAGTTACTTCCCTTTACACACACACACACATATATGTACACACACACACATACATACATACACACACATATGGTTCTGCTCTACACTCTAGAGTTATTACATATTTCTGAAAGAGGGACAGGTATTAGATGAAGTAGTTTGCATTTGCAATATGCACAGTGGAGAGAATGTTGACATACCTCTATGCTACTTTCATGTACTGTGACTGGAATTTCTTTCCATGTGGTAATTATGGAAATCATGTACTATCTAAAGCAGACAGCTGATCAAAATGGCTGCTTCTATGTGCTTGAAAAATGAGCCTGAACTAGTCCAAAATACTCTAACTTTAGCATTTATTTAAAAGGGAAAATGAATTTTGCCAGAGTAGGCAATACCAGCTTCTGAAAGTGCAATAAATGAATTAAAAAATATATATAAAAAAAATTAAAAATGTTAGCAGGTTGATTTTTCCAATTTATCTTTGAAGTCCAGGAAGTGAAAATGACCAAGTGAAGCTAGCAGTCTTTTGATAGGTGCACATCTGTTTAATTTGTTTATCCATTAAACTGCCAAATAAACACCTTAATGAAGTACAAATTCAAAGGACAATAGATCTATTTTACCACTGTTTCTTTGTCGAACAATCAATAAAAATGTTGCTGACTAAGCTTAATTCTGAGGTCACTAGGTATATTTTACATTGTTTCTTTAATGGACAACCATTAGAGGTGTTGCCGACTAAGTTTGTTTGGTCATTATGTTTTCCCAATTGTTTAAACACTTTATAGCCACCAAACATATGACAAAAGAAGTGTGAAAGCTTATCTCCTGGACTTATTATAGAAAACCCCACTATAATTGAACAAGGGGAATAAAATACTGTTGTTGGGTGAAATTATATAGTATAGTTTTCGAAAAGAAAAAATGATTTTTTAAAAAAACAATTTGTTTGCGATGAAACCAGTTAACCATGAAAGGATACTACTAACACTAATTTAGCAGCAGCAAATATAAAACTGAAAATGACAAATTTTCTGATAACATTTAATTATTACGTATATCAGTGTTTTCTTTTTTGTCACAACTTGCTATATCTCCTTTCAATATTTTTTATAATAAAATTTCAAAAATATATGGCTGCCATGTTAAATTTTGGGAAAAAATGTCCATCAAGAGCCATTAGAATTTCAGGATCTCCGAGAGATATATATATATATATATATATATATATATATATATATATATATATATATATATATATATATATATGAGATAATAGATGGAAAAATGTTTTCTTCGTCTTTCAGGAAGGGTTGGATTTGGAGGTAGCAGAGAGTAATTTCTAATGTTGATGTGATCAAGTAATGTATTTGATGGAGATAGAGCAAAACAAATGTATTTGAGAGAGAAAATGGACAGCGGCCCATACACATTGTAGGCCAAAACTTTATCCATACCTGTCAACTTGTACAGGAATCCCGTAATTTTTACGGTTTTTTGGGGGGTTTTGCAGTGTATGGCCGTACAACCATTTTTTTACAGTTTTTTATATTTTTTAAAAAAATCGGGCAAGTCCTTATTTTTTTGTTTTAATCACTACATCTATCTTTATTTGGCCATTCATGCCCTCTGGGCGTACTGAATGTTTGATTCTACCACTCTCCATGTATACATTTACATCCTGTATAACACCTAGGTGGTCAGTGATAACTATGGCATATGTGCATGTTCTGTTACCGCTTGACTGCATATTGGGCTAAGCGACCAAATTATCACCAAATTAAAACACCTCAAACAAAACAAAGCTGGTATGATTAATTAGCAGTGTTTTAAGCAGCTTTGTTGCACCGTGTTTACTCAAACCAGATCCTCACAAGTGGCTCACTTTGATTTTAATCCAGTGAGTCAGCGTAATTAAATTAATGAAAGGTACTTTACTGACATTAGTGTTGGTTTCCTTTATGAACTGATTAAATGACAGTAATGATTCTTTCATTTTTAATTGATTATAAAGACAATCAACTTTCACATGCGATATTGCATTTGAAGCGAAACAATTACGCTAATTAATGAGCTCTGTTCGTATTTAAAAGAGAAAATGTTTTTTATGATCACTTTAGAAGTAGTTGTCAAGCAAGCTGATATTTACTATGTGGATAAAATGAGTTTGCTAAATTATTTTCACAAGGAAGGTAATAAGAACGATTTGAAGAAGTAAAATTCTTGTGAAAGTGGAGGTATAAAACGTAAGACTGCTACTGAGTGTGAGAATTCCTTAAACCAAGAGAGTGTAAAAATTCTAATGAACATTTCACCAAATGGACCACAGCTTGAGGACTTTAACTCAGACACAGCTATCAACTGCTGGCTTAGTGCTGGTGCAGGTGGCAGACATGTACATGGACATTTTTTTCAAAATCCAGCAGCTAAAACATATATACATGTACATGTCCCTGAAGTAGCCAAACGTATATCAACAACTGGTTTAGAAAAATTAAATTCTTTTTAGAAATAATTATGTTATATATTATTTCATTTGTTCTTTCATTGGATTAAGTACATACATCTCATCAAATCTCGGCAAGTGATTACCATTTTGGGACAAGTGAAAAGTAAGGTGGCCATGTGAAAAGTAAGGTGGGACAAGTGAATTTTCTGAAATTTTTTTTGCTCAGCCCTGTCTTTGGTGTAAGATTTTTCTGGTCTTTGTAAGTTTTGTTTTGGTCTGGTGTACAGGTTTTTGTCTCAGGAGGTTGACAGGTATGTTTATCTCAAATCTGGCTAGCACATATGTGTTTGTGCACTAGAATCGTCCCCTTGTGCATAGAACCTGAAGTCATGCACTCTTGACTATAATGTAAATAACAAGGAAGAAACATGGATATAAAGTATGGATATGTCTTCAACCAAAAGTTTACCCCATGTCCTAGTACATGTATGTGAATACTGTTATGCGCTACCACAACTAGACATCATAGGTCTTTTAGTGAAAACTCCATGTCGATACAACTATCAATTCAGGATGAGTAGGGATAACAAGAGCTTGAAAATGTCCGAAGTGATGGCCATGTTGGATGCTGGATTGGCACCATTTTCATTTATAAAGAACTGGACATCATAAAAAATCTTTTAATGAAAACTCCAATTAAAATTGTTTTTAAAAAATAAACCATGGCAGTCATCTTGGATGTTAGATCAGCACCATTTTAATTTTGTTCTAACTCGACATCATAAGTCTTTTAGTCATGTGACCATCCATTCTTCTGGAGTAGTGATAAGATATTAAAGATGGGCATGTTTCATGACAATCCTCTCAGTAGTTTAGAAGTAGCAATAACCCTTTACCTCACAGTGTTTGTTAATGTGTAGGATATTTATATACATGTGCCAAAACCACAGAGTGCAGTGTGCTATAAATAGAACACCTCTTACCTAAATGATTCTATGCGAACAGGCATGCCTGGAAAATTTAAACCAGTGTGGTCTATGTTAAGTTCAACATAAATTTGAACCATTTTACCTTTTTTGTACATATCTGTTATCTATAGACAGGTTTAAGTGTAAAATCTGATCTTTATGACTGTAATATTATTTTTCAAAGATTTTTTTATATGCTTTAAAATCCTGCAAGAAGTATTTCACCGTTAAGTCAGTGAAGCTGCGTCACCAACTGTAGCTGACCTTTCTCAACCTCTACTGGTATGTTGTCTATGTCTGTATCACAAAATCATCCAAATTTGATAAATTATCAAAAATCATTGTTGCCTACATGGATATCGGAGCCCATGTCTGACTTACTGAAGCCTTCATAAGCAAAATTCTAACCATCCAAACTCAAGAAAGTGCTGAAAAAAGTCTGCAGCCTCCATTTTGGATAGGGGAGAATCTGACCCAGCAGATTATGACTATACCTTAAACAGCAACCATGTGATGTGACATCATGGTCATTTTCCTCAATGCCTATAGTTTCTAATAGAGGGTTTTCCCCAAAGGTGGTACTCTGAAAACCAGCTAAAATGGCTGCAGTTTACTGTAGGCATCAAAACATGCTTCTATGCAGATGGTCTACAGGTGTCCACATGCGCTTGTATGCAAATAGGACTGAGCTGTTGAAAGGTGCTTCCACTGGAATACAGAAGAGGTGTCCAAAAGCGCTAATATGAGGTAATGAGGTCATCACATAAGCTCTTCTGGTATATGACCTGTAAAGCTAACAATTAAGGGAGTTATTGTGTGGAAATGACAATTACGGGCCATAACTCCTCTAAAAGATGACACAGAAGACTGAAAATCAATCTCTTTGGAAGACTCATCAGTATAAACAGGGTTCCCACACTTTTTGAAACAAAAATTTCCAGGCCTTTCCTGGATGTAATCGATATTTTTGAGGTTCACTTATGACACTTACTGAATGGAATCAACAACACTTTGGCTTCAAAAGCATGCTTTTTCAAAGCAATAGCTGTTTCTATTTTGAGACTTGCCCATTACTCATTTAAATTTATGGAATAAACATGTCAAGTTGACTCTGCTTAACTGCATAATTATGTTCATATGAAGAAAGTTTTTTTTTTGAAAAGGGTTGTTTTAAATTTTGACAAAGAACTTCAAAATGATATATCTTCATATAAAAAAAGAACCAATTTTCTTTTTTAAATTCACTTACATTTGGTTGGTGCCCTTATATCTACTTTCAATGTAATCTGACTATGGACTGTATATTTAATGCAATCATTGTCAAATGCACCCAGAGCATGGGATTCTGCACTGAAAATTGCACCAGAAGTTGGTAGATTTATACATATTTATTAAGATCTGATAGTAAAATTCACCACAGAGTGAGGTGGGCATGGGAGTGGTGGCTAAGGTTACTACTGTCAACAATGTTTAACAATGTGTTCCCAGTGCAAATTATCAAATAAGAAGCAAAGATTTATCACAATATATGTTTGTTAATTTTACATATCAAAATGGGAACTTGGGAAGATAAAATTTACTATTTATTTTCTTAAACTTATGGAGATCTAACGTTACAAACAATCTATTGGCACAATGTGATGCTAGACTGGTCTTCATACCTTCTTAATAGGAAAAAATACCAATATGGAGCTGATTACTGATTAACCAGTCTACTTGACCAATCTGACTGCCTGAGTGCTTGGATTGACTATGGTTTTTCTCTACAGTTATTAAGTACTTCTGAAAGCAGGACTGGTATAAGGTGAAGTTGTGTGCATTTGCAACAAGCACAATGGAGAGAATGTTGGTATACCTCTATGCTACTTTCATGTACTGAGACTGATATTTCTTATCAGAGAAACAATGTGCTGCCTAAAACAGACAGCTGATTGAAATGGCTGCTTCCATGTGCTTAAGAAATGAACCTGAAAAAGTCCAAAGAACACTAAGGGCTGTTCCAGTATAACATACTTGGGACCCAGGGAAGGCACTTTCAATGTGGAGCAGTCACCCATAGATGCAATTTACAATTTTGTATAATTTTTATATGAACTCTTTGAATAATCAGAGTACCCTGGCATATATTTTTAAAACACTGCCTTCCCCAGGTACCATGCATGTTTAAATGGAAAAGCCCTAACTTTATCAGTTATTTAAATAGGCAGAATGGACTTCCTAGAGCAGACAATACTAACTTCTGTAAGAGCAATAAATGAATTATAAAATATAAAAAAAAGAAAAACTAAAAAAAAAGTTATCAGGATTTAAAAATAACCAAGTGGAGTTGGCAGTATTTTGAGAGGTGCACATCTGAAGTAAGGCCAAGCCGTATACTCCATAACCTAAATTACACCCATCAATCATACACCAAAATAAAGGGAATTAAAAGTTATTTCTACAATACCTAAGATATACAGGGTTTTTTAAAAGAAAAATAGCCCAGATAACCAGCGAAGAAAATCTGTGAATATAAAAAAGGAAAAAAAAATAAAATAAAAAATTGTGTACAGTATGAAATTTTAGAGTGGAATCTATACAAATATGTTTAGGGGAAGCACCCAAATGATACAGACAACAATTGTACCTCAATTGACTTAAGAGTTCCACAACCTCTGAATATTTTGCTAAGAACTCAATAAATTTAACTCATAACACAGTTCAATTGCGACTCAATTACGTATTTATTTTGCAATCAAGTGGCAACTGAAAATTTCCAGTTATTCCCCTAACTTTGATAATTATTTGCAAAATTTAAGGGCTTTTCCTGTTTGGGAACAAACCTATTCTTTCTTCCAACTTTTTCCCCTGATTTTCTGGTAATGTGGGAACCCTGATAAAAAGCTGCATACCAGATTTGGTTAAATTCCAACTATTCCTATTAAAGTTATGATGTAGAAACCAAATTATTGATGATGGATGGATGGACAGGTAATGCGATTGCAGTGTTGGGAGCCACCAATGTTGACAAAGTAATTACATGGGATCCTTACTGTCCACTCATGAAATTATGTTCAAAATGTGTGGACCAAAAATTATAATAAAACTTTTATGTTAAGAGGACATATGCAGCTATACTGACTGCAATGTCATGCCTTTCCTTATAATATATACAGGTGTGACAAGAATTTGACCCATTGCAGTCATATGTTTCACTTGACAATCCAGAAAAATGTTAACAATTCTCTGCAACCTCTCCATACAAGGATAAATGTCTGGTTAGAGTTTCCTCCCCATCTTTACTTACGCTGACTTGTTTGGTGATAGTTCCTGTCTGGGAACTATTTAATGACCTTCTGATGGGCATGGCAACTCCTGTCACTACTTCTGGAAGTTTGAAGAGGTCACTTTTGGTCTTGCCACGATTACACAACATGTTCCTCAGGGTTTTCTGCTCTATACTTGGAAGGGACTTGCTTAGGATTTTGCTTTTCATGTTGGTGTCCCACAGCATTGGGTATATCAACAGGATACCAGTCTGAGCATACAAATGTTTAAATCTGAAACAACAAACATGACAAAACTCATCTCCACACAGACATTAGTCTAAAAGCTAATGGAAAGTATTAATACCAAACATATAGGAATAAAAAAGGCACAAAGCTATATGAGTACTGAATATTAAATGTTGAAAGCAGTAAATGACTGAATATGTTAATTAACAAATCAAATTAAGGTTGAAAATACCAGTAAATTACAAGACAGAGATTTAATTCCGAAGCTGGAAATTGACATTACTTTATGAGAAACACTACTAGGAAGTTACCAAATAAACAGACCCTACAAAAATCTTCATTCTATTCTGGACTATAGTTTACTGCACAGACCCTTTCATCCAAAGACTAAACTGAAGCTTTCTTAACACTGAAATCAGAATGTAATCAATGACATACATGTGATTCTACCAGCAGTAGGCCAAAAATACCATTTAAAAGGCCATCTTCCACACATACTGTTTTATAGTCTAAATCTACTGCTTTTGAAAAATAAATGAATTTTAAAAAATTGAATTAAAAAAAACAAGCATGGTATTTAGATGCATTCTATCAACACATTAGAGAAACCAACTAGAACCAGTCTATTGGGGACCGGAAATGTTCCGCCAGTAAAATGACCAGTGTGCTGATGTGTGGCAGAGTAATAGGATTAGAATTGTTAAAGAACAGCTAACATGTGTACACAGCAAGCTGTTAAAAGATTACCTTATTGTTGTAATGTGGGGAATTTAAGGCCAAATGCAGGATGTTTTTTGAGGTGTTATAAGTAATAAAGGGATCAAAGGTGGTCCATGATGCCTTCTGAGCCTTTGATGAAAGTCCACTGACCTCTTGTGGAGGAGAAATAAAATTGAGAGACTGACTGTAAAAAAATATTTCAACTTACACACTAGAGTAAATATTTTGATTTTTTTTGTCCTGTTTGATTTTTATTGTATTATTCAAGATGTTTTAAGAGGAATATTTAAGGACAACTCTTGCATTTCTTGTTCAATTCATGTCAAAATGCTCAAACGTGTACTTTCTGCCAATGCTATGAAACCACCAGCTAAAAATATTATAACAAGTTCAACAGTGCTTGGATATCAGAGTTTAATTAAGTGTGTGCAGGCAAGTAGCAAAGGTCCTGAGTTTGCATTGTGTGTTTCAAAGGTACAGTATGCATCTTTTGTATTTCATACACTATTTGAAGTTTTCATGCACATAAATTAAGCTAAAGTCCTAGATAAAATATATCAGGTAAAGATATGTTACAAGATAATAAAGTTTAAAGTTGGCATAAATTATTCATAAAAGCATAAATACATTATGTATTTGTCATTGTTTATTTCAAGTCTAAATCAATATTTATTGTTAAAAAATTTACAGTGGTGAAACTTGCCAACAGATTTTTGGATCTGAGCCAGGAAGAGATAGAGGCCCTAGGCTCAGGAATACATCCCAAGTCCAAGTCAGGAAATTCCTCCTCGGGGTGAACATAGCTTGGAGGAGTACTGGAGAACAATCAGCAACTTTACAAACCCAGCAGCAGGAAAAAACTGAAGTTAGAACTTCTTTGCAGGCTGAGCATGGTTGTCCTGTCATTACAACATTCTAATGCTGATATAGAGAGGATATTCTCCATTCTTCACAAAATACAAAGTGCTTCAAGGGGAAATCTGGACCAGAGAACTATTGACAGCCTGTTAAGTGTGAAGCTTAATAATCACAATGAATGTCATTAGCGGTCACTAGACAGTGATCTTGTGAAGGAAGTTAAAAATGCCATTGGATTTTACATTTAAAATCTTTTTTGCAGTAAACGGATAAACAACTCTTCCTTTTTTATTTAATTAACAATATACTGACTCATATTAATTAAATATTATTGTAACATTTTCCATCACAATCTGAATCTGATTCATGTTCAAAACTTGCTGTTTTATTATAGTATGAAGAGAATAAATATTATCACAAAAAATGCACTTATGTTTTCGATCCCCTTAAAACATGTAAAATTTATGCTGATAAAAAATCTACTGGTTTGGAAGCCAATCTACTGATTAAATTTGTAAATCTACTTGTTTGAAATTCTGGTTCAGTCACATGTATCCAATGATTACAATGCTCATGTCTATGAAGCTTTTAGTAGTCTCTAGCAGTTATTGTAAACATTAATTATCATACAGAAAATTAATTCAGACTAAAGTGATACTGACAAAAGAAATGTTGGCCCCTTGTGACAATTCATACAAGACATAAAATAATTATTAAAAAAACCCTTCTTTTCATCAAAGCAGAGGTATAATTATAATCAGTCGATAACAAACAGATTGAGTTTGATTTTGTCTTTTTTTTTAAAATTATTGTTCTACTTTAGAAGCAAAATTATCACTGTCAACCCCTACAAACCAAATTATAGAGGGTGAAAGTCACAGACTTCAAGAAACCTTGGAGTGACAGCAAGTATGACCACAATTAGAAGTAATTACCTTGTTCAGCCACTACAGCTGAGGTCTCACATGAAATGCATGCAGTGCACACATCCAATTCCAATACTCATTCACATGTACAATACACAGTTAATCAGTTGAAGATAACCTGTCATAATATACAAGGTATGGTGATTAATATGGAAAGTTTACACATGTATAAACATATGTATTCCTACATCCAACTGCACTGGTCAGAATGGGCCTTCAGTGTAGACTAAGATGTATATAGCATGGAAAAATCTATATGGTCATAAGCTAAATACAAATACTTCACATATGTTACTATGCATAAAATTTAGGTCACAGTGACCTTTGGTTGTAAGGGTGTAGTGCCAACAGAGATGCATCCAAATATCAAGTTTAACAAGTCTAGCATAAACAACACCAACTAAATGAACTTTAAACACAAAAGTCACTGAAACATGAAATATAGGTTGCAGAGACCTCATCTTGCAATAAGGGTGTAGTACTTATCAAGATACATCCCCTCATCGAGTAGGAGAGTATGCTCATAGCATGCCAACAACTCATGTGGTCAAGCAAAAACTTAAACAAATCCAGTAAATAGTGAGTTTTGTAAGGGTGTCATACTAACAGAGATACATGTCATCATAAATTTGATGATTCTAGCATGAACAGTACCTTTTAAATGAAGACCGAACACAAAATTTAACCCAAATCAGTGAAGTCTAAAATATATGCCATAATGACCTACTTCTGCAATAAGGAGTAGTGCTCACCAAAATGCATCCCATCACCAAGTTTCATGATTCTAGATAGGATAGTATATACCCAGCATGCAGAAAACCTATGAGGACATGTGCTAAATGCATAAACTTAACCTACACCAGTACAATGTGAAATGTAGGTTACCATGACCTTTTTGTTTGTATGTGGTACTAATGGAGAGGTATACAATCATCTAATTTAATGATTCCAGCACAGTCATCAAAGTGTTAAATATAGGTTACAGGGACCTACTTTTGTGATAAAGATATAGTAAAAAGCCTACTTGGTCATGAGCTAAACACAAAAACTTAACCTAAGCCATGTGAAATGTAGATCACAGTGACCTTTTATTGTAACTTAGGGTGTGGTACTAACAGAGATGCACACCTTTATCTAGTATGATGATTTTAGCATGAAGAGAGTCTGAAAAATAAACTTACAATCCAAAATTTAAACAGTCAGTGAACCATGAAATATGGGTCAAATTACCTACATTTGTGATGAGGGTGTAATACTCATCATGCTGCATCCCCTCACCAAGTTTGTTGATTCCAGGTATAACAGTATATATGCATGTTACAAAAATCTTGAGCTAAATGGCTGAGATGCAGTGAAGTTGTGCATATGTATATGCTTTTATCTGTGCATATGCTGACACTGCAGGTGGTTTAATAGCTCATCTACAGAACAAGGATAGGGCCTGTATGTCAAGACTAAAATCAAATCATTGCCATAAAATGTGACCTTGATGCTAAGGTCAGTGGCGTACTAAGGGTAAATGGCGCCGGGGGCGATGATGATATGAGGCCCAAATTTGTATCAGCTGTTTTGGCACCCCAAGACCTCTGGCACCCGGGGCAACTGTCCTGTCTGTGCCCCCCCCTTAGTACGTTACTGGCTAAGGTCAAAAGGTAGAGTTAGTATGTCATATAATGAATTATCTAAGCTTCATAATAATTCATCCAATATATGAACAAAAGCCATATCAAGGGGATCAGAAAATAGAAGGAAATGAAAACACTTTAACCAATTTTCTATGACTGTGACATAGACCCCAAGATCAAAGGGGTGAGAGCACATGTCCCACTGAATGAACTGTCTTAAATTCATAATGATTCATCCCAAGTATGAAGAAAATCCAACTACGTGTTTAGGAAATATATACGAATCACTGTATTTTCTCTATGTCTTCACACACTGTTTAAGGACACAAAGTTTTTTTGGCCAAAATCATATTTTCTTGCCTTGTTTGCCTTGTAATGTTTAGATATCATTTTAAAAGAAGTTTATTTATGACAAACACGTTTTTAGATACAAATGCAGCTTTACAGTGATAAGACAAGATAAACAGACAAATACCACCTTCAGTAAATTGGGGAATAGCTTGCTTGTAACAGGAAATATCCTTGATAAGTTACACATATGATCCAAATTGACAGAAATTGGGAGGATCACGTTTCACTATTCATTAGCTCGCTGACACTGATATAATGAATAACATGTTTAAAACTAAATTAGTACTCTCCTGTGGATAAAAAAATCCCCAACATAAAGACATTAGAAGACTATGTCACCCTCTTTTTAAAAGAGATAAGTATTCATGTGAGTGTTTTCATCTAGAGTTTGTTTAATACCTCCATTATGGATAATACTAAAACCTGCACCCAGTCATGTACCAGTCACATATATAAGCATTGGTTTCACTGAATAATAATGTATTTGAAATATATATAATAATAGCAAATAAAAACAGATCCTTTTCTCATGTGTTTTATATATTAGGAATTTTTAAGTATTTGAATATACTTTAGTTTGCTATTAGTTGTATGAAAGTTTTGGTACTGGACCGCACAAACTGGAATCAGTATGTGATTGTGTTGCAAGTTTTATAGTACAGATCATACAGGTCATGTAGGTGTTCCGTACTGACTATTTCAGTAATGGGTGTCACTTTTAGAATTTGATTACACATACCTTTAAATGGCAATTATTCACTTTATTCCGATCCTCATACATCCATATTCCTTGGAAGGGCATTATACACACGCCCTAAGAAATACATATGGCAAAATCAATGTGAAAGTATGTGGACATTATTGGATGAGGTCAGCCTAAAGGTGTGATCCAGTACAAACCGGATTGAATGTTGTGCACTGTGATGCCACAATAAAAGCTGTTTGTGTTGAAATTTTTTTGTCCTATTCTGTTATTTGTGATGATTAGACCTTACATCATCTTTTCTTGACCCTGTTTAGTACCTGACCACCATTGCAAAAGTCCATAGCAATCACTAATTTTCATCTGGAAGTTTTTTGATGACAGTTAAGGTGTATAGCATTCAATGATCAGGACTGAATAGACTTTGGTTAAACTATATTAGTATTCAATTTTAGAACAACAATTAATATTTAATTCAAGATGAGTAAATGCACCTACATGACCATGTTGGCATACACTTTAGACTTATCCAGAATGGAGGTGTTAAAAAACATTTGGAGATGACAAATTTTATTTTAACAGTTTTCTCCTTTAATAAAGGGTGGAACATTTTTCTTTTGCTTTCACAATTGAGATTTTCTATTTAGAGGTGAGTAAAAAAAGTTTTTTACAAATGCTATTCATTATATCAGTGTCCATGACCTAATGAATAGTTAAGCTTGATTCTTCCAATCTGAATTGTAAATATAACTTGTTGTTTGCATGGTTTCGGTCACTGAATGTAATATCTTAAGACGTTTATGGACAGAGAAAAAGGTAATTATTTTCTGCCGTCTGAAAACATGCAAAAAAATTTAACCAAAACCCTAATGCAAATTTTCTTTGACTGTGACCCTGAACCCATGGTCAAAGAGGCAATCATACATGTCACCAAATGACTTTCTTAGCCCAATAATGATTAATTTCAAGCATAAACAAAATCCATTAAGGGGTTTAGGAAATATAAGCAAATGAACAAAATTGAACCAAAATATTAAAGCAAATTTTTTATGACTGGGACTTTGACCTCAAGGTAATTACGGGCAAGCAGGCTCTGCCATGGAGTTAATTATCTTAGTTTCATAATGATTCATGCCAAGAATGATGAGAATCTACCAAGGGGTTTAGGAACTATATGCAAATTAAAAACTTTAACCAAAACCTAAAGAAAACTTGACTAATGTGGGCTAAACAAAAGTGAAACAAGAGTACCAATACAAAATTTTCAAGATGGCTGCCATGGTGGCCATACTGGATATCAGATTGGCACCATTTTCATTTAGTACCAATTAGATATTATAAAAAGTCATCTGGTGAAAACCCAATGTTGATATGACATTCCATCTAAGATGACTAGTGATAAGATTTTCAAGATGGCTGCTGTGGCAGCCATATTGGATATCAGATTGGCAAAATGTTTATTTATGAGCAACTAGACATCATAAAAAGACTCCTGGCAAAAACTCCATGCTGATATGGCTTTCTGTTCAGGAGGAGTGCCAATAACAAGATTTTCAAAATAGCTGCTGTGGTGGCCATATTGGATGACAGTTCAGCACAATTTTCATATATGGCCAACTAGACATCATAAGAAGTATTTTAGTGAAACCCCCATGTTTATATGACCATCCATTCAGGAAGAGTAGCGACAACAAGATTTTCAAGATGGCCACTGGCTACATTGGCTGTCCAAGCAGAATCCTTTTTATTTAGGACCAACTAGACATCATAAAAAGTCTTCTTGTCAAAACCCACACTGATATGACTTTCCATTTAAGAGGAGTAGCAACAAGATGATTTTCAAAATGAGTGCTGTGGTTGCTATATTGGATGTCAGACCAGCACCAGTTTCATTTAGACCAACTAAACATCATAAGAAGTCTTCTGGTGAAAACCTAACGTTGATATGACCATTAATTCAGAAGGAGTAGCGATAACAAGATGTTCAAGACGTCCAAGTGGAACCATTTTCATTTAGGACTAACAGACATCATAAGAAGCCTTCTGGTGAAAACCCAATGTTGATATGACTTTCTATTCAGGAGGAGTAGCAATAACAAGATTTTCAAGATGGCTACTGTGGTGGCCATAATGCAAATCAGATTGGCAACCTTTTCATGAGGACCAACTAGACATCATAAGAAGTCTGTTAGTGAAAACCCCATGTTGATATGACCATCTGTTAACCCTTTACCTCATAGAGTCTGTTACTGTTGTAGGCTGTCAATATACATATGCCCAAGCCACACAGTGCAGTGTGCTATAAATAGAGTACATTACCTAAATGACTCGATGCACATAGGCCTGCCTGTAAAATTTATAGCAGTGCAGTATATGTTAAGTTCAACACAATATTTTAACCATTTTACCTTTCTTGTACATATTTGTTATCTACAGACAGGTTTGAGAGTAAAATCTGATCTTTATAGTTGTATAATTTTTTTTCACCATCAAGTCAATGAAGCTGTGTGACCAACCATAGCTGACCTTTCTCAACCTCGAAATCTACACATTTGTTTTCCATGTCTATCTTCTGAATTTGATAAATTGTCAAAAATCAATGTTGCTTACATCACCATTGGAGCTTATATCTGACTTATTGAAGTCTTCATAGTCATAATTATAATCATCCAAACTCAAGAAACTGCTGAATGAAATCTGCAGCCTCCATTTTGGAGAGTGGAGAATCTGACCCAGTTACTTTAACTAGCAGATTATGACTAGATCTAAAATAGCAACCACGTGATGTGACGTCATGGTCATTTATCTCAATGCCTGTAATCTTTACTAGGAAGGTTTCCCCGAAGGTGTCGCTATGAAAACCAGCTAAAAATGGCTGATATTTACTGTAGGCATCCAAACATGCTTCCATTAAGATGGTACACAGGCGGTCAAACATGCTTGTATGCAAATCAGATGGAAGCGTCCAATTGTGCTTCCATGAGAATGGGGTAGAGGCATCCAAAAGTGCTTATATGATGTAAAGGGTTAAGCAGGAGTAGCAATAAAAAGATTTTAAAAATATCTGCTGTGGTAGCCATATTAGATGTCTGAGCTGCACCATTTTCATTTACAACTAGACCTTGTGATGACTGTGTTTGTACATGGCAATCCTCCAGGTAGCTTAGAAGGAGTAGTTTGTAGCAATAGCAACAGACAGGCATTGGACTTTGGATGATGGACAGACAGGCATTGGACTTTGGATGATGGACAACAGGCCATCCCGTTTGCTCTTTTGGTCTATGACCAGTAGAGCTAAAAAAAAACCAACCATCTCTGTCTCAAAGCTCTATCACATGAAAGGCAAGGTGAACACATGGAGTCAAAAATATGCATTTCTAAGATTATCTACTGTTTTCATATATATCAAAGTACTGTTTGAAAAAGAAGCCCAAGTGGAAGTGGGTTTGAGATTGCTCACATGGCTGACATCTTCCTAATAACTAAATAACAGAGGAGTTGGCTAGAGAAATCAGAGTTAGTATCATGCTTTCTGACATGTGAAAGTTTTCTATTTTTGAAGTGGCAGCCAGTTTTGATGGTGGATTGGCTTCATTTGCACAAACTTGAAAGGCTTTATGTAGGATGATGTCTGTCAAACTTGGTAAACTTTTGTTGATTGGTTTTTAAAAGATTTTGTTTTTAAATCTAAAAAAAATATATGTACTCATATTAAATAATGGATCAGCATCATTTAACAAAATCAAAAGGCCTTCAGGCCATGTTTTCTGCCACATTTAGTCTAATTCTGTTGAGTAGTTTTTGAGAAGTCATTAAAAGGTTTTGGTATTTTTAGCAACCGCAGCCAAACTTGATGGAGAATTGGCATCATTTGTGTAAACTTGAAAGGCCTTCTTGCCATGATGCTTGCTATCCAATTTTTGTCCAATTTATAAGATGTCATTTGAAGGTTTTCTTGTTGAGTAATGGCAGACATATTGGATAGCAGATTCTCATCATTTTTACAAATTTAAAAGCCCTTGATACTAGAGTGTTTTCTGTCAAATGTGGTTCAATTTAGTTGAACAATATTTGAAAAGAATTTGTTTTTAAAACAAAATTTCTATTTTCTTTAGCAGTGACCATATATAATGGCAGATCTGCAACATTTTACAACTGAATGGCCTTTATGTCATGAAGATTCCAGTCAAATTTGATCAAATTCAGTAAACAAATTTCAGAAAAAATCATATAAAGGTTTTTCTTTTTCTAGTAATGCTCGCCATTAAAAACTGGATCAAATTTTCTGTTGAGTGGTTTTTGAGAAGAAGTAGTTTAAAGGTTTTCCTTTTATAGTAAAAGTAGCAAAATTTAATGGTGGATCTAAATTATTTGTAAGAACCTGAAAGGAATTCTTGCCAGAATGCTTTTTAAAAAAAAAAACCCAAATTGGTCAAATTTTGTTCAGCAGTTATTGAGAAAATGCAATTTCATGGTTTTTCATATTTTTCTGTAACTTAAGCCATATCTGATGGCAAATTGGCTTAATTTTTCACACAAGAAGATGGATACAGCCTGCATGTTGAGTCTGCCACCGAGCTTTTGGTAAAATGATGTTGTACGCATCAAGAAGTATCCACATAATGTATGTACTCACTTATAAGACAACATTTTTTTACTGAAAATTGGATTCATGCAAAGTATGGGGTCACCTTAAAACTGTGACATACAAAAAATGTGATAAATCTAGGGGTAATATTGGAAGTACTAGATGTTTGCAGTATCCATGAAGAACTGTCAATTAAAATATTTTCATTATTTCATGCCAATATATCCATACAGAAACGCATATATGGTATGCACTGCGTTCATTACAGTATTCATTATACAATAGTGGCATCTGCATTTATTTGGATTTTAATAATTTGAAAATATTAAATTAAATGACTCACTGCAAAGTGAAGTGTCCATTCATGTTGTTTACTATGGGTGTTTACTAGTGAGTATATTGCTTCCATTTTTGTACAAGTCCGAACAACCTGTATTTGTATAATATTTTCTGTTTTGCTGTATAAACACTGTGTGTGTTTGATGCAATCAAAGTTTTGATTTGATTTATACTTGACTTTTTCATAAGCCAGATCTAATTTTCAAGTGATATTTCCTAAGTTATCTGCCAGTACATGTGGGTTGATAAGCCCTCAGCACCCACTTTGTTTCCGCCATTAACAATCATTTGATCGAGCCGTGAATTTTATACTTGTTCAGTGCCAACTAGAGTCCTACAACTCCCTGTATGTGTCTGACCATAATCCTTTAAGCTTGTAAAGGCAGTATCTGGATTATTTTTTAAAATCCTGATCTCTCTAGCTATGATCAATAGGAAGACTTTCTGTGGACCTGCTCCCAACAACTTGACTAATTTATTACATATATGGCAACTGTGCGCTTGAAAAAATAAAGGTACTGGAACTGTATGCTTAAATTTGGAAGTTATATTCGGCTACAACTACAAGTTAAGAGAATTATGTCATTTTTCAACAATTTGGAAATATTTTCTTATGGAAATGACAATAGGCAGTGCTTAGGGCAAAAAAGGGAACTATTCATTCTGATTCAATTAGGGAGCTTGCATGATCAAGCTCATCCAAGATTTTGTTGGGATAAAGGTTTTAACCTTTGTGGCTGAAATCAAACAAGAGATATAGACTGCTCAAGAATTCAAAATCCCAGACAAATGAATGGACAGTGGAATGGATGCTGACCATTTCAATGTCCCCCTTTCTTGGGTGGTAGAAGCCAAGTACAAGTATGCAATACTAACATTTTATGCATTCTTGCATTTAATTCCTTCTTTTCATGCTCTATTTTCTTCCATTTCTCTTGTATTTCTATAATCTTTTGTTGCTTCATTTTCTGACATGTTAGTATGTAGTTCTCCAGGTCAACCACTATGTTGTCTTTACTGTTCTGATCTCCAATTATAGCATTGTAGGACTCTGTGAAGGAAAAGAAGACAGTGGTAAAACTATTGTGATGAAAGCCCGTGCCATGACAAGATACAAAGTTCAGGTATAATGGGCTTTTTAAGTACAACAGTAAAAACAAGGATCATAATTAAAACACCTGTCTTAAGCAAGGAGTCATGGGAAATAAAGTTAGCCCTCTGACACTCAAAAAAACCTCACACCACCAATTTTAGACTGGCAAATCAGACATAGAACAGTACTGATTATTGGTCTTGTTCTATCCCTGAATACATTATTGTTTAATTGTCAGTCTTTGCAGCAATCCTTTTGAAAAAAGTTGGGATAAAGTAGGGCAATTAAAAAAAAAGGAAGGAAAAGGAGAGGAAAATATGGATATTTTACAAATAAAAATAGTATGCAATTTATGTAAATTACTGAAAAATAAAACCTTTACCTGACTTACCTTCGTATGCTTGAATAAATTCATGCTTTTACTCTAATACTAAGCTGTCTCTTTCAATTGGAAGTCTGATGAAAAAGTCGGAACAATTGGAAGTCTGATGAAAAAGTAGGAACAATTGGAAGTTTGATGAAAAAGTAGGAAGTTTGATGAAAAAGTAGGAACAATTGGAAGTCTGATGAAAAAGTAGGAAAAATTCAAAGTGTGATGAAAAAGTATGAAAAATTGGAAGTCTGATGAAAAAGTATGAAAATTGGAAAAGCTAGGGCTGCTGCAAATACTTTATTGTTTCACAGCAAGTTAAAAAATCACTTCTGAAGGAGATGAATAATGTGAGCACATACATGGCATGAGAAAATCCTATATTTTACCACTTCACAATACAATGATGTGAGTCCATACAAGGTAAGAGAAAATCCCATATTCCACCACTTAACAATACAATGATGTCAGTCCATACAAGCCAAGAGAAAATCCTCTATTCCAACACTTCACAATACAATATCATGTATACTGCAATGACCATATAAACAAAGATAAAAACAACAATGTTAGACAAACTTTAACAAAAGCCTGGCTTCAGAAAATCATAACAATATTTTTCCCATTAAAATATTACAATGATTTTGCATTCCCATTTTGATACTATAATTATCAGCTGTGAGAAACAGGGAAGAACAGTGAAAATATTTCTTCTTCAGTGGTAGAATTAGGCAGTCAGGCATTCCCTATATACGAGAGTGAATCACTCTGCATTTTTCTGAAAAGGATCCGAGTAGGAACTTCACATAAATGATTTATTACATATATTAGATTTTTTTGTGTACTGTTAAGATATAAAGATAAATATGACAAAACATCTACAAAGAGATGAGAGAAGTTTACAACAAATAAGCACCGGATCAGATCTAAGTGGAATCCCCTGCTCGCATTGGTCAGAACCAAGTTACTTATGCATGTGGTGAAGCTAAACATTCCTTTTTCCATCTGATAATACAACACCATACAAAAAACAAATACATGTCGTGTATATTATTTTACTTTGCAAAATACTGGAATGACCATATAAACAAAGATAAAAACAACAATGTTAGACGAACTTTAACAAAAACTGGAGCTATTAGTCCTGGGTGCATTACAAAGGACCTTGCTTGCTACAATGTGCATGAGAACACCTTAAACAGAGGACAAATTTGTATACAAAAGGGGGTTTATCCAACAAATTATTATGAGAAAAGGCCTTTTGCTGCTTTGTAACTCCTCCACATTTCATTATACATTTACTGTCTTGATTGCAATAAATAAATACAGCAGTCAAGTTTCATAACTATTTGGAACAGTGTCAGAGAAACTGACATAAATACAAAACTGTTACATAATCACTTTTTCTGTGAACAGTCAGTCACTGTGACCCCCTTTTGCATCTGATGAGAAGTACTCGCTGTGATGAATACACCATCAAGTTTTATGATTGTACAACTGTTTCAGAGAAAATGTGGATAAATACAAAACTTAATGTTGACGCATACCCCCAAAAATGTAGGTTTTTCTTTGTGGGGTGGGTGGGAGGTAAAACTAATTTTAATGATGTAGTACTTACATGTTGCTATTGCATAGCATACTCCTTTTTTCTGGACAGAAAAATACCCTTGAATATGTGATGAGAATTCATCCTCCCATAGAGTGAACTCCATAAAGATCATAAGTCCAACCTGTAGTAATCTTGCCCATGTGCACTAATCATCATTCTTTTTCGAGGATGAAGCCTGAACTAGTGGGATATCGGTGTGGGAGGGAGGAGGGAATCTGGCAATAGTAACAAGTAATTGTTACATCATTAAAATTAGTTTTACCTCTCCTAAAAACTACATTTTAATATCAGTAATACATAAGCTGTTGCTATTGCGTAGCTGAATTTGTGAGTTTGGTGGGAGACTGATTATCCCACAACTGGTGAAGAAAAACAAAAAGGAATATTCACCGTTACTGTAGAACTATATGCTGCTGTTGGATCGTATCTGCATGAGCCACTTTTTGAGCTATGGCTAACGGCCCTAAAGAAAATATACCTTCGCTTTTGGTGAGCCAACAAGCAAAGGTACAAGGAGAAGGTCATGTGAGATCACAAAAATATGGCTTTCATCACATCCTCCAGAGATGAATGAGTTAGATAGGCCCATTCCACCTCAAAATGGTGGAAGCTAAAATATCAGCTGAGTCCTTAAGGGGAAGGAAAAGATGCTTCCTACCTATCTGTCTTCCTTTAGAAGCTGCCAAACAAAAATGTAAAGCTCTGACTGGACATAAAAGTCTATCTTGATCATCCCCAGCACATATACAACTAAGACTGGGGATCCCAATCAGGAGTGAAGCACCTGATGCAAGCCGGTTCTTTGCTAGGAAACCTGGTTGGCAAAGGAGAGAAACCAACTCATAATTTCCTGATAGCCTGGTTCTATGGATGAGGGCATGAAGCTCACTCCTTTGTCTTGTGGACGCTAAGGAGAGCAAGAAAACAGTCTTGAGGGTAAGGTTCTCAAAAGAAGCTACACTCAAGGGTTCATAGGGGATTTCAGTTAGAGATCACAAACCACATGAGAGATTCTATCTAGGCATTAGGAAGTGTGACAATGGTCTTTGCAGCTTGAAATACCTGATCAAGTCTGCTATGTGAGTGTCCATACCAATGGCCAAGCTGTAGAAACTTTGAGTGTGTTGGAAAGGGCTGCCCTATAGCTCTTGATAGTAGAGCAATGTTTCTCTTCAAAAAGGAAGAGAAGAAAATCAGCCACTGGATTTATAGAGGGACAGCTAGGATTAACACATTTCCTACTGCACCAATCGCAAAAAATTATCCACTTGGCATCATAGACCTTGGAATCTAGATCATCTCCTGGACTGAACGATGCACATGGCAATTTTGCTTGAAAACTTGTCCTGGCAAAGAGATCATTTGAGATGAGCGAAGCATGAAGGTGGAGAATCTGCTGGCTGTTGTGTAGGAAGAAGCCCCTAAGAAGCCCCTGTGCTGCGACAGAAGGTCTCTCCTCTGGGGTAATGTTCTGGGCTGGTCTGAGAAGATCATTGAATCATGGTCATTGGGGACACAGAGGGGCTAGCAAAATGAGTTGAGCAGTGGAGTTCCTTAGATTTGGGAAGTACTTGTGGGCTTATCCTGAAGGGTGGTAAAGCATAAGTGAACAAATGATCCCACTCCAGACTGAAAGCATCCACTGCCCATGCCCTCTGGTTGGGGACAGGGGAAACATAAAAGGGGAGCTTGTTGTTTAGCCTTGTCACAACCAAGTCCACTAATGGTCTCCCCAGAGTCTGAACAGAGAATCTGCTAAGGATTGGTGCAGAGACCATTCCATGAGGACTATTTTTCCACTCCTGGACAGAGAGTTGGCCAAAATATTCTTTTTGCTAGGAATGTGGTAAACTCACAGGGTAATCCCTTTTGAGGTTGCCCAGTGAAGGAGGTTCCAAACCTCCACACAGAGAGAAACGGCATGTGTGCCTCCTTGTCACCTGAGGTACACTACCAACATGTTGTCATCGGAAACCATTATGCAGTGACCCCTTATTTTGTCAATGCACCCCTGAAGGGCTAAGAACACTGCCCTCATCTCCAAATTATTGATGTGGAGAATAGATTTTGCCCGGGACCATGAACCCTGAAGAATCAGTCCTTCCGACTTGAGATGAACATCCGACCCAGAATCTGATGCATCTACAAACAGATAGGAGTGCGGTTCAAGGGAATGCATGGGGATTCTGGCCAGAAACTGGTCCCGATTTGTCCACCAACTCAGAAAGATGGTGGAAATCCAGACCTAGAGAAATCTGAGCATTCAGAGGGTCCTTGTATGGTTTCCAGTTTGCAAGAAGGAGAAACTAGAGAGGGTGCAAGTGCAGTTGGCCTAAGGGAACCATGTCCACTGCAGAGTTAATGGTCACCTGAAGAGAAAGAAATAGATGAGCTGACAATGTGGTCTTGGCTCTCAGTGCTGCCAAAAGGGATAGATCTTGTCCACTCTAGAAGGTGCTCTACAGTTGAGTACTTTGCATAGGGTTAGATTTTTAAAGAACAAGAATTACCCAGGTTTTCCTCACTGGCTGTCCTGGCTATTTAAAATAGACCTTGTATATATTAGGTACTGTTAAAAGAAGTTTTAATTCCCTTTATTTTGGTGAATGATTGATGGGTGCAATTTGGGTTATAGAGTACACAGCTTGGTCTTACTTAAGATGTGCACCTCTCAAAAAACTGCTAGCTCCACTTGGTCATTTTCACTTCCTGGACTTCAAAGGTAAATTTTTAAAAGCTGATAACTTTTTGACTTTTTATATATTTTGTAATTCATTCATTGTACTTTCAGAGGCTGGTATTGCCTACTCTGGCAAAATTTGTTTCCCTATTTAAATGACTGCTGAAAATAGTGTACTTTTGACTAATTCAGGCTGATTTTTCAAGTACTTTGGAGTGGCCATGTCTGTCTGCTTTGTGCTTAGATCATGTACAATTTCAACAAGTACAATATGTAAAGAAATTTCAGCCACAGTACATGAAAATAGCATAGAGGTATGCTAACATTCTCTTCCTTGTGCATGTTGCAAATTCAAACAACTTCACCTTACACCTGTCACCTTCACAGAATTACATAATATCTGTAGAGTGCCCCCTATGGGAAATCAGGAGCCATAACTTCTCTATATCAGGCTGTAGGAAGCTGGAAATGGAACTCATCTGAGGTCTCATTAATATGAAGTGCATGCCAAATTTAGCTGAAACTGAACAATCCTTTGTAAAGTTATACTGCAAAAACCAAAGTTTAGGAGGATGGGGTATTGGAGGCTATAACTTTCCTGAATGATGCAGCTGAAAGCTGGAAATCAAACTCGTTCATGGTCTCATAAATTACTATAAATGTGCTCATGGAACACAGATAGCCAACAACATCCTCGCACATGACCAGATTGGTCGCACACGAGTTTAATCCAAGTTCATCATCAGATAGCCAACCACAGTGTCTGAAATGACCTTAACATAAAATTTAAAGACAGGGTTGGGGTAAAAAAGGAGGATTAACTGAGTTGTGTCATTTTCTCTCTGGCTGTGGCAGTGCAGAGAAATCTGAATCAGCACCTGATTGGTCAATCACATACCTTATTGTTTTAATAGGCAGGCTTGGCCTTGCACCTGGAACAGGTATAACTTACCTGTTTGAAAACCCTATCTTTAATTAAGATGTGTCAGATGGACAAGGGTAACAAATATATCAGGGTTTGAAATACAAAGTAGCATGTAGCAAATCAGCTGTTTCATGGTTCAGATACTAGGTGAAAACTCCAATAAATTTTTTTTGCTACCAATAATTTTGGAAAGAAAGAACTTTCAGTGACACAAGTGTTCAATTTTACTAATCAAAAAAGCTTTTGCAATACTTTGCAACAATTTTCTCCTCACAAGGACAAAAAGTTAAAATTTGCTGAAAGCTGGTCTGTTTTCGATAATTCCCTTGAATTTTCTAGCAAGCGCCATCAGATTGATGAAGAAGATGAACATGTGCTACTGGTAATGAAAACAGTGTTATTTTAGAAGCATTCGTGTGATATGAAGCAGAGGAATGCAAGCACAATTCAGTATCATTTCCATGCAAAGGTAATAGCAGACAACTTGGTCCACATGAGTGAGCAGCAGCAATATAAATTTAGGAACTAACTTGTGTAAATTAAAAACTTTTACTACTTGATAAGCCATTTTGCAACCAGATTAAAACATGGGTCTCTTTTTCTTGTAGCAAAAATCTGCTACATACTACTTCATGTTTAATTCTAACCCTGTATATGACCATACCACTGTCATGGTGGGGCAAACAATGCTGCATGCTAAGTTCAGTTGAAATCCTACAATCCTAATAAAGTTATGGTGCAGAAATCAAAATTAGGAAGACTGGGCACATGTCCAAAACCTGAAAATCAAACTCATTCAAGGTATCATCAATATAAAGCCACAAACCAAATTTGGTTGAAATCAAACTAATGTTGTTCAGATTAGCATATTACTTTCAGTAAAATGACCAATTATTTATCAAGCATGTCACTTTCAGTAAAATGACCAATTACTTGATCGGCAAGCACTGGTCACTTTCAGTATAATGACCAATTAAATGATTATAATTTCCATGATAATTATTGTAAATTCAGTTCTGTGCCATTCCAACTGTTTCAGACATAAAACTATTTTTGAAGTAGGATTCCGTATTTGTTAGACATGTATCCCAGGGCTCCCCCATTTTGGCATCTGCCCCAAAGTTTTATCCTCTTGGGTAAGAGCAGTCTTGTGGGAAAATGTCAGTTGTGTGTGCATTTGTCTTTTTATGCCCCATAAGTATTTTTTTTGTGTGTTTTACAGCACAGAAACTACAGTCAATTATTTAGTGCTTATGCAATTGAAGTAAAGTGCCTTGCCCAAAGGACACACCACAGTAGCCAACATGGGCTGATCCAATGATAGGATCTTAAAAACCTTTTGGTCACAACTCTGGCAAGCTAACCAATGAACCACAGTGGCACCTTCAATTGCATAAACACTAAATAATTGACTATATGGTTAGAGGGTGGGGATCTCGATAGAGTTGCTATGTTATGACCTAGGGACTAAATCCCTGTTGGGGGGTGGGGGTGGGGTGAGAAAGACCCAGAGGTCCCCTGTAGTCTGACATATATTGACACTTTGGTCATGGTTCACACCTGCAAATTCTTAGACATATGAGACAAACAACTCTGGAGTTATCTAAAATCAATGTAAAATCACCCCTAACCCTTTAGTCCCACCATCAGGACACAATATACAAATTGTAAAAATGTCTAGCTCTAACAGTATAGGAGGAGTTAGAGAACATAACATACACTAAATTCAATAATCCTGGTAATGTAAATTCAGTCCTTTGTAAAGTAACAAAAGTTGGAAGGAGGATGGGCAATCAGGGTCAACAACTGTGAATATTGATGCAGATGACATGTAGTAACACTGTGAATATTGATGTAGATGACATGTAGTAACACTGAATATTGATGTAGATGACATGTAGTAACACACTGAATATTGATGCAGATGACACGTAGTAACACTGTGAATATTGTTGTAGATGACATGTAGTAACACTGTGAATATTGATGCAGATGACATGTAGTAACACTGAATATTGATGTAGATGACATGTAGTAACACTGTGAATATTGATGTAGATGACATGTAGTAACACTGTGAATATTGATGCAGATGACATGTAGTAACACTGTGAATATTGATGTAGTTGACATGTAGTAACACACTGAATATTGATGTAGATGACATGTAGTAACACACTGAATATTGATGTAGATGACATGTAGTAACACTGTGAATATTGATGTAGATGACATGTAGTAACACAGTGAATATTGATGTAGTTGACATGTAGTAACACACTGAATATTGATCCAGATGACATGTAGTAACACTGTGAATATTGATGTAGATGACATGTAGTAACACTGTGAATATTGATGCAAATGACATGTAGTAACACACTCAATATTGATGCAGATGACATGTTGTAACACTGAATATTGATGTAGCTGACATGTAGTAACACTGTGAATATTGATGCAAATTACATGTAGTAACACTGTGAATATTGATGCAAATGACATGTAGTAACACACTGAATATTGATGCAGATGACATGTTGTAACACTGAATATTGATGCAGATGACATGTAGTAACACACTGAATATATATGTAGATGACATGTAGTAACACTGAATATTGATGCAGATGACATATAGTAACACATTGAATATTGATGTGGATGACATGTAGTAACACACTGAATATTGATGTAGATGACATGTAGTAACACACTGAATATTGATGTAGATGACATGTAGTAACACTGTGAATATTGATGTAGATGACATGTAGTAACACTGTGAATATTGATGTAGATGACATGTAGTAACACTGTGAATATTGATGTAGATGACATGTAGTAACACTGTGAATATTGATGTAGATGACATGTAGTAACACTAGTAATCAACTCTTCCAAGGCCTCATCAACATTAAGTTGCATGCCTAATTTTACTGTAATCAAACAATTCTTTGTTGAGTTATGCTGATGAAACCAAAGTTAGGAAGAAGGGTATTCATGGAGAACAACAACTGTAACTGATAATGAAACAGAATACTGGAAATTCAATCCATTTTGGGAGAACAACTGTAACTGATAATGAAACAGAATACTGGAAATTCAATCCATTTTGGGAGAACAACTGTAACTGATAATGAAACAGAATACTGGAAATTCAATCCATTCATGGTGAACAACAACTGTAATTGATAATGAAACAGAATACTGGAAATTCAAAGCCTTAGCAATATAAAGCTCCATGCAAAATTGGATTACAATCTAACAATTCTTGTAAATTTATGTTGCAGAAACCTAAGTTAGAGGGGCAGAAAAATCAGGGGTCATATCCCCTCTGGATGATGAAACCAACAGCTGAAAACTGAACTTGCAGAAGCAGTATTCTCCCCCATAAATTTTTACAGCTGTTGTAGTAAAAGCACCAGCAGTTTGGTCATCTATCTGCCATTTAGTCCAATTTACCATATATACAAAAAAGTGCTGGAAAGGTCTTCAGAAATGTGGGAAAAAGTCATTCTTGTATTGTGAAAGAACCTGTCAGTTGTGTGTTGGGGAAAATCAATTAAAGTGTAGTTAGGCTAAGAAGGTGTAGGGGATCAGTGCATTTAAAAAAAAAAAAATATACAAGCAAATCCATGTTTGCAAAACAAGCATCACTTATATCATTGTGTAAATTGACTGTAGGTTATGTTCAATTTCCAGAACTAACAAAATTGGTTTTTGAACAAATACCAAGCACCGAATATCATTATTATTATTATTATTATTATTATTATTATTATTATCAACAAAATCATAAAATATGTATATATGTTGTTCTCTCCCAAATTTATATTCCACACAAGATTACTTTATCCTGCTCATTTTAATCCATCATATAAATTAAATCATCATCAAATGATAAAAATCACTGATCTTAGGTTTTTTTTGTGCACCATGACAAAACACTAATTTCAACAGTGATTGACAGCTTACATATGGCTGTAAAACAGAGGAAGGTCTCTTTGGTAGTCCAGCTTGTATAAATTTGGCTTGGAAACAGCTGTTCATGCTTCAAAAACAATGTCTGGATTAGCCAGTTGCTCATCTTGCCAAGATCAAAAGACAGTCGGTTTATGAGACACCTGTGATGAATAGGGAATCAAAATAAGCCATATATGGCTATTTTTTTGACCCATGAACCAAAAGTTCACCTGTCATTATAGACAAGTTTTAAATACTGAATGACCCCTGACCCTAATGAAAAAGGATATAGCTCGTATCTCTTCTCAAAGATGAACTTTTTTCATCAGAGATAGCTTTCATTCACATGCAAATAGAAGAAGATATCTAACTATACCTGTCACACTGGCACAAAAAGGGACTTCTGTTTCTGCTGCAATAACACAATTACTTTTCCCACCATCCAGCCAACGAATTGTTTTGACCATCTCCTATAGTGATAAAAACTGCCTCACTTTCAAAACTGACATATTGACACCTTTGAGTTAGACAGACAGTGTGACTGGAGTATGGTGAGTAAACGTGAGATATGAAATATTTACACGTCAATTCACATGATATGCCTTTATCTAAACAATGCCTTGCTCAACAAACAAAACTTTAATTTGCATACTTTGAGCAATCACTGTTGATATGCTCCAGTGACTACTTAAGGTAAGGAGAAATCACTGTTCGTTAGGAAACACCTGGCTGCTGACCGCAGAAGGCAGGTGATCGTTACACACAGGACATTTATATAAGAAATGTTCCTGGGGGAAGTTAGAATGGCCATTGTGACCGGATGACTGCTATGTACATGTGATTGTTAGGACAGATTAGACTGTACCTCTAGTCTCTAGCATACATATGATTCTACTAGCAGTCGGACAGAAATACTGTCTTAATGGTCATCTACTGCACATACATGTACCATTTTGTAGCTGAAATCTACTGCTTCTCAAAATTAAAAGATTTTTAAAAAAATGCCATTAACAAAAAAATAGTATTTCGATGTGTTCTATCCACACATTACAGAAACCAGTCAGAACCAGTCTACTGGGGACGGGAACTGTTCCACCAGAGCAATGATGCATGTTGAGTAATCCGAATTAATAACTGTTACACAATGGCTGACATGTGTACACAACAAGCTGTAAATTGATTATCATATTGATTACCTTATTGTTGTAATTTGGAGTTAAGGCAAAAGGTAGGATATTTACTGAGGTATTATAAGTAATAAAGGGATCATGGTGGTCCATGATGGCTTGTAAGTCTTTGATTAAAACTCAGCTGACCTTTAGTGGAGGTGTGATAAAAAGGAGAGACTGTCCCAAAAATGATTTTGGCAGAAACACTTGCATAAACATCATGATTTTTTGTCTTGTTTTTCAAGATGTTTTAAGAGTTATATTAAAGGGAAGATCTTTCTTTGGTCAATTCATGTCGAAATGTTGAAATATTTTCTTTCAATGCTAAAAAAACAATCAGCTAAAAATATTATGACAAGTTCAATAATGCTTGGAAATCATAGCTTAAGTCAGTTTTGTTGGCAAGTGGCAAAGCTTGTGTGTTTGCACTGTGTGTTTCATGCAAAGTGAAGTTTAAGACAGTACATGCATACATGCCATGACATGCGAAAAATGCAATTTTCACTCCCAAACACGATTTTCAGTCACCTTAGCAAATCAATAACCTGTGTAAACAGTAAACAGTAAACAGTCATACTTAATGTTCATGCCAAACTATCACCTCAGGACAGTTTTATTCAGTGAATTGACATAGAAGTGATTAAATGGTAAGTCAGTCAGAGATAAAGAACCACCCATGCACAGGTTACTTAACTGACAGACAATAGCTAGGGTGATGCTGTGTTATGAATCCTTTGTGGGAGAGCCCATTAGGCTAACTTGCAAGGGTAAAGTACACAAAGTGGAACAACCCAATTCGCTTTAAGTAAGAGATGCTCATTTAAGAAATAAAAAATTGTTCTTCGTTGCCTTGAATGATAATGTTTAATCCATCTTTATTAAAGATTACTGGGTAGTTTGTGATCAACAGCAACTTTTTTAGCTGGGTTTTATGGTAGTTTGGGTAGTGTGGAAGTGTGCTTCATTTTTGTTGAAATGCAGCTGTAATTTTGGGAAGAATGAGCCATTCAAGAGGTGAGCAAAGCCAAGTAAAACTAAATTTTGGAACTCCTGGTTGACAGGGTTTAACTTTGTGAAGCACAGCAGCAAGGGGGAGCATTTTATTATATGCACATATGCCAAACACCATATTAAAAAATTAGTCATTCTGGAGTGTATGACATCTCTCAACATAGTAACACCACCCAGCAATGTGACAATGCACAAATGCAGAGCTCAATCCCAAAAGTTACTAACATGTTTAAACACTGTAACTAGTGTGGCCATTGCATGTTTGATATTCCCTCACAGCAACGCATATGCACGAAGACGATCTTCTATGTTGAGAAAAGTTTTGAAACAAGATCTTTGTGCAAGTTTCAACAACAGTACCATGCAGTCTCTAGTCAGTACAAAGATAAACTCTAATGCCACTTGCATAACTTTCATATCCCCCACTGAACTATTGACAGCAGTAACAAGAGCACCTAGTTAAGACTGTATCACACTACAATGGATTTTAAAGACATAAACTTGATTATGTGTGTGTAGATATGTATGTTTGTGTTAAAGCTGTCAAAATTTTTGTAACTATCTACCGGGTACCCGTTGATTCTAATGATCAGTTACCCGGGTACCTGATCGAAATTGCATTATGGTAAAAGTGTACAAACCCTTGTTACTAGTGTTGTCCATGTCTATCTTATGAGTTCTGATGAGATGGTGTCATATAGTACTCGTGTTACCACCTTTAGCGGACAACATACTTTTACACAGGTTGCATTGAGCACTTTTTTCATCCAGTTGCTTAGCACATGCCCACAATTTCGATGTTTTACCCATTTTTAATTTAAAAAAGTAATTGATTTTAAATTGCTGCACTATCCTCTCTGAATACGGTACTGCGTAATGATTAACTAATGATATGAAATGCCAGGTGCTTACTTCTGCAAGTTTCTCAACCAGTGACATGTTTTTTAATCTCACTGACAGAAGTGTCAGAGCAATTCAAACTGACAACTAGCACGAGCAAAGATCAAACGAAATGTCACTTAACTGCATGCACTTTATGATGAAAGGTAATTGTATTTGTTGGGAATGGAGAGGTTGTTGTAAACAGTTAAAATCCTTCACAGTGTTGGCTCCTATATTTTTTCTTACACAATCTCTTCCCCAAAATGATAATTAATTTTTTTACACATTATTTTTGGTACTTTCAAGAAAAAACAAAAACCCATTTTGTTTACATATCGACTTCCTGGTAAAAAAGTATTGACTTATAGGCCAGCAGATATGGTCGCTCCTGAATTCGGCAGATATAATCGTCGATCTGAACTTAGTGGCGTTTATTATATGAATTAAATGGTACCCTATGGCTCATTTTATTACCCGGGTAATTATCAATAGGTGGGTACCCAAGTACCCCTTGGCATCTTTAGTTTGTGCAGTGATGATATTTGACAAGGCTAAGGGATAGACCATTTAATTTTCGGGGGGGGGCCATTTTTGAAAAAAACAAATCTAGCCCCCATATAGCTTTAAAAATTCTTGCTCTGATTTGTAGAAAAATATAACTAATTACATCCATTACATTAGTTGAAAAAATAAATAAATTAACTTGAGGTAAAAGAAAAAAAAATCCTGGTTCGAAAGAAAATACCACAAAAATTAAATGGTCAGTCTCTAAGTCTACCAACTTATTTCAGTTTGAAAGTATATTGAATGCTCCAAAGAAAACAGATATTTTTAAAAATTATTATTCATAATTGATTTTCCAGTAATTTTCTATAGGCTTATATGTTTAGATAACTTATTCTCATGTGTATGACATTGCTTTTTTGGATCTCATGCCCAATTTTTGAGTCTGAAAAAAAACACTAACACAGTCTGGGAGGTTGGCAGGTATGTATTTGGAGGAAGAAATGATATCACCAGACATATACAGACATCCCTTCATAGGAGAAATATCGACCAGAAAACTAGTGAGAGCCTGTGAAAACTTAATAATCACAATGAATGTCATCAGTAGATATCAGGCAGTAAACTTGTGAAGGAAACTAAAAATGCATGTGGATTTTATAAAAGAATCTTTACAGTGAGTTATGAGATATACAACTGGTTTTTTTTCATTTATGAGTTATGAGATATACAACTGTTTTTGTTTTCATTTAATTGATAATACCATGACTCATATTATTTCTTATTGTAATATTGCCAACTAAATCTAATTAAAGTTCAAAACCTGATGTTGTATAATGATATGAAGAGAATACATATTATAGCAAACAATGCACTTGTTTTGACAGTCATGTTTTTAGCATGCATAGAAACACATCAATTTTGATGAAAACTGTCAGCCAAAGAGCCCCTACTTTTTCCATTCGCCTTTATAGCTACTGGACTACTCCAAATATGGTCAGGAATTTTGTGTTTGGTGTTAAATTCTTAGGTCCATAACCAAAACCAATGTAATGAAGTACATTAGCATTATGCTGATGGCTTCAATACAATTTTTTCAAGCAGTTGCCACATGCATGAATATACTCCACACTCCTATACTCATCTCTACAATACAGCCAGTGTCCATCTTACCCAACATGTCATTTGTCAGTGAAGTTTCACCTCCTAAGAGCAACAGCCAATATTGTTCCATCCCAAAGGCAGCATGCTAAATTGTCAACAACCAATATTGTTCAATCCCAAAGGCAGCATGCTAACATGTCAACAGCCAATATTGTTCCATCCCAACGGCAGCATGCTAACATGTCAACAGCCAATATTGTTCCATCCCCAAGAAAACCTTGTCAACAATGTACATGTGAACCTCCTGACCAGGAGGGTTTTCCTCTCTATATGAGGGGTGTCTAACCTCCCTCCCATCACTCATTAAAATCTCCCACATACGCAAAATTATTATAAAAATAATTCAGGAACAGACATTTTCTGTTTTTTTTTTTTTTAACACCTTACTTCCGGTGTAGTATATTTCTGGTAAAGACTTATTGTGATCACGTGACTGTGAGAATAACAATTTAATTGCTTATTCAGCAGGCAATAACCTAAAATTAATCACTGGATTATACTATGTGTGATCAGTAGTAATTCGGAAAGACCAAAAACATTAATGGATTATGGCTGGATTAGACATTACTAAAGAACTCAGGTGGCATAAAACAGGTTGGTTTGGTATCGGTATTCAGCATTTGTCGATATCTAAGCGTGAGTGATCTCCTAATGCTAAAACGCCAAAATCTAAACAACCAAAATATCACACAAAATTCAATAATAGATGGAAATTGGAATTTCAGTGGTTGGAATCAAGTTCAAAGGGACATGAATATGCATTCTGCCATTCCTAGAAAGTTTGTTTTAAGAGCAGCTTCTCAAATTCAACCCAGATAGCACCAATCTTGAGAAGTTCTGGCAGGCAGTTGGTAACCTGAATCTACCCACAGGCAGGAACAATTTAAACTTCTTGGTGGACTCAGTAGAGCTGTATTATCATTGCCACATTCCAATGCAGACACTGAAAGGACATTTTCCATTATGAGGAAACTTTGGGCTGACACCAGAGGAAACCTGGATCTAGTAACAAAACATCATCTCCTAAGTGTTAAGATCAACAATGATAAGGACTGCCACAAATATAATCCATGCAATGATCTCCTAAGAGATGCTAAAAATGCTTGTGGTACACATAAGGAGAGAGTATGAATGGCAACAAGTTACTGTGAAAGGACTGGTGTGCAAATTGTAATATTTAACAAATGGAAATTTGTTCAATAGTTATAATTTTTGTCCATTTGCATGCTAAAAATCAGGTCAGTTAAAATCCTACCTCTTTTGAAGTCAAAACTCCTGACCAAATTTTGCAAATCCCCTGATCTGTCCTAAGCTGACCTGTCTGTTTTGTCACATGTATGCAACAGCAAATATTGTTCCATCCCAATGGCAGTTTGTACATGAAGGTTTAACTTTATCAGTCATTCTCTCTGCATCTGATTTCAATGTGATCATGGTAGATGTATAGTCCAATATATATATATATATATATATATATATATATATATATATATATATATATATATATATATATATATATATATATATATATATATATATATTGAAAGTAATGCTTGTTTGATCAAAAGATTGGATCAATTTGATCCCAGCTCAGGTAAGCCTGATTCAACTAAGCTACATCTCAGGAACTCCATTTCTTGAGACTGGATAATCATTGGCATATTGAGATTGAATTTAGGAAAGTGGGGTGGTGGTTTGACATCAGTTGACCCCCCTCCTCATTTCCTATTACAATAACACATTTATAAAAAGGTTGGCCGATTTAAGTTAAATGAACCACCACCACCCTTAAAATCAATCCACCCTTGATAATGCAGTAGATGATACACTGGCTCTACACCTCTGCGGTTCAAGGTTTGATCCCAGAGTATGCAAGGGTTTATTAGGTTTACCTATCTATGGGGTAAGTAGAGTTCTTCTGGCCTGAAGATCATAAAACACTGAGATTGAGTTTAGAATTGAGTCCCAGCCAATCAAAAGGTGGAGTTACAAAAGTAAAGTCCATTGTGATTGGCTGACACTAAAAATCTCAAGCTTAAACTCAAACTCAGATGCTTTATGATTTTCAGGCCTATTTTTTTCCCATCTTACATATCACCTCATACCACCATCTGTATCGCCGAAAGGCAATTATTTTCTAACTTATTAGAATTTAATGGCAAATATTTAGAATCATTAAAATTTAAATATTGAAAATTTTCTCACCTCTCAACTGCTCCATTTTCTTTACCTCAATATACCACTCCATTAATGTTCCCAACTTTAACAGAGGCATGCGCTTCACCCTCTGTATTGCTGTTACAGCTTTCTGTACAAGTAAATGTACATGTGCATAATTAGTCAATAATACAGATGAAGATTATAACAATTTGGAAAGAACAATGAGGAAAAGATAAAGAAGTTATCAACACTGATATAAATATATTAAACTTTGCTCATTTTTAAATATTTGAGTGGTTATCTCTCTTCAACATTAAAATGTATTGTTTTAAAAAACAAATTTTAAGTATGTAACACTTACCTGTTTTTATAAATTGCTTTTATGTTTTTTGGCACTAATTCCCAGTCCAAGGTGAACATACTTGCCATATTACCAGACAGTGTTGAGGGGTTTTTGAGACTCAAAAAGTGTGTTTTGAGTTCCCAAAGGGGGTCAGTGCATGTGACCCCCCAAAAGCGACATCATCTAAATGAGAATAAGCTATCTTTTCAAATCAGCTTATAGCAAATGACTGGAAATTCAAATCTGAATAAAAGAAAATACCATATGTGTCCTCTGAAGCATTTAATATACTTACATTTAAAAAAATGGTAGACTTAGTATAATAACACCACCACAAACATGGTCACAACCTCACAGACATTAAAATACAAAATTATACCAAGTTAGTGTATTTAAAATCATTGGACAGTGGAATGTAGTTTTAATTACATGCAGTCTTTGCTGCTTTCAATAGTTCAGTAGCTGGTTTGACGGTAATGCAAGTGTCATTTGTGATCACAAATATGCCTACACTTTTCCTTCGCGAATGTGCACCCACGTCAATGTTGGCGCAAGCAATGGTCAAAGTCGCTAAAAGTGATAAAACATGTAAGACGGCAATGAATATCCATTTTAAAACAATGAATCTGGCAATGAAAACATTCACGGTTTGTGGTAGTCAGCCGAATTGCTAAAGTCTTTGACCGCCGCTATTGTAACGTATTTTCGAGGTTAAAGTCACACCTATGGCAGTGAAGATTTAATTTATTCTCAGGCTCAATTAATGAAAAAAGGTTATGCAAATACACAATTTGTCATTTGATTAATGATTTAATACTTTTAAAAGAAAAGTAATTAAGAAAAGATGGGTATTTGTTATAATAAATGCTAATAGATAATGAGTGAACACTAAAGTTAAATGAGAGCAACATCTGGCATGGAAAATTCAATGGTGCAGTTCATTTCATGTTAACCTGATATTCAAACGCGTTAATGTTTTCATGAGATCGCATGATAAAACGTTTATTGCAATAATGTAAATATCCAAGAAAATTATGACAAAGTTAAGGTGGCAAAACTGTCAAAGCAAATAAGATTATCTCATTTTTTTAGCACGTCTTTTGCATTATGTACTACAATTTTCCTTTGTACCTTTAAAATGTTGTATGTCCCCCAAATCTGGAGGGGGAGGGACAGTGTCCCCTGACCTTGAGATCCTAGGTGCAACACTACATTAGAGTTTGAATGGTGGTGTTGTTCAGCCTACCGAAATAACTTCAGACAAATTGGGTTGTTCCACTTAGTGTACTTTACCTATGCAAATTAGCCTAATGGGATCTCCCTCAGCAGTGCTCAAAAGATTTGACACGACACATCACCCTAGCTATTGCAAGCCAATTCAGTAAATCTCTGAAAGGTGTCCATTTATCTCTGACCGCCTTACCTTTTAACTGTCTCTAAAACAGCTGTATAAACCTGCCCCGAGGATAGTTTTACACGAGCTCTGAACAAGACTGTTTACTGTTTATACATGCCACAGATTACGGGCATATATCATTGTGATCTAGAAATTTACATTTTTTTTTTTTTGAGAATTTTTTTTTTTCTCTAAGATTGCCGAAAATTGTGTTTTTCAAAACACGACCATGTTGGGGGGTTTGGGAGTCCAAAATCGTGTTTTTCGCGTGACACGTTGTGTTATGGCATGTATGGGTGAATTCCCTCTGCCAATTAGTAAATGGAGGCCTAGATAAAAAATAAACATATCTTATTCACTGCCATCCTGTGAAATATTGTCCTTCTCTGATTTGGACCAAGACCAAAAGGACATCAGATCAGAGAGGAAGGAAGTAATTTGGCAATAATAGCAAGTAAGTATTACATACTTAAAATAAGTTTTACCAGCCAAAACTACATTTTAATACCAGATGGCCCAATGACTAGCTATCAGAGTGAACATCCCGTCTGTTGTCAGTAGGGTGCTCTACAGCAGACTGGAGGATGGCTTGAAAATTTGCTTGGCTGACATAATTACGCCTAATGTGGTGTGACATTGAACAAGGTAGAATGAAGAGGTGGGTTTAGAATGCCAGAATGCAGCTTTCATAACATTTTGCAGAGAAGAATGATTAAGAAAGGCCAAGATGCAGCTATAGCCCTGACCTCATAGACTTTAATTCTCATGAAAAAAAGATCTCTCACAGTGTGAGACTGATAAATTCTTTTGACAGAATAATCGACCATGAAGTGGTGGCTGCCAAAATATCAGAATTACCTTTGAGAGGGAGAGAGATTTTCAACCATTTCTTTTCCCTTTTGATTTAGCCAAATATAAACATAAGGAAATAACCAAGAAAATGAGTCTATCTTGATCATCCCTAGCAAAGATGCAATTGAGAGTAGGGTCTTCAATTGGTTCAGGGGCTACTGAAGTTAGATTGTGTCTTGGCCACATAGCTGGATGGCAAAGAAGTGAGACTGAATCATAATTGCCACTGAATCATAGGCAACCCTTTTCCACAGATATGGAATGAATTGCAATCCTTCTCACTGATACTAGAGAGATGGAGTACCATCTTTAAGGTAAGTTTCTTGAAGGAAGCATAAGATTTAGATAACAACCAAAGAACACAAGCAAGGTTCCATCTAGGTGTTGAAAATGAAAACACTTGATCAGCTATGAAAGAAGATGCTCTGACCCTATGGTGGAGCCCATAGTGAACTTAAGGGCATTGGTGAGGGCTCCTTTATAACCATTAGTGGTGGAGCCCATAGTGAACTTAAGGGCATTGGTGAGGGCTCCTTTATAACCATTAGTGGTGGAGACTAAGCAGTCTTATTCTTTTTAAGAAAAGGAATAAAATCCACAACTGTGGTCAAAGATGAGATCAATGTGTTGCTACTGCAGCAATTACAGAATACTCTTCACTTGGCATCGTAAAAACTGGAGGTTGATTGCCTTTTGGCATGGGCAATGCAGTCTGCATCTCTGCTCAAAAAAGTGATCCTGCTTGATAGATCATTTCATATGAACCAGATGGATAATCTGTGGATTGTTATGCATGAGATACCCTCTGTGCTACAACAGTAGATCCCTCCTCAGCAATGACTCAGGATGAGCTGTGATGTACACGTCCACTCTAAAGAACTTCAGGGATTATTCTGAATGGTGGGAAGGGGTGGGGCATACAGTTGATCCAACTTCAGACTGAAGGCTTTCACTGCCCATGCACTCTGGACTGAAAATTAGACATAAAGTAGTAGTTTGTTGTTCAGCCTCATCGGAAACAAGTCTACCATTGGCCTCCTCTACAGCTGAAAAAGTCTCTCTGCCACAGACTGGTGCAGAGACTATTACGCGAGGACTGACCATCCCTGTCTGGAGAGGCTGTCTGCCAGAATATTTATCTTGCCTGGAATGAGAATGATCCCCATCCAATGCTATCCATCTGATAAGTTTCCACACTTCCAAGCAAACAGAAGGGGCATGAGTGCCCCCTTGATGTCTGAGGTGTGCCATGACCAAAGTGTTGTCTGTGACAACCATAACACAGTGGTGTCTTATGAAGCTGATGCACCCTCTGTGCTAGGAAAAAGTCCCACATTTCTATGTTGCTGATATAAAAAGATGCCTCATGAGACCACCTGTAGGACTAATCACTTGGGCTCTAGGTGAGCACCCCAGCCTGAAATCTGAGGTATCAGTATACAGGATGGAGGTTTTGAGGCATGTATTAGAACTCTGGCCAGAAACCTGTCTTGATTTAGCCACCAACTCAGGTGGTGTTGAAATAGGGATCCCAAAGGAATCCAAGGGGGTCCCTTTGAGGTATCCAGTTTGGAAGCAGCAGAAACTGGAAGGCATCATATGAAGTCTTCCCTGGGGAGCTAGATCTGCTGCTGCATTCAGGGTCACCAGGACAGAGAGGTAGAGGCAAACTAACAATAAAGTTATCATGAACACTCTTGTTATGTGGGACAGTATCTGTGTTATCCTGTTGAGCGGAACATGAACTGTCCATTGATCTGTGATGAAATTCATCCCCACATAAGTAAAATTTGAGAAGTCAGATCTAACATGTTCTGGTTGGGGTCAATTGCAAACAAGTCACTGTCTGCCAAGAGAGTGACGAGTCTCTTAGTAAGGCGTGTTAGGGAACACTCAGTATCAACAAGTCATTGAAATACTAGATGATGGAAACCCCTAAATATCTCAAGTGAGCTCCTATTACTCCCAGCACCCTGATAAAGGCTTAGATAGCAGACAATAGGCTAAAAGGAAGAGCCTGAAATGGAAAGAACTTGCCCAGAAAAACCTGAAGAAATTTCCTGTGGGAAGGGAAGATGGAGATGTGTAGGTAGGCTAACTAGAGGTCTATGGAACCCACCCATTTATTTCACTTATCGTGTTCCTGGCTGAGGCTGGTGTCTCCACCCTGAAGTACTTTTTCTCAATAAATTTGATAAATGGGGAAAGATCAATAATTAGGCAAAATTTTCCCACTTTCTTTAAAATCAGGGAGATCCAGGAATGGAAAACCGGACTTTGAATGTTTATTATTGTCTCTACTGCCCCATTCTTTAGAAGGGTGTATACCTCTTCCTTACAGATGCCAATTTGGTCTGGTAAAACAAAATGGGGATCCTTGATAGAGGTGGAGGGTCATGGAAGTGAAGCTAGTAACTGTCTCTGACCATGGAAGACCCATCCATCATCTATTAGGTCTGACCAGGCTTTTGAAAAAAAGCCTAGTCTGGCACCTGCTGGAATGTTGGGAAGAAGGAGACTTGGCAGGAGAGGAGTCCTCAGATTCCATACCATGGCCCTTCTGGCAATCTCATTTAACCCTTGACCTCATGTAAGCACTTTTGGATGCCTCTATCCCATTCTTATGTAAGTGCTAGTGGAAACCTCAAGGCTTCAATAAGTCAGATATAGGCTCACATGTTGATGTAGGAAACACTAATTTTTGATAATTCATCAAATTTGGAAGATTTAGCGAAGTAGATGTAGACAACGAACCTGTAGATTTCGTGGTTGAGAAATGTCTGCTACATTTGGTCACACTGCTTCACTGACTTGATGGTGAATGAGTTCTCTCAAGATTTTAAAGCATATAAAAAATTCTTCGTGAAAAATAATTATAAAACAATAAACATCAGATTTTACTCTTAAACCTATCTATAGATAATAGATGTGTACAAAAAAGGTAAAATGTTTAAAGTTGATGTTGAACTTAACATTTACTACACTGCTATAAATGTAACAGGCAGGCCTATGCATATTGAGTCATATAGGTGTTCTATTTATAGCACACTGTGCTGTGTGGCTTCAGCACATGTATATCAACTGCCTGCACAGCAAGTAAAGGGTTATGGAAAAAAGAGTGAGAAAGAGTTTTAATAGGGGTCTGGCATTTCTACTGGAACACTTGCTTAAAACATTTCAGTTGGGGACCCTGGCCAAGTGACCAGTGTTGTTGATTACTGAGATCTTGGGAAGCCACTGTGGAGACTAAGCCACTGAATAAGGACTCCCTGTTAAGCCGAGCCACCCTTAATAGAATGAAGTCTGATGCCAGGTGACTGTTATATTAAGCCTCGTGACCACTGTCCTGTACTCTGCCTGATGATCATTACTAGATGATGGGTGATCAGAGCCCAGTGCCCAGTTGCATGATCAGTGACAGACATCTGGTGACCAGTATTCGACACCCTGTCCAGTGCCAGTGTCTGGTGACTGATAATCATCACCCTGCCCGGTAATCAGTGCCTAGACCAAGTGCCCAGTGACCAGTCAGGCACTGGCGATATGCTTGAGGAGTCCCTATCATGAAACTCAACTTGTCTGATGATCTAGACCCCCCCAACATAGGTGAAGGTCTACCTGAGTTAGATGAAGATGACCCTGCTTTCCTTGCACTGGAAGGTGGGACTTGCTTACGGGTGTTAGTACTTCTTTGAACTGGGAAATGCCACAAGAGAAGGATGTGGCTCCCTTCTTCCTGTTACTATAAGAGCAGTGGCTTTAAGCTTGATCCCACAACTAATCTGGCCACAAGGCACAGAAAGGACATCTGTCCATGTGAGTGCACTTAGCACATGCCAAGCAGATGGGTTGAGTGTCCCAAGAAGCCTTCTTATGGCTGCAATTGCCAGCTCTTTGTGGCATGCTGAAAGGTTAAAAGAAAAATACAATAGCAAACAGACAACTGGAACGAATACATAGTGGGTAATACCTACCCTAACACTGGTACCAGGGATCCTGAAATTTGGACATTTTTTCCCAAACAATGACTGTGGCAGCCATACATTTGTGAATTTTAACCAAAACAAATTCAAAGGAGATATATTAATTTGTAGCATAAAATAAAAATTGATATACCAAATTACTAAACGTAAATGTGTAATTTTGGTTCAGATTATTTTTACAAATCATTTTTTCTTTAAAAAAAAAACACTTCATAATTTCACACAAAACAACAGTATTTTATTCTACTCCACAGTTTTTTAAAAAAAATTGGCAACAAGCAGACTTACTACCTTGAAAATACATAGCATATAACTGACAGACATTTCCAGTAAAGTCAGATGGTGAAATTTTATTTGTTCAGGTCCCCATATAAGTCTTAGAGGATGATAATAAAAGTTACTTGTTGCTACCAGAGTCTTTTTTCCTTAATTTGGGCCTGGGCTTCACATATATTGTTCATAAGGTAAGATTTGCTGACACATCATCATACAATATAGTTAAAACAACACATAGTGTGAGGGACTGACATAATGTCAATAGTACAGACCCTGGGTCAATCATTCAATTATAAGGGTTTTGAAAAGTCCAGGAGATAAGCTTTCACACCACTTTCATCTTGTGCTTTGTGGCTATTGAGTATTTAAACAATTGGGAAAACATAATGATCAATCAAGCTTAGTTGGCAATACCTCTATTGACTGTCAGACAAAGGACTAATGTGCAAACTAGACCTTGTCACTGTTAAATTAAGCTTAGTTGATGGTAGTTCAATGGCTTGTCTAACAAAGAAACAATCTGTAAATTAGACTTAGTTACCTTTGAATTAAACTTCATTCAGGTGTTTATTTGACAGTTTAATGGATAAAAAAATCAAAGACAATTTGATATAATGATAGTTTAAATATCCTATGACTGATGTGCAGTTGCTCAGAGCATGTGTCCGTCAAAATCTCTGATCTACCAGATATGTCAAGCAAATACAGCGAATTCAGGAGTTCTGACTGGTACCAATGATTGGTACCAATAAATTTAATGAATTATTGCTTTAGCTAGAGGGTGCACAAAACCCCTTAAAACTGATACAAGGAGACACAGATAAATGTAAAAAATGCAATGACTTTAACACAGAAATGAATACATTTGAAGGAAAATATTCTCAAAGACACTGGAAATTGAAGAAAATTTTGAGTGCTCAGAGATATGTGTAACCTGCACTGAGTCCTTGGAAAAGAAGGATGAATTGGTGGAAGTGATTAAGGTATATGGTTATTTGTGTCCTAGGCCTCCAATTTCTAATTGGAGGAGGGAATTCACCTTGGACTGGGGACTAGTGCCAGGAAATTGAAAGCAATGCAAAAATAACAGGTAATGTATTACATCTATTAAATTAAAATTTTCCAATGATTAATATTGCATGTTATTATTTGGTTTTCATAGAAAAGTGATAAAACAGTTGATACAGCATGAACTTCATAACATTTTACCATAAATTTGAATTATTGGTAGTATTACTGTTAGCTTTATTACAGAATCAAAATGACTAAAGTCAGGTGGCTGTGAAATAATAATTATTATAATTCATACATACATCACTTATTTCTGAAAACTTCTCACTATTTATTGTTTGCCTAGACCTAAATTCCCAAATAAAAAAAGATAAAATTAATTCTCTGCAGCCAAATTTGGTTGATGCCATTTTGGATGCATGTGTCATGCCATGGTAATTCAATGACAATGACAAGTTACACAATTTGCTTTCCAAAATTTGCCATTGAGTTGAGGCCCAATAATTACCAGAGTAGGTCTGGTATAATTAATAATGCAGCATACTGCCATTGATCCAAATATCCGGACACTAAACATAATAATTACTTTCTTTATTGTCAGGATTTTTGTGTATCAATGGACCCGGCCAGTTCAGTGCTGGTCAGAAGTGGTCTAAGTTGTATTATATCTTTTTCTGCCAATAAAGAACACTTTCATGATAATGTTTCAGTGTTTTCTTTTACAAATCAAGAATTCTGGTTGCAGTTCTGGTGTTTGTCTTTCCATAGTGTACATGTACTGCCGCCAGTGATAAGTCTCTCTAGAAACTTGTCTACAAATGCAACCCAGTTCTAATATCGATATTTTCTGATAATATGAAGATTGCCTTTGACAACAGAATGTATCACCAAAATAATATACATCAACTCATATTATCTTACCTATGAAAATCTGAATGATAATTCATATTGTCCTTCGGAAATGCTTGAAGCAATCTTGACACTATGATTCCAAATAAGGCAATGATTGCCCTAAATATGTAAATGAGCCTAATCACTTAGACTTGTTCAGGTATGTAATTGCAGAATGTGAATATCCAAACTGCTATTATAGGTATGAAGACCAAACTGACTACATCCAAAATGAGGTTATCAAGAGGAAATATGCTACTAAATAAAACTGAGACTACAAGAACTTGTGAAACTTGTATACTGGAGATGTTGACTGCTTAACCACAAATAAATGTAGACCCATTTTAGTTTACTGGAAAAGGGAAAACAAAGATAATTAACTGCATACATGTTTAAACACTTTATATCACACAAGTTAATTAACTTTAAAGACAATAGGAATCTATTTGCATGACTGCTTTGTCCTGGGGAAAAGACATGACCTTGAATTATTAACAATCAACCATTGTATAAGTTGCATTCCAAACAAGGGGAGACTCTAATACATGGCTAAACTTACACACTTAGATCTGTGACAAAATACAGAATCCAGAAATACACTAAGGGTTAAAGAAATAAATTCAGAAATGCAGAGATACAGAGGTGAAATTAAAGAAACAACATTTGTTTTCTTTTTTCTTATTCTGCAGTGATAATTTTATTTGCATATTTGTATTCATATAATTTCAAAATAATTTTTTTTTTTAATAGGATATCCACACAGTTTCCATTATAATTTCCTTTCAATGATCAGTGCATATTTGTTGCTGTAATTCTTATCCATTTAGCCAGATATATAAAATGCTCAAACAGCTTTTTTCATAAATAAGATAATGGTCATGATTCAGCCTACTAAATAATTAAATCCAATCATAAATTTAAAAAACAATAAAATCCACTGGCAAGACACTTTTTTTTTCTTTCATGCAACTTTTCTGATCATACTATTTGTAAAATGAGTTCAAGAGCATACTGATGAAGATTTCCAAACAAATATTATCATTAGGAATATGAGAAAAAAAAATATGATGATACAGTTTAAGCCAACTGTATAAAAAACAAATAGTAAACTCATGTAGAAACAGCTTCCTGTATACTGGCTAGTATTTGTTAAATCATGCTGTGTGAAAATGTGGTTACCATCAATTTTATGATTTTAGTATGAACCTTGAAAACAGAAAACACATGATTTATGGTATAGCATAAACTTACCTTGTACAGGGATTTGGAAACTTTGTTTTCTTCATAGGCCTTCATAATCAGTGCCAAGTTTTTATCAAGCTCTACAACTGTCAGGTCTGCTTGCTGCTAGAAAACACAAATATGAATTGTGTCCAAAGGTATTCAGGATTGACTCCAATGACCTTGACTGTTGACATTCAGGCTGTTTATACTTAAGTTTTATGAAAATAGATAAATGCCAACAAAAATTAGTACTATTCAGATTTTTTTTTTACCAAATCATATCAACTTATTAAAGAAACATGTACCAGATGACATCTTGACCATGCCTAACCATGCCCAAATGCTAATGATTTTCATTATTTATAATATAATGTCATAGGTGTGAAACTTAAGATGGAAAAATCTTTTAGAATCATCCCAAAAAATTTGCTTAATTCAGCTTATCCCAAAGAAAGTCGCAGCAATATAATTATGTAATAGTGGACACCCACTACCACGCGTGGAACTTACCTATCGGCTCAGCTACAGCACACAGTGCAGAATGATCTTTTTAATTTGTACGCAATGCCATTTAATATTCAAAGACTCGCTTGCTAAAACGCAATCACATACGTGTATTGAAAGAGATGAAAGATAAATTGCCGAGAAAAGAGTCACGAATGATGCTTCACAAATTATACAATGTTTAATTATCTTAATTTTAATGAGGGGGGGGGGGAGATTCTGTTTTAAACAAACAAAGGGTAAAAGAAATCACATGTAAATACATGTATTAGCGGGTTTCATTCCGTTATTAAAATAAAAGAATGCAAGAAATGTTGTGATTTTGTTTTTAATTACCCCAGTCACTTTTAAATGGTCTGCTTAAAATGTTCCCACACAATGAAATATACACGGCGCTATGCAATATACAACCTCTACTATTCCAGCCTGTTTAGTACTTGCGACTCAAATATACATTTCCATGCGACACATTTTCTCAGGAACTAGACATGTGTTTACTTTTACCGTAGACCTACTGTTTTTACTCCGATTCTACGAAGCACGTGATGCTGCATTCTATGACCAACAGCTTTAAAAAATATACTTAAGATTGCTGGTTTGGTCATCTGACGAGTTTAATATTACCAAATGGACTGGTGAAAGCAATAAAAAGTGTGTAATCACGATTTATTTGCTTCAATTGGCGAAACTTTAAAAATTTCTGGTGTTTTAATTAATGTATCATTCAGTAAGATTTATTTTGTGCTTTGGAATTACTTCTTTCTCCCCTTGTTTAACTTGTACTGTATTACACGCAAGCTGAACACATCATATCTATCAATAATGCCTTGTACATCACCCGAAATTGCGACGCCACGTGTTTGCCAAGACTATAAAATCTATCTATATTATTGCACTTATTGCTGTAAACATGTGGCTTCTTATTTTTCGTTAACTACTCCGACCTGGAGGTGGAAAAGTTTTGGCTTTAGAGGTTATAAATCCCAATTATTTCCTGTTCATTTTGAACCGTTCATATTAATTCTAAGGTGGTCGCAAATATTGTCAGGTCCACCTTGATTATTGCAGTAATGCTCTCTCATTGGTCTTTCAGTCTATTAAATTTCTGAAGCATTAAGTTCGTACATGGTTAATTATGACCAGATTCGACAATAGATAATAAGAAAAAAAGACAAAGGACACTAATAGCAGGTGAATAAACCAATGAATTATATAAATTCTTGTTAAATACAAAATGAATTGCCAAGCAGCGATTTACATATTAACTTACTTATATAAAGAGTGGAATCAAAACTGTATTTCTCAATTTTGTCAGTAGACGAATTCCAAAATAAAGATGAACGAGGCACATTTCTAAAATGCATACTCTCTAATTAGCAATGCCTGTTTCCAAGTTTGCGGTAAAAACTACGACTAACATCGATCGAAAGTTATGGTGCATAATCTCTCTCGCTCTCTCTCTCATGTTTGCATGTGATAAACACATTTTATTACAAAAAAGATACATTTAAAAAAAAAAAACAGAAAGCTTGTAGTGTAATACAGCTTTCTTAAACATTTAATAGCTTTGTGTTGCTGCAATAGATTTGTATTATATGTGCTGCGTTGCAAGATGAATTGGGAGAATACAAATTTTATATGGTTTATTTTATATACCGTTAGAAACCAGTTTTACGCAAAAATATCACAACTTGACCACATTGCGTTTCTCACTACATATTACAAGTCCAAAATTTTTTGTTCCACATGCAACAAAAATAGTTTCTTTCAGAAGTTAATGCTTCTTTTGAAACATCGGGGCTACAAAAAATAAGATAGAAGCTCAACACTTCATGAATGGCCATGGTTAACAAGCGTAGCGGCTAACGTCAAAGTAAAAATGTCACTCCTCGGCTGCTGCTTGATGATAGATTCACGAATAAAGTGACGAAGAAAGTAACCTTTTTCATAAAAATCACTTCGTTTATGGCATGAACAGCCACTGAAAGAGAGCAACCTTCAATACCGTGTAGATGAATTCGGCTCATTTAAAAATTATCATACTCTGAAATAATCAGTCATTTTTCTACGTCTACAGATAAAGGTATTTGTATCCAGCTTTCAATAATTTCTTTAAAGAAGGTTTTGGAAACTGTGTAGACATTAAAGAAAAACTATGACAAATTAATAACTAGTACAAGAAGTTCTGTATGAAATATCATTTATTGAGAAAACACACTGAAGTTGCCGCTTATGCCCAGAGGCAGGGTTGACGCGCTACTTGTTTATCTAACGCTGTTTCATTCACGTCTTTCTAGTGCTTGCATTACAGGATGTTATGCCAGCTGAATTGGCTTCATTAAACAGAAACCCTTGGTGTTTTCATAACAATATTCCCATGACATATTTGTATTCTGATTTAAGTAATTTAACTTCTAATCTATGTGCTACTGGGAGTGCGGGTGTGATAGGATTTAGCTTAAACAAAATTACACTTGTTGTGATTTTTAGAAAATAAAATATTAATAATTTTACGTGACTCAGGACCATTGCAGCATGTTACATTTAAATGCTTGTTTCCTTATCGGGAAAATAACAATACTATATATATAGTTTGCTTTATATACCGCTAGAAATCAGTTTTACGCTATAATATCAACACTTAACGGCTATGTGTTTCTGAGACTTTCTCTGTCTAAATTCACTCTTCACAAACTAACATCTTCTTAGTTTTAAAGCGTTTGATTTTGCAATAACAAGAAACATTTTTTTTTTTAAAAACATAGAAGCGCGACACTGACCAGTAGCTGCTAGGAATTGTTCTAATTTAAGTCATTTAAGACTTCAACTCTATTTGCTTATTACGCAACAGAGTGGGGAAGGGGGGGGTTGTAGGCTGGGAGAGAAAGAGAGACAGAGGAGATGGGATATAGCTTAAAACAACTACACTTCTTCTGATTTGTAGATAGTTTAGACATGCATTAAGGCCAGTACACTCCCCCCCCCTAAATTTAAGTTAAATGTTTTACACGATAATATGAGAACTTAACATCAAATGCGTTTCTCAGTCCAAATTTGTTTTTCACAAACTAACATCTTTTTAGTTTCAAGGTGTGTGGTTTTGTGATATTTTCATTCAACAGTTATTGTACTGTACATTTTGAAACATCGAAGCGCGACATTGAACATTAGCTGATGACATGTATAAACTGTCATGACGGACTGTTGTTGACTCGAGGCAGGAAGCTACAGCAACAGGCATAGCGGCTGGTTTCAAAGTAAGAATGATACTCCTCAGCCAGTTCCTGGTGATGCAATGTAGATTTGTGAAAAAAATGTGGACAGGAAATAACTTTTTTTCTCATTGAACTCATTTGTTTATGACATGAATGGCCACTGATAGAGCGCAACAGTCAATACAGTGTACACAATTCCGTGCATTTAAAAATAAATTGACGTACTGTCTCATAAACAATGTTATTTTAAAAGTGTAAGGGTAACAGTACAGAAGAACCTTTCCGTAGTATAGCTCCTGTATCTTTTTTATTTTAAAATACTTTGGCAAGAATTATGACATACATGTCATAATGTGCCAGTTTTCATGATCGTACATGTTCGATACAAATATTACGGCATTCGTTTGTAATCTCTTTTCGAGTTCTATATGTATTACTGCTTTCAATGATTTCTTCAAGGTGGGTCTTGGAAATGATATGGAAATTAAAGGGAAACTGACAAATTAATAACCAGTACACAACACACTTTTATGAAATATCATTTATTGAGAAAGAACCTCAAAGTTACCGCTTGATGCAGAACAATGTCAATTTCCGCATCTGTATATGCTAACAGGTACATATACATGTATTAAATCGGCAGGGATGTACGTTGTAGCTAAGCAATTATTTCTGATGTACGCTTTGTCATGGACAGGGGTGGAAAGATATCCAAGAAATATAAAACCACATTTGTTCTACATTACGTGCGTTCGTCTGTATGTATCCTCAGCCAGGCTACTGATAACTACACAGGAAATGTTACCACTGTAAAGGTACAGGTAAAGGTATGAAATTGATACCTGCCATGTTCGGTTTATGGTGTCGGAGTTTCTCCCATCTGTTTGTTTAGTGTGTTGACTCGTGGAGCGAATACAATAGAATCAGCGAGGGGTGCCATAAAACCCACTATGACTCACGACGACTGCAATAAAATCCGTCATGCACTTCCACTAGACTGAGTGGATTTTCACTAAATTAGTGTGAAAATCCACCAGACTGCGTGGACTTAAACTACTCATAGTGGACAAATAATCCCCTGCCCTTTCTCCACGCCCACGCAATTTTTGTGGTGAATCATAAAAACACGATGCGTGTACTGTAGATTATGGATTGTCCACTGGTGGATGTAGTCATGGGCATGGGATTAGGTATCCACTACAAATAGTGTTATGTCCACTACATCTGGTGGATGTCTTCAAGCTTAGTGGACATCCACTCAATCTAGTGGAACTCTGTCATAGATTTTATTGCAGCTGTAGTGGGTTTATGGCATCCCTCGCTGATTTTATTGCATTCACTCTGAGTCGACACAATGAAGAAACAGATGGGAGAAGCCGCTATGCTGTAATTCCTCTTACAGCAGGTCTCAATTTCATACCTTTACCTGTATAAACTGTACAGTAGTAACATTTTTTGTGGTATTTAGCAGTGGCCTAACTAGGCATATGCACAGACAAACATGCATAACATAGACAAAATACATTTTAAATTTCTTGAATATCCTCCACCACTGCCCCATGGCAAAGCATACATCAGACAAAACTGCTTAGCTACAATGTACATTCCCATTGCTTGACTATGTGTATACCTGTTATGATATACACATTCAGAAATTACAATCTGCTCAGCATCAGGCGGTAACTTCGATGTTCTTTCTCAATAAATGATATTTCATAAAAGTGCTTGTTGTACTGGTTATTAATTTGTCGAAGTTTCCCTTTTATTTCAATCTGTTTACAAGAACCACTTTGAACAAATGATTGAAAGCAGTAATACAAATAAAACTAAAAAAGCAATTACAAATAAACTAGATGCAATGCTAGAAAATGTTCTTCTGTATCTTTATCCTTAAACTTTGAAAATAACATTGTTTATCAGAGAGTATGACAATTTTTTTAATGCACAGAATTGTGTACACTGTATTGACTTGTGCTCTATCAACAGGCATTCATGTCATGAACAAAGTGATTTCAATGAAAATAAAAGGTACTTTTTCAGCACTTTTTTATGAGTCTATCACCAGGCACCGGCTGAGGAGTAACAGTCTTACTTTGAAGTCAGCTGCTATTCCTGTTACTGTAGCTTCCTGCCTTGAGGTAACAAATGGTCAGTCAGGACAGTTCCTAGCAGCTACTGTTCAATGTCATGCTTCGATCTTTCAAAATGTACATTAACAGTTGAATGAAAATGTTGTTGTCACATAACTAAACACTTGAAAGTTAATAAGTTATTAGTTTGTGAAACAAATTTGGACTGAGAAACACACTGACATTAAGTTTTCAAATTATTGCATAAAACTGGTTTCTTGTGGTATATAAAACAAACCATATAATTATTTTTTTTATTTTCCTGATTAGGGACTGACCATTTAAATAAAAAATATAAGATGTGATGCTCCTGATTCACATCTAAAATATGTTCTTTTTTTCTTCTAAAAATCAGAAGAAGTTAATTTTTTCAAGCTATATCTCATGCCCTCTTCCCACCCCCATAGCGTAATAAGCACAGAGTAGAAGTCTTAAATGAATTACACTGTACATTAAGACAGTTTCTAGCAGTTGCTGGTCCATGTCATGCTTCGATGTTAAACCCCCCATAAATTCGTTGCATCAAAATGTTTCTTGTTGTCACAAACCAAACACAATAAAACTAATAAGATATTAGTTTGCAAAAAACAAATTTTGGACTTGTAATATGGACTGAGAAATGCAATGAGGTTAAGTTGTGATATTTTTGCATAAAACTGGTTTCTAGTGGTATATAAAGCATGTTATTTTGAACATTAATCTGTCTATGCAGTACACTGCATAGAAATCTATTGCAAGCAGCACATAGCTATGATATGTTTCACAAAAGCTCAACTACACTACAGACTAACTTTTTTTTTAATATGCATAAAAAAGTGAGAGAGTTTTCAAGTGACGTAACTTGTAGCTTTTTTCACTAACTCAGAAATGAAGCAAATAAGTAAATTGCTGCTTAGCTGTGCTTTTTGCATTTAAAAAAGAACTGATGCAATTAATTGGATTATTAACCTGTTATTATTGTGCTTTTTTAATTTCTTATTATTTCTGGTTTGGTTGTCTAGTCCAACTTGGTTGAATTAACAAAAACGAACTAAAAGCTTCAAAAATTTAATAGATTGAAAATGCAATAATAAAAAAGAACACATTGACAATATATGTGACAGCCCTAGAATTAATATGAAAGGTTCACAATAAACAGGAAATAATTGGTATTTACAACCTCTGAAGCCAAACCTCTTCCATCTCCAGTTCAGAGTAGATAAAGAAGTTCTACCAGGGATAATTGTTAATAAGCCATTAAAAATATGAAGCCTCATATTAATAGCAATAGCAATCAATGCAATAAGAGATTTTACAGCCTTGGCAAACATGTGGCTTAGTAATTTCGGGCAATATACAAGGCATTATAGATAGATATGATGTGTTCAGCTTATGTGTAAAACAGTTAAACAATAAAAAATATGATAAATAAGAAATTTCACTTATATGAAACTAAAACTAAACCAACATACAAAAACTAGAGGTTGTTTATTGTACAGTAAATACAATCGTATCTACCACAGATACTCATTTTGCAACTAAGTTTGCATAATAGTTGCCATTTCTGTTCAATTTCATAAGATGATGATGATGATATGATGGATGTTCAGGAGAAATTAACTGCTACTGCAATATTGAAAAAACTTTATTTTCCTATGAGCACTTACTAATTGGTCCCATCCTTATTCTGTGCTGTATACATGTATATCTTCAGGTATTTAACATTGGATTATTACTGCTTTTAATTCTACTTCAGAGACCACAGTTTAAAACGATAATCAGGTCAAAATGTAACAAGTTAGTAACTAAACAGATAATAAAACAATATTCACTTGACATTTGGGAATAGTGTTGCAGTAAAGACTGACAGAATGTACTGTACCAAATGAAGTTATATCTGAATTAACTAAAAATAATACATACAAGTTTGCCTCATACAGAAAACATTTAGGTGACCATACTTTTTTCATCACTTTCACCTGTCCATATTAAATTTGTCAGATGACCAAACCAGCAATCATAAGAATATTTGTTTAAGCTGATGGCAAACAAATACAGCAGCATGTGTATAGCAGAGTCTGAGTACATACAGATGGACTATGATAAAGGTAAACACGTGTCTATAGCAGAGTCTGAGTACATACAGATGGACCATGATAAAGGTAAACACATGTCTATAGCAGAGTCTGAGTACATACAGATGGATTATGATAAAGGTAAACACGTGTCTATAGCAGAGTCTGAGTACATAAAGATGGACTACGATTCTAGTTCTTGTTCTTGTCCTAGTTCTTGTTCTTGTCTAGTTCTTGAGTCTGAGTACATACAGATGGACTATGATAAAGGTAAACACGTGTCTAGTTCTTGAGAAAAATGTGTTCCATGGACATGTTTATTTAGTGCAGAAGTACAACACAAAGGCTGGACTAGTGGTTGTATTTTGGATAGAGCTATGTATATTTCATTGTGTGGGAACATATTAAGCAAACAATTTTAAAGTGACTAGTGGAATGAAAAAAAACCCCAACATTTCTTGCATTTTTTTCTTTTTAAATAACTGAATTAAATAGTTTATACAATCATGTTACATACTGCTTCAATACCTTCTTTCTTTTCATGCTAATACTCACATGTGATTTCTTTTTGTTTGTTTAAAAGCAGAATCTCTCTCTTGGTTATTAAAATCACTGTATTATTAAACTTTGTATATTTTTTGATGCACCTAAATATTCTCACAGGATTCTCTGCTCAGAAATGTATCTTTCATCTTTCACAATATACGTTGGTGAACACATTTTAGTGGGTGAGTCTTTGAATATTAAGCGTTATTTTGTGCGACTTAGAAAGAGCTTTCAGCCAAAAGGCAAGTTCCACTAGTTCCAATTATGTTCATTAGTACATAATTATATTGCTGTGACTTTCTAATTGAGGCAATAAAACTAAATCCACCCATTATAAGCCATCTATGATGACCACTACATCCGGTCCATGATAAACAACAGCATGGATGGATTAATTTCCACCATGGAAATGTGGATTTTCCACAATCCGCAATGCATGTACTGTATATCTCTGGAGTTTGTACTACCTTGCCAGCAATATCAGGCATTTCTCTGAGATCCTTTTGCTGGGTGTCCTTTGTGGTCTTCAGCTTGGTCACCATGTTCCAAACATCAGCACAAGCATGAGGAATCACATTTTTCTGCTTCTGGAATTACACATGGACACGAACAAAAGTTTTCACTAGACAACATAGCTCAACTGTACACCAATGGCAACCAGTAACATTTGATAGAGACCACCAAATTGTTCCAATTTCAAAGAAATCCAAGTTTGTGGGGTAATTACTTTTTAACTTTTTCATAATAAAGGTTTATTATCATAAATCACTACTGACAGCATAGCTTGCCTTTTGGAGCACAATTACCAAGGCATTTTGTGACAGCATAGCTTGCCTTTTTGGGCACAATCAACTAGGCATTTTGTGACAGTATAGCTTGCTTTTTGGGCACAATTTACAAGGCATTTTGTGACAGCATAGCTTGCCTTTTGGGGCACAATTAACAAGGCATTTTGTATTGGAATATCATCAAATAGCTTGCCTTTTGGAGCACAATTAACTAGGCATTTTGTATTTAAATGTTTTCAAATAGCTTGCCTTTTGGAGCACAATTAACTAGGCATTTTGTATTGGAATGTCATCAAATAGCTTGCCTTTTGGGGCACAATTAACTAGGCATTTTGTATTGGAATGTCATCAAATAGCTAGCCTTTTGGGGCACAATTAACTAGGCATTTTGTATTGGAATGTCATCAAATAGCTGAAGTAGATGAATGGCATAATACTATAACACAGCACTCTCTAATTGGGGATTTACCTGATTAGTACTCACCATGATCAATAAATTGACATATACATGTACCTGACATATACCTGCACATGTACCTGTATAGTCAATAGTGCACAACACATTGATTCTAAATAAACAACTTTGAGACAAGCCAATGAGGTATGAAATCCAGGTCACAACGACCTACTTTTGGAATTATGGTGTCATACATACCACAAAGTATTTACACAAAGGTATATAACCATACCAGTTAGAGTGCTTGAGAAACTAACTGAAACGCATAACTTAATCAAGTCATGGATGCATAAACTGTAGGTCCAGAGATTCATGGATTGACAGACAAAGCCACATTAATGTAGATTCAAAGTTGTATGACACACTGTCCATATGCCCAAGGTAAAAGAAGTCACTTATGTGTGAAAGGTACATCATGGTGACCTACTTTGGCATAACAATTTAGTTCTCTCCAAGTTGGATCCACACACTAAGCTACAAGACCCTATAAATGAGAGTGCCTAAAAAATTCACCTAAAGTGAAGTATTCCTTGGTTTAAGGAATGACGAAGAGAAGGACAGATGGACAGACACACAGATAGGTAGGTAGATGAGGTTAATGCTAATGCCCCTTTCATATTTATTGTGGATCATACAAAAAATGGTTTGTTTCCTCTGAAAGCAATCAAAAAGTTGCCCTTAAGGTAATAAGAAAGACGATTTTAAAAATTACACCTGAAAGAGCAAATATAAAACAAAAAATTTAATTTCAAACTTTTCACTATAAACTGTAATTTAAATTAGTAAAACTGAATAAGAAAAACTAACCAAAAAGGGCAAAAAAAATGCTTATAAATAGGCAAAAGTGAAATTGAAATGCACAGTTCCTGCACAGGTATATAACCAAAACCTTAAACACAAACTTTGACCTATTGTCTAAACAAAATAAAACTTAAATGCAAACTTTAACCTCAAAACTGTTGTATACACACAAAACTGAAATGCAAACTTTAACCTCAAACTTTTTTCCATAATTTGCCCCTCCCCTCCAAAAAATACAACCACCCAGTAAAATTAAGAAAAACAGTATTTAATAAGGTCAGGCACATGCTATTTAACACACTGAAATGAAACCTTAATGTATAGTTGCTTTCTACAAGCAATAAACAAAACCTTAAGCACAAACTTTATTTAAACAAACATTTTTACCATAAATGACCCCCCCCCCTTCACTTAAACTGGGTCAAAGAAGAGTTCTGTGAATGGCATGTGTAACAGTCCTGTATGTAGCTAATTGAAATTTTGTTTCAGAAACCATTTTTCTTGCTTCTATCCCATGACCTTGACCTTTTACCCCCAAATCAATTGGCTTCTTCCTAACTGCAAGTGTAAATTATCCACAAAGTTTGATCCAGGACCATTATGTATAACTAATGTTATTGTGCAGAAACATTTTTTTTGCTCAGTAACCTTGACCTTTTGACTCCAAAACTGATAGGGTTCTTTCTTTCCCAAAGTGCAAATCATCCACAAAGTTTGGTAACTGTAGATGGTGGAGAACTCGAGTTATTTGAAAATCCTCTTTATTCTTTCTGTCACAGTGACCTTGACTTTCACACGTTTGGCCTCAAAATCGATAGGGTTCTTTCTTAGCCCATGTGCAAGCCATACACAAAGTTTGGTAACTATAAATGGTGGAGAAAGTTTGACTTAATGTGCATAAACTGTTTTTCTTCTTTCAGTTAGTAACCCTGACCTTTGAGCTTTTGACCCTGAAATTGATAGGGTTCATCCTCACTCCAAGTGCAAGCCATCCACAAATATTAACTGTAGATGGTGAACAACTCAAGTTATTGTGCAGAAACCATTTTTCTTCTTTCAGTCACTGTGGCCTTGTCCTTTGAGGTTTTGACCTCAAAATCAATAGAATTCTTCCTTGCACCAAGTACAAGCCATCCACAAATTTTGGTAACTGCAGATGGTTGACAACTCAAGTCAATGTATGGAAACAAAATCGGTAACAGATGGATGGACAACATCATAACATAATATGCTGCACATTATAGCAGATGGATAGAAAAGTATTGAATTATATCAGAAACATGCCATTAAATACAAAGAAGTGAAATTCAACTCTACAGTTACTTCCTACAAGCAGTCAACAAAACCTTAACTACAAACTTTAACCTGTTGTATACAAAGAGCAAACCTTAAATGCAAACTTTAACCGCAACCTCTTATCCTTAAAATGTTTTTAAAGAATCAGTTAAGTTGGGTAAATAGTATTAAATAAGGCCAGGTATATGCCAATGAACAGTACTTTAAATATGTGGTGCCAAATTTTGGCAGTTTTTGCAGTTAAGTGTCCAAAGTTCATTACATCCCTTTTATTGTGCATATACTATACCTAATTGAGACTATAAATTGACTTTATTGTGCATATACCATACCTAATTGAGACTATAAATTCACTTTATTGTGCATAAACTATACCTACTTGAGACTATAAATTAACTTTATTGTGCATATACTATACCTAATTGAGACTATAAATTCACTTTATTGTGCATATACTATACCTAATTGAGACTATAAATTCACTTTATTGTGCATATGCTATACCTAATTGAGACTATAAATTGATTTTATTGTGCATATACTATACCTAATTGGGACTATAAATTCACTTCAAGCTAAATGTTAATTTGTTCTATCCATGTTCTTACCAATGGTGCTTTACTGTACTGATCTATGCAATTTTTAAAGTAATGATTGCAAATTTAGGATAAAAGAGTATATTATTGTAAAACCTGTCTATACAAGACAGTCAAGGGCCCACCAAAAATGCCTATTTGGGAAGGTGTCCTTTATATAGAGGTCACATAATTAAAAAAAATAATACAGGGGGTCAATAAATGATGTCCTTTGCAAGCCAGTGTTCTTTATATAGACATCACAATGATAAAGAAAATAATAAAGGGAGTCATAAAATGATGTCATTCAGAAGCCAGTGTTCTTTATGAGGAGGTGTCTCTTAAGGGAGGCTACTCTATATATTTAAATTGAAGATCTTGAAAAAGTATCTATAAATAAATATATATTTTATCTCTTACAAAACAAGTAGGTTTGTAAGTGAGCATTGCCCCCAATACTTGTTTTTACTAAAGATGGCATAGGTCAGCACTTTTAAGTAATGTTGAATGTACTCTGGAAAGTTTATAACAGCGACCTAGTTTTGCTGTGTTTATCCCAAGATGCACCCAACTTGAAAGTGTGGTGGTAATACATGTATAAGAGAAGGTATCAGACTTGGAAAGCACTTCAAAGCAACTAGGTTTCAGTGTGCAACACACTTGAATCCCAATATGCATCCAAATCGAAAGTTTGGTCTTGACAGGTGTACTGAAGAAAGCATTTAAGCCTGAACAAGGATGATGGATAGATGGATACAGAAACAGATGGGCAAGTGAATTCTGTATATTGTCCATTTCTAGATTAAAGCTAATATTGATAAATGGATGGATACACAAACAGATGGGCAAGTGAATATTATATATTGTCCATTTCTAGATTAAAGCTAGTTTTGATGTAATATAATTTCTTTGAAGCCCACAATGATGTCACCATGTAAATCAATTTTAATCAAGCTATTTTAAGCTTAAAGGGCAGAACAGAGTTGATGATGTACTACACTGACAATAAGAATTTGATATTAGATAGCAAAGAACATTTATGCTTGGGATGGATCAATTAGATAGCAAAGAACATTTATGCTCAGGATGGATCAATTAGATACCAAAGAATATTTATGATCGGGATGGATCAATTAGATACCAAAGAACATTTATGCTTGGGATGGATCAATTAGATACCAAAGAACATTATGCTCGGGATGGATCAATTAGATACCAAAGAACATTTATGCTCGGGATGGATCAATTGGATAGCAAAGGACATTTATGCTTGAGATGGATCAATTAGATAGCAAAGAACATTTATGCTCAGGATGGATCAATTAGATACCAAAGAACATTTACATTTGGGATGGATCAATTAGATACCAAAGAACATTTATGCTTGGGATGGATCAATTAGATACCAAAGAACATTTATGCTTTGGATGGATCAATTAGATAGCAAAGAACATTTATGCTTGGGATGGATCAATTAGATAGCAAAGAACATTTATGCTTGGGATGGATCAATTAGATACCAAAGAACATTTACATTTGGGATGGATCAATTAGATACCAAAGAACATTTATGCTTGGGATGGATCAATTAGAAACAAGAGTCCCTTGAAGGGACTGATGTTCTACTGGCTAAAATGAATTTCCAGGAATTCAAGATAAGACCATTTCTTCTTTTTAACTGCTAAATGTTGAAACCATCTGGTGGCCACCTTGGATGTAAGATTGCCACCATTTTCATTTAGCATTCATTCCACTAACTGTTCATAATGAATGCTGACAGTTTTTCTTATGGGAACAAGACAGCTTAAAATCAGATTTATCCAAAATGTTACCAATATCAAGCTGCATAACAAATTCATTTGAAATAAAAAAATTAAAAATTTTTAGTAAAGCTGCAAAAATAAAAGTGAAGGAGAATAAGTAGTTAAGAACCATAAATACTCAAAGCGATGACAGAAATCTGAAAATAAAACTCATTTGAGGCTTCATCAACATAAAGCTGCATGAATACTTGGTAATTTAAGTTATTATGTGGAAACAATATATTAGGATGAAGGCAATCAGGGGCCATATCTCCACTAAATGACATGGAATTCTGGAAATCAAACTTATCTGAGGTCTCATCCATATAAAGAATCATACCAAATTTATTTGAAATCTAAGAATCTTTAGTAAAGTTATACTGGAAACCAGAGTTTAAGGAGGTAAGAAATCAGTAGAAATAACTCCTGTAAATGATGATGTAGAAAACTAAAAATCAAACACATTGAAAGCTGCATACCAAATTTGTTTGAAATACAACAATCATTGATAAAGTTATGCTGCAGTACACCAAAGTTTAAGATGGACAATCAGGGGCCATAACTCCTCCAATGATGACACACAATGCATAAAACCAAACTCACAGAAGGTTTCATCCATATGAAGGTGCATGTCAAATCTGGTTGAAGTTTAACAATCCTTGCTAAAGTTAAGCTATGGAAAATCTGATGTGAAGAAGATGGACAGTCAAGGGCCATAACACCTCTAAATGATGACATGAAATTCTGGAAATTGAACCCATATAAAGTTTCCTCAATATCAAGTTGCATGCCAAGAACTGGTTGAAATCTAAGAATCCTTTGTAAAGTTAAGCTGTGGTAAGCAAGTTTGAAGTACAGCAACCAGGGACCATAACTCCTCTAAATGATGATATAGATGGCTAGACATAGAAATCATCTGATGTCTCATCAATTTAAAACTGCATATAAAATTTGGTTCAAATCATATTATGATCCCTGATAGAATTATATTATGGAAACCAAATTGTTCATGGATGGATGGACAATGTAATTACAGCAGAGTCCTAACCAGCACATCAAGGTATACATTTTATGCACTATGTAATATTTTAACAAAGTTGCAACTAATTTAGAAGTTAAATGACTTTCAAAAAAACTTTAACACAGGATCTTAACACTGTTGAGACCAATGCCACCAGAGAGTGATACCTTTACCCTGCCAAGTGAGACAAAATTTTTAAAATACAAACTGTTATATCCTTGATGAGGGCTTTTGTTTCCTCTTGGTCGGGTTTGATTTTAACTGGTAGGAGTGTGAGTGGTGTAGAGGCTCGCAATGTTTGAAACAAACATTTGTACGCCTGAAAACCATAGCTGATGATCTCCTCTAAGCTGTGAAGGTCTAGAAATACAGCAAAAGCAAAAAGGATATATTTGGCAATATAGGGTTTAGTTCATCATCTTAACATCCCCTACAGTCTGTAGCATACTAATGGGGGGGGGGGCAGACGGGGCGGTTGCCCTGGGCACCAGTGGTCTTGGGGCACCAAAACAGCTGATAAAAATTCAGGCCTCGTATTCTGCCCCTTTAGGCCATCATCGTCGCCACAGACACCTTTTACCCTAAGTATGCCACTGCCTACAGTGGAAATAAACAGCTCTCCCTCATTCTAAATCTCAGGTGTTGGGTCCATAACTGCTATAATAAACCATGGTATGGTGAGAACAGCATTATGTACTGGACCATGGTATCCCAAGAACCACATATGTCCCAAACTGCAGTATAGCAGAAACAATCAAATTTTGTTAAATAATGTCTTAAATAAGGAAATAAAGATATAATACTAAACTTCATGTTCTTTTCTTTAGACTCATATTATATCTCGGTACTGTGTTATATCTGGAATCACATTGTAACAAGGGAGAGCTGTATTTGGATTAACTGAAATGAATTCATTCAATTATTGGCTTGATCAAATAAATGATAATGATGAAAGAAATGAGTGGCAACAATGGTGGCTGGATTAATGCTTATGCAGAAAAGGATGTTAATGAAAAGCTCATATCTTTATTTAAGGATTTTTTGACAGCAGTTGTACATATCCAATTTTTTAAAGATCTTTTTAAATATCTTGTTGATATCAGCTTATATATCAGTTCTTGAGTGGTATCTTGCAGACAGGAAATGTGAATATATTCTCGTAATGAACTCCTATTGATCTTGAAAAAGAGGTAAAGGTCACTAAAACTTTATCAGTTTGGGGGATTTATACAAGAAAGTTTCTGATGCAAATATTTCTGACATATTTTACAGACAAACAATATAAGGTATACATACTTATATAAACTTCAAAGTCTTGGCGACCATGAAGATGAGCTCCATCAGTTGTTGACAACTTTCAAAGGAAGCTTCCATGCAAGTTTGACAAAATTTGGTGGAGTGGGTTCAGAAATTCAAAGACATATTGTAACAAACAAGTCTGAAGCCAACTCTAATGCAAAACAGAACACAAATACCATGAATGGCACATTATTCAATTGCCCTGTGATTAATAGCCCTCTATGTAGGCACTAGTAATCCATGCTGGAATCTTGACATTATTGACCAATGGGTCTCAATGTCCAGGACATTTGGTCAAGGTATGTGGTCTTAAACTTAAGTTACTGTGCAGAAACCATGATTTCCTTATTAGACCTACCATAACCATGACCTCTCACCTCTAGACCCCAGATTCTGTAGGTTTCTTTATTACCCTAAGTGTAAACTATCCACAAATTTTGGTCAAGGAACTTACTCTAGAACAAAAGTTATCATGCAAAACCCTCTTTTCTTTGAGTCACAATGTGCATGTACTTCAAAATGTTCACCCCAAAATCAACAGGTCTCTTCCATATCTAAGTGCAAAATCTCCAAATATTTTGGTCGAGGTATGTGGTCTAGAACTAAAGCTATCATGCAAAAACAATTTTCTTTTATCAGTCTTCTAAATGAAAACATGTAACACTTTAAATTAAACTCAATCAAGGTCTCATCAATATAAAGCTGCATGCCAAACTTGACTGAAATCCAACAAAGCTAAGTAAAACCAAAGTCAGGAGACTAGGCAATCATGGCCATAGCTCCTTAAATGCTGGAAAAAAAGCTTGCTCAATCTATCATCAGTCATTCCAAATTTAGTTGAAATCACAAACATTTTGGTGAAGTTATCTCACAGAAACCAAAGTCAAGAGGAGGAGCAATCAGAGGGGCCATAACTTTTCCGAAAGATACTAAGCCCATAAAGAGCACATGTAAGTCTAAGAGACAATGTTCATACCAGAGTGCCTCAGAAAATGTTTAATGGTTTTTGATCTATGCTGGTGTCAAGGGTAACACATTTATTCAAATTGGAATTGATGAGACAAAACAGATAAAAGGCACATCTTGGGTTAATGATGCAATGTATTCACCAATTTCATCAGAATATGTTGAATAGTTCCTGAGTATACTGCATGGTTACAAGGATCTGTTGTAGTGGGAAGATACAATATTGATGGAGAAAGGGCAATAACTCCATCAAAATTGGACCTGAAAAGATGAAACCTTTAAAATACATATGAACAATAGGCAATTCACTTACTAAATGTCATCCAGTTATGTGTAAGGTTGCAGAACTTTGGTGGCTACAAGAACAGTGAACAGACAGACAGACACACTGACTGATGGAAAAGGAGCCTAATTACATCCAAAATAAGTGATTAGATACTGCTCTATTCAGAAATTATCTGATTATCTGACAATTGTATATGAGATGCAAAATTCTCCCTGTAAACTGTGGATGCAATTGACTTTTAAGGGAGGAGGGAATTTTGAAGACAGCAGAGGAGGAATATTGGTGTCTAAGCATAATTAGAATCAACAGCTTTCTTACAGTAGCTGGTGTTAACAGTCCAACTAATAGGAAAATCCATAACCACGAGCTACTAAAGACACCAATGCAATAAGGATATGGCAGCTTCTCAACACCATACTAGCACTGCCAGCAAGACTTTGCAATGAGATAAAGTATCTTTATTGATGAAAATAAAGAAAGAGGATAGCTTACCTCTACTATCACTAGTGTCCAGCAGCCATTGTAAACATTATCATGCAGAAATAAATTCAGGCTAAAGTGATCTCAGCCCCATTTCTAACTAAAGGTTTTTTGCAATCTTTTATCTTTACATTATAACTTTTAATCATTTTAAATTTAAAAATCTCAACTTTAAATTGACACTATATGTAGCCAGTACTATACTGTGAAACCATCTACCTACCTACCCACCCACCTACCTACTGTGATAGGGCATATAAGACATAAGACAATAAAACTAAGAACATTCTTTTCTATGATATCAAACAGAGGTACTATAATGAGTAGATACAAACCAGAGATTAATGTTGTTTTTGTGTCATTGAAGAAAAAAATTAGTTTTTAAAATCTGTTTGACAAACTATTATCATTGGTAACCCCTAGAAGCCAGATATTTACAGGGTCACATGCTTGGAGTAACCTTGAAGTGACAGTCAGCAGTACAAACATAGCTCATGCATCAGTAATTAACTTGATTAGCCACTACAGGTGAGACCTCACATGAAAAACATGCAGCATGGAGTTCACCCATCTAATTCCGATACTCATTCACATGTAAAATACACAGTTAACCTGTTGAAGGTAATCTATCACAATATACAATGTATAGTCATTAATATGGAAAGTTTACACTTGAATAAACGTATTTATTCCTACTTCGAACTGCAATGGTCAGAAAGGGCCTTCTGTTTAGGTTAGGGTGTATACAGGCTAGTATGGATGAATCATATGATCATAAACACAAATACTTAATCCATGTTAGTGAAGCATAAAATGTAGGTCAAAATGACCTTTGGTTTTAAGGGTATTGTAGTAAATGAGATGCATCAAATTATAGAGCTTCACAATTGGAACATAAACAGCACCCAATAAATGAACTTTTAACATGAAATTTAAACAAAGCCAATGAAGCATTTAATATAGGTCACATACGCCTCTTTTTGCAAAAAGGATGTAGAACTTATCAAGATGCATCCACTCACACAGTTTCATGATTCTAAGTAGTTAGTATGCATATAACATACCAAAAACTTGTGTATTCATGAGCTAAATGCAAAAACTCAACCAATGTCAGTAAAAATGAAATATAAGTAATTATGTGCCCCTTTTGTTGTAAGGGAGTGGTAGTAACAGAGATCATCAATTTGTTGTAAGTGAGTGGTAGTAACGGAGATCATCAATTTGTTGTAAGGGAGTGGTAGTAACGGAGATCATCAATTTGTTGTAAGGGAGTGGTAGTAACGGAGATCATCAATTTGTTGTCAGGGAGTGGTAGCAACGGAGATCATCAATTTGTTGTAAGGGAGTGGTAGTAACAGAGATCATCAATTTCTTGTAAGGGAGTGGTAGTAATGGAGATCATCAATTTGTTGTAAGGGAGTGGTAGTAACAGAGATCATCAATTTGTTGTAAGGGAGTGGTAGTAACGGAGATCATCAATTTGTTGTAAGGGAGTAGTAGTAACAGAGATCATCAATTTCATGATTCCAGCATGAACAGTGCCTGATAAATGAACATCAAGCACAAATTTTAACTCAGCCAGTTAAGTGTAAAATATGGTCGATGTTGACCTACTACTGAAATGAGAAAGTAGTGCTCATACTTAGGATCTGACATATGCTTCACAAAAATTTGGTCATGTCTGTGCTTGTACTGATCAAAACCTGAAAGATGATCAGAACCAATTGCTTGGATACTATCAAGAAATGCATCATATTGTTGGAGGATGAGTTTAGCTTCAATTTCCATGACTCTCTTGTCTGCAATTAGTACCTTTAAAACACTCTTGAATATTTCTCTGCTCTGATTCTTATCTCCAAGCATTTTTTTGGATTTTATTAATCCAGATTTCTAACCATACAGTATGTAATGGGCATTTCAATGCAATCTTCTTCAAACTTTCTTTCAGAAAGGTTTTACATTATTGAGTCTATATATCACAACTTCCTTGTCAGTTGCATGAACACTTATCAGCTTCCGTTCTGCTGCCAATCCAATGTCAATTTCCTTTTAACTGATATGATTTTCCTTCTCATCCAAGTCTATGCTAAGCAAGGTTTCAGCTGAAGCTGCCCTGTCCAATACATCAGTCTTAATAACTTTCCTCATCATGCATTTAATGACTGCCAATAGATTTGATGCTAAAAATGGAACCATTGACCTGTCAGTCAGAAAACTGGACAAGAAGGGCTGAAAATATTGATGCAATTGAACAAAATAAACTCAAATTTGGTACAAATGAGCTCATCTTTCAATGCTGCAATTATAGCATTGTAGGATTTGTTAGTGGGGCTTTGTTACTTCTTTTGAACCATTTTTTTTCACATATCTGTAGCACTTGTTGACCTAATGAGACATTTTCTAACCATCAACAAATTTTAGTGGCTGCAAGTTTCATGTAATCCTCTCTCTTACTTGGTGAATCTTTGAACAAGTAATACAAACTGCTTAGGATTTAAGAAATGACCCATTCTGAAGCTACTGTACTTGATTTGATGGCATTATGAATGATTATGCAGTCCACAGGATCCAATATTTACTAAATAAGTGACCATTGTCCTGCTCAGTTTGGTTCTGCATTATGTCTTAAAACTTCCAGTTAACCGTTGGTCCATCCATGCTAATTTTGATCATGTCATGAACAATTAAGTGATTCAAAGTAGCTGATTTGAAATTTCTGACTGTCGTCAGCAGTATCAGGCCCTAAAAATTGTGACAAAAAAAGTATCATGTGATGATCTCTTGTGTTTCACAGTCCCAGTATTTCACTTGAATGTCCATTTGTTTTTCCTGCATTTTTTTTTGGAGCGATTCATCAAAAAGAACCACAAATGGACCCTTTACTAAAGACACATATGTATGATGTTTTTCTTTCTCCACATGAAAACTTTGAAGCTGTCTGGAAACATGGCACTGAAGAGCTCATTAATATTTTTATTAGATTTATAGGAAGAATGTGTGACAATGGTCTGTAAAGTCCATAAAATTTCTGATTTAAGAACATCATTCTTTGACAAGAACTCTGTGATTTAATTATTTTTAGAATTTGGCCTTAGTGCAGGCACTCTAGTTGACAGGATTGGGAATGATAGTGGGGTTATAGTCAACTTATCTTCAACAGTTAGGACAGCAGTTGCTTCAGTCTCTGATTCCATCTTGAGCTTTTGGTGTCTCAGCCCAAAATATTTCCAAATTCATCCCCTTAGTGGATTCTGTCTGTACTTGTCACTCTTGCTGTAAGACTTAAGCGCACTCCCCCCCCCTTGACCTGATGTCTAGTTCCTACCAGCAAACACAGCACATTGCTTTATGTTTATCATTTGCTTCCCTTACTCAAGTATACTACCTACACCAATCATGATTGAAAATACACTTCCCCATAGCTGTGTACTTGACCAACTTTATCAGCCTTCATGGCCCAGGTAACATGGCATCCATGTGTATCAAGTGGCACTTAATCCAAAAACGAGGCCAGGTGCTAATGAAAAATGCTACAAGCAACCCAACTTGATTGAGCACGTAAGCGACCAAACATTGAAGTGAGAGAGATCAAGTTTCATGTAGCCTTTGCCGTCTATTTGTTCTTTTTTTCTTTACTTTTTGAATAATTATAACATTTTTAAATAAAGTGCTTTAATTTACAAATTCAAGCACTTTTCAAGGACTACTGAGCACTTTCAAGCTTTTTTCAAGTACTTTTCAATGTGACCACCATAATTCAAGCACTTTTCAAGATTGTGCAAATGCTGTACAACTTATTTGGCCATGTGCTAAAAGACAGTAAAATGTGAAATGTAGTTTTGTGGTAAGGCTATAGTGCTAAGAGAGATATACACAATCACTTAGTTCGATGATTCTAGCATGAACAGTGCTTAAGAAATAACACAACATTTAAAAAAATCAGTGAAGCATGAAGCATGAAACAGTGACCTGCTTTTGTTATGAAAGTGCAGTACTCCTCAAGATGCATTCCCTCACCAACTTTCATGAATCTAGGTACAACAGTGTATATACAGGGAGCAAAAAACCTTGTTTTGTCATAAGCTAAATGCAAAAACTTAACCAAGGCAGTAAATGTGAAATGTATGTCTCAGTGACCTTCCTTTGTGGTAAGGGCATGGTACTAATAAATCTAAATTTGTGATGAGGGTAGTGTACTCATTAAGATGCATCCCCTCACCTAGTTTCATTATTCCAGGTATAACAGTATTTATACAGTGTACAAAAAATCTGAGCTAAACACAAAAACTTATCCAAGAATATACAAATTAAGCCCCCCCCCCCCCCCCCCCCCCCCCCCCCCCCCGTTCACTTCCTGGGGGTTGGTGCTATGAAAGGGCACCTCATGTTTAATAGTCCTCTATGTAGGTACTAGTAGGGCATGGTTGACTGGCAATTATTCACCAATGAGTCTCAATGATATCAACCTTTGGTAATGGTGAGCGGTCTTGAATCAAACTTGCTGTGCATAAACCATTGTTTTCTTATTATTATCATAACAGTGGCCTCTGACCTTTAGACCCGAAAATCTATAGGTTTCTTTATTACCCTAAGTGCAAGTCATCCACAAAGTTTGGTCATGGAACTTACTCTAGCACAAAACTTACTCTGCAACAATAATGATCTTGACCTTCTACCATTTGACCCCAAACTCAATAGGCCTCTACCATACCATGCGATCCCTCCATAAACTTTGGTCAAGTTACATGGTCTGTTCTAGACCATATGCAAACAATATTTTTCTTTTGTCAGTCAAAGTGACCTTGAATTTTAACCTTTTGTACCATAATTACTATGGTTCTTTCTTACCCAAAATGTAAGTCATCCACAAACTTTGTTGATGGTACATGGTCAAGAACTGAAATTTTTGTGCTGTAACCAGTTTTTTTCTTTCAATCAGTGACCTTGACCTTTGACCCTTTTGATCCCAAAATCAATTCCTTACCCCAAGTACAAAGTTTTGTTGTGGTCTGTGATATTGAATTAATGTTATAGTGTGGCAACCATTTTTTTTTCTCAGTCAGAGACTTTGACCTTTGACCCCAAAATTAGTAGGCTTTTTTTGTACCCCAGGTGCAAACCATCAATAAAGTTTGGTCCATGTCTGTGATGTAGAACTAATGTTATTGTGTGGAAACAATATTTGTTATTTCAGTCATAGTGACCTTGACCTTTTACCTTTTGACCCCAAAACTGATAGGCTTCTTTCTTTTGTCGACATGAACTTACATATAAAATTTGGCAATGATCGGTGCTGTAGAGCTGAAGTTCTTGTGTAGAGAAGGAAAAGTTAAGGGACAGATGGACATTCAAATGGACAGACATGATCACAGCATAATAAACTCTTTCAAAATGCAGGCATATAACAAGAGTGACAATCATCATTAAATCAAAAACATGGAGTACTACATAAAGATCACAATGTTGCCACTAAATGCAGGAAGTTCATCAAATTGGTATAATGTTGTTACTTACAGTCAACAACATTGGACACCACCAATCCAATGGTATCCCTAGATTCTGGTGAAAGCTGAAAACAAAAATAAAATTTACATGATATAGATTAAATTTTCCAAAATGCAATAAAGATGCAATAATTTACATGTATTTCCAGTAACTAAAATAACATTTCTGAAATTTTTTAGTTTGATACTTTAACCAAGATGACAGTTAAGCAAAGAATTGACAGTTACTAGAGGAAATTAATGCCCCCACTATGGCATAATATTAATAATAACAAAGTGTTAGGTGAATACAGATGTTTCAGAGTAAATATATGTTAGTTCCAATGGGCTGTAATGCTGCAAAGTACTGTGAATATTTTATTTTCTTAATATTTTTTTTTTTGTCATACCAATTTTTGTGGATTTCATGGTGCTACAAATCACAAGTTTAAAAACCAAACAAACAATAATCCTTTTATGGAAACAAAAAGACCTCGTCCCAAATCCACAAATTTAAGAACTGACATAAGTGTTAATTTTCCAACATGCTCAACTGACCAAAATGAATTTCCAGGAATTCGAGATAAGACCATTTCTTCTTTTTAACTGCTGAGTGTTTAAAGTATCTCTGATATTCTTCAGAGATAACAAGATTTTCAAAATTAGCTGCTGTGGTGGCCATATTAGATGACAGATTGGTACCATTTTCATTTAGGTCCAAGTAGACATCATTAGAAGTCTTTTGGTGAAAACCCTATGTCAGTGTGACCATTCATTCAGAGCCACAACGAGATTATTAAGATGACCATCAGGGCAGCCACTCTGGATGTTTGATTGGCACCATTTTCATTTAGGACCAACTATGCATCATAAGAAGTATATTTGTGAAAAACCCATGTTGATATGGCCATCCATCTGGGAGGAGAAGAGATAAATATTTTCAACATGCCAACTTGGTGACCATACTGATGATCAATTTGCATCATTTTCATTTAAGACCAACAAGACATAAAAAAAGCTTCTCTGATCAAAAACCCATGTCAAAATGACTTTCCATTAGAGAGGAGTAGCAATAAAAATATTTTCAAGATGGCCACCATGGTGGCCATATTGGACATCAGATTGGCACCATTTTGATTTAAGACAAAACAAGACATCTTAAGAAGTCTTCTGGTGACCCCATGCTGATATGATTTTCCATTTTTGAGGAGTAAAAATAACAAGATTTTCAAGATGGCTGCCATGATGGCCATATTGGACATCAGATCAGCACCATTTTAATTTAATCTTAAGAAGACTTCTGATGACCCCATGCTGATATGACTTTCCGTTTTTGAGGAGTAACAATAAAAAGATTTTCAAGATGGCTGTCATGATGGCCATATTGGATATCAGATTGGCACCATTTCCATTTTGATCAACTAGATATCATAAGAAGTCTTCTGGTGGAAACACAATGTTGATTTCATTTAGGATCAACTAGACATCATAAAAAGTCTTCTGGTGAAAACCACATGTCAATGACTTTTCATTCTGGAGGAGTAGAGATAACAAGATTTTCAAGATGGCTGCTGTGGTAGCCATACTGGACATCAGATCGGCACCATTTTCATTTAGGTCCAATTAGACATCATAAGAAGTCTTTCAGTGAAAACCCCATTTCAATATGACCATCCATTCCACCATTCATTCAAAAGGAGTAGAAATAACAAGATTTTCAAGATGGCTGCAATGGTGGCCATACTGGATGTGCAAGTGAAACCATTTTCATATAGGATCAACCAGACCTCATAAGAAGTCTTCTTGTAAAAACCCCATGTCAATATGACTTTTCATTCAGGAGTAGCAATAACAAGATTTTCAAGATGGCTGCTGTGGCAGTGATAATGGAAGTCAGATCAATACCATTTGCATTTACGACTAACTAGACATCATAAAATGTCTTTTAATGAAAACCCTATGTTGATATGACCATCCATTCAGGAAGAACAGTGATAACAAGACATTTAAGATGTTGGATGTTGAAACAGGACCATTTTCATTTAGGACCAACATACCAGACATCATAAGAAGTCTTTTAGTGAAAACCCCATGTTGATATGATCATCCATTCAGGAGTAGAGGTAAGATTTTCAAGATGGCTGCTGTGGTGCCATATTGGTTCTCAGATCCGACCCATTTTCATTTAGGACCAATGAGACATTTTAAGAAGTCTTCTGGTGAAAACCCCATATTGATATGATCATCCATTCAGGAGGAGCAGTGATAACATTTTCAAGATGGCCACTGTGATGGCCATATTGGATGTCTGAGCAGTACCATTTTCATTTAGGACTAACTAGACCATGGGATAATTGTGTTTAAAGTTTCATGGCAATCTTCCAAGTAGTTTAGGAGAAGAAGCGATAACAAACTTGTGCTAATGGACAGACGGATGAGGGACAACAGACCACAGACAACAGACCATACCATAAGGTCTCCTGGTCAATGACCAGGTAGAATTAAAATCACCAAAAACTGATCCTATAAAAATAAGTGAATTCAAAGTATTTATGGAAAAATGTTCAAAGTCAGATTTGACCTGATATTATTAATTTGCATCCATCTGATTACTTATAAATTATTGTGCAGAAGCTAAAAATATCCACAGGATAAGTGCCCCTATCATTTTTGAAACCTTCGATCAAGATGGAATGTAAAATTTCAAAGTAAAACAGGGACAATAATTCTGTAAAATTTTGATGGAAATAATCGAAAATCAACATTTTCTTGATGTATAGCCCCAGACTTAGTCTAGTTCCAATACATTAAGTCCTTCAAAAGATAATGAGCACAAATCAAATTCATGATTAACGGGACAATTTCCCAATCATGTCATAACTCAGTCAAATTTTGTGCGAAATGGGTGAAAATTTAACTTGATCTTGATCTTTTTAATATAAAGCCACATATCCAATATGGTTTCATTTTATGAATTCCCTAAAATATTACATGTATTGGGTGGAAATCAAATTTATGACATGGATGAAATGGGCAGGATGGATATATGCTCCTCCCCTTAGAATACTTTTTTAATTATTTAAACATATTTCATTACCATGAATGTTACTAATGGAGTAAGGCTATAAGTTCTCACAACTGAGAATAATCCCCTTCCCTACAACTTAGAATAATCCCCTTCCCTACAAGTTAGAATAATCCCCTTTCCTACAACTTAGAATAATCCCCTTTCCTACAACTTAGAATAATCCCCTTCCCTACAACTTAGAATAATCCCCTTTCCTACAACTTAGAATAATCCCCTTCCCTACAACTGAGAATAATCCCCTTCCCTACAACTTAGAATAATCCCCTTCCCTACAACTTAGAATAATCCCCTTTCCTACAACTTAGAATAATCCCTTTCCCTACAACTTAGAATAATCCCCGTTCCCTACAACTTAGAATAATCCCCTTCCCTACAACTGAGAATAATCCCCTTCCCTACAACTTAGAATAATGCCCTTCCCTACAACTGAGAATAATCCCCTTCCCTACAACTGAGAATAATCCCCTTCCCTACAACTGAGAATAATCCCCTTCCCTACAACTGAGAATAATCCCCTTCCCTACAACTTAGAATAATCCCCTTCCCTACAACTTAGAATAATCCCCTTCCCTACAACTTACAATAATCCCCTTTCCTACAACTTACAATAATCCCCTTTCCTACAACTGAGAATAATCCCCTTTTCTACAACTGAGAATAATCCCCTTCCCTACAACATATGACATATGGATGAAATGGGCAGGATGGGCTCCTCCCCTTAGAATGCTTTTTTAATTATTTAAACATATTTCATTACCATGAATGTTACTAATCGATTAGAAATCTACATGGATAGCAGCACAAGAGTAAATATCTACATGATTCATGCAAAAGAAGAAGGATGATCACATAAATAAATGAAATCATAAATTAATAAATAAATCAAATGTGGCAGATATTGGAACAAGAGTACATACACCAAAAAGAAGACTCAAAAGATGCAATAGCTAGGAATGAAGAATGTCATGTATTTGTTTATAAATATGGTTTTAATTAACTGAAAGGAGAAATCAAATTCTGAGTACTCCTCAACTATGTAAAGCATGCAGTATCTTTAATATATATTTGGAATAAGTAAAGTAAGTGAATATTAACATTCACAGTAAAATCAGTAAAATAATATAACCAAATATTAGTAGTCACTGGCATGTAGAGTTTATTTAGACTTTGAACCAATTACCTACATTGTTCTATACGGTATTTACAAAACATATGTCAAGATATGCATTTTCCATAGCTTCATCACATGCACACAATGGATTATCTCTCAAACAGTTAGAATATAATGTAAATCAATACAATTATTTCTAATTCTAGCATGCAGAATAGATAATTTACTGTCACCAACTAAAAAATAGGTAGGCATGTGTGTGGTCTAAACCTCAATTTTACTTCTGAATACAAAATACTTTCACCTTTAACTGAATCAGGGAGAAGAATGTAAAATGAATTTCTACTTTTTTTCATGTCCAGCATTAATTCCAGCAATATTATTCCTATTTCTAAGATAATACCTGTTTGCCTCACCAACCAATTGTGGTAGAAGGTCAGCAAGATAAGGAGAGACGCCATATACAATTTTATGAAAGTAACTCACTTTATGAAATTTGTGTCTATTTGCCAAGGTGGGCCAACCCAGTTTCTTGATAAATCTTATCACAAGATAGTTCTAGTAAAACCAGAAACAAATCTTCCAGCTTCTAATTGTAGTTTTTCTTATTTATGAGAGTCTTCTGCTTGATCCGCCATCCCAAACAACATCAGCATAATCAATATAAAATATATCCTAGCATTTTCTGGCTATATTTATATTATCATTTCTGAAATATGTTATCAATATGTTTGGTCCTATTGCCAAGACAACTAAAAGTTATGCCTTAATGTTTGTGGTAGTGAACAAAAGATAGAATTTTGTGTTTGAATCTTAGTTTAGGAAAAACTGACCCTAATTTATGTAAGAATAACATTACCTTAGTTTTGCTTGGATTAAAGTCAACCAACCAACTACCTTGCCCAATCATCAATTGTATGTAAATCTGTTTTTAGTACATAATCAATTTCATAAGTATCATATGACGAATAAGCAGGTGAGCTATCATCAGCAGAGTCACGTTACACTCAAGAGGTTGTCACCTATATCATTAATATACACAATAAATAGTAATGGACCTAAAACAGAGTCTTTTGGTATACCAGCTGCAACATTTTGGTTATTGGATTCAGCAATACTTAAAAAAATTGTCTGGATGCAACTAGGTGGTCTGGGAACCAAACAATAAGAGCTCTATCAATGCCAAATCTCTTTAATTTATGTATCAGGCCTTTATGTCAAAAATGATCAAATGCTTTAGAGACATCACAAAAAAATCACACACATCATTATCATGCACATGACATATACTATGGTACATATCTATGAGCTGAAATACTTTAGAATTGTTGTGAAAAAAAACGGATTTATAGTTAAATACAAGATCATCTTAGTGTAGAATATGGCAAAGACCAAGAAAACAGCAAATTTAGTGAATTTTTGTCCAACTACCATGGTGAGGTCACAAAAGTTCATAATAATAATAATAATAATAATAATAATAATAATAATAATAATGTAACACAGTTAGTGGTACAACACTAATCTCCTCCATTGCCCTCAAAACAAAAGTAGCAAAAAAGAAAAAGAAAAAATAAATGATTAGACTTTTCTTAAACTTGTGCACACTCACAAATTCATTACTTGATTTTACTCTTTCTCCTGCTGACTCTTTCTCTCTATCTACAATAGTACACACACACACACACACACACACACACAGACACAGAGAGTCTTGTAAAACCTAAAAAATGAGAACATAACATTTTTACCATCAAAACGGGGACATCTTTATTTTAACAAATTTCAGGCGATAAAGATCTGTTTTACTATGCATTTGATATATACATGTCTCTTTAAATGGATTTGTGGTTGATTTCCAAGAAACAATGTATCAGAATTTTACCATCAGAACAGGGACACACAAATATACACAAAGTGTCAGAAATTATACAATCAAATTGCAGACATTCCATAAGTATGTATTTTGCTTCTAAATAGCTATCAAATTATTCCAAATACTGAAGTAATCTCATCTCATGTACAGAGTTCTCTTCTATATTAACAAACTAAACTGAAATATCATGTTCAATTTTTATATTATGTTTCATGTATATATAAGTAAAAATGTGTGTCCACGAGTTTACGAGTTTGAAGAAACCAAATAGTCAGAATTGTGTGATTGTTTTTTTTTTTCTAAAATGAAATAATCAAAGATCTGCATCCCAGATGTTCAGTTAAAATAATTTTATTGACAAGAATACATTTTAGAATTTAAAATGTTCCACACCACAAAATAAATTGTTTTTTACCTTTGTGTTCTAAAATTTGCCATTTTAATGCAATCCACTTCATTAATAAACCAATGCATGATAATATCTCTTTGATATGAAACACACCAAAAATATGTTTGAAAAATTTCTCATTTCAGCAGAAAACCTGTCTTTTTTATAATTCAAATGAAAATGTCCCCATTTTGTAAGTACCATGTTATGGTTGTGTGTATGAAAATATTCCTGTTTTGTATGTACTATTTCAAGGTTTTGTATGTACTACATAAAGGTTGTGTGTATGATAATGCCCCCAATTTGCATGTATTATGTTGAGGCTGTGTATGAAAATGTCCCCATTTTGTATGTACCATGTCAATGTTTTGTATGTACTACATAAAGGTTGTGTGTATGATAATGCCCCCAATTTCCATGTATTATGTCAAGGCTGTGTGTATAAAAATGTCCCCATTTTGTATGTACCAAATCAATGTAGTATGTAAATGTCCCCATTTTGTATGTACAATTTCATGATTGTGTATTAAAATCCTTTCCTTTTCCATGTATGACATCAATGATACCTAAATGTCCCCATTTTGTATGTTCCACTTCAGTGTTGTGTGTATGAAAATGTCCCCATTTTGTATGTAACACTTCAAAAATGTATGTACAGAAAAGTCCCTGTTTTGCTTGTAACACATCAAGGAATCATGTATGAAACTGTCCACATTTTGTATATCCATGTTGTTTGTGTGAAACTATCCCCATTTTGTATATACAATGTTGTATGTTTGAAAATGTCAACTTTCTGCATATTCAGCATCAAGGTTGTTTGAAGGAAAATTAACCCAATTTGTATGTACATGTATCACATTATGGTTATCATTTAGCATATAAAATGCCATTTGCTTAAAAATGTCTCCATTCCATATGTACCACCAAGATTGTGCTCATGAAAATGTATGAGCAACTTTAAATGTTGTGAATGAAAAGCCTCTGATCGGTCTTAAAAACGTAATGGTTGTGCATATAACAAAATTACAGTTTTTTATGCACCACCTCAAAGTTTTGTGTCTCAAAATGTCTCTCAGTTTCGCATTAACCACGTTTAGGTTGTGGATATGGAAATGTCCCTTTTGGATATCTCATATTTTATGTATGAAAACATCTGTGTTTATGTGCATCATGCTAGATGACCCTGGCAGCTCAGTTGATAGAATGTCGGACTTGTGGTCTAAAGGTAGCAGGTTCGACACCCGCCTGGGTCGGCAGCCTCAGAGTGTCCTTAGGAAATGAATGTATGAATATAGTCCCATTTGCTTGGCATGATACAGGCAAACGTGCTAAAAGTACCATTAAAAACCCCAACAAAAAAGCATCATGCCAAGTCTATTTGTATGAAAATTAACCTGTTTTGTATTTTAAAAATGCCCGTAGACTGCATTGATGAGAATGTCACTTTCTGGTCTAAAAGAATATATTGCTTGTGTGTATGAAGATATTCACAATCAGTATGAAAAAAAAAAATCAAAACTTGGCACAGGAAAATGTATCTGTTTTGTAATGAAAGCACAAAACTTGTGTGCAAGTTGACATAAACATTGAGAATTGCAAAAAAATGCAAAGTTCTTGGTATTAAAATGTTCTCATTTAGTATGAACCTTTGAAGGTTGTGTGTATGAAATGCCCCAAAGCCACCCACCCTACCCTTCTTTAGTATGAACCCTAATGTAATAACATTTTAGCATTCTGAATGAACGGTCCAGAATGAATGTATGAAAATAGTCCCATTCAGTATTTGGAACCACACCAAAGTCATACTAGAAAAGATATCTCTTGAGTCTGATATAGGCACAATATATGTCAAAATAGTTTGGTGAGTTTGAAGTACTTCAAAAATATTTTATTGATCATTAAGCAAATACATAATTCATGAGGAGAAAATAAACATATATTTTCTTAAGTTTGGAAACATACGAATCATTGCTCTTTTTATAGCAGCTGTTTGTTTTATATTTGACTCCAGAAAAACATTGATACACCCAGTATCAGTGACGAAATTATAAAATATTGTTCTCTTGTATATTTGCAATCCATCTTCAGGCACTGAAGCTTCAAAACTTGTTTTCCACGGAAAGCAGTTTCTTAATAATAATTAATTTAATTTTTTTTCAACGGAATTAAAACAAAGCTAATAATTTATTCCCTACATGCTACTTTATTATTTTTTCCAATTCTGTATTAATAAAAATACTAACAGATAAGACTATGAATGAGAGGTAATGTATGTTAGGAGTTAGAACATATTGGGATGTTAATGTTCTGTAAGGAGTTAGAACATATTGGGATGTTAATGTTATGTAAGGAGTTGGAACATATTGGGATGTTAATGTTATGTAAGGAGTTAGAACATATTGGGATGTTAATGTTATGTAAGGAGTTAGAACATATTGGGATGTTAATGTTATGTAAGGAGTTAGAACATATTGGGATGTTAATGTTATGTTAGGAGTTAGAACATATTGGGATGTTAATGTTATGTAAGGAGTTAGAACATATTGGGATGTTAATGTTATGTAAGGAGTTAGAACATATTGGGATGTTAATGTTATGTAAGGAGTTAGAACATATTGGGATGTTAATGTTATGTAAGGAGTTAGAACATATTGGGATGTTAATGTTATGTAAGGAGTTAGAACATATTGGGATGTTAATGTTATGTAAGGAGTTAGAACATATTGGGATGTTAATGTTATGTAAGGAGTTAGAACATATTGGGATGTTAATGTTATGTAAGGAGTTAGAACATATTGGGATGTTAATGTTATGTAAGGAGTTAGAACATATTGGGATGTTAATGTTCTTGGGATGTTAATGTTCTGGCTATTCTCTTCAAATGCTCTCATAACAAGTTTAGTCACCCAAACAAATAAGAACTTAATAAAAACATGCCAATCCATGATATTAAGCAACCATATTAACCATTTACCATCCTAAGGCCATCTTTTTACCTAGATGTGCATGAGGTCTGCAAAAATAAAAAAATGCTTGAATTAGTCATATCAATACATTATAAAGGTATTGCTATGAATCACCTGAAACACAAATAATTAGCTAACAATTGCAAATAAAATTAATTATATATTACAAATATATTACAAAATGTTCCTATTGGAAAAGTTAAGGAGCAAATAATAGTTAAATATTGTGTTCTGTAAAAAAATGTCATACAACCCCTGACTTAATGAAACACTTCAAACTTAGTTGTATCATATAGTCAATGGAATGTGTTATTCAGACAAGATTCAACAAGAAACAGTTTTGTGACAATTGTTCATTAACTTTGTTTTCAGTAGCACATTAACAAATTTCATTCGAACTGTTACTTAAAATGTATCTATCACGAATACTGTTTAATGGTGTTCTCTACTTTGTTTTCATCCTCCTCTCCCAGATTTATAGAATTTAGAGAATTTCCAAGCCTCAAGCCTTTTCCACCCTTCTCCATCCTTAGCAGGAGCTTGCTGACTTTTGATACCTGGATTGTAGCCTTTGACAGAATACAGTACACTATATGAACCCAGATATCATGACCCATACGATTGGCTAGACTATCAAGTTCATTGTCTTTTTCATGTTTATCATTTGTGACATGGTAGCAATTTGTTTTCTTAATTTGGTAGATGTTCATTTTTTGGGTCCTTTTGCGCCACACCAGGTAACAAACATGCACAAACTGCCCGTATCACGTAAATGCGCGATCATACAGTTCGCTCTGGAGAATTAAAATGGGTCTGATCTTGTAAAAACCATAGATCTCATTTCATTTAACGTTTCCAAGTATTTCATGGTCTGACTGTTGAATAGTATTGGTACTGTTCTTCCCCTTGTTACCGCAGTTTCAACTCTAGTCAAGGTCTTGCATAGCTTCTCCAGATCTGACAATGAATCTTTAATTGGATCATCTATGTCAGCCATGTGTATATTTGTGTATTTTCCTATTGTCATGTTAGAAACTTCACCAGCACAAGATCATTTGAATAGAACTGTCTACACTAACACAGTTTCTGAAAGTTCAATCCAATATTGTTTGACTGCTTCATTCTCTGTCAAGGATATGAGGGACTCGTATGTTTCTTCTCCCATTTCCTTCAAATGGTCTGTCAGGCCTTCACATCCTCTGGAAGGGGAAGAATTGTGTTACCCATGTTTCTCTTTCCTTCATGTAATGTCTTAAGAGCATTAGGAGCCATATCTTCTGCCCAGTTTATCTCCAAGAGTTTGATGGACTCCTCAACTCTTGTTTGAAGATCTTTCACTTAATTTTCAAAGGCTTGACTCACAAGGATTTTTGCACTTTTTTGCAAGGACTGACCTAATTTCAGGCAAAAGATTGCTTGCCATATCTGTTTGAATTCATAACAAATAATAATATTAATTTGCTGGATTCTAACACAAGTTGAAAATATTCTGGATCTGTAAAATCCTTCAGCGATGTATCTGATGCTTTTTCCTTTTTTCTCAGCTCTTTAACCAGACACCCCATTTCTCTAAATTTTTGTCACATGTAATTGTGTTGTTCTTTGTCCATGATGACAACAGAGTTTCTCTCCAAATGCTAAAATGGTGTTGTCACTGTTTTTGCAATCCTGCTGATGTCATCCTGTTTCAAACTTGCGATGACAGTTTCAAGAATGGCACTCACACTGGGTGTGTAGGGCAGAAGCAGCGAACTTGACGGAGGCATAATTTGTTGCCTTCCCTCTTTGTTTGATGGTTTAAAAGGACAACTGTGCTGCCAGAGCTCCCTGTGTACAAAATGACTGAAACAGTATGGACATGGACCATAGTCAATAGCTTTTGAGTACTCTGATGTAGGTCGATATCGTACTGCCAGCACCCCCCCCCCCCTTCTTTAGCATGTCACAGTTGTGGATGTAATTGGCTATATTTCTGAGTTTATCTAGGAGCTCTTTATCCTCTTGTTCGATTTGGGGACCATTAGTGGCCCCATCTGGTTCAGTACTGGTTCCAAACAGGTCAAATGAACTATTGTATTTGCAATTGATTTTGCAACATCAGAAGTTAATTTTTTGATATAGTTGGTTTGTTGATAATAATGCTCTTTTTTATATGGACATTTCATTTGATTAGATTTCATTCATGGATGCTAATCAAGCTGTCTTAGTCTTCTTTGAAGCCTTGGTCTTTGGATATTCCTCTGTTTTAGGCGATCCAATTTAAGCTGATATGGTATTACACCTGAAGCACACAAGTCATTAGATTCTGAAATGGACACATATTTCTCTTCATCAGATGACATGTATTCACTATCAGAGTCTTCCTGTATTCCAGAAGAAATAAATATTAAAAATCGTACCTTCACCCATCACATAAATGAAAATTATCCAGCAAGTACTTAAACTAAATTAGTAATATGTATACACATCATTTTTACACAATGCAAACTTCATGGCAATAGAGAATGATGTTTAATGGAGTAAATAGTCTGAATAGGTTTGTCCAAATAGAACCTGCACCTTGTATATACAAATAAAAACTTAGTTAATTGCTGCCTATTACCGTGTGTGAGCTATTTTCAATATGATAATTCAGACAATACATGTGGGTTTTTACTCATGTTTGACACTTTTCTGAGGTTACACCTTTAATGTTGTGCTGAAAGGCTGATTTAAACAGGGACAATATTGGGAATACTTCTAATCTTAAAATATTTTCAAAAATGTAATAATAACAAATATATCATTTAGAAGATAATTATGCTGATTATGCTACTTGTTATACAAGAATCAGATGATCACAATTCAGTCTAATGTGGATTGTGTACAGTAGTTCTTCAATGGCAGTTTATTCACTATTGGCTCAAGATTGTCAGATTTAACTCTACTGTGGTTAATTGGAAGAAAGAAAAGGTATTTTATTTATTTGATTACCATGTACATAATTCCTTGTTATGCTTCATATCAACAGTGATGATGATGATGATGGTTTGTAGCAGTAGTGGTTGTATTTGCAGTAATAAAATTATTGGAGGCAAATATTTTAACTGAATATAAAAAACAAAAAAATCACAGTTGTTACACATTGTTAATGAAAATTGAAATAAATGCACACATGCTTACAATTAGACAACAAAAACATTTTATATAACACTTTTTTTTGGACAAATCATATTATAACTATATTTACACTGTTGCCTCTTGATTACAAAAAAAAAAATCTGTTTGAACTAAAATCTATGTTAATATTTTCCTATGTATTTCTTACTGAAATGCAAATGTCTCACAGTTAAATAAAAGATAAAATGTACAAGCACAGATAAACAGCTAGAATCTCTTGCACATCGTAAAATTCCTGCAGAATATCTGCATGAAACTGTTTATCCAGTTTTCTTGTGTTCCCGATTTTATTTGGCAAAAATGTGTTATGAATGGTGGGCTACCCACTAATAAATACGTACATCAATCTTGTTCCCTGTGTTAAAAAGCAAAGAAAATATATACTAAATATTTGTATATGTTTACATACCTGATTTCAATCTTGTTAGGTCTTGTTCATGCCATCTACAGTGAGTAATTTGGAAGCAAAGTGTGCTAGAAGCAGACAATGAGTACCACGTAAATGGGGATGCAGTTTTCAGACTGATACACACGAAGTTTTGAGTTGAGTGGGATGTGTGTATTTTTGTATAGGTAAAGTACACTAAGTGGAACAACCCAATTTGTCTGAAGTTAAGTACATCAAAGAGATGTGTGTTGAAGAACAAATGTTAATACACATCACTGACTGCACTGAATGAGAATGTTGAAACCATCTTTATTACAGTTTGTGATCAGCGGGAATGTTTCTTTGAAGTCGGATTTTTACTCCATATATAAAATGCAAAACATGATTACTTCGGTAGGTTGAACAACAGCACGATTCAATCTCTAATGCAGTGTTGCACCTAGGATTCCAAGGTCAGGGGACACTGTGTCCCTTACCCTCCAGATTTGAGGGACACACAACATTTTAAAGGGACAAAGGAAAATTGTAGTACATAATGCACTAGAAGTGCTAAAAACAATGTGATAATCTTATTTGCTTCTACAGTTTTGCCACCTTAACTTTCTCATTTTCTTTGGACATTTACATTATTGCAACAAATGTTTTATCATGTGATCAAGTAACTCATCAAAACATTAACATGTTTGAATATCTGGTTAACCTGAAATGAACTGCACCATGGAATTTTCCATTCCAGATCTTGCTCTCATTTAAATTTAGTGTTCAATCATTATCTACAAAGCATTTATTATAATAAATACCCATGTTTTCTTAAATACTTTTCTTTTAAAAGTATTAAATCATTAATCAAATGACAAATTGTGTATTGGCATAAATTAGTACCTTTTATCATTAATTCAGCTTGAGAATAAATTAAATCTTCACTGCCGTAGGTGTGACTTTAACCTTGAAAATACGTTACAATAGTGGCAGTCAAAGATTTGAGCTACATGGCTGACTACCAAAAAACCCTGAATGTTTTCATTGCCAGATTCATTGTTTTGAAATGGATTTTCATTGCCATCTTACAGGTTTTATCACTTTTAGTGACTTTGGCCATGGATGCACATCTGTGAAGGAAGAGTGAAGGCATATTTGTGAACACAAATGACACTTGCATTACCGTCAAACCAACTACTGAACTATTGAAAGCAGCAAAGACTGCATGTAATTAAAACTACATTCCACTGTCCAATGGATTTTAAAGACAGTAACTTGGTGTATTTTTGTATTTAATGTCTGTGAGGTTGTGACCATGTGTGTGGTGATGTTATTGACAATGCTAAATCAACCATTTTTTTGTTTGTAAGTATATTAAATGGTTCAGAGAAAAACAGATGGTAGTTTCTTTTTTCAGATTTGAATTTCCAGTCATTTGCTATAGGCTGATTTGAAAAGATAGCTTATTCTCATTTAGATGATGTCGCTTTTGGGGGGTCACATGCACTGACCCCCCTTGGGACCTCAAAACACACTTTTTGAACTCACACACACACACCCCCCCCATCTGGGAATATGGCAAGTACATGTATGTTTCCAAAGACTTTTAGCTATATGCAGTGGAGTCAGCAATCAATGTAAAGTTTTCATTCAGGTATTTACATACCTGCCATAACATGATGTGTCATGCAAAAAACAAGATATTTTACTTCCAAAATCAGATACTGTCATGTTTCTAAAAACATGATTTTTGGTAATCTTAACCAAAAAAAAAAATCAACAACACCCCCCCCCCCCCAAAAAAAAAAAAACCCCAGTGAAAGATAGAAAGAGACCTTTTTTTTACCACCATGATATATGCCCGTAATCTGTAACCTGTATAAACTGTAAACAGTCCTGCTTAGTGCTCATATAAAACTATCCTTGGTCTATAAAGTTGATTGTCAGAGGCAATTAAAATTTAATGCAGTCCGAGACAAACAACCACCATTTGAAAGATTACTTATTTGGCTGACAATAGTTATGGTGATGTCATGTTAAGTCCTTTGAGCACTGCTGTGGAAGAGCCCATAAAGTTAATTTGCATACACAAAGTGGAAGAACTCAATCTGTTTAAAGGTAAGTAAATCAAGGAGATGCATGTTGAAAACAAAAGTTATTACACATTACTGACTTGAATGAGAATGTTTAAACCATCTTTATTAAAGATTACGGGCAAGTTTGTGACCAGTGGCAACGTTTCTTTTAAGTCGGATTTTACTCCATATATAAAATGCAAAACATGATTATTTTGGTTGTCAGAATAGTGTACAACTGTGATTAATTTTTGAAGGCAAAGTGTCAAAATGCAGCTGTGGTTCAGGAATGGATGAGCCATATGCAAAGTGAGCAAAGCCCAGCAGCAAGGTTGAGCAATTTATGTTGAGAAAAAAGATCTTTGGGGAAGTTTGAACAACAGAACCATCCAGTTTCTAATGAGTGCAAAGATGAACACAAATGACACTTACAATACCTTCAAACCCCCTACCGAGAGCAGTAAAGACTGCATCTATTTAAGACTATTCCAATGCCAATGGATTTTAAAGATACAAACTTGGAGTATTTTTTTAATTTAATGTCTGTGTGGTTGTGATTAGGTGAGTGTGGTCACATGTGTGTGTATGTGTGTGGTGATGATAACTGACAATGCTAAGTCCACCAACTGTTTTTTGTTTGTAAGTGTATCAAATACTTCAAAGAAAACATGTTATTTTCTTTTATTCAAATTTGAATTTCCAGTCATTTTCTACAGGCTTTTATTAGTACATTACTTATTCTCATTTGTCGATGTAGCTTTTTATTGGTGACATGCACTGACCTCCCTTGGGACCTCAAAACACTTTTTGAGTCTCACAAACCCCCAACACTGTCTGGGAGGTTGGCAGGTATGTATTTAGACAACAAGCTAGAAATAGATTTGAACACATACATAAGTCTGTAGTAGGTGATTCTATTTTTGACAGCAAGCCAGTTTAATTCTTGAAACAACTGCAGGGATGGTGCATGGACATTGGCATCTAGAATCAAATGCACAATCACAATCATGAAATTTGACTATGAGCTTTAAGACAGAGCTGTAAAGTTACTGGGTAGACATTGAAAGTAACCAAGTTTCACTGCCCTATCTTGATGAGCATTAGAGGAAACAAGAAGAAAAGGGGCAAAATAAAATGATCAGTGACTCTGACTATGGAGATAAAGCCTTGATATATGAGATGCCATCAAACTGTGAAGCATAAGTGTAACAGGTTCATCCCTGTGCCTCAAACAGCTTTTATGATATAAAGCAGAAACAAAAGAAACCATAAAATTTAGTTCTTTTGGGTAAAACTAATTTTAATTAGGTAATACTTACCTGCTGTTATTACATTGCTATCTCTTTTCCTGGTGCTAGTCCCCAGAAACTACAGTCCCAGTCTGATGCCTTGGTCACTTACAATCATTTGCAATATTGTCTTTCTTTGACTTGACCAAGACTCGAGGACATCAGAGTGGGGAGGGAGTTTAGAATCTTTTAATAATAGCAGATAAGTATTACCTAATTAGTTTTACCCCTCAAACCTACATTTTAATAACAGTAATACTTTACCAGCTATTATTACATTGCTGAATTTGTCAGCTGGGAGGGAGACTTGTGGCCTCCAAAAATTCATGCAAACTTACTATTTCTTCTCAGCAGGACGCTACTGTAGACTGGAAGAAGACTTGTTGAAAACTTCTTGAGCTGACACAATTAGGCCTAATGCAGACCTGTCAACCCTAACAATAACTATTCAGTAAGGCAGTCGATATCTTTCCATAAGTTAGACCAATTTTCAGTAAGGGGTAACAAAATATCATGTACAGCTATTGTCGATATGGAAAATGTGCATTTTAAAAGTTCAGACCTGTGATCTGATGCAGTGAAGACAAACATTAAGTTCAACAAAAAAGTTTGTAAAGTACACTTTGACTTTAATTACCTCCAGTACAGCTTCAGAAACTACAGTTCCAAACCCCAGGGAGCTCAATGGCTTCTTGCAAGATCTATCAACTTGATGTAATCTGTATGTTTGCTTTAATTTCATGTGGCAATGAGAATCATCTCTCCCACCATGAAAACTACCCAAATCAACATAATTGTTGCCTTTCATGTTTTTGTACCCCAAGGACCTGAATGTTCCTTTTTATAATTTTGTGCTGATTGTTTGAACTTCAAAAGAGGCTTATTGTCCCTTACACCTTCTATGTGTTTTCGTTTGTTGGACAACATTTTGAGATAATGCTATAAGCAACAGCTTGATCATGCAGGGGTTTTGCATGAAAAACATGGGCAGATTAAAGTGTCTGAGGTACTACTGTAAAGTTATTCTTGTTCCGTGACCAACTCCACTGAATCTGGATCTGGATCAAACTCAGACAAGCCAATATCTGGATTTGACCACAACAATCATATTTTCCTATTTTTAGCTATTATTCCGTAAGTCTGTAATTTAAGGGTCATTTCAGTAAGACTTATGGCCAAACTGTAAGGAATGACACGTCTGCTAATGCATACATGCCCTCCCTCTCATGTACCATCAAACTGAGGTAGAATGAGGAGAAAGTAGAATGTGAATGCCAAAAGGCAGCCTTCATGATATCATCCAAATAGGAATGATTAAGAAAGGCTCAAACCTGTAGCAATAGCCTGAAGCTCATGGGGTTTGATTCTCATGAAGATCTCTCTCAGTGAGAGATGAACAGGTTCTTTTGATAGTCAAGCTAATCCACCTAGAGATGGTGGCTGCTGAATATCAGCAGTATCTTTGAGAGGGATAAAGAGGTTTCCTACCATTCCTTTTCTATTCTGATGTAGCCAAATAGAAACCCAAGGCCCTGATTGGTCAAAGATGTCTATCCTGATCATTCCTAGTACAAATGTGACTGAGATTAGGGATTTGAAATGGTTTGGGAGCTACTGATGGTAGCTGACTCTTAGCTAAAAATCTGGGTTGACTCAGATGACAGACTGAATCGAAGTTGCCATTTAAATAAAGGCAACCCTCTTCCACCAATGAAGCATGAATTTCACTCCTCCTAGCTGACGCTAAAGAAAGAAGGAAAACTGCCTTTAATGTGAGATTCCTGAAAGAAGCCCCACTCAAAGGCTCATAAAGAGGTTAAGATAATAACACAAGAAAGGTTCCATCTAGGCATTTATGAGCAAGAAACTGGTCTCTGGAGCTCAAAATACCCAATCAGCTCTGAGAGATGATGGTATGATCCAACGGTGGAACACATGGAAAACTCAAGAGTATTAGAAAGGAATGCCTTAATGATGGAAACTGAACAATTCTCAATCATTTGCTTTGAAAAGAAAGAGAAGAAAATCTGCAACTGCTGCTAAAGGGGGTCATACCAGATCTATGCCCTGCTGAATGCACCAATTAAAGAAGACTCTCTCTTTTGCATCATAAACCTTGGAGGTTGACTGCTTACTAGCCTGAGCAATGCAGTTGCAACCCTGCTAGAAAACTGACCTTGGTGGATAGATTGTTTGATATGAGACAAGTCTGAATGCGGAGAATCTGTGGATTGTTGTGAAGGAGGGACCCTCTATGCTGTGACAGGAGATCCCGCTTCAGTGGTAACCCCTCAGGGTGTCAATCAACAGGTCGAGACCACTGAACCATGATCATTTGTGCCTGTGAAGGACATGATGTATTGTTCTTAATGGTGAGAAGGCATACAGTTGATTCCACTTAAGACTAATGGTGCCCTGCACTTAAATCTGACACTGACATAAATCGGTAGTTTGTTGCTGATGTTCTCTCGATGCATGATCCTGTCAGAAGGAACACTAATTAAACCTTGCTTTGTCAGGACATTTTTCCCCATGTATGTGAAGTTCTGAGAAGGAATCAGATCTGACTTCTCCAGATTGGGGATTAAATCCAAACACATCACTGTCTTGCAACAGAGTGACTGGTGTCTGAGTAAGATATGTCTGAGAACATCATGGATCAGTCAGTTGTTGAAATCACTGGTAAAGATTCTGAGCAGGAAGCTAAAACAAAGGGAAGAGCCTCAAACTGAAATACCTCTTTGTCCAGACAGAATTGCAGGAATTTCCTGTGGAACAGAAAGACAGGGAATGTGAAGGTATGCATCCTGAAGGTCTGGGGAAACAAACTAGTCATTCAACCTATGGCATCCCTGACTAAGGCTGCCATCTCCATCTTGAAATGCTCTTCCCAAATAAAGTTGTTTAAGAGGGAAAGGTCAATGATAGGGTGAAAATTTTCCTTCTTTTTTGAAACCAGAAAGATCCATTAACAGAAAGCTGAAGCTGGAGTATTTCTACCACCCCATTCCTTAGAAGGGTGTACACCTCCTCCCTTAAAGATTTCAGATTGGTCTGGTGAAAAAACACGAGCATCCTTGATAGATGAGGAAGGTCCTGGAAGCAAAGCTGTTAACCCTCTCTTAATGTGGAGAGGACTCACAGATCGTCCATTGGGTCAAACCAGGCCAATGAAAAGTGGCTCAGCCTGAAACCAGCAGGGATGTTGAGAAGAGGAGTACTTGCATGGGGACTTCCTGCCCTAGCCCTTACGACAACCCTGTTTAGTGAAAAGGTGGTTGAGAAGGAGTTCTAAAGGGAGTCTGGTGATTCTGCTGGAATCCTTGCTGTGAACTGTGCTTAAAATGTTTAGGCTAGGGATCCAATGACCTCTAAGACTGAGGGCACTTCTTCACTTACTTAGACTGACCTGGGCCTGTAGCCAAGGATCAGTGCTGTTGACCTCTCAAATCCTGAGATGCCATATGGAGATTAACCTGCTGAACAAAGATTCTGCATCTAGTGGGGCCACCTCAATAGGTCTTTACTGTGGTCCAGCAGGCATTCCAACAAAGATGTAGCAGTTCCAGTGACAGAGCCATTGACAGCTATGGCCTCCAGTACTCTCTGTATGGCCAGCAAAGACAAAAAGATTCCCCCATTAGAAGGTTAAAGAAGGATGCAGAGAAAAGGCTGGAGTGTGAGGCTATATGGCTAAAGTGCATGCCTAAAGTTCCATGGCCTTGAGCATCTTAACAGGTATGACCGATATCCATAGTTTTGTCCAGTGACCAGTGGTTAGATCCTGCACTAGGTGCGCAGTCACTGGTCAAAGGCTGGTCAAGTGATGAAGATGATCAAAAGAAGTCTCTATCCAAGACAATAGACAATTTTGACCCCTTGGATGAGCTTACTCTAGAAGGTCAGGATTTGCTTCGGGGTGTCTTCAACTTCCTTGCACCTGGAAGTGCCCTTTAATGGGATTAGGGTAGAAGGCCATCTGAGAAGAGCTAGAAATAGATGCTTTAATCTTTCTACTTCTGTCCAAGGAAGAGAATGATGATAGTCTGAATGATCAGAAGTGACTAAGGCAACAGACTGAGACTGTGTTGTTTTTGTTCTAGACCTCCAATTACTAATTGGAGGAGGGAATTTTCACCTTGTACTTGGGACTAGCACCAGGAAAAGAATAGCAATGTCATAATAGCAGGTGTTGTATTTATGGCTATTAGGATAAGACTTCAAATGTGCAATGCAACAAACTTCTAGTCACAATATATGAATATCCATTTATCTTAAACAGCTGTCAAGTTAGAAAGCAGAAGGGCAAATGTAACTGAAACCTAAACTATTGACTTTGATCCTGATCTTTAAGATAGAACCCCCGATGTGCCACATGAGAACAGCTTCTGGTGATGATGTACATGTATGCCAAATTTCATCCCTTAATATCAAACGGCTTTAAAGTAATACAGCAGAAGGAAAAGAGTGATGGAAACATAAAATACTGAACAGTGACCTTGACCTTGAAGAGAGCACTCTTAATGTGGTATGCAACACACCTTCTAGTAATGATTTACAAGTATACCAAGTTTCATACCTTAATCTCATACAGTTGAAAAATTATAAAGCAGAAGGGAAAGTGCAATAAAAACATTAAACATTAAGCAGTGACCTTGACCCTGAAGATAGCAGCCCCAAGGAGGGACACAATGTACACTCTAGTGATGATGTACATGTATACCAGGTTTCATCTCTTATTCTCAAAAAGCTAAAAGTTATAGAGCAGAATGGAAAGTGATGGAAAAATTTAAAATAATGTTCTGTATCCTTAAACTTGAAAACAGAACCCCTAAGGTGGTGTGACACATGTATAATTTACATCAACTTTTATATAAATTTTATCTGAATCTATGATTTCTCAGTTACTAAGCATACAAGATTAGCAGGACATAAAAAAACCCCAAAACAAACATTAATTGTAAATGGGAAAAAAGTTAAACAAAAGGACAGGTGAGGTAACACCAAACACTTTGAATGTACATGTACTATATAGTACCATCTGCTTAAGGGCATCTCCATTCAACATCAACATCACAGAGGTTTATGTCCCAACATCTGACCATGATGATGAGGAAATGGATGCATTTCATGACCAGCTTCAATTCTCATTGACCAGACACCCAAGAAAGGATATTCAAGTTATTCAAGGAGACTGAAATGCCAAGGTTGGATTAGACACACAGGCAGACTGGCGAGAAGTATGTGGTCCATACTGTAATGAACAGACCAATGAGAGAGGACTCAAGCTCCTGGACTTCGCCACCTACAATAACCTAGTGCTTACGAACACTCTTGGCACTCACAAACTATCATCTAGAAGATGGACTTGGCACAGTCCAGATGGAAAACATCACATCCAAATTAACTAAATCTTGGTGAGGAAGTGCTTCCAGTCTAGCGTTAACATTGCCATAACATATAGCTTCCCAGAAGCTGACATAGGAAACAACCATGACTTGCTGATGATGACTATCAAACTTTGTCTGACGAAGACCATGAAGGGATGACAGGTTAGGACCAGGTTTGAACTTGAGAAACTTAAAGATCCATGCATGGCACAAGCATCTGAAGCATCAATAGGTGGCAAATTTGCACCACTCAGAATTCTGGGTGCTGAAGAAATAAACCTAGACTCCTTGATCACCACCTTCAACACAGCAATAATAGGCACAGCCAACGAGATCCTTGGCAAGCATCGTAGGATAAAGAAGCCCTGGGTCACAGCAGATATCCTTGACCTCTGTGATGTGAGGAGAAAACTGAAAAGGAAGCGAGGAGACCTTGAAGGAGCAGAAAAATACAGGAGACCTTGAAGGAGCAGAAAAATACAGGGAGATTAACAACAGGATTAAGAAGAGCTTAAAGAGAGTGAAGGAAAGCTGGTTAGAGGACCAATGTAAGGAAGTTGAGAAAAGCCTGAACCAGAATAACAGTAAAAAGGCATACCAGTCAGAGAAAGACCTGACAACAGAGAAACAGGGGAGATCTACCATGATCCAGGACAAGGCTGGTAAGAGTCTCAAAGAAGATCAAGAGATTCTTAACAGATGGACGCAATACTGTCAAGAGCTATACTTCCAGGAGACTTCTGGAGACCAAGCTGTACTAAACTTCCCACTGACCACAACAGAGGTTGACCACCCGATCCTCCGGGAAGAAGTAGAGGCTGCAGTAAAGTCACTAGAGAAATGGAAGTCAGCTGGGGTATACAATATACCAGCAGAACTTGTTCAAGCAGGAGGAACCTCCATGATTGCTGTCCTCACAACAATCTGCAACAAAATCTGGCAAACAGGAGAATGGCCCAACCCATGGATCCAGTCTCTGATCATCACCCTTCCTAAGAAAGGGAATCTGCAGCTGTGCCAGAACTACCGAACAATCAGTCTCATCAGTCACCCAAGCAAGGTTATGCTTAAGATCATCCTCAACAGACTGAAACCCCAAGCAGAGCACATCATTGCTGAAGAACAGGCAGGTTTCAGACCAGGACATAGCACTATAGAACAGATCTTCAATCGTAGAATCCTCTGTGAAAAGTATCTGCAGCATCAACAGGACCTCTATCATGTCTTCATTGACTTCAGGAAGGCTTTCGACAAGGTATGGCATGCAGCCTTGTGGGCCACCATGCGGATATACAACATAAACGCAAAAATAATCAGCACCATTGAAAACCTGTATGATAAGGCCACTAGTGCTGTTCTCGTCAATGGCAACATAAGAGATTGGTTCAGAACCACAGTCGGAATCAGACAGGGATGCCTTCTCTCACCAACTCTCTTTAACATCTACCTGGAAAGGATCATGTCCAATGCCTTGGAAAGACCATGAAGGCAGTGTCAGTGTTGGAGGCAGAACAATCACCAAACTGCACTTCACTGATGATATCAATGGCTTAGCAGGAGATGAACAAGAACTGGAAACCTTAGTAATCTGTCTCAGTCAAGCATCACTAAGGTATGGGATGGAGATCAGCACTGAAAAGACCAAGCAAATGACAAACAACCCAAGTGGTATCTAAAAGGAAATAAGAGTGAATGGACAGAAGCTGGGCACAGTGACAAGGTTTAAGTACCTAGGTGCTTACCAGGATTGCGCAGACAACAACTGCACTGGCCAGGCTGAAGCCTATTTGGAAGGACAGCAACATCATGATTGGGTCCAAGATCAAGCTTATGTGCTCCCTTGTCATGTCCATATTCATGTATGCATGTGAAACATAGACCCTGACTGCAGAACCAGAAATTAAAATCCATGCCTTAGAGATGAAATGTTATCGAAAGATCCTGAAAATCTGATACTTAGATCAAGTCTTTAATGAGGAGGTGTGTATTAGAATCCAAGGTGCAATTGGACCATATGAAGTTCTGCTCACCACTGTAAAGAAACGAAACTAAGATGGTATGGTCACATCTCACGCTCATCTGGCCTGTCAAAGACAATCTTACAGGGCACAGCGAGAGGAAAGAGAAAATGAGGCAGACAGAAGAAGAGATGGGAAGATAATATCAAAGAGTGGACAGGCATGGACATTGCAAAGTCCCAAAGAGCAAAATGGAGAGAGACTGTCACAAAGTCATCAGTGGCATCCCTACAACCAGCCAGGTTACGGGAGAATTGAAAAAGAAAAATATAGTAGGGAACATCATCAGTGAATCACAAAATCATTTTGACTGCAAAGACAACAAGAATACCTTGATTGGCACATTATACACCCACCCTGTGTTTAATAGTCTTCTATGTAGTCACTAGCTTGACCAATTCTGGAGATTACTGACCAATGGGTCTCAATGATTATTATTATTTTCTTATTAGACTTACCATGACCATGACCTCTGACCTCTAGACCCCAGAATATATAGGCTTCTTTATTACTCTTTCTGCAAAATTCATTTTTGTTTGAGGCACAATGACCCTGATCTTTGAACTTTGGACTTGAAACTCAAATAGGCCTCCTCCATACCTTAAAAGTAGACCTGAATACTATATACTACAAACAGGAATCCTAATTTGTTAGACACTTCAAATGTACTTCGAAGACTGGATAAAAAGTTCATTCACTGGATCAGGAGATATGGCTATTGAATTACCACCAAAATTTGACCTCTACAGAAACAGCTGAGCAACTTTTTGTGAACAGCCCGATATGCACGCACAAGCTTGTGACATCAGTGGGGGAACTGTGCACAGTATGCATAATACTGGTAGTCAATGATAGTACCAATAAAACTTGCTTTTTGTTTTGCAACAGTGTTTAATTGATGTGTATATTTTCATTAAGCATGACTGACAACCTCTGACACCTATTTTCATTTTAGTTAAAGAATTTTGCTTTCATTTATGTTTATCACTGTCTTGCATGTCATGATCTTGCCACAATCACCACAAAAAAGAAAATTTATGTGTTTCTGAATCATTTTCTTCACAAAAAAGATATGCAATCCTTCTGTATAATAGTAATAGCTGGATATTTGGACAATACAAAAATAATTTCAAAAGAGTCTTGTATTTTTAATACATGCGTGTTTAGGTGTCATTTATATTACATGATGCCATGTGACATGGAGTGCAGTATTTAACAGCCCCAATTGTAGCCCAGCAATTAATTAACAGCAGAAGTTTGATAACTGGACAATTAATAATTGATAATTTTAGAAAGGTGTCATTTATATTACACAGAGTCATCACATTACACAGTGTTGCATTTAACAGCCCCAATCATAGCCTAGTAATTAACAGCATAAGTTTGATAAGTGATTGATAACTGTGTTTTAAAACTTATTTAAATTTATTGCTGAAATGTATAATAATGTGGTGTAATGATTCCAAGACTAAATCTCTCTCTCTTGGTCCAGTGTCTGGAAGCAACCAATATCTGATATTGTCAGTAATTTCCGGGGTAGTGGGCTAGACCGCCAGTCTGACCCTGCCTTGAATTCATCTGTTGCTGTAGTCTGTTTTTAGCAATTTTGCATACAGGTTTGTCTGTCTGTCTGTCTCTCTCTCAAAGGAATGTGAGGATTCAGTAAATTCTATTTTTAGTTGACTTTTAGCTGATAATAAAATTGATAGTATTTTATATTCTATTTTCGTGATGTTGGGACTGTGGGTACCACCTTGTTTAGCCCAGTATTTTAATCCTTCCTTTTTGCTATTTGTTTACTCCTTCTCTCTGCTATTTTTGTGGTTTAATTTTACATCTTTTCCCAATCATGGTTAATTTCAAATAATGAAATTCACCTGTAGTTGCAACATATCTGCCATAACACGACATGTCACATGAAAAACAGGCTTTTATGAAAAGATAACTTATTCCCAATTGGATGTTGTTTTCTTAAGTCACTTGCACTGACCCCCCTTTGGACCTCAAAACACACTTTTTGAGTCCCCCAAATCCCCCAACACTGTTTGGGAATATGGCAGGTATGCTGTAACTGAGTATCCTTCAGTGCATTTTTCAGTGAATGCTTAAAACCTACTATCTCTCTCTCCATGTTATGACTTGAACATATGGTTTTATTTTTGTTAAATATCTGTATAAATGTATTAATATATGTGTAGCTATGAACAACTTCACCATCTGTGGGACTTTAATATGGATGTGTCTGGTTCAGATAGAAGTGCTTGTGAAGAGAACCATGTTTTACCAAGACATATTTATGAAGAGAACCATGTTTTACCAAGACATATTTATGAAGAGAACCATGTTTTACCAAGACATGTTTATGTAGAGAACCATGTTTTACCAAGACATGTTTATGTAGAGAACCATGTTTTACCAAGACATATTTACGAAGAGAACCATGTTTTACCAAGACATATTTATGAAGAGAACCATGTTTTACCAAGACATATTTATGAAGAGAACCATGTTTTATCAAGACATGTTTATGTAGAGAACCATGTTTTACCAAGACATATTTACGAAGAGAACCATGTTTTACCAAGACATATTTACGAAGAGAACCATGTTTTACCAAGACATATTTATGAAGAGAACCATGTTTTACCAAGACATATTTATGAAGAGAACCACTAAGTGAATTTGATCACGCATTATATTTTAAAATAGCGGTTGCATATGAAACTTCCTTATCCAATAAACGGAATTGTTTCTATAGCTTCTGGTTGAAAATATGAGTATGGATTGACATGCTTTGCATATTACATAATTCTCTGTCTCTCACTCTCTCACAAAAGAATTCAATGATTTCATACACTGCATTTTCATTTGAAGCTATTTCATGATATTCTATTTTTTGTGATGTTGAGATGGCAAGGACAATGACACACCTTCTTCCCATGCTGAATAATGCATCCAATCAAAAAATAATCCAGAGAAACTTCACACTCAACAATGGTAGAACAATTGTGATTAGCAATGCGGGCTTCCTCCAGTGACATTACATGTACTCTAGTCACAGAACTACTGAAGTTGTACATGGCCTGGAGGAATATTTTGACATGTACATTTAAAATTAAATATCTCACTAACCATTAATTGCATTGAGTAAAAATTTTCAGATATTGCATAAATCATCAAACTAAATAATATAGAAGTAAGGGATATGGGAGTCACCGGTCTACCCTTAAGTGCAATCCCTCTACAAACATTAGTCAATGTATGTGGTCTAGAACTAAAGTTACTTTGCAAAAACTATGCAATCTTGACCATAGGCCTTTTGATCCCAAATCGATAGACTTTTTTCTTACCCCAAGTGCAAGCCAGACACAAAGTTTGGTCCAGGTATGTGATGTTGAATTATTATTGTTCTGTAGAAACCATTTTTCTTCATTCAGTCACAGTAATTTTAAAATCAAAATGCCTTGTCCTTTGCCCAAGTGCAAGCCATTCACAAAGTTTGGTAACTGTAGGCAGTGAAAAACAGGAGTTATTGAGTGGGAAACGAAATTGGTAACAGAAGACAAGGAGAAACATCTTGTGTTGTATGTCCATATATCCATCTATTCATTTGTTACCAATTTTGATTCCACACAATAACTCACATAGTACTTACCAAGATGCATTCCCACACCAAGTTTCATGATTTTAGGTATGGTAGTGTGCATATAGCATGCCAAAAACTCATGCGGTCATGAGCTGAATGCAAAAACTTCACCAAACAGAGTCAAAAATGATATAAAGATCATGATGAGCTTCTTTTGTTGTAGGGGTGTGATACTAACAGAGATGCATAGCATCTTCAATTTCATGATTCTAGCATGAACAGTGCCTGAGAAATGAACATCAAACACAAACTGCAGCCCAAGTTAGTGAGTGTAAAATATGGGCCATAATGACCTACTTTTCCAATGAGGGAGTGGTGCTCATTAAGATGCATCCTCTCACCAAGTTTCCTAAATCCAGATAGGACAGTATGTACATAACATGCAAAACACTTATGTGGTCACCAGCTAAATGCAAAAACATAACCTAGCCTAGAGAATGTGAAACGTAGGTCACAGTGACCTTTTGTTATAAGGGTGTGGTATTAATAGAGATGCATACAATCATCAGTGTAATGATTCTTGCATGAAGAGTGATTGAAAAATGAACTTAAATGCAAAACTGAAGTCAATAAAGCATGAAATATGGGTCACAGTGATCTACTTTTGTGATAAGGATGCAGCACTCATTAAGATACATCCCCTTAACAAATTTCATGATTTAAGGTCTAATAGTATGTGCACAGGTAGAGAAGAGCTAAAAAATGCAGATTTTACAAAAACTATCACCACCCCTCTGGCCCCACCCTCAGGGTTTATATCAAAATTTGAAATCATTGTGCACATCTGCAGACCATACCCAAATGACCATATCCCAAAGTTTCAAATATGTATCTTCAGTGGTGTAGGAGGTGATAAACTACATTACTAACAGATGGATGAACATATGAACTGATATACTGGCTGCAAGATGGATAGACATACAGACAGGCAGTACAACATAATTCCTGCTTTTATTCCAATAAGTGTGGGGATAACAAAATTTTGTGTACTTGGTGAACCTAATTTTTTATGGCATATATAAGTTGTGAAAGTTTCAAAAATGAAATCAAATAAACATGTGCCTGAAGAGACTGGACAACTCTAATATTAATAAATACTGAAAGTATGATGCACTGAAAGATATTGTCACAGACATGGAAAAGGGGATAAATCTATAACACTGTTATTGGGAACCACAGATGTGTACCTTATATTGAGGTATGTTACAAGCAAAGCTTTGTAATAATGGAAATGTTGTACACAAAAAGAGTGTTAATGAAGTAAATTCACATTATAATTGGTTGCCAATAACTAAAATAAAGTGCAATGAAATTCAAAGCAGTGATAGAATAGAAATTTATAATTGGTTGCCAATAACTAAAATAAAGTGCAATGAAATTCAAAGCAGTGATAGAATAGAAATTTATAATTGGTTGCCAATAACTAAAATAAAGTGCAATGAAATTCAAAGCAGTGATAGAATAGAAATTTATAATTGGTTGCCAATAACTAAAATAAAGTGCAATGAAATTCAAAGCAGTGATAGAATAGAAATTTATAATTGGTTGCCAATAACTAAAATAAAGTGCAATGAAATTCAAAGCAGTGATAGAATAGAAATTTATAATTGGTTGCCAATAACTAAAATAAAGTGCAATGAAATTCAAAGCAGTGATAGAATAGAAATTTATAATTGGTTGCCAATAACTAAAATAAAGTGCAATGAAATTCAAAGCAGTGATAGAATAGAAATTTATAATTGGTTGCCAATAACTAAAATAAAGTGCAATGAAATTCAAAGCAGTGATAGAATAGAAATTTATAATTGGTTGCCAATAACTAAAATAAAGTGCAATGAAATTCAAAGCAGTGATAGAATAGAAATTTATAATTGGTTCCCAATAACTAAAATAAAGTGCAATGAAATTCAAAGCAGTGATAGAATAGAAATTTATAATTGGTTGCCAATAACTAAAATAAAGTGCAATGAAATTCAAAGCAGTGATAGAATAGAAATTTATAATTGGTTGCCAATAACTAAAATAAAGTGCAATGAAATTCAAAGCAGTGATAGAATAGAAATTTATAATTGGTTCCCAATAACTAAAATAAAGTGCAATGAAATTCAAAGCAGTGATAGAATAGAAATTTATAATTGGTTCCCAATAACTAAAAAAAAGTGCAATGAAATTCAAAGCAGTGATAGAATAGAAATTTATAATTGGTTCCCAATAACTAAAATAAAGTGCAATGAAATTCAAAGCAGTGATAGAATAGAAATTTATAATTGGTTCCCAATAACTAAAATAAAGTGCAATGAAATTCAAAGCAGTGATAGAATAGAAATTTATAATTGGTTCCCAACAGCCAATAACTAAAATAAAGTGCAATGAAATTCAAAGCGGTGATAGAATAGAAATTTATAATTGGTTCCCAACAGCCAATAACTAAAATAAAGTGCAATGAAATTCAAAGCAGTGATAGAATAGAAATAATTCTATTTAATGAGATCTATGCTCATACCTGAATTAAGCAAGATCTTTGTAGTGAGGGACCACTTTTGTAGTATCCTTACCTTCTCTGCCATTAAGTTACCAAGTTTGTCAAGTTTTTCAGCCACATCTTGTAAGTTATCTTTCAGCAGCACCTGTGTAAGCTGGTCCTTGAAACTGACCAGTGCACAGAGGACTCCATGAATATCTCTCTTAAAAATGCTCATTTGTTCAGAGTGAACTCTCTGCATGTCTTCCTCATGCCTGAATAAGAAAAAAACAAAACAAGATTACTGTGAATGGAACATTATACACATGCTCCATGTTTAATAGTACACTATGTAGGACTGTGAATGGAACATTATACACATGCTCCATGTTTAATAGTACACTATGTAGGACTGTGAATGGAACATTATACACATGCTCCATGTTTAATAGTACACTATGTAGGACTGTGAATGGAACATTATACACATGCTCCATGTTTAATTATACATCATGTAGGACTGTGAATGGAACATTATACACATGCTCCATGTTTAATAGTACACTATGTAGGACTGTGAATGGAACATTATACACATGCTCCATGTTTAATAGTACACTATGTAGGCACTAGTCAGGCATTGCTGAACCTGGAGATTATTGACCAACAGGTCTCAATGACCTCGACCTCTAGTCAAGGTACATGTATGTGGTCTTGAACTAAACTTGCTGTGCAGAAACAATTAGTTTCTTATTAGACTTAGCATGACCGTGATCTCTTACCTTTAGACCCTTGAATCTATAGCTTTCTTTATTAACATAAGCGCAAGCTTTCCACAAAGTTTGATCAAGGAACTTACTCTAGAACAAAAATTATTCTGCAAAACCCATTTTTTCTTTGAGCCACAATTACCTTGACCTTGGGCTTTTTTTTTTTACCTCAAAATCAATAGACTTTAACCTTACTCCGAGTGCAAGCCATCCACAAACTTTGGTCCAGGTTTGTGATGCAGAACAAGTGTTATTGTATAGAAATAATTTTTCACCTTTCAGTCACAATGACCTTGACCTTTTGACACCAAAGTTGATAGGCTTCTTCCTTGCACCTGATGCAAACCATCCACAAAGTTTGGTTACTGTTGATTCCTTTGAATTTACTAATTCACCAACTCTTTGATGTATTGTTTAATAAGATAAAATAGGGGATCATTAGTTGTCTTTAATCAAAACCATCTCTGCCACTCCCGGTTTAACAGCACAATAATGTGGACTCTGTGCAAAGATGTCAATGCTGACAACCAATCATATTTTTGTCAACTGAATCAAACCATTAAGAAAAGAAACAATGATAAATAAAAAATCCCAGTGAGTTTGTGTTGTGAATGATCTCTACCACCCTTTTCTGTAGGAAAATCTTTGTCCTGCTGCAGAGCGTCTGCCTTTGGGGACCTCTTTGGCAAAGGGAACTCCTGACAGTGGGAGAGGGTCAAGAAACGAGATTAGGAAGCCCTCCAAAACAACTTGTAATACCCATTGATCCTTGCAGCTGAGACTCTCCCACTCTGTATTGAGATACTTAAGTGTTCCCCCCACCAGAATGTCAGAAAATGGGCAGTTTAAGCATCATATCATTTTCTACAGGAAGGGGGCTGGCAAGAAGAAAAACCTTGTCCAAAGTCAGTCCTTCTCTTCCTGCGCCATATTTTCACTTGCTCTGGGAAACTGGGTACGAGCTGAAGAGTAAGGTTTGGAGGATGGTTTCCCCATCTAATGTGACCCAAATACATGCCATTGCACAACTGAGAATAAGTTACCTACTTATAAGCGTGTAGAAAATGACTGGAAATTCAAATTAAGAAAAGAAAATACATGTTTTCTTTGAAGCATTTAATACACATCCAAACAAAAAAATAGTTGGCAGACTTAGCATTGTCATAATATCATCAACACACACATAATCACAACCACACAGACATTAAATAAAAAAATACACAAGTTTCTATCTTGAAAATCCATTGGACTGTGTAATATAGAATTAACTTGCAGTTGCTGACTTTGCTGCCCTCAATAGTTCATTGGAGGGTTTGAAGGTGATGGTAGTGCAATTAGTGTTCATCTCTGCACTCACCTGAGACTGGATGGTACATTTGCTTCCAAATATGAATCATATTTATACACTTCTAGTTTTATCATTCAAACCAACAAAATCATCACGTTTTGCATTTATGTATGGAATAAATTCCAACTTCAGAGAAACATTGCCACTGATCATGAACTAGCCAATTATCTTTAATAATGATGGCTTACACATTTTCATTCAAGTCAATGAAGTGTAATACTTTTATTTCTTGAATACAGCATCCTGATTTACCGAACTTCAAATGAATTGGATTGTTCCACTTTGTGTACTTTACCTATGCAAATTAGCCTAATGGGCTCTCCCACAGCAGTGCTCAAAGGAATAGCAAACACGAATTCACTTTTAGTTAGCTATTGTTAGTCAATTAAATAATCTGTGGAATGATGGTTGTTTACCTCTGATAGCCTTTACCTAGTAACTGCCTCTAATGACAACCATATAAACTTCCAGGGGCGATAGTATTCCCTGAGCATTAAGTGTGAAGCTATGCAAATCACTACTGTTTATACAGGCTATTGGTTACAGGCATATATTGCAGTGCCAAGAATGGCCTCTCAATGTTTTAATTTTTATAAGATTTACTGGAAATCATGTTTTTGTAAATATGAATGTGTTGGAGGGTTTGGGAGGGTTTGGGAATAAAAAATCATGATATTTATGAGATGTGTTGTGATCTGACAGGTATGCTGATTTCATGTGGGAAATGAAGGTGGGGCTCTGAGACACAGGGCCTTTGTGAGGCTTGCCTCCTTGGTGGTCTGTTTCTTATATATGGTCATAGAACATTGGACTGGAAGACAAAGGCTGGGATCTAAGGGTTGTATTGTGATTTTTTAACAGTACAGACATAGACCGGAAGGTATCTCTCTCTCTGCAAGCTTGAAGTTAATGAATGCATCTATGAAATTGGAAAGTGAAAGTTGAGCTGCCCTGTTTGGTATATTAACCATGCATGAGACCGACTCCAGGGAATGTCTGCACAACCTGTTTAAGCTTGGCCATGAAGACCAGATCGAGTACAGAACAATCAGCTATGATGTTGTGAACAAGTTGTTGCGAGTCTTGGAAGGTTTCTGGTCCATATATACTTAAGACTGTTTTGACACCCCAGTCATGTGATGTCTCTGTCAATGGCTGGGACTTCAGTGTGGAAAACCAACAGGTGAGTTTTGCAAAAGGCTGGATTACAGTTAGTCGTAATTGTGAAAAGAATGCCCGGTTGACCCTGGAGCCTCAAGAAAATTGCCTCTTGAAAAGCAGTGCAAGATATCACTGACTCAACCTGACTGTGGTGGTCTTTTTGGTTTCAATTTTGATGGATGTTGGAATTCTTTGGAGGCCACTGGTAGAGCTGGAGTAGGAAAGAACTCTGAGGGTTGTAGCTGGAAGACTTCTTCTATGGAGGCATGTAAAGATTGAACCTTCCTCAGACATCAGATAAAGCAGAAAAGCAGGGGCTTGTGATCATCTGCCTTTATGTCAGAGGTATGGGGTGAAGTGATGCCTCTTGCAATGTAGACATAGACTGAACAGAGGAAGCAGGTTGATGAAGATAGTAAACTAAGCTAGGAGTCAGTCAGTGTTCATAAACAGTAATTTTCAAGAACTTGTTCTGAGTGTCATTTATAGTTTGTAATGAGTACTCTATGTCTGAAATGGGAAGTCACTGTAACTGGGACTGTGTGTGAACTGTGAGAGCCAGGACCAGCGATGGAACAGACCAATGCTAATCTATGATGCCTTGGTCAGTCCACTAATTGGTGTATGGGAAGGCCAATCACCAAATTTAGTGGCATTTGTGCTGCATGTCTGTGACAAAATCAGGTCTTGCATTGGTGTGACCATACGACAGATGCCATTGACTTCATGGGTCTGGGATTGGGTATATTGGGAAAGCTATAATTGAACCCAAAGCCAGAAGAACAGAACATATGCCGAGACAAAGCTGGAACTGGATTATGTATGAAGTATAAGGCTAGCTAATATCGGGTCCCAAGGTCTGGAACAAACTATCTATGAATAGATCATCATAATTAGTACAGGAGTGTATGTGCAGTTTGCAGTTCTCCAGAACTGGAACACATAGGCCTCCATACCATGTTGGTACTGCCCCAAAAGTATGTCGAGTACTGGTATGATTGGTGGAGGATGGCTGTGGCACTGTGGGTAATAGCAGAGCTGGGGCTATATGGGAGAGGCACGGAGCTGTCGAGTTACTGTAAGACATTGAAAGTAACCAAGTTTCATAGCTTTATCTTAAAGAGTGTTGAGTAAATATGTAGAAAAGTGGAAGTGCACCTTGGTACACCCCTGAACCTCACACAGTTTTGTCTTCAAAGATTAAAGCAAAAACAAAAGAAACCATAAAATATAGATCTGTAACCTTGCCTTTGAAGAAAGGACCCAACATTTTAAATGTAACATCTTTTAGTGACAGTATACAAGTACACCATATTTTCTCCATTTATCTTAAACAGTTCAAAAGTTATAGAATGGAAGGGAAAATGTTAACAAAACATATTGGCTTGTAACATTGACCTTTAAGAAATAACCACCCCCAATGTCGTATGTACATCTTTTACTGATAATGTATAAATATGCAACCTAAAATATAGACCTGGTACATGACACACCTTAAAATGATGATGAGTATAAGTATACAAAGTTTTATCCCTTAATCTCAAACTGCTCAAAAATTAAAGATTGGAAAGGAAAGTGCATTGGAAAATTTAAATAAGAAGCTATGACCTTGACTGTAAAGATAGGCCCCCAATTTGTAACATATCACACACATTCTAATAATAATGTATATTAAGTATACCAAGTTTCATTCCTTAACCTCAAATGGCTTGAAAGTATACATCTGAAAGGAAAGTGTGATGGAAAACTTAAAATATTGACCCATGACCTTGACCTTGATGATAGGACCCCAAATATGGTAGCAATGCACCTTCTCATTTATAGCAAAACAATAATAGAAGGTATGTATTACTGCTGTTAAATAATGGTATTCCACAATTAAATTCCTAAAAAAAATCTAAATGGTTTTGCTCCATTAATATTTAGGGCAATCATTGCCATATTTGGACATTAGTCAAGCATTTTTTTTAAGGAAAATATGGATTATTTTTCAGATTTTCAGAGGTAAGATAATATCAATAGATGTATATTATTTTGGTGATCATTATGCTGACAAAGAGAATCTTTACTTTATGAAACAAAAACAATATTAGAATTTGGTCATGTTTCATGGACAAGTTTCTAGTGAAACTTATCAACAACAGCAGTGCATTTAAACAATGAGAAGATGTCTTAGTATTACAAACAAAAAGAAAAACAAATACCAGAAATACAACCAGAATTCTTTATTTATAAAAGAACACTGAAATATTATCATGCACATTTTTTTTATTGGCAAGCAAAGATATAATGCAACTTACATTACCACCCAGACCACTTCCGACCAGCATTGTACTTGCCGGGCGCATCGATAAACAATCATGACAATAAAAATGTTAATTTTCTGAACAAAATATTCTGCACAATTTTTAATTTTCATTAGTACATGAATGTGAAATACAGAAAAGTCATTGTTTTTTAAGTGTCTGAATATTTAGGTCAATGATGGTACACCAAGTTTTTATCCCCTAATCTCAGCTTTAAAGTTATAGAGCAGAAACAAAAGAGTGATGATAGGACAGATGAATGAACAAATGGATGGACATATGGATGGACAGATGAATGAACAGATGGGTGGACATATGGATGAACAGATGAATGAACAGATGGATGGACAGATGAATGGACAGTTGGGTGGACAGATGAATGGATATATGGATGGACAGATGAATGAACAGATGGATGAACATATGGATGGACAGATTAATGAACAGATTGATGGACAGATGAATGGACAGATGGGTGGACAGATGAATGAACAGATGAATGGATATATGGATGGACTGATGAATGGACAGATGGATGGACATATGGATGGACAGATTAATGGACAGATGAATGAACAGATGAATGGATATATGGATGGACAAATGAATGGATATATGGATGGACAGATGAATGAACAGATGAATGGATATATGGATGGATAGATGAATGAACAGATGGATGGACATATGGATGGACAGATGAATGGACAGATGGATGGATATATAGATGGACAGATGAAGGACAGATGAATGAACAGATGAATGGATATATGGATGGACAAATGAATGGATATATGGATGGACAGATGAATGAACAGATGGATGGACAGATCAATGGACATGTGAATGGACACATGGATGGACAGATGAATAAACAGATGGATGGATATATAGATGGACAGATGAATGAACAGATGAATGGACATATGGATACTATGTTCCCCACTCTTTGCAAAAAAAATGCTCCTTTTGCGATCAGTGCCCTCCCCTCTGCCCTCAGCACCTTTCTAGTCACTCTCAGCTCTGCCCTGTTAAGAGCCCTGCCCTCTGCCTCTCTCCAGATCACTAAAACACATTCTTAAATTTGTGTTGTTTCTATTCCACTTATTTTTCTGTTTATTTAATGTAGGATAAAAACTTATGAATGTTCTTTGGTCTCTTTAAATTACCAAAAAGATTAAATTCTCATCTTTTTACAGCAAAAAATGTCCTTTGTTACAAAAGTGCCCCTTCCTTCAAAAAAAGTGCCCTTCTTGCCCTCCCCTCTGTAAGAAATTCCCACTGTGATGCAAACAAGGTCCAAGTATGATGTCAGTAGATTTAATACTAAATTGGAGCAACAGTCCAACTCAAAGGATGAACACAATGTTTCAACAATTTTAAATAAATGTTGGAAAGTGGGTAATAGCAACCCAGTTTTAACATGCAAAACAATTTCCATCCCAAAATGCAAGTTTGGCAGCAATAGATGACAAGGCACTGCAATGAAGGCCCAGACATTATATTTACCAATTTTTAATAGAGCCTTACAAAATATGTCACAGCAACTCAGTTTTAGTTTACACACATGTTCATCTCCAGATGCACCCATAGTGCAAGTTTGATATCTGTAGGTGAAGTAGTGTATGAGTAATAGCCTGGACAAGGAGGACAGACAAATGGATGGGAAGACAGATGAATGGATGAATGGATCGATGGATAGATAGACAAAGCCAATCCTACAAACTGTTCTCTTCTGAAGTGGACATATAATATATGCTTAATAAATGGTCAGACTTTTGTTTTACTGGAGTTAGTAACACAGTTGGATGTCGCCATTAGTAACACAGTTGTCTGACCTGGAGTTAGTAACACAGTTGGATGTCGCCATTAGTAACACAGTTGTCTGACCTGGAGTTAGTAACACAGTTGGATGTCGCCATTAGTAACACAGTTGTCTGACCTGGAGTTAGTAACACAGTTGGATGTCGCCATTTGAAAGTTGTTGGAACCAGTAACATTTAATTTGTGAGAGCATGATTGTTAAAATTGTCACTTTTACCCACATCACACATCAAAATGTGTTTACTAGATTAAACAACCTAACACTTCCTTAGTGATGAAACTATTAATTACATGTTAGTCACAAGACATTTCATGACAGCTCATAAAAAAACTGCTTACAATGTTGGAGACTGTATGTGATCTATTTTGTTATTTCATTCAAGTGGCACTGATGCTCTACTGTCCAAAAGAATTTGCTGAGGGTTGAAACCATCTCCTGTATTTTTGAGATAATACAACATACCAAATACGATAACAAAAATATCTGCTTATGTTTGAGTTAACATGTTCACAAGATACCTGTAAAATGCAGGACAAAATATTGTATCATGGATTTTGATCTTGATCCCAACTCCATGTTGATAGAAGATCAATGAAATTGTCTCTGACAATGTCAAGATATAAGCAAAGACTAAGTTTGGTTCATTTATAAGTAATATTTTATTTATTAAAGTGGTATCACCCAAGGTATTCTTGAGATATATTCATGAACTGGGTTAAATGATAACAAGAGTCCCTCAATGGGACTGACACTCTACTGGGCAAAAAGAATTTTCAGGAATTCAAGATAAGACCATTTCTTCCTTTTAACTGCTGAGTGTTGAAACAATCTCTGATATTCTTCAGTGATAACAAGATTTTCAAATTAGCTGCCATGGTGAACATATTGGATGTTAGATTGACACCATTTTCATTTAAGACTAAGTAGACATCATTAGAAGTCTTTTGGTGAAAATCCCATATCAATATGACCATCCATTCATGGGGAGTAGCGACAGAAAGATTTTCAAGACATCCATCCTCACAACCATACTGGAAGGGTTGATTGGCACCATTTACATTTAGGACCAACTAGGTATCATAAGAAGTCTACTTGTGATAACCCAATGTTGATATAATCATTGATTTTAGGGGGAGTAGAGATAATATTTTCAAGATGGCCACCATCGTGGCCGTATTATGGGTCAATTTACATCATTTTCTTTTAGGACCAACTAGACACCATAAGAACTCTTCTGATGAAAATTCCATGTCAAAATGACATTCCATTTATGAGTAGTGTTCTGCTCTATGACCAGTGGAGCTAAAAACTGAGGGAGCAAAGTGATTTTTCAATATGCACATCTTCAGGTGACAACCATAATATTTACCAAGTTTCATAGTAATCCTGCAAAAACTAAACTGTAATATCTCTCAGACCTTATTTTATCTCTCTGTTCATGGTTCTTCAACTTGTCCAGTTCTGAAGTCAAGTTCTTCCTTAGGTCTGCAATCAGCTTCTCATAATTGCTCGCTTCATCCTGTCCACAAATACAACAGATGTTACTTTTCACTCGCATCGATCTTAAAATGCACAAATGTGAAATTTTCCACAGTTCTTTAGCCTCCATCTACAATGGGATATACATATTTCTCTCTTTCATAACATGGATTACCCATCTACAATAGGATATACATATTTCTCTCTTTCATAACATGGATTACCCATCTACAATAGGATATACATATTTCTCTCTTTCATAACATGGATTACCCATCTACAATAGGATATACATATTTCTCTCTTTCATAACATGGATTACCCATCTACAATAGGATATACATATTTCTCTCTTTCATAACATGGATTACCAATCTAAAATAGGATATACACATTTCTCTCTTTACCCGTGGGGAAAATCTGGGGTATACCCTTTCTTAACATTTTTAACCCCGAGAGAATTGACTGATGATAAGGACACCATAAAATGATATGCTCCACCTTGTGGTGGTCATATAAAAAATCAATGATAACATGGGCCAACAAAAGAACCATAAACGGTAAATAGTATTATATTACATCTTGAATGAAAAACTATCTTTCATTAGTCAGACACTCAGCAGGCACTAAAAAGCATACTACGCATGTAACTCATATATTATGTCAATGTCGCTAAGTGATGTTGCCTAACAATACTAAATGAAACTAGCTATTTCAGTGACTGATGATGTCAGTGGGTGTTACATCATAGCATGTGCTAGTCTTCTGGGAGTCATGGTATTAGTAGGAAGGTTTGTATTTTGTCTATGGTGATGTATGATTTCAAGTTTCATGATTTAACTCAAGTTATTGTGCAGAAACTATCTGTCTTCTTTTAGCCACAGTGACCTTGATCTTTTACCTTTTGACTCTAAAATCATTTGGTTCCTCCTTACCCAAAGTGCAAGTCACCCACAAAGTTTGGTAACTGTAAATTAAAATATGTTCCAAACAACAACGAAATGATTTCAAGATTTTTTATTCTTTGTGTGCTTTTTAAAAAAATATTTATTCATATTAATAACTTTTTCAAGTTAGATTTTTCTTAGAAAAGAAAAATGAATACTTGCTGACCCAATTCAGTGGCAGCCAGCCATTTTTTAAACATGTAGATGAAAATCTTTCCACTGTGAACAATGTAACATGTTGCATGACCTCCTCTACAGGAGGTGTATTAAATTTTGCATTTGCTTGTACATGCCAAGATTAATAGCATCTTATATGTAGTAAGAAGAAAAAAGCAATGACAAATTCATCTGTTCATGTGGATTATATAGCAATGACAAATTCATCTGTTCATGTATCAGCAGAACACATCAGGTGACTGATCACTGTTCTTGACTAAGCACTGTTAATGACACACTATGATGGTCCTGTTTTGTTTCAGATGGACATGTCAGACACATACAAATTTACTTTTTTTTATAAAAAAAGGAGGGGGGAGGGAACTAATTTTAATTATGTAATACTTACCTGCTACTATTGCATTGCCTTCCTTTGCTGGGACTCTTAATCCCCAGTCGAAGCTAATTATTCCCTCCTCCAATTAGTACTGAAGGGACAGAATTGAAAAGAACCTGATCCCAGTCTGACTCCTTAGTTTTACCCCCCCCCCCCCCTCCAACATTTTAATATCAGTAATACATTATCTGCTACTATTGTACTGATGAATTTACCAGTTAGGAGGGAAGCTAATGACCTCAACAATTTTGGTATAGAAAACTACTGCACTTATCCTTATAGTAGGAGTGTTCACTACAGTAGGCTGGTAGAAGATTCGGCCACATGCTGTGCCATCATTATAAGGCCAAAGGAAAAACTCCTTTGTTCTGATGCACCAAAGATCAAAGGTGAAAGGAGAAGGCAGTGTGAGACTGCCATAAAGTGGCTCTCATAACATCATCCAAAGAGGAGTGATTCAAAGAGGCCCAAGATGTAGCAATAGCCCTAACTTCATGGGCTTTGATTCTCATGAAAGAAAGGTTCCTCCCAGTGAGGTAATGACAAGCTCTCTTGATAGTGAGAACAATCCACCTGGAAATGGTGGCTGCCAAAATATCAGAGGAATTCTTAAAAGGTAGAAAGAGATGATTCCAACCCTTCCTTCTCCCTTCAAAGGTACCCAAATAAAACCTTAAAGCCCTAACTGGGCAAAGGAGCCTATCGTGATCATCCCCAGCACAGGTTTGGTTGGTTTGGTTTGTGGGGTTTAATGCCAGTTTTCGGCACTACTGAAGGTACATGTAGCTGATTCTTAGCCAGAAACCTAGGGTGGCAAAGAAGAGAAACTGAATCATAATTACTGTTGAACCATAAACAACCCTTTTCCACTGACAAGGCAGAAGTTTGCTCCTTCTCCTCACTGACGCTAAGGACAGCAGAAAAACAGCCTTAACAGTAAGGTTCTCAAAGGAAGCTTCACTCAAGAGTTTCGACAATGCACAAAGAACATATGATATATTAAATCTAGGCATTACTGAGCGAGATATCAGTTTCTGGAGCTCAAAATACCTGATGAGATGGTGGAACCTCAGGAGAACTTGAGAGTGTTAGAAGGGGCTGCCCTAAGCCCTTAATAGTGGACACAGAACATTTTCTTTCCTCAACAAGCAAGAGAAGAAACTCTGCAACTGCATTGCAAGAGGGACAGCTAGGGTCAACATGTTTCTGCACCAATTACAGAAGAGTCATCAAAATACTGGATGATGGGGATCCATAAAGATCTCAAGTGGGCTGCTACTAGCCCCAACACCTTAGTCAAGGTTCTGTGGGTGGAGTTGAGGCTGAACAGAAGAGCTCAAAATTTTTAACAAAACTGTTTGAGACAAAACTGGAGGTAATTTCTGTGTCACGGAAAGATGGAAATGTAAAGGTATGCATCCTGAAGATTGATGGAGGCCACCCAGTCGCAGGGCTTTATTGTGTTCCTTACTGAGGCGGTAGTCTCTGTTTAAGGCAGAAAGGTTGATTATGAGCCAAAACTTTATGCCTTTTTTGACACCAGAAAGATCCGGGAATAGAAACCCTAAGTCTGGTCATTTTATGCAATCTTTACTGTGCCCTTCCACACAAAAGTGTGTACCTCTTTCCTTAATTGAGCCAATTTGGACTGGTGAAAGTTTATGGGTGGTCCATGATATGGATGCTGGGAAGAGGAAAACGCTGCAGGAGAGGGTGCAACTGCTGAGGGCTGACCCCCTCCCTCCTTGCAAATGGGTTAGGAGACCAAAGATTTTCTCCCTGTGGCCTCTCTGACCCCCTTGACTAGTGAATGACAGGTGGGAGGGAACTCTGAATGGAGGCTGCTTGTAAGATTGTTGAGGCTGTGCCTGCTTGAAGAACTTGGGATAAGATCCCATAGGGTGATCAGGGTGGGTGTGCTTCTTGGCCTTTAATACCGCTTAAAAAGTAAAGACTCTTTTAAATAAAAATAAAAAAATAATAAAAAATAAAAAAATGAGGCTAGCTACCGTTTCCTAAATTTTACAGGTCATGCAGGTAGTTTCATTTTGTTATAGACTGTAAACCAGACTAAATTACATGTCAGTAACTGCCATTGTAGTGCCAAATTCATGTGTATACCCATTGAGATTAACCATTGTTTCTTCAAAGGGAAAAGTCATGGATGTACATAGTCAGTTCAAAGGTTTGTATTGTTTCTTTATCTTTTGTGAAAACCTGTACAATGCCAATATTTGTCATAATGAGAATTTTTTTAAAAGGGCTTCAATGTAGCAGTCAAGTACATCATTTTTGGAGTTAATCCATAATGCCTGGGGTGAATGAGGTCTTTGTCTTCATGTTTAATACTAATAAGTTATAATCGTTTTCAGGATTTGATTTTCATTGTTAAAGGGTTGTGTTGTTTGTTGCTTTTTTGATGTTATAGTGATTACAACCCACACACCAAGCTGTCATCTGTTCACCTTAGTGCAACCAGTTACACCTTTTGTTTACAGAGTTAAGCCATTTATGTCATCGGTGAATTAAGCCTTTGGCTGTTGTCTCTAAATAAATTTACTGTTTCTAGATGAGTTAATTATGTCTTTTGATTTCATTCATTGGTACATATACATATATATTCCATATTTACCCAAACACTGATCATCACTGCAACAGTCTTTATTACAATTGATCACTGATAACATTAATACTTTGATAACAATGAGCGAACCTCCAATGAAAAAGATAAAAATTCTAACACTGGAGGAAAGAATTAATGTAACTGAAAGAAGTGAGCTTAACTTACAGACAGGATAAATGAATATTACCTTAGTTAATTTTGCAAATCATATGCTAATACATGTGCATGTGATCTTCAAATATATATATGAATATTTTATGACAGATGTATATCTATATCGCTATCTAAAACTATTTTCAGATGAATGCATGCAATATTTTAACAAGAACTATTAATAAAGACTACATATCATGTACAGTGATTGTGGGTATTTTTCCTCCTTAAACAGTGTTGAATTTTGACCTTGGACCTGTCTTCAGAAACTGCTTTTTGTTGGCAGAAGGGGTGGTCTCTCAGGACAGGTTTTACAGTATCATGGATAGAAGATCATTTCACTTAATTGTCTCAATGTCAATACCCACATGCTAAGTTTGGTTAAATGTATAATTATTATTCTTTTGAAAAAAAAGTGGCATCATTCAGATTTGTTCATTAACTGGATTTGAAAAAAATCCAGTTAGTGTTATCATGCTCACAAGCCAGTACAGCTAAAATCCAGAGACAAGACCTTTGACCTAAAAATTAATGTCAGAGTTCTGATTATCAATTTGTTCATTGGAATGTAAATAAATACAAAGTCTGGTCAAAATTCATTTGTATATGTACAAGTCCCTGTATTCATAAGCTCAGTGAAGTACAAAAATGCAAGCAATGACCTTTGACTTGACTCCAAGGTCAATTAGGTCTGATTTTTAAATTCCTTCAGAACCAATTATGTAACAAGTGTTTTAGTAAAAACCCATTCATACATGAGAAGTAAGTCATAACAAGATTTTTGAGATTGACACTATGGTGCCATGTCATTGTCAGATGAGCGCCATTTTGATTCAGAACCAAGTACATATTACTAAAGAGTTTTAGTGTTGATACAACCATCTGTTTAGAAGAAGTAGCCATGTAAAGAGTTCCTGGATGGATGCCAAGGCAGTAATTTTGGAAGTTGGATCAGCATCATTTTAATACAGAAAAAACAACATATTGCAAGAAAGAAGTTTTTTAAAAAATGTATGGCCACCCTTTCAGGAGAAGTAGCCATCATGATGTTTTTCACATTTTGGGAGGTAACATTGGCATTATTTTCATTTAGGACCAACTAAATAAGAGAGAAGTGTTTGTGTTCAAACCCTATCTCGATACAACAATCCCTTCTAGCGGAGTAGTAATAACAAGATTTTCATGTTTGAAGTCTGATCATTTTCATTAAAGAAAAACTAGATAACAAGTCTTCTAAGACAACCAAAAAACCCATGTCTATATGACCAGCTGTTCTGGGGATTCAAAGTAGCTATATTAAAATGTTCAAGATGACAACCATAGTAGTCATATTGGAGGTCTGATTAATATCATTGTCATTCAGGAACAGCTACAAACCATTAGACATCTTTCTGTGAAAACCCCATGTCATTATGACTATATATTCACAAGTAGCAATCATAAGATTTTCCAGATGTCATTATGCCTATCCATTTAGGAGAAGTAGTGATAAAAGATTTTCAAGATAGCCACCATGATAAGGTCTAATCTAGTCATCACCATTTTGTATAATATACATGGTTCATACAGCCCTGGAGAGTTTTTTTTGATGGACTTCTCAAAGTTTTCAAGGACTTCCAAATGTTTTCAAGGAGTATTTTTCTTACAGAAAGTGGTCATGCCCCTATTTTGAATTGTAAATACAGCTCATTCCTAGTCAAGGTCACATTCCTTACTAAATAAGTCATCCATTTGCAAATGTGGTTCGTGTTCCACTGTATATACCAAAAGGACATCACTCCATCTGGTACTTACAGGTGTTGTGTATTATTTGATTCTCCCAATTTCATTTAAATTTATTGATTTATTAATTTTGGAAAATATGTAAATAATGACAAGGGTCACTCAAACGGATTGATGTTCTACTATCAAAAAGAATTTCAAGGAATTCAAGATAAAACCATTTCTTCTTCTTAACTACTGAGTGTTGAAACCATTTCTGATATTCTTGAGTGATAAGATTTTCATGAAGACTTTTGGTGAAAATCCCATGCCAATATGACCATCCATTCAGGTGAATAAGTGACAAAAGCTTAAATATATTTATTGTAGCAGCCATACTGAATGTCTGCTGGGCACAATTTTCATTTAGCACCAACTAGATACCATAAGAAGTCTTTTGGTAAAAACCCTATCTTGATATGACTTAAATTCTGGAAGAGTAGTGATAACAAGGTTTTCAAGATGGACCATCATGGTGGTCATATCTGAGGTCAGATTGGCACCAATTTAATTCAGGACCAACTAGATAACATAATTAGTCTTCTGGTGAAAACCCCATGTTGATATGATTTTCCATTTGTAGGAAGAGAAGCAATAACAAATTCTCAAGATAGCTGCCATGATGTCCATACTGGATGTCAGATTAGTAACATTTTCATTTATTACCAAGTGGACATTAGATCATGTCCAGAAGATTTATGTCTTTTGGTGAAAACCCAATATTGATATTACTTTGCATCTGGAAGGAGTAGCAATAAGATTTTCAAGATGGCCACTGTTGTGGCCATATTGGATATCAGATTGGCATAATTTGTATTTAAGACAAAACAGATACCGTAAGTAGTCTTCTGATGAAAAGTCCATGCTGATATGACCTTCCATTCAGAAGGAGTTGCAATAACAAAAGTTTTTAAAGATGGCTACTGTGGTGGCCATATTAGATGTCAGATTGGCACCATTTTCATTTAGGACCAACTTGACATCATAAGAAGTCTTTTAGTGAAAACCCCATGTTGATATGACCATTCATTCTGGTGGAAAGTGATAACAAGATTTTCAAAATGGCCACTGTGGTGGCCATATTGGCTGTCCAGGAAGCACTATTTTCAATTAGGACCAACTAGACATCATATCATATAAAGTCTTCCGGTGAAAACCATGCCAATATGACTTTCTGTTCAGGATGAGTAGCAATAACAAGATTTTCAAGATGGCTGCCATGGCAGTACATTGGACATCAGATTTTTCATTTTGGACCAACTAGACATCTAAAGCTGTCTTTTAGTGAAAACCCCATGTTGATATGACCATCCAATAAGGAGAAGTAGCAATAACAAGATTTTCAGGCCGCCACTGTGGTATAGTTGATGTCTGAGTGAAACCATTTTCACTTAGGACCAACTATACATCATACGAAATCTTCTGGTAAAAACCCCATCTCAATATGACTTTCTGTTCAGGAAAAGTAGAGATAGCAAAGTTTTCAAGATGGCTGCTGTGGTGGCTGTATAGTAAATTAAATAAGCACCATTTTCATTTAGGACCAACTAGACCTTGTGATGAATGTGTGTAAAGTTCCATGGTAATTTTCAAAGTAGTTTAGGAGGAGTAGCAATAACAAACTTGAGCTAACAGACATTAGACGATATACAACAGACAAAGGATAATGGACAACAGGCCATCCCACAAGGTCTTCTGGTCTATGACCAGTAGAGATAAAAATCTTGAATTTAAAAAGTTATATATTTTATTAAGTTTTAATGTTTTGTATTTCCTCTGATAAATTGAAGAAGTTTTTTTGGCAAAATTCAATGACATTTGAAGGAGAAAACTTTTTTGAAATTCAACAAGTTATCAAAGTAACCCTTCAAATTCAAGGTTTTTTCTAGATTGTACGAACCATGATTTAGGACCAACTAGATATTCAAAGAGGTTTTGTAGTGAAAACCCCATGCTGATAAGTCCATCCATTCAGGAGAAATAGCTATAACAAGATTTTCAAGATGGTTCCCATGGCGGTGATGTTGAATCTGATTGCCACTAATTTCGTTTAGGATCAATTATCGATCATAAGAATTCCTAAAGTGAAAACCTCTTGCTGATAGTCATCCATTCAGAAGAAGCAGCAATAAAAAAAATTTCAATATGGCCACCATTGCTTCCATATTGGATGTCTGAAACCTTTTCATTTAGGTAGGACTAAACAGTTTCATATGATTGGTAAATGTTTTATTGAGAAAACATCCATAATTTATCTCCATGTATCTCCCTCATTATTTACGGTAGTATCAAAAATGCATGATTTCAGGTTGTATGCATAAAAGATGATTCTAGTCCAGAAATGCATTTGTACTAGCTGGGTTTGAGATTAAGTTTTGGCCTACTATGTGCATGAATACCTATTTTCTCTTAGCACTGTTTCTATGCATTTACCAAGATTTTCATAGTACCGGTAAGTAATTTTGTTGGAAATCGGTCTGTATATGGTTTACTTTCCTCTTCATTAAAGTAATATTTGGGATGCAACTGTCACCACCTTATATATGAAATTTCTCCAAAATTTGTTAAGTATAGGTTCTTTTGGGGATTTAAAATTGCAATTTTTTTATGGGACTTTGAGTGTTGGTGTTACTCTAAACTTTGCCGTGCCAGTCTTATACTGATTTGGTTTCTCCATTCTTTGACAAGTTTGAATATGTTGACATTTATTTTGAAAGCAAGTGACTTCAAAGGTGACAGGACACATCCACGACCCTCGAAAACTGTTGAGTGCTGCCTCAGAACCAACTAGATATCATAATAAGTCTTTTAGTAAAAACCCCATGTTGCTACAGCCATCCATTTAGGAGAAGTATCAATATGACTGTCAAGATGGCTGCATGGTGGCCAAATTGGAGGTCAGACTGGCATCATTTTCATTTAGGACCAACCAGACATCATAAGAAGTCTTTTTAGTGAAGACCCCATATCAATATATGACCATCCATTCAGGATGAGAAGCAATAGCAAAATCTTCAAGATGGACACTGTTTTGGTCATAATGGATGTCTGAGGGTCACAATTTTAATTTAGGACCAACTGGATATTATAAGAAGTCTTTTAGTGATAACCCCACGTCTCTCTATGGCCATGGTGGCCATATTGGAGGTCAACTTAGCACCATTTTCATTTAGGACCAGCAAGACAGCATAAAAAGTCTTGTAAAAAGCCATGTTGATATGATTATCCATTCTGAAAAAGGAGCAATAACAAGATTTTTAAAGATGGCCTATGTGGTGGCCATATTGGATGTAATTTTTTAGGACCCTGGGATGAACGTGTGTAAAGTTTCATTATAATCCTCCCAGTAGTTTAGGATGAGTAGCGATAAATAGCTTGTGCTAATATACAGATGACAGATGATGGATGACAGATAGATGACAGGCCATCGCTCTTTTGGTCTGTGACCAGTAGAGCTAAAAATACTAGTAAAAAATAACATGACCAAAACAATTTCATGAAAATCTAATCAGGTCATCTAAAGATGCATAATAACAGGCCTACTAAATTTGATGTGGTTTTTGTGTTATCATGCTGAGAAGTATTCTACCACAATAAAGTCAAAGTCCAACAAGAGTAGTGTAAATAGTACATTATACACCTCCATATGGTAAATGGTACATTATACACCTCCATATGGTAAATGGTACATTATACACCTCCATATGGTAAATGGTACATTATACACCTCCATATGGTAAATGGTACATTATACACCTCCATATGGTAAATGGTACATTATACACCTCCATATGGTAAATGGTACATTATACACCTCCATATGGTAAATAGTATCATTATACTTTAAGTAAAACTCTATTTCATTCATTGCATACTTGAGCTTTTGAATCCTAAATCAATAAGTGTCTTCCATCTCTTGAATATAGGTAAAAGACACAGAACTCTAGTTATTTTCAGAAACTATTGTTCTTCTTTCAGTCTTGTGAGCTTGGCCTTTGACTTATTGATCCCAAATTGACAGGTGCCTTTCTTGTCTCAAACGCAAGTTATCAACAAATTTTGGGAATGGTTTGTGGCAGAGGACTTGAGCTATACTGTGGAAACCATTTTCCTTCTAGAAGTTCCTCTGAGCTTGACCTTTGATCTTTCAACCTCAAAATTAATAGATGTCTTCCTTGTCTCAAATGCAAACCATCTAAAAAGTTTAGTTGAGCCATGTGATACAGAGCTTAAACAGTTTTGTGGAAACTGCTTTTCCTTCTTTCAGTCCCTGTGATCTTGACCTTTGACCTTTTGACCCCAAAATGAAAAGGCATCTTCATTGTCTCAAATGCAAGCCATCCACAAAGTTTTATCAAAATAAGGTCATAAAGAACTTGTGATATAATGTGGAAACTAGTATCCTTCTTAGATTCACTATGACCTTGATTAAAACAAAACTGAGCTTAATCTAAAAAAAATGTTAACACTGACCTTAATCTAGGGTGTGGACTGATGTACAGACATGTGAACACCTATATGGATGCCATGTCAAGGTTACACCAAGGCAGCCTCAATTAAATGGTGTGAAAATCTAACCATATACACATAAACATGCCTTTCAAATTTTTCATTTGTCTATGTAAAGTAGTTTTTTCATAACTGATCTAATGAGATAGACCAGGACTAATGGATGGTTAAATCAGTAGTCACTTTGTAGTGAGGGCATAAATCAGAGTCTAATTATTGATTACATAGCTCACTTCTATGAAGGGAGGGCATAAATCAGAGTCTAATTATTGATTACATAGCTCACTTCTATGAAGCTGTTATAAGTCCACAGTAGCCTTTTTAAACATTAATTATCATACACAAAAATAAGTTCAGGCTAAAGTGATCATGATAACAAAATGCTGGCCCCATTTTCAAAGAAAAATTTTGTTTGCAATTGTTGTCTCTTCACATTTTAACTTTTGATCTTTCTAAATTTTAAAATTTTAACTTTTAATTGGCACTTTATAGCCAGTATCTACCTATCTACCTTCCTACAATACATGAACATTCTTGTCTATGTTATCAAAGAAGAGATACTATGAGTTAATAAAAACCAGAGAACGAAGTTGCTTTTGTATTATTATTTTTTTAAATCATTTTTTTGTAAGAAGCTGTTGTCATTGTCCACCTCTAGAAGCCAGATTTTACTGGGTGAAAGTCACAGAATTTGAGTAACCTTGGAGTGACAACCAGTATAGTACAAGCATAGATCATGCATCAATAATTATCTTGATTAGCCACTACTGCTGAGGCTGTCTTTGAAAAGCATGCATCATGCAGTCTATTCATGCATCAATAATTATCTTGATTAGCCACTACTGCTGAGGCTGTCTTTGAAAAGCATGCATCATGCAGTCTATTCATGCATCAATAATTATCTTGATTAGCCACTACTGCTGAGGCTGTCTTTGAAAAGCATGCATCATGCAGTCTATTCATGCATCAATAATTATCTTGATTAGCCACTACTGCTGAGGCTGTCTTTGAAAAGCATGCATCATGCAGTCTATTCATCTAGTTCCTATTCAAATTCACATGTACAATACAGTTAACCTGTTGAGGGTAACCTATCACATATACAATGTATAGCTTTTAATACAGAAAGTTTACCATGAATAATCATATTTATTCCTGATTCCAACTGCACTGGTCAGAAAGGGCCTTCTCAGTAGGCCAGGATATATATAGCATGGAAGAATCTATGTGGTCATAATAACAAATACTTAACCCTTGTTCATAAAGCAAAAAATGTAGACAACAGGGACCTTCTTTGGTTGAAAGGGTGTAGTACTAACAGAGATGCATCCAAATATAAAGTTTCATGATTCAAACATAAACAGCAAACATTACATGAACTTTAAACACAAAATTTAAACAAAGTCATTGAATCATGAAATACAGGTTACAAAGACCTCTTTTTGCAATAAATTTGTACAACTTATCAAGATGCATTCAGTCACCAAAAAGTGAACCAAAGCCAGTAAAAAAAAATGAAATATTGGTCAATATCAGCTGTTTTTGTAAGGGTGTGGTAGTAACAAGAGATGCATAAAATCATGAATTTCATGATTCTAGCATCAATGGTGCCTGAAAAATGAACATCAAACACAAAATGTAACCCAGTCATTGAACAGTAAATATGGCCTATAATGACCTACCACTGAAATGAAGGTCTAGTAGTGCTCATCAAGATGCCTCCCCTCATCAAGTTACATGGTTCTAGATAGGACAGTATGCAAACAGCATGCAAAAAACCTATGTGGTCATGACCTAAATGCAAAAACTTAACCTATGTCAGTAAAATGTAACATGTAGGTCACAGTGTTTTTTTTTGTATGGGTGCTGCTGCACTAAGAGATGCATACAATTATCTGGTTTGATGATTCTAGCATGAACAGTAAAAACACAAAAATTTAACCAAAGTCAATGAACCATGAAATATTGGTCAGAGTGACCTACATTTGTGATGAGGGTGTAGTACTTATCAAGCTGCATCCCCTAACCAAATTTCATAAATCTAGGTATTTGTGGAGTATATATATGGCATGCAAGCAACCTATTTGGTAGTGAGCTAAATGCACAAATTTAACCAAAGCCAGTAAAAATATGAAATTTAGGCCACAGTGACTTCATTTTGTTGTAAGGATGTGATACTAACAGAAATGTATACAATCATCTAGTTTGATAATTCTAGCATGAACAGAACTTGAGAACTAAACTTAAAACTCAAAATTTAACAAAAGTCAGTGATGCATGAAATCCTGAGTTAAAGCCAAAAACTTAACTAAAAATGTACAACTAATGAACATGTATTTTGAAAGTTAGCCCATCAGACCCCTACCCAGGGGGTAGGTGCTATGAACCCCACTCCAAACTGTTGCCTAGGACTTAGGAAGAAAGAATGGTTAAAACTCAGTGAAGCTGTGCATATGTATGTGGTTTTATCTGTTTGGATGCCAATGGGGTAGAACAGCTTGCCATCAACTTCATAGAGGTGAGCTAAATATGAACATGTCAATCTTACCTTACATGTGGTCAATTCTTCCTCTGGAGTTATGAGCTGCAGCAAACTTTTTGAATGAACTTGCTCTGGATATTAATGGGAAATGAATAAAAGAAATTATCAACTAGAAATTATGCTGTTTAAAGAATGTCTCTGGAATCCTATATACATCTGACTTTATCACACAGTTGGTACATTTCATATACAGTGTTTGTGCTTCATTATTTTTTTATATGTCAACATGTTAATATATTACGTTCTGTCAATATGATTGGTCCAAATAAGCCTATGAAATCCTTGCACAGTATTTTCATTACTGATTGGATTTGACTGTGGTAATTTTCCTTGTCCCACTTTCTGGAACCACTTTATTTTACTATTACTATTAACAATATTGTGGCTGTCTTTCCACTTGGTAGCCAAATAGACATTGGGAGAAAAACGGGCAACTATCACAAAAACACACAGTAGTAGTTACATTGGTTGAAATATTGCCCATTTATCCTACACAGAATTCTCCAAATGCCAAATTAAAACCAGAACATGAGTAAACCTTTCACACAGTTGAACCGAAAATGTTGGACAATTGAGAAAATCCATCCATACGAACATACTGAGTCTATGCAGATAAATGCCTGGCAGCCTACTGTAACGCAGACAGTCCCCTTTACATTGTTGTTACCATGTGGTATAGATCTTGCACCCTATCCCCAGGACAAGCATGGCTTAAATGTCAACCTATAGGAGTAAATAAACTCACCACTCTTTTGAAGAGACTGCTAACAAATGCTTTCTCACAAATGAAAAAAAGTTATTCAACCACAACATTCTTCCAAAACAAATAATGCAAATGTCTGGTCACAAAATATTAAATCTGGGAACCACCAGAGCCACATGAATGCATATATCCTCTATACTCAGTAACACCTCCAAATTTAGTACAATTACTGCATCCACTAAGCAAATATCCAATATATGGAATGCTATTTCATCTGCTACATCCAATACTGCATCTGTGGTGAATGTCCATGGTGGAACCGATACACTCTTTAGGTGGAAATGTTTGTTAACAGTCTCATCAAAATCCATATATATGGCATCTCAACTACTCCAGCTGATCTGACCCGAGTGAACTATGTGACATCACACAGGAATTTCCAGTCTTGAAAAATGATGTTGTCAATGTCAAATGTTCTATTGATTTTGAGAGAGAGTTGCTCTTTGAATTATAATTTGTAAAAAAAATCTGATCTAAATGTTACTGATCACTGAATTGTGCCATACTGCTTCAACTCGCATCTGGACTATTATTTCATGCGCAAGAATTGAAAGATACAGCATCAGAGTCAGAATTAAATGAAAAGCTGAAAATCATTTATTCTTCTTTCTATCTAGGCTCCTTTCACTAAAATGAAAACTATGTAATAAACAGAATCTCGAATTGGCAATGATTTAATACTGAATTTATGTAACTTGTTTAATAATTTCCAGCTTTTTCTCTCCAAGGCTCGTAAAAGCTGTAAATTATTCAATGACTTTCATACATTCAATATTAAATCAATACCCATTTGAGATCCTCTATTTATCCAATACACAAGATAAGAGATTTGTTTAACTATTAATTATATTATAATCGTACACACAAGTTTAAATAAAATGTGGCCTTCTGGGGACGTGAATGTTTTGAGCAAAAATACACATTATGGATTGTTAATACTGAGAAAACTGAAGCACTATTTTTTTAATTGGAGGTATACACTCAAGTGTTTGGCTGCTGTACTTGCCCAAGTGTGGAGTTATTTCTGAAAATGATGCAGGATCCTATGTAAGGATACTGCAGAGCCCCTCAAAAGGAAAAGCAGAGAATAAATGGATACATATGATAATGCTCTATGCACATGTTCGGCTGAAAGATTACAAGGAGGATGCATCATAAAAATGATGAAGACCCTAATTATGTATATGAAGAAGGTGACACACAAGTTTGCCCAAGTAATAACATATCTGCACAGAAGGAACTATACTTTGCTAATATATGAAACAATTTGTACAGTAAAATGTAAATAATACACTTGCCATGTTTTAAATAGTTTTATTATACTTCTTTTATGTAAAACCCTCTTTCAATGCTCAGATATTTGACTTTTTGAATCAATATCAATCGGTGTCTTATTACTCATTAATGCAATCCATCCATGAAATAATTTTGTCATGGTATAATACACAGACCAGTTAAGCTATTGACCAAAATCATCATGTGCCTTTCACATTACAAATGCAAGTTATCCATAAAGTCTGGTCATGGTGTGTGCCATAGAACTTAAGCTATTTAGTGGAAACAGTTTTCCTTCTTGGCATCCCTCTGACCATAACCTTTTACCTTTTAACCCTCAAATAGGTGTTTTCCTTATCTCAAATGCAAGTTATCTAAAAGGTTTAGTCAAGATATGTAGTTTTGTGGAATTCTTTTTCTTTTTCTCTCCGTGATGTTGACCTGTGACCTTATGACCCCAAAATAAAAACATGTTTTCCTTGTATCAAATGTAAGCCATCCAAACATTTTGGTCAAGGTAAAAGACAGAACTCAAGATATAATGAGAAGACCATTTTTCTTTTCAGAGTCACTATGACCAGGGCTGTCATAAGGGGCAGGCATTATGGGTGACCTCCTCATTTTTTTAAAGGGTAGGGTGCGCTGATGGCAACACTCACCTGGGGCACCATTTTGTCCAATGCAAACTTGTGACGGCCCTGACTATGACCTTGACTTTTGGACTCCAAAATCATGTGTCAGCCTTATCTCAAATATAAACCATGCACAAAGTTTAGTCAAGGTATAGAAGTTAAGCTACTGTGTGGAAAGTTTCCCATTTTTCAGTGCCAGTAACCTTGATATTTGACCTTTTGAGCCTGAAATTGATAGGCTTCTAACCTTGCACAAAATTCCTTGCAAAGTTTGGTAATGGTAGATAGTAGAGAACTGGAGTTATTTTGTGGATGGATTGACAACATCATAACATGATATGCTCTGGCAAACATACACAAAGGTCACTGCCAGAGTAGGTCCATCTTTGGAGTTTGCAAAGTCAAAATAGATCCTTTTCGATCTTTCCTAAATGCTATTTTGTCACTTAACCAACTGAACTATTTATTTTGGTGCAGGAAAGTGAATTTTCCACATCTTAAGAATGTGACATATGAAAGTGTAAAGCTGCTTTTATTAAACTGTCAGTGTACAATCCAAAGTTTCCATTCTGGAGAGTAACAAATTTTTTGTCTAGAATGTCCCTTGTGATAGGGAAATATCATTTTGTAAATGGAGCTTGCACTTGGTTTTGTAGCTCCTTAGAATCACTTGTAGACATTGTATTGTCTGGAGAGGACAATGAGCACGCAATTCCATGTTGAAGGGAAATGCTTGATTCCAGCCAGATAGAGTTTAATAGTGGTATAATGTAATTTGAAAACAACAAAACAGTATGACACAAACAGAATTAATGTATCCTCAGAAAGGACTGGAGGAATGAATACAAAACTGGGCCACATATTTCTCAACTGGAGAAATATTCTCAAAAGTCCAAAAGCAGCCTCAGAGGCTTGCTTGGTCATGGGTGCTAAGCATCCCACAGGGATTTGGCAGTGTCCATCAGTATAGAATCAGCTGTTTCTAAGGTGGGTAAACACTTAGGTTTGTTCTGCTAGTGGTGCCATCTGACAGAATCTGTCAATCTGAAATGTGTATCAGATGCTGTATTGAGTCTTCGTGGAATATGATGGGCTTTAATTACATTATTGGACACAGCAGTATATCTAAGAGAGTGCATCCCTGGAATATGATGGGCTTTAATTACATTATTGGACATAGCAGTATATGTAAGACAGTGCATCCCCAGAATATGATGGGCTTTAATTACATTACAGGACATAGCAGTATGTGAGACAGTACTTAATTACATTACTGGACATAGAAGTATATGTAAGACAGTGCTTAATTACATTACTGGACATAGAAGTATATGTAAGACAGTGCTTAATTACATTGCTGGACATAGAAGTATATGTAAGACAGTGCTTAATTACATTACTGGACATAGCAGTGTATGTAAGACAGTGCTTAATTACATTACTGGGCACAGCAGTGTATGTAAGACAGTGCTTAATTACATTACTGGACACAGAAGTATATGTAAGACAGTGCTTAATTACATTACTGGACACAGCAGTATATGTAAGACAGTGCTTAATTACATTATTGGACATAGAAGTATATGTAAGACAGTGCTTAATTACATTACTGGACACAGATGTATATGTAAGACAGTGCTTAATTACATTACTGGACACAGCAGTATATGTAAGACAGTGCTTAATTACATTACTGGACACAGCAGTATATTTAAGACATAACCGTTAGTTTCATAATTACAGAAACTTTTGATCTACCTTTGCCGATTGATTGAATATCTGATAAACTGTCACAATAGAACACCAGACACATTGTCACTGAGGAATAGGAGACAAATTATCACAATGAGTAGAGGTAGTTTGCATATTTTAGATTTTTTTTACTGACATCCGTCAATACCTTTTATAACAACCTCTATGGCTATTTGTATTTGTATTGCGATCGTCGCATATTAGCACATGTGCTGTTGGATTTACAAAATATAATCACACACATGCATGTGTGTTTGTGAGATGTTTGTGTAAACAAGCTGTTATTAATTTTCATGCAAACAGTTACTCGACTTTTACTGTCTGCAAATCCACTGCTTGCTTGTGTATCTGTGCTTGGAGTTGCCTGTGATTTTCCATTTCCGCCAACACAGTCTTGAACTCGGTGAATGATTTTATCTTCGATAGACACCAAGTACAGCTTTGCAATCATAGTGAGACTACTTTGTACCTCTGTGAGAAGTTCTGAATAGATACGTATTCTCGAATGCAGCCATATCTACATTGTTTTGCTAGCACAGCCCATGACGTCAGTTACTATATGGCTCCAACAACAATTCTGATTGGTGCACCTATAATAGTTGCCATCATTGCGATTCTCACCACACCAAGGCCAACAGCTGCTGCTGCCGCAAACCCACAAATAACATCAATGACCACACACGTTTGTATTTCATGAGCAACTCAGTCCTCTTAACGATTTCATCTCACAGTTGCAGTTCCACTTTGATTATTTTTTTCACTTCAGTAACATTAAGGGCCCATAATAAATCTTCTATTAATAATATAATTGTGCAGTATAATTGCTCAACAGGCAGACCCTGTCCAGACTCATCATGTTCAGGTACAACACGCACTTCTAATCAATTACCCTTTTTTTACTGGTATAACTGCCATACAATTAAATTCCTGTGGAATACTTAAATCTCCAGCAATTGTGCATTCTGGTACACCATGTTCACTTAACACCAGATTGATTATGCCTTGGTATCAGAAATTATCATTTATCTCTTCGCCCAAGAACTGTCACATGGACAAGTACTTTCTTGTTGAATAAGAGTTGTTTTTTCTTTTCTGTTTGAATCAATGTCTGTTAACATATTCTTTGGGGAATGTAACCAGGGTGGATTCTGCTAAATATTAAGTCATCATTGTAGAAACAATCCCTGGATGTTTTCACACTTGGCGGTGCAGCCAACAATTGGGTATTTTCACATGCCAATGCAATGATTCCAAGCTGGCATTGAGATGGTGTTGGTACTTCAGGCAGGTGGTTCCAATGATCGGTTTCTATCTTGCCCTCACGTAAATTATATTTGAGCATATACGAGGGTCTTGTAACACCATTTTGAAGCAGATATTTGTTGACAAGTGGATAAAATCACTCCTGATATTGGCATCAATGGTCAGTTGGTAAATTCCGCAACCTCATCACCACAGTCAGAATCCATTACTTATATGTAATGATAAATCTAATCTTAAACACAAACACCAAAGATGGTTATGTACCTGCCGGGATAGATGTTGATTATTTCAAACAGAATTTCATCTCTGGCGACTAACGATGTTGATAATATAAATGTGAACAATTCATGACAAACACCAATTTTGTCAATATGTGATATCTGCATCAAACCATGATATTGCTATCATTTTTTAACATCGTTATTTGACCCCAACTGCCACTATTTCTGGTTATGATAAACAAATACGATCCAGACTCATGCACTTTTAAGATGTGAGGTTTAGGTCTGTCAAAACCACTTTCAAGAGTAAGGAAAACAAGTTGCCATTTGTTAGGTTAAGATGTTTTTGGGTGGTTGAGCATATGTAAATGTTAATAGTCATTTGTATACTATCAAGTGTAGTTTAATGTAAAATCAATAAGCGTTTGTGCGGTTGGTGAATGCTCGAGTGCATGCAATGCTTTAACAACAAGATGACCACATATTGGTCTGTCCAGCCGAGTTTGCAATGGTATCGTTGAATAAAACAATGGTAGATGACTTTGTCATTCAGGTCCACCACCTCGGGTCAAATAATCAACAACTTCAAGTGGTGGTGCAAGCATGTATGAGTCAAAATATAAAAGATGTCATGGCATTATTACTTATGTGACCCAACGAGTACCAGGGCCTGTTGTCAAATCCAGTTAACAATTCCGGTTTCCCCTCATGCAGGGAATCATTGATGCAAGTTCATTTCTCATAAAGACACCTCAGAAATGCTTGATTGATTTTACCATTCAGAGTAAATCAAGATTGGTTAGAAGCAAGGTGTTTTGTGAGTTGTACCGTGTAGTCGAAGACTTCTGCCTGAGGGTAATTTGCAAGTTGTCCGGGGTAATCGAAGACCTTTTTCTTTTTTTATTTGTTTACGAGACCAACCATAGATGTTTCCACTGGCTCCACCTCCAATTGCCTTTTTCAGAACCATCCCGGATGCGGTTTTCAAACAGCATGAGCTGCAGCCACTAACAATGCTGGAATTGCCGCAAGAAATGGAAATATTCCACTGATCTTTTGCAGTTGTGTCACCCCTGACTTCAATAACGTTAATGTCACTGAGATGTTTTTTCATTTGACTGTATTAAGCTGATTAAGTTGTGTTTGGGTCAACCACACTGGGACAATTCCAGTTAACCTTGCCAGAGAAAGTTTCATTGTGACCCCACAATCATTTTGTATTGCACTTTTGATTTTCACAAGCTGGTTTTCACTAGGGCCAACCTTAACTTCATGGCAGGACATTATTATTTATAAATGTAACAGGTTCAATTGCAACCACTATGAATTTTCCACAGGTGCATCAATGATCCTCATTCGACCACCTGCACCCTCCAACAACAGAGTCTTGTCAGAAAGAATCAAAGCAAAGCATTTGTAACCAGTGGAGTCAATGGACCCACCTACACGTGCATGGAAGTACATGTCAACCACGGAGTATGAATCCACCTCGAGTTCAAACAAGTAATGGTGAATCCGTGATTGCTGGAACTTGTGTTCGATGTAAAGCAAAGAAGTTCACATTTGTTCAAAAAAAGTCGTCGGCTGTGATGTCGTTGCCACATTAGCAAAACTACCCAGGACACCATGGAGCAAATACCCTGGTGAAAAACACATTCCTGGATACAATTACTGTTGGCCAGGAACACGGCTGGATATATGACTTGATTCTAACTAATGACCAGTGCCCAAGGAAGCACCCATAAACCCCGTTGATGCTGCATGTTACTGACATGATCTTGCTTACAAAGCATCAAATGATATTTGTGCATGTCAACGTGCAAGAATCGCTAGATGGATCATCAAAGTAAGTATGTAGGCTATGATCCTCATTGGTGGTCACTAGGTGGTAAAAAGTTCACTCATTGGTGGTCAAAGTCCACTCATTGGAGGTAAAATATATTGATATAATAAACAAACATGGTTTCTGAGCGGACTTAGCCAAAATATACTACAGTCATCATGAAGCTTCTGTTGAAAAATTAGCGAGCATGGCAGCAGTCACTCATGGGACTGCTTGAGAATGCTTAGCTAAACAAGCGCTGTGGCAAATTTACCTACCTATGCCAAGGATGATTTCCCATGGATGGTTTGATGTCGAAACATCCAATGAAGTTCATCAGGCTGATATTTTATTTCTTACACATGATTGGGTATGTATAGGACTATACAAATATGCATTAACCATTGTAGATATCGCTAGCAGATACAAGGAAGCAGAGCCATTGTCGTCTAAAGATTCAACTGGTGTTGCAGATGTGCTTAAACGTATTTACACACGTGGACCATTAACTTGGCCACGGTTATAACAAGTTGATCCAGGTAAAATTTCTCTGAGCCGATGCTGCATTGTTAACAAAGCACAATGTGCGGGTTCATGTTGGACATGTTAACATTCATGGTGACCAGGCTATTGCGGAATGATTTAAACTTACACTTGTGGAACGATTATTTGGACATCAGTACATACAAGAATTGTTAATGAGATCTCAGTCTCGGATCACAGAACAATCTCGGATCATAGAACGATCTCATGAGTGGGTAACACAGTTTCGTTCAGTCATACAAGCACTGAATAATGAAATCACATGGACGATTGGATTAAAATCCACTGATGCGATTCAAAAAAAGACTTTACTTGCAAAATGATTTCACAACCACCGTTATTAATATCACTCGGAAACAATTTGTTTGGTATCTGTATGCACCTAAGGAGTTAGAAGGTGGACAACGTCATTCTACGGTATAGTCCGTCAATGTATTTACTATCTCGGCCTGGATTGATTTTCCACGACAACCAACATGTTATCATTTGGCACTGTCATCAGGTGGATCTACTCCACCAAGTAGAGCATTTGTGTGTGAGAGGAATTGCAAGTCATTCCTGCAAATACAGAAATTACATGAAGATCTATTTTTTATGCTAGTGCATCGCATCAACATAAATTGTAAGTTGATTTGCAATCGCATGATGTCCAAACACAAGTGGTAATTCCGTCGGGAAATATCCATTGTTTGGTATCAAGTGGAAACAAAATCACCTTGGTGAATCAATATACACCCATGTGACATTCTTTAAACCTAATCATGTTGGTTGTATGTGTGTATTCACGTTGCTCATGAAGACATTCCTTATACATCTCATGTGTGAGATCCTTTTTCACAATAACCTCAGGAACTCCTTTTGCCCTCTTTTTGTTTTCAGTCCCAACCACAATCAATTTTGGGGCACAGTCCCACATATTCTTTGATAGGATCACCTGCACACTCATCTTTGAATTTTCCTACAACTTTTTTGTTTGTGTTGTTTTGTGTGGATGATTCTTGGGATAATCACTGGTGTCAAATTCATTTACAAGTATGTCCAATGTGATATCCGCATACACATGCATCAGCAGCGAGTCAGTGTCCGTGTAAAGCATCTTGACACAATCCTGGTAAAATGGTTTAATTTTGTCACAGTAAAATTCATACATAAGCAGCTTTGAAAGATCAAGCACAGATGCACCAACATAGATAGGTTTTGCCAGCTTCAGATTTTATTTTTTATTATATACAGCAATGAGTCCACCATTGAAGATCTTTCGAGTTATGAATGCTGGGTCCATGATGAGCCTTCAAAGCTTGTCTTCTTCACTATCATGGACAAGGTCAACATGAATTTGTTTCCGCATTTTTACCATAGTTTTGCCAAACACAGAATTTTTCATTAGTTTGAAGAATTCATTTTCAATTCATTTACATTAATCTGGATATAAGGAGCCATCCAAGCATGTTGGCGAAATCTAAGCACCTGTTGAATTTTGCTTACACACATTCCCAATCACAGATACAATTGCATGTGAACTACATAGATGGTTTTCCATCAAAGACTTGGAGTAAGTTTGGTACATTCGGTAAACTTGCATCCAGATTCATCCATGATCATACATTGATACAGGGACAGCCATTCGCAGGGCACCCACAGCCCTTCTGGTGCCAGCGGGTAGTTGTTATGAATGTGGTGAAGCTTGTCTGGGTATTCCAAGTCAACTTCAAAGAAGTATCCGTAGTTGCTGTTGCTGTTATGATTGTGTACGTCTTTTTGTATTTCCACATCCACAGGATTAATCCACTCAAAACCACCATTCAGTAGGGCTGCATAATCGCCAACCATAACGATTATTGACATCAAGGTACATGATATAGCTGTTTGAGATGGCAGGGTCATATCCATCCATTTGTGCGAGCACGACATTGACTCACCATTGAAATCCTGCCCTGAATACCACGCTCGATAAACAGATGCTGGTCAATATCAGTGAGCAGTTCCAGCACTACTTTTGTCATTGACAGCTATGCATCCCAGGACATTCCCAGTGACATAAAATAGTGCACTGGGTCAAGCTTCTATATTCTCATGGTGGTATCATGAAACACCTCAAAGACATCAGTGAGTAGCAACACATCCATATGCAGATACAAATCGTGATAGCCACCGAGGTTTTTGCATTCGAATGCGGACCAAACCATGTTTGTGTGTGCATAGTCATTGGTGGAAATATATCTGTAAGACAACGATGATTTAAATGCCTTGATCAGGGGTAACTGAGTTTCATTGAACTTTTCCCATCCACTCATTTACTGGTATGGGTACACTCCTTTTTGTGTTATAAACTTTAACTTGTCAGCGGTGGCACCATATTGACTGGTGATTTTAAAGCTTTCCACCCCAAGGTTGTTTACTAGTTTGTCCAATGATGAAGGCAAAAACTGCATAGAGTTGATAAACTGTAATTGTCAGACTCCGAACGTCATTTTTTTCCATGTTGTTGGGGATGAAGCTTATTAGCGCCTTTGATGCTGTGGCTATTGCCTGCATTATTAAATGGCTATCATACCCATGTAGGTTAAGAAACACCACAGGAATTTTTCTTTTATTTGGGCAAATTCACGGCTGTAAATTGCATGCATTGTGCGTGGCTCTTCGGTACGTGCCAGTCATATGACAGAGATCATAAACTTTCGCATCAGTGAAACTAAAAGCGACATCACAGATCCAGCAATTGTTGGCTGCGATAAACTTATCAATATCATCATGGAGTATGATCATGTCTTTGGGTGAATAGAGCTGTTTGTGTATCCATTTCACTGCAACCTAGAGTGATTTAAGAAACACCCCAATGGAGTTCTGGCCACAATACAACATTGGTGGCTCAGTTTTCCCATTGGATCTGACAACGATGTAGCAAAACCTGCATGGGATTTGTTCCGCAACTTGTGTTGTATTTGTTATAACCCCAGGAGCATCCACTGGAACATTCAAACATTCAAAGTCTGCATAAATTATATACTGTACATTCATCTTGTGCTGCACCACAGTGAATTTCAAAATGTTTTTGCTGGGTTCTGGCAGAATTGTTCGCTGAGGTTTTTCACTGATTCCACCACAATAAAAGTTATGATCATCAAGTAGCCATTGGGAGTTAAATAAATGCAGGCAACATCTGCATGGAAAATGTGTACCTGTGTGTTTGCTGTGTCGGTTAAGCAATTGGGAATGATTCTTTATCCATACATAATGAGATAACAACTCTACACCTTTCATGATGCTTATCATCAGCAGATCAATCTTGCTTCACCAATGTGAATCTTTGTTTTGTATATGTGGGGATAGTGCAAGTGGATAAAAGCTTTTGTCCCAAGCGAAGATGTTAATGGTGATACTGGGGTTAAATTCTTCAAACTTTTCAGTATAGTCTTGGTAACCTGCACTGGAAATTCAGTGTCACCAAAACAGAGTTCATTCAGATATTGTTCATGTTCATTGTCATGGCTGATCTGTATTGTCATGCGCAGGATGTAACGCAGACTCGGGTGCCCGTTTAAAACATTAATTGTCATTGCTTTTTTACATTTATCACTGACCACGGTGGAACATTATCTGGCATTGGTATATAATTTGATCCACGCAACGGCATGTTTGGAGAAATATGCAGTTGAACTTCTGTACATCTGTCAAGAGTCCATCCTGAACCACATACTGGTCCATTTTTCCAATATGTGGAGAATATTTTCAGTACCTTCATCGATTGCTTGATTGATATCCTTGGCGTTGTTGCGGTTTGTGATTACAAGTGAACCACCATGAAGCCACATGGTTGTGGTTGTAAATCCATCCTTGTCTGATGGACAATAATATCCGCTTTAATACTGGGGATGTCCGAGCATTGAAATGTTGATACGATTTCCAGGCACAGATTCAATACAAGTTTTATAATGTCTTTGCTTAGCGTGCACGTGTTTGAAATAATCGCACGGTAATTGACATAATTGTCCTTATGCTTGTATAACTCAAACTTAGGGGCTTCTTGTTGATAAACATATGCTGCTGTTGCCGGTGTAACTGGTTGTTGCAGTTGCACAACCAGTTGTGGTTCAGTTACAGGTCCTAATACCACAAGTATGTCAGCTTTTCGCATATGGCTTGGTATTCAGGGAAATCTTTGTCTAATTGTAAATTTCATCAATAAATTGTTTAAGAATTTTTACTTTACCAGGATTGGAAACAGCAATTACCTCAATCCTGGCAATAGTTTATTTTATTTTTGTATCATTTTCATCAACGTCATCAAGGATGCACCCAGAGCATGGACTCATGGGTTTTCTGCAATTTTTTGTCCTATGTCCCCCAAATCTTGACCCTGTCAGGAAAAAAAATCGAAAAATATGCCTGCAACTTTTCTTTAGTGGATGTCCAACCATGTTTATGCTGGTGTTAGCAACAGCCAAAGTCGGTAAAGGTGATACAAACTGTAAGATGGCAGTGAATATCCATTTCAAAACAATGAATCTGGCAATGAAAACATTAAAGGTTTGTGGTATGGGGCTGAGTTGCTAAAGTCTTTGGCTGCTGGTAGTGTCAGGTATTTTTGAGGTTAAAGTCACACCTATGACAAGGAAGATTGAATTTATCCTCAAGAAAAATTTATGATAAAAGAGACTAATTTATGCAAATACACCATTTTTCATTTGATTAATGATTTATTACTTTGAAAAGGAAAGTAATTAAGAAAATATGGATATTTATTATAATAAATGCTGGTACAGAATGAGTGAACACTAAAGTTAAATGAGAGCAAGATCAGGAATGGAAAATTCTGTGGTACAGTTCATTTCAGGTTAACCATATATTAAAACATGTTAATGTTTTTATGAGTTACTTGATCACACGATAAAATGTTTATTGCAATTATGTAAATGTAGAAGGTAAATATGACAAAGTTAACATCGCAAAACTTTGAAGCAAATAAGATTATCTCGTGTTTTTAGCACTTCCAGTGCATTTATGTACTACAATTTACCTTTGTCCCTTTAAAATTCTGTGTGTCCCCCAAGTCTGGAGTGTGAGGGACACAGTGTCCAAGGCCCATGGGATCCTATATGTAACACTGGGGGGTGTTTCCATTGGGTATTTCCGCAATAGGTTCTATTGCTGTTGCACAGGTGGATCTTTGACGGTGTGCACAATAATACTCATGAACAGATCCACATTGTTGGCTTAGATGATTATGAGACTTTACTTTGATACCACATTTGAGACATGGCTAAGTACCCGGACCAACATGTAAGGCAAGCAAATGTGATTTACAGTATTTGTAATGGCATGTTCTGCCAGAGCTGATGTTTTCCAAGACATACACCTTTGCATTGATTTTGTCCAAATGCCATTGAACATCTTGTATATTTACAAATTTTATTCTCTAATAGACCTAATCATTGTGTTTTCATAGATATAATCATCTATGTTTTCGATTGATGGTGTGCATAACTTTAGACGTATGTGCTCTGCACTGGGTACAATAGTTTGTGTAGTTGCTTGAAGTGGATAGTATTTGATTGTATGACCCTTTGCTGTAAAAGACCTTTCATCTGTCATTGTAATTTTAAAATTATTGCAGTGCAACGTAAACAAACTCATTCACCAGGCCGCAAGAACTGGGGATCAATGTCAAATAGATCTTTGTGTTCAAATATAATTGTCATCAATTCGGTATTTGGCCAAAACACCGCATACTCATCAGTACACGGAGATACTATACCAACTCATAAATGACTGCTGCTTGTACAATGGCATCCAATAACATAAAATGTTGTATACTGTTTAACGTATATTAAAGCCATAGTTTTTGTTTCTTTGCATGAGAATCTCTTATAAACCTCTGAACAATGCACACACTGCTTACGCTCTTCCCCTTCTAAAATTCTAACAGAATTACAAAAACATGCCATTGGTGATTCCATATATTATACCAAAAACATTTCTCTAATTGATTTGTTCTTGGTGATCTTCACTACTGTAAGAATATTTGCTTGATGTTTCAATGTCATCATCACTATAACATTCCCTCATTTTTCTATCTGTACTAGGTGATCTAGTCAACTTTAGCGACTTAAACTTTTCTTGCACAATATCATATAATTACATTTCAGGTTGTATTGTTCTCCAAGTCTGGGTTGTTGCAATTCTAAGATTATTCCCAAGTTGATTAATTTATCAAGATGCTCCGGATATGTATTTGAAAAATCATACAACATCTTTTGAGCCTCTTTTACAAACTTGTATGATGCATTTAAATGAAAATACGACTTAACCTTTTCTGTAACATTTAAAGCACTCCAATGGTCTGGTAAAATGATGCCACAATTATTTATATCCATAAACCCTTTCAAAATACTATTTGTGTTGATTTGTAAAATTTGCACCATTATATATACACCACGGTAATTGTTTAATATAATATTTTTGCAAAAACTCTGCCACAGTCTGTGTAAAGTATAGCTGCAGCAAAATATTTTTATATAGTATACTGCAATCAATAATCCTGCAGTGCCACAGTCGATATAGAATATAAGCCATAGTGATTGTAAAATATAGCTACAAGAAAACAATACAAGCAAAATATTTTCCACAGTATACTGGCAATCAATAATCCTACTTTCCACAGTAGTATTTTTAATCTCACAGAAAACTCTAGTATAGCCACAATCAATAATATAGGCCAGACTGAAAACTTTACTAGTGGTCAGTTTGTTTACCATGCTAGCATTGATGCAGCAGTGGATTTGCAGACAGTAAAAATTGAGTAACTGTTTGTGTAACAGCCCACTTACACAAAAATTGCACACACACACATGCATGCACCTGTGTGATTATATTTTGTAAACGTAACCGCTCATGTGTTAATATGCGAAGATTGCGATACAAATACTAATAGCCATGGAGATTGGTATAAAATGCGCTGATGGAAGTCAGTAAAAAAAATCTAAACCATACAAACTACCTCTACTCAATGGAACAGCTGACAAATTGTCACAATGGAACAGCTGACAAATTATCACAATGGAACAGCTGACAAATTATCACAATGGAACAGCTGACAAATTATCACAATGGAACAGCTGACAAATTATCACAATGGAACACCAGACAAATTGTCACAATGGAACAGCTGACAAATTATCACAATGGAACAGCTGACAAATTATCACAATGGAACAGCTGACAAATTATCACAATGGAACAGCAGACAAATTATCACAATGGAACAGCTGACAAATTGTCACAATGGAACAAAGTCTTGTTTCAAGACAGGTATGACCCCATAGCATGGTTTCCAAATGAACTGGGTACAGTTCATTAAAATACCATAGGAATTACTATAGAAGCTGCAACAGTATACATTCAGGGTCACCTGCCACTGTATCATAATCATCACTGTAAAAAAGAAACTCCATTGCAGGAATACAGAAATTATGCCACATTCGCAAACCCAACTAACATTCTTCAGTTATGGAAATATGGTGCTACAGCTTCTCAACAGTGATAGAGAAGTTTACAAGATAGCTAACAAAGGTTTGACTCAGTATGATAACTTGGTAAGCAAAGTTCAAATGACCTAACAAACTTAAAAGCTCTTTTATGGTCGAATTTTTACATGCCAATAAAGGAACCAGAATTTCTTAGAATCTCTGTAATTTAACATCTGGTACAGAATCAAGAAGAATTTCTAAATATTCCATAATAGGATGTCCAAATGTTTTATAGGAAGCAGTTGGAATGTATAGTTTCTTAAAAACCAAAGGAAAAAATAGGTCCATCATTGTAGGAAATGAACCCACACAGCATTTTGGAAGGCATTTCAAAGATTATTTGATGGCTTCTAGAGCCAAATGCCAGTTTTGTGAAGAAATAATGCTTTTCCTTCCATTTGACACCAAATAAATGCCACAGCTATGGTTTAATGGAAATAAGCCTATAAGGGTCAACAATGTCTGTTTTACACATCAAAGCCCAATTACAGCATTTGCATTCACTGTTATGGCATCATCTATATAAACATATAAGAGTGAAAAAAAATCTTTATCTATCAGGACATTAAAACTGGAATACACATCAATATCATGAGGATCACAAAAGTCTACTATCAGTCTCTTCGTTTTATAATATTTGCAAACTACTATGCCAAGTGGACTGATTCTATATTTGGGAAAAGATGGTGCACAATATACCATCTACAGTTTCTAGATCTGGATCCTGCTGTTAAAAATTCCTGCATTCACAGATGACAAATGTGGGATTAGGTTAACACTGAGTATGAAATCCTTTTTTCTGAGTTATCTTTGTAGCACTCAATCAAAATTGACTTCTTGCATGAAGCTGATGCTTTAATCCCAACTGAATTTAATTTATTGAACATTTTCACAATTATCCAATTTTAAAGTCTGTTGTATCATCATGCAGGCAAGGCAGCTTGAGTAGAAACATCAACATTCAAATCAGATTTTGTATCCATCACAGTATGGCCGAGATGACAGTGATCACCATTCTCAAGTTGAGCCTGCCTCAGGTGACATGTGTTGTGTACTTGTATTACATTCAAAATACAGTAATTCCATTGAAAACAAATAAAAACACTTGTAGTATTTAGACACAATAATTAAAGCAGCTAATGGCTTGTTTTGGGCAAAATGGTTCACTACTTATGAATGTCAACAGAGGCTGCATATACTTGAGAGCTGACTGGGTAATTATGTCTTGTGACTGTCTTTGAATACTTAATGAACTCAACTCTTCAATATGAGTTATGTCAGGGAAACAAATGGCTGGCCTGGAAATATCTACATAGGGTGTAGGCTCTGTTGTTGTGTGCTGCATAAACCACAGTCAAGTGAACTTGACTGGTAATTAATACAAGATTTTCCTATTCCTAGATATTTAACTGCTTTTACAGATAAGCCTTTGCATCTAACAGTCTTGAGTAACTGATTCTGTACACTGATGACAACTACTGATAGTCTGTAACAGCAGCTAAAGACTTTTCTGTAGTTTCCAGTGATCCTACAATGTACTGAACTGCATTTCATAATTCAGTGTTCTACTTATTTCACAACAATTGGTGTTAGAAGTATAGCTCTGACATAGATTCAATTTAGACAGAAACAATATGTTTACTTATAAACATGAATCCTCTTCCCAACAGGAGCACATTTGGAGTAACTGATAATATAGACTAGTATAGATACCAGAATTACTCAAGCCTGAAAATTAGATCACAGTGATCTACTTTTGATAGGCTGAGTTACTCTCTCTTGATGTGCATCCATATGAGTGTAGGTGAATTATCGTCTAAGATATTTTGAGGGTATAATGATTGAATAGCTGAAGAAAGTCAATCAAGAGTGCAAATTAGGTCACAGTGGACTAAATTTGGTATCGTTGACTTACTTTTGTCAGTGACCTAATTTTGGTATAGATGAGTTACTTTCATCATGATGTATCTACTTATAAATTTTTATTACAGTATGTGAAATAGGGTCCAAGATATTGAGGGTGTAACAAATGAATAACTGAAAATACTAAAGTCACTCAAGCAAGCAAATTAGGTCACACTGACCTCGTGTTGGTATGGCCGAGTTACTCTTCCTGAGAGGCATTCATATACCAATTTTCTTAAGTGTAGATGAAATTGGGTGCAAGATATTGAGGGGGTAATAAAATACTGAGAGGGTGATGAACAAACAGGAAAACACAATATCCCCTCCCAACTTCAATGGCAAAGGAATAATGAAGGGTTATTTTCTGGTCTAGGTGAGGCCTGTTGAAAAATCTGGCCCTGGACTGTAAGTAGGTCACAGTCACTTGTGTACTATAAGAACATATTATCAGCATATCTAAGGTAATTTACTAGGATTTTCAACATGTATTGGAAAATCCTCTCAACACTATTATACAGTAGGACCCCGCTATAACACGATGGTCGGGGTCCACAAAACGAGATCATGCTATGTTCTGAACCATGCTATAACCAACCTAGACAAAACCAAGTCATTTAGCTGAAGAAAATGATGCATGCACCAAAAAAATGGGGGGGGGGGGGGGTTAAATTGTGGGCTAAAAACAATGTGCTTCATTGGCACAGTTAGTTACCATCTTAAATCAATTTTGGGTTTAGATTTATGAAAATCAAATGTGTCCAACAATTTCTTTGTTTCTAGCATAGAAAATGACTTTTGAGAAAATAAGCTTTGAAACAGTAAATACATGGTCTGCAAGGAATCAGACCAACAACAAAAAAAAAAAAAGAAAGAAAGGGTAGGATACAGTAGAACTGATAATAATTTATCCCTACCTCGTGTCTGAAGTGCCGAGAATGCAGATTGAGGGGAGGGTGGTTGTACAGTAGGCTCAGGCTCAAGTAATGTTGGCAGTGTCTTGCTGGTCTGAAGTGAGGGTGTGGGTGCTTCTCTCTCCCCAATCTTTACCTTGGTCTCAAGATGAGTAATCTTAAATTGTAGCTCTGCAACTTTTGCCTTCAGCTCTTGGTTTCTCTCGTGCAGAGTTTCCTACAAATTTCATGATTTTATAGAGTCAAATCTTGTTGCCTCAAACATGTTTGGTCTGTACACACAGAATGTTCATAATCATAATGAAAAAAATTGTTAATTAGAATTACTGACCCCTTAAACTGCTTTTGAGGTATCTTGAGGGTTCATGCTCTCACCAGGTTCTAATGTATTCATACAGACTGAGTAGTATTACATCTCTCCCTTGATAACTCGGATTGGACAGAGTTCAAAGACACTGACTGCATGAGGCATAGTTGAGGGCGCAAGGGCGACTCTGATTCTGGTTAACTCATTTTCCCCTGGAGAGTCTTTTAATTTTAGCCTGAAGTAGGAAATATGTTTTTTGTTTTGTTACTTCCGATTACATCCAAATACATCTGTCTCATAGAGATTTTCATTTTGATGGATGCTTAGATGTATAAAAGACATGTTTTCAATTGGCGGTTTCACCTGTGCATGAACAGATGGGTGAAAATTGGATTTCTTTTTTCATTTTTTTGTTTTTGCTTATTGGACCCATAATTTTCATGGCCTGGCCCCTTTTTACTCCAAATTTAAAACTTACCCTACATTTTGCAAAGATTCATTTGTCCGAGTGCAGTTCAGACCAGTCTGCTTTAGATCGAATGGTAGAAAGTCTAAAATCTGGACATAAACTCTGATTCCAGAACTGGTAATTTTTGGCCTAAAAAGCTTCTGGTCTCAAAAATTATGTTTCTTCAGCTGTATTTGTTATGTGAGTAGGAAGTCTACATTACTTGGTATCACTGTAAAGTTACATCTTTCCCCTTTTCTGTAATACCACCCGCTTTGGTGTTTTATGAATTATGTTGATGCCACAGAGCTCAGAACAAGGGTACTACCTCATGACACAAAAATGTGGTATGCAGGGAAAATGAGTTAACAGTTGGGGCAAAGGGGGATGGGTGCTAGCAACTTTCATTGACACATGAGAATTATAATCTTCATTTTCCATCATAAATAATCATCTAATGGATTTTAATATTTATGGCTATTAGATCTGAAAAAGTCAATTGAAGTCAATAAATTTATGAGAACATATAATTCAAACTGACATGCACTACTCACAATTTCATGTTTCAGTAAAGTTGGAGTTGCTTCATTTTTAAGGTCAGAACAAACACTAACAAACTAACTCTTCATACTAGCTAGAATTACACTCATAAACAACAATACGTTTGCACTGGTTAATTCCTCATGAGAGTGTTTTTTAAATGTCACCATACACTTCTTTGTTGATAGCACATAGCAATGACCAAGGAAAACCTTATATCATTTGTACTAACAAGAGTCCCTTGAACGGACCAATATTCTACTAGCTGAAAAGACTTTCCAGGAGTTTGACGATTTCTTTCTTTTAACTGCTGAGTGTTTAAACCACCTCTAATATTCTTCAGCAAATTAGCTGCTGTGGTGGACATACTGGATGTCAGATTGGCACCATTTACATTTAAAACCAAGCAGACACCATCAGAAGTCTTTTGGTGAAAACCCAATGTCAATATGACCATCCTTTCAGGGGAAGTAGTGACAACAGGATTTTTAAGATGGCCATTGTGGCAGCCATATTGCATGTATGATTGGTACCATTTTCATTTAAGACCAATGAGGCATCATAAGAAGTCTTTTGGTGACAATCCCATGTTGATATGGCCATCCATTTGGAAGGAATAGAGATAACAATATTTTCAAGATAACCACCATGGTGTACATTTTAAGGGACAGTTTTGCATCATTTTCATTTAGGTGCAACTAGACACCATAAGATCTCTTCTGGTGAAAATTCCATTTCAAAACGACTTTCCATTTATGAGGAGTAGTAATAACAAGATTTTCAAGATGACCACAATGGTGGCCATATTGAACATCAGATTGACACCATTTTAATTTAGGACCATCTAGGCATCATAGGAAGTCTTTTGGTGAAAGGACAATGTTGATTTGACCAGCCATCTAGCAGAAATAGCAATAAAAAGATTTTCAAGATTGCCATTGTGCAGTTAGTGACATGTAGTTTAGTCTGATTTACGTTCATGTTTACAAAGGATTAAATCAAGGTCAGTGGTGCTTATATCAGTTTTTGCAATGAGGTTGTTCATAATAGTGTCTAACGCATATTCTGTCTAAAAATTGAGGTCGCTGGTCACATTCTGTAGATGGTCACTCATGACAGTGAGTTTATATAATAAATTATTATTATTATTATTATTATAAGATTATGATTTCTTATGAACAATAAAATAGTCACTATGTGAGTAGTTTTTGTCCGTTTCCATGAGAACTTTTTTGCGATTTATGAGTCAGGTAACATTATTTTGACTAGATCTGAAAAATGATCTGCTACCTGAAACTGGAGATTATGTTCGGCTATAAAGTTGGCAAATAGTATCTTGGCACATGTACTCTTATCCACATTTAATGCAGATTCCGCGAACATGGATTTCAGTAATGGCATATTTGTTGTCATGGTTAATATGATTTTACGAGATGGGGTTTCTGTATGAGGTCCTCCCCACCCCCAAATATGTGTTTCCGGTCAGTAGACCATCATTGTTTCTCATTGCTGACCATAGCACCACCCCCATTTTTTTTTTTTTAATAAAAAAAATTCACTTTGCCAAAATGGATTTGTGCATCTAATTGGGCTGGTTTTGCACAGTACTCTGAAGTGCTTGAAATATTACTTGATTTGTATATAATGTTAAAAAAAAAAAAAAAAAAAAAAAAAATGCCTACCCTAATTTTAAAACCAGTGCAATAGAACATACACATATTTTTGGGGGGCCTGATGTGTGATGTCATTCTTGCCACTGTAACAGACTTTAAAATCAGCTTTACAGTAAGAACAGAATGCATATTCATGTCCCTTTGAACTTGATTGCAACCACTGAAATTCCCATTTCAAACCATCACTGAATTTCATGTGATATTTTGGTTGCTTGTATTTTGGTGTTTTGGCATTGGTATGCTTAGACATCTTGACAAACTTTACACATCAGAGTTAAACCACCCAAGTTTTATGCCACCTGAGCTCTTGAGTAATCCAACCATAATCAATTAACATCTTTAATTGTCCAAATTACTTTTGATCATACATAGTAAAGACTCTAATCCATCTCGACAACTTTAAGTACTGCAGCAGAACATACCTTTCAGAGAGAACCAAAGTACTGTTTATTGTTTTATGCCAACTGAGCTCTTTTGTAACCCAACCATAATCAATTAACGTCTTTAATCCTTGTGGAATTACATCTGCTCACACAAAGTATAATCCACCTCGATAAACTTCAAACAATGAAGGCAGACAACCATGCCAACAGGATCAAAGAGTGAAATTAGCAACTATATTATTTTGCCCTGCTTAAGCCAGTTCACAGTCATGTGATGACAGGCATTATTACTGTAAATATACATGTACTACACTGGAACCAAAATGTGAAGGAAAAAAAAAATGGAAAAAATTAAATTTTTCACTAATAATTTTGGGTGCATGGGAGATTTCAGTGAGGGACAGGAGACACCCCTACACACAGGTGGAAAAAAAATGCGGTAGGTTCACATGTATGCATTAGATTGAAACCATTTTCATTTAGGTCCAACTAGTCTTCTAGGTAACACCATGTCAATATGACTTTCTGTTCATGAGGAGCAGCGATAAGATTCTCAAGATGGCTGCTGTGGTGGCCATATTGGACATCAGATTGGCACCATTTTCATTTAGAAACAACTAGACATCATAAGAAGTCTTTTCAAGAAAACCCATGTTAATATGAACATCCATTCAGGAGGATTAGCAATAACAAGATTTTCAAGATGTCTGCTGTGGCAACCATAATGGATGTCCGAGTGGCATCATTTTCATTTGCAACCAACTAGAAAATAGGATGAATGTGTTTTTAAAGTTTCATGGTTATCCTCCAAGTAGTTTAGGAAGAGTAGTGATAACAAACTTGTGCTTAACAGATGGATGGATGATGGATGACAGAGAACAGACCATCCCATAAGATCTCCTGGTCTATGACCAGTAGAGTACCTCGAAGGAATTGACGCTCTACTGGGTGCAAAGAATTTCCAGGAATTCAAGATAAGACTATTTCTTCCTTTTAACTGTTGAGTGCTGAAACCATTTCTGATATTATTCAGCAATAACAAGATTTTCAAATTAGCTGCTGTGGTGGATATATTGGATGTCAGATTGGCACCATTTTCATTTAGGAAAAATGAAACATCATTTGAAGTCTTTTGGTGAAAACCCTATGTCATAATGTTCATCCATTCAGGGGGAGTTGCGACAACAAGATTTTCAAGACAGCCATCATGGCAGCCATATTGGATGAATGACTGGCACCATTTTCATTTAGGATCAACTAGGTAACATAATAAGTCTATTGGTGAAAACCCCATGTTGATATAGCCATCCATTTGGAGGGAGTAGACATAATAATATTTTCAAAATAGCCACTATGGTGGCTATATTGAGGGTTAGTCATTTTCATTTAGGACCAACTAGACATTATAAAAACTCTTCTGATGAAAAATCCATGTCAAAATAGCGTTCCATTTAAGAGGAGTAGCAGAAACAAGATTTTCAAGATGGCCACATATTGGACATCAGATCAGCATAAATTTAAATTAGGATCAACAAAACATTATAAGAAGTCTTTTAGTGAAAACTCCATGCTGATATGAATATTCATTCATGAGAAGTAGTGATAACAAGATTTTCAACCTGGCCACTGTGGCAGCCAAATTAGACATCAAATTGGCACCATTTCAAAAGAAATATAAAGGACAAAAATGTGTGTTTTATTAGCACTTGCAAGTTATTTTCACATGTATCACTACAAATTTTGAAGGACAATCCACAGATTAGCCAAAGGCAAAAATTTAGTTGTTCACACTGTGTGAGTTTGACAAGAAATTGGGCTGACCACTTAACATGGATGTTTTCGTGATGTCGGCACCTTTTATGTACTATAATCAGCTATGTCTTCGTGCCAAAGGACCATCAAGTTCTCAAAGTTCTCAACAGTTGTCAGAATAAATGCAGCTTAGCCGCTGAGTAAGCACTTAATTAGGTTCTCATGGAAGCACTCTCGGGCTTAGCCCTGACAGTTGACTAATTCTTTTCATGTTTGAATAGTAGTGGACACATCACTTTCATGATGACTACACTGAAACCGAATTAAAAATTAAAATTAAAACATGAATTTCACATTACTTTTTTAATTGGTATGTATTTCTTACAGTGTTGTCACCAGTTGGCATTCCCCAACATTTTCATTTGATCGATATTTCATCAGATATTGTTATTTATTGAGAAAATACTTTTGCCAAAGAAGCTCTTAAAAAAAATATCCTTTCTTATGAAACCTTAGGAATTTCATGTTGTCAAACCATCATTCTCAATGATAAAATGAGCGACATATCAAACTTTCATTTGCCGATTTTTATTGTGACTTTTCAATGTTAAACAAATAAGAGCCTATGTTTTGCCTTTTCCATATGAAAAGGGATCCCAACCTACCTCTGCATTATAAGAAGGTTTGCAAGTTATCAAGGTGTGCTACAACAATAGAGCAGTTTACTGTGTTTTCTTGGAGCTTCTTCTTGCTGATAATAATTTCCATTCAAAACAAAGATCCAATGCAAACATGTGTACTGTTTCAATTTACATGCATATTAATTAAAATCTTGTTTATGCTCTGGGAGTGATTACCTGCAAACATAGCATCAAATGGAATGTGTGGTGAGGCAGGGGGAAAAACTCTTTTGCGAAATGAGGCAGCTATGGCATCAGGTATACCAATTTGGGAATTTTAAGTTCATTACAAACTTTGGAACTCACTACTCCATAATCAACCATATCTGTGAAACAAAGCTTTTCATGCACTGAGTACTCCTTTCATTTGCTTCCCTTGATCACATTTGCAAATTAGTAGGATAAACCACTGATTAATATTAGATAATGTAATTATGTTACCTACATAATAATATTTATAAAAATGTTTGATACAAAAGATGTAATTCACATGATAATACAAAGCAGGTCTTCTTTTAATTGACTGTAACAATACAACAAACACTTCCACAATTGGAGATCAAAACACAGCCAGCACTTAATTAGGTTCTCACAAAAACACTCAATGACATAGCTGTGACAGTAGATTGACAATTTTCATATATGAATACAAGAGGGCATATCACATTTATGATGATTACACTGAAACCGAATTAAAAGAGAGATTGAATTTCACTTGACAAAATTCATTTAATTAGTATTTATTTCTTAAAGTGCTGCCACCAGTAAGCATTTTACTGACATTTTCATGGATCAAAATTTTGGCAAATATTGTTATTTACAGTATACTGAGAATTTTTTTGGTAAAGAGAATTTAACAAAATATATGACTTCTTATTAAAAGTTGTGAATTTCATGATGCTGATTCAAATTTCTGTACATTAACTGCCATTTTCAATGATAAAACAAATGATTTATCAAAGCTTCATTTACCAGTTTTGATTGCAATTTTCTTCACATTCAACAAATAGGGGCCAATTCTTTTTTCATTTTCTAGAAAAAAAATCGGGATCCACACCTGAGTTATTGAGAGGTGTAATATACACTGTATATAGAAACAGGAGGGGTAAGTGACCACCTGGCTGAAATCTGCCTAACAGCAAATTACAAGCAGTAGGCCAAGAAATCTGGGTCAGTAAAATGCTTTTTGTATAAAAAAATTTCCAATGCTGTTGATTCCATATATTATGAAAACAACTGTTTCAAGGTTTCTCCAGCTTTTGTACCTTCATCCATGTTGACTTGCACATCAGCATCATTTTTCCAATATTGAAAGGCCCCAATGCCATGATACTTTCCATCAAAGTAGGTCAAATTCTGTTCAGCAGTTCTTTTTACATAATGTTTGGCAAATTAGCTAAAATTGTGCAAAATTAAAAGCCCTGCATGCCAGAATACTTTCTGTCAAATTTGGTCAAATTCTGATGTGCAGTTTCTGAGAAAATTACATTTAAGTATTTTCTATTTTAGTAATGGTGGCTATTTCTGTTAGTGGATTGGCATTTTTTGTATAAATCTGAAAGATCTCTATTCCAGGATGCTTTTGTCAAATTTGGTTCAAATTCTGATACACAGTTTTTGAGAAGTCATTTAAAAGTCTTTTTATTTTAGTACCGGTAATGGCAGCCAAATCTGACCATGACTATGCCTGGATGCTATGATCAAATTCTGTGAAGTGGTTTTTTTGAGAAGTAGTTTTTCTGTTTTTAGTAATGGTGTCCATATTAGATGACAGATCGACATCCACAGAACAAATGAGAAAGGCCTTGATGCCAGAATGCTTCCTTAAAAATCGATGTTTAAGTTGGTCAAGTGGTTTTTGAGAATTAATTGTAAAGAACAATTGTGAATGGATGACAGAAAATGCACAATTCCACAGGAAAACACTTCAAAAATGACAGCACAAAATGTTTCTTCCTCTTCAAATGCCACTTATAAATCTTATTGGTGCTATGCTAGGCCCTGTACATGGATTTCAAAAGTAACAGAAAAATGGTGTAGTTTTTATATGAAGGAATTTATGGTTTATGAAACAAGACAAAACATTCAAAATTTGATGGTTTGAAATCAAAATGATACATGTAACTCCACAGCAAGACAGAACATGCCAGTTTCAATTTGTACAAACAAAATAAAGGATGAAGCATACTGATATGTTTTTTTTCATAGAATGTTGGCCATCAAGAGGAATTCTTCAGTACCATTCCCCATACACAATACAGAAGATAGTTGCTCAGAATAACATTTTTTAGACTGAAAATTCCTAATAACTGCAAACTTTTGACAGAGTCACAGTTTACAACATTCTCCCAACTATGAGGTTAAATATAATTGAAGTATATTGACTGATTGAATAGTAAATTACCACAGGAGCTTGTCATTAGACAGTGTTTACATTTTTTCTGGATTGTACAATTTAGTTGTCTTTTATTACTAAATACTACTGTGAAAACAGTGCATCACCTCAGAACTCAGAAAGGGGAACGGAAGTTTACATCTGTATGGGATTCCCTTCTTCTGACTGGTCCATTTGCCAGTTACTAATTGTAGGTACATTTTTAGACCAATCAGAGTAGGGGGAATCCCATGCCGATGTAAACTTCCATTACACTTTCTATGTTTTGAGGTGATGCATTATTTTCAGTGTTATTTAGTGATAAAAGCTAATAAATTGTTCAATGCATGGCACAAGCTATTAATGTGGACAGTACTACAGTAATTGAATTTAACTCAGAAAAATGTGAAAGCAACACTTTGTAATGGAGAATTATCTGCTGGTATTACCCTGCCTTAGGAAAGCTAAGATGGTAGCTAACTGTCCATGTCTTTATTACATACAGGATATGATCCAAAACAAAGAAATGTGAATACTAACATCAAGTTCCTGTCGTAATTTTACACTTAATTTGGACAATTATACTTTACCACTTTTGTGGTTTTGTTGTTAAAAAAAGTATTTAAATCATACATTCATCTTTAATGAAACTGAATCACAATTTTAATGTGTACAATTAGTGATTCCTAAACCTGTTATGAAAATCAACTTACAACTTGTAGCTTAAGGTTATCAGCTTCATCTCTGATTTTAAAGTCCTTGTGGCATGCTTCCTCTAACTGTTTTTGTTGCTCCTTACCCTGACTCTCCACCTTTAAAATGTTCTAAATTAGAAGAAACAGAAATCTATTTTATGTGCTAGAAACATAGCCTATGTGACTGTGACATTTACGTAAGATATTATTTGGCTGACCATTTTCCATGTCAAATAGTGAACTTGTGTAAAAAGATTGAAGACAGTTGCAAATAACCTTGTGAAGACAAACACATGCACATGAAATATTAAGCAGATGGTATTAATGAAACTCATCTGTCACAGAATTTCTCCCATGAAAAGACCAGGGGACCAACCTATAAAAAAAGTAAGGGGTGGGTTTAATATCATACAAAGATAACCTTAGTAAATATTAGTCAAAGTTTTTTCACTAATAATTTTGGGTGCATGGGAGATTTCAGTGAGGGACAAGAGACACCCCTACACACAGGTGGAAAAAAAAATGCGGTAGGTTCACATGTATGCATTAGATTGAAACCATTTTCATTTAGGTCCAACTAGTCTTCTAGGTAACACCATGTCAATATGACTTTCTGTTCATGAGGAGCAGCGATAAGATTCTCAAGATGGCTGCTGTGGTGGCCATATTGGACATCAGATTGGCACCATTTTCATTTAGAAACAACTAGACATCATAAGAAGTCTTTTCAAGAAAACCCATGTTAATATGAACATCCATTCAGGAGGATTAGCAATAACAAGATTTTCAAGATGATGGCTGTGGCAACAATAATGGATGTCCGAGTGGCATCATTTTCATTTGCAACCAACTAGAAAATAGGATGAATGTGTTTTTAAAGTTTCATGGTTATCCTCCAAGTAGTTTAGGATGAGTAGTGATAACAAACTTGTGCTTAACAGATGGATGGATGATGGATGACAGAGAACAGACCATCCCATAAGATCTCCTGGTCTATGACCAGTAGAGTACCTCGAAGGAATTGACGCTCTACTGGGTGCAAAGAATTTCCAGGAATTCAAAATAAGACTATTTCTTCCTTTTAACTGTTGAGTGCTGAAACCATTTCTGATATTATTCAGCAATAACAAGATTTTCAAATTAGCTGCTGTGGTGGATATATTGGATGTCAGATTGGCACCATTTTCATTTAGGACAAATTAAACATCATTTGAAGTCTTTTGGTGAAAATCCTATGTCATAATGTTCATCCATTCAGGGGGAGTTGCGACAACAAGATTTTCAAGACAGCCATCATGGCAGCCATATTGGATGAATGACTGGCACCATTTTCATTTAGGATCAACTAGGTAACATAATAAGTCTATTGGTGAAAACCCCATGTTGATATAGCCATCCATTTGGAGGGAGTAGACATAATAATATTTTCAAAATAGCCACTATGGTGGCTATATTGAGGGTTAGTCATTTTCATTTAGGACCAACTAGACATTATAAAAACTCTTCTGATGAAAACCCCATGTCAAAATAACTTTCCATTTAAGAGGAGTAGCAAAAACAAGATTTTCAAGATGGCCACATATTGGACATCAGATCAGCATAATTTTAATTTAGGATCAACAAAACATTATAAGAAGTCTTTTAGTGAAAACTCCATGCTGATATGAATATTCATTCATGAGAAGTAGTGATAACAAGATTTCAACCTGGCCACTGTGGCAGCCAAATTAGACATCAAATCTGCACCATTTCAAAAGAAATATAAAGGACAAAAATGTGTGTTTTATTAGCACTTGCAAGTTATTTTCACATGTATCACTACAAATTTTGAAGGACAATCCACAGATTAGCCAAAGGCAAAAATTTAGTTGTTCAAACTGTGTGAGTTTGACAAGAAATTGGGCTGACCACTTAACATGGATGTTTTCGTGATGTCGGCACCTTTTATGTATTATAATCAGCTATGTCTTCGTGCCAAAGGACCATCAAGTTCTCAAAGTTCTCAACAGTTGTCAGAATAAATGCAGCTTAGCCACTGAGTAAGCACTTAATTAGGTTCTCATGGAAGCACTCTCGGGCTTAGCCCTGACAGTTGACTAATTCTTTTCATGTTTGAATAGTAGTGGACACATCACTTTCATGATGACTACACTGAAACCGAATTAAAAATTAAAATTAAAACATGAATTTCACATTACTTTTTTAATTGGTATGTATTTCTTACAGTGTTGTCACCAGTTGGCATTCCCCAACATTTTCATTTGATCGATATTTCATCAGATATTGTTATTTATTGAGAAAATACTTTTGCCAAAGAAGCTCTTAAAAAAAATATCCTTTCTTATGAAACCTTAGGAATTTCATGTTGTCAAACCATCATTCTCAATGATAAAATGAGCGACATATCAAACTTTCATTTGCCGATTTTTATTGTGATTTTTCAATGTTAAACAAATAAGAGCCTATGTTTTGCCTTTTCCATATGAAAAGGGATCCCAACCTACCTCTGCATTATAAGAAGGTTTGCAAGTTATCAAGGTGTGCTACAACAATAGAGCAGTTTACTGTGTTTTCTTGGAGCTTCTTCTTGCTGATAATAATTTCCATTCAAAACAAAGATCCAATGCAAACATGTGTACTGTTTCAATTTACATGCATATTAATTAAAATCTTGTTTATGCTCTGGGAGTGATTACCTGCAAACATAGCATCAAATGGAATGTGTGGTGAGGCAGGGGGAAAAACTCTTTTGCGAAATGAGGCAGCTATGGCATCAGGTATACCAATTTGGGAATTTTAAGTTCATTACAAACTTTGGAACTCACTACTCCATAATCAACCATATCTGTGAAACAAAGCTTTTCATGCACTGAGTACTCCTTTCATTTGCTTCCCTTGATCACATTTGCAAATTAGTAGGATAAACCACTGATTAATATTAGATAATGTAATTATCTTACCTACATAATAATATTTATAAAAGTGTTTGATACAAAAGATGTAATTCACATGATAATACAAAGCAGGTCTTCTTTTAATTGACTGTAACAATACAACAAACACTTTCAAAATTGGAGATCAAAACACAGCCAGCACTTAATTAGGTTCTCACAAAAACACTCAATGACATAGCTGTGACAGTAGATTGACAATTTTCATATATGAATACAAGAGGGCATATCACATTTATGATGATTACACTGAAACCGAATTAAAAGAGAGATTGAATTTCACTTGACAAAATTCATTTAATTAGTATTTATTTCTTAAAGTGCTGCCACCAGTAAGCATTACTGACATTTTCATGGATCAAAATTTTGGCAAATATTGTTATTTACAGTATACTGAGAATTCTTTTGGTAAAGAGAATTTAACAAAATATATGACTTCTTATTAAAAGTTGTGAATTTCATGATGCTGATTCAAATTTCTGTACATTAACTGCCATTTTCAATGATAAAACAAATGATTTATCAAAGCTTCATTTACCAGTTTTGATTGCAATTTTCTTCACATTCAACAAATCGGGGCCAATTCTTTTTTCATTTTCTAGAAAAAAAATCGGGATCCACACCTGAGTTATTGAGAGGTGTAATATACACTGTATATAGAAACAGGAGGGGTAAGTGACCACCTGGCTGAAATCTGCCTAACAGCAAATTACAAGCAGTTGGCCAAGAAATCTGGGTCAGTAAAATGCTTTTTGTATAAAAAAATTTCCAATGCTGTTGATTCCATATATTATGAAAACAACTGTTTCAAGGTTTCTCCAGCTTTTGTACCTTCATCCATGTTGACTTGCACATCAGCATCATTTGTCCAATATTGAAAGGCCCCAATGCCATGATACTTTCCATCAAAGTAGGTCAAATTCTGTTCAGCAGTTCTTTTTACATAATGTTTGGCAAATTAGCTAAAATTGTGCAAAATTAAAAGCCCTGCATGCCAGAATACTTTCTGTCAAATTTGGTCAAATTCTGATGTGCAGTTTCTGAGAAAATTACATTTAAGTATTTTCTATTTTAGTAATGGTGGCTATTTCTGTTAGTGGATTGGCATTTTTTGTATAAATCTGAAAGATCTCTATTCCAGGATGCTTTTGTCAAATTTGGTCAAATTCTGATACACAGTTTTTGAGAAGTCATTTAAAAGTCTTTTTATTTTAGTACCGGTAATGGCTGCCAAATCTGACCATGACTATGCCTGGATGCTATGATCAAATTCTGTGGAGTGTTTTTTTTGAGAAGTAGTTTTTCTGTTTTTAGTAATGGTGTCCATATTAGATGACAGATCGACATCCACAGAACAAATGAGAAAGGCCTTGATGCCAGAATGCTTCCTTAAAAATCGATGTTTAAGTTGGTCAAGTGGTTTTTGAGAATTAATTGTAAAGAACAATTGTGAATGGATGACAGAAAATGCACAATTCCACAGGAAAACACTTCAAAAATGACAGCACAAAATGTTTCTTCCTCTTCAAATGCCACTTATAAATCTTATTGGTGCTATGCTAGGCCCTGTACATGGATTTCAAAAGTAACAGAAAAATGGTGTAGTTTTTATATGAAGGAATTTATGGTTTATGAAACAAGACAAAACATTCAAAATTTGATGGTTTGAAATCAAAATGATACATGTAACTCCACAGCAAGACAGAACATGCCAGTTTCAATTTGTACAAACAAAATAAAGGATGAAGCATACTGATATGTTTTTTTTCATAAGAATGTTGGCCATCAAGAGGAATTCTTCAGTACCATTCCCCATACACAATACAGAAGATAGTTGCTCAGAATAACATTTTTTAGACTGAAAATTCCTAATAACTGCAAACTTTTCACAGAGTCACAGTTTACAACATTCTTCCAACTATGAGGTTAAATATAATTGAAGTATATTGACTGATTGAATAGTAAATTACCACAGGAGCTTGTCATTAGACAGTGTTTACATTTTTTCTGGATTGTACAATTTAGTTGTCTTTTATTACTAAATACTACTGTGAAAACAGTGCATCACCTCAGAACTCAGAAAGGGGAACGGAAGTTTACATCTGTATGGGATTCCCTTCTTCTGACTGGTCCATTTGCCAGTTACTAATTGTAGGTACATTTTTAGACCAATCAGAGTAGGGGGAATCCCATGCCGATGTTAACTTCCATTACACTTTCTATGTTTTGAGGTGATGCATTATTTTCAGTGTTATTTAGTGATAAAAGCTAATAAATTGTTCAATGCATGGCACAAGCTATTAATGTGGACAGTACTACAGTAATTGAATTTAACTCAGAAAAATGTGAAAGCAACACTCTGTAATGGAGAATTATCTGCTGGTATTACCCTGACTTAGGAAAGCTACGATGGTAGCTAACTGTGCAAGTCTTTATTACATACAGGATATGATCCAAAACAAAGAAATGTGAATACTAACATCAAGTTCCTGTCGTAATTTTACACTTAATTTGGACAATTATACTTGACCACTTTTGTGGTTTTGTTGTTAAAAAAAGTATTTAAATCATACATTCATCTTTAATGAAACTGAATCACAATTTTAATGTGTACAATTAGTGATTCCTAAACCTGTTATGAAAATCAACTTACAACTTGTAGCTTAAGGTTATCAGCTTCATCTCTGATTTTAAAGTCCTTGTGGCATGCTTCCTCTAACTGTTTTTGTTGCTCCTTACCCTGACTCTCCACCTTTAAAATGTTCTAAATTAGAAGAAACAGAAATCTATTTTATGTGCTAGAAACATAGCCTCTGTGACTGTGACATTTACGTAAGATATTATTTGGCTGACCATTTTCCATGTCAAATAGTGAACTTGTGTAAAAAGATTGAAGACAGTTGCAAATAACCTTGTGAAGACAAACACATGCACATGAAATATTAAGCAGATGGTATTAATGAAACTCATCTGTCACAGAATTTCTCCCATGAAAAGACCAGGGGACCAACCTATAAAAAAAGTAAGGGGTGGGTTTAATATCATACAAAGATAACCTTAGTAAATATTAGTCAAAGTTTTTTCACTAATAATTTTGGGTGCATGGGAGATTTCAGTGAGGGACAGGAGACACCCCTACACACAGGTGGAAAAAAAAATGCGGTAGGTTCACATGTATGCATTAGATTGAAACCATTTTCATTTAGGTCCAACTAGTCTTCTAGGTAACACCATGTCAATATGACTTTCTGTTCATGAGGAGCAGCGATAAGATTCTCAAGATGGCTGCTGTGGTGGCCATATTGGACATCAGATTGGCACCATTTTCATTTAGAAACAACTAGACATCATAAGAAGTCTTTTCAAGAAAACCCATGTTAATATGAACATCCATTCAGGAGGATTAGCAATAACAAGATTTTCAAGATGATGGCTGTGGCAACAATAATGGATGTCCGAGTGGCATCATTTTCATTTGCAACCAACTAGAAAATAGGATGAATGTGTTTTTAAAGTTTCATGGTTATCCTCCAAGTAGTTTAGGATGAGTAGTGATAACAAACTTGTGCTTAACAGATGGATGGATGATGGATGACAGAGAACAGACCATCCCATAAGATCTCCTGGTCTATGACCAGTAGAGTACCTCGAAGGAATTGACGCTCTACTGGGTGCAAAGAATTTCCAGGAATTCAAAATAAGACTATTTCTTCCTTTTAACTGTTGAGTGCTGAAACCATTTCTGATATTATTCAGCAATAACAAGATTTTCAAATTAGCTGCTGTGGTGGATATATTGGATGTCAGATTGGCACCATTTTCATTTAGGACAAATTAAACATCATTTGAAGTCTTTTGGTGAAAATCCTATGTCATAATGTTCATCCATTCAGGGGGAGTTGCGACAACAAGATTTTCAAGACAGCCATCATGGCAGCCATATTGGATGAATGACTGGCACCATTTTCATTTAGGATCAACTAGGTAACATAATAAGTCTATTGGTGAAAACCCCATGTTGATATAGCCATCCATTTGGAGGGAGTAGACATAATAATATTTTCAAAATAGCCACTATGGTGGCTATATTGAGGGTTAGTCATTTTCATTTAGGACCAACTAGACATTATAAAAACTCTTCTGATGAAAACCCCATGTCAAAATAACTTTCCATTTAAGAGGAGTAGCAAAAACAAGATTTTCAAGATGGCCACATATTGGACATCAGATCAGCATAATTTTAATTTAGGATCAACAAAACATTATAAGAAGTCTTTTAGTGAAAACTCCATGCTGATATGAATATTCATTCATGAGAAGTAGTGATAACAAGATTTCAACCTGGCCAAATTAGACATCAAATTGGCACCATTTCAAAAGAAATATAAAGGACAAAAATGTGTGTTTTATTAGCACTTGCAAGTTATTTTCACATGTATCACTACAAATTTTGAAGGACAAAGGCAAAAATTTAGTTGTTCAAACTGTGTGAGTTTGACAAGAAATTGGGCTGACCACTTAACATGGATGTTTTCGTGATGTCGGCACCTTTTATGTATTATAATCAGCTATGTCTTCATGCCAAAGGACCATCAAGTTCTCAAAGTTCTCAACAGTTGTCAGAATAAATGCAGCTTAGCCGCTGAGTAAGCACTTAATTAGGTTCTCATGGAAGCACTCTCGGGCTTAGCCCAGACAGTGGACTAATTCTTTTCATGTTTGAATAGTAGTGGACACATCACTTTCATGATGACTACACTGAAACCGAATTAAAAATTAAAATTAAAACATGAATTTCACATTACTTTTTTAATTGGTATGTATTTCTTACAGTGTTGTCACCAGTTGGCATTCCCCAACATTTTCATTTGATCGATATTTCATCAGATATTGTTATTTATTGAGAAAATACTTTTGCCAAAGAAGCTCTTAAAAAAAATATCCTTTCTTATGAAACCTTAGGAATTTCATGTTGTCAAACCATCATTCTCAATGATAAAATGAGCGACATATCAAACTTTCATTTGCCGATTTTTATTGTGATTTTTCAATGTTAAACAAATAAGAGCCTATGTTTTGCCTTTTCCATATGAAAAGGGATCCCAACCTACCTCTGCATTATAAGAAGGTTTGCAAGTTATCAAGGTGTGCTACAACAATAGAGCAGTTTACTGTGTTTTCTTGGAGCTTCTTCTTGCTGATAATAATTTCCATTCAAAACAAAGATCCAATGCAAACATGTGTACTGTTTCAATTTACATGCATATTAATTAAAATCTTGTTTATGCTCTGGGAGTGATTACCTGCAAACATAGCATCAAATGGAATGTGTGGTGAGGCAGGGGGAAAAACTCTTTTGCGAAATGAGGCAGCTATGGCATCAGGTATACCAATTTGGGAATTTTAAGTTCATTACAAACTTTGGAACTCACTACTCCATAATCAACCATATCTGTGAAACAAAGCTTTTCATGCACTGAGTACTCCTTTCATTTGCTTCCCTTGATCACATTTGCAAATTAGTAGGATAAACCACTGATTAATATTAGATAATGTAATTATCTTACCTACATAATAATATTTATAAAAGTGTTTGATACAAAAGATGTAATTCACATGATAATACAAAGCAGGTCTTCTTTTAATTGACTGTAACAATACAACAAACACTTCCACAATTGGAGATCAAAACACAGCCAGCACTTAATTAGGTTCTCACAAAAACACTCATGGACATAGCTGTGACAGTAGATTGACAATTTTCACATATGAATACAAGAGGGCATATCACATTTATGATGATTACACTGAAACCGAATTAAAAGAGAGATTGAATTTCACTTGACAAAATTCATTTAATTAGTATTTATTTCTTAAAGTGCTGCCACCAGTAAGCATTACTGACATTTTCATGGATCAAAATTTTGGCAAATATTGTTATTTACAGTATACTGAGAATTCTTTTGGTAAAGAGAATTTAACAAAATATATGACTTCTTATTAAAAGTTGTGAATTTCATGATGCTGATTCAAATTTCTGTACATTAACTGCCATTTTCAATGATAAAACAAATGATTTATCAAAGCTTCATTTACCAGTTTTGATTGCAATTTTCTTCACATTCAACAAATCGGGGCCAATTCTTTTTTCATTTTCTAGAAAAAAAATCGGGATCCACACCTGAGTTATTGAGAGGTGTAATATACACTGTATATAGAAACAGGAGGGGTAAGTGACCACCTGGCTGAAATCTGCCTAACAGCAAATTACAAGCAGTTGGCCAAGAAATCTGGGTCAGTAAAATGCTTTTTGTATAAAAAAATTTCCAATGCTGTTGATTCCATATATTATGAAAACAACTGTTTCAAGGTTTCTCCAGCTTTTGTACCTTCATCCATGTTGACTTGCACATCAGCATCATTTGTCCAATATTGAAAGGCCCCAATGCCATGATACTTTCCATCAAAGTAGGTCAAATTCTGTTCAGCAGTTTTTTTTACATAATGTTTGGCAAATTAGCTAAAATTGTGCAAAATTAAAAGCCCTGCATGCCAGAATACTTTCTGCCAAATTTGGTCAAATTCTGATGTGCAGTTTCTGAGAAAATTACATTTAGGTATTTTCTATTTTAGTAATGGTGGCTATTTCTGTTAGTGGATTGGCATTTTTTGTATAAATCTGAAAGATCTCTATTCCAGGATGCTTTTGTCAAATTTGGTTCAAATTCTGATACACAGTTTTTGAGAAGTCATTTAAAAGTCTTTTTATTTTAGTACCGGTAATGGCAGCCAAATCTGACCATGACTATGCCTGGATGCTATGATCAAATTCTGTGGAGTGGTTTTTTTGATAAGTAGTTTTTCTGTTTTTAGTAATGGTGTCCATATTAGATGACAGATCGACATCCACAGAACAAATGAGAAAGGCCTTGATGCCAGAATGCTTCCTTAAAAATCGATGTTTAAGTTGGTCAAGTGGTTTTTGAGAATTAATTGTAAAGAACAATTGTGAATGGATGACAGAAAATGCACAATTCCACAGGAAAACACTTCAAAAATGACAGCACAAAATGTTTCTTCCTCTTCAAATGCCACTTATAAATCTTATTGGTGCTATGCTAGGCTCTGTACATGGATTTCAAAAGTAACAGAAAAATGGTGTAGTTTTTATATGAAGGAATTTATGGTTTATGAAACAAGACAAAACATTCAAAATTTGATGGTTTGAAATCAAAATGATACATGTAACTCCACAGCAAGACAGAACATGCCAGTTTCAATTTGTACAAACAAAATAAAGGATGAAGCATACTGATATGTTTTTTTTCATAAGAATGTTGGCCATCAAAAGGAATTCTTCAGTACCATTCCCCATACACAATACAGAAGATAGTTGCTCAGAATAACATTTTTTAGACTGAAAATTTCCTAATAACTGCAAACTTTTGACAGAGTCACAGTTTACAACATTCTCCCAACTATGAGGTTAAATATAATTGAAGTATATTGACTGATTGAATAGTAAATTACCACAGGAGCTTGTCATTAGACAGTGTTTACATTTTTTCTGGATTGTACAATTTAGTTGTCTTTTATTACTAAATACTACTGTAAAAACAGTGCATCACCTCAGAACTCAGAAAGGGGAACAGAAGTTTACATCTGTATGGGATTCCCTTCTTCTGACTGGTCCATTTGCCAGTTACTAATTGTAGGTACATTTTTAGACCAATCAGAGTAGGGGGAATCCCATGCCGATGTTAACTTCCATTACACTTTCTATGTTTTGAGGTGATGCATTATTTTCAGTGTTATTTAGTGATAAAAGCTAATAAATTGTTCAATGCATGGCACAAGCTATTAATGTGGACAGTACTACAGTAATTGAATTTAACTCAGAAAAATGTGAAAGCAACACTCTGTAATGGAGAATTATCTGCTGGTATTACCCTGCCTTAGGAAAGCTAAGATGCTAGCTAACTGTCCATGTCTTTATTACATACAGGATATGATCCAAAACAAAGAAATGTGAACACAAACATCAAGTTCCTGTCGTAATTTTACACTTAATTTGGACAATTATACTTTACCACTTTTGTGGTTTTGTTGTTAAAAAAAGTATTTAAATCATACATTCATCTTTAATGAAACTGAATCACAATTTTAATGTGTACAATTAGTGATTCCTAAACCTGTTATGAAAATCAACTTACAACTTGTAGCTTAAGGTTATCAGCTTCATCTCTGATTTTAAAGTCCTTGTGGCATGCTTCCTCTAACTGTTTTTGTTGCTCCTTACCCTGACTCTCCACCTTTGAAATGTTCTAAATTAGAAGAAACAGAAATCTATTTTATGTGCTAGAATCATAGCCTCTGTGACTGTGACATTTACGTAAGATATTATTTGGCTGACCATTTTCCATGTCAAATAGTGAACTTGTGTAAAAAGATTGAAGACAGTTGCAAATAACCTTGTGAAGACAAACACATGCACGTGAAATATTAAGCAGATGGTATTAATGAAACTCATCTGTCACAGAATTTCTCCCATGAAAAGACCAGGGGGCCAACCTATAAAAAAAGTAAGGGGTGGGTTTAATATCATACAAAGATAACCTTAGAAAATATTAGTCAAAGTTTTTTCACTAATAATTTTGGGTGCATGGGAGATTTCAGTGAGGGACAGGAGACACCCCTACACACAGGTGGAAAAAAAAAATGCGGTAGGTTCACATGTATGCATTAGATTGAAACCATTTTCATTTAGGTCCAACTAGTCTTCTAGGTAACACCATGTCAATATGACTTTCTGTTCATGAGGAGCAGCGATAAGATTCTCAAGATGGCTGCTGTGGTGGCCATATTGGACATCAGATTGGCACCATTTTCATTTAGAAACAACTAGACATCATAAGAAGTCTTTTCAAGAAAACCCATGTTAATATGAACATCCATTCAGGAGGATTAGCAATAACAAGATTTTCAAGATGATGGCTGTGGCAACAATAATGGATGTCCGAGTGGCATCATTTTCATTTGCAACCAACTAGAAAATAGGATGAATGTGTTTTTAAAGTTTCATGGTTATCCTCCAAGTAGTTTAGGATGAGTAGTGATAACAAACTTGTGCTTAACAGATGGATGGATGATGGATGACAGAGAACAGACCATCCCATAAGATCTCCTGGTCTATGACCAGTAGAGTACCTCGAAGGAATTGACGCTCTACTGGGTGCAAAGAATTTCCAGGAATTCAAAATAAGACTATTTCTTCCTTTTAACTGTTGAGTGCTGAAACCATTTCTGATATTATTCAGCAATAACAAGATTTTCAAATTAGCTGCTGTGGTGGATATATTGGATGTCAGATTGGCACCATTTTCATTTAGGACAAATTAAACATCATTTGAAGTCTTTTGGTGAAAATCCTATGTCATAATGTTCATCCATTCAGGGGGAGTTGCGACAACAAGATTTTCAAGACAGCCATCATGGCAGCCATATTGGATGAATGACTGGCACCATTTTCATTTAGGATCAACTAGGTAACATAATAAGTCTATTGGTGAAAACCCCATGTTGATATAGCCATCCATTTGGAGGGAGTAGACATAATAATATTTTCAAAATAGCCACTATGGTGGCTATATTGAGGGTTAGTCATTTTCATTTAGGACCAACTAGACATTATAAAAACTCTTCTGATGAAAACCCCATGTCAAAATAACTTTCCATTTAAGAGGAGTAGCAAAAACAAGATTTTCAAGATGGCCACATATTGGACATCAGATCAGCATAATTTTAATTTAGGATCAACAAAACATTATAAGAAGTCTTTTAGTGAAAACTCCATGCTGATATGAATATTCATTCATGAGAAGTAGTGATAACAAGATTTCAACCTGGCCACTGTGGCAGCCAAATTAGACATCAAATTGGCACCATTTCAAAAGAAATATAAAGGACAAAAATGTGTGTTTTATTAGCACTTGCAAGTTATTTTCACATGTATCACTACAAATTTTAAAGGACAATCCAAAGATTAGCCAAAGGCAAAAATTTAGTTGTTCACACTGTGTGAGTTTGACAAGAAATTGGGCTGACCACTTAACATGGATGTTTTCGTGATGTCGGCACCTTTTATGTATTATAATCAGCTATGTCTTCATGCCAAAGGACCATCAAGTTCTCAAAGTTCTCAACAGTTGTCAGAATAAATGCAGCTTAGCCGCTGAGTAAGCACTTAATTAGGTTCTCATGGAAGCACTCTCGGGCTTAGCCCTGACAGTTGACTAATTCTTTTCATGTTTGAATAGTAGTGGACACATCACTTTCATGATGACTACACTGAAACCGAATTAAAAATTAAAATTAAAACATGAATTTCACATTACTTTTTTAATTGGTATGTATTTCTTACAGTGTTGTCACCAGTTGGCATTCCCCAACATTTTCATTTGATCAATATGTCATCAGATATCGTTATTTATTGAGAAAATACTTTTGCCAAAGAAGCTCTTAAAAAAAATATCCTTTCTTATGAAACCTTAGGAATTTCATGTTGTCAAACCATCATTCTCAATGATAAAATGAGCGACATATCAAACTTTCATTTGCCGATTTTTATTGTGATTTTTCAATGTTAAACAAATAAGAGCCTATGTTTTGCCTTTTCCATATGAAAAGGGATCCCAACCTACCTCTGCATTATAAGAAGGTTTGCAAGTTATCAAGGTGTGCTACAACAATAGAGCAGTTTACTGTGTTTTCTTGGAGCTTCTTCTTGCTGATAATAATTTCCATTCAAAACAAAGATCCAATGCAAACATGTGTACTGTTTCAATTTACATGCATATTAATTAAAATCTTGTTTATGCTCTGGGAGTGATTACCTGCAAACATAGCATCAAATGGAATGTGTGGTGAGGCAGGGGGAAAAACTCTTTTGCGAAATGAGGCAGCTATGGCATCAGGTATACCAATTTGGGAATTTTAAGTTCATTACAAACTTTGGAACTCACTACTCCATAATCAACCATATCTGTGAAACAAAGCTTTTCATTCACTGAGTACTCCTTTCATTTGCTTCCCTTGATCACATTTGCAAATTAGTAGGATAAACCACTGATTAATATTAGATACTGTAATTATCTTACCTACATAATAATATTTATAAAAGTGTTTGATACAAAAGATGTAATTCACATGATAATACAAAGCAGGTCTTCTTTTAATTGACTGTAACAATACAACAAACACTTTCAAAATTGGAGATCAAAACACAGCCAGCACTTAATTAGGTTCTCACAAAAACACTCATGGACATAGCTGTGACAGTAGATTGACAATTTTCACATATGAATACAAGAGGGCATATCACATTTATGATGATTACACTGAAACCGAATTAAAAGAGAGATTGAATTTCACTTGACAAAATTCATTTAATTAGTATTTATTTCTTAAAGTGCTGCCACCAGTAAGCATTACTGACATTTTCATGGATCAAAATTTTGGCAAATATTGTTATTTACAGTATACTGAGAATTCTTTTGGTAAAGAGAATTTAACAAAATATATGACTTCTTATTAAAAGTTGTGAATTTCATGATGCTGATTCAAATTTCTGTACATTAACTGCCATTTTCAATGATAAAACAAATGATTTATCAAAGCTTCATTTACCAGTTTTGATTGCAATTTTCTTCACATTCAACAAATAGGGGCCAATTCTTTTTTCATTTTCTAGAAAAAAAATCGGGATCCACACCTGAGTTATTGAGAGGTGTAATATACACTGTATATAGAAACAGGAGGGGTAAGTGACCACCTGGCTGAAATCTGCCTAACAGCAAATTACAAGCAGTTGGCCAAGAAATCTGGGTCAGTAAAATGCTTTTTGTATAAAAAAATTTCCAATGCTGTTGATTCCATATATTATGAAAACAACTGTTTCAAGGTTTCTCCAGCTTTTGTACCTTCATCCATGTTGACTTGCACATCAGCATCATTTGTCCAATATTGAAAGGCCCCAATGCCATGATACTTTCCATCAAAGTAGGTCAAATTCTGTTCAGCAGTTTTTTTTACATAATGTTTGGCAAATTAGCTAAAATTGTGCAAAATTAAAAGCCCTGCATGCCAGAATACTTTCTGCCAAATTTGGTCAAATTCTGATGTGCAGTTTCTGAGAAAATTACATTTAGGTATTTTCTATTTTAGTAATGGTGGCTATTTCTGTTAGTGGATTGGCATTTTTTGTATAAATCTGAAAGATCTCTATTCCAGGATGCTTTTGTCAAATTTGGTTCAAATTCTGATACACAGTTTTTGAGAAGTCATTTAAAAGTCTTTTTATTTTAGTACCGGTAATGGCAGCCAAATCTGACCATGACTATGCCTGGATGCTATGATCAAATTCTGTGGAGTGGTTTTTTTGATAAGTAGTTTTTCTGTTTTTAGTAATGGTGTCCATATTAGATGACAGATCGACATCCACAGAACAAATGAGAAAGGCCTTGATGCCAGAATGCTTCCTTAAAAATCGATGTTTAAGTTGGTCAAGTGGTTTTTGAGAATTAATTGTAAAGAACAATTGTGAATGGATGACAGAAAATGCACAATTCCACAGGAAAACACTTCAAAAATGACAGCACAAAATGTTTCTTCCTCTTCAAATGCCACTTATAAATCTTATTGGTGCTATGCTAGGCTCTGTACATGGATTTCAAAAGTAACAGAAAAATGGTGTAGTTTTTATATGAAGGAATTTATGGTTTATGAAACAAGACAAAACATTCAAAATTTGATGGTTTGAAATCAAAATGATACATGTAACTCCACAGCAAGACAGAACATGCCAGTTTCAATTTGTACAAACAAAATAAAGGATGAAGCATACTGATATGTTTTTTTTCATAAGAATGTTGGCCATCAAAAGGAATTCTTCAGTACCATTCCCCATACACAATACAGAAGATAGTTGCTCAGAATAACATTTTTTAGACTGAAAATTTCCTAATAACTGCAAACTTTTGACAGAGTCACAGTTTACAACATTCTCCCAACTATGAGGTTAAATATAATTGAAGTATATTGACTGATTGAATAGTAAATTACCACAGGAGCTTGTCATTAGACAGTGTTTACATTTTTTCTGGATTGTACAATTTAGTTGTCTTTTATTACTAAATACTACTGTAAAAACAGTGCATCACCTCAGAACTCAGAAAGGGGAACAGAAGTTTACATCTGTATGGGATTCCCTTCTTCTGACTGGTCCATTTGCCAGTTACTAATTGTAGGTACATTTTTAGACCAATCAGAGTAGGGGGAATCCCATGCCGATGTTAACTTCCATTACACTTTCTATGTTTTGAGGTGATGCATTATTTTCAGTGTTATTTAGTGATAAAAGCTAATAAATTGTTCAATGCATGGCACAAGCTATTAATGTGGACAGTACTACAGTAATTGAATTTAACTCAGAAAAATGTGAAAGCAACACTCTGTAATGGAGAATTATCTGCTGGTATTACCCTGCCTTAGGAAAGCTAAGATGCTAGCTAACTGTCCATGTCTTTATTACATACAGGATATGATCCAAAACAAAGAAATGTGAACACAAACATCAAGTTCCTGTCGTAATTTTACACTTAATTTGGACAATTATACTTTACCACTTTTGTGGTTTTGTTGTTAAAAAAAGTATTTAAATCATACATTCATCTTTAATGAAACTGAATCACAATTTTAATGTGTACAATTAGTGATTCCTAAACCTGTTATGAAAATCAACTTACAACTTGTAGCTTAAGGTTATCAGCTTCATCTCTGATTTTAAAGTCCTTGTGGCATGCTTCCTCTAACTGTTTTTGTTGCTCCTTACCCTGACTCTCCACCTTTGAAATGTTCTAAATTAGAAGAAACAGAAATCTATTTTATGTGCTAGAATCATAGCCTCTGTGACTGTGACATTTACGTAAGATATTATTTGGCTGACCATTTTCCATGTCAAATAGTGAACTTGTGTAAAAAGATTGAAGACAGTTGCAAATAACCTTGTGAAGACAAACACATGCACGTGAAATATTAAGCAGATGGTATTAATGAAACTCATCTGTCACAGAATTTCTCCCATGAAAAGACCAGGGGGCCAACCTATAAAAAAAGTAAGGGGTGGGTTTAATATCATACAAAGATAACCTTAGAAAATATTAGTCAAAGTTTTTTCACTAATAATTTTGGGTGCATGGGAGATTTCAGTGAGGGACAGGAGACACCCCTACACACAGGTGGAAAAAAAAATGCGGTAGGTTCACATGTATGCATTAGATTGAAACCATTTTCATTTAGGTCCAACTAGTCTTCTAGGTAACACCATGTCAATATGACTTTCTGTTCATGAGGAGCAGCGATAAGATTCTCAAGATGGCTGCTGTGGTGGCCATATTGGACATCAGATTGGCACCATTTTCATTTAGAAACAACTAGACATCATAAGAAGTCTTTTCAAGAAAACCCATGTTAATATGAACATCCATTCAGGAGGATTAGCAATAACAAGATTTTCAAGATGATGGCTGTGGCAACAATAATGGATGTCCGAGTGGCATCATTTTCATTTGCAACCAACTAGAAAATAGGATGAATGTGTTTTTAAAGTTTCATGGTTATCCTCCAAGTAGTTTAGGATGAGTAGTGATAACAAACTTGTGCTTAACAGATGGATGGATGATGGATGACAGAGAACAGACCATCCCATAAGATCTCCTGGTCTATGACCAGTAGAGTACCTCGAAGGAATTGACGCTCTACTGGGTGCAAAGAATTTCCAGGAATTCAAAATAAGACTATTTCTTCCTTTTAACTGTTGAGTGCTGAAACCATTTCTGATATTATTCAGCAATAACAAGATTTTCAAATTAGCTGCTGTGGTGGATATATTGGATGTCAGATTGGCACCATTTTCATTTAGGACAAATTAAACATCATTTGAAGTCTTTTGGTGAAAATCCTATGTCATAATGTTCATCCATTCAGGGGGAGTTGCGACAACAAGATTTTCAAGACAGCCATCATGGCAGCCATATTGGATGAATGACTGGCACCATTTTCATTTAGGATCAACTAGGTAACATAATAAGTCTATTGGTGAAAACCCCATGTTGATATAGCCATCCATTTGGAGGGAGTAGACATAATAATATTTTCAAAATAGCCACTATGGTGGCTATATTGAGGGTTAGTCATTTTCATTTAGGACCAACTAGACATTATAAAAACTCTTCTGATGAAAACCCCATGTCAAAATAACTTTCCATTTAAGAGGAGTAGCAAAAACAAGATTTTCAAGATGGCCACATATTGGACATCAGATCAGCATAATTTTAATTTAGGATCAACAAAACATTATAAGAAGTCTTTTAGTGAAAACTCCATGCTGATATGAATATTCATTCATGAGAAGTAGTGATAACAAGATTTCAACCTGGCCACTGTGGCAGCCAAATTAGACATCAAATTGGCACCATTTCAAAAGAAATATAAAGGACAAAAATGTGTGTTTTATTAGCACTTGCAAGTTATTTTCACATGTATCACTACAAATTTTAAAGGACAATCCAAAGATTAGCCAAAGGCAAAAATTTAGTTGTTCACACTGTGTGAGTTTGACAAGAAATTGGGCTGACCACTTAACATGGATGTTTTCGTGATGTCGGCACCTTTTATGTATTATAATCAGCTATGTCTTCATGCCAAAGGACCATCAAGTTCTCAAAGTTCTCAACAGTTGTCAGAATAAATGCAGCTTAGCCGCTGAGTAAGCACTTAATTAGGTTCTCATGGAAGCACTCTCGGGCTTAGCCCTGACAGTTGACTAATTCTTTTCATGTTTGAATAGTAGTGGACACATCACTTTCATGATGACTACACTGAAACCGAATTAAAAATTAAAATTAAACATGAATTTCACATTACTTTTTTAATTGGTATGTATTTCTTACAGTGTTGTCACCAGTTGGCATTCCCCAACATTTTCATTTGATCAATATGTCATCAGATATCGTTATTTATTGAGAAAATACTTTTGCCAAAGAAGCTCTTAAAAAAAATATCCTTTCTTATGAAACCTTAGGAATTTCATGTTGTCAAACCATCATTCTCAATGATAAAATGAGCGACATATCAAACTTTCATTTGCCGATTTTTATTGTGATTTTTCAATGTTAAACAAATAAGAGCCTATGTTTTGCCTTTTCCATATGAAAAGGGATCCCAACCTACCTCTGCATTATAAGAAGGTTTGCAAGTTATCAAGGTGTGCTACAACAATAGAGCAGTTTACTGTGTTTTCTTGGAGCTTCTTCTTGCTGATAATAATTTCCATTCAAAACAAAGATCCAATGCAAACATGTGTACTGTTTCAATTTACATGCATATTAATTAAAATCTTGTTTATGCTCTGGGAGTGATTACCTGCAAACATAGCATCAAATGGAATGTGTGGTGAGGCAGGGGGAAAAACTCTTTTGCGAAATGAGGCAGCTATGGCATCAGGTATACCAATTTGGGAATTTTAAGTTCATTACAAACTTTGGAACTCACTACTCCATAATCAACCATATCTGTGAAACAAAGCTTTTCATTCACTGAGTACTCCTTTCATTTGCTTCCCTTGATCACATTTGCAAATTAGTAGGATAAACCACTGATTAATATTAGATACTGTAATTATCTTACCTACATAATAATATTTATAAAAGTGTTTGATACAAAAGATGTAATTCACATGATAATACAAAGCAGGTCTTCTTTTAATTGACTGTAACAATACAACAAACACTTTCAAAATTGGAGATCAAAACACAGCCAGCACTTAATTAGGTTCTCACAAAAACACTCATGGACATAGCTGTGACAGTAGATTGACAATTTTCACATATGAATACAAGAGGGCATATCACATTTATGATGATTACACTGAAACCGAATTAAAAGAGAGATTGAATTTCACTTGACAAAATTCATTTAATTAGTATTTATTTCTTAAAGTGCTGCCACCAGTAAGCATTACTGACATTTTCATGGATCAAAATTTTGGCAAATATTGTTATTTACAGTATACTGAGAATTCTTTTGGTAAAGAGAATTTAACAAAATATATGACTTCTTATTAAAAGTTGTGAATTTCATGATGCTGATTCAAATTTCTGTACATTAACTGCCATTTTCAATGATAAAACAAATGATTTATCAAAGCTTCATTTACCAGTTTTGATTGCAATTTTCTTCACATTCAACAAATAGGGGCCAATTCTTTTTTCATTTTCTAGAAAAAAAATCGGGATCCACACCTGAGTTATTGAGAGGTGTAATATACACTGTATATAGAAACAGGAGGGGTAAGTGACCACCTGGCTGAAATCTGCCTAACAGCAAATTACAAGCAGTTGGCCAAGAAATCTGGGTCAGTAAAATGCTTTTTGTATAAAAAAATTTCCAATGCTGTTGATTCCATATATTATGAAAACAACTGTTTCAAGGTTTCTCCAGCTTTTGTACCTTCATCCATGTTGACTTGCACATCAGCATCATTTGTCCAATATTGAAAGGCCCCAATGCCATGATACTTTCCATCAAAGTAGGTCAAATTCTGTTCAGCAGTTTTTTTTACATAATGTTTGGCAAATTAGCTAAAATTGTGCAAAATTAAAAGCCCTGCATGCCAGAATACTTTCTGCCAAATTTGGTCAAATTCTGATGTGCAGTTTCTGAGAAAATTACATTTAGGTATTTTCTATTTTAGTAATGGTGGCTATTTCTGTTAGTGGATTGGCATTTTTTGTATAAATCTGAAAGATCTCTATTCCAGGATGCTTTTGTCAAATTTGGTTCAAATTCTGATACACAGTTTTTGAGAAGTCATTTAAAAGTCTTTTTATTTTAGTACCGGTAATGGCAGCCAAATCTGACCATGACTATGCCTGGATGCTATGATCAAATTCTGTGGAGTGGTTTTTTTGATAAGTAGTTTTTCTGTTTTTAGTAATGGTGTCCATATTAGATGACAGATCGACATCCACAGAACAAATGAGAAAGGCCTTGATGCCAGAATGCTTCCTTAAAAATCGATGTTTAAGTTGGTCAAGTGGTTTTTGAGAATTAATTGTAAAGAACAATTGTGAATGGATGACAGAAAATGCACAATTCCACAGGAAAACACTTCAAAAATGACAGCACAAAATGTTTCTTCCTCTTCAAATGCCACTTATAAATCTTATTGGTGCTATGCTAGGCTCTGTACATGGATTTCAAAAGTAACAGAAAAATGGTGTAGTTTTTATATGAAGGAATTTATGGTTTATGAAACAAGACAAAACATTCAAAATTTGATGGTTTGAAATCAAAATGATACATGTAACTCCACAGCAAGACAGAACATGCCAGTTTCAATTTGTACAAACAAAATAAAGGATGAAGCATACTGATATGTTTTTTTTCATAAGAATGTTGGCCATCAAGAGGAATTCTTCAGTACCATTCCCCATACACAATACAGAAGATAGTTGCTCAGAATAACATTTTTTAGACTGAAAATTCCTAATAACTGCAAACTTTTGACAGAGTCACAGTTTACAACATTCTCCCAACTATGAGGTTAAATATAATTGAAGTATATTGACTGATTGAATAGTAAATTACCACAGGAGCTTGTCATTAGACAGTGTTTACATTTTTTCTGGATTGTACAATTTAGTTGTCTTTTATTACTAAATACTACTGTAAAAACAGTGCATCACCTCAGAACTCAGAAAGGGGAACAGAAGTTTACATCTGTATGGGATTCCCTTCTTCTGACTGGTCCATTTGCCAGTTACTAATTGTAGGTACATTTTTAGACCAATCAGAGTAGGGGGAATCCCATGCCGATGTTAACTTCCATTACACTTTCTATGTTTTGAGGTGATGCATTATTTTCAGTGTTATTTAGTGATAAAAGCTAATAAATTGTTCAATGCATGGCACAAGCTATTAATGTGGACAGTACTACAGTAATTGAATTTAACTCAGAAAAATGTGAAAGCAACACTCTGTAATGGAGAATTATCTGCTGGTATTACCCTGCCTTAGGAAAGCTAAGATGCTAGCTAACTGTCCATGTCTTTATTACATACAGGATATGATCCAAAACAAAGAAATGTGAACACAAACATCAAGTTCCTGTCGTAATTTTACACTTAATTTGGACAATTATACTTGACCACTTTTGTGGTTTTGTTGTTAAAAAAAGTATTTAAATCATACATTCATCTTTAATAAAACTGAATCACAATTTTAATGTGTACAATTAGTGATTCCTAAACCTGTTATGAAAATCAACTTACAACTTGTAGCTTAAGGTTATCAGCTTCATCTCTGATTTTAAAGTCCTTGTGGCATGCTTCCTCTAACTGTTTTTGTTGCTCCTTACCCTGACTCTCCACCTTTAAAATGTTCTAAATTAGAAGAAACAGAAATCTATTTTATGTGCTAGAAACATAGCCTCTGTGACTGTGACATTTACGTAAGATATTATTTGGCTGACCATTTTCCATGTCAAATAGTGAACTTGTGTAAAAAGATTGAAGACAGTTGCAAATAACCTTGTGAAGACAAACACATGCACATGAAATATTAAGCAGATGGTATTAATGAAACTCATCTGTCACAGAATTTCTCCCATGAAAAGACCAGGGGACCAACCTATAAAAAAAGTAAGGGGTGGGTTTAATATCATACAAAGATAACCTTAGTAAATATTAGTCAAAGTTTTTTCACTAATAATTTTGGGTGCATGGGAGATTTCAGTGAGGGACAGGAGACACCCCTACACACAGGTGGAAAAAAAAATGCGGTAGGTTCACATGTATGCATTAGATTGAAACCATTTTCATTTAGGTCCAACTAGTCTTCTAGGTAACACCATGTCAATATGACTTTCTGTTCATGAGGAGCAGCGATAAGATTCTCAAGATGGCTGCTGTGGTGGCCATATTGGACATCAGATTGGCACCATTTTCATTTAGAAACAACTAGACATCATAAGAAGTCTTTTCAAGAAAACCCATGTTAATATGAACATCCATTCAGGAGGATTAGCAATAACAAGATTTTCAAGATGATGGCTGTGGCAACAATAATGGATGTCCGAGTGGCATCATTTTCATTTGCAACCAACTAGAAAATAGGATGAATGTGTTTTTAAAGTTTCATGGTTATCCTCCAAGTAGTTTAGGATGAGTAGTGATAACAAACTTGTGCTTAACAGATGGATGGATGATGGATGACAGAGAACAGACCATCCCATAAGATCTCCTGGTCTATGACCAGTAGAGTACCTCGAAGGAATTGACGCTCTACTGGGTGCAAAGAATGTCCAGGAATTCAAAATAAGACTATTTCTCCCTTTTAACTGTTGAGTGCTGAAACCATTTCTGATATTATTCAGCAATAACAAGATTTTCAAATTAGCTGCTGTGGTGGATATATTGGATGTCAGATTGGCACCATTTTCATTTAGGACAAATTAAACATCATTTGAAGTCTTTTGGTGAAAATCCTATGTCATAATGTTCATCCATTCAGGGGGAGTTGCGACAACAAGATTTTCAAGACAGCCATCATGGCAGCCATATTGGATGAATGACTGGCACCATTTTCATTTAGGATCAACTAGGTAACATAATAAGTCTATTGGTGAAAATCCCATGTTGATATAGCCATCCATTTGGAGGGAGTAAACATAATAATATTTTCAAAATAGCCAATATGGTGGCTATATTGAGGGTTAGTCATTTTCATTTAGGACCAACTAGACATTATAAAAACTCTTCTGATGAAAACCCCATGTCAAAATAGCTTTCCATTTAAGAGGAGTAGCAAAAACAAGATTTTCAAGATGACCACATATTGGACATCAGATCAGCATAATTTTAATTTAGGATCAACAAAACATTATAAGAAGTCTTTTAGTGAAAACTCCATGCTGATATGAATATTCATTCATGAGAAGTAGTGATAACAAGATTTTCAACCTGGCCACTGTGGCAGCCAAATTAGACATCAAATCGGCAACATTTCAAAAGAAATATAAAGGACAAAAATGTGTGTTTTATTAGCACTTGCAAGTTATTTTCACATGTATCACTACAAATTTTGAAGGACAATCCACAGATTAGCCAAAGGCAAAAATTTAGTTGTTCACACTGTGTGAGTTTGACAAGAAATTGGGCTGACCACTTAACATGGATGTTTTCGTGATGTCGGCACCTTTTATGTATTATAATCAGCTATGTCTTCATGCCAAAGGACCATCAAGTTTTCAAAGTTCTCAACAGTTGTCAGAATAAATGCAGCTTAGCCACTGAGTAAGCACTTAATTAGGTTCTCATGGAAGCACTCTCGGGCTTAGCCCTGACAGTTGACTAATTCTTTTCATGTTTGAATAGTAGTGGACACATCACTTTCATGATGACTACACTGAAACCGAATTAAAAATTAAAATTAAAACATGAATTTCACATTACTTTTTTAATTGGTATGTATTTCTTACAGTGTTGTCACCAGTTGGCATTCCCCAACATTTTCATTTGATCGATATTTCATCAGATATTGTTATTTATTGAGAAAATACTTTTGCCAAAGAAGCTCTTAAAAAAAATATCCTTTCTTATGAAACCTTAGGAATTTCATGTTGTCAAACCATCATTCTCAATGATAAAATGAGCGACATATCAAACTTTCATTTGCCGATTTTTATTGTGATTTTTCAATGTTAAACAAATAAGAGCCTATGTTTTGCCTTTTCCATATGAAAAGGGATCCCAACCTACCTCTGCATTATAAGAAGGTTTGCAAGTTATCAAGGTGTGCTACAACAATAGAGCAGTTTACTGTGTTTTCTTGGAGCTTCTTCTTGCTGATAATAATTTCCATTCAAAACAAAGATCCAATGCAAACATGTGTACTGTTTCAATTTACATGCATATTAATTAAAATCTTGTTTATGCTCTGGGAGTGATTACCTGCAAACATAGCATCAAATGGAATGTGTGGTGAGGCAGGGGGAAAAACTCTTTTGCGAAATGAGGCAGCTATGGCATCAGGCATACCAATTTGGGAATTTTAAGTTCATTACAAACTTTGGAACTCACTACTCCATAATCAACCATATCTGTGAAACAAAGCTTTTCATGCACTGAGTACTCCTTTCATTTGCTTCCCTTGATCACATTGCAAATTAGTAGGATAAACCACTGATTAATATTAGATACTGTAATTATCTTACCTACATAATAATATTTATAAAAGTGTTTGATACAAAAGATGTAATTCACATGATAATACAAAGCAGGTCTTCTTTTAATTGACTGTAACAATACAACAAACACTTCCACAATTGGAGATCAAAACACAGCCAGCACTTAATTAGGTTCTCACAAAAACACTCATGGACATAGCTGTGACAGTAGATTGACAATTTTCACATATGAATACAAGAGGGCATATCACATTTATGATGATTACACTGAAACCAAATTAAAAGAGAGATTGAATTTCACTTGACAAAATTTATTTAATTAATATTTATTTCTTAAAGTGCTGCCACCAGTAAGCATTACTGACATTTTCATGGATCAAAATTTTGGCAAATATTGTTATTTACAGTATACTGAGAATTCTTTTGGTAAAGAGAATTTAACAAAATATATGACTTCTTATTAAAAGTTGTGAATTTCATGATGCTGATTCAAATTTCTGTACATTAACTGCCATTTTCAATGATAAAACATATGATATATCAAAGCTTCATTTACCAGTTTTGATTGCAATTTTCTTCACATTCAACAAATAGGGGCCAATTCTTTTTTCATTTTCTAGAAAAAAAATCGGGATCCACACCTGAGTTATTGAGAGGTGTAATATACACTGTATATAGAAACAGGAGGGGTAAGTGACCACCTGGCTGAAATCTGCCTAACAGCAAATTACAAGCAGTAGGCCAAGAAATCTGGGTCAGTAAAATGCTTTTTGTATAAAAAAATTTCCAATGCTGTTGATTCCATATATTATGAAAACAACTGTTTCAAGGTTTCTCCAGCTTTTGTACCTTCATCCATGTTGACTTGCACATCAGCATCATTTGTCCAATATTGAAAGGCCCCAATGCCATGATACTTTCCATCAAAGTAGGTCAAATTCTGTTCAGCAGTTTTTTTTACATAATGTTTGGCAAATTAGCTAAAATTGTGCAAAATTAAAAGCCCTGCATGCCAGAATACTTTCTGCCAAATTTGGTCAAATTCTGATGTGCAGTTTCTGAGAAAATTACATTTAGGTATTTTCTATTTTAGTAATGGTGGCTATTTCTGTTAGTGGATTGGCATTTTTTGTATAAATCTGAAAGATCTCTATTCCAGGATGCTTTTGTCAATTTGGTCAAATTCTGATACACAGTTTTTGAGAAGTCATTTAAAAGTCTTTTTATTTTAGTACCGATAATGACAGCCAAATCTGACCATGACTATGCCTGGATGCTATGATCAAATTCTGTGGAGTGGTTTTTTTGAGAAGTAGTTTTTCTGTTTTTAGTAATGGTGTCCATATTAGATGACAGATCGACATCCACAGAACAAATAAGAAAGGCCTTGATGCCAGAATGCTTCCTTAAAAATCGATGTTTAAGTTGGTCAAGTGGTTTTTGAGAATTAATTGTAAAGAACAATTGTGAATGGATGACAGAAAATGCACAATTCCACAGGAAAACACTTCAAAAATTACAGTACAAAATGTTTCTTCCTCTTCAAATGCCATTCATAAATCTTATTGGTGCTATGCTAGGCTCTGTACATGGATTTCAAAAGTAACAGAAAAATGGTGTAGTTTTTATATGAAGGAATTTATGGTTTATGAAACAAGACAAAACATTCAAAATTTGATGGTTTGAAATCAAAATGATACATGTAACTCCACAGCAAGACAGAACATGCCAGTTTCAATTTGTACAAACAAAAAAAAGGATGAAGCATACTGATATGTTTTTTTTTCATAAGAATGTTGGCCATCAAGAGGAATTCTTCAGTACCATTCCCATACACAATACAGAAGATAGTTGCTCAGAATAACATTTTTTAGACTGAAAATTCCTAATAACTGCAAACTTTTCACAGAGTCACAGTTTACAACATTCTCCCAACTATGAGGTTAAATATAATTGAAGTATATTGACTGATTGAATAGTAAATTACCACAGGAGCTTGTCATTACACAGTGTTTACATTTTTTCTGAATTGTACAATTTAGTTGTCTTTTATTACTAAATACTACTGTGAAAACAGTGCATCACCTCAGAACTCAGAAAGGGGAACGGAAGTTTACATCTGTATGGGATTCCCTTCTTCTGACTGGTCCATTTGCCAGTTACTAATTGTAGGTACATTTTTAGACCAATCAGAGTAGGGGGAATCCCATGCCGATGTAAACTTCCATTACACTTTCTATGTTTTGAGGTGATGCATTATTTTCAGTGTTATTTAGTGATAAAAGCTAATAAATTGTTCAATGCATGGCACAAGCTATTAATGTGGACAGTACTACAGTAATTGAATTTAACTCAGAAAAATGTGAAAGCAACACTCTGTAATGGAGAATTATCTGCTGGTATTACCCTGCCTTAGGAAAGCTAAGATGGTAGCTAACTGTCCATGTCTTTATTACATACAGGATATGATCCAAAACAAAGAAATGTGAACAATAACACCAAGTTCCTGTCGTAATTTTACACTTAATTTGGACAATTATACTTGACCACTTTTGTGGTTTTGTTGTTAAAAAAAGTATTTAAATCATACATTCATCTTTAATAAAACTGAATCACAATTTTAATGTGTACAATTAGTGATTCCTAAACCTGTTATGAAAATCAACTTACAACTTGTAGCTTAAGGTTATCAGCTTCATCTCTGATTTTAAAGTCCTTGTGGCATGCTTCCTCTAACTGTTTTTGTTGCTCCTTACCCTGACTCTCCACCTTTAAAATGTTCTAAATTAGAAGAAACAGAAATCTATTTTATGTGCTAGAAACATAGCCTCTGTGACTGTGACATTTACGTAAGATATTATTTGGCTGACCATTTTCCATGTCAAATAGTGAACTTGTGTAAAAAGATTGAAGACAGTTGCAAATAACCTTGTGAAGACAAACACATGCACATGAAAAAATAAGCAGATGGTATTAATGAAACTCATCTGTCACAGAATTTCTCCCATGAAAAGACCAGGGGGCCAACGTATAAAAAAGTAGGGGGTGGGTTTATTATCAGACAAAGATAACCTTAGTAAATATTAGTCAAAGTTTTTTTTTAGCAAAAGTCAACAGTCGAAGGGGAATATTCCCTCCTCCAATTAGTGATTGTAGGTCTAGAACAAAAAAACAACATGATCCCAGTCCGATTCCTAAGTTATTTCTGTCATTCAGAATACCATCCTTCTTTGACTTGGACCAAGACTGAAGGACATTAGTGCAGGTAGGGAGGAGGGAATTAGGCACTAAAAACAGGTTAGTATGACATTATTAAAATAAGTTTTACTCCGCAAAAAATACATTTTAAAAGTAGTAATACATTACCTATTATTGTATTGCTAAATTTACCAGCCCAGTGGGAAGCTGATAGCCTAAAGATAAGCTGTCAAAGTGAACTTACCATTGCTGTAGTAGGGTGCTCTGCTGCAGACTGAAGGATACCTTGATAACTTGTTGGGCTGACACAATTGGACCTAATGCATAAATACTTTCACTCTTGTGTGACAATGATTGAAGGCAGAGTGATAAGATTGAGTGAAACCACCAGAAGGCAGCTTTCATGACATCATTCAATGAAGAATGATTAGAAAAGGCCCAAGATGCAGCAAAAGCCCAAACCTCATGTGCTCTGATTATCATGAAAGAAAGATCTCTCTCAGTGAAAGATTGATAAGCTATTTTGATTGTCAAAACAATCCACCTCAAGATGGTGGCTGCCAAAATATCAGAGGTACTTTTGAGAGGAAGAAAGAGATGGTTTCAACAATTTCTTTTTCTTCTAGATCCAGCCAAATAGAAACTTAAGGCCCTAATCAGACAAAGGAACCTGCCTTGATCATTCACAGTATGGATGAGACTGAGTCTAGGGATTTCAATAGGATTATGGGCTACTGAAAATTGCTGATTCTTGGACAGAAATCCAGGCTGGAAAAGAAAAGAAACTGAAATCATAGTTACCTATGAACCATAAACAACCCTTTTCCACTCTTTCTCCTTGCTGATGCTAGAGAGAGAAGGAAGATTGTTTTAGAGGCACGGTTCTTAAAGGAAGCTTCACTTAGGGATTCATAAGGTTTAGATAACAACTAAAGAACATGAAATGTTCCACTAGGCATTAAATTGCAAGTGACTGGTCTCTGAAGCTCAGAATGAATCATCAGTTCTGAAATTGACCCAATAGTGGAGCACAAAAAGAACTTAAGAGTATTAGAGGGATTCCCTATAGCCCTTAATGGTGGATATTGAACAGTCTTTTCCCTCAAATAGAAAGAGAAAATATGCAAATGTGGTTAAAGGGGGACAGTTAGGATCCATGTGTTTCCTACTGCACCAATCACAGAATATTCTCCACTTGGCATCGCAAACATTGGAAGTCAATTGTCTTTTAGTGGGTGATGCAGTTGACATGTTCCTTGCTCTAAAATTTATCTTGATATGAGCTAGTTGTGAAGGTGGAGAATATGTGGATTACTGTGTAGTAGGGACCCTCTGTGTTGCACAGCAGATCTATCTTCAGGGGTAATTCCCTTTGGTAGTCTACTAACAGGTTGAGGAGGTAACTGAACCATTACCACTGGGGCCTAAGGGAGGCTATCAGGATGAGTAGTGACACAGAGGTGCTGACTCTGAAGAACTTGAAAGGTGGGAAGGCATAAAGAGGGAGCTTGTTGTTGAACCTCATAGCAAACAAGTCTACTATTGGTTTTCCCTCTACTGAAAAAGTGTCTCTGCTACTCTCTGGTGCAGAGACCATTCTGAAAGGACTACCTGACCCTGTATGGATAGGCTGTCTGCCAGGATATTTCTCTTTCCCAGAATGTGGTGGACTCTGAGCATGATCTCCTTAGAGACTGTCCAATGGAGGACATTCCTGACTTCTATGGAAAGAGAAGAGGCATAAGTACCCCTTTGATATCTGATGTACAGTACGACCAAAGTATTGTCTGTAGTGACCATGACTGAATGACATCTTATGTGCTTGATGTACCCTTGTAGTAAAAATGGCCTGCATTCCTGGCTTGTTGATATGATGGGAAGATTCTTCCCAAGACCACACATCTTGCAGAACTACCTCCTTGGGTTCCAGGTAAGCACCCCAACCTTAATATGAGGCATCAGTGTGCAGACAGGAATGAGGTTCTCGGGCATGTATGCAGGATCCCAGTCAGAAATCTGTCCTGATATGCCACCAACTCAGATGGTGATGAAATTTGGATACCAAGGTGATCTGTGCAGACACAAGGTCCTTGTGTGGTCTTCAGTTTGCTAGCAGCTTGATCTGAAGAGACCTCAAATAAAGTCTTCCTAAGGGAAATAAGTCTGCTGTAGCATTCAGAGTCCCTAGGAGAGAGAGGAAAGAGGTGAGCTGACAATGAAGTCTTCTCTCACAGACTTGTAATGAGAAACAGAATCTCTGAAATCCTGTTGGGGAGAAACCCAAACTGTCTATGATGGATGAGGAAATTCATCCCCACATACAAAATTCTGATAAAGTATCAGATCCAACTTTTCTTTGTTACAGGTCAAACTCTCAAGGAGTTTGTATTCTATTCAATTACAACTTTGAGTAAGATATAAAGAATGTAAAAAGGATCCTGATGTTAATCTGATTGCATTAGATATTAAAATTGGTGAAAGAAACTTCTCTTTAATTAATGTATATGGGCCAAATAATGATTGTCCAGAATTTTACAATATAAATGATATTATATATGAATATGAAAATGAGTCCATTATTATATGTGGGCTCTTCAACTTGGTTCAAGATCCCGAATTAGATTCATGTAATTATAGAAATGTAAATAACCCCAATGACAGAGAGGCATTATTAAGTATAAAAGAAACTTTTGGTCTCATTGATCCATTTAGAGCATTAAATGCAGGATTAAAGATATACCATGGAGAAGAAAAAGTCCTTTTAAACAAGCTGGATTGGATTTCTTTCTTGTATCTGAATCTCTTATGTCAAATGTAGGAAAAGTGACAATAAAACCAAGATATAGGTCTGACCACTCCAAGACAATATTGCATTTGAGTTCAAATAATTTCATAAGAGGTAAAGGTTTGTGGAAATTTAATAACAGTTTACTGGTTGATAAGAACTATACTGATGAAATAAAAAATTGCATGAAGAGAATAAAATCACAATACGCTTCAACTGATTATGGTGGAAATATTGACAATCTATTGAATTCAGATCTAAGATTGACTATATCAGATTATTTCTAGATACACTGTTGATGGAAATCTGTGGAAAAACCATTTCATACGCTTCATATAAAAAGAAGTGTAAATTAAAACAGGAAAATGAACTTGTAAAACAAATACAATCCTTAGAGAATGGTTCCATGGGATCTTATGATTTAGAAATATTGGTCTAAAAATAAGAGGTTGAAAATATGAGAAATGAAAAGCTTGAGGAAGTATTATTAGATCAAGAGTAAAATGGGTAGAAGAGGTCAAGAAACAGACAAGATACTTTTGCAATCTAGAAAAAAGAAACTATGTGAATAAAATAATTACAAAATTAATTAAAGATGAAATTATTACTAGTCAATTTGATATTCTAGGGGAAGTTAAAGAGTATTATAATAATCTATATAATGAGGACAATGAGATAGAAGATATAGACTTAGAGAACCTATGTTTAACGAAGAGCAATCATTAAGATTAGAGGGCAAAGTTACCCAAACAGAAGTATTAGATTGTTTGAAAAGTATGAAAAATAGCAAAAACCCAGAATCAGATGTTTTTACAGCTGAATTTTTTAAAGTCTTTTGGATTGACATTGGCGAATTTGTAGTTAGAACAATTAATGCAGCATACGAAACTGGATCATTCTAAACTGTTTTGAGACAAGGCATAATAATTTGCATACACAAGGAGGATAAACCAAAGCAGTACTTGAAGAACTGGCATCCAATTTCTCTACTTAATGTTGTACACAAATTAGCATCAGGATGTATTGCCACAAGAAATAAGTCAGTATTGATTTAAATAATATCTGACGATCAAATTGGTTTTGTACAAGGAAGATATATTGGCAAAAATACATGGATCATATATGATATTATGTAACATTACAGAAGAGTTACAAATTCTGGGTATGCTATTATTAATTGATTTTGAAAAAGCATTTGATTCTATTTCATGGAAATTTATTCATAATGTTCTAACTTTCTTAAATTTTGGACCAAGTATAAGGCACTGGGCTATGACTTTTTATTGTAATATCTCATCGGCAGTTTTACAAAATGGCTTTCTTTCAAAGTTTTTCAAAATTTCCAGAGGTTGTCGACAGGGTGATCCAATATATCCATATTGATTCTTATGTGGAGAAATATTGTCTATAGTATTAAAGAATAATACAAATATAAAAGGTATCAAGCTAAAGGAAACAAAATATTTACTGTCACAGTTTGCAGATGATACTATTTTATTTCTTGATGGCTCTTTTGAATCTCTGAAATCATCAACTGAAGTATTAAACTTCTTTGCAAGGATTTCAGGACTGAAACTTAACATTGCCAAAACAAGAGTGGTTTGGATAGGAAGCAAGAAGTACAGTGCAGAAACATTTCATCACAGTTTAAAATTATGATGAGTTTCAGTGAAGACAAGTGGAGAAAGGCATCATGTCTCACCATTTCTAAATTGGATGAAGCTGTCAAGGCATTAGCCATGGAATGAGGTTCGGCCCCATTAATTACCTTGGCAATGCAGGCCATGGACTCCCACTCATGATCACTGCCTGATTTTTTGATAGTGTGAAAATTTGCAAGTGATGCCAGGTCAAGCATATTCTGCACTTACTTGGGGATGGCATGAACAATATAGCAATCCACCTCAAACAACAGTCTGGTTGGCTTGTTCACTGCTGCAATATTTTTATTCAAACTCAGCAAGTTGGCACTGTACACATCTGCTGAGTGAACAAGATGCTGATGGGGACAAAAATGATCCTGGTAAATGGGTCTCTGAAAAGAAAGCATTTGAAATCTCCAGGTTCCTGATCTTGTCCAAAGACAATCGGCAATTTCTTTAATTGCTGCCGACAGTGGTAGCAGATGGAAGCAGGGGAGTTTGTGAGTTTGTCCTCATTTTCAACATCTAATGAAGCCATAACTTTATAGGCCTGACTTGCAGACAGCAGCAGTAGGCACTCAGATGGTGATATAAAATTTCTTCAATAACCGCTTTTTAACTAAACTCTGAATGAGTAAGCCAACTGATTAAGGTTGTCCTCACACTCACTGCAGGGGTTGTCCTCATTAGGCATCACTTCCATGTCCACACAGATAATTTCCAGCAGAACAGATTAGGCCATCCCTGCATGCAGCATGATATCTATCCACTGGATACACTGTAATCATTAGGCCTGCCTGCTGAACTGGCAGCCAGGGAAGCAACACAGCTTGTCTTGCAGGTATGGATGTCTGGATTGGAGGCTGGATGGTCAACTCTGTGACTGGCTGGATGTTGGACTTTATGGCTGGCTGGACGGATGGCTTGGTGGCTGGCTGGACAGTATAGGCATCAAAATATTTGGACCAAATTGATGGATCATTATGTGACTCTGCATATAATGTTACAACGGGCCAGTATGCAGAAGACAGACCTCTGGTTGCTAGTCAAGAAGTACAGCTGGCTGGACTGACTCAACGACAACGAGAGTGGCAGTGGCATCATGGCATGCCCCACTATGTTTGACAACATCTTAAGGTGTAGTCTCAAGATGTTGCTTTCAGACTACTTTGACTTAACCCATCTCTTGGTATGCCCCACTATGTTTGACAACATCTTAAGGTGTAGTTTCAAGATGTTGCTTTCAGACTACTTTGACTTCACCCATCTCTTGGTACTTTTCAAACTCTTGTGGACCATATTCCCTTCTACCACTTAGCACAAACACTGCATGGTGAAGTAGGCACATATCATGTGTATCCTTGTTGACTTTAAAACTCTTGGAATTGAAACATTTGATTATAGTTGTTTAATAAACAAAAGAAAAATACAAGCAGCATAAGCAGATAAGACAACCAACAATTAGTAGCAACAATACCGTGTTGGAGTACAAGGTTAGAAACCAAAAGTCCACAACCATGAAAAATTCACACAATGTTTGATCAAAATATCAAATTAGGAAAGCAAAACAGTGTGATGTTGGTCATACCACATAGAAGGCTTAACCCTTTGCTTCCCATATGAAAATCTAACCCTATTACCTGTGCCTTCCATATGACGCTCATGAATATGACGCTCATGATGTCATACCCTTGCTCCCCAGAAAAAACACACAAAGTGTAAGGCAACGTCATCTTGACGAAATTATATTCTTGCATAGCTTGAAAAGCCTCTAATTAAGTTAACACTTTCCCCCGCAAGTTATAATTTCTTATCACTGCCGGATTTCCGCAAGTTATCATTTGTTCTCATTTCAGTATGAAAACGTACCAGCTTGTGTTTTGAAACTTCAGACATCAATATGTAAATACTGAAAACGTACCAGCTTGTGTTTCGAAACTTCAGACATCAGTATGTAAATACCAATGGGTGTTTTAAGAAGAGAATTGGTGAAGGCACTTTTTAAATATATTTTTTGCAGATTTTAACTGCCGTGCTTGCATTTTCTTCTTCATAATAGCAGTTTGAAACCGTAAGTGAACCGTCATAGAGTAATAATGGCAGACATCGCGGTAGTCTTGGAAATACCGCTTCATTATACTGGCTGTTTTTGTAATTTATTTAGCACACACATTAAAGAAAATAAACAATTCGTAAAAAGCAAAGGCTAAATATTATGTGAGAAAAGATTGAGCTAAAACAATACTTTTCTTCAGGTTATAAACGTACGAGACAATACTATGTTGTGGAATTCAAGGTCAAGGGGTTGTTTTCATACATCACTTTTTCTTTTTTGAAAATACTAAAAGAAAAAAAAAGCAGTAAAGCAAATACTATCTGACCAATTAACAACAATATTAACAGTACGTAGCCAAATATTTACCAAAAAATTTGCAATCATATCCATGGATTTTTGTAATGAAGCTAAAAAGTGCAAGTAGTCACATTACAAAAATCCCCGTTTCTAAAAATAGATGCATCCACATGGAATGTGTGGCCCCATTTTTGCTCTTGGCCATGTGCAGATTCAGCTGGAAAGAAGGATCTAGTTCATTCATATATTGACTCTAGTGCTTCATTTCATCGTCGATCAATAGCTAAGGTAACGTTTTATCGGCAACAATTACATTAAACGCCAAAGTTTTGATGTTATTATATATTTATATTCGCAGTTCAGGTGCTACTAATTATAGAATTTTCAAGCACATGACAATCATCTTCGCAAAAACTTATTTTCTCGATTTATTCATGGTCTCATTTGGCCTGCTTGACATACCTGGGCATATTAAAGGTTATTACAAACATATTTCAAATTTACTATTTGTTATTTGTCCTTTCAAAATAACACAAGACAAAGAACAAATATGACATAAGTGAGTCCATTGAGTTATGGCAAATTTAAAATCGCAGACATATTTCTTGAGCTTGATCTTCATTAGTGTAGTACTACATCATAATTACATTTTTGCACCGTGGAATGACGATCTTAAATGCAGAAATGTCAAAATGGAATCATCAGATGAGTTTGGTTTTTTCAGATTTTGATAGTTAAGACACCAACCGTGTTCCAACATTGCCAGATTGGGTGTCAGTTTCTGAATCAGAAGAGATGGAAGAGTGCAGTGATATAGATTGTAATGATGCTAGTAATGTAAAACTGTCATCAGACGAGTCAGTGTAATCGAAGACCGCCCTGAAATGAGCAACCTGGACAGTCAGTCAAGCTCATCGAATGATGACGACTTTTCGTCACAAACTGCAATTGCTATTTACATCTGAAAGTTTATTGAGCTCAGTGGACCATCCACTCTGATAGAATATGCCACACCACTGTATAATTTGTATTAGCAGTCTGAGTTGAACTTGTTCCACTTACTAGCAGACCAGACCAATATATATATGCAGCCCATCAGCATGAAAATGAACTGCATTGAACATATACCAATCCAGCGGATATAAAAAAAAAAAATCTTTTACTGCCCTCTTCACCCTCATTGGAATCATTTTATGAAAAAAAAAAAAAAAAATTGGTTAGGCATGCATTAAATTAATTTATGCAAGTATGTAATTTAAAAAACATATCTTACCAAATGATATTTTCATTTCATTGAAGAGCTGATCCTGAATATAAATATCCACTGTCTGCTAAATGAATTGTTCTCAAACTATTTTACTCAAGGGGAAAAATACATACATGAATAAAAAAAAAACTATATACAACTGTATTGCAGCATGTTTGTTACTCCTCTATAATGACCATGCCTTGATGAAATGCGCTGTGACATTCTATACTGCAGAAATGGACATGGCAAATGCCACAGCCAAATTTGGTTTCCTTTCTTCTCTTTTCCCCATGCTTGGTCCAGTATTTGCATGTTGATCTTTTCCTTTTAAGTGTCTGCAGTCTGTGTGTGTCAATATTGGCTGGGGTCACTGGGGCTAAAGATTTTTGCTGCATGGCAATCTTCCTGCATTTGAAACCTCCAATCAGTTGCTTGGCTAAATTGATTCTAAAATCTAACTGTCTAAATCTTTCCCTTCTTTCTTGACTATCAGGATGACTCTCTACCATTGTTATGAAGGCGTTGATGATGCATATGTTGACTATAAAGTGGAACATATATCGCCACCATTTCTTCGATGCTCTTCCAACTGGATATTTGGCCCTGAGTTGGTCACATATGTCAATGCCTCGGTAGTACTGTTAGTAGTTTGTGACTGCCCATGGACGGTTGACCTGTTACACTGTTCCATCTTTCTGTTTCCGGTTGGCTTTATCAATGATGATAGGGTCTGCTGCTGTGGATAAAACTGTAAGTGGTTTCTTGTCCTTCCATAGTGTGGCGGTCAGGTTCCATCCTGCCTGATAATATGGTTTCCTTGCTATCCTGTGTGTTTTGTAAGAACTTAAACTCCTCAGGGAAGCCTTTACGGTTTTTTCTGATGGTGCCACTAGCATAGATACCATGTCGCAATAAGCTTCGTACCAGTTGGATGGATGTGAAAAAGTTGTCAAAGTAGACATGGTAATATTTGCTTCTCAATGGTTTAGTTAGCCTTTGGACAACTCTATAGCCAAGACCCTTCCTGCTGTCATTGACTTGATCTACATCTTCCTTCCCCTGATAAAATTCCCCTGATAAAATTCAAACTGGTGACAGAAACCAGACAAACTGTCGCAACGCATCCATACTTTCAGGCCCGACTTGATTGGCTTCAATGGAAGATACTGCTTGGCCTTGTGTCGTCCCTTAAAGGCGATCATACCTGTAAATTGCATTATCTTCTTGATAGATCATTTGTGCAATTAGTGTATGAAATTATACTCTTAACATTCGACTGGATCAATTAATGAAAAATGATCTTCTTTAATATTATGAAAAGGTATGCATTTCGAATGGTGCAAATTTTAGTTTTACTAGTATATGATATATAACATAATTTATACCATTAACCTTTTCACTAGATTTCATATTTTCATGAGTTTGGTGCTCTAGTTTTATGTTTAGAGGCAGGAGAATGTGGAGTTGTGAAGTCATTGGATATATGATGTGTGTGTATGTGATATGCATATGTGAGTGGTTCATACTTCATATTGGACATAATTATAGTATGTACCGGTAATCACTACTATATTTTGTGCTTGTTTTGTTTTTTTAAATTATAATGTTTATTGTAAGGATGAAAGACAATAAAATATGTATGCATGCATGTATATTTCTTCCTCCTATGATATCTATTTGTGAGTGTGTGTCTGCTTTGTAATTTACTTTTTGAAATGAATGCATTACTGTTAATTAATTTATAAGTGTGTCAATATATAAACCTTCATCAATGGTTTGATGTTGGCGAAGCTTGTAGGTCTTCTCAATGTTGGCCAGAACTTCATCTAGTACAGGACGTATTTTGTGAAGTTTGTCATGATTAGGGTGGTCTGCAGGGAAATCTGTGGTGTCATCATTTAGGTGAAAGTACTGGAGCAGTTTTTCAAACCTTCTGCGTGGCATTACATCTTTAATTCCTTGGTTGGAAAGAAAGTTGTCATTTGACCGATAAAAACTATAGTTAGGGGCCTGTATTATGCCCATAAGAATCAACATGCAAAGGAAGGCAGACATCTCAGGCACACTTGTGTCTGTCCAGTTTGGATCACAAGTTTCATGATCCTCCTGTTCAGCTGCAAATTTGTTGGTTTCAGTTACAATATTTGCAATAAGTCCAACTGAAAAATATAAATGGAAATAATCCATTTCTAGTGCTGTTTCTGGCAAATTATGTGATGGTCCTGACTGCTGAATAAATGGACTAATGTCATTATCTTGCACGTCTGCTAACCAATTTGGCTGATCATCATCAGTGTCACTGGAGTCTGAGGATATCGCAATGTTGATATCTGACAACAAAATGTCAGATTCATCTTCAGAAATTAAATCGTTATCAATTAAATCAGGTATTTCGTCGGAACTGAACCCAGAAAAATCGTTTTCGCTTCCAGACAAATCACCGTCATTTAAATACGAGGACGATATCGCCATGACGAAATCAGGGAATTCCCTACGTACATGCAAAATTTCACTTCCGGTATCGTCTGTTGGTATGATTTGATTGAAACTTTGCATACTGAAAAGATTCAAACAAATAAACAACAAAAACATTCTTAATTTTGTTATTTTATTTCTTTTGTCCCACAATTATGGCCGATTTAGTGTTTTAAACACCTTAAAACGCCATTAAACATAACAATGTATAGAAGAGGACTTACCATATTTGCCGCGCATTCTAAAAATGTGCTTTTAAACAGAAATGAGGTAATGACAATATGAACCGATACTCCTAATGTAAACTTCAACATTATATTAGGAAAACCTAACACTGATATATAACTTACAAACGTTGAAAAGGCCACAATATTTCCATTGAATTGGGGGTATTACTATCGATTAACAGCGCCATTTTGGTTGTGGCTTGGGAAACCCCCTTTAAGTATGATTGGTCGGTTAAATTTAGATTTACATTGACTAATAGCAGGAAATATGTCATTAAAACTGGATGTTGGTAACTCTGCTTTCTTAGTTTGACTAACTTATAGTTACCTCGCAGTAAATCAACAATAAACTGGAAGATATTACCTATGTTTATCAGGTGCTGTGTAATGCATAGAAATGCGTAGATGGGGGGCAAAGGTAAAAGCGTAGTTATGCATAGATGGGGAGCAAAGGTAAAGGCGTAAAAAAGCATACTTGGAGAGCAAAGGTAAAGGCATAGAAAAGCATACTTGGGGAGCAAAGGTAAAGGCGTAGAAAAGCGTACTTGGGGAGCAAAGGTAAAGGCGTAGAAAAGCATACTTGGGGAGCAAAGGTAAAGGCGTAGAAAAGCATACTTGGGGAGCAAAGGTAAAGGCGTAGAAAAGCATACTTGGGGAGCAAAGGTAAAGGCGTAGAAAAGTGTACTTGGGGAGCAAAGGTAGAGGCGTAGAAAAGCATACTTGGGGAGCAAAGGTAAAGGCGTAGAAAAGCGTACTTGGGGAGCAAAGGTAAAGGCGTAGAAAAGCGTACTTGGGGAGCAAAGGTAAAGGCGTAGAAAAGTGTACTTGGGGAGCAAAGGTAGAGGCGTAGAAAAGCGTACTTGGGGAGCAAAGATAAAGGCGTAGAAAAGTGTACTTGGGGAGCAAAGGTAAAGGCGTAGAAAAGCGTACTTGGGGAGCAAAGGTAAAGGCGTAGAAAAGTGTACTTGGGGAGCAAAGGTAAAGGCGTAGAAAAGCGTACTTGGGGAGCAAAGGTAAAGGCGTAGAAAAGCATACTTGGGGAGCAAAGGTAGAGGCATAGAAAAGCGTACTTGGGGAGCAAAGGTAAAGGCGTAGAAAAGCGTACTTGGGGAGCAAAGGTAAAGGCGTAGAAAAGCGTACTTGGGGAGCAAAGGGTTAAACTAGTAAAGATCCGGTTGATGAGTAGCCAACTAGTGGTGGCAAGAGGAAGTAACAGGTAAGAGTTTGTTCCCTTTGTCTATATGGTATGTAGACAGGAAAGACTAAATGTTCATCTTTCCTGGAACACTGGATTCAAGTAGTAGCAGAGCTTATTTTCCTAAAGTTAATTTAATCAGGGAATGTATTCAATAGAGAACAGAAAAAGCTAATGGACAGACAAACATGGTCATAGTATAATACGTTCTTCCAAAAGGTGGGTTTGTAAAAATGGTTCAAGTTTTATTGCAAAATAAAAACTATTATTAAGTTTGCATTGGAAGTAAACAGATGAACATTTTTTTTTAAAAATGCTCTTAACATAGTAATCAAATATGTTCTCCTGCATGGCAAGCAGGCACCTTATCAACTGTGCTAATAACCCTGCATAATATCTAAAATTTAAATGAAAGCTACATATAGTGTGTTTACAATGTAGCTTTGTGTTGAGAATATTCTGCACTGTATTTTTACATTTCTAAAATTAATACGGAAATGATATAAAGAAAGATTGTCTCAGTTAAACTTTCTTAAATATACTGCAATCTTATCCTTACTTTTTAGATATTTAGCAGTTTTATTTCAGGAGACATGAATGTCCCCCATGCATCTTGACAGAAAAGACACATAACAGAACTGAGCATAAAATGTTTTAATCTTTTATTATATATTTTTAAAAAAGCTAATCAGATATCTACTCATCTTTCTTATAGTTACAGTTCTGTGATAAGACAGCAATATTTAGGTTTGTTGAACAACAAAATATGACTTTAAAGAACACCTCTAAGTCCCTTATACAAACTTCCATTGGTGCCCCTCCAAAGAAATCTAGTCACATGGGTGAGTGGAAAAAAAGAAAGAAAAAGATGAATGTTGTCTTAAACAATCTGAATATATTTGTTTCTTTGTATTTTTAAAGTATAATACTGCTAGGAATAAATATGAAAATGCCCCAAGCAACTGCAGTTTAGTTTCTTACACACAGTGGTTCTCTGGCTCCAAAGTGAATATGGTCCAACAGCAACAACATGCCAATACTATGAAATAATATTTTAAAATATTTTAGCTTTAATGCACCAATGCAACCATGCTCCACAATGATATTCTGAAAACAAGTTTATTCATAATAGGTACACAATCTATTGAAATTTCTTCATGATGCAAACCTGCTATACATTCAAGTAACTAATACAACTGAAACATTTCTCATCCTGTTGTCTTATAGGAGGCAAAGTAAATCAAATGAATACTGGAGAGGAAATTTAGCAACTAGCCAAAATCTTGATAAATATAAAAATTTAAATTGTGTTCATCTAACATTGTTTAGGCAAATATCAAATGACTACTAAACCTCTCTATAGTCATACTTAAATAAAACTAAAAAAATAACAACCATACCTCATTCTTGCGATTGCAGCAAAAACCCAAAACAGGTTTTGTCTTTCAATATAACTCAAAATTTCTTGTTTTCATTTACTTTTGATTGTATGTTTGTTTGTTTTTAAAAAGTATGTATCTGAACATGGTCTTGCACCTGATTTCAAGTAATTATAAAAAGATAATGTATTTATATTAATATATATTAACATACATCATTCAGTTCAAAGTACTGTCTTCCCTTCTCCTTCAGTTCATTATTCTGTTGATCTGCTACACTCATCAAGTTCTCGTACTGCGTTTTGGCTGCTCCTAAAGCTGAAATACAGAATTAAGGAGGATCCTCTGATTATAACAAAAACAAAAACAAAACCTTCTTACCGAGAAAAAGGTTTGCAAGAAAAAAATGATATGTATATGTTGTCTATTACTTTAGAACTACTGGGTTATTTTTATCACAGAAAGTCATTTGAATAAATACCTTTCTGTCTAACTTAATTTGTGTGGCCCTAGGATTGAGATTAGTGGGGTAACTAGATATATAAAATTACAGCGTATGGGGATATGTAGCCATTTGGGCTGGTATTTAAATTCTTGGGATACATAATTAGGTGTCTTTTTGGTTTAATTCCAGTCAGACCATTGGGTCATTATCTAAGTTTCCATACATAAAAATGTTCATAATTTATTTTACCTTGAGTTCATCACTTCATAGCCGTGATCTTACTTGGGGCATAATAAGTGAATTACACAGTCTTCTTGTTTGACAATGATATGTCTACATTATGTGGTTGTTTAAATCTCTCTGAAAAACAAGTACTAGTTAGTCGTCTTATTGCTCTATCTCTCTCTCTCTCAGTCTCTCTCTCTCTAACAATAAGATGACTGACTAGTACATGTTTTTCAGAGAGACTAAAACAATTCTATATGCTGGAATCCCTGTATACAAATCTGTCTCTTTATAGACACAAATGATTTAACATCTGTGCTACAAATCAGGCTCTATGTATATGAAGCAATGGTTCTGTGCCAACACTGGTATCATGTATGTGTCAAACGACATTTAAAAACTTGGACACAAAATCCTAACACCATTGATGCTAACATCAGTGATGCTCTCATACAAGAAAAGCAAAACCTATATCTTGTTGTCCTCTAATGTAAGCAAGAAGACAAAAATACAAACGGTATACCAACACATTCAGATTACCAGCAGAAAATGGCTTACAGTTCTTGAGAATGTTGTTCTTCATATTTGTGATGGATTCATCCATCTGTTCCATGACCATCTTGACAGCTGCATTCCGCTTTGTGGGGCTCTCATGGAGGACCTTCTCTGAAACAGCAACATTTACAAACATTTATTATTTTCCTCAACTGTGACGACAAGTCATTTGGTACTTTGGGAAATTTCTGTGTTGTTACATTTGAATAATAAACTTCAAAAGTAATGAAAATCTGTACTTTTTTGTGATTTTTTCAACCATAAAAATAGGAGTAGTATGTACATAATATTTAATCCTTCACACCCCATGGTTACAAAACCCTCTTTTGACAAAATCTAAAATTTAAAGTTCAAACATTTTGAATTTCCGAAAGGTTTTTAAATAATAAAAGTAGAATTACCAAAATTCTAGAATGGATTATAATTGTGAACATAAAATGTAATTATTTTGTTTGAAAAGAGGGAAGTTCACTTTTTTTGAGTTAATATGTTAGAGATTGCAGGCACAGAAATGATACTATTTTTGCAGGAACAATCAGGTATATTTTCTATCCCTAACAATCAGGTATATTGTCTATCCCTAACAATCAGGTATATTTTCTATCCCACACAATCAGGTATATATTCTATATTTTCTATCCCACACAATCAGGTATATTTTCTATATTTTCTATCCCTCTCAATCAGGTATATTTTCTATCCCTAACAATTAGATATATTTTCTATCCCTCACAAACAGGTATATTTTCTATCCCTCACAATCAGGTATATTTTCTATCCCTAACAATCAGCTATATTTTCTATCCCTCACACAATCAGGTATATTTTCTATCCCTAACAATCAGGTATATTTTCCATCCCTAACAATCAGGTATATTTTCTATCCCTAACAATCAGGTATATTTGCTATCCCTAACAATCAGGTATATTTTGGAAATCAGACTACAGTGGTCTCCCCTTGGAAAGAGAGATTGGCACCATCGTCAGTTACTTCTGGAGTGGATATGCATTTTCTTCCAGGGATGTAACTGCAGGGAGGTATATATGTAGTGTTTTATGGCATCTCAGCACAATAGTGGTGCCAACTAAAGGTCAAGTTCTAAAAATATATAATGAATTACACACAAATTTAGGAAGATAAACCCTTCCAAATAAATATAAACACAAAGAACAACAAGATAAACCCTTCCAAATAAATGTAAAAACAAAGAACAACAAGATAAACCCTTCCAAATAAATGTAAACACAAAGAAGAACAAGATAAGCCCTTCCAAATAAATGTAAACACAAAGAAGAACAAGATAAACCCTTCCAAATAAATGTAAACACAAAGAACAACAAGATAAGCCCTTCCAAATAAATGTAAACACAAAGAACAACAAGATAAACCCTTCCAAATAAATGTAAACACAAAGAACAACAAGACAAAATATAAAATGTAAAGATGTTAACATTCTCAAAAATGCAGTAAAATGCAGAGAGAGCTTTGGAGGGTGTGCCTGTATTATGATCAGGTAATTATTTTTGATGTAACATATTTCACTCTGGGGTGGTAACAAACTCAGCCAATCAGATGCCAGTTAATCTCACTAGCATAGGCAGAAGTGGCTCATAACCAAACTCATTCAAGATCTAGATGATATAAGCCTGCAATAGCAAGTTTGATTTAGCCCATATAACAAGTGAATCAGTTGATATAATATACAAACCAGATCTGGGAACTCGGATTCTGCATCAAATTAGAAAGCTGTCAAGACTAATACTCACCATTATGTACAACAATTTTCTCAGTTTTGCTCTTCTTGTAAGGATCACGCCGTCTGTAACAATGAAAGACACTGTAAGATAATAATGTAGATCAAATCTGCACACACTATCATTGCTAAATTCATGCAATCTTCCCTAATCTAAGGATTGGTGCAACTATACATAAAAATCCACTTTGTTCAAATGCAGACTGGAAAAATAAACTTACACAGGATGTGATATCTTTTATATATTTTACCCTACTGTCAATACTAAAAAATGACAGATTGACTGATCCAGAGAAAAGTGAACATATGGAAAGAATTTCTGGAGTTCTCTCCCTTGTAATGTGCACATTGCCAGAATTATGGTGGTGCTCTACAGATATTATGTGCTTCTGAGAGAGTGACAGGTGTAAGGTGAATTTGTTTGCATTTGCAAAATGCACAATGGAGGGAATGTTGGTATACCTCTATCCTACTTCCATCTACTGTGCTTGAAATTTCTTTACATTGGTACTTGTGGAAAGCATACATGATCTAAGCACACTGCTAACCATAATGGCTGCTCCCCTGTGCTCATAAAATCAGCCTGAATTAGTCCAAAGTACACTATCTTTAGCAGTTATTGAAATAGTGAAAACAAATTTTACCAGAGTAGGCAATATCAACTTATGAAAGTACAATGAATGAATAAAAAAATATATAAAACGTAAAGAAAAGTTGTCAGCTCATTTTGTTACTATTTACCTTTGAGGTCCAGGAAGTGAAAATGACCAATCGGAGTTAGCAGTTTTTTTATAGGTGCACATCTAAAGTAAGGCCAAGCTGTATACACTCCAACCCAAATTACATCCATCAGTCATACACAAATATAAAGAGAATTAAAAGTTCTTTTAACAATACCTAAGATATACAAAGTCTTTTTAAATAGCCACAATAACCAGTGAGGAAAACCTGGGAAATAGTTTTTCTTTAAAAATCTAACCCTATGCAAAATACGAAATTGTAGCCACCAGAAACAAATAAATTACATGTCCCTCACTTAAATGTAAATGATGCCATGGGGAAATGCAAGTACTGTATATACTCATTTATAAGTCGATTCCAACTAAAAACTGTGCTGACCCAAATCTACCACTGCATAATGCACTGGCAGATCTAGGTCTCTGCATTTTGCTAGGAGTAATCAGCAGAACAAACAGGGACCCTGATCTGCTGGTGTATTAAGGGTCTATGTTGTTTGCAGTTGGACTTAACTTATAAGCGAGTATAGATGGAACATTAAAAGTTTTTGAACAAGTTGCTTCAAAAATGAGTTGTTGATGAGGTAAGTGATAGATGTTTAAAAAAGTCTAACAAGAGTACTAGTAATCTAGATGTTCAATTTCTTATGTAATGACATTTAGTAACAAGGTTACTTGTTGTGGTATTGGAATTAGAAGCATCATAGTAACATTAAATCTAAAGTCTTATAAACTAAACAAAATGTAGTAAAGTGTCAATAAATGGTAGCAAAAACTTGGCATTGCCACAGATGTACAAAGTTGGCCACAGTGATTTACATTTGATTCAGTAGAGTAGAACTCCTTAGATGCATGCACGCATCAACTTTCATGACTGTACAGGCAACAGTGTCCATGAAATGAAGATAAATGCAGGAAATTATGAAACTGACCATTTGTCCCCCATAGGGCAACATCAGAAATATTCAAAATATAAACCAAGTTTGATACAAATACCGCAGCTGGTTTGAGAATTACACTCTGAAAATGAAATGGAAATAACAAATTAACCAATTCTTTTAATATTTAATTTGTATGGCAACATGAAAAATAATGAAAATGAACACAAATTATTAGAAAACCGTACCTTTACAACACCAGGTTGACATGCATACCAGGTTTAGTTGAAACACCTCAAATGGTTCAAAAGTTATCCTCTTAATTTATATACCACTTATGCTACACTTTGTTTCCATGGCAACATAAAAAATGTTGAATGCAGAAAATTCTAAGTATCAAAAGGCACCTCTATGCAACTTTGCTTGACATGTGTACCAAACCTGGTTGAAAGACCTTGAATGGTTTGAGAGTTATGTTCCAGAAATGAAAATGTTTATGAACAAACAGACAGACAGACACAGCAATAGCTATATCCCCTCATATTACATACCTGCAGTGTTGCAACTAGGGTCACATGAACAGGAAGCATTGTGTCCCCCTGTCCTCCAAATTTGGTGGACACACAAAATTTCAAAGGGACAAAGAAAAAATACCATACAGTACTTAATGCACTAGTAGTGGTAAAAAAACCCCAGAAGATAATCTTATTTTCTGTGCCAGTTTTGCTGCCTTAACTTTGTTGTCTCCTCTGCACTGTCATCTTTTCTTGGACACTTATATTATTGTTATAAAGACTTTATCAAGTGATCAAATAACCCATACAAACATTTACATGTTTGAATATCAGGTTCACCTGGAAAGAGCTGCACTATACATTTTCCATTCTGGACCTTGTTTTTCTTTAACTTCAGTGTTCACTCTTTATCTAATATAATAATATTACCCATTTTTTAAAATAATTATTTTTACTTTTAAAAATTAGAATTCATTGATTAAATGCCAAACTGTGTATTTCAAAAAGTTTTTTGTTACCCAATAAAATGTACTCCCTTTTGTTAATAATTCAACTTCAGATATACATTACGCTACATGTAGTAGACGTGAGTGAAATTGCATTGCAACTTGGCAGAGTACTACAAACCTTGAATGTTTTGATTACTAAAAATCTTGTTTTAAAATGGAAATTAACTGCCATCTTGAAGTTTCTATTGCCTTTAGTGACTTTGGATTTTACTACAGCCAACATATTTGTGGATGCATGTACACTAAAGAAAATGAGTAGGTAGATTTTTCTATTTTTCCCTGACAAGAGGGCCCAGGGGGTGCACAGAAGTGAAGATTTGGGATACATAGGGCCAAAAATTGTGGGAAGCCTGCGATTCCATGCTCAAGGTGGAACACTGTATCTGGTGCATACAAACATAATCTCTCTCTCTTTCTCTCTCTCTCAATATATATATATATATATATATATATATATATATATATATATATATACACAAAGAGAGACAGTGTGTGTGTGTGTGTGTGTGTTGTAGCAATATTTAGAATGGTTTTGAAGTTTTGCTCCAGAAACAAGTGAGAATGAATAGATAGATGGATTGATGGACAAAAATGTATTAAAACCCCCCACTGAAACTGAACAATTGATGATAGCATAAGGCACATCTGAACCACTGGTTTAAAATGTGTATAAAGTTTCATTGAGATATCATGAATGGTTCTGAGTTTTCAAACATGTTTACTGCGATAGATGTCTGTCATTAGTTTGGCAAATTTGTCTCCATAATTTTAGCCACTTGTCCATTGTTTACTTTCATAATACTGACAGCTGGTTTAACATTAACAGTTTTGATGAACTTCACAAAATATGCATGTGGATTTTTCTACTGTAGCTGATCCTCTATCAGCTGAACCACACATATCCACTCCTCTATACCAACTGTCATTAGCATGAACTGGCTGATGCAAATTTGCAATCTTTGGTAAATACCTTCATTTCTAAGAGTTTCATTTGTTACTAAAAGTGATCCTAAATCCAATTGCTTTGTTTTATTTGATCTCACTCATAATTATACAGATGTGCCAAATAAATGAACAGAACTCTAGCCTGCTGCATATTAACCCATAAAATTACCTTGAACCTTAGCCTGTATTTTTTGTGAAATTTTCTGTAACTAACTATGGTCAAATCATAGTAGTAAACAGCTCAGAGTTTTGCTTTGAAAATAAAAGTGTGAATGATGGATGGCTTGATGAACAGACAATGAAGGGACACAACATTAAAAATATTGAAATTTAAGAATTGTAAATAGAAAAAGGCACATCTATAGCACTAGCCTGATATGTGTACCATATTTTGCCATTCTTCTGAAGCAAAAGTGTGATAGATGGATAGATAGATGAATAAACAGACAAGAGTATCATGAATGGCACATTATTTCCCCGCCCCATGTTAATAGCCCTCTATGTAGGAACTAGTGGGGGTATGGTTGACAGATTATTGACCAATGGATCACAATCACCTTGATCTTTGGTCAAGGTATGTGATCTGGAACTAAACTTAATGTACAGAAACCATTATTTTGTTATCAGACTTACCAAGACCATGACCTCTGATCTTTAGACCACAGAAAGTACCGTAAAAATGTTTGGTCAAGGAAGTTACTCTGGAACAAACATTATTCTTGAAAATCCATTTTTCTTTGACCTTCTGACCCCCACCCCAATACCCAAAGTTCGGTCCAGGTCTGTGATGTTGAACTAAATGTTATTATGTGTAAACGAATTTTCTTCTTTCAGTCAGTGACGTTGACTTTTGACCCTTTGACCCAACATCAAATGGCTTCTTCCTTACCCAAAGGACAAGCCATTCACAATGTTTGATCCAGGTTTGTGATGTAGAACTAATGTTATTAGGTGGAAACCATTTTTCTTTTTTCAGTCACAGTGACCTTGACCTTATATCTTGTAACCCCCAAATTGACAAGCTTCTTCCTTACCGCAAGTGTAAGCCATCCACACAATTTGGTCCACATATGTGATGTAGTACTAATGTCATTGTGCAGAAACTATTTTCCTTCTTTCAGTCACAGTGACCTTGACCTTTAACTCCAACATTGATAGGCTTCTTCCTTAGCCCAAATGCAAGTCATCCACAAAGCCTGGCAACTTTAGATGGTGGAGAACTAGAGTTATTGTGCAGAAACCATTTTCTTCTATCAGTCACAGTCACAGTGTGAACTGACCTTTTACCTTTTGATTCCAAAATTATTAGGTTTCTTTCTTACCCCAAGTGCAATCCTTCTACAATGTTTGGTAACTGTCAGTGGTGGGGAACTTGAGTAACTTGACCTTTTGACCCCACAATCTATACAGTTCTTCCTTACCTCAGATGCAAGCCAGTCACAAAGTTTGGTAACTGTAGATGGTGAAGAACTTTAGTTCTTGTTTTTATCGAAATGCCCAAGTGGGCCTGATATCACTCATCTCTTCAACTGACAAATGTGAGTTTGTGAAGACAAACTGAAACATGTAGTGAAACTCCAGAGTGGAAAGAAAATTTGGAGTACTTGGTTGGCACACTGTCTGTTGGGCCTGATATTATGAGTGTTCCTGTTTCATGCTATAAAAAAGTGGAGTGGTTGGCTGGAATAAGGCTCCATCTACTGAAAGTGAACCAAGGTTGCATGAAACAATTTTATTTTTTGAGAAAAGACCATGTCAGTATTACACAACAAGATAAGAAGATATTTTATAATAGTTAGATATACATTCTCAATATAATTACTTAAATAACTTGCATTTGTCTGATATAACTTGATGTAAATTTGAACTAATCATGATTAGCAAACAGCAGGCAAAGATAGCTATTATTGAAACATGCTTTTTATTATATGTCCAGTAGGTGCTAAGAAATAGTAATGCCTAAGTGAGCATGATCTCTAATACTGTTACCTATGAATGAAATGAAATGCAGTCTTCTCACAACATTCAGAAAATCTGGAATTTGGTTGTTTGTTTTTTTTAAATTCTGTTTTATGGTCAGAAAACATATAGGGTTGGCATCCAGAAAATTGGGAGGATCCATATATTTACGTTAATGATGGTAATTATATTTGGAAATGGTTCATGAGAAAAACATATTGGTTATTGTTTTTTTTATTTTTAATAAGGCCAAAAATACCAAATATAAATCTAAAACAATGTGTGACTAATAACATTTAATATACGAAATGCCATAAAATAATACATATACATGTGATAACATAAAAACAGACAAATATATAAGGCATTTTATTATAGCAGTACCATTTTAAGGTGTTAGTGACTTTAAAGTTTTGTGTGCAATGAGGTTACCGGTGTGTATCAGAAATGCACAAACAATACCTATCTGGTTCCTATGCATAACAGAGCAAATTCATTCCCAACATTATATATAAAATTTTATTGGTGTGCATCTTTTCAAACACACAATCAACACTTGGTTTGATTGGGCAAAGCCTGATTTAAGTTCTGAAGTTTTTCAAAATCCCCAATACACAAAAAATCTAACTCGGATCAGAAATGCAGCCGGCTAAGTGGTAACAAACTCATCCAAACAGATGCATGACCTTAATGATATAATCCCAAGTTGGATCAAAATCAGATAAAGAATGTGGCCTCCAGAGTGGCAACAAGGTTAACCAGTCAGATGCAAGATCACCTCATTAACCCAACTAAACCTTGGGATAAATGTGAGCGTCGAGTTGACAATCCTCAAAGTAGTTCAGGACAAGTAGCAATAACAAAAACTTGAACTAAAGGATGGACAGAGGCTGGACAACAAACAGACAGTGGACAAAAGTCCATCCCATGAGATGAAAGATATCCATTATTCACTAAGAACAAGCAAATTTTCTTTTTATTTTATGCTCAAATGCATTGGCTAGAAATATGTACAATAGGACCCCGCTATAGCACGCTTCGTTATAGCATGAATTCGGATATAACACGATCGTGGCATGGCTCCCGAAATTTCATCTATTTTTTCGTACATGAAATTTTTTAATTTTTTTTCAAAGTACGAAAAATAATGTGTAAAAAGTTAATCATTTTGGGGAAGAGAACGTGTACGAATTCGGATATAATACGATCGTGGCATGGCTACCGAAATTTTACAATAATTTCGCCAATTTCTTGAACTACTGCAAAGTTTTGTGCCAAAATAAACAAGAGTTTGATTTAATAATTTGGCAAGCTGTATTGTATTCTTGAAGAAAAAGTGTCTTATGATTGCATCTTTCATTCTATGAATAAAGATGCTGAACATTTCTATTTGTGAATGTTCATTTCAAATGTGTCAGTAGTCAATCACTGCACTTTGATCTTAGTTTATTTTTGAAAGATGTCAGCTCATTTTAAAGCTGATAAGTGTTAATCTTATTATTAATGATACATGAACAATAAAGTCATTAAGTCTTCTTTGGGTTTGTCTTCAATACATTCTGTGTACAATTGTTGTTCAAACAATAGCCGACATATGTTTGCTCATTCAACTGCATACACAGCCAAGCACCAAACAATGCGGTGGTTAATAAAAGATTCGCACCTGAAGTTATAAATCAATTAATTTAAGTCATTGACAATCATCAAAGTCAATCTCAAAGCTAAAGGTTGTTCAAACCATGCGGCAATGATTTAAAAAACATAAAAAAAACGAAAGCCGCCAACATGCACACGTGGCTTGGCGGTGTTGTTAGACAATTGCCATGCAATCAATTGACCAGTGAATAATATTGTACATTCCCTATAAAAAATGACCCCATTGTTGATTAACAATTATTCTTGCTGTAGTCGTTCAAACAAATAGGTGTCAGAGTTTTAATTAGTAGTTATTTACAATGGATAACAGTACACGGAAACATAAAGCTTTTACTGTTAAAGAGAAGCTTGAAGCCATGGACAGGATTAAGTCCGGTGTTTCCACAAGTCAGATTTAATTCCCAAGTGATATTTCCCAAGTTATCTGCCAGTGCACATGGGCCGATAAGCCTTTGACTTGTAAAGGCACTCACTTTGTTTTCAAGTTGACAATCCTTTTGATCGAGCCGCGATTCTAATACTTGTTCAGTGCCAAGTAGAGTTCTACAACTTCCTGTGCATATACTTTGACGTTAATCCCTTAGCTGGTAAAGGCACCACACTCTTTGTTTTCCCACAGGACAACCCTTTGATCAAGCCGCGAGTTTGATACTTTCAGTGCCAAGTAACAGAGGGTGGTTATTTGAACTCCCTGTGATCTTGCCGCACAATTGACATGTGTCCAGTTGCATCCTTTAATAGATTTCTGACTTTATGATCAAAGTGTTACTTGCAAGAGCCCAAGCTCATTCTCTGCATAAGCACCCGCATATAACAGTAAAATTGAGGAATCAGAGTCGGACGTGATTTACGATGACTAGACGACGACGATTTACAATGACTAGACGACGATGTAGGATTTCAGAACTTTATCAGACAATGATATTATACTTCTGTGTGCATATTTTCGATGGAATTATTATGGACTTGCTCCTATGCATGCCATGAGATTGGTGGGTGAGTACACGTGTTGATCCTTTAACTATTCATGCCATACAATAGACATGTACATATAAAAATGTACCAATGCATGGTTCTCTGAAAAAAGTAAAATATTATATGTGCAATCTCTGTTTTCACTGCATGTGTATTTCTCATTTAATATGCATTGATTTAAGATGGTAACTGTGCCAATGAAGCACGTTGTTTTGAGCCCACAATTTACCCCCCCCCCCCATTTTTTTGGTGCATGCATCATTTTCTTCAGCTAAATGACTTGGTTTTGTCTAGGTTGGTTATAGCACGGTTCAGGACATAGCACGATCTCGTTTTGTGGACCCCGACCATCGTGCTATAGTGGGGTCCTACTGTATAACAGATTGAAGTAGCAGATTTCTTATGGTATCCAGTGCGATAATGTCATCTGTTTACCATTTATGTTCTGCTGTGTTTTGTGTCTATTTGCACAGAAAATATCAGTAGTAACATAATTCTATTTTCTAATTCAAGGTAAAATACACATAAATAAAAACAAAAAATTAAAGAAAAAAAACAAAATAAGCCATTTGTGGGATTCTGAAGCTGGTTCTCCTGCATGATAGGTTGCCATACTTACCACTAGACCATGCAAATGTCAAATTAGCATATAAAATTTCTTGGTCATAATGTTATTGATATCTATTGACCCCAGTTTAAAAAGATTTATAATTTACTCCAGTGAATTATTGAAATAATTTCTGTTAGAGAATCCAGTCATTCACTGCCTAGCATAATATAACACATAATAATATATGAAATTAATAGAATGGTTTTAAGTATGTATTTTAGTGATCTGGACAGGGGGAGGGGGCAGGTTTGCTAGAAATTATAGAGGGGAGGGCATTAGGGGTAAATGTGGTAGGAGCACCCCTTTATTTCTATCTAGCTGGAGTACTGAGTGTCAAAGATGACAAATCTTGAAGGAATTATCAAAAAATATGATGAACTGTTGTATAAAGATTTAATTTTTGAAAATGTCTTCATAAGTCATGAAGCAGACACAAAGGTCAATATCTGAAACACACACTACTAAGAAGTACAGAGTGGTTCTCACTCAATATCGAACTCGTGCGAGATTTTGATCATATTGCCAAGTTTGACCAAAATTAGATGAAAAATATGGTCTCCAGAGTTGTAACAATGTCAGCCAATAAGATGCAAAATCACCTCATTAATATGTATGGATCTCACTCATTACTGAACTTGTCAGAGATTTGATGATATAACCCTAATTCCATGTTTGATTAAAATCGGATCAGAAATATGGACTTAAGGGAGGTAACAAGCAATTGTTGATAGATGGACAATGGACAGATGACATATTATGGACAGAGCTAAAAACTTAACTCATTTAAGGTCCCATCAATATAGGACTGCAAGCCAAATGTGGTTGATATCTGACAATCCTTGGTAAAGTTACCCTGTGGAAATGAAAGTTGAGGACATAGAGGACATAACTTTTCTAAATAATGACAGATAAAGCTGGAAATAACAAAACTCTTTGAGGTCTCATCAATATAAAGCTGTATACTTAATTAGGTTAAAATCCAATGATTCCCAGTAAAGTTTTGGAAACCAAATTGCTGACAGCTGGATGGACAGCTGGACATGACTACAATAGGATTCTGGCAATTGTATCAATGGGGCCCTAACAATATGGTATCTAGAGTGGTAACAAGCAACTGTTGATGGGCTGATGATAGGTGACAGATGGATAATACAGGGCCATACCACAAGATCACTTGGCTTTACAGTCAAATGAGCTATATAAAAAAGCACTTTTCCAACCTACTGGGAAAAGAAGTAAAAAAAAAAACGTATTGTGCTTTGCCTACAACTAATACTTCACCTGTTGGAGTCCGACTCTCTATCTAGCTTTCCAGCCACTGGAAGTGTTCTGTGTTCCTGTGGGTAATCTATGTGCAAAATCTGATAACACATCAACACATATTCAAACTGTAGATAAATGGGAGGGGGGGGGGGGTTAAATCAAAATATGCTTCTGCACAAATATGTGTCATAAACAAATCTGACTGCAAAGTTTAATTTTCCTTCAAACTTAACGCAAGTTATACAAATCTTATAGAAAGTTCTCTATATGTGTCCAGATGCCACTAAGGTACAAGTCAAACTAGAGGGATCATAAACATTAATGACCATTCCATAGAATATGAAATGAACACAAAGCATAAAAAGGCTTACATTTTCCTGATTTTCCCCGTTTCATCCAGGAGCAGTTGACCCAAACTGACAATTCTATCTTCAGTGTTGGACATTGTTTCTATATCTTTTCTGTAAATAATAAAGTAGTCTCATATAAAAACTTGTTTTCTTTACAAAAATAAAACAAAAATGGACAACAATGAATCCTGACATGAGAGAGTGTCATCTATAGATAAAACAGACTTCACAAAATATGTAGATTAAATAAAAGAAAGAAACTTGAAAGTTTGTATTAGAAACTGAATGACTAATTTATAAATATACTGTAGATCACAGAATATTAGCTGGCATGAAATTTTAATGAAGCTTTATTGAAATAATAATAATAAACCCAAGAGCAGGAGAGATACAAGGTGTCAAGTTAGAATGTGATCATGATATATTCCAAATATGCATTAAATTGGATAAGGCTTTATTGAAATAATAATAATAATAATAATAATAATAATGATCAAGTGTCCTGGTTCTTGATCCCATGGCCCCATCCAGGGGCAACAGTGATACAGGGAGAAATAGAAGTATGGGATCATATATTATTCCAACTATTAAGTGATTTGAGCAAGAGGTTATCTGGCCACGAGAAGATAAAAAAAATAACCAACAGGTGACCTGCTTATTGATCCAATGACCCCATCCAAGTATGTAACCCATGTGACAACAGCAGTATACGGCACAAAGGGAAGCTTCATATCATACAATATGCCGAACTTGAAGTGAATTGGAAAAAAGGTTCATTAAAACTTGAGATGGAATCAAAACTGTAATCAAAAGGGCCCACCCCAGAAAGTGACCCAGAGATATGAGTAGTAAAATCCATAAGGTCAATGTGTGATGATGTTTTATTCTAAACATGAAGTCAATTTGTTATGTACATACAGGTGATATGAGCATGAGGCCAAAAGTGAATCTGATATCACTCACATGCTTACAGGAATGAACAGTTGACCATTTCATAAAGCCAACATATGTAGTATTGTAAGAACACAACCTATAGAAACCATCTCCCAAATTTGATATGTCAGTTTTACCTATTTTATGATACAAATCCTTCAAAAGATAAATGCATAATTAATATGCAGTCTCTTGCTCATAATCAAAGTCATCCAAGATCTTCATGATATTAACATATTTACCAAGTTTCATTCAAACTGGATGAAAAATGTAGACTCTAGACGTAGAGAGGTAAAAAGCTCTGCCAACCAGATGCAAGATCATTTTATTAAAATGCACAAATTTCACTTAATATAGAACCTGCCTATGACAATGATGATACAAGCATATTTACCAATTTGGAGCAAAAGTTAAATTTGGTCTCCTGAGTGGTAACAAGCATAGCCAATCATATACAAGATTACCTCATTATTGTGCATAGATCTTGCTCATAGTCAAATTCATCCAATAACTTGATAATATAAGACTGTTTAACAAATGTTATCAAAATCTGATCAGAAATACAGTTGCAGGAGTGTTACCATGCTCAGCCAATCAGATGCAAGATAACACCATTACTGTGTGTGAATCTTGCTCATAATCATATAATCATACTCAACCAAGATCTTGATGATGTAAGCCTATTTACTAAGTTTGATCACATCTCTATCAACAAGAAGGCTAAGGCCTGCATGTTGAACCCACGATTATATCATTGCTGCAAAATGTGTGACATGACCACAAGGTCAAAAAGTTGAGTGAGCATGTCACAGAATGAATTGTCTTAGCTTCATAATGATATATCCTAAGAATAAAGAAAAGCCATTCAAGAGTTTAGGAAATATATGCAAATGAAAAAACTTTAACCAAAACCTTAACTCAAATTTTCTACAACTGTGAACTTGACCCCAAGGTCATAGGAATAAGTGAGTGTGTGATTGAATGTATTGTCTTAGCTTCATGCCAATTATGATGAAAATCTATCAAGCAGTTTTGAAAAATATAAGCCAATGGAAAAGTTTGAATGCAAATTTACTATGACTAAGACCTTGACTCAAAGGTAAAAGGGGCAAGAGAACATATCATGAATGAATTATCTTAGCTTCCAAATTATTCATGCCATGCAAGATGATAATCTAATGCTTTAAAAATTTATGCAAATGAAAAACGTCAACCAAAACCTTAACTGTTGATAATGACAATGATACCACTGCTGGAAGAGTAACTGCTATGTCTCACTTATCACTAACATGTATTCAACAAAAATAGTTACTAGAGTGATAGAAAATTAAGCCAGTCAGATCTCCTAATAAATATGCATAGGCCATGCTCTTAACAATCTAACATCTTGATTATATTGACCCATTTACCAAGTTTGATTAAAATCAGGTTGGAAATACCATCTCTTGAGTGGTGAGCCAATCAGAAACATGATGACCTCATTGATATGCATAGATCTAACTCATAATAAACTGAAAGTGAATATTTTGATGATATAAGCCTGTTTACCAAATCTGATAAAAATCTGATCATTAATATGCATGGATCTAACTTGTAACTGTACTCATCCAAGAGCTTGATGATTAAAACCTACCTGCCAAGTTCAATTAAAATCAGATCAAAAATGCAGTCTCTAGTGTGGTAACAAAGCTCGCCAATCACATGCAAGATCACCACATTTATATGCATGGATCCAAGCCATTATCAAACTCATGCAAGATCTTCATCATATAAGCTTCTATTCCAAGTTTGATAAAAATTGGATCAATAACATGGCTAACAGCATGGTAACTAGCTCAGCTAATCAGATGCAAGGTCACTTCATTAATATGAGGGTTGTTCCATTTAAACATACATGGTACCCAGGGAAGGCATTTTTTAAAAATATATGCCTGGGTACTCTGATTACTCAGAGAATTCATACGAAAATAATACAGAATTCTAAATTGCATCTATGGGTGACTACTCCACATTAAAAGCATACAAGTGATTCTACTGGCTGTAGGACAAAAATACCATTTTAAAACCTGTCTACTGCACATATTGCTTTATAGCTGAAATCTACCGATTTTGAAAATTATAAGATTTTTTTTTTAATTTGAAAAAAGAAAAAAGAGTAAATAATAAATTGTGTACACATTCTATCCTCACATTATAGAAACTATCCTCACATTATAGAAACTAGAAACTAGTGTTATGACTCTAGGTCTTAAAAATATGTAACAGAAAGAAAGTGAAACCAACAATGTAAGTAAAATCAACAAGCAATTTATTTGCAGACAATTAAAGTGGAAATTTAGAAGACACTTACAATTTGTGAGTTAAATTCCAAATAATCCTAAATGTCCTAATCACAAGTCCAAAATAACAGAATATTCCGAATGAATTCCAATAGCCTTGAATGTCCCGATGTACCACAAAGATGTAATCCAGAATGTATTTGAATGAGTTCACCTGAATCCCAAAATCATGTATTAATCCAAAAGTCATTGAGCACTTTAGTATTTCCAATGAATATTGTAAAGAAATAATTCCTGTCAAATTATATCTGATTTCAACAACACAACTAAAATAGATTCCTTACAGACTGATCTTTTAGAACCAAAATACTAGTACAGGAATGAATTTGCTTACAAAAATCTGTATATAAATACACATGCCTACATGACCTATGTCACATCTGATTATGAGTATTTCTAATGGAAAAATACTGATCTACCTGACATATGTCACAAAAGTCTAATTGTGAAATGCCTAAGAAAATACTGGTCTCATGTCAATTTGCCCCATTGCAAAATCGCCCCCATCAAAAATGCCCCCACTTTTCACAAGATCGCCCCCATTTCAAAATCGCACCATATCAAAAATGCCCCCACTTTTCACAAGATCGTCCCCATTTCAAACAGGATATCAGCAAACCCTATCCAAACTCTAGCACATTATCTTCTGATATCAGCAAACCCTATCCAAACTCTAGCACATTTTCTTCTGATATCAGCAAACTCTATCCAAACTCTACCACATTTTCTTCTGATATCAGCAAACTCTATCCAAACTCTAGCACATTTTCTTCTGATATCAGCAAACTCTATCCAAACTCTACCACATTTTCTTCTGATATCAGCAAACTCTATCCAAACTCTACCACATTTTCTTCTGATATCAGCAAACTCTATCCAAACTCTAGCACATTATCTTCTGATATCAGCAAACTCTATCCAAACTCTAGCACATTTTCTTCTGATATCAGCAAACTCTATCCAAACTCTAGCACATTTTCTTCTGATATCATCAAACTCTATCCAAACTCTAGCACATTTTCTTCTGATATCAGCAAACTCTATCCAAACTCTAGCACATTATCTTCTGATATCATCAAAGCATATCCAAACTCTAGCACATTTTCTTCTGATATCATCAAAGCATATCCAAACTCTAGCACATTATCTTCTGATATCATCAAACTCTATCCAAACTCTAGCACATTTTCTTCTGATATCATCAAAGCCTATCCAAACTCTAGCACATTTTCTTCTGATATCATCAAACTCTATCCAAACTCTAGCACATTTTCATATCCAAACTCTAGCACATTTTCATATCCAAACTCCAGCACATTTTCATATCCAAACTCTAGCACATTTTCATATCCAAACTCTAGCACATTTTCATATCCAAACTCTAGCACACTTTCATATCCAAACTCTAGCACATTTTCATATCCAAAGTTTTTTGCCATAATGCGGTGTATAATAAAAGTCTTTTAAAAAAAAAATTCCCTTATTTGTGTCACAGTGACCTTGAACCTGGACCTTTATTCTCCCCAAATCAATAGATTTTTTTCTTGTCCCTGTTAAAACAGTTAACAACATTTGGTCAAGGTATGCAGTCTAGAATTTAATTTACTGAGCAAAAACCATTAATTTATGATTTGGCTTTCAATGACCATGACCACTGACCTATAGATTCCAAAAGATACAGGTTTCTTTCTTATCTCGTAAGCAAGACATCCACAAAGTCTGGTCAAAGAACTCACTTTAGAACAAAATATTATCTTGAAGCCAGTTTTATTTGAGTCTAAATTACATTGACTTTTGACCTTTTGGTCTCAAAATCAATAATCAAAGTATATGCTCTAGAACTGTGATAACCATATTTCTTCTTTCAGTCACTGTGATCTTGAGCTTAAACCTTTTCACCCCAAAATCAACAGAATTCTTTATTACCCAAATAGCAAACTATACACAAGGTTTGGTCATGGTACATGGTCTAGAAATAAAGTTATTGTGCAGAAACCACTAGTTACAGTGACCTTGACCTTTGATCCAAAATCAATAGGCATCATACTCACCCTAACTGCAAGCTATCCACAAAGCCTGGTTGCAGTCTGTGATATCAAACTAAATTCATTGTGCAGAAACCACTTTTCTTCTTCCAGTGACCTTGAACTGCGACCTTCTGACCCCAAAATTGACAGACTTTTTCATTACCCCTAGTGCAAGCTATGCATAAAAATTGGTAAAGGTCTACAATATAGAGCTCAAGCTATTGTGTCGAAACCAAAACTGAAGGGCAACATCATAGCCTTTTGCTAGGCATATAATAACAAGAAAATTATTTAACTTTGAAAAGTTGAATGACTTTCAATTCCTTTTTTACTTCACACAGTAATCTTAATTACTTCCTCAACATGCATCAATTCCTTATATTAATGTGTATTTTCCTGAGAAAATGTAGTAGATGAGTGCATAAGACTTACAAAATGCCTTTGTGAAGTTCTTGGCTGCTCTTGATGATATCTATCATGTCTCTGTCTGAGAGGAGACCAAAATCTTCAGGCTACAAGAAAACAGGAGCTGCTGCTATTATTATTATTATTAGTAGTAGTAGTGGTAGTAGTAGTAGTAGCTTTCACCCTTCTACAAGACAACCCCGTGCTGAACTAAAATGATGGCCTTACAAGAGAGGTGGCCTATGGTGATGAAGACAAAATGTTAGTAAGAGTACCATGAATGGCACATTATATGCCAGCCCAGAGTTTAACAGATCTTTTTTATGTAGGCATGAGCATGAGATTACTGACCAATGGGCCTCAATGACATTGACCTTTGGTCCAGGCCTGTGATTTTGAACTGATATTATTGTGTGGAAACAATGTTTCTTCTTTCAGTCCGTTACCTTGACTTTTCACTTTTTGACCCCAAAATTGATAGGCTTGTTTAGTACAAGGTATCTAGAAAAATGTGATGTAGAACTTATGTTATTGTACAGAAACCATTTCTCTTGAATCAGTCACAGTAACTTTGACCTTTGACCCGGAAACAGATAGGCTTCCATAAAGTTTGGTAACTGTAGATAGTGGAGAACTCAGGTTATTGTGTGGAGACAAAATTGGTGACAGGTGGACTGACAGACATCATAACACAATATGCTCCACTTTATGGCAGGCACATAAAACTGTACTACTTGGTCAAGATACCATGGCCTCTAATCAGGGTACAGCCCTTCCTGAGAGGGGCTTTAAAACAGGGGGACCACTGTAAACCTCTCAATAAAGATCAGTAAAGGCAAAGGACAATTTTTTTTTCCTATTAGAAACAACTTGTGATCTTTTTATATAGTATCCAGGTGTCTCATTTCAATTGTCTGTATTCTTTAGTGTGCACTTGAATAAACTATTTTCCCTAGCAGTAACTTCTACTCTTTCAAAATGAAGATGTACCCAATACTGGTGATAAGTCATTCATGTTCTACTCATTCAAATAAAATTTTCTTACATTTTTACATTAAGAAAAACCATGGGTAAATTGAAAATTTATATTTTAAAATAAAGTCTATTCAATGTTTTCATATATGTACGGCTATATGGTGCCAACTTAAAGTAAAATGTGAATAAGATAAACATTAAGTGCAACAAGATAGAATATAATTGATAAATATGTTAAAATTAAAATTCTGCACAAGTTATATAAAATAAGAGATAAAAGCAACACATGTACAATCCATAAAACATCTGGTCAAACCCTGTTATACAAACCACATTCCCTGAAAAAGTCCAAGATTTCTCAGGTGATACATCTCATACAATTTCTTCATCGTGTTCACATCAAACTACTTCTGTCTCACAGGGTGGAAAAAGAAACACTCAGTAAGAATGTGTTCCACTGTCAGTGGACACTGGCATGGTATGCACTCTGGCCAAGGATCAACTTTCAGGAGGTATGCAGGAGTCAGGTATGTGTGGATGATACATGATCGGCTCAATACCACCTCATCTCTGTGCTTTGTTCTATATGAGTGATACCAGTCTCCAATAGTAAGGTAGATGTTCTCAAGTTTGTTTGTTGAGCTTTCATTCCACATATTTTGCCAAGTATGAAGTTCATGCCGATTTATATAACATTTAAAGTCAGTATATGGAGATGGTGACTGTTGGACAGCTTTGGCTGCTTGATCTGCTCTTTCATTACCCTTTATAATATTGTTACTAGGCAACCAACAGTACTGAATACTTTTTCTATATTCTATGAGCAAATCATGCTACTATAATATATGTGATATTAATAGGTTGTCAGATTTTAGGTTATAAAGTCTATTCAAAGACTTAAAATTGATTAGACATTTATGAGAGCAAATGCAGTATGCATGAATGTAGTAGCATTTAATGGCACCTCAGCAAAATAGTGGCTATATGGTGCCAAGCTAACAAGAGTCCCTCGAAGGGACTGATCCTCTACTGACCGAATAGATGTAAAAGGGATGTTTTGGCCCACCTCGGTTAGCCTGGGTGGGGAGCCACTTGGAAGTGCTGTCGGAACAATTGTCAGCTGGTTGGAGGGTCCAGTTTGTCAAAATGACTATGACCGTCAGCCAGCTGATTGTGGGACCCATTGGCATGACTGTTAGCCAGTTGAAAATGCCTGGTTGTCAGGCTGGCTGAGGCCCTCCCCCGGCCAGCTCAAAACTAGCTTTGTAGTAGACACTGAAGCACATTGTTATAAGTTATGATTGGAATGCTCAACAAATTGGTGGACATACGGGACAAAGATGCAAGTGATGGTAAGCTTTTTGAGGACCTTGCTGGTGATTTTGATGACTCTGTTGTTGATGAGATAGTGTCAGAGGTGGTCAATGAGGAAAGTAATGAAAATGATGAAGACAAGTGAGAGGGTGATGGCCCAGTAGGTGAGGTCTCCAGCTGCATCAGATGTTATGTTTGCTGGTATGGCTCCTCCTCCCTTATCGATTCAGGTCCTGCGTGTGCCGGGTGATGGAAGGGACACATCCAATGTGCTCCAGTGGACCAAGGCGGCCAGACTGATTTCCATTTGTGCCAAGCAGATTTCAGAGTACCCTACTGTGTACACAAAACTGCAGGATGATAGTGAAGGTAGCCCCAGGTCTTTGACTCATGACTCCATCAAAATTGCCCACTAGAAACTTTTGAAAAGGTGCATGCCTCTCCACCTTTGCCACCACTTGGGTCAGATGGCCAGTGGTAACATTTATGTTGAGGTTTGGAATCCCAGAAAAATGATGCTGCCCCAGTTCATGTGAGCAGACTGCCTTGGTGTTTTACTCCATTGCTTTGTCATTAGTACATAACTAATTCATGCGGCACAGCAGGCAAGGGTGCCAAATAAAGCCATGCTGGAAGTACGGTGTGGGTGTTGGGGCTGATCATGGGATTTGTCTACATTGTGGTGGCATTACAATGTCAAGAAAACTAAAACAAATAAGGCATGGAGACAGTTTGATATTGATCACTGGTGAGCTCAAGACCATTACAAATTTTAAATGGGAGATAGCTGGTTAATATACTATATGACAAGGTTATTGCCGAGTTTAAAACCATTAAAGATTTTTAATTATAGATATATGGTTAATTTATTATAAAACAAGGTTATTGTTAAGTTTAATAACACTCAAAATTTCAATTAGCAACAGCTGGTTAAAGGGCTATATACAAAAATGTCTACATTCACATGTTTGAACGAGTTGCTTCGCAGTGGGCAAATAGCCCAAAGTAAGTATGATGATGCACTTGATGCATTATTGGTGAGTAGTCAGCTGATTTGCCTTGCTGGTTGCTAGGCAGTTGATTCATCATGTTGAACAATCAGTCCAAGCCCCATGGCCAGTTCCAGCTCCTAGACAATCATTTTGCCAGGTTGAACAGTCAGTCCCAGCTCCATGATCAGTTTTAATTCCTAGACAGTTGGAGTGGCCGGTTTCCACAGATGACTTTGGTGATTTGATAGATGAAATTCCTAATGAGAAAGACCAGCAGCAAATAAAAGTTGCAGCAAATTACCAGCCATAGTATAGCTAGGTAATAGTACTGATGTTGCAACCATGCCAAAAAAGCACAGGCTTGAATATGAAGCTTCTGTCTTTCTAAATGCCATGACTCCTAGTATACAAGCTGTACTCGAAAAGGAACTAAGTGATCTTTGTGGTTTGAAGTTTAGCCTAGTGCTGATGGAACAGTTTGAAAAAGCTGTACCAGGCCTACAAAACATATATGCTGAAGCTGAGCTAGATGTTGTTAAAGTAGAAGCCTATTTCCTAAATGAAGCCGTTGTCATACAATGCACTGATGAGGCAGATTGATGAAGCTAATGTCACCATACTATGATACATTGAAGAATACATGCACGAGGAGTCAGGATGGGTATTTGACTGAAGCAAAGTGCTTGAACTACAAGTGTCACAGTACCACCCATTTTGCTGATGTAGCAACATTCTAAGACTAAAGTGCATAACACTATGGTCAATTTTTAATGTGAAGAACAAGCACAACCATTGGTTTGAGTGGGCGGTCCTGTCAGCTCTTCACCCAGCAGATGATTACCATGCTGACTGGCAAGGAAAGTACCACCATCATTTGGGCAATCTCGACTTTACAGGCATCGACTTTCCTGTGAAGGTTAGTGATATTGGAAAAGAGCCACTATCTCTGGATAACAAATTTAAGCTGCCTGGTATGACATCACAACAAACACGGTTAGAGAAGCATGTCTGCTGCCAGTGCCTACAAGTCTCAAGCTTTGCAGACCTATTAAAAAAAGTCCGCATGAACGACTACCGAAATATAAAAAAATAGCACTAGCGTGCCTGTGTCCTTACCGAAGCCAAGCAAGAACATCCTAGCCTTCCAGAACCACCACCACCAGATGCATGTCCTGTACATTATTTATGCAGATTTCAAGACACTAAACATGCCTGTGGAAGGCCTTGCCAGCAATTAAAAAGAAAGCAACACACAACAAATTGCTGACTATGTTCTATGTAGCTTTTGCTACATAGTTGTTCACTGCAACAGCATTTCAAAGGAGACTTTGTACCGTGGCAAGGATGCTGTTGACACTTTCATCTAGAGCCTTGAGTGCAAGATGGAAAAGATCCAGGAGAAGCTTCATTATCCAGCTGAGATGAAGATGACTGGAAGGCTTTCCAGAAAGTCACAAACTGTCACATCTATGGGAAAGAAATAGGTAATGATAGGGTGTGAGATCACTACCATATTACCAGCAAGTATCATGGCGCTGCCCACAAAAGCTGCACATCTATCCAGAAAAAATAATGGTGCCAGTTGTGTTTCATAACCTATGTGCCTATGACAATCACCTTATCATGGAGGCTATCAGAACAGCCTCATATGGAAAAATAAGTGCCATTCCACCTACTGCATCAACATTGCAAACTCAAGCCTGCACCAGCTGCTGGGATGGCCCAACACAGAGACCCCACGAATGTCATTCTTGGCCCCTGCCTGTCTACCTGCCTTGCAAAAGTCGATGCATCAATAAACTGCACTTTACTCTACCCAACCAGGATTGCAACCTGCTTGACCTCCATGACAAGATGCTCAATACTAGCCTCTATGTCCAAGACTATGCTCTGCTTTAAGTATATTAGAGGATGAAAAACTGCAGTTATCTTTCAGCTTGCAGTCGTTGTCTGCAGTGGAAACTGGAGCTAGAAATGACAGCCCCAAAATGTATTGTATCAGTACAAGTTGGCAGCACATGCAGCAGCCACATCACTTGCCAGAGCTTCCACCCTAGCCACCAAAGCCATAGTCTTGCATGCCATCAAGGCTATCAAGACATCCATCATAAGTCAGGTAAAGAAAGCACTTCCACCTGGGGCAGAAGCTGTGGAAACATTATGTGACCACATCAGCAAGCTGGCACTATCTGTGGCCAAGACTATGCTGCCCAAAATGGATGCTGAAAGTAAATAAGGTGGCCCACCAAAAAGTTCCAGCCCTGGTACAATATGTTGCTGCAAACTTGACCACAGCCAAAACTAAGATGTCCAAAACATGCGATGATATCATCTCAAACTTGGTCATGGGTGCAGACCTTCGCCTCTCACCATAATAGAACATGGTCACACAAGTTTAAAGGCAACATAACTTTTTTGCAATTGGCATCCTTCCAAGACCCCACCTCGACATGAGGGCCCGTGTACTCTGTGACCGCAACATCCATGATGTGCAGTATTACTTGTACAAACACGCAATACCAATTAAGAAGGTTGCGTGGAGCTGCAGGTGCAAGACACCTCACACTACTTTCTCCCTGCTGAAACCTTTATTGAGGCTGCTGGCAAACTCATGAAGACAAGACAGATTATGCCACAGAGAACAAGGTGGTATTTGTCAATAATGGTGTAATGGCTCTGTTCGACAATGCCCGCTATCTCATCAATAACAAAGGAGTTGAGTCCTGCCTCAATAATGTCAATGTTGCCATGATTATTCTAGGCCTTGCTTGCTATAGTAATGACTATGACCACAGTGCTGGGGCATCGATGATGTTTACAAAGGACAAAAAAGCCCACGCCAACGATACCCAGTTTGCCTTTAGAAAGGTCAGATGTGCCGCAGGAGATGGCCAAGCGGATGCAGTGAGCGGCAACAACCCCAACTTCAGCCTAGGCCTCGCGTTGCAAAAGGTCCAGGTGGATGCACATTATAATTTTTCCTTTACCATACTATTGACCCACATCTTTGACTTCTGTCGAGATGTACACAAGGTCATCTTCATCGCCAAGCAGACCATTGCACTGACCTGTAAAAATACCAACAATGATGCAATCTTCCACAACAATGTCAAAGCTGCTGTCAGGCTCATGCTCTCAAAGCTTGCCCTTTGGATGACAGCTGTAATGCCTTCACTAATTAGTGCCCAGCAGGATATCATCACACCTCTGCACATATTTGTTGCGTTACAGGATGTGACATGGCTAAATAATCAAGAGTGCAATCCAAAGGTATTTGATAAGCTCAGTGTTCTAGAGGTAAATCTGCACCTTAACAGCCACTAGGAGCCAGCTGAGTAAATCCTTTTAGGCCATGCCAGCAACAATGTCACCCATGCTTACCACCAAATACTGAGCTACATGGGACATGTCCAAAACATGGATTCAGGTCTCCTGATAAGCCAGAAGGACTTTTACCAGCCTCTACCCAATCTAATACTTCAATCTGGAACACCTCAACTTGGTCAAGCAGTCTGTTATGGACATGTACTTCAAAACTGGCATCACAAAGGGTGCAGACGCCAACTACAGAACCATCAGTGTCATCCTCTCAGACAAACTGCCAGACTCTTCATATGCTTGCAGTGCTTTGTGCTAGCATGGTCTAAATTACAACACAAAATGCCATATGAAAAACAATTAGTGCCCCTATCAAAAGGCCAGCTCAAAAAGGCTGCAGCCTCCATAATGGCAGGCCACAGAGTCTCCCTGCATCTCTGCTCTGGCAACCATTATGGGCATGTACCAATCATGCTAACACCCACCCATGTCAAGCACATCAAAGCTGTCTGCAAGGTGTAGAGTGGCATTGACCTTAAACTTTTGGCCTCAGCCCTGAAAACCATGCACAAAGAAGGAGGCATCTTGCTTATCCTTGCCCTTGCTATTCCAGCTCTAGTAGCTGCTGACAAGGCAGCAGCACTCAGCACAATTCGCACAGCGGGTGGTCTTGCCCTCAAAGGAATTGTTGATGTCACCAAGCACAGCAGTGGTCCAGGGTGGTGGCAAAAGTTCTCTCCAACTTTGAATTGCTGCATATGGTCCAGCCCTTAAAGCACTTCTCTGGCATCTTCATGTGCAATGAGTTGGCACACATAACAGAGCAGCACAGCAGGCATGAAGTTGGCACCATTCACTTTGACTCTTCACAGAACCACATGACACACTGGGTAGCGTTCCTTGCAAAACTGTCCAACATTCTCTATTTTGACTTGCATGGCCTTGTGCTACCTCTTAAACTAATTCTGTATCTTCACAAAGCAAGGTGACATAACTTCCAGTCACTGCTGATGACCTACTCCATGCAGCTGATTAAAAAAATGACCGATAGGGCAGTTTGTGGTTACCATCCATTGCAATGTTAAAAGTGCTTGAGCACAACTATACCCAGGACACATTGATGGATGTGGCATTATCTACTGGCCGACATTAATTGGAGATGGACTTCTTTTGTTTGCTATAGTGTAAACACGAACAATGCCTGTGTACATATTCTGATGCTCTAGTATTTCAAGTGCAGACATCTCCCGTGCTACTGCCATTTTGGCAAAAACAATAAGTGTGCTTGACCTTACCATTTACTTGACCAAGGCCAACCTTGTGGCTTTTAGCAAATACTCTATCAACACAGACCCAAATGACCTGGTTGTGTTCTCCAATGCCACTGTAAACCTTAAAAACTGGAGCATGGACATCTATGCTCCTCACCAAACCAGCCAATGTAGCAGCTGGCAACATTGCCGTCTTTGCCGCCTATGGTACACTGAGCGATGGTGGCATGCCTGTTAGCCAGTCTCAAGTCCCTGAAATCGCCCAGGCTTCTGCTCTTAATGTGGCTGTTCCCATCTCCCCACGAAATGTCACCTCAAAAAGATATGTCAACAGCCACAATGCACTCACGGTTCTCAAGGGTGGCAAACACATGACAGGCATCTTGAACATGAGCTTTAAAAATATCATGTCCATGGCACCGAGTTCCAAGATGTGGCTGTGAAAGCATACATAAATAATGTAAATAGGCATGTGGTCAAAAATAATGGATTTAACCCAACACTATTTTCAAATAATATTGATAACAGCTTCATAGTTGTTTAGCAAGTTCTAAGTACAAAGCCAAATACCCAGCATTTCATGTGTTTCAGTCAGAAATTAATGAATGGGTCACTTGAAATGAAAAAAGTAAAGCTTGGATACAAGTGTTTTTTCCCCAACAAAGTGAAGATATGGAAATTCAATGTGATTTTCAACTGGAAGGAAACCCGGCTGATGACATACTGGATGATAAACTGTGGACAATTCTGTTTAAGTCCAATTCTATTAGGCAATTATTGACCCATATGTCTATTATCGACCATTTGCGTACTACCTTAAATTACCACTTATTTATTGTAAGCTCTTAAATGCCTAAGCCCATCCTTTCACACTGGCAGCTCTATGCATTAGACAATATTGTCTAGTCATAATGACTAATTTTTTATTTGCCTCAGCTTGCACTGATGGGAAGCGCCCATGTTAATTGGAGACAGAAGTGACATTTTTACTTTGAAGTCAGGCACTTGTTAACAATGGTCAGTCCGGAAGTAGTCAAGCTTCAATGTTATTTTTATCACCAATGTTTCAAAAGAAACATTAACTTCTGAATGAAAATGTTTCTTGTTGTCACAATACCAAACATTATAAACTAATAAGATCATTGTTTGTGACAAAACATTTTGGACTTGTAATATGGACTGAGAAATGCAATGAGGTTAAATTCTTATATTTTTCTGTAAAATTGGTTTCTAGTTGTATATATAAAGCAAACCATATAAAAACTGTATGTTCTCCATTAATATATTGATGTAGTGCATAGAATATAAGTCTATTGCAGCAGCACATAGCTATGACATGTTGAACGGAAGCTCTACTACACTATAGATCTTCTTTTTTTAAAATGCATCTTTCTATGTAATAAAATGACTTTATTTATATTAAAAAATGATACTCAAGCGATCGATCCGCCAGGCAAAGTTTTCAAGCAAAGCTGCCGACTGCATCGTACAAGCCTGGCGATGCTCTACATCCAAGGTCTACAATGCAAAGTGGAAAATCTTCTGTGATTGGTGTTTTAGGAAACAAGTTAATCCTTGCTGACCCTCTATCGCTGCAGTAGCAGATTTTCTTCTCTTCCTTTTCGAGGAGAGATCTTGTTCAGCCTCTACAATTAAAGGGTATAGGGCTGCTCTTTCCAACACTCTTAAATTCTCTAAAGGTCAATCCATTGGTTCAGATCCTCACTTGACAGATCTTATAAAGTACTTTGAGCTTCAGAGACCAGTGTCTCACTCATTGACACCAAAATGGAACCTTTCATATGTTTTGAGGGCATTGACAAAAACACCTTATGAACCTTTGAGTGAGGCCTCTTTTGAAAACCTCATGTTTAAAAACGTTTTTCTTCTGGCCGTTGCATCAGCCCGGAGAAGAAGCGAGCTACATGCTTTATCGATTGAAGAGGGATGTTTATGTTTCAATGGAAATTATGAGTCTGTTGCCCTATTGTGTCAGCCTGGTTTTCTTGCCAAAAACCAACTTCCGTCAGTATTCCCATCCCCGATTGAAATCCCCAGTCATAGTCGTATCTGTGCTGGGGATGATAGTGATAGACTTCTTTGCCCAGTTAGGGCACTTAGATTCTATTTAGCAACTGCTAAAGGGAGAAGGAAGAGTAGGAAAAGGCTTTTTCTCCCTTTAAGGGGTTCAACTGATATTTCAGCATCCACTATCTCTCGATGGATTTCGCTCACCATCAAGAGAGTTTATGCATCTCTCATGGAAAGAGACCTATCGTTCATGAAGATTAAAGCCCATGAAGTCAGGGCTATTGCTACTTCCTGGGCATATTTCAACCATTCATCTTTAGATGATATTATGAAGGCTGCGTTTTGGCGTTCACACACAACCTTCTCATCTTTTTACCTTCGGTCATTAGCAAACCAAAGCCAAGGTATCTTCTCTCTGGGTCCAATCATCGCAGCACAATCTGCGAAACAGACAACTGCCGCCTAAAACTGCAGTTGACTGCTTGTACTAGAAGGTGAGTAATTTTTCCACAATTTTACTCTTCTCAAAGTCCATCAGCCACCCTCCTTACTGAAAAATTCAGCTTAATAGTAATAGTGACAGGTAAGTAATTACTGACATTAAAATGTAGTTTTTTGGGTGAGTAAAACTAATTTTAATTATGTAATACTTACCTGTCACTATTGGATGCCCTCCTCCCACCCTGTGCTGATGTCCTTCATTAGTCTCGCGTCCTGAAAAGAATGAGGACACTCTGTGGAGCACGAGCCGATGATGTAGATCAGACTGGGTCGATGCACATGTTCTAAGAAACTTCTAGAACAGGGAGTTGGTGCATCTAGTACGGACGAGGTCTTTCCATGCGGAAAGGAGAAAGCTTAATAATAATAATAGTGACAGGTAAGTATCACATAAATAAAATTAGTTTTACTCCCCTAAAAAACTACATTTTGTACATTGGGCCCTGGAGCATGCATTATGTCGTAGTTTTAACCTTAGTCAACAAGAAAGTTGTACAAATGCATGTTTAAAATACGGGTCACTCAGAAAACCCAAAATGGCCGACTACCAACGTGGTTCATCTTCAGATGACGATTTAATTCGGCAAATACTAGCTGATGACAGCGATGATGACAATGATTATGAAGTTTTGAAGTATATCAGTCTACTGGAGCTGCGAAAGTGTTACTGGAAATACCAGTGAGTGTTTTTGATGTTGAATATGAGTTTGATGTACAATCCAGCATTCCGGTCAACCCCCTATTTAGTGGTATTTTGAAATTAAATGGACAACACAAGCCTAATTAAAATACAAGCAATTTAAAAGTAGAGTGCAATTTTCATTTATTTTCTCAAACAATTCAGCACTGGGGGAATCATGTGCTACAAAACTATACTGAGAATAACACTTTAAGGGTTAAGATAAATTGAATAAAATAAGAATCTAAAAAGAATTAAAATGTCAGGATATTTATTTTAACAAAATACCTCCGTCTGAACACGCAGACTATGGCATTGATGGACTCAAAATCCTAATACAGCATTATGGAACATATAAGAAATCTGGCATAGTAGGCAGCAAAGCACTGATTCAAGAAAGTGAAACTTTGGCAGAGTTCATGCTAGTGAAAAAACTTATTTTGGAACAGAGATATCCAAGAGACAATGCGTCAGTATAGCCGAAAAAATCTTGCAAATTTAGAGATCAGAAAATCTATTGGCAGATTATAGTTATGCTTCTGCCTGACAGACTTGAATAATTTGATTTCTTGGTTTATTGATTCTAGTAGTTACTCAATCCAAATGCATCACCGAAAAACATTCATGCATCTTCAGATTGTTTGTTAAAAATATTTATCAGACTATGCACATGTCCAGATAGGGCTAAATATAGCCCATATTACACTCCCATAGGCTGAAAAATGTACAGAGTGCAGACGTCTTTCTTGCAGTCACATGCACGATATGATTGGAATGGTGTAAAAGATATTTAATTCTATTATGTTTTTTGTCCATGTCAAGCTTGACAGACTATGATCTTGAGCAGAATTTTTTTCTCACATTCTCCACTTTATTTTCAAGTCTAACATTAAAAAATACATCTCCTGATATGTATTTTTTGCTTAGAAACTCATTACCTAGGTGAAAATGAAATGGGGAAATATTTTACAGTTGCACCGTATTGTAAATGGTAGCCAGCAGCTTTGGCATGTGCTAAGTCAGGAGGAACATGCAAGTTCGCACAGAAATATCAAAAAGAATTTTGCAGGATTATTATAAATGAAGAAACAGTGAGGGAGAATCTCTTGTTGAAACGTAATCAAATGATTCGAACATAGCAGTGCAGCAAGTGCAAGCAACAAAGCAAAACTTTGTGCACAACTTCCAGTCAAACTGGCATGGGGAATGGTTGTGGTTAGAAAAGTCAGAGATGGGGATGCTGAGTAAACTTTTACTGTAGGATGCACAAACTATAGGACCAGTACAATAGACAGGCACATACAATTCAGCTGATCATGTGGCAGCTGTATGGGCAGAAGCTGTGAAAAAGAATTTCGAGCTGGTAATTAATGGGCCGACTAAATCTTGCTTCTTTTGCGCTTTCGTTCTGTAATTGTATTGTTGAAGTCCACACCAATTTGAGTCGTTTATAAAGTTCTTTCAGAAAGTTGTATTCTTATTTTTTTGTTTTTCCATTTTTCTTGTGTTAATTATTTTAAAAATTCATTTTTTCTTTATAACTCTACTTGCCATTCTAACCTGTACACTTTATTATACCCATGCTTGACATACATGAACACAATCAAAAAGAAACACATTTACATTGGTAAATATTTTTTAAATTGTGGATCAGGTATCCAAGCTAAAAAACATTGCTTAGATACAATAAACCACACAATAACCTTGTGCTTGCCTGTTTTGAAGATGCTGCAATGACTTGAAATATTTTCTTCTGTGTGACCCATATTTCTCAAGGAAGAGGGCCAAATTTGTCCCATTTAATTTAGCATTAGCCACTTTTGGAAAAGGGATAGTGGAGTTGTCCCTCTTTTGAAAAATCATAGAAGCAACACTGATGCTACTGTTGACCAGAGATGGAAAACTGCAATGATGTTGATTTTAAGAGTACGCTGGGGTCAAGAAAATTATTCCCAGGTTTTCATACATTTTTTAATCTAATTCAGGGCGGGTTGTGAAGTTTTTTTTTTAAAAACAATTTTTTTTTCAGGACAGGGACAGCCATTGTATTAAATATTTTAACTACATCCAGTGAGGGGAAGTTGGGATGAAAATCTAAGAACTGATTGATTGTGGCCTGATGATGGCAGAAACTGATCGGCATTGATGATGAGGCCAACAACAACAAAAATGTGTGTTTCTGGTCGGCTGACCATTCCTGTTTCTCATTGCCGACCATAGCACTTTTTCCCAACCCTCACAATAAAAAAAAATCACATTGCCAAAATTGATTTGTGCTTCTAATTGAGCCTGTTTTGCCCAGTACTTTGAAGTGCTTTTTAAAAAAAATTAAGAAAACCTACCTGCCTACCCTAATTTTAAAACCAGTGCAATAGGAGACACACATTTTGTTTTTGGGCCTGATGATAATCTGACTGATCACAGTAAGGATGATGATGAAACAATGTTTGACATGCTATATTTTTTTTTTTTAAAAAGTTTTATATTAGTCATGCAACAAGACATAAAAATAAGACATATCAGTCACTAAAAATATATTTTTCTTACAGAATTTATAGTGTAAAATTTGGCCAAAATAATGTGACATCACTTCCATTGGCATTATATTTTTTTTTTCTTCTGACAAATCAAATAATATCTATTTACAAATGCATTTATTGAAAAAGCATAAAAATAAATCACAGCATCTGACTACATTTAAAGCAATACAAGATTTAACTATCATGCAAATCAAAAGCAGCATGCCTAAGAACAAAGAAATTTAAGCAAAACATAGCGATCACTGAAATAAGCACACATACATAGTCATAATGAATGACAGTTTAGTAAGGATGAACATTCATGATTTCTGCATTATAAAAAAAATCCCTATTGTAAAATCTAGATTCATGGACATTAAATTAGTAGGTATTAAGTGACTGAACCACGACATCTACAAATAATAAGGCACGAAGAAAATTTTTGATTTTACAGTAGCAGAAACATACATGCTCGACATACAAACAAACAAAAAAACAAAAGATGATTGATTATAAAGTATGAATACAATAAAAATATGTAGTGGATTATATAATATATAAGAATTCAGTATAGGTTACCTCGGGTCAGCTGTCATTTAAATTGCTTCTGTCCACAACCCAAAATTTAAATCGCTTCTACCGCCCACTAATCCCTAGCCAGAAATTATGTAAAATAATACGCTTCTGTAGGGGGCAATGTTTTTCTATTAAAACACATCAGAGGGTGGATCATAATTTTTTTAAATTGCTTCTGTTGTGGGTTGGTTTAATTTGAAAGTGCCTTCCCTCGGGGGGGGGGGGGGGGTATATGTTTTACTGGAACAGCCCTCAAGGAAATATAAGCAAATGAAACAAGAGTATTGTCTTTGTATGTACTAGTAGGGTATGGTTGACTCTGTATTGTCTTTGTATGTACTAGTAGGGTATGGTTGACTCTGGAGATTATTCACTAATGAGTCTGAATGATCTCTATCTATGGTCAAGGTCTTCAACTACATTTAATGTGCAGAAACCATTATTTTCTTATAAGACTTACCATGACCATTACCTCTGACTTCAGAATCAAATTGTTTCTTTATTACAATAAGTTCAAGGCATCCAAAAGTTTCCTCAAGAAACTTATTCTAGAAACAAAAGTTATTCAACAAAACCAATTCTTCATTGAGCCACAATAACCTTGACTTTTAACCTGTTCATTTTAAAATCACTAGGTCTCATCCATATGTTAAGTGCAAGCCCTCCACTAACTTTGGTCAAGATAAGTGGTCTAGAACTAAAGTCCTATTGCAAAAAACATTCTTCTTCTTTCAGTAAGAATGTCTTGATCTTTAACCTTTTGACCTTGAAATTAATAAGCATCTTTCTTATCCAACATGTAAGTCATTCACAAACTTTGATGAAAATATATGGTTAATAACAAAAAAGTTTGTGCTTGAAACCATTTTTCTCCTTTTAGTCACAGTAACCATGACCACTGACCTTTTGACCCCATAATCAATAGACTTCTTCCTTATCCCAAGTACAAGCCATTCATAAAGTTTCATACATTAGATTCTCTCTGTGGTAGGACAAAAATACCATTTTAAAAGCTGTCTACAGCACACACATTTTTATAGTTGAAATCTTATGCTTTTGAAAATTATAGGATTTTTAATTTTTTAATTTTGAAGAAGAAAAAAACCTGTATTTGTACGTGTTCTATCCACACTTTACAGAAACCAGTCAGAACCAGTCTACTGGGGACCGGAACTGTTCCACCAGTGCAATGATGCATGCTGAGTAATCAGATTAAGAACCGTTACATAATTGCTGACACAACAAGCTATAAATTGATTACCTGATTGTTGTAATTTTGAGAGCTTCATGCCAAAGGTAGGATATTTATTGAGGTGTTATAAGTAATAAAGGGATTAAAGATGGTCCATGATGGCTTGTGAGTCTTTGACGAAAAATTGGCTAACCTTTAGCAGAGGTGAGATAAAAGGAGAGACCCACCTAAAAATTAATTTTGGTAGAAACACCTGCATCAGCATTTTGATTTTTTTGTTGTGTTTAATTGTTACTGTGTTTACCAATGCAAAAAAAACATCTACTAAAAATTAATTACAACAAGTTCAACAATGTTTGTATATTGGAGTTTAAGCTGGTGCAGGGGAGTAACAAAGGTCCCGAGTTTGCATTGTCCGTTTTATGCAAAGTGGAATTTAAGTTAGTGAATGGGGGAAGAAATGATATGAGACACATGCAAATAATGCACTTGTTTTTGTTTTTAATGAACTTGAAACATACGGAATCCTACTGATTTAGAAGCCAATCTATTGATCAGAATTTTGAAATATATTGATCTGATGTCCTGGTTCTGTCACATGTATGAAGTTTGGTCCAGGCATGTGATGCAGAATGTTATTGTGCAGAAATCATTTTTCATTTTTTAATGACCGAGACCTTGACTGTTGAACCCACAGATCCTTTGGGTTCTTCCTTACCCCAGGTGCAAGCTATCCACAAAGTTTAGTAACTGTAGATGGTAGACAACTTGAGTTATTGAGTGGAAACAAAATTAGTAACATATAGATGGAGGACAGAGGGATGCACAGTCAGAGAGAAATCATTACGGCATAATACACTCTGCTTTATACTGGGAATATAGCAACATTTGACCAGAACCAAAACACCCATTTACTAAGACTGTTACCTTGACCCCCAAAAGTCAAAGAGGCAAAAGTGCATGTCACCAACTAAATTGTCTTATCTTCATAATAATTTATCCCATGTATGAAGAAAATCCATCAAGGAGTTAAGTACATGAAAGCAAATGAAAAACTTTAATAAAAAGGTGAATGCAAATTCTGTTTAAGTGAGATCCAAGGTCATATGGACAAGTGTTCATGTTGTGGAATGAACTGTCCTAGATTCATAAAGATTCATGCCAAGTATGATGAGAATCTATGAAGGCATTTATGAAATATATCCAAATAAAAAGCTCAGCAAATCAGGAGGAACATTTCCCATTTCCAATATAGGGGGAACTTTCTAAATCCAGGAGGGACTTAATGAAGACATAAAGATACGGCTTGAAAATATGATGCGTGGTTTTTTCACTGTGAGTTTTGAGAATTAGCGTGAATCCTGCAATTGCACATCGTAGAAAGATCCTGCTGATTTAAGATGAAATAAATATCTAAGAATGAGATTTACCTTACTTCCTTCCATATAACATGCACCTAAACAAAGTTTTTGTAAAGTGCATATCAGCATGCTCTATAAAATCTGAACCCCTATGGTCATGTCCCTGGGGTATTTTAGTTGCATATCAGAATTTGTCTTTTCATGACCAGTAAGTTTATAATAGATAGTTAGGTGTATATGGTGTTATGAACCACAGGCCATGTATATGCACCTCTGCCAGGATCCAGGGGTCTCATTTAAATCCCCACCTGACATATGTTGACATTTTGGGTCAGTCAGCACAAATACTGATCATCATACATGTTAGTCTCATAACTGATATAAAACAACCCCAACCCCAGGGGCTGCAATGAAATTCCATTGTGTACATCTACAAACTACTACAATCCTATCCCTATGTTTTAAGTCTTTATCTTGATGGTGTAGGTGGAGTTTTGTAATATTACTCACACATATCTAGAGAGGAATGATCACATAATCCTTGCCTTTCCTTTAAAAAAGCACTGGAACAATTGCAAACACCATAGCTCGAGATCTGTTGTCAAATATGGTAGCATCAAAATCAGATTCTACTCTGTTTCTTATGTTTGATACCTGCCCAGGCCAGCCCAAGTCAGCTGCCTCAGTGTGTCCTGGGGAAAGGTACTTAGCTTCCATTTCCTCTACATGACATAGCCAATAATGTGTTAAAAGTGCCATTAAAACCAACAAAAACAAAAAACTGTTTCTTCTGTGTATAATTTAAAGTGAACAACATAGAGCCTGAAATGCCAATCTATTATGCAAAAGCAGACGACTCAAAATTCAGAATTAGTGAGTAAAAATTGTCAACTGGTTGACCTTCATAATCCAGCAACTAGAAAATGACAGCAACACTTTCTAACTACAGGTAGATATCTTGTTTTATGCTAAAAACATTAAAAGGAGCAATTTATTTCGCAACATATTCCATTTTTGATTGTGAGACTGCTGGTTCCTACATTAAGTCACCATCTTTTTTTACAGCCTATAAGTGGTCAGTCTAATACATGACCTGTGCAGTCAATCTCAGCTGAAGATACAGATCCTGGAAAAACGAGTACATGGAGACAATTACAGCAAATTAGTCATCAGTAAAATTACTGTCAAACTACCTTAAATGCAAATATGGCTAAGGCTTATTTAACATCAGAAGAAAATAAAGGTTAAGGCCCTTGATCAGTGACTTTGAGACAAGGCAATATGTAGAGTGATGGTTGTGAGAACTCCAAACAGTGAATTTTAATAGCTGGCCTGTGGATGAAGCAGATAATGGCTATTGACAGTTCTGTCAGACAGATCTAGGTACACTAACCTTATGCTTTTTTAAAAATTACGCTTTAATTTGATTTAAAAAAGCTTTCACTTGTTGTAATCTTCTACAATTCCCACTCAACTGAGTTCTACTCTCAATGTCAAAGGCAACCTAATTATTTGCGATTGACAAACCAAAAGTAGGTCATGCAATGGCTACTAAAGTTTATATGTACTAAGGCAACCAAATTATTAGGGCTTGGTGACCTACAATTTGAAATGGCCTCTAAAATGCTAAAGCAGGTTGCCCAATAGCTACTAAGTTTCATAGGTACTTGGTGTGCCGTTTACAGATGGATTGTATTATACACGGGTCAATACAGTCAAATTTACCAGATTCTCCTTGCTCTTGTGCCACAGCTCCAACTCCAGGAGAAGTTCCTGACGTATAACAGACTTGGAGGTGCAGGTTTCAATTGTGTAAAGGATGTCATTATGATCATTTTTCTGCAATACACAAAGATACATTACAGTTAATTGGTGACATACTTAGATATCAAAGAAAGAAAAACTGCATTTTTTATTCAAAGATAATTACCAGTAAGAATTTGTATACCAGATGCCTAAATCATAAATTGACACTTTCACAACTGATACATAATATTTCGCGGGTTACTTTAATTCACTGAAAGTTAGTAGATGTCTTTGGATGTAAAATAAGCTCCATTGAGAAAAAATGTTCACAGTTACGTGCTGAAATAAAGCGAAATGTATGTATGTCATGTACAACTGTATGTAAAGTTTGACCTTAACTTAGGTAGATTCTTAATTTTTCTAACAATTAAAAATAAACACGAGATGAATAATTAACATTTGCTCCAAATGACTTGTAACCTAATGTAAAAGGATGTAACTCGTATCTCAATTTGGATAATGTTAAGGCTAGTCTTATGTAACTGGATCTGTTAATTAAAACTAGTATTGTTCCAATTTGCATGATTTTCATTGTTTGGAATTCCTTTAGAACATGTAGAGGTAAAAATAAAATATTTCAAGAAATGAAATGCAAAGTGAATATTATGTATTTATTTTTTGCAATGCAGTAAAGATCGTTTCAGCAGATGGTAAAACATACTAGTTTGTAGTTTGTTCATGAAAACATGTATTTATACAAATGTATGTTGTTTGAAAATTTAATTACCTTTACATACGAATTAAAAAAAAATTTCTGACAGTAATAGTAACAGTATAAATTGTTTACTACATGTATGACCAATATCATCGACATGTACACTGACATGGACAAGTCATGTATATAAACATTTTGAAAAATAAACAATGAATTTGAATATAATATTACTCAGTTATAATGTTATAAATATCCCATTCCACTATGAAACATTATAAACAATGTTTACTGTATGACATTTGTGCAATAATTATCTTTGGTACACTAGGAGTGTAAGAAGTGCTTTAATTCTTGCTATGTTTTGATATGACTCTACTGCAACTAATTGGTGGGTAAAGCAACATCATAGCATTTCAGTCAGAACCTCATGACAATTAGACCATCCATTCAGGAAAAGTACATATATCAAGATTTTCATCATGGCCATCAAGGCAGCCATTTTGGAGGTTAAATCAGCATCATTTGAATATAGGAATAACATATCGTTTGGAAGGGGAACTAATTTTAGTTATGCAATACTTACCTATTATTGCATTGCTATCTCTTTTCCTTGAGCTAGTCCCCAATCAAGTATACCCTCTTCAATTAGTAATTGGAGGTAAATTATCATTCAGATAATGTATTTATGAGACATAGTCAATTTCAACATACATTATAGGCAAAATACACTAGTACACAAGTATTTGACCAGATTTGTATTACAGCATATGTATGTCAATATAGATCAGATGAAATTATGTACAGATGGTACAACATGAAAGATAATGAACGTGAATATATGTAATATGAAATTCCAACACTTGAATATGTCATATAGAGTCACAATGCCAAAAACCTACCAAAGCATCACAATTAATGTAATGGTTGCTAAGAGTTAAATTGTAATGTCCATTGTGTGCAATACACAAATTGGTGTGAAATGAAAAGCTGTCACATCATTATTCCACCACCAAAGTGAAATATATTACTCGGGAAATGCCACAGAATAAAGTTCACTTAAGGATAGACCATTTATTTTTTTACATTCATTAAAGTATTAACCAAAAAAATACTGTGCAAACTGTAATATCCGCCAAGCAGATCATACTTAAGTTTGCACAGCATTTTCATTTCATACCTACACTGAATGTAAAAAAAAAAAAACAGGTCAATCCTTATTATTAAATTTTAAATCTAATAAAGACAAAATAAGGAAAAATCCTTTAAAAAGTGTGGTAAATAGACCATTCTAATTTGGTCTAACCATGCAAGAATACATGCAAAATAGCAATCAATATCCATAATTTGCATACAGCCAGTAAGAATACAGCAACAAGCTGCCTGATAATACAGCAAAAAGTCATATTCGGTCATTACATTATTATACAAGCAGCCTCCATTTAACTATATAGTTCAAGTACCTGAAATGAAATCCATAGTGGACATATACGCATATGATTAAACTGCAACAATAATTTCAATTTGATTCATTACTTGTACCCATATTACCTGATGTGGAAATTTGGGAGTAGCCTACTTGACCTATAAAAAAGTCGTACAGGTCATGTATGCGTTTAGTACTGACTATTTCAGTAATAGGTGTTGTTTTTAGAATTTGATTACACATACCTTTAAATGCTGATTATTCACTTCATTTGGATCATCATGCTACATCCATATTCTTTAAGAAGGTCATTATTTACATGCCCTGAGAAACACATATGGCAAAACTCATTTTTATAGTACATTAACATTTTTGGATGAGGTCACACTAAAGGTGTGATCCAGTACAAACCAGATTGAATGTCGCGTGCTGTGATGTCACAATGAAAGCTATGCATGTTGAAAAAAAAAATTGTATTATCCTATATTGTGACGATTGGACCCGATGTGCTCTTTTCTTGACCCAGTTTAGTACCTGGCCACTATTGTAAAAGTCCATAGCGATCAATAAATTTTGTCTGGAAGTTTCTTGATGACAGTTAAGGTGCAGAGCATTTAATAATCAGGTTCAAATAGACTTTGGTTAAACTATATTAGTATTAAATTTTAGAACAATAATTCATATTTAATTTAAGATGAGTAAATGCACCTATATGACCACATTGACATACACTATTTAAAAAAAAAGGTTTTATCTCTTAACTTTTACAGTATAGTCTATAGTTTACTGGAAATGACAAATAAGTCTCCTTAACGGGATTTTTTTTTTTCCAGAGAGAGAGAGAATCGCCATTATTTATGGATCTTATGGTCGCACAAAGTGATAAAAACTCTCTAAATCAATTCGGGTAGATAAAAGCTGATAGTAAATATTTTTTTGAAGCCAAAGCTTGAGGTTGGGGAGAGGGGGTTAGGCTACTTATGACTACTATCAATGAAGAATCTTTCTTTAAGCAAAAAAAATTTTTAAAAAATGCAAAAACAAGAAAAAGAAAAAGAAAAACAAAGCAGTTTTTTCTCTTTCTATTTTGTCAAATGAAGTGGCCCTACACAAGAGAGAGAGAGAGAGAGAGAGAGAGAGAGAGAGAGAGAGAGAGAGAGAGAGAGAAAGAAAGAGAGAGAGAGAGAGAGAGATTGCAAGGTTGCACACACAAAAATAGCACAACTTGATGTACTTTTCTGATCTGGTCTATAACTCACCAGTTTGATTCACCCAATTTATGTTTTACTTCTCTTCTATATCAAGGTTTATCCATATTAAATTCCTTTGAAATACACGCTTACCATCTGTTTGAATCTCAACACTACTGTAGCTTTAGTTTCAGCTAGTTTCACCTGATTTTGTCCCGATAACTTTTTCAATGACAGTCAAGGACAGCTTCCACTATTTTCATGGGTGAGTATGGCAATGTCCAAACTCTCTCAAAATCTACAAAAAGTTATTTATTTAAATTGGAATTACAACTGAAGAGAATGTTAACTTCTTTCAGCTCTTCATTTAGACCCCAGTTTTTTTCTTCTTCAAAATATGGAAATACGGAAATACGGCTATGGGCCTAAAAGCAAAAGCTTGTCTAATCGCGAGGCTAAATCAACCATTCAGTCCTGCCCAAATAATTGGCGCTTCTTGTCTTTACTGGATGTAACATGGTTAATATGTACAGGTCAGAATGTAACCTGGAAGAACATCTGGAATGTCAGGACCTGCTATTCTCTCTCTCTCTCTCTCTGGATTATCTACATTTTTTATTGATCAAAGTTTCAGGCTTATATTTTCAGAATCTCATAAAGTTGAATTGTTTTGTTTTTGTATTGTTTTTCTTTCATTCACAGCATTAAACAGTAAACATGATATGATGACATTGCCCTCATTATTGATGTAAACCATCATTACATCAGTGTGACTTGCAAATATTTTACACTATGCAAATGTGGGAAAAAGTAGTGCTAGTGGGTGGGGCTAAATTATATATATATATATGCTTTTTTGAATGAAATGCTTTAACTGGAAAAGGTACAGAATTGGGAATTTTAACTAAAGGGATGTGCACAATTTGTTTCCCAAACTGGATTGCTCTGTCCATTTCAGCTGAATAAGCAAGTAATTTTAGTCCATCGAAACATCTGACCTCAATCAATCTCAGACTCAGATTCATTGTTGTAATACTGTTTGGAGCCATATTGGATTTTCTGGCCTGAAGAAAAAGGCAATAGGAATATACACCAATATGTAGCATTAATCGGTAATGTTAACTGCATAATACTGACAATGTCAAGCAATAATTCCACAGTCATAGGTTCTGCTTGCCTGGGATATTGGGGATTTAATCTTACTATTCTTTTTAAACATAAATTCATTTCATACTGATTTACATCTGAATAGTCCAAATTCAAGAGGCAGTGCATGGTCTTAACACCTGCTAAATAATTCTTTATTGAATCCACTGATGCAAATGAACAAGATAAAACTTGAGCAAATAAACATAAAGCATTTGTTTTGTTGGAAAGGAACTGGGTGCACAATATTTGCAGAAAAGAAGATAAGCTTCCTACTGGATCTGAAAATTGTTACAGGTACCATCTGCAAATGCTGATTTCATGGAATGCTGTAGATCATCATTCAGTGTCTTAAGATGGCAACCTGAATACCATTTGTTAGTAAAACTAAAAGTGTCTAATGGTTGGATCCATTATATAGTAACAATACTGGATGTTATTCTAGAAAATTCCAGTATGTGAGAAGGATCTGGTTTCCAACAAAACAAGTGGTCTGATATTCTATTTTGTACACCTTCTAGGTATGTCTTTAATTTTGCATTGAAACCTAGCACTGTAAAAACATGTTTTTCTAAGACAAGATTGTAAGAATGTCCTAAGTTAATTACACTCACTGATGCTTGATTGTCACCAAAACCCAGAAATCTCCTACCCCTTAAAAGAGAGCCCTACAGCTTTCCGCAAACACTAATATTTAACAATTTTAAAACATTGATATGCAGCCTTTGATTAAGAATAAATGCTTGAAATTTGCTGTGAAAAAAAGTTCCTGATAAAATCCTCTTTAACCTTTCAAACAAGCATCAGAAGAAAACACTGCATCGGGATCAGACCATTCTTCTATCATCATTATTGCCTAAAATATCATATGTTATTAGTTTTTTTTTAACCTTGTTTTGGCCTCTGCAATATCATCTAAATAATTTAAAAGTACCATTCCTAATTGAAGAAAAAAGAAAGAAATGGCATTTACTTGGTGACAGATTTGAGCTGCGCTACTCAGATCCATAGATAAAACTGTATCAAAGTGCAAGTTCCTCTCTATTTGTAGCCTACTAAAATTATAATCTCCTGGATCAATCAAGATTAGCCTATATGCTCATTTAAGATCCTTCTTAAAAAGCAAACATCTTCTTCCTTTTTGCTTAATTAATTGGACAAAATGATCAACTTTCGGATAAATGAGATCTACTGCCATGTCTATGTAACGATCTTTGTCATAACGATCATTTACAGAAAATCCTTTTTGGAAACCTTAAATCTAGAATGATTCTCCTTTCAGTAGAATGTCTTTTTGGCAATGAATTTAAAGGTGATATTCTAATTTATAAATTAAAAAAATTGGCTTTGAAAGGCCGCATTAACTTCTATTTCTTTCTGCAAATAGTTGTCCATTGCCTTTGAAAATTCCCTTGCCCCTCTGTGATTTTTAAAACACTGACAAGAAAAAGCTGAAAAACCATGTAAATTTTTATCCATGCTTAATAATATATGATAACCTAATGGGAATCCAAATTCCAGAAATTCACAAAATATTTTATCAGTGTAATCATGCAAAAGAAATTTAATTAAACTGATTCCATGAGTCATTGAAATATTATGATTTGCTTGGTTTTGTCTGGATTTTGGAGTTCAAATTGCTCAGCTCAAATGTAACAAATAACAGCAAAAATGGGTTAATCATACTTACATTTTCTTATATCACGAGTCATGCTAGAGAATTAGAATATGCTATGGAACACTCAGGATGCTCCAATTTGTGTTTTAATTTCTACCAACCAGTGACACAAATGTGCTGAGCCCAATGTAATCTTCCTTTGAAAACAACCGCATGACTGGTCTTATGGGGACATTTATCTAACTCATTAAACATTTTTGCTTGATTTACAAACTCATATTGTAATACAGAGTGGGGTCTACAGACTCATATTGTAATACAGAGTGGGGTCTACAAACTCATATTGTAATACCGAGTGGGGTCTACAAACTCATATTGTAATACAGAGTGGGGCCTACAAACTCATGTTGTAATACAGAGATTGGCCAAAAAAACTCATATTGTAATACAGATTGGGGCCTACAAACTCAAATTGTAATACAGAGTGAGGCCTAGAAACTGATATTGTAATACAGAGTGGGGCGTACAAAACTAATATTGTAATACAGATTGGGGCCTACAAACTCAAATTGTAATACAGAGTGGGGTCTACAAACTCAAATTGTAATACAGAGTGGGGCATACAAAACTAATATTGTAATACAGATTGGGGCCTACAAACTCAAATTGTAATACAGAGTGGGGCCTACAAACTCAAATTGTAATACAGAGTGGGGCATACAAAACTAATATTGTAATACCGAGTGGGGTCTACAAACTCAAATTGTAAAACAAAGTGGGGCCAACAAACTCATATTGTAATACAAAGTGGGGCCTACAAACTCAAATTGTAATACAGAGTGGGGCCTACAAACTCAAATTGTAATACAGAGTGGGGCCTAGAAACTGATATTGTAATACAGAGTGGGGCGTACAAAACTAATATTGTAATACAAAGTGGGGCCTACAAACTCATATTGTAATACAAAGTGGGGCCTACAAACTCATATTGTAATACAAAGTGGGGCCTACAAACTCATATTGTAATACAGAGTGGAGCCGACAAACTCATATTGTAATACAAAGTTGGGCCTACAAACTCAAATTGTAATACAGAGTGGGGCCTACAACCTCATATTGTAATACAGAGTGGGGCCAGATTTGAGGGTGTGTAACCTAATCAGAAGATATGGCAGCAAAACCAGATTTCTTTTATCTCCTTTGTTTTTGTGGCTCCTTTTCTGAGTCTGACGGGCTAGATCGGATTCATATGAAGTAGTCTCCCTGTCCAAATCATCTGATAATGAATAAAGGTCAGAATCTGGGTCTGAACTGGAAGGTGAGTCATCGAACCCTGGTTTTTTCTGTACACTTTTTCTTCAGCCACTGATCTTTCTTAAATCATTAAAATGATTTTTTCATCATTTGCCTCACTGAAAAATGTCTTACTCTTATTTGTATGTTTTGATTTCTCTGATTTGTTACGGCATTCTTGGCTTTCCTTCTGAGTTGTCTTTTTCAGACTTGGAAGGTTGTAAAATTCTTAATCTTTCTTATTCTTCTTTGTCCTCTAGTATTCTTTTTCTGTGTTTTTCCTTTTCCAATTCCATTCTCTTCTATATATTTTCCTGCTCCACCTTTTCCACCTCTGCCTTTAGAAATTCCAACTCTGCTAGATCCTTGTCCCAGATAGCAGTATTTACATCCTTTTCATGCCCACTTACAACCGATTCAATCAATGACTGAACTGTTTTGGTGCCAGATTCTGCATCAATATCTTGATTATGTGACTGACTATAAATGGAGTGGCCTTACTGGTGTTCAAATCAATAGTTAATGCTTGATTAACTGGCAAAAAATTTGCAGAGCCATCAATCTCAGACATTACAGCTTTACCAGCAAAAGTCGAATGAATTCAAGTGAGAATAGCACATTTTCTTTTCATTTCTCTGGCTCTTAGGACAAGCCCCACTAGACAAGGTCACCATCATGGAGAGAATTCCCATAATACATAAAATTGCAAGTAAGTTCATTAAATTCATGAAAATGCAATTATGTTACTTCTACACAACATAAATCACTTCAGATGTATGTTGTAGAAAACTTCTCTAAGGAACAGAACTTTCTGGAAAAAAATTATAAAAACAAATATTCTGGATAAAAGTGTCAACCCTTCAGTCAGCTGGTTGATATCAAACTGTGTATGAAAGCATGCGAAATGCAAAACAAAAAACCATAATCCCAGTTTGATACCTTAGTTATTTCTGTCATTCAGAATATCATCTTTCTATGACTTGGACAGAGACTGAAGGACATCAGAGTGTGGATGGAGGAGGGAATTAGGAAATAATATTGGGCAAGTATTACACATTTCCCACCACCAAAAAAAACCTACAATTTAGTAGCAGTAACACATTACTTGTCATTATTGCATTGCTGAATTTGCCAGCCCAGTGGGAGGCTAATGACCAAAAGATAAGCTGTCAAAGTAAACTCACATTTGCTGTGGTAGGGTAGTCTATTGCTTGACAACTTATTGGTCTGATACAACTGGACCTATTGCGTAAATACAGGTCCATCTGGTGCAACATTGATTGAAGGTTGAATGAAAAGGTGGAGTGAGACTGCCAAAAGGCAGCTTTCATGACATAATCTAGTGAAGAATGATTAAGAAAAGCCCAAGATGCAGCAATAGCCCTGACCTCATGGGCTTTGATTCTCATGAAAGAAAGATAAATCTCTCTGTGAAAGATTAATAAGCTCGTTTGATCATCAGAATAATGCACTTCAAGTTGATGGCTGCCAAATATCTGAGGTAACTTTGACAGGGAGAAAAAGACAGTGTGACAATTTTTTTCCTTTTAGATTCAGCTAAATAGAAACTTAAGGCCCTAACTGGACAAAGGAACCTATCTTGATCATCCACAACACAGATGTAACTGAGACTGGGGATTTCAATAGAGAGCTGATTCTTGGCCAGAAACTTTGGTTGGCAAAGAACAGAAACTGAATCATAGTTACCCCTGAACTGTAAGCAACCCTATTCCACTGATAAGGCATGAATTTCACTCCTTCTCCTCACCAACCCTAGGGGGAAAAGGAAAACTTTCTTAAGGTCAGTGTTCCCAAATGAAGTTTCACTTATTCTACCTAGGCATTGAAGAGAAAGGAGTGAGATTCCAGGTCAGAAACTGGTCCCGATTTTGTCACCAACTTGGAAGTGATAAAATCTGTATCCCAAGGAAATCTGAGCAAACAGAGGGTCCCTTAAGGGGTCTCCAGTAACTGCTCTTCCTGAAGAAACTTGTTTAATAGGAAAAGATTGATAATGAGTCTAAACTTGCCCCCTTTTTAAACCAGGAAGATCCAGGAATAAAATTCCGGATTTTGAATGTTCGTCATCCTCTTTACTGTATCCTTCCTTAGAAGGGTGTATCTTCCCCTAGGGATACCAGTTGGCACTGGTGGAACAAAATTGGGTACACTGAAAGAGGTGGAGAGTCCTGGAAGTGAAGCCGGTAACCCTCCTTGTGGAAAGGTCCGACTCATCATCCATGAAGTCTGACCATGCCTCTGAAAATGGAGCCAGTCTGGAATCTACTGGTATGTCAGGAAGGGGGGACTTGGCAACTAGCATACGAGTCTTTCATTCCAAAGTTTCAAGGGACTTAATGGAGAGACAGGCTCCACTAAAATCCCCACCTGGGAAGCACTTAAGTCCAAGGCTGGGATCTTATGGGGCCATGCGGGTGACTGGACCCTGTAACTGGAGGTGGAAACCAGGGTCTGAAGCATAGAGGCGGGAACAGACTGCTGTCTGGCTGCTTATTGTTAACTCCCTAACCATTGCCAAGTGTGGAAGCAGGAGAAGGTCCACTTTAGACAGCGTCTTCAAACTGGAGGGTTTCTAGTACCGGAAGACCCAAGGGCTTCAGACACAGATCTGGGAGAAGAAGATGGTAAACTTCATTACTGCCTTGTCAAAGGTCCAGACTTGCTCCTCCTCCTTCACCTCACCCATAGGTGGGGCAAAGTAGGGGACCACAAAAGAGGAAAAGGGTCTAATGCAATCGGGTCTTTTGAGAACTAATTTCTGTCTACCAGGGGCAAGACAAAGATTATTCCTTCTTATCTCCTTTATTTGAGAAGGGGATTTTATTATTGTGGGTTCATTGTTCTGTCTCTGCTCATGGGGAGGGACGGGACTAACCCGATGCTCCTCTCTCTTTGGAGGAGGGAACTGGTGATCCCAATCAATGCAGGAGGAGGTGATTGATGGTCCACCTTCTTTTTCTTTGATAATGAAGTCAGAGGGGATGGGAGGGTTTTTAGCTTGCACAGTCTGCCGACCCATGGAGTCTTGAGAAAGTCATCCATGGTGTCATGGGAGGAAAGGGAGATATGACAAACTCACCATCAAGAGCTGGTAGTCCTCAAGCCCCACATGGGTTGAATGGGAACATAGATACCCTTCCCTAGATGGGAGAACAAAGCTATGAGACCGTTCTCCACTGAGATTGAATAGTAACAGAGAAAGCAGGGTATCAACCTGATACGTTTCCTAGAGCAGAGGTCAAGACCCATTGCCCAGTGCCAGACATTGAAAGACTGACTGTCTTACCCAGTGACCAGTGATAGACACCTGGTGACCGGTACTTGACACAATACTCATTGACCAGTGACCAGTGACTGTCATCTAGTGACCAGTGCCCAATACCCATTTACCAATGCCCAGTGTACAGTCAGACAATGAGCTAGTCTCTATTCAGGGAACTCTAGCACAACAAATGAAATCCCCTCAATCTGTAAACAGGTCTACTTGATCATTGAGAAGATGGTGCTTCCTTTGCATCGAGAAGGCAAACTTGCTACCAGGTGTTGGTGACTTCCTTCCACCAGGAAATGCTAAGATCCATCCCTCACGGGAGCTGACAACTTCCCATTATCAGGAAGTGCCCAGATCCCTCCTGGGAATGGAGGGAGTCTTCCAGTGAAGGACAGGAGGCAGCAGGTCCCTTTCTCCTGTACCTATAGGCATATTGGCTTTCAGCTAAGTCTCACACCTTGTCACACCAAAGAGAATAAAAAGGATATCTGTCTATGCTTGCATGCAAAGTGCACATTAAGTACATGGGGTGAGTGTCCCAAGCAGACCTTTTATGACTGCATTTATCCACACCTTGAAGCATATTGAAAGGCTGAGAGGAAATACAAAATAAACATTTAACCGAATAAAGAATTGGGTGGGTAATACTGACCCTAACAACAGTTACTAAGGGAGGTATAAACAATGTAGAAGGACTACTTCACTAGCAAGGTACTAAAATCTGTCAAAATTTATTGAAAAAGGACACAGATGAAAATAAAATATGCAAGTACTGGGGAGAAAATATCAACAAAAAATGTATATGACTGACAGTAGATATGCCAAAATACTCAGATGGTAAAAAAAACTGTAAGCACTCAGAGAACTACATCATGTTCAACTTCTTGAGAACTGCATGAAGTCAAAGGGAAAGAAGATATTCTGAATGACAGAAATAAGCGATTTAACTGGCATCATGGTGTTCACTTTTTTGTTCAAAGCCTCCAATTACTAATTGAAGGAGGGAATTTTCACCTTGGACTTGAGACTAGCACCAGGAAAAGAGAGCAATGCAATAACAGCAGGTATTTGTATTAATGCTATCAAATATATACTTTTAAAAATGTCTGTATGGCCATCCATTTAGAAGAAGTAGCTGTTACAAAATTAGTGCAATATTTAGAGGTCACACTGGAATCGTTTTCATTTAGGACCAACTATATACAATTAAAAGTGCTTTACTGAAACCACATGCAGACACGACCATCCCTTCAAGAGGAGTAGTGATAGCAAGTAATGATTGATCAGCACCATTTTTATTTAAGTTGGTTGGTTTTGTGGGGTTTAATGGCATTTTTCAGCACATGACAGTGATACATAAGACCAGTATATTTGGTGAAGGAAGAACCTGTGAAGAACCAGTGACCCAAGGGAAGCTACTGGCAAGCTTTCTCACATACCCATGTTGGTTGAGACGAGACTGAAACTCATGTGCACAGAGGTGAGATGTGTGAGTAATCTGTAAAGCAAGCACCTTAGACCACATGGCCAGCTGGGGTCCCTTTTATTTAGGACCAACTAAATATCATAAACAGACTTTCAGTGACTGCCTCATGTGTATAGGATTATCTGTTCAGGATTTTCATGGTGGCCATATTGTAGGTCTGATCATTTTCATTTAAAACCCATCATACGAAGTATTTTAGTTTTTTGGAGAGGAAGTGATAACAAGATTTTCATGATGGCCAACATTGCCATGCAATTGGAGATCTAATCAGCACCATTTTCCTTTATAACCAACAAGACCTTGTGTGTGTGTAAAGTTTCATGGCAATCCTCCAAGTACTTTAGGAGAAGTAGCAATAACAAACTTGTGCTAACAGAAGGACAATGGAAAACAGGCCATTATATAAGCTCTTCTGTGATCAGTAAAACATTAAATATCTTGATTATAAAACATCTTGGTAAGAACTGATTTGAGTAGCAGGCTAGAATAATTTTGATATAACATTATGGAAGAAAAGCAATTACCTTTTGTTGTTCAATGCTGGTATTGTTTGAAATAGAAGGTAGTTTTGTAGATGCCTGAAAGACAAATTTATAGGAAATTAAAAATTTCATGGAAACAATCACATAAAAGGAAAGTGTTTTAAAAAAATATATTGCCCAAAGGTAAGCTTGACTGTATATCTCTCTTCAACCTTTGTTTTTCAGTAAGTGTAAAATTATAAGCATAAAATGGGTCCCTTACACATTACTTTAAATATACAATTGTGATACTTAGAATTTGTATACATGGACAATTGCATCAGGTCTTTACCAGCTAGAGTATGCCTAGCAGTAAACAGCATGAAGACCGAGTATATCACAGTGCATTACAATACCACTGCCACAAGGCCATACATTTTTGGTAAAATGCTACTAGGAGAAAACTGCCTTCTTTAAAAACTTTATAATATCAAATTTAGAATGTATTTCCTCCAATCTCACTTATGTGGCATTGGTGTAGAATGTGAAAAAATTCTGTAGACAAGAGAGCACAGTGGGCCAGAGATCACTCACCTGGCTGACATCCGCCTGATAGCCAAATGCAAGAGCAATAGACCAAGTAATCATGGTTAATAGGACGCTTTCACTCAAATTAGGTCAAATTCTACTACGATTTTATGAAGTCCTTCAAAGGATTTCTTGAATTGTACATAACAGCAGTCATATTTTATGGTAAATCAGCATCATTTGAATGAACCTGAAAAACCTTAATGCAAGGATGCTATCTCTCAAATGCGTTCAAACTCTGTTGGGCAGTTTGTTTTTTTTTGGGGGGGGGGGGGGGAGGGTTCATACCAGCAGCTGATTTGATGGTGAATCTGCAGCATTAGTACAACATGAATATTCGCGATACCAGGATGCAATCTGTCAAAATTAGGTCCAATTCTTTCAAGGACTTTTTGATAAGTCTATTCAAGGCTTTTGACAACAGTGGCTATACCATCATATTTTATATATCTGCATCATTTGTACACAATTACCTGTTATAGCAACCACACTAGATGGTGGATAGGCATCATTTGAACACAATTACCTGTTATAGCAACCACACTAGATGGTGGATAGGCATCATTTGAACACAATTACCTGTTATAGCAACCATACTAGATGGTGGATAGGCATCATTTGAACACAATTACCTGTTATAGCAACCACACTAGATGGTGGATAGGCATCATTTGAACACAATTACCTGTTATAGCAACCATACTAGATGGTGGATAGGCATCATTTGAACACAATTACCTGTTATAGCAACCATACTAGATGGTGGATAGGCATCATTTGAACACAATTACCTGTTATAGCATCCATATTTGATGGATGGATAGGCATCATTTGAACAAACTTAAAAGCTCTTGTCAGGATGCTCTCAAACTTGGTCAAATTTTACTGAGTGACTTGTGACAAGAAGTCCTTGAAAGGGTTTCTAATTTTAGTAATGTGGTTGTATTTTATGGTGGATCTTCATCATTTGCATAAACCTGAAAGGTTGACATGCCAGAATGCCCTCTACCAAACTTGGTTGAAATTGGTGACACGTGTTTTGAGAAGTTCTGAGGATGCATGCCACATAACACATGCTGAATGCAGGGCTATACCATAAGTTTACTTGAGCCAATAATGTAGGAGAAAAAACTTGCAGGATTATGCTAGCAGAAATGAAACAATAGGCTGATGACATTAAAGCCCCAAATGTGAGCTAACAACACCAATGACATAATAATGTAGCCCACACAAGCTGCCACATTAAGCCTGGTTCCTTGTTCCTCATTTTTTATGGGATTTCAAAAGACTGAAAGTAAGGCTGTTATAAATTAATTAGTTGAGATGATGGACTAAGGTTTACATTATCCACGGGTCAAAATATTAATACAGAAGCAATATCATCTTATGGAGCATGAGCTGGGAGAAGTGTTTTAGCCACAGTTACCAAACTTAGAAAGGAGTTTACAGCTTCATAGAACCACACAGGCCTGCATTCATTAATTGAAGAAGTACTCCAGTCTTGATCACATATCTGATCTTTGTATTTCCTATCTATTTTAAGCATTGAGAAACCAAAGATGCAAATAATCTTAGACTTCATTTTGGTACTGATGATCGCTCATGAAATTTCATCAGATTCACAATACTACGTATATCAGTCAACGTATGCAGTCTCAAACATGTGATATTACGCTTGCCTAAACTCCCTATGAATGCATGAAAATATATAGCACTAAGCCATGAGTATGATGGTTTTAAGGACTCTGTGCTACAACAACTGTTTCTAAATATATTCATACATTTTATTTCCAGATTACATGCAATATCTGAATGTGAGAGTAGCTATAAAATAATACAATTCACATACATATTTAAAGGAACATACTGATACACAGCACCATCTGCATACCACTAATATATCAATATATATATATATATATATATATATATATATATATATATATATATATATATATATATATATTAGAGATCCTAAAACCCCTGTATCTGCCGGACATGTCCAGTAAGTCAAAGGTTTTGACCAGCATATATAATAAGCAACTGGACACTGGTCATAGGAGTTCTCAAATATCATTATAGCAACTTGTCTTTGACTTGTTTCTCCATTTAACAGCCAAATAAACACCTTAATGAAGTAAAATTCAAAGTTCTCTAAGTCTAGTTTACAGACTGTTTCTTTGTCAGATAGTCAATAAAAATGATACGTCTAAGCTTAATTCAAAAAGATGGCTATTTCTAATTTACAGTTTCTTTGTCGGACAATCAATAAAGATGTTGTTGACTAAGCTTGTTTGGTCAGTATGTTTTCCCAATTGTTTAAACACTCTATAGCCACAAAACACAAGACAAAAGTGGTGTCGAAGCTTATCTCCTGGACTAATCATAAACCCTTTAACTGAATGACTGCCCCAGGATCAGAACTAGTATAGTCCCTTACGTCATGTAGTTTGTGTTGAGGTGTGTCAGCACATGACATCTTTAGAGAAAAATATGTGAAACCTAGGCCTGAATTAAGGAAAAAAAATACTATGTTAAACAACTAACTTTTATTACAATCCTCCACGATTTATTTGGGGACCTGTTCAAATAAAACTTCACCATATGACTTTACCAGAAATGTGTATTAATTAGGTGTTACATATTTTTGAGGTAGCAACTCAGCTTGTCATCAATTAATAATTAATTTTTTAAAACAGTAGAATGAAATAAAATACTGCTCTTGTGTGAAATTCTAAAGTATTATTTTCTCAAAGAAAAAATGAGTTTTATTGATAATCAGTTTGAGAGGAAACCAGTTAATCATGGAAGGATAATACGAACACTAAAGCAGCGGCAAATCCAGAAACGAAAATGACACATTTTCTGGTACATTTAATAATTAGGTAAATCAATGTTTTCTCTTTTGTCACAACTTTTGATATCTCCTTTGAATATTTTTAAGTTTAATTTCACAAATATATGCCTGCCACATAATTCTTGGAGGAAAATGTCCGGCAAAAGCCATTAAAATTTCATGATCTCTGGTATATATATATATATATATATATATATATATATATATATATATATATATATATATATATATATATATACATATACACACACACACAAAAATAAAAATATTATCATACTGGTTAGAGAATTTTAATTCGTACTCTATGGAAATTCAAATCGCGATCCATGGGTTACGGCACCCATCACCTTGCCCGTAAGCACCAACCCCTATACCATCTCGACCATGCACACATCACCAAAAAATGATGCTATAAGGTCAGTGATACAGGCATTTGTGCATAGCAGACACACCCACATGCCAACCCAGTAATTAATTCTCATCTCAGTACACAGTTCATCTGGATTCCTACTACAGAAATCAAGGTATATGGAAGTCATTTTATAGAGAATTACAAATATACACCAAAAAAGATCATTGTCAAGATGGTATACAGAGAATTACAAATATATACCAAACAGAGCGGAAAGCGCTATCCCTGGATTCTATATGAAAATACAAAATTTCCCATCATGCCATGTGATGCTTGATTGTGTGTGCCTACAGGAGTTATATTTGCAGCAATATAAATAAACACTTTGTGAGCTAGAACAAATAAATAGAAACTGCACTGCCTTTCAGACATGGAAATCATTTTTTGCTGAAGAAATTTTAACTTGACACCATTCGCATCTCCACAAAGTTATTTCTCACTAAATCGGACTTACTTTGTGGTCAGATAGGGTAAAATACAAAATGTCAAAATGCTGATATTTTTATGATCAGCCTATGAATATGGTTGAAAGTGTGGTGAAGTCATAAAAAAAGGGGGTCGGGGTAGTGTGCTGAAGAGTGAGTTTTATCATCTATTTTGGTATATAATAAAACAAAAATGTTCTTTTCCTGTATAAATACCGGATATGTTTCATCTTGTGGTACAAGAAAACAATATATTTTAACTTGTGGCTTTGCTACTAATTAAAATATCACATCATTTGTACCACAAGATGAAATATATCCAGTATTAATGTAGGAAAAGAAAATATCATATATATATATATATATATATATATATATATATATATATATATATATATATATATATATATATATATATACTCACAGTGTTGCATATAGGATCCCAAGGACAGGGGACACTGTGTCCACCACCCTCCAAATTTGGTGGACACAAAACATTTTAGAGGGACAAAGGAAAATAATAGCACATAATGCACTATTAGTGCTATAAAAAACGAGATAATCTTATTTGCTTCAACAATTTTGCCACCTTAAGTCTGTTGTCTGCACTGTACTATCATATTTTCCTTGGACACTTATATTAACTCGTGAAAACATTAACATGTTTGAACATCTGGTTAACTTGAAATGAGCTGTACCATGGAATTTTCCTGATTACTAGGAATTTCCTTTAATCAGAGTATAAATGTGTTCGAGTTCGAAATTTTCAGCAATATCACACTGCCTTCATCAGCAACTACTGTTGTTAATGTGACTTGTAATGGTCACATGATATGAGGATGGAATTTTCCGTTCTAGATCTTGCTCTCATTTAACTTTAAAGTACACACATTATCTACCACTATTTATCATAATAAACATCTACATTTTCTGACATACTTTTCTTTTCAAATTAATAAACCATTAATTAAATGACAAATTGTGTATTTGCATAAATGTAGTCTCTTTTGTCATTATTTCAACCCCAAAATAAATTAAATCTTTCTCACCATAGATATGACTTTAACCTCGAAAACAGGTTACACTAATGGCCGTCAAACACTTTACATTGCAACTTGTCTGACTATCACAAACCTTGAATGTTTTCATTGTCAGATACATTGTTTTAAAATAGATATTCACTGCCATCTTACAGTTTCTATCACCTTTTGCAACTTTGCCCAATGCTAGTGCCAACAGAGACATGGATGAACAATCACTAATGAAAAGTTGTAGATGCAGTTTTTGATTTTTTTTAACAAAAAAGCGTGCCCACGGGGGCGCACAGGGTCAAGATTTGGAAGACATAGGAAAAAAAAAAGGGGGAATAGATAGACAGATGCAGCTTATTATAGTGTAACTTGACAAACATGACAAACAAACATGACAGGGCACTGCAGTTTAATGTTCCATATTTATTATGGCCTTGTTCACCATTGAAATAAGGCATAAAGGTGTGCATTCTTTGTTCATTCAGAATGTGAAAGGGAATATTCCTCTATAACATGAAAGCATGATGCATGCACTGCAATAATTATTTTCCTGTGGACTTTGCCCATTTGAACATTCTACAAAAAGGTCAACCTGCCAGGCCATTCTGGTTGGTCTATATAAATAGATTAATGAAACAGCTTTAAATTTTAAAGGTAAGAAAGAGAGATCAATACCTTTGCTTCAGCCAGTGCAAAATTCTCCAAAACCTGTTGAAAAAAAAGTAATTATTCAATTATCTACCAAATATATTTGTACAAATGCATTTTCTATAACATGTGCTAACACTAACTCTAAATTTAGTAACTATTATTTGCCATACTCACTACAAACATTAGGACAGGATTTTATGACATAACAAAAGCATTAATGCATTTACAGGTATTGCATTTCTTAAACACATATTAAAAATGAGTCCCTCAAAGCGACTAACACTCAACTTTCTGAAATAATTTTCAGGAATTTAAGATAAGACCGTTTCTTCTATTTATGCTAAGTGTTGAAACTATCTTGCATTACTTAAAACGCATATTAAACAAGAGTCCCTCAAAGGGATTGACACTCTACTGGCTGAAAAGAATTTCCAGGAATTCAAGATAAGACCATTTCTTCTTTTCAACTGCCGAGTGTTAAAACCATCTCTGATATTCTTGAGCAGTAAGATTTTCAAATTAGCCACTGAGGCGGCTATATTGATACAAGATCAGCAGCATGTTCCTTTAGGACAAACCAGACATCATCAGAAGACTTTTGGAGAAAACCCCATGTTGATATGACCATCCATTCAAGAGAATTAGTAATAAAATTTTCAATATGTTCATTGTGGCAGCCATATTTGAGGTCAGATCAGCACATTTCCATTCAGGTCAGACTAGATATCATGATTAGTCTTCTGGTGAAAACCCTATGTCGATATGACTTTCCACTTAGGAAGAGTAGCAATATCAAGATTTTCAAGATGGCTGTTATCGTGGCCATACTGGACATCAGATCAACACCATTTTCATTTAGGGGGCGCTCGACAGATAATACATGCTTCTGAGAGAGTGACAGGTGTAAGATGAAGTATTTTGCATTTGCAACATGCACAATGGAGAGAATGTTGGCATACCTCTATGTTACTTTCATGTACTGTGGCTGAAATTTCTTTACATATTGTACTTGTGGAAACTGGACATGATCTAAGCACACAGCAGACAAAATGGCCACTCCAAAGTACTAAAAAAATCAGCCTGAATTAGTCAAAAGTGCACTATTTTCAGCAGTTATTAAAATAGGGAAATGAATTTTGCCAGAGCAGACAATACCAGCCTCTGAAAGTACTATGAATGAATTACAAAATATCTAAAAAGTAAAAAAAGTTATGTTCTTTTTTTAAAAATTTACCTTTGAAGTCCAGGAAGTGAAAATGACCAAGCGGAGCTAGCAGTTTTTTGAGAGGTGCACATCTTAAGTAAGACCAAGGAAATTCAAAGTTCTTTTAACAATACCTAAGACATACAAAGTCTTTTTTAAGTAGCCTGGACAGCCAGTGAGGAAAACCTGGGTAATTATTTTTCTTTAAAAATCTAACCCTATGCAAAGTATGAAACTGGAGAGTGCCACCTTAGTTCCAATGAGACATCATAAGACATTTTCTGGTGAAAACATAATGTTGATATGACTTTCCATCAAGGAGGAGAGGTGATAAGAATTTCAAAATGGCCACTGTGGTGGTCATATTGGATATCAGACTGGCACCTTTTTCATTTAGGATCAACTAGACATCATAAGTCTTTTAGTGAAAGCCGCATGCTGATATATCCATCCATTCAGCATCATTATCATTTAGGGCCAACTAGACATCATAATAAGTTTTCTAGTGAAAACCCCATGCCAATACAACTTTCCATTCAGGAGAAGTAGCAATGATATGATTTTCAAGATGGCTGTAGTGGTGGCCATATTGGACATCAAATCGTCAGTAATTTCATTTAGCACCAACTAGACATTATAAAAAGTCTTTACATGAAAACCCTATGTTGATATAACCATCCAATCTGGAGGAGTAGCGAAAAGATTTTCAAGCTGGCCACTGGGGTGGCCATACTGGATGTCCAAGTGGAACCCTTATCATTTAGGACCAACTAGACATCATAAGAAGTCTTCTGATGAAAACCCCATGTTGATATGACTATCCATTCAGGAGTAGCAATAACAATTTTCAGATTGGTATCACTTTCATTAAGGACCAACTAGACATTATAAGAAGTCTTTTACTGAAAACCCCATGTCGATATGACCATCCATTCAGGAGCAGTTGCAATAACAAGATTTTCAAAACAGCTGCTGTGGCAGCCATATTGGATGTCCGGGCAGCACCATTTTCATTTCAGACAAACTCGACCTAGGGTTGAATGTGTGTGTGTGGAGTTTCATGGCAATCCTCCAAGTACTTTAGGAGGAGTAGCAATAACTTGTGTTAATGGACAGACAGATGAAAACAACAGACTACATGCCATCCCATAGCTCTCCTTGTCTATGACCAGTACAGCTAAAAAATACCTGCAAAGGTTTGCATCCATTTCTTTCTGGGTTTCTTTTCCTCTTTTTGTTTTCACTAGTCCGATGGACTAGGGGCCCTGGGTGGCCAAGTGGTCTAAAGCTCCTGCCTTTACAGATCACTTACAACTCACCTCGGTCCACATGGGTTTGAGTCTTGGCTCAACCAACGTGGGTATGTGAGAAAGCTTTGCCAGTAGCTTCCTGTGGGTTAGTGGTTCTTTCTGGGGTCTTCCCGGTTTCTTCCTCCACCAAATATACTGGTTGCCATGTATAGCCCATCATGTGCTAAAATTGGCATTCAACCCCACAAAACCAAGCTAAACCAAACCGATGGACCAGCTACAAGCAAAATTCCACTAGTCCCTCAACATTTTTACTAGCCATGGGTGACCAGACTAGCATAAATGGCAAACCTTGATAATGTCCCAGTTTTAACAGTTGCCTTGCGCTCACTAACCCTATAAAGCCATAGCTAAGGCGATTAAGAAGCAAGTCTTTTAGGACTTTAAAGGTGCCATGGACAATAGTTGAATTTGTAAGAATTGTGCCAAGTTAAAACCCATGGGAGGTTCCATTTGAGAAACAAAAGGAAGGAACAGGGCCTACTCAGATCAAAGTTAAACAACAAATCTGAGAGGTCCAAGTTGTGCCCTACATCTACTCTTTCATGGTATCTGAATGTGACAGATATCACAGATATCATAAATCAGTAGCCTTTTGTGATAGTTGGGGCCAAAATCTTCTCAAAATCCCAGAGAAAAAGCTACCAAATTGTGGAACTGAAGCCTGTAAAGTTGAAAGTCATTGTCCATGCATCATGCTGAGGCAGAACCACCAGAAGTGAAGGCATTGATTATGGCCTTCATCTTCAAAGTGTTGGTGTGTTTAAGTTTTTCCTCCAGATTTAAGTAACCACTTACTGTGGTAAAGTATGGCCACAGATACGCACACCAGCTGTGTTTGCTGGCATCCATACAAAGTCATTTCTGGATGGGGGGACTCCAGCGGTACTCCTGCAGAGCCAATCTTGGTTCTGCCACTGATACAGGAATTTACTTTGTTTGCGATTTGAAAGAAGGAGCTAAAATAATGCATTTCATTTAAAAAAGTGGGCCAGTAGTCTGTTTTTGTAGAAACAAAAACAAATACCTACCTTCTTTACTTTAGGATTCTTCTCTTTGATGCCTCTGACCATATTCTAATAGCATGCGAGAAGTCAAAGTCTACAATTTGATACCACTCCAACATTATAGTCATCAGTCTTTGCAAAGTTTCAACTTTCAAGCTTCTTCAAGGTGTGATACTGTTTTTATTCTTCATTTTTTGCCATCTTGGAATCCCATTCATTGTATGAAATTTTACTTTCAGTTTGACTTTTGTGGGTTTTACCAGTCTGTTCACTTGAGTTATCATATCTGTGGTCATATTTATCACTTTACTGATCTGAGCATGATACTACGGTAGAAAAATCAGTTATCTATCATTCCATATCTATACCTCCTAATAAAACTTTGCCACCTTTAAAAATGATAAATGGCACTACATATCAAGGTCATATCATGTTGTTTTTTTTTCTTCAGTCAAATATGTTAATAAACATGAGTGGATTTTCACAATGCATTACTTAAATTTGCTTCGTATTATTTTCATGCAGAGCTTTTTCTTAGCCTCTCAACCAAAAAATATTATGGGATATACTGAGTACATGATTATTCTGGATGATTCAGAGTTTTGTCATGTATGTGAATTGGAGAATGGTGGAATATAGTACAGAAAAGATCACTTGATGGATTTTGTTCATTTTTATAAAAACAATCACTGAGTAATTCTGACATTTAATGATTGGTTGGTGCATCTGTATCAGATTAAAGGTTAAAAAAAGTATCCCTTGTTCATGTTTTTTTGGTGGGACTTGGTGGCTATTTTGTGCAAATCCCACAAAGGCGCATCCTGGCTGAAAGACTGGCAATGAGAGCCATTGGAAATGGGTGCATAAACTGGGGATCTGATGGGGTTGTAGAAACTTCACCACTGAAATCAAGGTTCAGTTGCAAATGAACTTGGTGAACTCATGATCTGGGCAGTTCATTTTGAGGGGAGGCAAACAAGATTGAGGCAAGTTAGAAAAACTCCGTGCCCAAATGGATGAAATGATGGTAGGGAGACATATATGACCAGGGGTCATGCTACCAGGCTAAGTGGGTGTCTAAGTTGCCAAAAAAATGTAAACTTCGCCTTCTTCTATTATGAAAGCGAAAATGACTTTGCCCTGTCATTTTTTTTAGATCTACACTGAGTGACAGTAGTTTATGGCTTCTGAGATGCATCCTCAACCCAGCCAAGTAGTTAGTGTTAAGCCCCAGGCGAAATGGATTGCATGTTGCCTTAGCAGGTGTTCATATCAATTGTACTGACAAAAAAAACTCTTGCACATTCACAGGCATGTGTTTTAATAGCTGACTGACCATTAACTCTATCCCCCCCCCCCTCCGCTCCTGCAAGATATCACTGCCTGATTTCCACAAGTTACCGTTTTATGACGAAAACTTAGCAACTCGTTTAGAAACTAAATCATCTATATGTAAATAACAATTTGTGTTTTAAGAATAGAATCAATGAAAGCACTTTCTAAATGTATATTTTGAACATTTTAACTGCTGTGCTTGCATTATTTTCTTCATAAAATCAGTTTGAAACTGTAAGTGTACCTGCTAAGGGTAAAAATGGCGGACATTGCAGTGTCTTGGAATTACATCTTCATTAGACTGTCTTTTTTCATAATTCATTGGGTACATATATTAAGGCAATTATACAGTTCATAGAAAGCAAAGTGTAACTGTTATGTGATAAAAGATTTAGCTTAAAAAAAAAAATCTTGGTCAGAAACGTATGGGACAATGCTATGTTGTGGAATGGACGATAAGTGCTGTAACTTAAGATTAAGGTTGTTTTCTTACATCACCCATTTTTTTGAAATACGAGATAAAATAGCAAAGAAAAAATATCGAACTAATACATGACAAATATTAAAACTATACATTTTCAATCCTATCTAGGGATTGTTGCAACAAATCTAGAAAGTGAGTCATCATATGAAGAAAATCTGTGTTTCTAAAAATAGATGCATCTACATGGCATCTGTTGCACCATATTTTCATATTTGTATATAGCAGTGTGCCAATTCAGTTACTTTATGTTTCATTTCATCATTTCACATAGATTGCATCATTGTAATTATAAATAGGTATAAATAGTTAATCAGCTGCCACTAGAACAAGCAATTTAATTTTTATACTTTTAAAAACTTCAGCAAAATAAAAAAGTCAAAAGATTCACATTTGCTTTAGAATCAACTTCCTCAAAATGCAGCTGTAAAGTTGAGATTACTCATCAGTGACAACTGTGGTTTGAAAGGATGAACACTATAATATTGAAGACACATGTACATGTGCTCTCATATTCGTGTTATAGGGGTTGTTTCAAACTTTTAAAACTGTTCTCGACTGCCGTTTTCTAGTGAAGAAACTACACAAAAATTTGTTCTTTAAGTGGCAGTTGCTTATGTATTTTTACCTATTTTTAATTACAATACTGTAATCTAGGTGCTCCTGTCAGTTAAAATTAATTACAATGTAGAGTTTCTGCTATGCTTTTCTGAGTCATATTTCTGAAATACACTGCATATTTCTCTCCATCTAAACATACACACTTTCAAGTATGAATACACTGCATATGAGTATGACACATTCATACACTTACAAAATGTGTTTATAATATACATACAACATTGAGAATTTTCTATTTGAAAACAAAGTATCGTTTAAAACCAATGTAAAATTCATATATGCATAATAATACAGGACACAGTCCAAATATGAGAACCAGAGTACACACACACACAAATATATATATATATAGATATATATATATATATATATATATATATATATATATATATATATATATATATATATATATATATATATATATGTATATATATTGCATTTCTTGCTTTGCTGCCACTTCTCCCTGTTCTGTTCAAAAGGAGAAGTCACTTCTCCCTAAAATTCAAGTCTTGCTTGACCCCTGATATGTCTCTTCCTTTTGACTAGAAATTACAGTATGGAAAGAAGAGTCAGTAGCTTGCTCCTGTCTTCTAGAAGAATCATAATCACCATGTGCTTTATGATGATGTTGTCCAGATATGCTGCTGTCATTGTAGACAAGGTTGACTTAGATGTGGGAGCTGGTATAGATTTATTGTGAATTTGTCTCCCCTCATGGATCAGATCATCTCCATTTTGAACTTGGCTTCAGCTATGAATTTGTTCAGCCAACTTTGATCTCACACAGGCCACAATATGCCATTTGCCTCCAGCACGACACATGATAAGAGAAGCCTGAGTGTCCAATTTGTGGACAATCTCCACCACCTGCTTGGTTATTAAGGTGTACATTTTCTTCTCCAGCAAGAGCACCTTCTCTGGATTGGGTGGGACATTCATCATGGAAGGAGAAGTCAAAAGTGGACAAGAAGAGACAAAAGCAATCTTTAGCCACCCCCACTCCCCACAAAAACTACTTGGATAACCCATTTGTTGCCTGAGAATAGATCCATCCAAGTCTGTCGAAAGAGAAGCCTGGCCCCTACTGGGATGCTGATGGTGTGCAGCTGGGGTGACAAGTCATTAACATTTGCTTTGAGGCTTGGGAGAGGAGAACTTGGCTTCTACTATCCTTTGTTAGAATATTTTCTTTCCCGTGAAGGTTGTTGTTGTCACTGAAACCGATACTGGGAGCAAAATGATTCTTATTGATTGGAGTTAGCTTCCTTCTCCTTTTGGTGGTGAGCGTCCTGTTGCTGTGACTGCAACTGCCCCTATCAAAAAGAGGCAGCGGTAGAGCAAGTTGCATAGGTAGTTCCTGTGCAGCTTGCTTTCCCAAGTCTACAATATGACCTCCAAACAAAAGAGAATAGCAGTGTTCATTCCAGAAATGGAAAAAGTGGGGCCCAATGGCCTCTAGGTAAAAAAATGGGATAATTAAAAAAAAAAAAACAGGGGTTGCAAAAATAACTTTACTTGTATCATGTTTGGTCAAGAAATTCAAACACATATCATTATCACAGGCACCTGCATGTGTCATGGATTTAATAATTTCTGCAATAAACATTCACTCTTCCAGCATTATATGCTCTGAATCAGTCATTGTACAATCAGACTCCAGCATGGTTTTCTCCAGTTTTTTTGTCTGGTAAAATAATTGTGTTTAGGTCATGGCTATTTTTGTTGACAAGGAAAACGGTAGCAAACTGTGCTGTAGTCTGACTCAACAATGACTGATTCAATGAATATAATGCTGGAAAAACGAATATTTATTGCTGAAATTTTTAAATCCATGACCTGAGCACCTGTGATCATTAGCAGCCTTTCCAGTTATAAGTCTTCTGTACTAGGATTTGACTTCCTCATCTGTTTTATAAAGTTGATCAGCAGATATTCCAAGCAACATCGAAACTGGTTAGAAACATTGTGGTAAACACCACTGGTTCTGAAAATAGCATCATTGGCCATGTTTACACTAGCAGAGTAAGCAGAAATTGAGCATATGTGGGGGCCGCTTTTCAGATGTTAAAAATGATCATTAGGGCTGTTAATCACACTTGCTCTTACAGTGTCTTGCAATCTTGACTTCATGAGGAGGGGTGCCTTTCTTCAATCATCATTGCTGAAACAACATCATATGGTAGCACTGCAACCCTTAACTTGTGGCTCCTCTAGGATTCATTCTACCCTGTACCCTTGTGCCAATTGCCCTTTTTATCATCTTAGATGCAAGAAAGTTATCTTCAGGGTGCCCTTAGAGTGCATAAAAAAAGACTCCCAAAAATAAAGACAAAATATCGTTGCAGTCGATTTTAGACTGAATTGAGCAAATTCCAAGCTTACTGATTAAAAAGTGCTCATTGCCATAGAAGCATAAGACAATCAATTTCATTGGCTGACACAAATGTCTTACTCATTTTGATTAGATTGGACACCAATCGAGAGCATATGATCCATCATTACTGATAGAAAATATAAAGAAGAAAAGATGAAATCTTTAGTAAAAGTATTTCTACATGTATTTCCAAAGTAGTGTATAGTGAGGAAAATATGTAAACTCAAATGTCCAAAATAATTTTTTTTCTTAAATTGCTACCCAAAGACATGTAATATACAGTAATTTATACCATTTTAACTCTATGCTGGATGTTAGAGAGCTGCTCCCTTAGCTTTTCCTGCTTGTGGATTTTCTTGCTGTTTTTGACTTTATAAAGGATTTCCAATATTTCACTGTCCTCAGATGCACTGACAAGGAAGGACCTGGAAAATGGAAAACTGAGATTCATATAATAGGTAATCAGTTAAAAGAATGTTCAGGTTTGAAATATCATACTTGACTTCATGACCATTTTATCCCATTTACGGACATTCTCAAAAGATGGACAATATAAGAGCATAGCTTTTGCAGATTTAATTTCTAATCCTTTTTTCACTCTGCTTAGATCCAGAACAGATGACTAAAAGATACACTGTATATACCCTTGAATAACAGCAAACATTACCATCGTATACTGGAAGCTAAATTTCTATCATTCCCAACCATTATAAGTACAGCTGATACAATGATGTTTTAAAATAGATTTCAAAGCAACCATTGTTTAAATGCTGAGTGTTCATTAATTTAAGTAAATGTATAGAGTGTTATGACAACTCCACTACATTATATGTATATGAATAACAGATTATGCTTGTAACCATGTAATACGGACATTACCATTGTTTATTGAAAGACAGATTTCTATCATTCACAGCCTTTATAAGTGCAGCTGGTGTAATGCTTTGCTTAAAATAGATTGTTCAAATGCATAAATTAAATGCTTGATTTTGGTACATGATCTAATGATCAAGCACTTACATTATCACTAAGAGCTATAAACTATTCATGCAGGTTCCAAGTTTTGTATGTATGTACATACAGTATGTATGTATGTATGTATGTATGTATGTATGTATGTATGTATGTATGTATGTATGTAATTTTATGTATGTATGTATGTATGTATGTATGTATGTATGTATGTATGTGTATGTATGTATGTATGTATGTATGTACATACAGTATGTATGTATGTATGTACGTATGTATGTATGTATGCATGCATGCATGCATGTATGTATGTATGTATGTATGTATGTATGTATGTATGTATGTATGTATGTATGTATGTATGTATGTATGTATGTATGTATGTATGTATGTATGTATGTATGTATGTATAGGGTTTAACAGCACATTAGCATTATCCTGGCTACAAAGTGCTGATTAAAAGTTAAGTTAAAAATGTAAAAGTTAAAAATTCACAAATCTTAAGGAAGATAAATAATTCCAAATAAGGGTAAACATAAGTCAGACAGTACAAAAGATAAAAGGTTAACAGCCTATGAAATTAATTTTTACTCTTGCAGAACATTCTGTCCAACAAGTTCTGGATCTTTGCAGATCCAGCCAATGTGTAGCAGTACTGAACTCATGAAAAGTAGCGTACTTTAAACATAAGAATATTCACATGTACTCCCTAAAATGAGCTACCTCACATTGAGCTTTTGTCACATAGTGCAACTCACAAGGGTCTGTGCAGTATGATCGTTAGCCCTGTGCTACCTAATGCTAGTCTACTAAATGCAGCCGTGTTTAATGTCATAGACTGGACTTCTATGCATTTGTTACATAAATGATGAACATCTGCCTTAAAGTGCTAATTTGGAACATAATTTAATGACCAGTCAAATGATCATTGTCACTTACATGCTTATTGGGATGAATATGCATTTGTGATTCACTATGTTTTATTATTTATTTTCACCATTTAAATCCACAAATTTCAACTCTGTTCCAAGTCTATGATTTTTCTTATGTACATACAGTGTACTAGTCATGTCAAAATTTTACATGTGCATATTTTGGATGCTGCAGCAGATCTGAATTTATGCAGTCTGCGTTGGGCAGTGTTTTATATAAGCCAATATGGTATCTGTGATTACCCTCTTGATGTTTTTGGAGGAGTGTGTGAATCACTGAAGTCCTCCTCAAAGTTTTCTCCTTCCGAACTGCTGCATGATGACTTGGTATCAAGCTGGCCAAACTTTTGATAATCTTCAAATTCCTGCAAAGTCTTCTTTACATCCCCATGAGAAACACGATCTTGATGCAATGCTTTGGGTTTCTCCCACCTTAATGAGGAGGAATTTAAGTTCAATTTCATCTGTCTGCTCCCAGTCCTATATCTTTTATGTGTTGCTGGGTCCAGCTGGCTTGGTTGCTCATTGCTCTTCCTTCTATTCATTAGAAGATTCTTCAATGTATTGTCTGGTTTGGGGTCAGGCTCACTCTTGGATTTGGGGATCTTAGGAACTCCTTTGGAAGAGGGTGTGGAAAATGACACCCTGTTTCCTCTCCCTAACAAAAAATATAAAGAATATGCATTGCATTGCCAAAATAAAAATATAAAGAATATGCACTGCATTGCCAAAATAAAAATATAAAGAATATGCATTGCATTGACAAAATAAAAATATAAAGAATATGCATTGCATTGACAAAATAAAAATATAAAGAATATGCATTGCCAAGTTGATTTCAACATTCAAGATAGGACCCTTAGCCTAGTATCTTTATCAATTCTGGTTTGAAAGGAAGTATTCATTCCAGTCCAAAGGAAGTATTCATTCCAGTCCAAAGGAAGTATTCATTCCAGAAACTGGAAAAGTGGTGCCCAATGGCCTCTGCTAGATCAAAAAGTGGGGTCATTAAAAAAAAACAAAAAACAGAAGTCACAAATATCCTTACCTATTTCTTGTTTATTCAAGAAATTCAACACATATCATTATCACGTGCACTCGTCCTGCGGATTTATTAATTTCTGCAATAAATATTCACATTTTCAGCATTATATGCTTTAAAACAGTCATTACAGAGTCAGACTACAGCACGGTTTTCTATAATTTTGTACACTGTTCAGGACATGGTTATTTTAGTGGACAAGGAAATAGTAGCAAACCAAGCTATATTCAGACTCTGTGATGACTCTGAAACATTCATATTTATTGAAGCAATTATTAAATCCATGACCCAAGAGCCTATTATTAATATCAGCCACTCCAGTCACAAGCCTATCGCACTGGGATTTGATTCCCTCATGCTCAAGTAATCATTTCCCTCTAGAATTTGGGCATTTCAGTCTACATTTTGTCCACTCTGATCAATACTTTTGGAAATAAATGCACGTGTTTTTTGTTCAAGATTTCATCCTCTCTTCTTTACATTTTCTATCAATGATCATTAATAATGTGCTCTTGACTGGTGCCCAGCCGATCAAAATCAGTAAGACATTTCTGTCAGCCAATGAAATTGATCATCTTATGCTTATTTGGCAATGAGCACACTGCATTCAGTAAACATGGGATGCACTCAATTCAGTCAGTTTAAAATCTACTGTAACAATCTTCTATCTTTATTTTCTTGCGTCTTTTTTTACGCACCCTACAGGTGCTATAGAGAAAACTTTCTTGTGCCGAAGATGAAAAATAATGGTCACTGGCAAAAGGGCACAGTCAAAAATGAATCCTGCTAAGGACTCCATATCAGAATGGTTTAAGTCATATCTGGTTTAATTCTGCTTAGTTTTTTTGAGGAAGGTTTTTAAAGTTTCTTTCTACTACAGTATATTTACAGTTACACAAGCTATATTTGATATCAGAATGTATTTTATACAATTTTTAAAAACTTAAAAGGTTTTCAGGCAACAATATTTTTTTTATCAAATTCTGTTAAGTGTTTTGGAGAAGTCATTTAAAGGTTTATCTGTACATGTTGATGAGTTCTAGACAGTGAAGATTCAATGATACAGATCTTATCCTTTTTGGTAACTAATACACCAACTGAAAATGTACAATCAGAAAAACTAATGGGTGTATTTATTGATAATAATATGTTGACTACTAATGGGTGTATTTATTGATAATAACATCTTGACTACTTGTGCAAAATCCATATCTACCAAATATTAATGCTAAAACACATTGTTAAATATTTACACCATGACACCCGAGTACTTTATTTCAATGCATACATTTTACCTACTATGGGTAATTGTGCATTATTTCAATGCATACATTTGACCTACTATGGGTAATTGTGCTTTATTTCAATGAATACATTTTACCTACTATGGGTAATTGTGCATTATTTCAATGCATACATTTGACCTACTATGGGTAATTGTGCATTATTTCAATGCATACATTTGACCTACTATGGGTAATTGTGCATTATTTCAATGCATACATTTGACCTACTATGGGTAATTATGCATTATTTCAATGCATACATTTGACCTACTATGGGTAATTGTGCATTATTTCAATGCATACATTTGACCTACTATGGGTGATTGTGCATTATTTCAATGCATACATTTGACCTACTATGGGTGATTGTGCATTATTTCAATGCATACATTTTACCTACTATGGGTAATTGTGCTTTATTTCAATGCATACATTTTACCTACTATGGGTAATTGTGCTTTATTTCAATGCATACATTTTACCTACTATGGGTAATTGTGCATTATTTCAATGCATACATTTTACCTACTATGGGTAATTGTGCATTATTTCAATGCATACATTTTACCTACTATGGGTAATTGTGCATTATTTCAATGCATACATTTGACCTACTATGGGTAATTGTGCATTATTTCAATGCATACATTTGACCTACTATGGGTAATTGTGCATTATTTCAATGCATACATTTGACCTACTATGGGTAATTGTGCATTATTTCAATGCATACATTTGACCTACTATGGGTAATTGTGCATTATTTCAATGCATACATCTGACCTACTATGGGTAATTGTGCATTATTTCAATGCATACATTTTACCTACTATGGGTAATTGTGCATTATTTCAATGCATACATTTTACCTACTATGGGTAATTGTGCATTATTTATTTCAATGCATACATTTTACCTACTATGGGTAATTGTGCATTATTTCAATGCATACATTTGACCTACTATGGGTAATTGTGCATTATTTCAATGCATACATTTGACCTACTATGGGTAATTGTGCATTATTTCAATGCATACATTTGACCTACTATGGGTAATTATGCATTATTTCAATGCATACATTTGACCTACTATGGGTAATTGTGCATTATTTCAATGCATACATTTGACCTACTATGGGTGATTGTGCATTATTTCAATGCATACATTTGACCTACTATGGGTGATTGTGCATTATTTCAATGCATACATTTTACCTACTATGGGTAATTGTGCTTTATTTCAATGCATACATTTTACCTACTATGGGTAATTGTGCTTTATTTCAATGCATACATTTTATGGGTAATTGTGCATTATTTCAATGCATACATTTTATGGGTAATTGTGCAATGATTTGGTGGCTTAAAAGAGTCCTAATGTTATAAAAACAGACTGCACATATAATTCAAGATGCATCATGGGTATTTCCTCAGAATATTTATTTTTCACACTTTCATTGGATGACCATTCATGATAGAATAAACTATTTAAGGGCAGTTCTTGTTTACAAATGTATTCATGCAAATGTTACCTATCTCCAAAAAATTTTAAGTGTGTAAAAACCAACAATATAAACTACAATCTGTGGCTCTAAATAACATCTGAATTCCAAAACCATCCACAGAATTATTCACAAGAACTTATCAGTATTCTGGTAACATAGCCTGAAACTCTTTACCATTAAGGATGCACACACAAAATTGTGAAGAATTTAAATCCTAATAAAGACATGCCCATAAATGGATAATTATTGTTTCATTTTGTCTTCTTCTGTATTTCTGTTTGTTCTTTGTCTTGCACATTTAAGTAGAGTGGGAAATTAAAAAATGAATGAAAACAAATTAAGGTTTTAGTCAAGTCAGATTAAAGAGGAAACAAAGCAGAAGATTACTTTGATATCCCACCATGACTGTGGTAGCACATATTATGTTACCTTTGCTTATACAGATTATCGCAATTATGTTAAGTTTTATATTTAGGTTATTTCTGACAACATGGTGGGGCAGCCATGTTAAATGAACCACTGTATGGCAAGAATTATCCAACATTGGATGAATGCATGTGTGTTGCGGAGATTGGCAGGATGTAAGTGTATGAACAAAATGCCTGTCAAATGTACAGTAATAATTTCAGTTTTATGTATATTATATTACTTTATAGTATTTGCACATCGAGTCTTGTCAAATAGTGACATGTTTTAAAAGAAAATAAAGACTATACTACTAAGACATATTTTTTTTGGGGGGGGGGGGGGAAAGAGAAACAAATTTTAATTATGTAGCTTACTCTTTTTTGTGCCGAAAAAACCTCATTTATTTGATGTGAATACATCCTCCCAGAGAGTGGAGAATTGTCTACTGGACATGGTCCACCAGTCCACCCCACATGCCTGTGCACAGAAGTCATCTTTTTTATAGACGACAATTATGCCAGGACATCAGAGCGGGAGAAGGGCTTTCAGCAATAGCGACGGGTAAGTATTACATAATAAAAATTAGTTTCATCCCCCCAACTACTTTTTACTAGCAGTAATACATAGCCTCTTGATATCAGCAAAGATGAATTTGTCAGTTAGGTGGGTTGGTTGATGTGTTGAAAACTGATAAATAACAAAGAAAAATGGAATGTATTCACTATTTGGGGGAGAAATCCACTTTACTGTATGCTGATGTTTCTCTGGGCCACATGTTGTGCCGCAACTATGGGTCCCAGAGAAATAATGCCTGCACTCTGTCACACTAAAGAAAGGAGGTAGAAGGAGAAGTAGGTAGTATGTGATCATCAAATAGCTGCCTTCAAGGAATAATGATTTAGGTAGGCCCATGAGGCAGCGATGGCTCGAACCTTATAGGCTTTTAGTTTCATAAAAGAGATGTCTCTATCGGTAAGGGACTGATAAGCTCTTTTAATGGTAGTGACAATCCACCGTGAAATGGTGAAAGCTGAAATATCAATAGAGCCCGTAAGAGGAAGAAAACAACGTTTTCCACCCTTCCTTTTCCCTTTGGAGGCATTGAGATAGAAATGTAGTGCCCTAACAGGGCATAAAAGCCTATCTTGATCATCCCCAGCACAGATCCGGCTGAGACTGGGGATCTCTATAGGAAGTGGAGGTACCAAAGGTAATTGATTTTTTTTGCTAAAATCCCGGTTGGAAAAGGAGGGAAACGTAATCATAATTGCCATTAAACCACAGTCAGCCAGTGTCAATAGACAAGGCATAAAGCTTTCTCCATCTTCTCGCAGATGCCAAGATGAGTAAAAACACAGTCTTGAGTGTAAGGTTCTGGAATGAAGCCTTACTCAATGGTTCAAAGGGGGTTTTAATTAAAGACCACAAAACACAAGATAGATTCCATCTGGGCATAAGAGAGCAGGAGACAGGTCTCTGCAGCTCAAAATACTTAACGAGATCGGCAAGGTGTAAATCCGAATCAATTGCTGTGCCCTGAGAGAATTTAAGTGTGTTGGAAATGGCAGCCATATAGCCCTAGATAGTCAAAACTGAACATCTTTTGTTCTCGAAAAGAAACATAAGAAAATCAGCAAATGAACCCAAAGAGGGATAGCTAGGATCAACACGTTTCCTATTGCACCAATCACAGAAGATTCTTCACCTGGCATCATAGATCTTGGACATGGAATCTCTCCTACCTGCAGACTTGTGCCCAAAACCATCAGCTGCACAGTCTAAGAAGATTCTTTCCACTTTGGAAAAGATCTCAGGGATCCAAACTCAACCAGATCTCCTGCTACTACCTCATTAATCCACAATTGAGAAAATCTCTCTTAGAAGTTCTCTTCATGCCAGGATATTGCTTGGCAACATAGAGGGTCGTCCGTTCCTCCCTCTACTTTGAGACCTATGGCCTCTGCCTTGAGCTACCAGGTTTATAAGCTACGTGGCTACTTAAACCTCCACAACTAGACACTGAAGCGTTTCAAGCGTGTATTTTTACTGGAGCTTGGGCTCACCTTCCAATCAAAACAATTGAAGCTATTGAACATAAAACTTAGCTGTTGATTTCCATAGCCTCTCATGCCAACCTCTTCTCAGCTACTTCATATAGTGTGCTGAAAGATGCCTCACTGAATCCAGCCACATTACATGTGCTGGAAGCTGTGGCTAAAATCTCTGACATGCCTTCTCTGTATCGATGGCTTTGTCTGCAGAACTCCTGCACATCCCCTGTGATGTTGCCTTGGACTCCTCTAAGGTTCTTACTCAACTATAGTAAAGACCTTCTTCGGGCTGCACCTTTGGAAGCCGAGACCCTTCCTACCATGGCTTCCCAAGATCTGAAGGATCACCAACATATATATGTTACAAATGCTCCTGGCCCATCGCAATTAGCCAGAAAGCGTGGCAATGTGCATGTGAATTGCCCTTGGGCCATCAACAAAGTTCTTTCAACAAGTGCAGCCCCTATCCAATCTGCAACCTCAATTCAAACCTCCTCCTTGACCGTCGGGTCATAGGCGCACTCGCTGATGACCCCAAAGGAGGAAGTTCTCTAATCCTCCTTCCTTTCCTAAGGAAGGGGGGAGGTGAGCAAGGCCTAGGGACTCAACCCCTCTCCTACCATGCATTCCTCTTCCAAATGTCCCCGTAGATGCTTGTCTAGGCCTCTTTTCAGAGGCCTGGTCAAGCATCATGGATGATGGCTTGGTCCTTTCCAGTGTGAGGAAGGGTTACTGAATATAGTTTCAGTAACAACCTTCTCTGTCAAGGACCCCCATGTTTTTTCACAAATCCCATCTGGTGAAATTAAAAGAAGAGGCACACACCCTTTTACAGAAATAGGCAGTCAAGAAGGTTCTGAACAACCAGTCTCCAGCTTACTACTCCCAAATATTTCTGGTCACCAAGAAAAGTGGGAAATTTTGCCTCATTATTGATCTTTCCCCCCTAAACCAGTTTCTTCTGGAGGAATCTTTGAAGATGGAGACCACATTCTCAATCTAGAACACAATGCGTTCATCAGATTTGGTGGTCTCCATCGATCTTAAGGATGCATACTTGCACATCCTGACATTTCCCCCTCATCGCAAATACCTCCGGTTTTGCTTGCACCGGGAAGATTTTTAATTCTGGGTTCTGCCATTCGGAATCACTGTGTTATGGGAGTAGTAGCGGCATATCTCCAATCACTGGGAATTCCGATTCTCTATTACATCGATGACTGCCTGATTCACAATGTTTGGGTACAGTCCCTCCATCAGGATCTGTTCTGTTCCTGGTCAACAGTAACTCAGTTGGGTCTTTTGCCCAACCTCTAGAAGTCACAGCTCACTCCTTCCTAGGACTTCATTTATTTCCTCATGGACCAGAACTTAGTCTGAGTCCCATGGAGCCAAACGGAATGAATTAAGACAGTTCTATAAGCGCTACAGTCCAAGGCATCATTGTTTGCTTGCCTTTACCTCTCCATACTGGGAACCCTGAATGCCACAGCAGATCTGGTTCCCCTGGGACATCTCACTTTGCACCCCTTACAGTATCTCCTTCTTGCAAGGTGGAAACCACAGAGAGATGCACTCTCACCTCTGATTCCATTAGAACCCGATTTTCATCACCATCTGCGTTGGGGGATGAATCAAGACAGATTCCTGACTGGGGTCCCCATGCACGCATCCAAACCCCACTCCTATCTGTTTGCTAACATGTCAGATTCCAGTTGGGGCACAGATGAGGAATCATTGGAGTCAACGAGGATAGACAAAGTGTCATCATTGTCTAGTACACTCTGCACAGGGGAATGGCTGGGCCTCACTATGTCTGTCAGGGGCAGAGGTAACATAGGGTTTGAGGTTTTGTGGGTTTAACACCATTTTTCAGCACGAAAGGCTATACATGGTGGCTAGTATATTTAGTGGCGGAAGAACCTGGGAAAACCCCAGGAAGAACCACCAACCCACAGAAAGCTACTGGCAAGCTTTCTCACATACCCACATTGGTCAAGCCCGACACTCAAACCCACATGGACATAGGTGACATGTCAGTGATCTGTAAAGGCGAGTGCCTTAGACCACTCAGCCACCTGGAGCCCCAAGGTGACATAGGGGCACTCAGAGCCAGGGCCTGTAACTCCACATGGTGAGCAGGGGCTCTGTGTGTACTAGAAGCTCCAGTAGGAAGACAAGAACACTGGATGGTACAGATGATGATGCACCTGGATGGTACAGATGATGATGCACCTCCAACCTTACTGGTTGATGCCACCTGATGAGAGGGTGATAGCGGTTCATGAGCCACAGCATCAGCTCTATCCAGGGTCCAGTAGTCAATGGAGGCATAAAGGACCAATTCCTTTCAGGTCATGGGCTCCACATCCCAAAGGGATTAATAGGGATAATAGGAAGTCCATAGGCAGACTCCCATTCCTCAATAGGATGCGATGGTAGAGTTGGGAAAGGGGGGTCTCAGCCCAACCCCTATTGCCATACTGAGAGGCCTCTGTATGATGACCAGTGGATGGTGATCGGTGACCAGTATGGGATGACCAGTGACTAATAAGAATGTGACCGGTCACCAGGACAAGCTGGCTGGTGACTAGACATTAACCAGTGACTGGATGATTACCGGTCACTGGTCAATGACTGGTCTCCAGACACTGACCAGTGACAGATCAATGACTGGTCAGGTCATAGATCTCTAGGAACCCTGTTCCTACATTCCACCACTGTGAGATGTGTGGTGCTGCTCTTCCCTCACATGAGGGTATGACACGCTACCCAGGGTGTGCAGGTGCAATGCTGTTCCTACTTAGCGGGAGGGTGCAACACACTCTTGTAAATGTGAAATGCCCTCAGCTGCTCCTCCCTTGTGGAGGTGATGCACTCCTAGAATGGTCAGTCCCTCCTTCCAGAGGGGCCTCACTTGTCTTCGAAGAGACTGGTCCCATAATCACCTGGGACCCTGGAGCACTCCTCTGACCTGAAGAGCTAGTCATCTTGAAGCAAGGCTCTAGGGCCTCTGCAAGACAAAAACCGGAGAATTCTGAAGAGGAGCGGGTGGGATGTTGCCTCTGCATCTATATGTATGCCTGGAATCGGCAAGGTTCCAGGTTTCGGTTGACCATGATGTACAAAATGTACAGTGATTTTTCAGTGTGCATTTTGCACAAGTTAGGCAGTCTGGGTGTGTAACCCAAGGGACTTTCTTGTGTCGTCACTTACTCACAGACTGTCCTGACATTGCTTGGTCTCTGAAACAAAAATTACAGCAACAGAGAAATATTTATCACAATATATATACAATATGTCACACATGAATACTACCCCAGTAGATACCAGAAAGTACACAATAAAAGTCACCTGTCTTTTCATTTGCAGTTAAAGTAAGATGTTCAATTGTTGAACTTTATTAAAGAAGCATGTTGCAAACACACACACAATAACACTGTGATGCGAGTCACAGGAACAAATATCAATATATAACAATAAAAACAATGAATTCTGGTATTCAGACAATAATAAAAGGGAAGGAATATGTAATTCCTACCATGTTAAGGTGGAGACTTACCTGTAACCAGTTGTAATTATATTATAACATAAGAGTACCTCAATCCCTTGAGTGTGGGATACAGTGTGGTAACCTAGGTGGTCCCTTAAAGAACAATTTTCTGATAAGGGGGGTTATTGGCATGGAAAATAAATATGGACAAGGATACAACTGTAACACTGAGATTTAAATTCTGTTGACTGAAAGACTGCAATGCGGTATAACACTAGCAACAGGCAATTTTTCTCCGGTCACATTGAACACACGTCCAGTAACATTGCATCCTTGAAAAAGATGACTGTTCTGTGCATGGGCATGCTGGATGCACTGGTGGACCATGTCCTATTGACAATTCTCCACTCTATGGGGGGATGTATTCACACCAAATGGATGAGGTTTTTCAGCACGAAAAAGAGTAAGCTATGCAATAGCGATGGGTTATGTATTACTGCTATTTAAACTTTCTGTTGTATTTTTTCAGTCTATGATATTGTTATATATTTGATAGATCAGACCATATGAGTAACATTAAAACAATAATGTAACACCAGCCTTTGATAAATATACTTGTCACTGCTTATTTATAATCTAGCGTAGCACTGTCATAAAGTTTAAAGTGATTTATAACGCGGAAAAATCTCAATCACATAGAAAACTAAACTACATGATTAAATTTTGATTGCAGTTGAGGCCAACACTTCCTGATGTGATGAACATGATTCTTCTTTGAATTAAGAACACAGAATCACAAATCTACCACTTCAAAACACAGTTTGCAATTAAATAAATACCTAACAATCTATCTATACAAGCACAATGAGTAACATCAAGTTATTTTTGTCAACTAAATATCTTGTCTCTAGTTCAAAGCACTGGTTACATATGATGATTAGTGACTGAATGATGTTACACAGTATGCAGCACAGGGTTAGAAATTATAAAGCACAATTTAAATAACAGAAATTATAAACTTATATGCATGTATGTAATCCATTTTAAGTTCATTGACACCAAAAAAAAAGCACAGTTGTTCACAAAAAATACTAATCCAAAAAGAATAAGCACTGTTTGATGTGTATTCCTGGCTTCCATACCTTAATTCACCAATAAACTCATATGATTTCACTATTAGCTAATAAAGAAAGAGAGTCTGAATGTATTTGTAAATCTAACTGATTTCAGTGACATGTAACTGCTGTAATAATTGGGTAGATTGTGTAAGCGAGCATCTATCAGTGACTGTCACTTACTGTCTGGCAATTAGATAATGAATTCTGGGTTGCATTGCAGCATTTCAGTTACTAGTTTTGTGTGACAAATAATGGTTATATATTACCTATGATTGACTATGCTTGTATTATTTGGGGCAATGCATGCAACAACAAAATGTATAAAGTTTCCAAACTACAAATGAGAGCAGAGCATTTAATTCTAGATGCCAATGTCTGTGCACCATCCCTGTAGTTGTTTAAAGAATTAAACTGGCTCATTGTCAAAAATATAATCACCAACCACAAACTTATTTATGCATTCAAATTTATTCATAACTTATCTCCTGAATACCTGAATGAAAACTTTACATTGATTACTGATTTATGCATTCAAATCTATTCATAACTTATCTCCTGAATACTTGAATGAAAACTTGACATTGATTACTGATTTATGCATTCAAATCTATTCATAACTTATCTCCTGAAAACTTGACATTGATTACTGATTTATGCATTCAAATCTATTCATAACTTATCTCCTGAAAACTTGACATTGATTACTGATTTATGCATTCAAATCTATTCATAACTTATCTCCTGAAAACTTGACATTGATTACTGATTTATGCATTCAAATCTATTCATAACTTATCTCCTGAATGAAAACTTGACATTGATTACTGATTTATGCATTCAAATCTATTCATAACTTATCTCCTGAATGAAAACTTGACATTGATTACTGATTTATGCATTCAAATCTATTCATAACTTATCTCCTGAATGAAAACTTGACCTTGATTACTGATTTATGCATTCAAATCTATTCATAACTTATCTCCTGAATACCTGAATGAAACTTGACATTGATTACTGAATACCTGAATGAAAACTTGACATTGATTACTGATTTATGCATTCAAATCTATTCATAACTTATCTCCTGAATGAAAACTTGACTTTGATTACTGATTTATACATTCAAATCTATTCATAACTTATCTCCTGAATGAAAACTTGACAATGATTACTGATTTATGCATTCAAATCTATTCATAACTTATCTCCTGAATACCTGAATGAAAACTTGACATTGACTACTGAATACATGAATGAAAACTTGACATTGATTACTGATTTATGCATTCAAATCTATTCATAACTTATCTCCTGAATGTAAACTTGACATTGATTACTGATTTATGCATTCAAATCTATTCATAACTTATCTCCTGAATGAAAACTTGACATTGATTACTGATTCCACTTCGCATAATTAAAGATCAACTGAAACCAACAATCTCTTTCTCCAAAGAGCAAAATCTTTTTCAAGAAACATCTTGAGTTTTCAGGTGTTATTATGGAATTAACTACCAGTTAATTTGAAAGTTTAAAATAATATTTAAGAGTTTAAGAATGGTTGCAAATAGTACCTTCTTGAACAGCAATTTGAAGTTCTTCTAAATATGTAGAGATGTTTCCTCTGTGGGTGTGTGTTGTGTGTATACAAGACATGGAGACAGGAGTTGAGTGGGAGATAAAGAGTAAAATCATGTGATGAATTTGTGAAGTTTTAAGAAAATGTCTGATCATTTCTTTTTTTTTCTTCTTCTTTTGTTTTGAGGCAAATGGGGGAGATTAGGGTTTGTACCACTAACTGTGTTACCCTCTTGAAATAAGGTACTATTATTATTATTGTTTTGACAATACTTGGTTGCATGAAGAGTAAAATGTTTTAGGAGATGAATTTACCTTGCATGCTCCCGTTTTTAAAAAATTAAATTTGCATGCAGCGTAGTTTTAGAAATTGTGGACTGAACTTTTAAGGTTTTGTCGAGAAAATTTGCGGGTTTTCTGTGTGAAATTGTTGTGATCATTATTATTCCATTATTATTAATATTAACTGGAAACATTCAGTATATGGAGCAAACTACAGAAATATCTTGATATAAGCATACCTGTGATACTATCATCTTGTAAAATTCTCAGTAAAACGAATCTTATTCTTTGAGAAATTTATCTCAGTAAGCGAGACTGTGATATGGACAAACATGGTGGTTCCCCCCCCCCCCTACTATGTGAGATTTAACATACACATGTAAAGGCAAGGGATATGAGAACACCCTTCATAGCCACCCACTCCCATTCTCAATAAATTCTTCCCTTGCCCGTCCCCCCCCCCCCCCCCCCCCGTAGTTGCGGGAGTTGCTACGCCACTGACAGCTATTCATTAAGCATTCTATGCTCGTGCTACCACAGATATGGTAAATTACATAATCTACCATCACTGTTATTACACTCGGTTCAAAACGGCTGACTTAAAAAAAGATCTAGCTTGCACTCTGGTGCATACCCATGTTTCGCATTTCTGAAAGAGAAAATCACCGGTGAATGAGAGTTATTTCATGATTCTTATGTTATCTTCGTGTGACAGAAACCACGTCGCCAGCAAAAATTTCCCCACGTGGTTGCGGACAATAAAAGGAACGTCAACAAGCATCTCTAGGATGCAACCATTATAGAGGGGTAACTAAATATGGTCATTAGTAATGAATTGGTGCATAAAGCAACAATGTTTAAATCTTAAAAATATTTGTAATTAACTCTTAAATATCAGTAGAAAAATGGATTTATTTCCATAATATTATAGAGTCTTTTATGTTCTGGATAGCTTAATCATCCTTTTCAAGAAAATGGAACAGTCCACCCATTTTTGGAAATAATCAATAGTAGTATAGTCCTTTGGTGCTATGACGTCATACATTTTTAGGATAATTAGTAGCTTCACTTGCGAAAGAATATACCTTATAATTTGAAATACAATAACTGCCCCTTTCAATGTAAAAATATTATGAAACAAATTTAAAATGGATTTAAAGTTTTGTTTTACAGATAGATGAACGTTCTCTGCGAGAATATTCGATGAATGATTCAAGAGAATGGGAACTACTTTTCGTGGTAATGAATATGTTAATCCGCAGGGTGTAATGTGTGTGACCGACGGTCTGATGTGTACTGAGGAAATAAGATCTCATATGGTTATTAAATAAGTTAAGTACAAAAACTGTGATTAGGGAAGCTGGTCAGGCCTGTAACATACAAGAACCTCTTGGTGCGTGATCATCTGCTTCTTAGGTAAGTTGAATATAATCAACACAAGACAGTCTATCCCCATTCATGCGATCACGTTAATCGGCCGTGCTATTGTCAGACAGTAACGTTTCATTGTTTTGTGTCATATCCATTTACCTTGCGCTTTGTTTACATTGTTTCGAAGCACGTGGGTTTCACTGAGGGATGTAGGACACATCTGTCACACCGATCAGTATGCAAATTGTTTGTGTTGGAATACAGGAGAAAGAACGTGTGTGTGTTTTACAGTTTTTACAGGGAAAGCTCAACAAAGACTTGAAAGTTACAAAGGGAGTTAACATGGAATACTGTTATGTATCGTACTTTTTTCTCTATTTCATATATAGAAAGCATCTGCTGAAGAGCAAATAGAATAGAGATTTAATACTTTTCACATTTTATGTGGAATGAAAGCTCCACAAAACAAGTTCAGAACGTCAGACCGATCATTGAAATGGAATCCCTCATATCTAACAAATCGCCGAGATGTATCGGACACATGGTTCTCCATAGGATTTTAAAAGTTGCGGTCCTTCCTTTAAAAAAGTTGGAGTCTCAGTCCTAAAATTAGGTGTTCCAATAAAGATAACTGTTTTCCTTGCAGTAATTCAAAATATTGTGTGTATTGTTGTGTCACCAATATAAAAAGTCATCAGATTGCTAATGCTTATTCATTGTGAAATATTTAGTATTATAATGAAAGAATGAAAATCAAAGGTATTTGAGAACAGTGATAATTGTGATTGTGATGTTACAGTTATAACTAGGGGTGAAACGATACACCTCAGCCGCATATAGATACAATTCACGATACAGCCTACGATATGATACATTATCGATACACATCAACTTGATGGTTTTTTCATCTTTAGAAGGTTTGTCATTGGAAAGGTTAGTGACGTTTTTTATGTGTGGACATTGGTTGTATTTCTAGTGAGCAGATTACAAACATAGACTTATCATCTGTCATTCTCATCCTTGACAAGATAAAACAAATACTTACTGACAGACTATCTGTTAGTCATCAGTGATTTTACTTCAACCTTTTAGGCCATTTCAGGCTGCTTCATTGGATCAGAGGAAGGACTTGTCTTGGTTACCATGCCCTATGTTTTGCATTGCGTGAATGCTTAAAAACATCTTATTACCAATTTCATGCCTTTAATCAAATTTGGAAGGCATTACGGGGTTATTTTCAAAACAAGAAGTAGTGCAATTTCCTCATGTAAGGAATTCTGATCTAGAACAAATCCGAGTGTGGGAGCAGAGATGACTGACAACCAAATCCTTCACATTGTACATCCTGTAGATGTAAAACAATGGCCACAGCCACATGCACTCTTTCTGTCAGTGAAAAAGGAAATTATTTACAATGTCCACTCCCCTTTTACAAATTAACAAGGTGACTATAACTTGTGCGGTTTGGAATCTGCCCCCTTGATGATTCTGTGCTCATTTCTTTTTTCCCTTTGCCACATTCAGTCGCTGATTCCATATATCAGCGTAAAAGGGGACATTTCAAACTTGTTTCCCATGTACGATTTAAGTACTTTACAGATCATTTAATAGCCACTTTTGTGCAGAGTTTCTCTGTTGCTTTGTATCTTTTTGGATTGAGTTTAGATGCAAATACTTCCATTGTGCCACGCAGTGAATAAGCTACAGTTAGTTCTGATCGGTAGTTATTGTTTTACTCTAGACTTGAATAAACAATAGCTACCAATCAGAATTGAATGTACCATATTTCACTGCATAACATCTGAAGTGTAGCCTTGGAATGTCTTCTTTACATTGATATATGTTATCAGTAGCTGAACATGCTGACATTATAAAATAATTACCATGGAATTGGCTGGGGAGGGGGGCAGATTTTGAAGCACGTGAGTTAGTCACCTTGTGTTATTCAGTAGAAGGTGAGTAAGTGTCGCCAGTAGTTTTTCTTTTTTACTGACAGAAATGAGTAGGGGTGAAACAATTCGTCAATATATTGATGCATCGATACTTTTTGACATTTCGATACACGTATCGATACAAAAGGTGAAGAATCGACACAAAACGATATCTACCCTATATAAGTTACTTTAATCTTCAGCAGTCATGAATAATTACCGGTATTAGTCGTTTGCCTTCTTATTCTTTAAACTGAGAATCGATAATGTATCGTATTGTAGGCTGTGTAACATGAATCGTATCGATATGCGGCACAGGTGTATCGTTTCACCCCTAGAAATGAGTGCATGTGCCTGATACAGCTGTCTCAGATGAATACTCAATTTAAAGAATAAGAAGGCAATGGACTAGTATTTATTCATTACTGCTGAAAAGAAAGTAACTTTTATAGGGTAAATATCGTTTTGTATCGATTCTTCACCTCTTGTATCGATATGGAAAAATTATTGATATATCGATTAATCGTTTCACCCCTAGTTATAATAGTTCTCAATGGCTTTACCTTGCCATTCTTTAATTTTATATGCATCTAGAAGGAATCAATGAAGAGATTAGTTTATTTTCTATATTGATTTATTTAATTGGTTTAATTCCATTTCAAATCAATAAATTTGCCAAGACACTGGAAGAAGAAACAAAAGACCTTATTCCATTCACTTTTTTTCCATTTTATCTTTATGCAACACAGCATAGTACATTAAAATTTTTCTTGAACAAGCTTTTACAAACTTCTCCACTGCAGGTTTAGGATCAAATCCTTAAGTTCTTGACCTTCTTCCATCACCCTCATCTATTTTCGTTACAGTTTCCAGTTTTAAATGTCTATGGCCTTTGTCTTGATATGATTATATGATGAGAAACGTTGCTCATAAGCCACAGTCATTATAGATGAAACCAGCAACACTTCACCTAAAACAGACTTATCTGCAGCCTTGTGCTAGGCACCAAATAAATTATTTAAAGTTGCCATCGGAGAAGTACACATGTGATAATCACTCTAAAATTGAAAGACCATGACACTGAAACACAGCTGATTTTATGATGACTTATAACAATTAACATGGGAGCTTGTATTCCTGCAGCAAACAAAATAGGTCCCAAAATCTTGGCACTATTTTTCTAAGTATGATATATGATAAAATGTATATGTTCCAAACATCGCAGAAGGATTTAAAATACGATGGAATAAAAGTGTGCTGGGTGGTGCTTACCAAAGTGAGGTGTCAGACCACACACATGCAATTTTTAGTTTTTTTATCAATCAATTAATATGTGTCTTAATTGGCCAAAGGTCCAAGTTATTAAGACCTCAGTAATCTCAGGAGTTAACCATGCCCTGATAGTGCCTATATAGAGTTCAATATTAAACACAGGGTATGCATATACATGTACTGTGGTATTTTAGGTACAGAACATCTCACATGATATTCCATTTCTTCTTCAAGTACAATTACCCAATCATAATATATTTGGAGTACCACCTTATTAATCCAGTCCTCGCAAGCTAGTTTTTAGTAATATTGCCCAAAGGGATCAGTTTTAATGGGTGAAATGGTTAGTAAATTCTTTACCCAGTTACCCATGATACAATAACCGGATAATCACAGTCAGAACTAGGGCTCAGACATAGTGCATTCAGTGGAGCTGAGGTTGATGGTTGGCTATCCCCTAGATACATCAAACAGCATCAGTAGGAATTCCATCTTTCCCAGATATCCTTGGTCTCTGGATTTGAAGAAGAATTTTCTGCACAGGCAAAACCCTCCTAAGTGATTTTTCGTTGCAGAGGTTCAAACTTTTGTGTTTTTGCTTCATGTGATTTCTCATAGAAGTTTCTCTGCTATACAAACGATCAGCTTTACACTGCTATACAAATGATCAGCTTTACACAGAGTACAAGTGGTCTTCTTTTTGTCATTTGAAAGCTTAGAAATCTTCCAGATTGCAGCCTTCTTCATGTTTTCCATTCTGGCATGTCAACTAACTCATGTCAACACCAGCAGTGCTTTTCCGGTGGAAGCTGGGTATACTATAATTAATGGATTTGCACAAATCCACTCAATATCCCTCTAGATAAACAAGCAACGATTCTATGGCCATTTGATGATGTACTACTACATTTCAGATTGTTTACAATAGAGAACCAAACAATGCTGTTAATAGGAGTATCTTCCAACTTACCCTACTGTATCATACCTTTGAATAGCAGATTATAGTACATGTATAGCACTTGGTTCTGGGGCAAACATGCTACATTGTTTAAATTCATCTTTAAAGCAGCATGTTTTTGAAGAAAAGGCTGGGAGTGAGAAAGCTTATATACATTTTCAATTTGTTCCTACATTTACTCAACTTACTAAATATGCTAGGTGTTACTAGGGGAAGGGTGGTAACAATTAACCGGCTACCAAATTTTGTAACCGATTACCGCTAATACTTAACTGTCAATGGTTATCTGGGTAATCGTTTCAGCCCTACTGATAATGGTGATCCAATATCTCATACCCTTTCACAACATCATAATACTGGCCATGACATCGAAGATTACCGTATTTACCGTATATGTTGCGACACCATAAATTAATTTTTAAAGTAATTTTTTTGTGCACTGTAAGTTCTGGGACAGATCGTTTTTTTCGAGTCGTAAGTTTTGGGACACCTTTTAAATCATAATATCGATGGTTAGCAGGTAAAAAAAAATGCACTCAAACTTATATTTTATTAAATAAATAAAATAAAAACCGCTGTCAGTGTTGTTTGTTTACACCTGTCTTCTTGTCTGCAAACTTTTGAAGAACAAAATTTGATAAATCTATGGGCAATATAGGAGACTAGATGTTTGCACTATGTACAGAATACGTGGAAGTCGGAGCAACCCGTACTTGTATTATATTTTGTTTTGCTGTATAAACACTTTGATGCAATAAAAGTTTTGAGTTGATTTATATTTGCCTTTTTCATAAGCCAGATCTGATTCCCAAGTAATATTTCCTCAGTTATCTGCCAGTGCAAATCCCTTAGCTTGTAAAGGCAGCCTCGCTTTGTTTTCCCAACCCTTTGATCGAGCCGCCGAGTTGATACTTGTTCAGTGCCAAGTAGAGTCCTATATTCAGCTGACAGAATTTATTTGAACTTCCTGTGATCATGCCGCACAATTGGCACCTGTTCAGTTGTGGCAAATCCTTTAATACCAGTACATTTCACAATGTATGCTCAAAGTGTCACTTACAGACCCTGACTGTTCCACTGTTTCAATTTATTTTCAAAATTCCTGTGAATACTGCTAAAAGAAACCAAAGCCGGCTTCCCTTGGTCTGCCGACTTTGAATATAAAAAATCTGCACACTTAAAAGAATCCAAAGTTGGCTTCCAGGGTCAGCTTGCTTTGTAATAAAATAAACTTTGTATTTGATATCCTACTTGTAAGTTGAAACAATGAGTTTATTGCTCGCTGCCAGCTGTGTTTATTCACCACCTGGTCTTCTATTGTTTGCCATCTGTAATCGTAACTGTTACAAACAGGCATTGATGTCTGCAGGGTAAATAATATACACTGCATTAATTGTCTTTAAGAATACATTCTGTATTCCATGTTAGCGAAAATATTGTCATTTGCTCTCACGGTGAATGTATTTCCTAATAATGATTTTTATTTGCGAAATGTTGTTATATTGTTAACCTGGATATAATAAACTCTTGGTTATTTTGCACCATACACCGGATCATGCGTGAATTGTTGGTGCCTTCAAGCAATTGGTTGTTATTTCTCTGTCTCTCTCTTTCTATTGTTTGTGATTTTGCTGGATCCAATTTTAAGTTTGATAATATACCGGAATTCAAACTTCTGAGGACAACCAAACATGATTCGTGTATCTATATTCACGTCAATAAAATAATGTGTCAATGTTGTTACCTGACATAAGCGATACACACAACCGGTACTCTACATTACCGGACCATGTGTTAGTGGATACGTTTGTGTCTTTTATACATAAATTGCTTATGAAGAACAAAAAAGAGGAATAAATGAGAACAGTACAAGGTTAGTTTCTTTCAGTTTATTATCAAATAAACTTTTAATTTACCTACCTTATTTTAACATGAAGTGCTGGGGGGGGGGCAAATTCAACACAATTTGTTTCGGTTCTTAAGTTTTGGGACATATGATCTAGTTGAAAAAAAGTTTAACCATAAGTTATGGAACAGGAAAAAAATCATTTATTTTATCCTGTTCCAATATATACGGTAGATGGCCTCTATTCATTATAGTGCCATGGCAGAGCCCTGTAGGCCCAGTGCCATGATGGGCTCATGTCTATCCATTCCCATTCTGGAACTAAATTTGACTGGTGACATTAGAGACCCATGTCGGTCCATTGCCATCATGGAGTCATGTTGGCCTCCTGCCATGATGGATCCATTTAAGCCTGGTGTCATTACGGACATGTGTTGATCCATTGCCATTATGGAGTCATATCAACCCAGTGCCATTATTGACCCATGTTGGTCCATTGCCATCATAAACTCCCATTGAACAGCTCCAGCACAGTCTGTCATGGCTTACCAATCCATCACCAGTTATTGCCACAGTTCAGTCCTGGATGCCTGGTACCATTCTCGGACTATCGATGGTTCACACAAGGTACGGTGGAGAGCTTAGTCTCCATCATGGCTTTCCAATCCAGTACCATCTATGGTAATAATCTCAATCTAGTGTGACAACTGTCAGTCAGCTAGCACATAACAGAAATTCTGTAGGCCCGCTGACCAATCTTGCCACTCATCATGGTGTTTAGTGTTTACCAAAAAGTTTTGCACCACAGTTAAGCGGTCTGTCAGGAGTCCTTTGGATGACCTAGGGGTTGCACTGTATAACATTTCAACTTATTATAACTTCAATATCTCTAATCCAGTTTTTGAATTAAAAGTCATCTGCAAATCACTGGGGGCTTTTTAAGTAGAGCAAAAAAAACGGATTTGAAAGAAATAGCTTTGGTCAGAGAGGTCATTTGGTGGCTGTTCAAAGGGGGGGGGGGGGTACACTAGTAGAATTCTGTGCTGACTTTTGACACATTGCATCATGATTGATAGATCATACTCTGTTTGCTCTTTATGGAAGAAATTAAGCTGAAGAAAGGTATTGGAGTTTCAGGCTGCCTAATGTCATTTCAGCATTTAGAATTTTCAGTTAATTTATTTCAATAAGTCTGGGTTTGTTTTAGGTTGCACACATGCATCAATGACCCTTATTTTTATATATGGCACAAGAGACTTTCCTGTATCACACCCTTAGGGCAGATAAAAAGACACAAGAAAATAACAATAAAAGATTGTTACGGGTGACTTGAGACTGAATGAATTGAGTGCATATGAACCTTACTGAATAAAGTATGCACAGGGTAATCAGTTTCATTGGCTGACAGAATGTTTTGCTGATTTTGATTAGCTCTTGCACCAATCGAGAGCACACATGGTCGATGATCATTGATCGAAAATGTAAAACAGAAAGGATGACATCTTCAGCAAAAACACTGCTGTATTGATTTCCAGAGTAGCAAACAGAGAGGAAAAAATATAGAGTCAAATGTCCAAAATAGATTCTAAAGGAAAATGGTTATTGAAGCATAAGGAATTAAAATCCCAGTATTTAAGGCTTGTGACAGTGGAGGCTGATAATGATCACAGGTACTCTGATTATGTATTTATTAACTTCTACAATAAATATTCACTTGTCCAGCATTGTCTACTTTGAATTAGTCATTGTAGAGTCTGACTACAACACAGTTTTGTACAATTACAGGACACAGTTATTTTAGCTGACATGGAAATTGTAGAAAACTGTGCAGTAGTATGACTCTACAATGACTTATTCAAACCATATAATGCTTGCAAAGTGAATATTTATTGTAAAAATTAATAAATTCATGATACAAGTGCCTGTGATAATGTGTTTGAATTTCTTGAATAAACAAGAAAGAGATATGGATATTTGTGATCAGTTTTTTATGTGTTCTAAATGACCCCACTTTCTGACCTGGTACATGTATGTGGCATTTTGTTTCACTTTTTCCATTTCTTGAATAAATGTTAGTATTAGTAAAAAAAATTTAAAAATGTAAGTATAAAAATCAGTTGACCTAACATTTTGGGTATAAACATATAGTGCTGAAATGAATATTCAAATATTTAAAAAAGAATACTTTTTGGCAAATATTCTAATTGGAAATTGGTGTTCAAATATTTGTTGTATAATTTATACATGAATGTGTCAAATTTTAATGTGCTTTGTGAATTACACAACTTGGAGAGAGTTCCAATAATATGTTAGTGTCACATAGTGACCATACAATGTACATGTGCACCAACTGTAATCCCACAAAACTGGTGACCTGACAACAGCCATGGACAATGACACAGCACTGTGTGGGAACACTTTAAATTGTGTTTCCACTTGACAGAAAAAAGACGCAAATCAAACTTTGTCAATCAACAGCAGCGACAGCTGCCATTGCACATTACTGCCATTGCCAGCACTAACATCTTGGAAGGAAATCAGAATTTTGTTTGTGGTTTGAAACTTTAAAATTGTTCAGTGACTTCAGTTCATGAGAAAATTACTGTCATGGTTTTGTTTTCCATAAAAATAATTCTTTAGCGAGCAGATGAAAATAAGTGGAAGTTCTACATTTTTTACTTGGTTTTGAGAAATAAATGCTGCATATCCAGGTTGTCTATTTGTTTGTTATTTTATTTGTATAGAATTACCATGAAGACTGTAGTAATTTAAAACTTGTATTTAGTCATTTATGACTATTTGTAATTACCACAGCATTAACACAAATTCCAAGCAATCAAGACTCTAGGTTAAACACACCTGGATTATAAGTGCAGTGCAGACTCAGAAAAGCTCATCCGATCCGGCCCGACTCTCACAAAAGTTCTCAACAATGAGTATGTATTCAACTTAATTTTTGATCAGCTTTGATTTGGAAATTGCAACAGAAATACAGCACAAAGCTTAGTTTTAATAACAATTGTCCATGAATCTGCTTGTCATAACATTTTATAAATGGGTCTGAATTTCAGCCAAAAATATCTCCTTTAAGTGTTTTTTTAAAATGTAATTCAGCAACCTGGAAGACAAGACAAGTCTATATACAAGTCAGAGGAGTCACAATTGTTTACAGAATGTGGTCAAAATTTCTGGTTTCGCCTCTTCTTGTTTAACCCAAGTTGATGGTGATGATGGTAAATATTTCATGATGACATAACAGTGAATATTTGAATACAAATCAAATACAGTCTATGAATATTCAGATAGTAAAATCAGGTATTTGTTTCAGCACTTAAACATATAGTTGGGATGTCGGAAGCCCTATAGACTTGGAAAAGTTTTTGAGTAAATTTGAATTCAGCCTTTTTTTGATGCTGTTCAGCTACTTCATTTAGATGGAATTATGTAAATTTCTGAATTGCCTTGAATTTAGACCCACAGCAAACTAAATATTTGGCAGCATTGTGAGACTTTGAGGTAGCAAGATTTCTGAATTTTGGGTGCAGTGTATGATTTTAGTTTGTGAACTTAATTTTACGACTACAGTGCCAAAATATAATTTTGGTGGTCAAGCATCAAAATTCATTTCCCATGGCCAAAAGATATATGAAGGGTAAATATCGTAAGGGCATTATTTTTAAGGAAATCCTGATTTTCAGGAATAGAACATTTTTAGGAATTTTACCAGCTCCGCTCCAGATTAAATATGATGTCAGGGCTTGAAATTTACACTAGATAGCATTTGCTAGTTACAATTCTGATATACCAGCAAATTGCTAGCTGGAAAAAATGAACTACCGGGTAGATGTTTCTTGCTAGTGATATTTTGTATAAAAAATATGAAATATGCTAGATGACATTAAAAATAACCCAATTTTTGCTAGTTGAAAAATTGCAACTATCAAAATGCTGATGGTACTGAAAAAATTCATTTCAAGCCATGGATATACAAGTATTGCCCAAGCTTTAATTAAAGCAAAGCAGTTATCTCTTTTTGGATTTGAAAGATCTGGAATTAGGTAACAAAAATATAAACAGAATCTCGTATTCCAGTATTATACTGCTTTAATCACTCTACATCAACAAAAGAGATAGTTCTAGAACCAAATACAGTGTTGATATTGATCCAATGCACTAACACTATTATTCAATACTGCCTCCCAGAGAAAGTCAGACTTTACATGCAAGTTGCCATAACAACCAGATTTCCTTTTATATTGGTAGAAAATGATTGGATAGAAACAGGGAATGTTTCTGACTGGATTAGTTCGGTTTGGATATTCAGTATGTGAGGCTTGAGACTAGCTGCCATGCTTAGCTAGAGCAATTTGACACTCTGATGGTGGCGGTAAGTTAGCCCAGTCTCAGTTTGTAATATATTAGAAATAATTACCTCTGTTGTAATTGTAAAACAGTATATAATAAAACCCAGTTATTTATCTTTTAATAATTTTTCTTAACCGGTCCAACAAATAATAATACTTATTTAATTCTAGTCAGTACTCAATTTTATCTCTAAACAGTCTATCATTTTAATTGGCTACAAAAATTAGCTCCTTGCCATATTACTTTCTTGGGAAACCTTATTGTTGATAAGTTTGAATTACCTGAGGAGTATTCATTAAAAGAGTTCAAACAATTTTAAAAAAAGGTCTGTGCAATCTTTTCTTCAGTTAACAATTACAGTATATATATAAATATATACTAGTAGATAAAAAGTCAGGGCAACCTTATCTTTAGTAAATAATTACAATATTAAAGCTTTTTACAAATACTATGACATCTCACTGCATAAAACATGCTGTTATGTCACATACTTCTGATATGTTTATTACTGGTGGAACTACTGAACTTGACCTGTGCAGGGCAATCCATATTTCCTTGTAATGACCTCAGAGCAAAAACAGTATTTGCAACTGATGCAGGCAGTTGCCACAATGTACATGTATTATCTTAATCTAAAATATTTCAGTCAGTTTATTAAATACACTATTTATTACCTAAGGCCACTAATGTCAAACATATCATTGGTGTTTGCAGCACATGAATATGACTGAAAGAAAGTCAGCCTTTAAGGATGATTGAAACTTAACAATATTACATAAATTCAGGCCAATATCACTGATTTTGTACAAGGTGATAAACAGATGTCAAGAATTTAAGCCTATACCAGGCAAAACATTTTGCAAACAATAATTTTGTGTAGTTATTCCTTGTGTAAATTATTACAAATTCTGTAGAAAAATTAAAAGATATGATAATCATTATAAATGTGGTGTAAACTTGTAAGGCACATACTTCTTATTTAGTCAATTTATTTTTATTTAATTCTTTTCATCTATCTTATTTCTGTTAAAAAAATATTAAATTATGCATATTTCTTTTAAGATATAAAATAAATTAGATTTGTATTTGTTGTGCTGAAATGTGTCAGAATTAATGTTTGCTGGGTGAGTGATCAATTTCAATTTGTAAAAATGCGGGATTCCATGCAGAATTTAAGTTTTCAGACTTTTTGTATATTGATCTCACAATAGTCTTCCATGGCTATTCTCCACTGTTGACATATTGGTCAAGTAGACCATATTGTTTATCTAAGATGCAGTAGATCTTATAGCTTTCATGTACTGAGAATTCAATGTTGGAACACGCCAGTGTGCAAAAATATCAAAAGGATGTAATAAATAGTGTTTATCTGGTTTATCTTTCTTTGGGGTTGTTTCTAAAGAATGTTCAGATTTGTTTACCAGTTACAGATCCCACTGAAGCCAACATTTTCATGTTAAGGATGGAGGGTACAGTTGATTGTTAATACTTCTGCACATCGATGATGTTTAGATCATTGGACTAAGAATTTTTTAAAATGTATATATGTATGATTATTAATTTCATTTAAGAAAAAGAGGATTTGAACATAATTTAATGGATGATATTATATAGTTTGCAATGATGAAATGATTCACATATTGTTGAACTTGTACAAAATGATCAGTTATGCTTATAAATTATAAATTGAATAAAAAGTTCCTTTATCTTTAGAACAACAATCTTGAGTGTCTATTTTTATGGTACATTTGGAAACAATCGTCTCCACTTTATATACATCTATTGGAAAAATATTTTAAAATTCTCTTTGGTTGAAATAATCCTAATTTCTTCATTTTTCTGATAATGGGTGCAATTTTCTATCTTCAACAGTTAGATGTCCCATCCAGTTGTATTATCATACTATATTAGCTACCTGAACAATGTTGGTGTTGGGATGTCTTTTATGCCATTATTGGAACCAATAAACTTTGCACAATAGATGAGTAAAATATTTGAAAGTTCTCTTTGAAAGATGTATAAATGTTTTCATTTTTCTTTGTACCATAGGTCGGAATTTCTATTTTCGACAATAATATACATCACCAGAATATCATCTTTTTTGTGAGCTCCTCTGAAGAAAGGTTTTTCCAATGAGATTGACTTTTTATTCAATATGTCCACCATACAGAAACTCCTCTTAATAAAATTTGCAAACAAAATCTCTTTTGTAGATCTAACTGTATAGGGGTAGAAAAAATTAGAAAATCCATGGTTGCCCCTGGGCAACCAGCTTTGAAAAACTGGTTGCCCAGCACATTTGTCTGGTTGCCTGGTAAATTACTACAATTGCCCCAGTCGCAAAATTATTCAACAGCAATACTTGTAACTCACCATCAGCAGTGGCGTAGTGAGGCAAAGTGCCCCCTTCACAACCCCCCCTCGCTACACCACTGACCATCAGTCCTGCTAATAGAAAGTGTCACCATATTGACACACTTATTTAATTAGTTTGAGATCAACAAATTAAAGATAATTGAACAATATCCTTTTTTTTATGGTGTTTTTAGTATGATAAATCAGGCGCCAAACCTATGAAGGCATTGATGTATAACCAGATTTGGTGTCTTGTTGTCCTTCAGCTTTCTAGTTGTTGTCCACCCCTGACCAGAAACTTGTCTATCTTTCATGTTTATATGAGTTTACAACATTTCAGTTTACATTATTGTTAATCTGATACTATTATTCCTGTGTCTAAACTGTAAGGTAAATGTAAACTTTACAAGTGGACTTTTGTTAAGTCATTACCCTACAAGCCAGTATTGTATGCAACAAAAATTGCGATTGGTTTGATTTTTTTATACCTTGTGTATTCCTTGAGATAAATTTAGCCAACAGAAACAAGTGTTACATGATCTACAACAAGTGCCCTTGTCTTCCAGTGCTCAGTGGGAAAGCATACTACAAGATCACAGGCATTCAGTGTGTCAAGTCAAAGATGAAAGATGCCGCTTCATTAGGTTGGTGTGTTGACAAAAGAGGAGGAATTCATTGGTCTTGTTTCTTTAATGGTTCACCCTGAGGAGTTAGTAGTATGAACTGAAATAACTTAATCAGATAAAGATTAGCCGACACGTGGATTAGTGTGGTTTCTTACCGATAGAAATCACCCAACACTCAAGTAGGAAATTAGATGGATATAATTGGGGCACCCAAAGGGACCCAAACGGTTTGTTGCTGGAAAAAAAATTAATTATAATTTTTAACATGATTATTTTTTATAATTTTTTTGTTTTTTTGTCACCGGACCTGGCATTACCTCAACATAATGCACTCTTATGGACTGATTTACTATATGGTACATCAATCATTTGGAACAAATGGAACATAGTTGCATGAAGAAAACACTGAGAAAGCTTATATTATTTCAGAATTGACCATTATTTTTTTTTTTCAATGTATACATAAAACAGGTTTATAAGGTACAGTTTGGCATGAATATGCATATATTTGTACTTGAACCATCAGGTTCATACACATATGAAAATTTTAACTAAATCAGTTACATTATAATAAATAGTCAGTTTAGTGACACATTCTTATGGAACTGGCTATTATTAGCTCCAAAGGGCATAAGGCCAGGTGAGCTTATAGTGTGGCCCTACATCCATCTGTGTATATCAACAGTTGCAACTCACTTTCCCCTGGAGATTCTTTTCATTTTCGTGTGAAAAGGGGGTAGGAAACACGTTTTATATGTTACTTTTGATTGCATCCAAACACATCTGTTTCCAAGGGATTTTTTTTTGGCCAAATCTTAAGTGTTCAAAAGACGTTTTAGATTGGCTATTTTGCCCACGCATGTGCAGAAGGGTGAAAATTGGATTTTTTTTTTTTTTTTTCTTTATTGGACCCACAATTTTCATGTCATGGCTCCTGGCCCCTTTTTACTCCAAATCTCAAACTTAACTTTTCCTACTTATTGCAAAAGGTTCATCTGTCTGTGTGCAGTTCAGACTGGTCCACTTTAGATCTGACGGCAAAAGGTATAAAATCCAGACACAAATTCCGGTTCCGAAGCCTCTAATTTTTGGCCTAAAAAAATCAGGTCTAAGACATTATTTTTTTCCGCTCTGTTTTTTAACATGAGTAGAAAGTCTGTGTTATTTGGTATTGTAGAACTAGATCTTTCTCCTTTTCTGTAATACCACCCACTTTGGTGTATCATGAATGATGTTGATGTCACAGAACTTGGAACGAGGGTACTACTTCATGACACATAAACATGATACATCTAAACTTTTTCATAAACCACAGGACCAATATTGACCAAGTTTGGCAGAGAGCATCTTGGTATAAAGGGCTTTCAAACTTTGTGCAAACAATGCCAGTCTGCTTTAAAAGATAACCACCAATACTAAGTACAATTAGGTACAAACCACTTAAGGTTGAGAAATTAAATTTGGTGGGCATATTTTTATTGATATGTAGATTACCTGATTAGATTTTCAGGCCATTACAGTAATCATTCAATACATGTGTATTTTCCACGTTTTTATAAACTTGTTGAATTTTGACTTTTTTTGACAAATAAATCTTGTTAGCACCATTAAGCAAAAGCTTGGTCAAATAGACAAAGAAAATTTGATATGCATGTTTGCATGCATATGTAGATGACCTGATTAGATTCTCAGGTAATTATATCAATATTTCCAAGTTTTCTAATATTTTTAATTTATTTGTACTTAGACTTTTTGTTCTGCATATCTGCCATGGGAGCATACTTTTTTTACAAAGATAAATCTAGTTTTTATTGTCTTTCCATACAAGTTTAAGAATACACTAGGAAAATGATAGATCCCATGTAGAAAATATAGCTGGCTTTGACCAAAAACACAAACAAATTCCAGTGCCAAAGGAGAAAGACAGGTGATTTTTTTGTTTTAGAAATTTTGATACCAGTATGTATTGTTTAGGTCATTTGAAAGAAGGGAAGGAAAATGAAAGACAAGAAAATCAGAGGTGTCTATGTTTTACATGTTCAGTCTATCCTGTAATAAGGAGCCATATTGGCAAAAGGCAAAAGTGGCCTTAGCAGAGACATGGTGGTTTATTGACATTATTTTTCTTATACATTAAGGCTTAAGGGATCTTTGAAAAGTTGTCATATGTATAGGACAGGTGCTAGCTTAGGCATTGATAATTAATCTTGCAGAGAGGGGCAGCAGCGCTGATTTTCCAAAAGAAAAAAAATAATTCTGTCTCTGCTTTTGCTTGAAAAAAGATTCTTTTGCTCATAGGTGTTCCTTGCATTGGTCCATATTCTTGTATATTATCAGATTATGAGATGACAAATTTATCATTTTCTTCAAAGGCACAAAAAAAATCCCAATCTGACCTAGCTCCACATGAAAAATAATTTGAATGGTTGATGATCTGACGAGAAATAATTGTTATTTTTAGCTCTACTGGTCATAGATTAGAAGAGCTTATGGAATGGTATGTCATCTCTCAATGTATTGTCCATTCTTTCATATACACAGGTTCATTATTACTTCTCCTCTTGGAGGATTGCCATGAAACATTACACACATATTCATCCTAAGGTCTAGTTGGTCCTAAATAAAAATCATGCCACATGACATCCAGTATGAACATCTTGTTATCGCTGCTCCTCCTGAAGGGGATGGTCATATGAACATGAGGTTTTCACTAAAAGACTTCATATGATGTCAACTTAGCTCTAAATGAAAACAGTGCCAATCTGACGTCCAATATGGACGCCGCACCAGCCATATTGAAAATCTTGTTAAAGACTATACCTGAACAGAAATTCATATTGAGATGGAGTTTTGACCAGAAAACTTATTATGATGTCTGGTTGGTCCTAAATGACAACGATGCCAATCTGACATCTTGAAAATCTTGTTATTACTACTTTTCCTGCATGGATGGTCATGTCGACATGCGGTTTTCACCAAAAGGCTTCTTATTATGCCTAGTTGGTCCTAAATGAAAATGGTGCCGAGTTGACATCCAATATGGCTACCATGGCAGCTATCTTGACAATCTTGTTATCGCTAATTCTCCTAAATGGAAAGTCATATTGACATCGGGTTCTCAACTGAATACTTTTTATGTGTCTAGTTGGTCCTAACTAAAAATGGTGGTGATATTACAATCAGTATGGTCATACTGACAGAATTTTCATCAAAAGACTTCTTATGATGTCTGGTTGGACCTTGGTGAAAATGATACCGATCTTACATCCAATATGGCCACCATGGTGGCCATCTTCAAAATATTATTGCTTAATAATATCAAAGAGTCTTATCTTGAATTCCTGGAAATTCATTTTGACCAGTAGAGTATCAGTTCTTTGGAGGGACTCTTGTTTCACCAGTTTTACAAATGCTTGGATTCCCTTAACTCTTTAGGTTTTTAATTATAGTGAAAATAATAGCATTCAAAATTGAGAGTCTCATGGATTCTTTGTTTTTCAAATGGACTGTCTGAAGAAAATAGAATAGAGATGTGAAATTTTCTACACAGGAAGCCAATTTAATACTGTCTTTTGAGCAGGTTTGAAATTTCATGGTAACTAACTTAAGATTGTATCATTGTTTTCTTTCCTGTTTCAGAAACATGGTATGAGGTGAAGCAGTAGAAAGCCTGATATGCCAAGATGCCAAAGAGAAAGTTAGAGGACCTTGATGGCTTCACGCCCCCAACTTCTGAAAGTGATGACAACAGCAGCAGCAGCTCTGTTGCCACAGATGGCAGCACAGATGTATCCTCATGTAGGATTGACTTCCTGATCTTTCTGACACAAATACGCACACACATCTTCTTTAAAGATTGTATTGTAACGCTCATATAAGTGCAAAGAGTTGTTTTCCATTTGGGCCTTACTTCAGGATTGTCTATTCCAAGTTTGATATGCTTCAGAACTTACTCCAGTGTTTTCTCCATCTTTCCAAGAAAAGGGGCCCTTTGAATCCCCTGAGTTGAGTTTGTAGGGGCCTTTGCACTTTCAGGGGGCTCTACCAATTATTTGAGTATTTACTTATTATTTACTTATTATATCACCATATTTATGAACATTTACATTTACATTACAGCAGTAAATTTATATTGGTAGTTCTCTGTGATTCTAAATTACTGTTAATTGTTCTTACCCAATTTAAACATTTCTACAGTTATATTAGAATTAAAATTACAGTGCATACACATACAGTCCTGTATGAAAATAACTTCTTATAGGTCACTTATAGTCATCACTTATAAAGGGCTTATATGTGACTATTCACTTTTACAGGTCACTTATAAGTGACATATAGGTGAAGAATTAAGATTTTATATGGAAATTAGGCATTTCATATGCAAGTTATGCGTTTCACTTGTAAATGAAGTATACTTCACTTTTAAGTGAAATGTAGGTCATTCACTTTCTACACAAGTATATGATATAAGAGCAAATTCCCGCTAAATTCAATGAATTTGGGTTTTGAGAAAGCTGCCTCCCCCCTCCACTTGATAGGAAATTGTGTCCCTATATAAATACAAGTTATCAGTTTGATAGATGTATACATGTAAATGGCTCTCTATAAGTTCTGACCTTACAAAAAGTTCATTTCGATTTAAATGACAATTTGTGAAATTATTCCAACATGTAAGCCTGATTGCTGTGAATCACCACATTGGAAACAGCATGCTCAATATCACATTTCTAGTTGCAATGAAACAAAAATGTGACAACCATAAACATAATTTATTCCCCGAGTAATAAATACAATTTTAATTTCAGTAATACATAACTGGTTGCTTTTGCATAGCTTACTCTTTTCCAGACAGAAAATATCCTTGACCGTATGATGAGAATTCATCTTCCCATCGGCTGACATACTGAAAGATCTGGAGTCTTATCCATGACCATGTGCACTAGCCCTTATTCTCTTTTGGTTGTTGCCATTATTAAGATGGTTTAAATTACTCTTTGAAGAAAATTGACTTCACTTTGAGTCATATGTCACGAATTGAGCTTTTTCATTATGTGCATCATTTTTACAATGTGAAATTACCCTTAGATAAAGTATTATTCCTGTTCGGAATTAGCTCTCCCGAGAGTTGTTTGCATTTTTTGGTTGCATTTTTTTATATATAAATTTGATACAATTACATAGATATACACGTTGGGGATTTCATGCCAGACCTTATCATGGGAGACGAGGGTGATCGTCTCCCACAGGGGAACGTGCAAAGGACCTTCAGAGATAATTCCACCTTCTCCACCTCTCTGAGTGTTTTAAAAATAAATTTAAAATTATTTGTAGTAATTAAAAATTTACCAGTGTTCCCACCATCTAAAAAGGGGGCATTTTTGTACCTCCAATGTCCCAAAATTGGGGGTGTGGCTCCAGAAAATTGGGGTGCAAATTTTCAGCTGGGAAAATATAACAAACAAGGCTGATACAGTGTCTAAAACTAATATGGCCACCATGGCAGTCATCTTGAAAATCTTGTTTTCAGTACCCCTTCTAAATGGAGGGACATATCAACATGGAGTTTTCACTAAAAGACTTCTTTTGATGTTTAGTTGGTCCTAAATAAATATGGTGCTGCTCGGACATCTAATATGGCCACCACAGTGGCCATCTTGAAAGTTATCACTGTTCCTTCTGAATGGGTGGTCATATCAACATGGGTTTTCATTAAAAGACTTCTTATGATGTCTGGTTAGTCTTGAAAGAATATGGTGCTGTTCAGACATCCAATATGGTCTCAGCAATATCCACTTTGAAAATCTTGTTATCGCTACTCTTAAATGGATGGCCATATCAACATGTTTATTTTTGACTAAAAGATTTCTTATGATGTCCAGTATTGCCCTCATGGCAGACATTTTGAAAATCTTGTCGCTATATCTCCTGAACAGAAAGCCATATCAACATGAGATTTTCACCAGAAGATTTCTTGTGATGTCTGGTTGGTCCTAAATGAAAATGGTTCTGCTTGGACATCCAGTACAGTATGACCACCACAGCAGCCATCTTGTAAATCTTGTTATCACTACCTCTTCTATATGGAGGGGAATATCATCATGGGCTTTTCACTAAAAGTCTTCTTGTGGTGTCTAGTTGGGCATAAATAAATGCAGTGCCAATCTGACATCCAATTTTTTTAAAATTGCTAATCCTTCAGAACAGAAAATGATCAACATAGGATTTTCATCAGAAAACTTCTTATGACGTCCAGTTGGTTTTAAATGAAAATGGCGCCGCTCAGACATCCAGTATGACCACCACAGTGACCATCTTGGAACTAACTGTATTGCAACTCTTCTGAATGGATGGTCATATCAGCATAGGATTTTCACTAATAGTCTTTGTATGATGTCTAGTTGGTCTTAAATGAAAATGGTGCCGATCAGACATCCAATATGGTCACCACAGCAGCCATCTTGTAAACTTTGTTATAGCTACTCCTCCTGAATGGAAAGTCATATCAGCATGGGGTTTTCACAAGACTTCTTATGGTATCTAGTTGGTCTGAAGTAAAAAATGTACCAATCTGACATCCAATATGGTTGCCACAGTAGCCATCTTGAAAATCTAGTAATAGCTATTTCTTGATGGAAAGTCATATTGTCATTGGGTTCTCACCAGAAGACTTCTCACCATGTCTGGTTGGTCCTAAATGAACATGGTGATGAGCTGACACCCAATATGGCTACCATGGTAGCCATCTTGAATTTTTTTAAAACGCTACTCCTTCTAAACAGAAAGTCATTTTGACACGGGGGGTTTTGCCAGAAAACTAATTATTATATCTATTTAGTCCTGAATGAAAATGGTGCTGATCTTACCTCAAATATGGCCACAATGGCAGTCATCTTGAAAATCTTGTTATGGCTATTCTAAAATGAAAAGTCATATCAGCACTGGGTTTTCACCAGAAAACTTATTATGGTGTCTTCTTGATATTGAATGAAATTGGTGCTAGTCTGACATCCAGTATGGTCACTATGGTGGCCAGCTTGAGAATCTTGTTATAGCTGCTCCTTCAGAATTGATGGTCATATCGAAATGGGGTTTTCACCAAAAGGCTTCTAATGATGTCTAGTTTTCCTAAATGAAATTTTTGCCGGTATTTCATCCAATATGGCCACCACAGCACCGAATTTGAAAATCTTATAGTTCAAAAATATCAGAGATGGTTTCAATGCTCAGCAGTTAAAAAGAAGAAATGGTCTTATCTGGAATTCCTGGAAATTTGTTTCAGGCAGTAGAGCGTCAGTCTCTTTGAGGGACACTTATATGTTGTAGTTCTTCAGGTTTACATTTATTCGGAAGGATTTATCTTCCCAACGTGCTTTTCTTCATTTTTTCCTCTGCAGGTCCTAGACCAGGAGAGCTTATGGGATGGCCTGTTGTACATCATCTGTCTGTCTGTTAGCACAAGTTTGTTATCACTACCCCTCCTAAACTACTTGGATGATTGCCATGAAACTTTGCACACCCATTCATCCCAAGGTCTAGTTGGTCCTAAATGAAAATGGTGCTGCTCAGCATCCAATATGGCTTCACATCAGCCATCTTGAAATTTTTTTTATCACTACTACTCCTGAATGGATTGTCATATCAACATCATATTTTCACTAAAAAAAAAAACTTCTTCTGATGTCTAGTTGGTCCTAAATGAAAATGGTGCTGATCTGGCATCCAATATGGCCATCATCTTGAAAATCTTATTTCTTCTCCTATACAAAAAGTATTAACCAAACATGAGGTTTTCACTAACAGACTTCTTATGGTGTGTATTTGGTTAATGAAAATGCTTCCACTTGGACAATTAATATGACTGCCCCATCTTGAAAATCCTGTAATAGCTACTTCTCCTGAGTGAATGGTCAAATGAACATGGGGATTCCACTTAAAGACTTTTTATGATGTCTTCTTGGTCCTAATTGAAAATGGTGCAAATCTGACATCCAGTATAGCCACTGCAGTAGCCATCTTAAAAATCTTAATTATTGCTACTCCTCCTGAACAGAAATTCGTATCAGCATGAGGTTTTCACTGGAAGACTTTTTATGGTGTGTAGTCGGTCGTAAATAAAAATTGTGCTGATCTGATATCCAGTATGGCCACCACAGTGGCCATCTTTAAAATCTTATCGCTACTCCTCATGGACAGAAAGTCATGTCAACATTGGGTTTCCACCAGAAGACTTCCTGGTTGGTCCTAAATGAAAATGTTGCTGATCTGATATCCAGTATGGCATTTATCTTGAAAATCTTGATGTTGCTACTCCTCCTAAATGGAAAGTCATATTGACATGGGATTTTCACCAGAAGACTAATATTGATATCTAGTTGGTCCTGAATGAATATGGTGCCAATCTGACTGCAAATATGGCTGCCACAATGAACATATTGAAAATCGTGTCACTTATTCTCCTGAATGTATGGTGATATCAATGAAAAGAGATTACAAACAAACGCCAAACTATTTATATCGGACATATACAATCAAGAACACTAAAACATTATGACATGTATGTCATAATTCTTTCCAAAGTTTATTCTACAAGAATAATGTGGCATTGTATATTAAAATTAAAAAGATGCACGAGCTATGCTGCGAAGAGGTTCTTCTGTACTTTTACCCTTAAACTTTGAAAATAACATTGTTTATGAGAGAGTATGACCGTTTGCATTGAATGGTGTACACTGTATTGACTGCTTCGCTCTATCAGTGGCCATTCATGTCATGAACAAAGTGATTTCAATGAAAAAATAAGTTAATTTCTCTCTTCACTTTCTCCACGAAGTTGCATGCATCACCAGGCACTGGCTGAGGGGTGACATTCTTTGAAGTCAGCTGCTATGCCTGTTACTGTAGCTTCCTGCCTGGAGTCAACAACAGTCAGGCAGGACAGTTCCTTGGTGTATCAGCTACTGTTCAATGTCATGCTTCGATGTTTCAAAATGTACATTAACTGTTGAATTAAAATATCACAAAACCACACACCTTAAAACTAAAAAGATGTTAGTTTGTGAGAAATAAATTTGCACTGAGAAACGCATTTGATGTTAAGTTCTCATATTGTGATGTAAAACTGGTCTCTAGCATTACATATATGAACAACTAAATATAATTATCTTTTATTTTCCCAATTAGAGACCTACTGTTTAACTTAAATTTAGAAAAAAGTGTAATGGCCTTGTTGCACGTCCAAACTTGGTTCTTTTTATTCTTCAAAAAATCAGTACAAGTGTATTTGTTTCAAGCTATATCCCATCTCTGTTTTCTCTCCCAGCCTACAATACCCCCCCCCCCCCACACACACACTGTAGCGTAATAAGCAAATAGAGTAGAAGTCTTAAATGACTTAAATTAGGGCAGTTCCTATCAGCTACTGGCCAATGTCACGCTTCAATGTTTCAAAATAAACACTGTTGAATGGAAATGTTTCTTGTTGTCACAAAATCAAACACTTTAAAACTAAGAAGATATTAGTTTGTGAAGAACAAATTTAGAAACAAAAGCATAGCTGTTAAGTTGTGATATTACCACATAAAAGTGGTTTCTAGCAGTATATAAAGCAAACTATATATAGTAATTTTTTTTTCCCGATTAGGGACCAAGCATTTAAATGTAACAAGTTGTAATGGTCCTGATTCACATCTAAAATTATTAATATTTTATTTCCTAAAAATTGAGAGTATGATAATATTTAAATGAGCCGAATTTATCTACACGATATTGACGGCTGCTCTCTATCAGTGGCTTTTCATGCCATAAACAAAGTGATTTTTATGCAAAAGGTTACTTTCTTCATCGCTTTTTTCATGAATCTATTATCAAGCACCAGCTGAGAAGTGACATTTTTACTTTGAAGTCGGCCGCTACGCTTGTTAACAATGGTCAGTCAGGCAGGTGTATTATACTACAGGCTTTCTTTGTCTAAAAAAATGCATCTTTCTTTTTAATAAAATGTGTTAATTACATGCAAACACAAGAGAGAGAGAGAGATTATGCACCATAGCTTTCGATCAACGTTTACCCGTAGCTTTTATCGCCAACTCGGAAACAGGCATTGATAATTAGAGAGTATACATCTGTTAAATGTGCCACGTTTATCTTCATTTTGGAATTTGTCTATTGACAAAAGTTAGAAATAAAATTTTGATTACGCACTTTATTCAAAATAAGTAAATAGGTAAATAAATTGTTGTGTAGCAATTCATTTTGTATTTAAAAAGAATTTATGTAATTAATTGGGTTATAAACCTGCTGTTAGTGTGCTTTTCTTATTTTCTTATTATCTGTTGTTGAATCTGGTCATAATTAACATGTATGAACTTAAAGCTTCAGAAATTTAATAGATTGAAAGTTGAATGAGAGAGCATTACTGCAATAATCAAAGTGAACACAGTGACAATATTTGTGATGACCTTAAAATTAATATGAATGGTTCAAGATAAACAGGAAATAATTGTGATTTACAACCTTTGAAGCCAAAACCTCGTCCATCTTCAGTTCAGAGTAGTTAATGAAGTTCTACCAAGGATATCTGTTTAAAGCCGTGAAAAATGAGAAGCCACATATTAATTTATCAGTGTAATTAGAGATACATTTTATAGCCTTGGCAAAGATGTGGCTTAGCCATTTTGGGTGATACACAAGGCATTATTGATAAATAGGATGTGTTCAGCTTATGCATGATACAGTACAAGTTAACAAGGGGAAAAAGTAAGAACAAGAAGAAATTCCACTTAGATAAAGCTAAAATCAAAACAATGTACTGGAGGCTATTTTGATTGTACAGTAAATGTAATCATATCTACATGTACCACAGATACTCATTTCGCAACTATGTTTGCATAATAGTAGGCATTTCAGTTGAATTGCAGAAGATGATGATGATATGATGGATGTCCAGGATAAATTAACTGCTTGTGCAATATGGGGGAACATGCATATCTTCAGGCAGTTAATCTTCAGTTATTATTGCTTTTAATTGTACTAGTACAAAATTTGTTCATGTGACTTTGAGCTTAAGATATGACACTATCTACAAATCCTTCTGTCTCCTAACAAACATTTTGGCTGAGTGGGGGATATAGATGACTTCTGATTCTTGATGGATTTTGTAAGCTTGGACTGACTTCATTCCTGCAAAGCTAATTGCATGCTGTCTATTCTGTTACTAAGAATAATTTATGCAGAATAATAAGACACTTTCAGTATTTAGCATTTTTGGCCTTTTGACCTTGAAAGGCTAGTCAATATATGTTAAGGGGAGAGACATAACTGAAATTCTAATCCTGAGAGAAACTGATTAGTATGGTTACCTCCCTTGATATTACTTGACAGCTTCTGTATAGAGCACTTCCAATAATACACAATCATTTCAAAAAAAAAATGCTCATCAGAGGTAATTGATTAAATACTTTTCTCAAAATATTCCATGAATTTTTAATTTCCTGTTCAGAGATAAAGAGAAGAAAAGACTTAAAACATGAATAATTAACATTACCAGTGTTTAGAGAGATATTGGTATTTGCTTATGATCATACAAAAGGGAATATGATTCTGATTATCAATATCATGCAAGTTATGTTTCTTCCTTTGATCCTTTTTAAGTATTTGTGCATGAACTCTCCAGTACAAACCAGCCTGGGTTGGCTGCATCATTGCATCTTTGGGAAAGGCACTTGGCTCCATTTTCTTGACATGATATAGCCAATAATGTGTTAAAAAGGCTGTAAAAACCAGCAAAATCCCCCCCCCCCCAAATCTAATCCATCAGTATTCTCGATACTTTGATTAATTCTTTGGATGAATTATTATGAAGCTAAAATAATTTGTTCATTCAGAGACACACTTTGTTGCCCCATTGACCTTGGGGTAAAGGTCACTGTCAGAGAAAATTTGTGTTTATGTTTTGGGTAAAGTGTTTTCGTTTGCTTATATTTCCTAAACCCATTAATGGCTTTTGTTCATACTTAGGTTGAATCATTATGAAACCAAGATATTTCATTGTTTGACATGATTGCTCGTCCTTTTAATTTCTGTGTTAAGATCACCCATTGTACAGCGATGCTTAAGTGATCGGCTTGACATGCAGGCCTTGTCCTCCTGTCTTGCATTGTCAATTTATACAGTTAATTTTGTTGTCACACTTGTGATCAGGTAGCAATGTACCTTGATAATTAATCCCTTTACAGAATGTACAGTCTTGTATTTACCCTGGTATAATGAATATATAACTGTCAACCATCTGCATAGATTCTGATCTGACATTGCATTATGTTGCCACAAGTATTATGATCTTAACTCAAAACTTTTTCTCTCCAGATGGTCTGTCTAAACCTAAGAAACCCAAGAAGTCGGTGAAATTTGAAGGAGTGACTGTGTTCTATTTCCCCAGGACTCAGGGTTTCACTTGTGTCCCAAGTGAAGGAGGATCTACATTAGGTAATAGTAATAATGATAGTGATGATGTAATAATAATGAGGCATCTTACCTGTGTCCTGCATTCATATATCTTATTTGAACACACAAAACTTCAACATTGATTGTGACAACACCTTTGCTGCAGGAAAAGTTATATCTCTGTCTGACCACACTTTAGTATGTGAGACTACAGAGGTTCCTGTCTTATAAGTCTCCTTTAAAGAGAGATGACAACTTGATGAGAGCCCTTTGTATTTTGCATCAAGAAAGTGCATTTTTTTGTCATATGGTCCAACTCACCAGAGACCTCTGATATGAGGCGGTCCTTCAGTGTTGCATTTAGAGTGCATTTTTGTGTAAATAACGTGTATGTGACTGCTTGGTACAAAATATTTTGTCCTATGGGCCATTTGTGGTGTAAAATATCTGGTGTAAATTAATTTATAATGCATTGTTCACATGGCTCGAAATTAACTTTTTTCAGTATTTGCAGCATTTCGATGGTTTTAATATGGCACCCCGACAAAAGAGCGCACGACAAAAGAGCGCCGACAAAAGGGCGCCGACAAAAGAGCGCCAGACATGAGAGCGCCGACATAAGAGCGCCGATAAGACAATATCCCCTGGACAATACCCCATATGTCAATTATTGCCGACAAAACAGGAAATGACAAAAGAGCGCATATGTTCCAACATATTTTAATTATTGCCAAAAGAGAGCAAGACAAAATAGCGCCATATAATTAGGACTGATAACAAGTAAAAAAAAACAAATAATTTAATTTTAGTTATAGTAAAATATTTCGTATATAAGCTCATTAAGCATTGCATTTTACAAAAATTAGCATGGAGAAAACAGAGTCACAGAAAGGAAAGGTAATGCTATTGGTTTCCGGATACAGATATCGAAAGGACCGTGAAAACAAGGACGGAAGTACGTCATGGAGATGCTACAAGAAAGATGGCTGTCGTGGAAGAATGAAAATGCTCAGTGACGATATTATCTCATCATCGGAACACAATCACGCTCCTGAGCCCGCTAAAAATGAAGCATCGAATGTCGTGTCGGCTATACGTAGACGGGCTGTGGAAGGAGTTGAAAAACCGAGGCAGATTATACAACAAGCCAGAAGTGGAATTTCATTGGAAGTTGCACCTCATTTACCGTGATACACAGCATCGCAACGCACGATCGAACGACAAAGAAAAAGCAAAGAGCTTCCATTTCCTAATCCTCAAAATGTAGCAGAAATAGCGATTCCTGAAACTCTTCAAACATCAACATGAGGAGCAAGTTTGTCTCATGGGATTCAGGATCGGATGACGAGAAGAGAATTCTGATATTCGGAACTACGGTAAACATCAACCTTCTAGAGCAAAATGAGCATTGGTTTGTGGATGGAACTTTCAAAGTTGCACCAGTTATTTTCTTCCAGGTTTTTACCAGCCATGCTCTGATCGATAGCAGGGCATTGCCCTTGATTTATTGCCTCATGAAGGACAAAGCAGAAACTACATATGTACGAGTTTTTGAGAAAATTAAAGAACTTAAACCTTCTCTAAACCCACGAAGCATTATGTCCGATTATGAGAAAGCTGTGCATAATGCAATTCAATGCGTGTTTCCTGGGGTCTTGTTGGTTGTCTTTTCCACCTAGGACAATGTCTATGGAAAAAAGTCCAAGAATTTGGTCTAGCGCAACTATATCGGGACAACGAGGAAATCCGCATGGCAGTAAAGATGCTGCTTGCCTTGAGTTTTGTTCCTTCAAATGACATCGTAGTTTCATTCGAAGAATTGGCAGAAGCAAATCCTGCCGAAATTACACCACTTGTAGATTATTGGGAGGACACTTACATCGGACTACGTAGAAGAAACCGGAGAGACAATCCTCGCTTCGCTGTAGATCTCTGGAATGTACATGATCGTATTGACGACAATCTTCCATGCACAAACAACTCGGTGGAAGCCTGGCATCATGCATTCCAACAAACGGTTGACTGCAATCATCCGTCAATTTTTAAGCTGATCAACCATTTTCGTCTGGAGCAAGATCACATAGAAATAGAAATTGAACGGCATCTATCCGGTGTGAATCAACCTGAAGCTTCTAAAAACAAGTACGTACAGCTGAACAGAAGATTACAGGTCATCGTTCCAACTTACAATAATGCTGTTTTGATGGACTATCTGCGAGGAATTGCCAACAATCTTGCAATATAATTTTTATTTAAAGTAAGGATCAAAATTAATCATATACTGCCGAAGTTATTTGCAGAAATGATTTCCAATGTCATTTTATACACTTCATTTAAGACATTAAATTAAAGTTATTTGCAATACAATAAATGGTTGTGATATTTTGTAGTTCGCTCTTATGAAAGTAAGGATCAAAATTAATCATATACTGCCAAAGTTATTTGCAGAAATGATTTCCAATGTCATATTATACACTTCATTTAACCCTTTGACAGCGGGATACGACTCCAGTCGTACTTTACCTTTGCCAGCGGGATACGACTCCGGTCGTATGTTCACTAAATTTTTTTACCAACATTTGCAGACACGTGTTTAACTGTATAAAACGTCATCAGTTTACGTGTACTCTTTTGAAAAGAAGGAAATAAAGGTAGAAAGTACACATTGAGATGTCAGATTGTGTTTAAAAGACCCCAAAACTGGTAAAAATTTGATTTCAAAATCGAGTTTTAACCGTGCCGAGATAAAATATGGCGGTGATATTCTGAAGAGGGAATTGAAGAGAGTTATGCGCTTGCTGAATTAGTTGAAAATAAAGACCATTTCACGTGGAAAATTGACATTCTAGCCAGGGGGGATTGCTATCTTTACTTGTTCAAAATGAACGGCGCTGATGATAACTGGTTATTTGAAAATTTGATTTCAAACACGACTTTTAATGTGTGGAGATCAACATGGCGGACAGCGCTGAAACAGCAATTTATGGCAGTGATGTGGATGCCGATTTTGATGCAAATAAAGACAATTTTGTGGGGAAACTTTATGTTTTAAGCAGTGCATATCGTGAGCTTCACTTCGACGAAATGAACGCAGATGATGAGAACTGGTTAGTAGAAAATTTGATTTCAAAACTGACTTTTAACGTGTGTAATTCAAAATGGCGGACAGTACTGAAGCGGTCGTGATGCTGATACAGATTTTGATGAAAATTTAGAAACTTTTGTGGGGGAAATTTATATTTTAGGCAGTGGGGATCGTTATCTTGGTTGCATCGAATGAACTGAGCTGATGATAAATAGTTAATTGGTATTTTTGACTCGGATATTGACGATGATGAAGACGTGGATGCTTTTCAAGCTAACTGGACATTTTGAGAACTTCACTTCTCATAAAATTCGCACATATACCGATGTTGAATGTGTGCATAATATTATGAAAATTTCCTGCATCCCTGGAAACGGACCAAAATACACCCAATATAACTCTTATATTATTACATTAAAATTTATTGTGGAATAAAAACACTGAACCAAAATGAAAAGCTTTGTCGACTTACCAGTAAGGATTATTCTGTTTTTTGTTCTCCAATTCTCATGCGAGTAAATTTAATAAAATTGTAATAACTTTAGATATTCTTAATGGATTTTTACTATTTTGTCACCTTCTTAAATGGTATAAAATTCCCCCTATTTCATACAATTACATAGAGGAGGTAAAATGAATATTGCAGATAAAAAAATTGCATTGAAAGTAAGTTATTAAAAAAAAATGTAAAGCATTTATTTTTGCTTACATAACTTTACTTTCAACTGAAGTTTTACATCTGAAAATTTTCAGTCAAGAAATATATGACCTTAAGGAAAATTTTATGCTTTTTAAAATGGTATACAACATTGAAAAATAATTTCAAAAAATTGTCCTGTAAAGCCAGATTGACCAACGTCACTGCATTCTCTCATGCTGCATAAACCACTGACTGAAAAATTTCCAGTTCTATACAACTGCCTGTCTGAATGGGCTTCAGTATGAAAAGGGTTAAGACATTAAATTAAAGTTATTTGCAATACAATAAATGGTTGTGATATTTTGTAGTTCACTCTTATGTCAGCGCTCTTTTGTCACTCGCTCTTTTGTCGGCGCCCTTTTGTCTGCGCTCTTTTGTCGTGCGCTCTTTTGTCAGGTCAAATTTTACTATTTTCAGCTAACAAAAATCAGGTTATTGTGAATCACCACTGGCATATTTTTGTATTTTGAATAAAAGTTTACAAAATATCACTGGCAAGAAACTTAAAGTTCATTTTTTTCAGCTTACAATTTCAGAATTGTAACCAGCAAAATGCTAGCTTGCTAGCCTCAATTTAGAGTCACGTTTCATTTTTATAATCGCTCAATATGTTTCAGAAGCCTTCACTTTTGGAAATTCCTAAACTAAAATTAGCCTTTTTCTAGAAGGCAGAACTTAATGAACCTTGCTTTGATTTGTCGTTATTTATCAGAACTCTCCTTTATATTTTGGACTTGTGATCACATGCTATGCCCCATGATTGAGCTGAAATTATTGATCAACTGCAGTGTAAAGTCTTGACCTTGTAGCTTCATGGAAGACTAACTCACAGTTAATGAGTGACAATTTGAAATTTATCAAATGCTACTTTAACCAAACATTTGAAGAGATCTCAGGCAATGTTTCTTAGGAATGTCATTTTGAAAATAAGGATATTATCAACATCATCAGAGCTCATCAAAATTGGTGGATTTACTTTTATCGGGTTGTTCTGTTCCATGTAGCATTCAATTCTTGTACTTTGGCCTATCATTACTATGCTAGCAAATAGATGGTCTTGGGCCACTTGAGCACTTCAAAGACAAATCTAAATACAACACTGCATCTTCTAACATTCTTAGATGTGTATGATCGATGATCATGTTTTCCAGGGTAGAACATTGATGGGGAATATCTCAATCTTTTATCACATGACTGTTCTCTTTTATCACATGATTTTTTTCTGCAATCATAGTGCACACAAACTGGCAAAAACTCTGATTTTCATCATTATTTCACATTAATCAAGATTAGCATTATTTGCATCCTTAAACTTACAGCAATTGAAGTTAGTGTTCCACAAACAGGACATTTTGCACTGATCAACCTAGCTACAGGTAAAGATTCTGTAGGTTGGTTTTGAGTAAAAAAAGCCGTTGTTGTAATTGATATATTTTAAAATCCTTTTCTCATTATTATTTATAAAAGGAAAATTTTTATTCTTGATCAAAGTTGAGTCGTGGACTTTATCAGTATTTTTTGTCTGGGGAGCCCCAGTAGCTCAGTTATTGAAGGGTCTGACTCCTAATTCCAGGGCTAGTGGTGTGATGCCTGCCCAGGCCATTCTGGGTCAGCAGCCTCAGTGTGTCCTTGGGAAAGGCGATTAACTCCCATTTCCTCATCATGATATTGTCAGTAATATGTTAAAAGTGCTGTTAAGAAAAAACAATCAACAATCAACTGTCTTGTCTAATCATGGGGATAAAAATGTGGACTTGTACCTGTTCACATTTGTATCATTGCACAAGTTATCTTCAGAAGCTATGTATTACCATTACCTTGACAGTCTCATTCACTGTTGTTTCAACTCTGATATATGTTTAAACATCATTTAAAATTTACACTTAATTTTTCAGTATAAACCTCACTTTTTATGCTAAATCATAAGGTGAGGAAATTGTCACTGGGTGTTTTGCTATTGTTATGCATGTACTAAAGTTCAAAATATATCACTGTAATAAAACATGCTGGCTCTTACCTTAAACGTCACCGACACATTGGACCCAGTGCACAATGCAACTAGGTAAAGTGGTTTGGTCACCAGGTGTCTTTCACTCAAGGCTCTTTCAGGTTCCCACTTGCATGCAAGACTACATGAGACCTGTTGGCATGGGCACAACACACCACCCTATCTGGTTGTAATTGCTGTTCATTTAGAGTCCTTCGGGGTTCCCATCCTCCAACGCTTCGATGACTGGTTGGTGCAGTGTCCTAAGACATGCCCTTCTGAAGGATCTGTCTCCCAGTTGGGAGATGCTGACTCAACTTGACTTAATCCCCAATTAAGGAGAAGTCGGATCTTATCTCTGCTTAGAATTTCATTTACATGAGCTTAATTGTCACACTTGTCAAGGAACAGTCCTTGTTCCTCAGGAGAGAATCTCACAAATACTTGCTTTCTTAGCAAGATTAGATGAGAAGACATCATTGTCTGCTCATCTCTACCTCTCCCTCCTGGGGTCTCTGAAAAAAATGTGGCAGTGGACTTCGTTCCCCTAGGAAAGCTTCATATGCAGCCCCTCAAGTTCTTGCTTCTAGCAAACTTAGACTTCACAAGAACCCACTGTCTGCCCAGATCCCCTTAGGATCCAAATTTCATTACTATCTGAGTTGGTGGAAATATCAGGACAGGTTTCTTACCAGAGTTCTGACACTCCAGAACCTCACTCCTTCCTCTATACAAGTATTGTAAGGTATGGTTTGGTGCTTTATGGCACAGCAACACAAGTAGGTTATTTAGTGTGGAGGCAATTGGAGTAAAGTGCCTTGCCCAAAGACACACCATGGTAGCTGACCCAGGCTGGTCCAATGGTAAGATTCGAACCCGGTTCCTTTCGATGATGAGTCTGGCATGCTAACCACTCAGCCACCGTGGCTTCCTCCTCTTCACAGATGCCACAGATTCAGGCTGGGGGGCTCACCATAACCCCAAGGGAGTAGTCCTACAGGGCCTCTGATCTTGAGAAGAAGCTTCACTTTATATCAACATTCTAGAAATGTGGGCCGTTTTTCTAGCACTTAATGGTGCATCAATTGCATAAGACATCGCTGTATTATGGTCGTTACAGACAACATGTTGGTAGTAACACACCTCAGACTCCAAAGGAGCATTCATGCCCCTTTCCTTTGCTGGGAAGTTTGGAACCTCCTTCATTGGACAGTTTCAGAGGTGGTCAATCTCAGATTCCACCACATTCTGGACAAGAGGAATGTTCAGGTGAACAGCTCATTCAGACAAGGGCAAGCAGTCCTCATGGAATGGTTTCTACATCAGTTGGTAGCAGAGACACTTTTTCTTTTGTCAGGAAGGCCAGTGATAGACTTGTTTGCAACAAAACTGAACAACATGCTCCCTATTTATGTCTCTCCAGTGCAAGACCAGAGGGCATGAGCAGTGGACACCTTCAGTATGAACTGGGATCAAAAATTCCTTCCCACCTTTCATAATAATCCCTCAGGTTCTTCACAGAGTCGAAACTTTCAAGTCATGGCTCATCCAGATAGCTCCCCACTGGCCCCAGCAATTGCAGTTCAATGACCTAACCCACACAGTTCATGTATATACAGTTTAACATAGGATGCACATATTACCATATTTACCTGATGAAAAGCTAGTGCTTGATGATAAGCCTACTCCCCATTTTTAGCTCACCTGGCTGTAAGGTCATGTGAGTTTATGGTATGGCCCAGCATCGGTCATGAGTCGTGTGTATGTTCATCAAAAATTGCTTGTTAAGACTCTGGAATCCATATTTTTTATCAAGTTTCAATCAAATTTAGACAATAGGTTTGTTAGCGAGATCCATGCATAATAATGAGGTGATCTGGTATTTGATTGGTTAGCCTTGTTTCTAATCTGGAGGCCAACTTTCTGATCTGATTTTCATCAGGCATGGAATGTATGCTTATACCATTAGGATCTCGGATGAGTTCAGTAATGAGAGAGATTCGTGCATACTAATGAGGTGATCTTGCTTCTGATTATCTGAGCTTGTTATCACTCTGGATGCCATATTTCTGATCTGATTTTATTCGAACTTGGAATATGTGTTTGTATCATTAAGAGCTTGGAGAGTTTAATATTGAGCGAGATCCATATATACTAATTAGGTAATCTTGCATCTGATTGGCTGAGCTTGTTACCACTCTGGAAGCCATATTTGTTATCCAATTTTAATAAAACTAGGAATACATGCTTATATCATTAAGAGCTCAGACAAGTTTGATAATGAGTGAGCTCCACGCATACTAATTAGGTGATCTTGGTACCACTCTCAAAGAGACATTTCTGATCTGATTTTGATCAAACTTTAAATATGGGCTTAGATTATCAATATCTTGGATGGGTTCAGTAATGAGCGAAATTCATACATATTAATGAGGTAATCTAGCATCTGATTGTCAGAACTTATGACAAATATGGAGGTCATATTTCTCATCCAACTGTGATCAAACTTGAAATATATGCTTATATCATCAAGATCTTGGACAATTTTGATAATGAGCAAGAACCATGTATATTAATGAGGTGATCTTGCATCAGGTTGGCTGAGCTTATTACCACTCTAGAAGCCATAATTCTGATCCAGTTTTGATCAAAATTGGAATAAGTGTTTATATCATCAGGATGTTAGATAATATCAAAGTGAACCAGAGCCATGCATATTAATGAGGTGATCCTGCAGCTGATTGGATGATCTTGTTGCCATTGTTGAAGCCATATTTTTGATCAGATTTTGATTAGATTTCAAATATAGGTGATATTATTGAGATACCTTTCCTCTGATTGGATGAGCTTGTTACTGCTCTAGATCTAGAGACATATAACTCTTCCAATTTCTATAGAACTTGGTAAGTGGGTTTATATAATCAAGTTCTTGGATGACTTCAGTTATGAGCACAAGACTGTGTATATTAATTATGCCAATATCTTCAAACAGTTTTATCAGGATACATTAAAGTAGGTAAAATCAACATGATATAAAGTTTGGGAGATAGTTTACCTGGTTGTGTTCCTTCAATACTACATAACCACTCGACAGAATTTAAGCAAATTTAAATAAAAGCATCCTACTATATAGAGGGCTTTCATATTTGTACAGCAGATCCTGATCTGCCATTTGAATATGGCTGCCATTACTAAAAATAGAAAAAAACTTTGAATGACTGGTTCTCCCAAACCACTGAACAGAATTTGATCATAATTGACAGAAAGCATCATGGAATTTCCTTCAGACCATCACAGTTATAATATGAGGGGCAGTAATTATAATTTGTAGTACCAAGAGCAAATAACATGTCCTCTTCAACCTATTATTAAATTTCAATAAAAGATTTTAATGCCTTAGCACAGAATAATAAAAGTACTACAAACAAATTTAAGACATGCAGTAAAGCCTCACTTAACCGAACAAGCCAAAATTAGAGAAGGAATTTTTTCAATTATTGATTTCAGGTAATTTCCTTTTTTTAAATAAATAGTCAAACCTGCCCTAACGGTCACCTTTACTCAGCGGTCACCTGTTCACAATGGCCATTCTAATATCTCCCCAGCAAATTTCCTTTATAAATGTCATGTATGTAATGGTCACTTGCCTTCTGCAGTCAGAGGCCAGGTGTTTCCTAACCAAACAATGATTTCTCGCTGCCTTATGCGGTCACTGGTGCGCATCGACAGCACTGACTGCTCAGTCTTTTGCTTCATGAGAAAGGCATTGTTTAGATAAAGGAATATCATGTGAATCGATGTGCAAACATTTCTTATCTCAGTTGTACTCACCATACTCCATTCATGTTGATAGTGTAACTCAAAGGTGTCACTATGTAAAATTCGAAAGCGAGGCAGTTTTTATCATGAGGGTAGAGGGTCGAAGCAATTCGTTTGCTGGATGGTGGGAAAAGTAGTTGTGTTATCACAGCAGAAATGGAAGTCACCTTTTGTGCCAGTGTGACAGATATAGTTAGATATCTTCATCTGTTTGCTTGTGAATTAAAGCTATCTCTGAAGAAAAAAGTTCTTCTTTGAGAAAAGATATGAGTTACATCCTTTTTCATTAGGGTCAGGGGTCATTCATTATTCAAAACTTGTCTGGAAAAGTGCATGAAGTTTCGGTTCATGGGTCACAGCAAATGGCCATATATGGCTTCTTTTGATTTCCTCTTTATCACAGGCTTCTCACATAAGCCGACTGCCTTTTGATCTTGGTGAGTTGAGCAACTGATTAATCCAGATATTGTTTTTAAAGCATGAACAAACTATGATCTGTGTATATTTTAAGTTTGTGATGATTTCATTTATAGGATGGATTAAAGTGAACAGGATACAGTAATCTTGTGTTGAACATATATTTGGGAGAGAACAACATATACCTATAATTACGATTTTGTTGAACAGTGCACATAAAACAATCTTGATAACATAATTATAATAATAATAATAAACATAATAATAATAATACCAATAATGATATTTGGTGAATGGTATTTGTTGAAAAACCAATTTTAAAAGGTGAATCTGTGCTCAATCATCACCTGTGTGCAATGGCCAGTTTTGCCTTTTCGCATGAGTGGCTGCTAGTGACATGTTTGACTGTACTTCCATTTCTTTTGACCCAGCAAAATAATTAATTTATTACACCTTTTCTTATCCATTATCTTCTCCATTACAGTTCTTTCCATCTGATTGAATTTGTGACTGCCATTGAATTGTGTATCTTGGTTGTATGGTTTGCAATCTTTAACCATACCATTGTTGTGACCTGTTCTTTTAATCAGTTTATTTTGTTAAGCTCTACTGGTCATAGACCAGAAAAGCTTATGGGATGGCCTGTTGTCTATGATCTGATGTCCAACAATACATTACCACTAGTTTGTTACTAGTTTGTTATTGCTACTCCTCCTAAACTACTTGGAAGATTGCCGTGAAACTTTACACACACATTCATCCCAAGGTCTAGTTAGTCCTAAATAAAAATGGTGCTGCTCAGACATCCACAGCATTCTTGTTCAAAATTATGTTATCACGATTCCTCCTGAATAGATGGTCATATCATCATGTGGTGTTTTCAATAAAATACTTCTTGTGATGTTTAGTTGGTTCCAAATGAAAGTGGTGCTGATGTGATGTCCAATATGGCTGTCAGAGCAACCATCTTGAAAATTTTTTTTTATCTTCTTCTCCTGAATGGAAATTCATATCGACATAGGGTTTTCACAGAAGGCTTATTATGATATCTAGTTGGTCCTAAATGAAAATGGTTCTGCTCGGACATCCAATATGGCCATGTTGAAAATCTTGTTATTGCTACTCCATCTGAATCGTCATATCAACGTCGGGTTTTCACTAAAAGATTTATGATGTCTAGTTAGTCCTAAATGAAAACAGTGCTGGTCTGACCTTCAATATAGCCACCACAGGAGCTATTTTGAAAATCTTTTGTTGCTATAACTCCTGAACAGAAAGTCATATCAGCATTGGGTTTTCACCAGAAGACTTCTTATGGTGTCTAGATGGTCTTCAATAATAAATGTGCTGATTTTATATTCAATATCCCCATTACAGAGGCCGTCTTTAAAATCTTGTCACTACACATCTTAAATAGAAAGTCATATCAACATTGGGTTTTTATTATGTCAAGTTGGTACTAAATGAAATCGGTGCCGATCTAAAATCCAGTATATACACCATGGCAGACATTTTGAAAATCTTGTTATTGCTGCTCCTCCTAAATGCAAAGTTGTATTAACATTGGGTTTTCACCAGAAGACTAATTGCTGAATGAAAATGGTGCTCATCTGACACACATTTGTCTGATTGATTATAATTTGATGGGCAATAAAACAAATGCCGATATTTGATCAAAAGTTAATCCAGTTGAGTCATAATTGATTCCTTCTTCCTCTAACTATCATAAACGTCAAAGATAATATCAAAACAATCTAACCTTGGTTCAGTTATGCACACCTAAGCATGGCATCAGTGACCTGTTAGCTCTGCCCAGTTCATACTGATTTTACATATGTGCGATATTATTGGCTGATAAGGTGTCAACAGTAGTCTTGCAAATGTCGATCACTCACATACAGTAAATTTGTTATAGACAGTGCGCATTCGGTAGGAAATTATGCCAGAGGCAGTTCAAGGATAATGAGAACTGATGCTCTGGCCCAAATCAACATGCATCATAAAAATGCACAGGTTGAAATTTCCATGCATCAGAAATGGGTTAAATTTAAATTCCAAGCATCAAAACCCGACGGTACACATCTTTCGAAAACCCTGGAGCATATTGAAAATGAATCCCGGATGAATGGATGGTCATTATCAACATGGGGTTTCGACAAAAGTCTTCTAATGGTGTTTAATTTGTCCTGAATAAAAATGGTGCCAAACTTACATCCAATCAAAGGACTTTTGTTTTATATGTCCTTCTTAAAGGTCTTGCACTGTAAATGTTGAATCAAAGCTAGGACCCCATTGGAAAAAAGTCTCATGAAGGTTTTATGGGTATTCCTAGGTTTACTTAGTATGTCTTGTTTTACTTGTGTAATGTGGGAGTACCTCTTTTATATAATAGTTTGGCATATATTACTGTATATGTATTATCTTAAATGTTATATGTGCCTTTATAGTGTGGAGTGTACCCTCTTGTATTATTTGGAATAGCAAAAATATTGAACAATTTGTATATTTAATAATTCAGAGTGACAGACACTCAAATTCAGTGACAAATTGGCTCCATAATGCATATTTATCATTTAATCAAAATAATTACTTCAATTTTTGAGTGAATAAATTTGCGTGGAGATAATCCTACTAACGCAATTGTTAGGACTTAAAACGATACATTTGTATAGAAATGAGAATAAACTTGTTACCTTTTATTGATAATCTGAACCAAAAGATTAAATCACATAGACTGCTATCATGCAATCAATGATAAATTCAATTAAAAAAAACAGAAATTCTCCCAAAGAATAAACTTGCACTTGAATATTTGTTTTCTTCTTCTGCCTTTTCAAAATACTCAGATTTTCAAGGAAAATAGTGTAGGATTCACCTGTGTTACTTTTGGATACACCTACTGTAAGCCCCTACATGCCAAGAATAGTAGCAATTTCTCTGTGTGTCTCCTTGTTTGCAAACAATGTCATTGTATAGGTCATATACAAATCAGCCAGGCTGAGAGCAAATAAGTACGGATGGGTGCCAGGCAGGGGGCCTCACAAGGAAGAAATTAACAAGGTCATTTCATTAAACAATAATCATTATCTAGTCATAGAAATAAAGAAGAAATTATGATTACATTATCATTGCATATTTTTCAAACATTGATAATCTGGTTCATCTTAGCATAAAATAATCATAATTAAAATAACTTCTTCTATCAGCGTCTTAACTCTCCCTAGGTAATCAGGTAAGAACCAGAAACAGAAGAGGTATGACAACAAGGCTACAGCACATGATCATGTCATGAACAATAAATGCACAAATTGATCTCGTGAAATTAAAACGACTAATTTTAAAGATGAAATCTATCTGACAGGTAAATATGATGATGAATGGAGTAGATTTAGATGCTACTGTTAGTGAACAAAACATGTGCTTTTTAATTCCTTTAACTTTTACTAGTCTGGGAATGACTGACAGTCATGTGTACACACACACACACACACACACACACACACACACATGTGTTTAGTCATTTAAAGATCGTGCTGAACACAACAGATGTAAATATCACAATTTACGCACAATAAAATGATTTTCTAGAACTTAACAAGGCCTGTTATCACAATATGTCTTGTATTGAAATTTGTACATGTTACATGTTGATTTTACCAAATAAATACTACTGCTGCTATTTGGGCAGTAACAAAAAATAATTTCAGAAGAGTCACATATTCAATATATATGTGTTTAGAAACAGTTGGTCTGCTTCTATGCATGACTTCTGTTTGCCTTTATTGCTAATATCAAAGTTTATGTGCATTTCTAGTCCAGTTAAAACAAACCTACTAATTTTTACATCATGATCACTGGAAAGTAGATATCACTGATATTTTGTTTTCATTATTTTCAAAGAAATGTTATTAAATTTATGCACTGACATGATGAGAGGCACAGCTTTCAGCTTCTGTCTGAGAGGTAAACAAAATTAAATTCCAAATGATAACCATTACTATTTAAAATTAAATTCCAAACGATAACCATTACTATTTAAAATCAAATTCCAAATGATAACCATTACTATTTAAAATTATATTCCAAATGATAACCATTACTGTTTAAAATTAAATTCCAAATGATAACCATTACTATTTACAATTATATTCCAAATGATAACCATTACTATTTAAAATTAAATTCCAAATGATAACCATTACTATTTAAAATTAAATTCCAAATGATAACCATTACTATTTACAATTATATTCCAAATGATAACCATTACTATTTAAAATTAAATTCCAAATGATAACCATTACTATTTAAAATTAAATTCCAAATGATAACCATTACTATTTACAGTTATATTCCAAATGATAACCATTACTATTTAAAATTATATTCCAAATGATAACCATTACTATTTAAAATTAAATTCCAAATGATAACCATTACTATTTAAAATTAAATTCCAATTGATAACCATTACTATTTAAAATTAAATTCCAAATGATAACCATTACTATTTACAATTATATTCCAAATGATAACCATTTCTATTTAAAATTAAATTCCAAATGATAACCATTACTATTTACAGTTATATTCCAAATGATAACCATTACTATTTAAAATTAAATTCCAAATGATAACCATTACTATTTAAAATTAAATTCCAAATGATAACCATTACTATTTAAAATTAAATTCCAAATGATAACCATTACTATTTAAAATTAAATTCCAAATGATAACCATTACTATTTAAAATTATATTCCAAATGATAACCATTACTATTTAAAATTAAATTCCAAATGATAACCATATGATAACCATTACTATTTAAAATTAAATTCCAAATGATAACCATTACTATTTAAAATTAAATTCCAAATGATAACCATTACTATTTACAATTATATTCCAAATGATAACCATTACTATTTAAAATTAAATTCCAAATGATAACCATTACTATTTAAAATTAAATTCCAAATGATAACCATTACTATTTACAGTTATATTCCAAATGATAACCATTACTATTTAAAATTATATTCCAAATGATAACCATTACTATTTAAAATTATATTCCAAATGATAACCATTACTATTTACAGTTATATTCCAAATGATAACCATTACTATTTAAAATTATATTCCAAATGATAACCATTACTATTTAAAATTAAATTCCAAATGATAACCATTACTATTTAAAATTATATTCCAAATGATAACCATTACTATTTAAAATTAAATTCCAAATGATAACCATTACTATTTAAAATTAAATTCCAAATGATAACCATTACTATTTAAAATTATATTCCAAATGATAACCATTACTATTTACAGTTATATTCCAAATGATAACCATTACTATTTAAAATTATATTCCAAATGATAACCATTACTATTTAAAATTATATTCCAAATGATAACCATTACTATTTAAAATCAAGAAAAGATCAGAAAACAGAATATATACTGAAATGTGAACTGCTTGCTTAGACCTTAAGCAGTAATGGCGATAAAATCTATCAACAACAGCACGTGCTCACGAGATTGTGTAATACACAGACTTTGAGCCAGCTTATATCCTGATGCAATAGGGCCTACTGCTTGTGTACTCTAACAGGGACCTGACTTGGGTGAATGTTCTACAGAAATCAAGGTGTGGGAAGCCATTGTCAACAACACTGTTTTCAAATATTGACGAGAATTTGCATCAAAAGAGTATGTCAGTTTCATATCCTGGCTTGTGAAAGGTGTGATTTGTATTAGATGAAGCCGTCTGACTTTGAGCCATATTTAACAGCCCCAATTACAGCCCAGCAGTTAACAGTTGAAGTTTCATAATTGTGTGTAATTAAAATGAAATAAATTTATTGCTGAAATGAATATTATGGTGGGGAAATTATCATGCAGAGACAAATATCTTTCTCTGTGTAATGATTATGTTGCAATCTTGCATGTTCAGAATTTTTTTTTTTTTTTTTCCAAGAAAAAAGGAGAAACACCTCACACCATCAATTATAGCTTTGTGTTTTGGTCTAAAATTATATGATGTTCAGAACTATGACTTAGCCCTCAACATCCAAAATCTCCCTCTGTCGCTTTAGTGTTAAGTCAGTATCATTGTTGACAGTAACATTTTCATTTGTTCACTTTTCTTATGCAAAGAAAAATGCAGAGTGGCTTGCCCAGAGATGCACTATGGTAGCTGATCAGGGCCAACCATCTCCATTTGCCACGGCACTAAACAACCCTGAATTCATGTGTTGCTGTGCCATAAAACGACAAACCAAGCTGAACCAAATGTATGTCAAATCATATTTACTTTTTCGATTCTGTAAACACCGCAACTTTGCAAGGTGGCAATATGGAGGGGCTTAACCTTAATCCTTTCCATGCTCTATCAACCCCACAATGATGTGTGGAGAAATGAAAATTCACATGAGTTTTACTATACAGTACAGATGATGCAGTTTTTTGTTTCTTCATGTGTCACAGTGGGGGAGTTAATCGCCTCCACTCTCACTCCACGATGAAGCTCCTGCAGTGGAGGGGTAAATACCTACCAATCACCACCGCAACAAGGCAAGCATGTCTTGTGCTTCTCCACTGTGGAAGGGGCTGGTTGGCATTACTGATTGAAATTTGAATAGCCAATGCATGAAAACCACTCATGGAAAGACCGAGATGTGATTTACTGTTGGATACCATTTGAAAAAGCAGTTGTCATTATGTCGATTATATATTTGACAATTTAAAAAAATCATTTCAAAAGAGTCTTGTATATTCAATACATGTTTGTTTAGAAAATGTTGATTGGCTTCTATGCAATATACTTCTATTTGCAGTTATTGCTGATGTCAAAATGTACATGCATTCTCCATTTAGTTTAAACACTGAAGCCCAAGAAGTTTACATCATGATCTGTGGAAAGTAGATGATGGACACTTCTAGGAATTTTACATTATTCAAAGAAATCTTAACAAACTTATGCACTGACTTGACAGGAGGCAGACCTTTTGACTTCTCTTGAACAGCATAAATTTACCCTGTAGTTACAGAGGAAAAGTAATCTTGAGATGTGGACAGTTAAGTTCCAAAAAATAGAAAACACTGAATTTACATTGAAATGCAAACCCACTTGCGAAGTCCTTAAGCAGTAATGGCAGTACATGCTGAAAACAACAGCATGTGTACATGAGGTTGAATATACACAACTTTGAGACAGATAGATTCTGATGCAATAGAGCCTACATGTGCACAGTATAGCACTGACTTGCATTGTTGGGGGGGGGGGGGGGAGTTGCAGTGGCTGTTATTCTCCTTCTGACTGGAGTAAAAAAAAATATTTAATTTTCATTACAAGATAAAAAAAATTAAAAAGTAAAATGAAGTATAGAGTAAGGTCTTTTTTCCCCCACAAATCAGAGCAAGACAATTGTTTTCAAGCTATTGAAAAAAATCCTAACCCCTCCCCCCCCTCCCCGCCCCTCTTAGAAAATTGAATGTTCTGTCCCTAAGAGAGACTTGACTTAAGCGAATGTTCTACAGAAATCAAAGTAGTAGCCATTGTCAACATAAAATATTGACAAGAATTAGCATCAAATGAATATGTCAGTTTCAGCTTGGGAAGGTGTCATTTATATTACATGAAGCCATCTGACTTTGAGCGTCATATTTAACAGCACTAATTATAACCCAGCAATTAACAGTGGAAGTTTGTTAAATAAACTGAATTACATTTATTGCTGAAATTAACAATGATGTTGGAAAATTTTCATGATTCCAAGGTTAATCCTTCTTTCCCTCTGTGATAGTTAATTTGCAATCAAAGATTATTTAGATTTTTTTGTCCAAAATCTCTCTCTCTCTCTCTCTCTTTTAGTGACAAGTCAATAAATCTGGTTTTATTTAGTTTAATTATTTATAGGAAAGATGTGTAGCTACAAAAGCTGCTGTAATGTGGATCACTGTCGATATTAAAATTTGAATTTGTTCATGTTTCTTATGCAAAGAAATATCTGAAATGCATTGTGCAGGGACACACTATTGTAGGCAAAACATCTTTAATTGCCTCAGCACCTAAAAATGTCAGCAATTTCGGGAGAGGGTGCTATACCACCAGTCTGACCCTGCCTTGAATTCATGTGTTGCTGTGTCATACAACCTCAAACCAAATAAAATGTACATCAAATTATGTATACTTTTCGATTCTGCAAACGTCAAAAAATGAAAGAAAAAAAACCCAGTCCAATATCCCAGATTGTTTTATGTACCTTTTATCAAGTTTTAGTGAAGAAAAGCGCAGTCCTGTAGTCTGTCTTCTGCAATTCTGCATACATCTCTCTCTCTCTGTCTCTCAAAGAAATTTGAGCATTCAGTAAATGGTATTTTCAGTTGACTTTTAGCTGATAATGAAATCTAGTTTTTGATATTCTATTTTCGTGATGTTTAGACAATGCGCACCCAATCCTTTAGCCCCCAAAACTTATCCTTTCATTCATTATTTGTTCTCTCCTTCTCTGTTATTTTTGCAGTTTAATTTTGCATCATTTCCCAATCAAGGTTAATTTAAAATAATGGAAATAGTCCCTATCTGATATATACTATGGTCAACATGGTAATCATCTTGAAAATCTTGTTATCATTACTACTCCAAAATGGAAAGTCATATCAACATGGGGTTTCCACCAAAAGATTTCATATGATATCTTGTTGGTCCTAAATGAAAATGGTGCCAATCTGACATCCAATATGTTCACAACAGCAGCTAATTTGAAAATCTTGTTATTGCTCAAGAATATCATTTTTAGAGATGGTTTCAGCATTCAGCAGTTAAAAGGAAGAAATGGTCTTATCTTGAATTCCTAGAAATTCTTTTTGGCCAGTAGAGTGTTAGTCCCTTCCAGGGACTCTTGTTTCTTGCAAGGTTTCTTTTTTCTTTCATGTGTGGCTGTGGCAGCTACAGTTAGAAACAGATTAATTTTCAGATATATCTGATAAATTATTAGATTGTTTTGCACATTTCTTTTTCTAGTTGCTTATGTCTTTTTCAGAAACTGACTTGTTTTCTAGAGAAGAGGTTGATGATGATGCAGATTCTTAATCAGACTCTAAACCTAATTCATTTTTCAAACTGACTTTGGATTTCAAATCTTTCATTTGTTGCAAATCATCAAGATGTTATTTGTCATGCAGTGAACTTAAAGCAGCTTCATTTTTGTCCTTCTCAGTTTTTTCTTAGCTCAGCCTTTGCTTCTTCAGTTGTTTCCTTAGCTGTTCTTTCTGAAGCTCCTTCCTGGCTTTCTTCTTTCTATGCACTTTTGCTAACTCCTTTAACATCTTCAGTTCCTTGTCATCACTGTTAACTGCACCTTGCATCTGATTGACTGAGCTAGTCAACACTCTAGCAACTATATTTCTGATAGATTTTGATCAAACTGGTTAGATAGTCTTATATTATGTACAAAAATCTGTACAATCCTAAAGACATAAAACCATAACATATAAGTCACTTGAGCAGTATGAAGAAAACAAATTTCTGGAAGATCTCTGTAATGTTCCTTGGAGTATAGTATCTATGTTTGACAAAGTGGATGATACTCTTGATATATAGACCAAAGTTTTATGCAAGTGGTAGATAATTATGTACCTTTGAAAACATGTTGAGTGAAAAGGACTTTCATCTTGATTGGTTAACACCTGATGTTCTAGACACTATGAAAACTCATGATTATTTTAAATCTGTAGGTCATCAAGCACATTACAAAACGTGGAGAAATAAAGTAACCAAACTGATCAATGGTGCAAGTCAAAATTTCTTTCACTCAGTCCTACAGAATAACTGCAAACAGAATTGTATATGGACAGTTTTGAACAAACAAGGTACAGGTGAACATTTCAAAAGTTCATCCAAGTCCAACAGTTTAACCAGGAAGGTCATATTATTGATGAGAATTGTGAGATAACAAACACATTTTAAAAAATTGTGGTCTGTATAACTTTCAAAATTAGGGAACCCATTATAAACTCCAATCATGATGAACTAAGACATTTCTGTTCAGAAAAAAATTCCAGCCAATGCAGAATTTTCAATCTCTATCAAATGAAAAAGTTCTAAAATTCTTGCAGTCTGTTGAGGCAAGAAAAGCAACAGGCCTAGGTAATATTGGACCATGTCTCCTGAGGGCTGCTACAAATATAATATCTGATAGCATAACTTACATATGTAATCTAATTAGATCTACCTCATTATTTCCCCAAGACATGGAAATTGGCAAATGTTACCCCCATTCACAAGTCAGGCAGCAAAGATGTCAAAAACTCTGGACCCATATCTATCCTGCCAACTCTGTCCAATCTTCTTGAAAACATGTTCATAACAGTTTTATTATGTACTTATCAACCTAGCTTCATACACCAGAATCAATCAGGTTCAGAGAAACCACTCCTGTGAGACAGCCTTGATCTCCATGATACAGTAGATACATGGATTACTGCCTTAGATTAAGGAAAATTAGTTGGATCCATACTAGTTGATCGTAGTAAAGCTTTTGACCTTGTTGATCATGATATTATCATCAGTAAATTGAACATTTATCAATGTGATGATTCCACAATTGATTAGTTACAATATAATAGACAATACAGTGTCAAAATAAATGGCAGCTTTTCTAAAGAAGAACCAATTGCATGAGGAGTACCACAGGGATGAATGCTGGGTCCACTCCTATTTCTCTTTTTCATATGGTAAATAATCTGCCTCAGAAAAAATAGGCAACGCTGTTTCATCTAATGACCTATATGCAGATGTCACCACTCTATCAGATTTCAAATACTTGAAATCAGACCTAGATGTGTCCCATCAGATAGCCTTACTTAGATTAAATTCCTGGTTTAAATAAAATGGCATGAAAGTAAACACAGATAAGACTAAAGTAGTAATGATTAATAACCAGCAAAAGAGAGCTAAACTGGAAAATAACATTTGGAGTCTCAAGTTGAAGGTTACTTGTGGCAAAATTCTTGGGGTGATGGTTTACAACAATTTGCAATGGATTGAACATATTCAGGTCATGTCATTAAGTCAGTTCATGTCTGTGGTTATTAAACAAGATAAGGCCATATCTATCAAACAAACATATGTTCATATATTACAAAATCTATATATATATACAACCATACCTAGACTAGTCTAATGTTAATTGAGGAAATACTTCTGAGAAGAAGTTTTGCATATTGTTCCACTTACAAAAAAGGAGCTTGCAAACTCGTCTTAGATAATATTGACAACATCCTAAATGTAGTGAATGACATTAAAATGTTAACAGTAAATGAATGAATATGTTTGAGAAATATGGCCCCATTCTCTCTAAAGGAACTATTTAATGCAAGAAGACACAGCAACACTCCCAATTTAAGATCAATTTCAGCTAACATCTTTCCATTCCAAAACTCTTTAAGAAAAGTTTTCAATATTTGGGGCTACTAATCTGGAACAGAATCCCAAAGGAAATTAGAGAAAGTGCAAGCACATATAAATTTCATTATAATCTAATTTGCTGGATGAAATTTGGAACATGTTTAATTTGACAAAGACTAGAAATAATTTTTAACTTCAGAGTGTCATTTCTCTTTCTCTTCGACTTTGTTGCCTTACTATTTTAATACTGTAATACCTCATTAGAGCATGTTCGTATAACATTTCTATTTATTCAGTTCATATATGTATCTAAATTCAGCTTACTATTACTTGGGGGTGGGTTACTTTTTTTTTTCCCTTTAGAAAGAATTAAGATTTGCATGTTCTTTTCTTTTGTGTGTTTGCAACTATGTAGTATGTATGTAAATCAGCAAATAGCAGAGGATTACAAGGAGGATTAGTTCCATGCAATTTGTCATGATACTCTTTAAATAAAGGTATTATTATTATTAAGATATGGGACGAGTTTGATTATGAGCAAGATCTACATATATAAGTGAGATAGTCTTGTATCTGATTGGCTAAGCTTGTTACCACTCTGAAGACCATATTTCAATTGGATTTTGCTCCTGCCTTGCAAATAAGCTTATATTGTGATTGTTATATTCAGGTTCTCTAACATGTAAGATCTGTACATATTAATGAAATGCATTTTGCTTGTTGCATCTTTAAATCTTGATACAATATTTCTCATCTAATTTCTGTATAACTTGGTAAATGGGTTTATCTACAGTTGAGTTGCCAACGGCGTGCCTGCTGGGATGTGGTGGTGATTTGTAGGTACATGTATTTACTTTTCCACTGCTGAGCATTATGATGGAGTGAGCATGGAGGGGATTAAGTCTCCCACTGTGAAGCATGGAGAAATCACATGAGCTTTACTGTATCAACAAGATCTTGGATGATAAGCAAGAGACTATACATATTAATTATGTCTTTATCTTCAGAAATAATTTTTAGCTATACTGGTCATAAAACAGCTTATGGGATGGTCTTTCATCTATCTGTCCATTAGCACAAGTTTGTTATTGCTACTTCTCCTAAACTACTTGGAGGATTGCCATTAAACTGTATGCACATTCATCCCATGGTCTAGTTGGTCCTAAATGAAAATGGTGCTGCTCAGACATCCAATATGGCTGCTACAGCAGCCATCTTGAAAATCTTATCACTACTCCTCCCGAATGGATGCTCATATCAACATGGGGTTTTCACTACAAGACTTTTTATGATGTCTTGTTGGTTCTAAATGAAAATGATGCAAATTGACCCACAATATGGCCACCATGGTGGCTATTTTGAAAATCTTGTTACTACTCTTCTTAAATGGAAAGTTATTTTGACATGGGGTTTTCATTAGAAGAGTTATTATGGTGTCTAGTTGGTCCTAAATGAAAATGATGTAAATTGACCTACAATATGGCCACTTATTTTCATCTCTGCTCCTCCCATATGGATGACTATAACAACATGGGGTTTTCACCAGTAGACTTCTTAAGATACATAGTTGGTCCTAAATGAAAATGGTGCCAGTTGTACATCTAATATGGCTGGCACAATGGCTGTCTTGAAAATCTTGCTGTCACTACTCCCCCTGATTGGATGGTCATGTTGACATGGGTTTTTGCCAAAAACTTCTGATGATGTCTAAAATTTGTCCTAAATGAAAATGGTGCCAATCTGACATCCAATATGACCACCACAGCAGCCAATTTGAAAATCTTGTTATTGCTGAAGAATATTGGAGATGGTTTCAACATTCAGCAGTTAAAAGGAAGAAATGGTCCTATCTTGAATTCCTGGAATTTCTTTTCAACCAGTAGAGCATCAGTCCCTTTGAGGGACTCATATTATCAGGATATTGTGAAAAGAGTAAAATCACCATGGTATGAAGTTTGAGAGTTTATATAGATTATTTTCTTACAATGCTACGTAAGCCTGCTTAGTGAAATGGTCCACAGGCTTGGGCCTCTTGTTTTAAGGGCAACCTCCAATAGAAAAGAATTAAAATTATACAGAAAAAAAAGTAGGTTCACAACCTTCCTCTTCAGAAAAATCCAAAAAGTGCATGCCATCCTCCCACAGGTAGATTTAAATGGAATAACCCTGAAATTTGTGAGTCATTACACTGTTTGTAGAGCTGCAATATTTTGGACTGCATTACTAGGACAACCTTTCTCACAAGTTTAGCATTTGTAGGTGTGTTTTATGGGTATAGTTCACAGTGTAGTTTTATTTTCAAGGAAATGACATCCTTTCCCTGTGTATATTTTGTCAATAGTGAGTCAGAACTTAAGAATTTAGCATGTGATGTATTAAAAGTCAACAGTAATTCTACTCCTGGTTTACTTGAATGCTCAATATGCACTGTTATTTCTATCAACTTTTATTTACTAATTACTTTCAGGTATGGCAGACAAACATTCATTCATGGAGGAATTTTCACTCCAGGAATATGCCAGGGAGCAGAGGCAGATTCATCGAGCTGTCTTGGAAAAACAGAGGGACGAAGGAACATTAATGGAAGGGTTGGAGCAGAAGCTTGCAGAGATGGAGGAAGAGGATTTGAATTCAGATGATAGTGACTGGGAGATGGATGAAATTGATGATTACTATTTTCTTCAGCCAGTTCCTATTCGACAACGACGCACTATGCTGCGATCAGCTGGCATTAAAAAGATAGATGGGAATGAAAAGGATGAATGTAAGCAAATTCGAAGCTCTCGTGAATTGTGTGGCTGTGATTGTAAATTGTATTGTGAACCAGGCACATGTGCATGTAGCCTAGCAGGTATAAAATGTCAAGTGGACCGAATGTCATTCCCATGTGGCTGTACTAAAGATGGCTGTGCTAATATACAGGGTCGTATTGAATTTAACCCTATTCGAGTGAGGACTCATTTCATTCACACATTGATGAGGATAGAGTTGGAAAAGAAAGAAGTGTCCTCTCCAAAAAAGGAAATCAACAAGAGTGATTCTGAAGGAGATGTGGGGAGGACTGGGGATGATAGAGATTTTGTTGATTTGTCTCACTTTAACAGCAATGAGAGGGGCTCATGCCGGGACTGTCAGGCATCAGAAATGTGTCACGCTATGATGCAGGAGGTACAGTTTGCAACCATGGAGGCAGAGCAGCAGCGCACGTCATCTTTCATGACCAATACTTACAATGCACAGTATAAGGTCCCATCCACAACCAGCAATCTACAGAACTGTCCCTCAGACCTGCCTACCACCTCAGTGCCACAAATGATGTACAACAACACAGAGGAAGAGTGCTATGTGGATAATACCATCTCCCTCTTTGATTATAAACATGAGGAGAGTTCGTATTCAGAGAGCAGTGATTGCTCAAGTGAAGGACCAACACCCATTGTGGGTCAGGTATCCAGTTATGAAAAATCATATCAGGACCTGGGAAATTTCCCCACTATAAGTAACAATTCAGGTACAGAGTTATTGAACAAACCAAACGACGGTTTTATGCTTGAGAATGGGATGGTTCAAAAGTATTCATCACCCATAGGGGCTGATAGTAATGTTTACAAACTTCAACCTATATCATCAATGTTAAACTCTGTACACAGTCAAAATGCAGAGTGGAATATAATGAATTCCAAACGATTCACACAATCAGATCAGCTGCCATTTGATGACACCACATCCTTTGGTTGTAGTTACACTACCATGACTAATACTACATCCGATCAAATTGCAGAAACTTGCCCAGCAATTTCATCCCACATGAACAAGCTATTGAGTGACCAATTCAATAATAAAGAAGAGGAGATAACTCCAGGAGTAGAATTCACCAGTAGTTGTGATGCAACACCAACAAATTTGTCACCCGACCATTTGGGACTGGACACAGTTCCATTTGATTACTTGGATGATGGGAACAATCATAACAAATCCATACCACAGTTAGATGCCAATAATAGTAATAGTGAATCTCATGGAATATTGACCCCGTCTGCATTTGGTGACACAAGTGAGCCCATGGGAGCACTGGCTCACTCCCTTATTAGTGGATATATGTCACCTATATACAATAGGGATGGAATTATGCCGAAAAAGTACAGCATTTCACTGCAAGATGCAGGGAACCATTCTGCAAGAAGAGACAATGTCATCAGTAAATTGAAAACCATTGACTCGTCAGACAGTTCAAATTTTGGAGAAATCATCAAAGAATCTATTGTTGAAACTGTCTCAGCCTAGATAATATTTGAAGAAGAAAAAAATTTGTTCATTATTCTCATCAAAATGTTTTTTTATATGCCTGCTATAAGGCGGAGCATATTATGTTGTGTTGTCCATCCTTCTGCTCATCTGTCAGTTACCAATATCATATACACACAATAACTTGAGTTGTCCACCATCTACAGCTACCGAACTATGTGGATGGCACTTGGGCTAAGGAAGAACCCTATCAGTTTTGGGGTCAAAAGCTCAAAGGTCAAGGTTACTGATTGAAAGAAGAAAAGTGGTTTCTGCACAATATCATCCTATTGATTAATAGTTTCCACACAATAGCTTGAGTTTTCCACCATCTGCAGTTACCAGATTTTGTGGATGGTTTGCACTTGGGGTAAGGAAGAAGCTTATCGATTCTGGGGTCCAAAGGTCAAGGTCATTGTGACTGAAAGAAGAAAAATGGATTCTGCACAATTATTTGAGTTCTCCACCATAAACAGTTGCCAAACTTTGTGGATGGTTTGCACTTATGGTTGGCAGAACTTTGTTAATTTTGGGATCAAAGGTCAAGGTCATTGTGAATGGAAGAATAAAAATGGTTTCTGCACAATAACATAGTTTTACATCACATATCTAGACCAAACTTTGTAGATGGTTTGCATATGGGGTAAGGAAATAACTATTGATTTTCGGGTCAAATGGTCAAGATCACTGTAGCTGCAAGAAGAAAAATGGTTTTTGCATGATAACTTTACTTCTTGACAAAAGTTTGTGGATGACTTACACTTAATGTATTGAAGAGGCCTATTGGTTCTGGAGTTGGAAGGCCAAACTTTACGGATGACTTGCAAATAGGGTAAGAAAGGAACCTATATTCTACAGCCTTAAGGTCTAAGGTCATTGACAAGTGTAATACAGTAATTGTTGATGCACATTAGGTGTAGTTCAAGACCCCACACCTTGACCATAGGTCGAGGTCATTGGTCAGTAATCTCCAGAGTCAACCATTTCATATGCCTACATAAAGGACTATTAAACACTGGGCATGTATATAATGTGCTGTTTTTCAAAGGTCACAAATTTCCAGAGAACAGTTTTTTTCATTATACATATAAGCCATCCCTCTTTAAATGAAATCTGTCAAAATGTTATCAATGTCACTTTGCTTACCAGTTAAGGTTGCAATGTTTACCACAGTTTATAAACATTTACATGGTAAACAATAACCAAAACAATGCCATTTAATCTAACCAGTTTGAAAGTGAACCTATCCCCAAATCTTCATGTTAGGCTTACAGATGACAGCTGTTTATATGAAAGCCACTAATAATTTGCATGCCATACCTCAATCAACTTGCTATACATCTTTTACCTATTATTATGGCAGAATTCAGTTTGTAAGATATGAATTTTGTTGAATATATCTTACAATTTAGGTAGAACATCCTAGGATGATCATGATATAGTTGCATACTGCTTCATATATGTACATGATGAAAAAATCGATAATGCAACCAGATGTACTGCCTGGACATGAACATAGGATGCTTTTGGAGGGTCTGCAATGACTAAGATACTGTGCATTGGCTTATAAACTTGAAACAGTGTTTCCTTAAAATAAAATATTACTCATCAAAGGTTCTGTTAAAGAATTATGTTTTTCAAAGGTAAATAATGTATTTTTTAAAGAAGTTTTTGCCAGCAAGATCAGTAAATCAGTCTGTTGTGTAATATGTGGCACAACCAGTTGTCATGAGATTCAGCTTCCTAGCAGTGTCACATTCTGTGTGACAATTATCCATGCTTTAAGAAAAGAATTAACAGAAAAATCCCACTATACAGTCTTCTTAAGCAGAGATGTGGAAATATATAATTGGAACAGGTACGTCCCACGTCAGTGACAGCCACATGCATTTTCATTTACATGGTTACTGACTTTGTAAATGTTTACATGTTTACAGGTATTAAACTACTGGTAAGCTTAGCCATTTACACGTAAATGTTGCAGTCTTACAGTCAGTGTCACTTTGCTATTCCTGGTTTTTATTCAGTACCAGCAAAACTTCGCCATAATAGGTGCCTACACTAATCTGTTGTTTTATTGTGATAATTGTAATGAAACTTTAATGAACCCATTATTTAAAAGGACACCTAAAAGATTTTAATGAGCCCAGTATTTAAAAGGACACCTCAAAAATGTGTCGTTATCTTAGTCATTAAAATTAATCTGAATGCTGAAATAAATTGTAATGGAAGATTTCAAGCTGAATGATTATTGTTGGAATCTAGTCATAGGTTAGAAAACTCCAAGCATATAAATGTACAAAATAATGCAATCTGTATCAAGCATTCTTAACATCCAACAACTAGACATAACGGAATATCTTCATCTAGTGAAAGTCAGCAAATTCTGTCGGGTTTCCTAAAAGTTTTCTGCAAGTATTGCAGTGAGAGTTGTATATTGATTATTGGTGGCATCTCAAAACAGATTTCCATTTGAATATATAGAAATACATTTTCTATGCAGAATGCCTATGTAGTTACTTTTAGAGTGTAAGTTGAACTTCTTTGATTAATTTTGAGAGAATATGGACTAAGTTTTGCAATCTGGAACAACAGATCTTTTACATTTAATTGCTGTTGAGCAAAAGCAAATCAGATTACAAAGGTATTTGTCCATATCTTTTGAGAAGAAATCAGTTTAAGAACAGTTTGTACTGTAAAAGTACATGATTTGTGGTATTATATAGGGATAATACCTGGTTTACCAGAGCACAAGAGCAGTGTTGCACATTGGGCATGGACTCTCAGGTTTCCTGCAATGTTTTGTACAATGTCCCCCAAATCTTGATCCTGGGTGCACTTTTTTGTCAGAAAAAAGTAGAAAAATACACCTGCAACTTTTCATTAGTGGATGTCCATCCATGTCTCTGTTGGTGCTAGCAATGGCCAAAGTTGCAAAAGGTGATAGAAACTGTAAGATGGCAATGAATATCTATTTTTTAAAAATGTATCTGGCAATGAAAACATTTAAGGTTTGTAGTAGTAGGCCAAGTTGCAGTGTGAAGTGTTTGACAGCTGTTAGTGTAACATATTTTCAAGGTTAAAGTCACTCCTACAGTGAGGAAGGTTTCATTTATTTTGAGGTTGAAATAATGACAAAAGAGACTAAATGTATGCAAAGATGCAATTTATCATTTAATTAATGATTTGTAAGTTTTGGAAAGAAAAGTAATTCAAAAACATTTTTTATAATATATGCTAGTAGATAATGGCTGTACACTAAAGGCAAATGAGAGCAAGATCCGGAATGGATAATTCCATGGTGCAGCGAATTTCAGGTTAACCAGATATTCAAACAAGTTTACATTTTCATAAGTTACTTGATAAACACATCATAAAGCTTTTATGGCAATAATGTAAGTGTCCAAGGAAAATATAGTACAGTGCAGACCATAAAAGTTAAGGTGGCAAAACTGTCAAAGCAATTATGATTCTCTCATTTTAAAGCACTATTAGTGCATTATGTACTATTATTTTCATTTGTCCCTTTAACATGTTGTGTGTCCCTCAGATTTGGAGGATGGGGGACACTGTTCTCTGCCTTTGGGATCCTATGTGCAACACTGCAAGAGAATAGTTTGAGCCCAAGGATTCAAAGTCTTTATGAGTCCTCAGACAAAAAATGTGCAACTCATGTACTATACCATTATTCTTACAAAACCAAGTATATAAATCATGCAACAAATACCTACAAAAAGGAGGTTTACCATACCTGCAATTATTGTGTTGCTATATCTTGTCCTAGTACTGGTTCCCAGTCCAATGTGAATATTTCCTCCTACAATTAGTAATATTGGAGGTCCAGAACAAAAAGTAACCTGATCTCAGTCTGATTCCTTCATTCTTTATGTCATTTCAAATATCATTTCATCTCCTTGGACTTTGTGTAGTTCTCATGTGTCTCTGGGTGCTCTGTGTTTTTCATTCTCTAAGCAGTTATTTGGCATATTTACCATCAATCATATACATGTAATTAATACTAATTAATTGTAATTAAATAATTAATATTTTCACCTCAGTCCTTGCATAATTTTCATTTATCTGTGTCTATTTTCTGAAAATTTTAGGTATTTTAGCTCTATTCCTCCTAAACTACTTGGAGGATTGCCATGAAACTTTACACACACATTCATCCCATGCTCTAGTTGTCCTAAATGAAAACTGTGCTGCTCAGACATCCAATATGACCATCACAGCAGCCATCTTGGCTTAATCACTCTTCAATGGATGATTTCATGACATCTGCATCCAGGCAGTCTCACTCCACCTTCTCTTCATTCTAGCTTTGATAAATGTCACACCAGAACAAAAGCATTTATGTACTAGGTCCAATTATGTCAGCCCAACAAGTTGTCAAGCCACCTTGCAGTCAGCAGTAGAGCACCCTTCTACATCAAATGGGGAAGGGGGAGGGGGGTAAAGTAATCTTAGTTATGTAATACTGCTATTATTACCAAATTCCCTCTTCCCATCCCACTCTGATGTCCTTCAGTCTTGGTACAAGTCAAAGAAGGGAGATATTCTGAATGATGGAAATAACTAAGAAATCATACTGGGATCATGTTTTTATGTTGTTGTTGTTCTAAACCTCCAATTAAGAATTGGAGGAGGGAATATTCATCTTGAACTGGGGACTAGCACCTGGAAAAGAGACTACAAGGCAATAATAGCAGGTAAGTATTACATAATTCAAATTAGTTTTAATACATTTTTCAGCATGATTTACTCTGTCATTGTAATCATGCTTCTAGAAGTATTTACAAATTTGCTGATCATATTTTTATTGTCCCCAACCTTTTCTGCATAGTATCTGCATTTCCATCCATCCAGCCATCACACTTGTGTTTCTGCACAATACCTTTTAAACCGTTTGAGATTAAGGGATGAAACTTTATGTATTCACTAGAAGGTGTGTCACATATCATATTGGGAGTGTCATCTTCAAGGTCAAAGTCATGGCTAAATTATATAAGTTTTTGTTGGGGGTAATAATGTAAATGTTTAGGTTATGGCTCAGTATTTTACATTTTCCATCACACTTTTGCTTCTGCTCTATAACTTTAAAGCCATTGAGATTAAGGGATGAAACTTGGTGTACTTGTACATCATCACTACAAGGTGTGTTGATTTCAACATTAGGAGTCCTATCTTCAAGGTCAAGGTCATGGCTCAATATTTTATGTTTTCCATCACACTTTTCCACTTTATAACTTTGAGAGCTGTTTAAGATTAGGGGATGCGACATGGTGTACACATATGTCATCATTATCATGTGTTTTGTACCACATTGGGGGTTTAGAACCATTTGAAAAGTGTGTCATATACCACACTGTGGTTCCTTTACACAAGGTCAAGCTCACGTCAATATTTTAGGTTTCAGTTAAATTTGCTCTTTTGTTTTTTGACTTAACAGCTGTTTAAGATCAATGGATGAAGCTTGTATACTTATATATTGTCACTTGAAGATGTGTTGCATTGCATGTTTGAGGTCTTATCCTGAAGGTCAGAGTCGCATTTAAATATTCTAAGGTTTCTTTTGTTTCTGCTTTATATCAAAAGCTGTTGGAGGCACAGAAATGAACCATGGTACAGTTTTGCTTCTCAGTTTGATGGCATCTCATGTATCACAGTCAAGATTTGATGTGCAGAGTAAAGGTCCCTGATTTTTTTTTTTTTTTTAAATGTATCCCTTTTCTGCACTGTTCCTCTAATGCTCTTTACGATAAGGCAATGAAACTTGATTACTTTCAATGTCTGCCCAACAACTTTACAGCTGTGTCTTAAAGGTCATAGTCAGATTTCATTATTGTGAACTTTGGTGACCTCAGGTGGCAAACATTCGCTAAATTTGCTTGTCTAGTCTTGCCTTCTAAAAGCTGAAGATCTATTCATTTTTTCTCTTTCTCTTCTAATTCTAAGATGTGCATTTGCTTCAGCTCATTGGCTCAGTGCAATAGTTTACTGCTGTTAACTTTTCCTTTACATTAATTGCTCTTACCTCTGTTTGTGAAGAATTCTTATTTACATAGCTACACAAGCTTCCTTAGATCTGCTGTTTATGTTATTTCCTTTACAATTTGATATACATTGTCAGTTCATGTTGTTAAAGTCAAATTGATTATTCCAATCTTTCAGTGCTCTTGCACTAAATTTAGCTGTATCTGTATTGCCAATCAGGAAATTGGATGCCAAAATTGTACACAAAAACAGGGATGTATTTATGTTTCAGAATAAAATATGTATCAATATTGTTTTTGAATGTCTCAGAATTGTCTGAATTCATATTTGTATAATATATTTTAAGAAGATTCTTATTTCAAATGGCTCTGTAGTTCTTGATGATGTGGTCTCATGATAAGATATGAATTTATAAAAAAAATTGTCAGGTTTATCCAAGAAACAAAAAAAAATTATGTGCACCAGAATCTCTGCTCAGGATATGACAAACTTGAATTAATCTTTATGTGAATGACAATTCATTCTTATAACACAGAGGTTTGCTGCATTTATATTTTATCATGAAGGTGAAAAAGTGCATATGCTGTAATTAGGGTATCGCATTTGTCTTATTCCACAATTTAAAAAAAAAGAATACTTATCTCTATTGACCCATGTATAAATCACATCAAATTTCAAACAGTGAAGACTCAGATGTACCATCAAATAAACTGATGACATGAAATCATGCTGGTAATTAGAACAAATAGCATAGTCTTGCTCATTCATTATGTGTCATGTAGATAGAGTACCCATAGCATACAAGATCCAAAGGAAGCCAGTAAGAGAGGTTTGTGTTCAAGAATCTCTGCTCTGCCTTTTTTGTCAAGAAATGCCAAACTAGAATTAATCAGCATGTTGTTGACAATTTAGTCTTCCTCATATGGCATATATTTTTTGGCATGAAGGTGAAATGCATTAATCAGGGTGTTGTAAGGATCCACAATATAATGAAAGTGTAATATGTGTATTTACCCATGCATAACATGGATCTCATCATAAACAGAAAAGCCAATCTGCTGACTAGTGCAACACCTATGGGTCAGGGTCATCATACTGGCCTATAGATTCACAGTTATGCTTTGTACAATAGCCAATATGGTATAACATCCATCACATTACATTAAAAGATCCTTCACTACCACAGGGGACAAAAAATCGGTCACTTTTAAAGCATGTTCAGGAAGCCCTACAATTTGTATTTATTTCCAAGATGCGAATCTTTTGCAAATTAAGAAAAAAATAAGCTTGCAAAATACAATATCTGCTTGAAATTTATCAAACCAATACTTTTCCACTGTAAAATGTCTGATTTTTTATGGATCAGTTATGTGGACAGAAAACACTGTAATACCATAAGAAAAAGACATGAAACTAGTCTCAGTTTGATAGGAATGGCAACATCCTGATGAGTGGTTATGGCATGTGTGAATAAACCATTCTTGTCAAACCTGTGGGAAAGATTTTCTTTTCTAAGCAAGGGAAATTTATCTGAATTATTGAGAACCAATGTATTCAGTGTTTTGGAGTCGCCCTGTTTCAAGAATACAGATACAATTTCTATACATGAAAATAACATATAAATATTTATAGGTAGTATTAGATGGCATATTTTGTAGCTGCTAAAAAATTGTAAGAGTACAAATTTTCTGCTTGCATTTTATTACATAAACTGGCATTTGCAGTATGCAAGTATTAAATTTGGGCTCACAGTGATGCAGTTGTAGCTTTTGTTAATTTTTTACATTATAAATCATCTAAAAAAATAAAATTAAAAAAAATAGCTGCAAAATTAGTATCAAAATTGCAGCAGAAAAACTCATAGTTATCAATTTTAGTTTTTAGCTCGCCTGCCCATAAGACCAAGTAAATTTATGGCATGACCCTGTGTTCATCGTGCATCATGTGCATGCATTGTCCTGTCCATTTACAATTGCTTGTTAAAACACCAGAGCCCATATTTCTGATACAATTTCAATCAAAGTTAGAATATGGGTTTATATCATCAAAATCTTGGATGAGTTTGATAATGAGCGAGATCCATGCATATTAATGGTGTGATCTTGCTTTGGATTGGCTAACATTGTTGCCACTCTGGAGGCCATATTTTTGAATTGATTTTTATAAAAAATATATGCTTAGATCATTAAGATCTCTGACCGAACTTGAGCAAGATCCACATATATTAAGGAGGTGATCTTGTAACTGTTTGGCTGACCTCCTACCCATATTTCTGATCTGATTTTTATCAAACTTGAAATATGGGCTTATCATGATGATCTTGGATGGGTTCGATAATGAGGGAGATCCACGCATTAGTACACATGGATCTCATTATTGCAGCTGATGGCTGAGCTTGTTACCCTTCTCGATGCCAGATTTCTGATCCAGTTTTAATCAAAATTGGAATATAGGCTTGTATCATAAAGATCTTGGACAACACACATTAATGAAATGATCTTCTATCTGATTGGCTGCACTTCTTGCCACTCTGTAAAGCATATATTTGGTCTGATTTTTATCACATTTGAAATATGGGCATATATCATCAGGGTCTTGGATTGGTTCAATAATGAGTGATATCCAAGGACATTAATGATGTAATCTTGCATCTGATTGGTTGAGACTGTTCACATGCTGGGAACCATATTTATGATCAGAGTTTGATCAAACTTGGAATATATGCTAATATCATCAAGAATTTCATCTGTTTCAATAATGAGGAAGATCTATGAATATTCATGAGGTGAACTTGCATGTGATTGGCTGAGCTCATTACCACTCTGGAATTCATAATTCTGATCCAGTTTTGATCAAAATTGGAATGTGGGCTTATATCAAGAACATATGCAATTTTGAATGCAAGCAGGATCAATGCATATTAATGAGGGAATCTTGGACCTGATTGGATGAGCTTGTTAGCACTCTTCAACCCATATTTTTCATCTGTTGGGCTTATTATCATCAAGATCATGGATGACTTCGATTAACTTATTAACCCCTGGTGCCATGTTTATGCGTCATGAGGTTGTACATCATTTAAGATACACTAAAGTGGATGGTATTGCAGGAAAGTAGACAGATGTAGCTATACAATGATACCAAATAATGTTGACTTTCTACTCGCATTAAAAAATACAGCAGAAAAAAACTTTATTTTTGAGACCCAATTTTTTTTAATTCGAAAATTGCCAGTTTTGGAACCGGACTTTGTGTCTGAATTTTATACTTTTTGGCCTTAGATCTAAAGCAGACTGGTCCAAACTGCACACAGACAGATGAACATTTGCAAAAAGTAGGATAAGTTTGAGATTTGGAGTAAATAGGGGCCAGGACAAAAAATCGGGCGTCCAATACGAAGAAAAAAAAAGTCCAGCTTTTACACTCCTGCACATGCGCTAGCGTAATAGTCAATGAAAAACAACTTTTTTTATACACCTAAACATCCAGCTAAACGAAAAACTCTAAAGCAGATGTGTTTGGCTGCATTCAGAAGTAACCCCTAAAATGCATTTCCTACCCCCATTTCAGATGAAAATGAAAAGAATCTCCAGGGGTTAATGAGTTGAGAGCAAGAGACTGCATGTTAACTGTAAGGCCAAGTAAGCTTATGGTATGTCCCTACATCCATCATCTGTCAATCAACAGTTGCTTGTTACCACTCTGGAATCCACATTTCTGATTCAGTTTTAGTCACTTGGAATATTGGCTTATATCATCAAAATTTTGGACTAGTTTAATAATGAGTGAGATCCATCCATATTAATGAAGTGATCTCACATCTGATTGTCTGACCTTGTTACCATTGTTGAGGTCATATTTCTGATGCAACTTGGAATATATGCCTTGTATCATCAAGATTTTTGACAAGCTCAAATATGAGCGAGACACAGACCTGCCAACCTTTAAGTTTTGACTGCAAGTCTTACTGAAATGACACTTAAATTACAGACTTTAAGAATAATTGTAAAACTTGAAAAAATATGGTCGTTGCAGTCAGATTGGAATACTGGCTTGTCTGAATTTGGTCCAGATCCAGGTTTTCATATTAGATTCAGCAAAGATGGTCAAGGAACCAGACTAACTCTACAAAACTACATCAGACACTTTAGTCTGCCCATGTTTTTCGTGCATAACGCCTGCATGATCAAGCTTTTGCTTATAGCATTATCTAAAAATCAGATTCTTAAAAAGTTCAAACAGTCGGCACAGAAGGACAAAAACAGATTGGCTGAGCTTGTTTCCACTCAGGAAGCCATAATTCTGATCCAATTTTGATCAGACTTGCAGTATCGGCTGGTGTCTTCGAGATCTTGGATGAGTTGGATAATGAGCAAGATTCATGCCTATTAATGAGATGATCTTGCATCTGATTGACTGAGCTTATTATCACTCGGGAAGTCATATTTTTTATCTGATTTTGATCAAACTTCAAGTATAGGCTTATAAGATCAAGATATCGCCCAAGTTCAGCAATGTGCAAGGTGATCTTGCATGTGATTGACTAAGTTATTTTACCACTCTAGAGACTGTATTTCAGATCCAATTTTGATCAAACTTGGTAAACATGTTAAATCATTAAGATCTTGGAGGAGTACATTTATGAGCAATATCCGTGCATGTTAATGAGATGAGTTGCATCTGAGTAGTTAAGCTTGTCAACACTTTAGTGACTCTATTTTCTGATCATATTTTTATCAAACTTGGTAAATAGGTTTATATCATCAAGATATATAATGTGCTTTATTATGATCAAGATCTCTGCATATTAATGAGGTGGACTTGCATATGATTGGCTGAGCTTCTTTCAATTTTAGAGACTATTTTGTACCCAATTTTAATCAAACATGGTAAATAGGCCAATATCATCAAGATGTTGGATGATTTTTATTATGAGCGAGACCTATGCATATTTATGAGGTGATCTTGCATCTGATTAGCTGAGATGTTTTTACCATTATAGAGACTGATCTTTGATAGGGTTTTGATTGAACATGGTAAATAGGCCTATGTCATCAAGATCTTGGTCGAGTAGACTTGTGAGTGAAATTCATGCATATTAATGGCATTATCTTGCTTCTGATTGGCTGAGCTTGTCAACAATAGCAACTATATTTCTGATCAGATTTTGATCACACTTGTTAAATAGTCGTATATTATGAAGATGTGGAAGAGTGTGATTTTGAGCAAGATCTATGCATAATAAAGAGGTAATCTTGTATCTGATTCGCTAAGCTTGTTAACACTCTAGAGACTGAATTCCATTTGGATTTTGCTCCACCTTCATAAAAAAGCTTATATTATCATTGTCATGGAAATGTTCTATAATAAGCGAGATCTACATATATTAATGAGATGCCTTGTATATGATTGGCTGAGCTTGTTACGTTTCTAGATCTTGATACTATATTTCTCCTCCAGTTTCTTTAAAATGTGGTAAAAAGGTTTATATCGTCAAGATCTTTGATGACTTACTGGTAAGTTATAATCGGTAGACTATGTATGTTAATTGCACCTTTATCTTTAGACATTTTTTTCATCCATTTATGATCAAATAGATAAAATCAACACAAAATAAAGTTTGGGAGATAGTTTACATGGGCTGTGTTCTTACATAAGCCTGCTTAGAGAAATGGTCAACTGTTAAGTTATGTAAGCCAGGTGAGTGATATCAACCCTGCTTGGGCCATTTATATTCCTTACCCACTTATGAATTTTCTTAATACTTGGGTTGAATCATTATGAAGCTAAGGCAGTTCATTCTTCTGTTGTATTTTGGATGGTGTTACTGTTTCTAAGTTAAAAAGTATACTTTTATTCTCAACCTAACTATCACACGAGTTATTCTTGTGTGGAAAAAATTAATTAAAATTATAGTGTGTTCTTACATGTATTTGCAAATGGAGTATCATTCACTATTACATCAGAGATTTGTCACTTGCCATGTACACTGGGCAGACCTACCCAAGAACAACCTCAGTGATTACACCTCAGTCTCAATGTTGCTGTTATAGGCTTCTATCATCTCATGCCCAGTAATGTAGGCAGGATATCCCTCCAAATTCTTGCATGATGTTTCAATAGAAAATTTGATAAAAGTACTTAAATTACCAAAGAGTTGAATGAATGAAGAAAAATATTTTTCTCTGAGTAACCAAGCAAAGAAAAATGGAATGCTTGTCTCTTTTTTTTTGGTTGTATTTGACAGTGTTGTAAGGTGTACTAAGGGAAAGATTAAACAGTATGTTGTAAAGACCTCCATATCTTTTGTGAGAGCAGCATCATGGAGAAAGATGGAAATGGGTTTCAAATTATACTGCAATATTAAATTGTTAGATTGCTGTACCAAACATGCTTATAATTTTACTTCATATGTGTATTAAAACCTTGTTTTCATGTATTTTGTTTTCACACTGCAAAAATGAATGAGTTTTTCTTGTTGAAATTTGTAAAGCTTTTGTCATTGTTAGTTTTGATAATAATTTGTTTATTGCCAGAATAGACTTGCTCTTGTTTATATTTCTATCGCCAGAATTTACTTACTCTTGTTTATATTTGTTGATCTTTTACAATCATGGCTGTTTTATTGAGACATATTTATTTAGCATCAAAACCTTAAATTTTGCCCAAATTCACAAAATTCAAAAAAATATAAAAAAATCCCAATCAAAATTATTTGACCTTAAATAGTCCACTATGAGGTCTAGAACTGACTTGTAGCATTTTGCATAAAAAAACAGAAATTTTTAGGAAGTTGTGTCCCTTCTTATTCACTACCTGCTATTGATATTGCAGGTACTGCAATTCCTTTAGAATGGACTCTTCTTCTCACCGATTGAATTATTGAGAATTTTAGATTTCAATGTTTTGATCCTTGACTTGTAGCTTTTTATTATTTTGATTAACTGTTAATCTGTTGGGTTTTTTAAAATAATTTCCTTACATTGATTTTAATAGCTATGAATCTTAGCATTGAACTTGATTGTAAAACTGCGAGATCACAATACAAATAGATTAATAGAACAACAAACTTAATGTGCCACTATCTAGTGAAATACTTAGTTTGGTCCAAACAGAAGATAACAATCATTCTTGCCTTTGCCAGATTACTAAAAAAATAATCAAAATATTTCATGAAAAGTTAAGGTTAGTTCAATTTTCAATCAAATTTAACAGAAGGGACCTGTCTTGTAGGACTGCATGTTTATGTTTATTTGGAAGGGTTTATCTTCCTAAAGTTTAATTGCAATTTTTACCTTTACATTTTTAGAATTTAACTTTTAATCAGTACTATCTAGTCAGGATTGTGCTGACATGCCATAACATTTTTTCATTTGGTAATTTTGAGGATCAGAATACATTTACCATCACTTGGTGGAGTTGGAGTAATAAATATTAGTTATTAAAGAGAGTTCTTTACCTTATTATTGTATCAGGGCTATATGTTAAGTGACATTGGAATGCTGTCACAGTTCTCTTTCTGCTTTCAAACGGCACATGCCAAACTAATTAGCAAATGTGGAAAAATCCCTTGTCCTGCAGCCTGGGAAAGAATACAACTTTTGCTGGAAAGTCAAATTTTCTGTAATTTGCCCAGCCCTCACAAGTATCCTTCTCAGCCAAGCTTCATGATTCATTAGTACTCCATAATCCCAGGATTTTTTGTCCAAATATCTCTCTTAAATAATTTCAGAAAGTGAAACTTTTGCTGACTTTATCAAAACAGTTTGATTTCAAAATCAAAATTTTGTTATCTCATTATTTTGTTGTTTCAGAGCTTATACCAGTCTGCTTAAGATTGTCTTCATTGACTGGCTGGTGCTTTATGTTTGAGCATTTGATTGTGAAAACTGCTCAATTTTTTTATTTTCTTTTTTCTTTTTTATTTTCTGAAATATCAAATGGTGCAACAGCTGAAGTATTTATATGCATAATCGTATCACTGTTCACTTCTTTTTGCTCCCAAAGATCATACTTTTGACCTTGTCCATAAAACAAATTTGGTTGCAACTGTTGTAGATGAAATTCTATTAAAATCTGTACTTGCTTATAAGTCGAGTCCAACTGCAAACTGCACTGACCCAGATCTGCCATTGCATAATGTATCGGAGATCTGTGTCTGTGCAGTTTGTTGGGAGTAATCAATAGAGCAAACAATGTTGACCCTGATCTGCTGGCAGATTACGTGACAGCAGATAAGGGTCTGTGTTGTTTGCAGTTGGACTCAACTTATAAGCAAGTATAGATGGTAATTTATTTTCCTTTTGTTTCATCCATTTAATTGATTACCTTCTTCTACATCAAGTTGCCATAATCTCATCATACATTTTCTCTTTTGAGAAAGGTTTAATATCATGTCAGTCCTGCCAATACATACAGTTTATATTTCAGAAGACATGGTTATCTTACAAATACCTCATACATTATTTTTAAGTGGTGAAATGTATTAGAAATTATTATAAACTCTTCTTTTTTCTCCATTAACTTAACATTTTTGGAATCATGCAGTATTTATACATACTCCACTGCTTCATACTGAACAACACATGTCCAAAATTTTTTCTTGTTTTCAGTGTTGCAATTTAAAAAAAAAAAACTGGTGTGCTAGTGATGACATCAGAAAGTTAAATCATGCTCATGCAGGCTTCAAAAAGAGACAACTGTTGTGAAAGATACATATCTCTTTTTCTCCATGTGTTGTATAGGTAGACAAAATGGGTTAATTTTAGAATCACTCCTAGATATAAAAAATGAGTATGTAATAAGTTATTTCATTTTAATGGGAAAATATGAACTTGTTTTATCTAAACAAAACTGCACTCCTAACGTCATGCAGTATTGCTCTGAAAAAAAACTCATTCATGTTTTCCCATACAAATATAGTAACCTATACTTACCAGTAGAAATGATCTCTCTCACACACTTATTTCTATGAAATCTTGAACTGCAATATTTCTTTTTTGTGTTTTCCTTTTCCAGAATTTAACTTTTAATGATTTATTCTTAGCACCAAGAGAACATTTTTAATGTTGAATGAAAGCCAGTTAATGTATATGTTTTTATATTTTACCTGTTTTATGTGTAGTAAAATGGCAAAGTCTAGTTGTAAGATGAACAAAGCATTTTTTTGCTTTTTAGATGTACTGGTATGTGCTAAAGTCATAGTCATATTGATGCTCGTATATCAATAAATTTACGTGAAATTGTATATCCACTGTAACAAAAGTACACAAAAATATTAGATAGATATCTATATTGTACATTGTCACAATGTCATTGTGCAATAAAATGGTTTCTTATACCAAGGATATGGGTGTTGTAGAAATGTCAGTAGCAAAGACTGTCAACCAATGGAAATTTACTCTTGTCTTCATTCTTTATTTATTTTTCAGTTTTATCTTCAACAAGTCAACTGTCAAGTCAATTTTACTCTTCAGCAGCTGTTCAAGTCAAACAAAATTTTGATGGCTGATATGTTGGACTAAACTTTTTACACATGTCTATAAAAGTCAAGCAACCAGTTGACTTGATCAAAGGCACTGATATTCATGTATGTTGGTCTTGGAGGTATAGGGACTGGGGATACTGGAGAAATACACTGGAAGATCTGGGTAACCGATAACCTCTACTCATAATAGTGCTTGGACTTTCTCGGGAATTTGAAGCTGAAATGAAAACAACTTGTTAGAAAAAGAAAGCCAGAGTAAACAACAGTTGAGGGCTACATTGGCATAATTTCACAAGTTATGGCTGAATTATTCAAAAACATTTTAATTAAACTACAGTCAAACCTGTCTTAAACAGCTACCAATGTGGCCTTTGTACACAGGTGACATCTGAATGCAGGTACACCTTTCAAACTTGGTTCTTGAACAAATAACATGCACTAAATAGCATTGTTGTTGTTATTATTATTATGATTATTATTATTATTGTCCCCCACCTTGTTGGAAGAAAATCAGGGAACATGGTATTTGTGTTTCTGTCCATCTGTCACATTTTCGTTTCCACTCTATAACTTTAAAGTCATTTTTAAGTATACAATTTTTGGTATACTTGTACATCATTACTAGAAGGCGTTTCATGGGGTGCTGTCTTAAAGTCAAGATCACATCTCCATATTTTACACTTTCCTAACGTTAAAGGCATTTGAGATTAAGGGATGAAGCTTGGTTTACCTATACATCATCACTACAAGGTGTATCACATACCACGTTGGGGATCCTATATTCAACGTCACAGCTCAGTATTTTACATTTTCATGACACCGTTCTTTCTGTTCTGTTTCATAATTAAGGGATGAAACTTGGTATACTAATACATCATTACAGGGGATGTTTTATCGTTAAGGTCAAGGCTCAGTATTGTTTCCATAAAACTTTCTCTTCTACACTATAACATTAACACCTTTTGAGATTAAGGACTGAAATTTGGTACAGTATACTTGTATATCATTACTAGAAGGTGTGTATACTTGTATATCATTACTAGAAGGTGTGTATACTTGTATATCATTACTAGAAAGTGTGTATACTTGTATATCATTACTAGAAAGTGTATATACTTGTATATCATTACTAGAAGGTGTGTATACTTGTATATCATTACTAGAAAGTGTGTATACTTGTATATCATTACTAGAAAGTGTGTATACTTGTATATCATTACTAGAAAGTGTGTATACTTGTATATCATTACTAGAAGGTGTGTTTACCTGTATATCATTACTAGAAAGTGTGTCACATACCACATTGGGGTCCTATCTTTAGGGTAAAGTTTATGGCTCAATATTTTGTTTTCATCACTCTTTCCTTTCTGCTCTTTAATTTTAAAAGGGGTATTATCTTCGAAGTCATCATTTAGGTGTTTTATATATATATCTATATATATATTATTATATTTTCCTGTCGACTGTAATTTTAGAACCATTTGAGATGAAGGGATAACTATATCATCACTAATATGTGTGTTACATACCACATTGGGGGGTCCTATCTTCAAGGTAAAAGTCACAGATCAACATTTTAGGTTTCAGGCACATTTACCCCTCATTTTTTGAACTTAACAGTTGTTTAAGATTAGTGGATGAAACTTGATATAATTATACATTGTTACTGAAAGATGGATTGCATTGCAAGTCTGAGATCTTATCCGGAAGGTCAAGGTCACAGGTAACTATTTCAAGGTTCTTTTGTTTTTGCTTTCTACCATAAAGGTTATTTGAGGTACAGGAATGAATTGTGGTACACTTCTCAATCTGATGGCATCACTGTTGAGGTTTTATCTTCAAGATCAAGTTCATTGATCACTTTTTTATTATTTTTTTTCGGGGGGGGGGGGGGGGATACTCCATTTGTGCACTTTCCCTCTAATGCCCATTAAAATGAGGCAATGAAAATTGGTTACTTTCCATGTCTGTCACTTTAAAGCTTTGTCTTAAAGATCATAGTCAGATTTCATTGTTGTGAATGTTTGGTAGATAGGGGACACAAAGTTCACTGAATTTGCTTATTATTCTCATTATTATTTCGGGCAATCAGCATAATTTCCTTGTCACAGAATTCAAAGTATAAATTTATCATTCATAAATTCTCATGCAAGAGGGCTTCATTCATACATTTCTTCAAGCTTTCCTGTTGTCTGTTTTTCGTGTAGTACATTTTTGATTATGTTTACAATAAAGAATTTTGCAAACTCTGCTGCTTTTATATTGCAGCTGAAATCGGCTGTCTCAGAAGTAACAGACCTAGGTCAGATATAGAAAGTGTGAACCCAAGTATTGACAGGTCACCTTTGTTCATAGACTTGCAATGCCTTTTAAGTTGAAACACTGTTCCTATCATATATTTACTATCAAATGTGCACGAGTTTTCGTCCTCAGTCCTGTGTTCTGAATTTGGCCTTGAAAACTTTGAACCATCAGAATATCTTATAAGAAATTGTTTATGTAGTGTTGAACCATTAACTATTCTTGGATTAAAAAAAGAGTAACTAATGATTAAATGCGTTAACAATTTCATCTCAAACATGGAGGGATGTTTTAATGAAGATCTGGTATGTACGTTGTGACTCTGTTGGATTTTCTCTGACCACAGTGTTTTTTTTTCACATACTGAATTATGCTGACTTTTCCATAATATTATAGTACTATAGCTGTTGGGGGGGGGGGGGGGTTACTTGCAATAATTACAATACACTTATCTGACAGAAATGAGCAGTATTTGAAATATGAATTTAATTTTTCGCATTATAAGCAATATGTAGAAATAGCATACCACGATCTTGCTCCCCAAACTATTATTATGCAGTAAATACTGATAGAAATTGACTCTAGTGTTAGTAGTTATATGTGGGAAACGGGAGCAGTATGTGGCACTTTGGGGCATATATGGGAAATTAACATGGAGATGGCACTTGGGGGCATATATGATAAATTAACATGGAGATGGCACTTGGGCATATATGGGAATTAACATGGAGAGGGTGCTTGGGGGCAGGATGGGACACTTGGGGACGGAAGTGTTTATGAGGACAGAATATACACATAGGCAAAGACAAACATATAAACACAGAAACACATATGGCAATTTGATTTCTTTTCTTAGAAATGTGGGTCGTCGTACTCTCACACAGAGTATACGAGGTCTCGTAGCAGGCACACTCCAATACATTGTGTTCTTTTTACCAGTCCTACTTAAACTATGCTGCAATGGTACACCGTACGAATGCTGTGGTGCCTATATACTGAAGATGACGTCACACACTCCCTCTCTTCTGATTGGAAGAGAGACCCAACATTTTGTAATGTGCATTTAGATTGGTAGACCATTTCGATCTGTTTCATTCCGATCTTTGGCTATATATACCAGCGTTTTGTTACATGGTTTCACCTGTTCTCAAGACAAGATGTATACTACAATAGAGGCACCAACTATCGTATCGGGCATGCTCTTCAACCCGGACTACCCCATGTATGTCAGAGCATCATGGGCTATTACCAAGATCACAGCTATGGCTATTTGGAAGAGAAGAATGTATGTGGAGAGACAATGGTGTCTGAAGAGATTGCTAATCCACGGACCTGAAGTGCGTAGGAGTTTGAGGAGAAGAAGAAGTTTGATATGTGTTAACTCACTTTGGTTAACAACCCCAACAGTCCTTTTCAGGCCCACCCACATCTCTAAGAAAAGAAATCAAATTGCCATAGGTGTTTCTATGTTTATATGTTGGTCTTTGTCAATGTATATATTCTGTCCTCATAAACACTTCTGCTCCATAAACACTTCTGCTCCCAAGTGACCCATCCTGCCCCCAAGTACCCTCTCCATGTTAATTTCCCATATCTGCCCCCAAGTTCCACATACTGCCCCCAAGTTCCACATACTGCCCCCAAGTTCCACATACTGCCCCCAAGTTCCACATACTGCCCCCAAGTTCCACATACTGCCCCCGTTTACCACATGTTACTACTAGTGTTAGTCCATTATCTATTCTTGGATTAAAAAGAGTTACGTCAAGATTAAATTCCTGTTAACATCTTCATTTTCAACAGTGAAAATATTATAATAGTATAGGTCAAACTTGATAAACTAAAGCAGGTTTGGGATAAAATTGGTTCTCTATTAATCTCTTCTGATCAATACATTTAGTATGGTCATCAGTACACACACACACACACACCACCACCACCCAAATAAAGAGAGATGTTATAAGAATGGGTTTACCTTGAGTATTTACCCCAATAATGAATTTCTGTGTAATATTGCGGCTTTATTCAAATTCTTAAAATAACAATGGAGAGATTAGTCAATTTAAAATTCTACTGACATTGAATTTACTACAGGTGTATATAAGCAAGATAAGGCATGTTTACACATCAATTCACATGACGTGTCTTTACATAAACAGTGCCTTTCTGGTGAAAACAAACGCTTCATTTGCATGGTCGATACACTGAAGTCGCCATTGTATAAAGTAAATAAGCCATTGAAGGGACAGATGCTCTACTGGCGAAAAGATTTTCGGAGAATTCAAGATAAGACCATTTCTTCCTTTTAACTGCTAAGTGTTGAAACCATCTCTGATATTCTTCAGCAATAACAAGATTTTCAAATTAGCTGTTGTGGTGGACATATTGGATGTCAGATTGGCGTCATTTTTATTTAGGACAAAGTAGACATCATTAGAAGTCTTTTGGTGAAACCCCATATCATAATGATCATCCATTCAGAGGGAGTTGTGACAAGACTTTCAAGACAACCGTGGTGGCAGCCATATTGGCTGAACGACTGGCACAATTTTCATTTAGGACCAACTAGGTATCATAAGAAGTTTATTGGTGAAAACCCCATAGCCATCCATTTGGGAGAAGTAGGGCTGAGGGTTCGTCCTTTTCATTTAGGACCAACTAGACACCATAAGAACTCTTCTGATGAAAACCCCATGTCAAAATGACGTTCCATTTAAGAGGACTAGCGAAAACAAGATTTTTTCAAGATGGCCACATATTAGATGTCAGATCAGCACCATTTTAATTTATGAGAAACTAAACATTATAAGAAGTCTGTTAGTGAAGAACCCCATGCTGATATGAGCATTCATTCAAGAGAAGTAATGATAACAAGATTTTCAGCCTGGATACTGTGGCAGCCATATTAGACATCAGATCGGCACCACTTCATTTAGGACTAACTAGACATTATAAGAAGTCTACTGGTGAAAACACCATATCAATATGACTTTCCATTCAGGAGGAGTAGTGATAACAAGATTTTCAAGAAGGCCGCTGTGGCGACCATATTGGACCTCAGATCGGCTCCATTTTCATTTAAGACCATCTAGAAATCATAAGAAGTCTTTTAGTGAAAACCTCATGTTGATATGACAACCCATACTGGAGGATAACAACATTTTCAACATAGCCGCTGTGTGGCAGCCATACTGGATGTCAGATCGGCACCTTTTGCATTGAAGGACAATTGGACATCATAAGAAGACTTGGTGAAAACCCAACCTCAATATGACTTTCTGTTCAGATGGAGTTGCAATAACAAGATTTTCAAAATGACTGCCGTGATGGCCGCATTGGACATCAGATCGGCACCATTTTTGTTAGGACCAAATAGACAATATATATATATAAAGTATTTTAATGAAAACCCCATGTTGATATGATTCAGGAGGATTAGCAATAGCAAGATTTTCAAGATAGCCGCTGTGGTGGCCATTTTAGATGTCCAAGCGGCATCATCCCATAAGCTCTTCTGGTCTATGACCAGTAAAGCTAAAAACCACTGTTTGGTTAGTATGTATCTGGTAGTGGTTTACGGTACATCAGGACAATAGTGACTATATTGTGCAAATAAAAGTAAACTTCGAAAAATGTAGAATTGCACAAAACGTTTAGGAAGGTAAACCCTTCCAAATAAATTTAAATATGAAGTACAAGATAATATATAAAAAGTGAAGATGTTAACATTCTGTAAAATGTATAAAATATAAAAGATAAAAGTAACACATGTAAAACCATTAAACCATATGGTCAAAATATGTTGCATAAACTGCATTCCCTCAAAAAGTTCAAGATTTTCTCCGGTGCTACATCATCATACAATTTCTTCATCGAGATCGCATCAAAATACTTCTGTCTCACTGGATGGAAGTCGATACACTCGACAAAAATGTGTTCCACTGTCAGTGGACACTATCATGGTATGTACTCTGGTTGAGGTTCATGCATCATAAGGCATGCATGAGTCTGGTATGTGTGGTCGATACGCGATCCGTACAATGCCATTTCATCTCTGTGATTTGTATTATAGGGATGCCACTCTCCAATAGTGGGTTTGATATTCTGAAGTTTGTGGAGTTTTCATTTCACATATTTTGCCATGTATGATGAACATGCTGAATTATCAATATTTGATGCCAGTGTGTGGAATCTTCCATTCAGAAACGAGTGACTGTAGTGCAGCTATGGCTGTTTTATCTGCCCTTTCATTACGCTTTTATAGAGATTTCATAGGGGGAAATGGGAGTGGCAATTTAGACTAGGTGGCCGCTAAATAAAGATGATCATTATGGCAGGTTTGACTGTAGATTTGTGTTTATAAAAAAAAATGCTATGCCCCAACTGCAGCCATTTTTATCAAAGTTCAAAATGTCCCCCAAAAAACTTGCATAATCCTTTCAAATGGCATGAAAATGTAAGCAGGTCATCTATGTATCTGCGTAGGTCAAGCATTTTCAGAGCAATTATGCTCGAAAGGTTTTCAGTAAAGAGTCTTAGCCCAAAAAGTATTAAAGACTCATTACAAATGCAAAAATCACTTCAATGGGTTGGAAATCTAATTAGCCTACTCTCTCTCTCTCTCTCTCTTTATATATATATATATATATATATATATATATATATATATATATATATATATATATATATATATATATATATAAACATGCTTATTTAATATTTGCCTAGATCAAGCGGTTTCTGCATAATTGTGGTTATAAGGTATCCTTGTGCAAAAATAGCTTAAATGGGTTGAGAATCTAATTAGCTCATCTACATAAGCATGTAAAGTAGGTAAAATATTTCATTGGCCCAGACATTTCCACGTAATCGAGCTGAAAAGGTTTTCAATAAAAAGGTAAAAGTAAAAAATAAGTGCCTAAAACTAATTTTAAAAGTACAATCATTTCATAATAGCCAGAAATTTAATAGGGTCATCTACCAGTGCATATAAACACGTCTGCCAAATTTCATTAGTGGTTTCTGTGTAATCATGCTAAAACAGATTTGGGACATAACGAACATGTGGACATATGGATGGACCACAGTAAAACAATACACCCTTCTGCTATGGTTGAACTATGTCACAATTTCATTTACATCACTGCATTCTGACCCTAAATTCGTACAACTTTCAAAACTAAGAGTGAGAATTTCTTTCAAATATCTCCAAAGCTACTCATTAAAACTGTAGAAAATTTTCAGGTTTTATTGCATTTTGCCAATTAAATAATTCTGCAAAGTTTAGTACTTTTGATTCAGTGGAATTATGATATATATTGATACCTAAGAACTGAGTTTTTAGTAAAAGTCACTCTTTCAAATGTTTTATGAATTCCAGGCCTGCTCATATTTCGAGCATCAGAGCACAGTTGGAAAAATTGACAAAATTAAAAGCTTTAACACAAATAGTATTATGCAAACATTAATAATTTTATTTTGTTAGCTCTACTGGTCTACTGTTCGTCGTCCGTTGGTTAGCACAAGTTTGTTATCGCTACTACGCCTAAACTACTTGGATGATTGCAATGAAACTTGACACACTACTATTCCTGAATGGATGACCATATCGACATGGGATTTTCACTGAAAGACTTATTATGATATCTGGGTCAGGTCAGGCATCACCTGCTACCGTAAGTAACAGTTGACAGTACTACCTGTGACTGTTAATCCAAAGTGGACAGCTACACCTGGCTCCCTCTGGAAAGTCCCTTCTGGTGGATCAGGCAGCCTAGCAGATATGTTCATCCCCCGGCTTTGAAGGCAGATGGCAAGAGCTGTGTGGACAGCGCAGGACATCAGCTCAGGTGCAGTAGGAATTGATGGCCATCCACTGCCTCCGGACGTGTCTCCAGACGTCTGAACATTATCGTGCCACTGGATTCAGACAGGCCTGGATGAGAGAATGAGGGCGACACTGCGCATCTTTCTCTCATTTAAATCCAACTCACGCACAAGTCATGACATTATTCCCCTCCCCCACCAGATACATTCAAGTCCTGTGGTGATGGGCGAGTGGCAAAGCAGCAGGTTTGGATACACTGGGAGCTGTAGCTCCAGACTGCACACAGGCGGCTCAGGGCATAGGGTCACTTGTCATTGGACCAAAGCAGCAATGGAACTTGGCAGCCCCCTGGGTGACTGTGCATTCCTTTTTAGGATCACACTGCTCACCTCCGTAGCATGAGCAAGGGGCTAGAAAAGGTGCATTAATCATTGCCTGCTTCACCTTAACCCTGGTCAGCACACCGCGGCTGACGGAGATCCCATCTTAGCGGTTGAAAACCTAACAAGAAGACAAAGGTGACGCAACTCACCATCGGTGTCTGGAACGTATGAACACTAATGGATAGTACATCAGCAGATAGACCTGTGAGAAGAACAGCTCTAGCTGGCGGAGAACTGGCCAGATTCAACATCCAGATTGAAGCTCTGAGTGAAACTCACGTAACTGAGGAAGGACAACTCACCGAAGTAGGAGCCGGCTACACATTCTTCTGGAGTCATCGAAGTAATTAAGAGCGACGTAAAGCTGGTGTTGGGTTTGTCATCAAATCAGTCAAATCACAGCTAGTTAGCAAGCTCACAAATCTTCCAAAGGGCGTGAATGACAGACTAATGCAAATGAGACTTCCACTGTTTGGAAAAAGACATGCAACCATCATAAGCACCTATGCACCCACCATGACCAACCCAGATGAAATCAATGATCTGGAGTCTTTTATTTCAGAAGTACCAATGGCAGACAAGCTCATCATCCTTGGCAACTTCAATGCTAGAGTTGGCACAGATCACCAGACATGGCCAGATGTAATTGTCAAAATTAGATTTAGCAAATGCAACAACAACGGACTCCTCCTACTGAGAAAATGCGCTGAACGTAACCTCCTAATCACCAACACAGTATTCCGCCTGCCAAAGTCCAACAAGATGTCTTGAATGCACCCATGCTCCAAGCACTACAAACAAAACTTAAGGTCTACAAAGCCATTGTGTTGCCAAAACCTGGACGGTGTACAGATGCCATGCCAAGAATCTGAACCATTTTCATATGGGCTGCCTGAGGAAACTGATGCGGATAAGATGGCAGGACAGGGTCCCAGACACTGAGGTTCTCACATGGGCAAGCATTCCAAGCATCCACACTCTGCTGATGAAATCACAGTTGAGATGGGCAGGCCACATTACCAGGATGTTAGAAAAGCGACTACCAAAGATCTTCTACGGCGAGCTGAAGGAGGGAAAGTGACATCAGGGTGGTCAGAACAAACGCTTCAAAAATTCCCTCGTCATCTTTGAAACACTTCAATATTGACCCTGAGTTTGGGAAGATCTCACACAGGATCGCTCCACCTGGTGGTGTCTCATCTATACTGGAGCTACAGACTTTGAACGGAGAACTGCAGAGGCAGTGCAGAATCTTGGTCCTAAATGAAAATAATGCCAATCTTACATACAATATGGCTGCCACAACAGCCATCTTTAAAATCTTTACATCCAATATGGCTGCCACGACAGCCATCTTAAAAATCATGTTGTCTTTTCTCCTTCAGAATGGATGGTCATACAGATATGGGATTTTCACCAAAAGACTTCTGATGATATCTGGTTGGTCATAAATAAAATCGGTGCCACCGATCTGACCTAAAGTATGGCCACAACAGCGGGCAATTAAATATTTTTTATCGCTAAAGAATATATGTTATGGTTTTCAACACACAGTAGTTAAAAGAAGAAACGGTGTTAATAATGGATTCCTGGAAATTCTTTTCGGCCAGTAGAGCATCAGTCCCTTCAATGGACTTAAGTTTAGACATTGCACCAAAATGCATTTTTATATCGATATGTCAGTACTGTTTGAGATTTAGATGCTGATTTTAAGTTTGCATTGCAATACATTCAGATGTTTCCTATATGAGGACTGAACATTTAATTTTTCGGGGAGGGGGGAGGGGGAGCTAGGATTTTTTTGAAAAAATATCCAGCCTTCAAATAGCTTGAAAAGTGATTATTTCTCTGGGTTTTATTTATGAAAAGAACTTCTTATATCCATTATTTTAGTTGAAAAACAAATTATCCTGAGATAAACAAACAAACAAAAAAAAACATCGAAAAAAATTTCTTATTCCCTCCCCAGCCCAACTCTTACCCCTGAAAATTAAATATTGGGTCCCATAGAGCAACAACAACAATAATAGCGATCAGAACTGAACATTTTAGTCAGCTGCTGTTTGGAAGCCATACCATATAAGTGGGTGTTTGCTTTCAAGGATGGGCATGTTTGAAACTGAATAAGGTGTGTAAATTGTGTAGTGGACATTGTAAGCTGGACAGTAAGCCCCTCTCGATTTAAAGTTTCATATCAAATTTGATTTGAAATCTCATTAGAAAATCAGTAAATGAAAACACTAGGAAATATTTGTGTTTGAGTCAAAGCAGGGCCCATACCTCATTTAAATAATGAGGAATGCTAACGATCGAACATTTCCATGTTTTCTCAGTACAAAGCTGAACTCCAGGTTTGTAAAAATTCAATACGAATAAGCAAAACAAAAATATTACCTGTGAGCATGGGCAAGGACACATTGAATGATTCCACAGATTGCTGACAACTCATTTCGGATCTCATCAATATGAAACTGCACACCAAATTTACTTGAATTTTTATACCAACTAGATATATTAGCAATGGGTGCATCACAAAGCGGTGTTTGCTGCAATTTATTTAGTAGAGCCTTAAATAAAGGAACTCTTTGAAAACAAAAGGGGGCTATATCCAACAATAATGGGCTATAACTCTATAAAATTATGATGTAAAATGCAGGCAATAAAATGCATGAAAGAGTTCAAAATGTTTTAGCCGCACATACAATTTTATTGAAATCCTAGATAGTCTTGTGCAAAAACCAAAAGTGGATTTTTTTTTAATATAAAAAAGACAATCCCTCCATTAATTATTTGTATTGTGTGTATGTGTGTATTAGCGTTATATCAAGCTGCATGCCAACTTTTGTTTAAATTCAACAATCTCTCGTTAAGTTATACTTCCAAAATCAAAGTTTGGTGGACAAACAATCAGGGACCATAATTCCTTTAAAGATGTCCTGGAATGCTGGAAATCACACTATTTTAAGGTCTCATTAATATAAAGCTGCTTAACAACTTATCAGTATGCTTGCCAAGATATTATATTCTACATTTTCTGACAGCCTTCTTGAGCCCTGATCTAGACTCGTACATAGTAAATCTATTTTCCTCTGTTGGTACACATCTACAATAACTGTTTTTCTCAAATTCCTTTCTAGTTTCTACAACTTTATGACTATACCATAGTGGTACTTTCTCTACCATTGTTTTGTTAAAGAGGAGATATGCTGCTGTGTCAATGACATTGCTTAATTCTGTGACATCATTTATCACTTATTCACATATATCAGTATTATTGAGTTTGATATACATATATTTTATGATTTTGTTGAATAGTACTACAAAATAAATCTGTTGATAAAATAATAATAATAATAATAACAATATTGGTATTTGTGCATGGCTGCTATTGACAGATTTGACTGAAGTATGGAAAATATGTACATCTGGACAGCCTGAGAAGGAGTTTTGGCTTGTCCTTAGTGCCTCCATTCTTGACATCATCATGGCTCATAACAAGCTATTCCTGGATCCTATCATAACTCAAAATATACGATTTTTTGTGGCTTTTATAGTTGCTACAAACCACAAATTAAAGACCCAATAAACAATGAATCATCTGTGACAGCAATATGACCCATTTACCTATTAAAGACAAATCCAAGAATGAAATGAAAATGAAAATGTAGTTTTTAGAGGTAAAATGTTTGAGGGCTTTGGGGGGGGTTGGGGGAGTTGTCTTATAAGCGCGACATACAAAAAATTTTGATAAATCTAGGAGTAATGTTGGAAACTCTAGATGTTTGCAGTTCATAAAAGTACTGTAAATTCAAATATTTTGTACGTTTTCATGTCATATTCCCATTCAGAAATGCATATATGGTACACTGTGTTTATCCATTTCATGATGGCATTCATTACACAATACTTGCATCTCCAATTATTTGGATTTATTACTGCTATATTAAATACTACCCACTATAAAGTGAAGTGTCCATCAATGTTGTTTACCATTGGTGTTTACTAGCAAGTATATTGCTTCCATTTTCATGCAAGTCCAAACAACCTGTATTTGTTTTAATATTTGTGTTTGCTGTATAAACACTGTGTTTGATGCAATACAAGTTTTGATTTATTTGTATTTTCCATAAGTCAGATTTAATTCCCCAGTGATATTTCCCAAGTTATCTGCCTGTGCATGTTAGCCGATAAGCCCTTGGCTTGTAAAGGCAGCACTCACTTTGTTTTCAAGTTGACAATCCTTTTGATTGAGCCACAAATTTAATACTTGTTCAGTGCCAAGTAGAGTTCTACAACTCACTGTGCATATTTGACCTTAATCCTTTGCTTGTAAAGGCAGCAACCACTTTGTTTTCCCACGTGACAACCATTTGATCGAGCCGCGAGTTTCATACTTGTTCAGTGCCAAGTAAGACAGGGTGGTTATTTGAACTCCCTGTGATCTTACCACACAATTGACACGTGCTCATTTGCATTCTTAATAGATTGCACAGACTGTATGATCAAAGTGTTACATTCATAACCCAAGCTCAGTCTCTACATAAGCACCCGTGTACGACAGTAAAGCCAAGGAATCAGAGTGACAATATTTATGATGACTTGACGACAATTACAATGACTAGACGATGATGGAGGATTTCAGAACTTTATCAGACAATAAGGATGAATTCTTGAACTTTGTACCAGATGACATTAGACAGGTTAGACATTTATAGGATACTGTGAATCACAAAAATGTGGGATTAACTCTCATTCTTTATTTGTAAGACGTGTGGAATTATATTAAGGGATATTGTGAATTGGATCATTCTGAACTACTATTTTTATACCAGTATGTGACCTATAATTGAATATATGGATTTATCATATAAATGGATTTAAAATGTCAACCAATATGGATTTCAATGGATTTTATTAAATAAAGAGGGATAAATTGTAAGTTGTCAATTTATTTGTGACATATTCCACTCAATAATATAATTGTATTTTACACTGGTTTTGTCTTTATCTATCTATCTATCTCTCTATCTATCTATCCAGTTTGGCTTATTTATTTTTCTAAAGTGCAACTCTGACTCACCGACGACAAGTCACCCCTTCAGACGGATTTAACTTGCAAAATAAAGCCCGACTTATAGCAGGGTCAAAGAGAAATTGGTTTTTTGCAGCACTAAAAAGGAGGGGTTGACTTATAGCCGAGTCAACTTTTAATTGAGTAAATACGGTATATTTGAGAGGGATAAAGAGACATTTCCTATTATTCCTTTTCCCTTTTGATTTAGCCCAATAGAAATGTACTGCTCTGACTACAAAAAAGTCTACCTTGATTATCCCTAGCACAAATGCAACTGACACTAAGTATTTGAATCTGTGTGGAAGCTACCAAAGGTAGCCAATTCTTGGCCAGAATAAAGTTGACGCAGAAGACAGACAGAATCATATCTGCCATTGGAATGAAGGCAACCCTCTTCCACCAATATGGCATGAATTTCAGCTTTCCTAGCTAATGCTAAAGAAAGAAGAAAACCATCTTCTATGTGAGACTGACTCAAAGGTTCATAGGTAGGTTTAGATAACAACCAAAAAACACAAGAAATGTTCCACCCCGACAATAATGAGCGAGAAACTGGTCTCTGGAGTTGAAAATACCCAATAAGCTCTTTTTATTTTCTCAAGTGCTAATACAAGGAAAAGAATGATGATATTCTAAATGATTGGAAATGACTAAGGCATCAGACTGGGACTGTGATGTTTTTGTTCTGGACCTCCAATTACTAACTTGAGGAGGAAATTTTAACTGGGGACTTTTACCAGGAAAAGAGACAGCAAAGTAATAATAGCAGATATGTATCACTTCCATTAATATGTCAATTCATGCAAAACAACAAGAATTGAAACCCATGAAAACTAAATGAATGTACAGGATTCATGCATATCATGTAAAAAAAAACTCCTGCAAATTGCCACAATAATTCTTATAACTTTGTGCTAGAAAATCAATAGCAGGGATTGAACCACAGCAGGAGAACTCCTATATTTTGGTGCTAAATAGGTTTATGCATTGGTGGTGGTGGTGATGCAGGAGAGGAGGGAGAGTTCAAAATGTAAAATTTTTGTATTTTTGGGGTGCTGAATTTTAGCTGGTAATTTTGGAGGTTTGTAAAAAAAATTGGTATTTTTGGGTGGTAAGCTGTGTAAGTTTGGTATTTTACAGGATCACCCATTTCAAAATATGCCTATGATAGTTGTTTTAGCTGTGTAGAACAATATCATTTGATTGAAACATTTGGAATCACCTAATTATCATGTGATGGAAACATTTGGTATCAATGCTCAGACAGTGGTATAACCTGTTGTCACATATGTATTTATAGAACCAGGTAAGACTCTATATACATCAATTGTTGGTTTGGTTTGGTGCTTTACAGCACAGCAACACAAGTAGGTTATTTAGTGCTGAGGCAGTTGGAGTAAAGTGCCTTACCCAAGGACACACCCCAGTAGCTGAGTCAGGCTGGTCTGATGGTAGGATTTGAACCTGCACTCTTTCGGTCGTGAGTCCAGCATGCTAACCACTGAGTCACCATGGCTCCATACATCAATGAATTAATATTGTCCTGACCGAGGATGGGGCTCAGCGTCTTGATCCTTCCATTGCATATGCTGTTTAATGCATACTAGTGTATTTCAGATGAAAATTCTTTCATTGTATCCAGTGAGGGGGGGGGAGGGGTGACGAGGAGGTGTAGCAATAACAAGATTGACATGGCAGCCATACTGGATGTCACATTGGTATAATTTTTGTTAGGACAACCACACCCCATCTTTAGGTGAAAACCCATGTAAATGTGACCATCCATCAAGGAGGAGTAGCAATGACAAGATTTTCTAGCTGGTGGCCAATCTGGTGACAGATAGGCACCATTTTCATTTAGGACCATCTAGACATCATAAGATGTTTACTGGTGAAAACCCCATGTCGATATGACTTTCCATTCAGAATGAGTAGCAATAACAAGATATTCAAGATCAGACTGGCCCCATTTTCATTTTGGACCAACTAGACATCCTAAAAAGTCTTTTAGTGAAAACCCCTTGTTGATATGACCATTCATTCAGGAAGGGTAGTGATAAGATTTTCAAAATGGCCACTCTGGTGGCCATATTGGATGTCTGATCAGCACCATTGTCTTTTAGGAACAACTAAACCTTGGGATGAATGTGTGTGTAAAGTTTCATGGCAATCCTCCAAGTAGTTTAGGAGGAGTAGTGGTAAGAGATGGTCAGATGACATATGATGGATGGATGACAGATGGCAGTCGACAGACAACAGGCCATTGCATAAGCTCTTCTGGCCAATCACCAGTAGAACTAAATATCATCTTAATTTAGTAATTCTGTATATGCATGGACCGAAGAAACAGATACTTAAAACAATTGTTTTATTAGATTTTCACAATATAAATCTTGTATCTTGTTTTAATTAAGATAAAATATACATTTTCTTGATCTTTATGGAATTGAATGATTGAACTCTGAATGTCCATTCTATCATTTCATATAAAAGGCGGGAATTTTAGAAAAATAAGCTCAGGTCAACTATAAAATAAAAGCACTACTCATAATTATCAATCAGCAACTTGCACTTGTTTCTCTTCTTCAGTATGCTCTTGAACAGAAAACCCATCCAATGTTACAATATAAAACACATCCAATACAGTAAATCTACTGCACTGTTTTCCTGTATTTTGCTGAATTATTTTACATAAACTTTCCTACCTAATGTACCATACCAAAGTAAAACATATATGGAATTTCAGACCAAGATTTAATTATAAATAGTCAACTGAGACTTTTATCAACAAGCAACATACAGTTAACTTTTTCATACTCCACACTGCATTGACTGAAAATTCATTTTGGTAGTCTCAATAGATGTCACAAAGACTCAGATGATAAAAGTATGTCTGTTTGACAATTGGCAGATTTGTTTCCTTAACATTACCATGTCAACATTAATCTGGAACTAGAACATTCACACTGTATATCCATTATTCCTTTCTATATTGTCGAGAAGCACCATTTTAAGCTGGGCCACCAGATCTGATCCTTAGTACACCGAACTTGATAATTTTCCATCTCCTTTTCCAGAATCAGCCTCGACATGTATCATGTTGTTGTTGGTGGTACTTTGTGTGTCTCATTTCGGATAGCATTGATTAGATCTTGGTTGATCAGGAAAATAAATCTCAGGCAAGATATCTGAAGGAAAAAAATATCAATAAAGCAAACCTAATTAAAGTTGTTAGCATCAAAGATGGGTCCCGGATCAAGGATCAATTCTTGAATAAGAATATGTGACTTACTGAACACAAGAGTCATCAAGAGATGACATATCTTGCCAATCTCCTGCTTATGTAAAGACTTCTACTGATAGTTCCCTATGGTCCAGCACTGTCAACTTATACTATTTATTCTAGACCCCTATAGTTTTGCACTGTCAATTTATACTATTTATTCTAGAACCCTATAGTTTTGCACTGTCAACTTATACTATTTATTCTAGAACCCTTTAGTTTTGCACTGTCAATTTATACTATTTATTCTAGAACCCTATAGTTTTGCACTGTCAACTTATACTATTTATTCTAGAACCCTATAGTTTTGCACTGTCAACTTATACTATTTATTCTAGAACCCTATAGTTTTGCACTGTCAATTTATATACTACTTCTGCTACACTTTGTTTCTATGATAACATAAAAAAAATTGAATGCAGAAACTTATAAGTATGAAGAGGCTTGACACCAACTTTTGGTTGAAAACCCCTAAACAGTTTGAGAGTTATGCTCCTGAAACAAACATGTTTATGGACCCAGACAAACAAAAGAGACAGAAAGATGGACTTGGTGATAGCTATATCCCCCATATTATATACTAAAGGGATAAACACGGTCCTGCAATACACAAAAGGTAGATGACAGTTCCATGTTAATGCAAGAAATGCACACACACCCATAACTTATGCCATTTATCATCTTCTTATGCATTTCATAAACTAAACTATATATGTATACCATTTTTCGTAACTAATTTGTACCACCTTATATTTTTCTGCGACATATAATAAAGAGTAACTATTTGGAATGAAATGTTTGGGGTACTTAGTTGCTACATTGTCTATTAATGTTGGTGTCACTTATCTAATTTTTTAAGCCACATATATGGGAGATTAAAACATGGTGGATTCGTTTGCTACATATCTTAAATTGTGTTTTTAATATACTTGCATTTTTTTGTGAACTAAAATAAAATAGACAAAACATGGCAAGTAATGTTGATTTTCATTCATTGATGTACAAGTGTGATTGCTTCACTGAATGACTTAAGGCATAGTCTAATATCATATGTGTGGGTTTGGTTGCCAAGGCTTGAAATTTTTGTTTGTTTGTTTGTTTGTGTTCGAACACTGAATGAAATATATTTGTATGTTTTTAGACAGAAAAAAGTTAATTTTTTGCTGTCCAAAAACATGCATAAAAATACAATATACACTTTCCTGGAATAAAAAGGCCATCATTTATGCAACCAGCATTAGCCCCTGAGAACTAACCCCAAGTTCATAACTATACAAGGTTCACTGCTCCATCCTTAAAGTATATATACACTTACCTGGCACTACAAAGGGAATTAATTGATGACATCAGCATGAATTCATACATCTGTCACACCTTCCTGAGTTATTACTCAGAAACCACTGAGACCCCCCACCCAGGGTAGCCATGGTGGATCAGTGGTTCAGGTCTTAAACTTGTATCCTGTTGAGTCTGGGTTTGATTCCCACCATGAATCAGCCCAGATTGGCTACCAAATTTAAGGTCATGGTTTTCTTTGCTCTTTGTAATTAAATTTGAAACTGTTTCTGGAAAAAAAGCATACTGGGAACTTTTTTTATTTTATTAAAAGCTAAAAATATAAATCATACCTTTAAATAAATTTGTGACCAAGCAGTTTTTGAGAAGTCATTAAGTAATTTTTCTATTTTTAGCAACAGTGGCTATATTTGATGGCAGATTGGCATCATATGAACAAATCTGAAAGACCTTCATGCAAGGATGTTTTCTGTCAAATTTGTTCAAATTCTGTCCAGCAGTTCTTGAGAAGAAGTCATTTAAAGGTTTTCTCTATTTGTAGCAATGGTGGCCATATTTGATGGTGGATCAGTATCATTTGAACAAATATGAAAGAGTTTTAAGCCGAGAAACATTGTCAAATTTGGTCAAATTCTGTTGAGTGGTTCTCGAGGAGAAGTACTTTATTAATGTTTCTATCTTTTGTAACAGTGGCCATATTTTATGGCAGATCAGCATCATTTGTAAAAATTTTAAACAGCTTCATGCCATTATGCTTTCTGTAATATTTGGTCAAATTCTGTTCAGCAGTTTTTGAGAAGATGTAAATAGCAAATAGATGACAGACAATGGATGAAGGACCGTACCGTAAGTTCACTGGGTCTTACAGCCAGGTGAGCTAAAAAGCTTAGATAATCATAGTTCAGATATCTGGGAGAGTAATATAGTGAGTAATAACACTACTGATAGTTGGAGGGGCATGCAGATATATAGGGTTTGGAGTTATGTATACAACATTATTTTGGCGGCATGCATTTTACTAATCATTTTTGTTGCATTAGATAAGTATCAACGAGATACTTTAAGTTTTCACCACTCATCACCTGTATTCAACCTTAATTCCAATGACTCTGACTTACCTCAACAACAGAGTTATTGTTCATCTTCTGTTTCATGCCATGAAGAATGGGTTTCCCATCAATATAGATCGCCCTTTTCCCCTCATTGGCAATGAAGAAATCACCATTGTTCCTGAGCTTTATGATACCTTGTCGGCGGGAAATTTTCCACGCTGGACCTTCCAGTGACAAGTCTACATCAATCTGATTGTCCTTGGTAGCTCTCCCCAAAGTAATCTGAAATCAAGAAAAAAGGTAATCTTTTCATTTTCAGATACAAAAATATTGGCAATCAAAGATGTGCTGTTTGTTGTAATTAATTGTATTGATAACTTTAAGAAAGAGATCTGCACTAAAGTTCTATAAGAATTATTACTCTATAGTTGTTATCAGAAGGCATCACAAAATGATATCAGCTGCTGCATCATAAAATGTATCAATTCAAACAGGCTAAAAAAATGGCTAAAATGGGTTCCTTTGATATGGGCTTCAATAATTTCACATTGTTCCTTCCTCCATTTATGCAAATAGTATGGATTCAATTCACCCTCAAAAAGTCAAGGAACTTGTAATATAAATGTGTGGCACCTGGTAGCAGTGGCTAGATGTTGATATAACCCTCCTGGGGTGAGTGCCTTTGATTGGTCATGTGCTACTGTCATCTGCATCATAATTTGCAAGTATCATTTTGCTTATAGGTTATAAATAACTGAACCTTTAGAAAATAGAAAACTTATTATAAATCCAAACAAAATGTTTAAGATGAATTACAAAAATGGTACAGCCCAGATGTTGGAGCCTGCATAACCCTGCAGGGAAAAACCATTTTAGAACAAGGAGACAGTTTGGAGTGCCCTGACCTTTGAAGGGTAAACTGAATGCATATTGTCCATGTTAACTGAGGAAATAACAGTATGAAATCATTAAAGCCCATATAAAAGGAATTCTTTTTTAGACATTTTTCAGGCTGTTTGCATTGATATATTTTGATGCAGAATCAAGTAACAATCACATAACCATCTGAAAACAACTATTGTATTCTCTATTCATTGTAGATCTGGGTCAAACAGGAAGAAGTTAACTGATTCTTTTCTGTCATATAGAAGAGTAAACAAAAATCATTCCACAAGACTGCACATGAAAACTTCAGATAGGCAGAGAAAAGGTTATTGTTACAAAGGATGCAGTGTGCGTGTGTCACCATGTTTAGTCTTTTGTGATTTACCAACAGTTGGCTTTTCAACAATAACAAAGAAATACAATGAAACCTGCCTATGAGAGACACTCAAGAGAGCACAAAGATTTATCTTTGATCGAGCAAAAAATGTCATCCTTTGTAAGCAGGTATCATTTACATGAAGGGGTACACTGAAGCAGTTTTCAATGCATACTTCGTTGTCCCAATGCAGAGAAAATGTGTAAACTGAAACCTCCAACTTCACGTTTGAGGCAGACTTCACTGCAAACTTTGTTGATCTTGTTGCTGTCACTATGCAAAGAATATGTCTAAAATGAAACCACAGACTTTCACCAATGTGACAGTAATGTGTAAACTGAAACCAATGTGACAGTAATATGTGTAAACTGAAACCTCAGAATTCACCAATGTGACAAATATATGTGTAAATTGAAACCTCAAACTTTGCCAATGTGACAGTAATATGTGTAAACTGAAACCAATGTGACAGTAAAATGTGTAAATTGAAACCAATGTGACAGTAAAATGTGTAAATTGAAACCAATGTGACAGTAAAATGTGTAAATTGAAACCAATGTGACAGTAATGTTTAAACTGAAACCTCAAACTTTACCAATGTGACAGTAACATGTGTAAACTGAAACCTCAAATTTTACCAATGTGACAGTAACATGTGTAAACTGAAACCTCAAATTTTACCAATGTGACAGTAACATGTGTAAACTGAAACCTCAAATTTTACCAATGTGACAGTAACATGTGTAAACTGAAACCTCGTGACAGTAACATGTGTAAACTGAAACCTCAAATTTTACCAATGTGACAGTAACATGTGTAAACTGAAACCTCAAATTTTACCAATGTGACAGTAACATGTGTAAACTGAAACCTCAAATTTTACCAATGTGATAGTACTATGTGTTAACTGAAACCTCAAATTTTACCAATGTGATAGTACTATGTGTTAACTGAAACCTCAAATTTTACCAATGTGATAGTACTATGAGTTAACTGAAACCTCAAATTTTACCAATGTGATAGTACTATGTGTTAACTGAAACCTCAAATTTTACTAATGTGATAGTACTATGTGTTAACTGAAACCTCAGACTTTACCAATGTGATAGTACTATGTGTTAACTGAAACCTCAAATTTTACCAATGTGATAGTACTATGTGTAAACTGAAACCTCAAATTTTACCAATGTGATAGTACTATGTGTAAACTGAAACCTCAGACTTTACCAATGTGATAGTACTATGTGTAAACTGAAACCTCAAATTTTACCAATGTGATAGTACTATGTGTTAACTGAAACCTCAAATTTTACCAATGTGATAGTACTATGTGTTAACTGAAACCTCAAACTTTACCAATGTGATAGTATTATGTGTTAACTGAAACCTCAAATTTTACCAATGTGATAGTACTATGTGTAAACTGAAACCTCAAATTTTACCAATGTGATAGTACTATGTGTAAACTGAAACCCCAGACTTTACCAATGTGATAGTACTATGTGTTAACTGAAACCTCAAATTTTACCAATGTGATAGTACTATGTGTAAACTGAAACCCCAGACTTTACCAATGTGATAGTACTATGTGTTAACTGAAACCTCAAATTTTACCAATGTGATAGTACTATGTGTAAACTGAAACCTCAGACTTTACCAATGTGATAGTATTATGTGTAAACTGAAACCTCAAATTTTACCAATGTGATAGTACTATGTGTAAACTGAAACCCCAGACTTTACCAATGTGATAGTATTATGTGTAAACTGAAACCTCAAATTTTACCAATGTGATAGTACTATGTGTAAACTGAAACCCCAGACTTTACCAATGTGATAATATTATGTGTAAACTGAAACCCCAGACTTTTACTAATGTGATATTCCTTATTTATGTAGGTATCAATATTTTGCTTCATTGGTACTTATTAATAAATGGATTGGGGTAGCAGCGTTTGAAATTGCCAATTGCTAAGCGATCCAAAACTGGCAACTTTCCTGATGGCAAGTAATTTTTTTCGAAGAATCTGACCATTTGTTATAATAGGTGTCAGTAGCTTCTCAAAGTTTATTTAAAACACTGTGCAGAAGGGTTCTATTGTTCCCACTAAGAATTAATTGTCATCGGCTTTTTAAATTTGTGGCTTCTAGCAACCATGAAATCCATTAAAATGTTTTATTCTATGAAAACTGTTGACTTCATTGTATATCAGACTGCACTAACTGATTGAATTCAAAAGAGTGTTTCACGCAATGGCAGACTGATACGTTATGTCTTACCACCCACTAATGTGGGCAAAACAAAAACTAACATCACTGACTGTAATTATCAATTAATTAAATTCTAAATTCAAGCACCTAAATTCTATGTTAAAGATTAGTCAGGTTGTAGATTTCTGTGGTTTAGCAATTTTTATGGCTGCTGATTTAAAATCTCTTTTTAAAAATGAAAAGTTTGCTAACCTTAGTCTTTCAAGGATAAGCTTTGCCTAAACTTTACGTGATCTAAGTAGCAGAAATATCTAACTTGCAACTTCTGTAAATATATTTCCTCAACATAAAAATATAATCCAGGCCCCACAGCCATAAACTTTACACCATTTCAAATCTTACTCAAAACAAAATTCTGACCAATCAAAAGATTGCATTTGTACATTTCAAACAGGATTTCCAAGTCTGAATTAACATTTACAACTCAAAATGTTCAGTAAATTTTTAATGAAAAAGGGGCCAGGTCATTTTACTGTCCTTGTGGTCCTACCTCTCTGGATCTCATCAGATATCTGACTAGTCTTCCACGCAAGACAGCAAGGGTCTGGTTATCAAAGTCTGGGGGGCTTATACCTGAAAGATAAAAAGTAATTGTGTTGTGCTTTACTACACTTTATATGTTAGTCAAGGATTATTCTTTGTCTTCTGATCTTAAACCCTAGCACTAATTCTGGTGCAAGCTGGCAATGTTAGGACCTAGGGAGGTCTCAGTGAATGGCAGATTTATGTTTGTATGCCAAGAATCAGCAACTTTGCTATTCTACAAGGTATCAACATCTGGTTTAGTTCATTCAACACCTGCATTAAGATATATTCCATAAACTGATGATTTGCTGATATCTCAAGGGCAGAGAGTTACTCTTCGATGCATGGCTTGTATACACAAATGTGACCTGATGGAATATCTCATTTCAGTCAAATAATTACTGCTTAGGTAACTAAATTTATCTTATACACTCAATTCAGTAAGTAAACTTGCAAACAACTGTTGAACATATCACAAATAAATTAATAACAAGGCTAAATAAATAACAATCATGCATATGGGAATACCAATGATTGCTTTAAACTGGTAATGGTAACTTTTGATAGGCCTAGACACAGCAAAGAAAAACATATGTTTGGCTAGATTGTATCAAGCAAAGAAAAGCTAATGTACAAAAAGTAATTGTTCCTGATGTAAATGTTTACAACAAATAAAGTATAAATTGAGATTTTTTTTTTACACATTTATTTTCCACTGGTTATGAGACCAAGCAGCAATGGAATATAATGCATGTATATGTTTACTTACTTTGTATCTTTACAGATAGACTTTATGCAAAACAAGAGTCCCTCAAAGGGACTGATGCTCCACTGGCCACGAGAGTACATTATCACACTGTAGGGAGAGGGAGGATCTGACAAATTTGTGAATTTTCCTTTTGGTAGCACTCAAGGGGAAATATCTGATTGAACAGACAGATATACTTTATCTCCATGTTTCTCCCTCATTATTTACAGTGGTGTCAAGAATGCATGATTTCATGCAGTATGCACAAGGGGGATGATTCTAGTGTGGAAACATACTCTTGCTAGCTGGGTTAGAGATTAAGTTTTGGACAACAATGTGGATGAACTGCTGACCATTTTCTGATAGCCCTGTTTTTATCTGTCTACTGAAATTTTCATGGTGAGTGATTTTGTGGGAAATCTACCCATACAAGGTCCACTCTCCATTTCTTTAAAGTAATATCTGACACAATTGTCATCACCTTATATATGAAATATCTCTGATTTTGTGCAGTATGTATTACTTATGTGTTGAAAATTGAAATAGGGAGCTGGGATGTAGGTGTGATATTAAAGGATGAAATCATATAATGATCAGCTTTGTCATGCCAATGTTTTTACTAATGAAGTTTCTCCATTCTGTAAAAAGTTTTAAAATGTATATATGCTGATGGCTATGGAGATTTATTTTGATAGCAGGTGACTTCCAAGGTGATAGGATACAACTCTGTTAGTATATGAAAAACTCTTTAGTGGTAACCAACAACAACTAATGACTGCCTTGCAGTAATATTTACAGATGGGGTGGTAGTGGTGGTACTAAAGCCACAGTAACAGATTGTTGTATACAACAACACATGCTAAGGATAGTATTTGTATGATTTTATAATAGGCAAAACAACATAATTCAATCAGTACTTTTCTAACAGTAGCAACAATAAAATGACTTAAATATTGTTGATATTTGTATACAATTATCATTTATCATTTACCAACTTTCACTTTAAATTTAAAGTAAAGTTATTATCTTAAGATGATAAATGTCAAGGGTCCATTTCATTTTAATTTTGGAAATAAATGACTGCTTGATATAAAAACTACTGTAAAGTTCTCTTTAGAAGAAATCATTGTTATCATTTCATTTTTCTCTTAAAAGATGTGATTTTCAATTTTCAGTGCTAATTTTAAATCATGCAACATATTACTAGTTCGTGTATCTCAACAACAAATATTGGAAGCATATCTGTTATATACTATTTGAATGAATAAATATTTAAAAGTTTTGTGCATTCTCTTTAGAAACATTTTTTTTTATCTTTTATTTTTCTACAAATGGGTCTCAATTTCTGTTTTCAACAATTTTATATGTCTTATTTAATGCAACATCTCTTTGTGATCTTCCATGAAGTGACACACACTTTGTACTCCTTATTTTCACCATATACAAACTTTACTTCTCATGGAAAAAATGTTAAAACAGATCTCTTTGGTAGATCCAATTACATGATTCATCCTTAAATGCTATGTCATTATTATGTTGAATTTACTGAATTTGCAAAAATGTAATGGGACTAAGATATAATGATTGCCAGAAAGCTACTACATAAAAGCTACATTTTCAACTAGATTTTCTAAACTAAATGAATAAAAGTTGACACACACAAAGCTAAATATTCTTTGGACAAACAACATCATTACTGTTCCCTTTACCTGTAACACTATCCACTAGCACCTGCCATTTGGGTAATTCCTGCTCCAGGTGACGGATCTCACGCTTGTTTTTACGATCACCTATAGCTAGTTCTGTAGAAGAATATATCACATACATTAACAAATATAAAGTACATAAATATATATATCTCGCAATCTGATGTATACTCATTACCTAAAATATCCACTCTATACTTCAAAAACTTTGGAATGACTATCAGTAAAGTACTTTTATATACAGAGTAGTAAAATTACTTTCCAATAAGAAATACACTGACAAAATCCTACTACTTTGGAATGGATATTAGTCATATACCCGAATACATAAATTAAGTATTGAAAATACCACCTGATAACAATTCAGCAGGTCATTCAGTTTGTTTTATATCTCTGTGCCAATATTATTATAAATTCAACAATCAGACATAATATACAATGCACAAAGAATGTTTGCTTTGGTGTTTTATGGCACAGCAACAATGGTAGGATTGAAACCTGTACCCAAACAGTTACAAATATTGATGGATTTTCAAATTATGTACACATCTCATTCATTTAAAAGACAGTTCATTCCTCAAAATATTGACCACTTCTTTGACTACAACTACCTTTTGCAATTCCCGACTTATGACAAAATTTGGTCCAAAATAGTTACCTAAGAAAAGGAAAAATGTCAAATTCTTTTTCCAAACACAAAACAGAATGCTGACATTACAAGCACATAATATAGTCACTTTAATCTAAATCCATAGATGGACAATAAGTTTAAAGAACTGATTCATTTTCTAGTGGGTTGTCTCTAGTGGGTTGTCTCTAGTCTGTTGTCTCTAGTGGGTTGTCTCTAGTGTGCCCATAACTGTCTCATTATACTTTTGACAGTGAATATGGAAGATTAAATAATTTAGCAAGGTTTATTCAGATATTAGATTCTCTGAAGGCTCTGTCATCTGTGAGGAATGTACCTCAGTCTTGATGAACAGAAAATGAATTGGACATGTACTGTGAATTCAGATATTTTGCTGGCATCAACATTTGTGGTTTAAAAAACAAAATGTTTTGAGTCCATAAATTCAAGGATATGGGAAGAGGCTATATTATTTCTATAGAAAAATCATTTGCTTTTTTATTACATGGTATGTAGCAACCATAAAATGCCAACAGAAAATAGTGAATTCACAGTATTTCCTAGACACACCACGATAAAAACACAGATTATTATAAAGCTCCAGAAATGTACCTTGTTCTATTGCCTCATCTCTAGGTTCCCTGTAAAGTGAGATAAACATGAAGAATTAGAGTGTAATGGGTAAATTGTATGCCATTCATTGTTGAGGACTTATAATTAGAGTGCAGTGGGTAAATTGTATGGCATTCATTGGTGAAGACTTATAATTAGAGTGCAGTGGGTAAGTTGTATGGCATTCATTGTTGAGGACTAATAATTAGAGTGCAATGGGTAAATTGTATGGCATTCATTGTTGAGGACTAATAATTAGAGTGCAATGGGTAAATTGTATGGCATTCATTGGTGAGGACTTATAATTAGAGTGCGATGGGTAAATTGTATGGCATTCATTGGTGAGGACTTATAATTAGAGTGCAATGGGTAAATTGTATGGCATTCATTGGTGAGGACTTATAATTAGAGTGCAATGGGTAAATTGTATGGCATTCATTGGTGAGGACTTATAATTAGAGTGCAGTGGGTAAATTGTATGGCATTCATTGTTGAGGACTTATAATTAGAGTGCAATGGGTAAATTGTATGGCATTCATTGGTGAGGACTTGTGTAAGTAATACGATTATATGGTCTACATGTCAATATAAAAACTTCTAATAAAAACGTTTTGGTTTTCTAAACTGTATCCTTCTGTCTCAAACAATATTATACACTAAGGACATCTTATTAGGCAGTTCTCTTACTAATTATTTTAAGCAAATGCTAACTTCTTTGTTTCCCAGGTGACACACAGATGCTCCTTTATCCATTAACAACTGACCATTTGCATGTACACTACCTGTATATTGTATATGAACAACCATTTTCAAACCTTTCTTGCTTAATCTGTCAATGTCCATGAAAGTGGTCACACATGACATGTATAGTTTCACTTCTGTTTCATGATTGATCAATGGTGCCACTTAAAGATTTCACTCAATATGACACAGTAATGAACTTTAATCAAGCAAATAACTACACTATTACTATAGTCTGGACCCATTCCATTATGAATCGTACACAACCTCCGGTCTTCAAAAGTATTAACCTGGCACAGTTACTATCTACCGTATTTCATGTTATTTTTCGTACCCTTTAATTTTTCGTACACCAAATAGCTATAAAAATAATAAATAATTAAATGTATCTAATTTTTTCGTACATAGCACTTCGAATTTTTCGTTAAATCCTTTAAATTTTTGTACATAAAAAAGATCCGCTGTGAAGATTTACATTTGCAAAATATATCGAAAATATTGCCTTTTTATTTTTACAACAACGAATAAGAGATTAAACTAATTTACAATTAAGGTGCTTTATGTTGCAAACTTCGCATAAATGTTTAATTGAGGCATCCAATAATGAAACAATGGATCAAGAAATAAAGAATTAATCACCATTTATAATCGTGTACAAAAGCCTTTGATAATCTCATCTGGAAAGGGTAATTGTTTTGTTAACTGATAATCTATTCTCATTCATCAAACCGCCTTTCTTTGTCTTCTTTATCGGCGAGAAAATATAATGATTGATGTGTATGATCTGTTGTTGTCATTATAATAGCTGCTGCTGTTCATTAACAACTGGACAATGGCCTTTACAGTACATAATCCTTAAACAACATTGTTAATGAGTGCTCTTTATTAAGTCGGTCACTGTAACAAAGCACCACGCGCATTTTAAAACGAGTTCAGAAGCCATTTGATGTTTTGTTATCCAATAAAAATAATATCTAAAGCGTGTCAGTACGTGCCAAGGGGCAATTAGTCTCATTGTTTCATTTTTAGCAATGCAATAAAAACTATAAAAACCTAGTCATTTTCAATCATCAATGTGAAAGTCATTGACTCAGCGAATTCGATTCTTATATAATATATTTTAAGTGCTTGTACTGTTCTTGCTTGGAGATGTCTTCATTATTAAATTTTTTCAAACCCCTGCCAAAGGGAGAGACCTTTGTTCCACCGACACCTAAATGCGCTGAACCACCAAAAAAAAAGCAGAAGATTGGACCAGGGCGGCCTAGAAAAGACAACGGTGTAGCCCGTCAGTTATCTGTTCTCGCTGTTGCGGCAATCGCCATAGAAAAAGACGATGCTGAACTGCACAAATTTAACATAGGTGCAGTAGATAACACCAGCGCACCAAAAACTGCCAGTGAAACGGAGACCAATGATGCTGTTCCTGACCTTGCAGTAGACAAACTGGACTACAGCAAAGATTTGCGAGACATGAACCAGTTTCCTTGTACTACCAAGTCACCAGTAAGAGGAAAGTACAAGAAATGGGAGATTACTGATAAAATCAGAATTGTTGAGGAGGCGAAACTATGTGGAATTAGGCCCATAGCTGCTAAGTACCACGTAACACCGAGTACTTTGTCCAGCTGGATGAAAATGGAATTTTTGACAAATATTCGAAGGACAAAAAAAGGATCCATCCCAGGTGCCGGTCGACCCTTGACGTATTCGTACGAAAAGGAGCAGGAAATTTTATCCTGGTTGCTGTGTATGCGGGACCATCACGTGCCTGTAACAATTGAAATGTTACAAAATTATGCGGCTACTGTTATTCAGGAGGAAAACCCAAAGTTTCAGGGCTCGAGAGGATGGGTCAATAGCTTTTTCAAGCGAAATGGACTTGCACTGAGATGCAGAACCTCCATATCTCAAAAACTACCGCGAGACCTGGAGGAAAAAATAGACTCTTTTACAAAATATATGAGAAGGATGCGGGAGGAGGAGGAATTTGAGGACCATTTAATTGGAAATATGGATGAAACACCCGTGTATTTCGACTTGGTACCCGGGAAGATAATTGATAGAGTCGGAATGAAAGAGGTGCGTGTTAGAGGTACTGGCAGTGACAAGCGCCATTTAACTTGCGTCTTGACATGCCTGGCATCTGGTGACTTGTTACCACCAATGATAATCTTTCGGGGAAAAAGAGAATTAAAAAATCTTAAGATCCCCAAGGGAGTGGTTGTGAAGGTTCAACAAAAAGCCTGGATGGACGAACACCTCATGCTGGAGTATATTGACGAAGTCTGGAAACCACACACGAAGCGCGTACCTTCTCTCCTAGTGTTGGATTCATTCCGTGGCCATTTGACTGATGGAGTTAAAAAATCCATGAAAAAATCAAGAACAACAATGGCGGTAATTCCCGGTGGATGCACATGTAAACTGCAGCCACTGGACGTCTATTTAAATAAACCGTTCAAGGGACTGCTGCGGAAAAAATGGTCAAGCTATATGAAGGACCAAACTTCCAAAAGTATTGCAACCAGGGAGGCTTGTAAAGAGACGACTGAAAAAATTCCAGCCCCTTCAAAGCAGCAGATGATCGATTGGATTTTTGAAGCCAATGAGGAGTTAAAGAAGAAAAAGGACATGATAATTAGCAGTTTTAAAGTAACTGGACTTTCAAATGCAGTTAATGGTAGGGAGGACCACTGTATAAGGAGTGACAATGCAGCTCCACTGGAAAATCTCTCTAGCGACGAAGATGATGAATGGTTTGAGGGCTTTGAGCTGGGAGATTTATAGAACTCTTGAACATTCTGAATTTTTCATTACATAATTTTATTGCATTTTTTGTTTATTCGCTTATGGTTGGATCGCAGATTATACGTTTGTAAATAATAACATTTTGTGTTTATAATATATATTTCCATGTACACATGTTTTCGTTTCTTTTGTCTGTCTGTCTGTCTCTCTACTCTCTCGCTCTCTCTGTATATATATATATATATATATATATATATATATATATATATATATATATATATATATATATATATATATATATTCCATTGGCTACTAAATGCATTTGCCATTCGTATTTATTTTGAATGGCAAAAATCACATTTTTCAACCAACAGCTGTTATTATTGTCATTTTCCAACTGATACGTCAATACTGTTGTTGAGACAATGGCTTTGTCGGAAACCTTTTAAATACCCTATGGGTAGCCTCATTTCCCTACTGAGAGCCTCACTAATTTGAACTGTCAATGCGAATCTGGTCTTCAATCCGGTAGTTACTGGAAATGACCCAGCTAAAGGTCTAGGCACATTTAATTAGCTTGTAATACCTCTGGATAGCCACTTGGTTTTTGTGACAATGAACATCCTAATTAGAACAAGAACGATTTATTTATTCAGGTTTTAATTGCTAATGGAATATAATAGTGCTCTTGTACATGTGCAAATGAGGAAGAACACAATCGACAGGTAACTGAACAATAAAGATTAAAATCACATTGCAACCCCTCTCTCTCCAACAACTAAAAATAAAATGCAGCTCTGCGTGCGATCTTACACACAGACAGAACACTTTTTCATCTCTCTCTTGTACACGCATTCACTAGAAACGAAAAAGGTTCGAGTTATTTTATTTTTTATTGATTTCATAATGAGGTTACTGTTGCTGTAAGAAGACAATATCTAGTACACACCGACACGTTGTCCTCTCTCTCTCTCTCTCACACACACACACTTACACATATTCATTGATAACAACAAAAGTCTTTTGGGATATTTTTTTAAAAATAAAAACTAATTAGGTTGAGAGCAAAATTAGACAAAGCAATGTATGTTTATTTTTCTGTTAGTGATGTTAGGTTACCCAGCATCGTGTGTCACATAACGGTAGATCTTGTTTAGGTCCGAACCCTTTATTTTTCGTACACGGTCAGTACTCCAAAATAATAATATTTTTTTTACATATAATTTTTCGTTCTCTGAAAAAAATAATTATTTTTTCGTGTATGAAAAAATACATAAAATACGGTAGCTGAGGATTATTTAATCCCTTTAAACCTTACAAATTTTGAACCAAACCTTGTTCTGTCTGCACAAACTTTTTTAATTTGGAAAAATATAGTTCTTAACAGTGAGTGCAATGTTAAAGAAATGCTATTTATAGTACAAAGACAGCCTAATACACATCATAAGGTGCATGGTCATGACGTGGATAATCACGAAGGTAAAAATAAAAGTCTGTACATTTATACTATATACAACATGCAAGATACCAACCACTATAATCAAAAATAAAATAAAGGGTATGAAACTACAGTGATAAAAATTAAATGAATCATAAAAATGTAATATAAGTAGAATTTAGACTTTATCTTTTTTTTCAAATTGTATGCCACACATTTACAAAAGAATTCAGACGTAATAAAAATGGCTTTATAATATTTTTGTAACATTCATAATTAAGTAGCATTTAAAATGTTTGTGCTTTGACTACATTTAAAGTAATATTTAAAAAATTTAGATGGCAATATTTTTTTAATAGCTTTTTTACCAAATCAGTGATGAATACCAATAAAAATAGAAATAAAATTGTCAAATCAAATGGATGATAGTTTTATTGTAAGGTGCATGGTTGTAATGTGGATCTATACTGTATACACCATGCAAGATGCCTACCGCTTTAATGACTATGACTATAATAAATGGATACAAAACAACAGTAAAAAAATTCTCTAAATCATAAGTATGTCATTCTCTAAATCATAAATATGTCAGATAATTAGATTATTGATTTGTATCATTTTTATATTATATGTTTATACACAACAAAACACAGATCCAGTTAAGTTTTTATTTATAATTATAATGTTTGCCTAGGGGGACCATCTGCTGCTACTGATGAAACTGTTTTGGTTCATCCTGTCAGTGAGTGATTCAGCGGTTACTGAATGGCACAACGTGGTTGTACAGAGGTCACAGCTGGGCTGTGAAACTCCCTGACAGAATGTTATGGATAACCCTTGAGTAAAGTTTCTTCAGCGGAAACTGAAGGAGCCCAGTGAAGACTGGGCTGTCCAACGAAGGTTGGGATGACAGCGGCAACTGTGTGGACTTCACTCAACGGGTTTAGTTTGAATACGCCATATAGCGCTGACATTAGATTCTTGGGTGAATAAACGGAATGGAATGAAGTGAATGCCCTTTATTTAGGGTAAGTAACATGCTTCAGCACAGACTTTCCCATGTCCATTGAACACTGCAGGCGTTGAGGCGGGAATGGCGGCGGTTCGACAGAAATATGCGTGCTGTCGCTCTCCACTCCAACCAAGAACAATTGAACAAAGACGCTGCACGTGACAGCTGGGAATGTTTTGATTGGCTGGTGAGTGATGTATTAATACAGCTCATGCATATTAATGCGGACTATTTGCAGGAATGGTAGTGAATGGGTCGTCTATTGCTGTGTATAAACAATGCCTAAGCAATCGCATAAGCAACAATTTATACACAACAAAACACAGATCCAGTTAAGTTTTTATTTATAATTATAATGTTTGCCTAGGGGGATAAACATTCCACAAAAATGCAGCATGAACCGATATTTAGATAGCATTTAGATTGCCAGCAATTTGATTAGCATTTAACAAGAATATGTAGATATTATTATTATTATTATTATTATTATTATTATTATTATTATTATTGTTGTGTTGATGTTGTTGAAAATACAAATAATTCCTAAATATAAGTGTCAATGTCTGATAAACATATAAATCATTATTATTAAGATTATTTATTTTTTAATCTGATTAAATTTCTTAATTTTAAAATTATGATATCAGCCATTATTATACAATATTATTTCAATTTTTATTTGTATTCATCATTGATCTTGGAAAAAAAAGCATTGTCATCTGAATATCTTAATTATTATGTTAATTATTACTTATTCTTCATGCATATGTATATAGTTCTTTCTGTCTTCTATAATAATAATAATAATAATAATAATAATAATAATAATAATAATAATGTCTATATTACTAGCTATTTTAAATGTACTTAATTATGATTTTTACAAAAATATTATATAGCCAGTTTTATTCAGAATGCATTTTTTTGGAATGTGTGGTATATAATTAACAAAGAAATTATAAAGTCTATATTCCACTTACATTACATTGTTATGATTCTGAGAATTTTGTCACTGTAGTTTCATACCCTTTATTTTAATTTCACTGGTTATAGTGGTCAGTATCTTGCATGCTGTATACAGTATCAATGTACAGACTTTTATTTTTACCTTCACGAGTATCTGCATTGCAACCATGCACATTATGATGTGTATTAGGCTGTCCTTGTACTATAAATAGCATTTCTTTAACATTGCACTCACCATTAACAACTTTATTTTTCCAATTTAAAAAGATTCAGCAGATGGAACAAGGTTTGGTCTGAAAATTTGTAAGGTATAAAGGGATTAAATAATCCTCAGCTAGATAGTAACTGTGTCAGGTAAATACTTTCAAAGACCAAAGGTGGTGTACAATTCATATTGGAATGGGTCCAGACTAAAGTAAGTGATCAAAGCCAACAGATACAGTCAAAACAAGATAGTGAAGAAGATTTAACTTAAATTACAATGCTATAATTATTGATGGTTCTACTGATGATCACCATATTGACAGAGTCATCTGACACAAGCTGTGCAGAAACATCAATGCACCCTGGATTCAGTCTTAAGCGCATGTAGTGCTACTTTTCAGTTACGACTACATGACTTGCTGTTTAAATACCCTGTACAAGAAAATACAAATCAGAGGATGAAAGGGATCGAACTTGATTAGGATGTCAATTAAATTGGGACCTTTTACATAGAGGAACTTTTGCATTTGTGTGCATGGCTCACCAAACAACAGAGTGGAATATACAATTTGTTTTACACAAGTTCTATTTATGCATATCCATCATAATGGTCTGAACTTATTCAATTCATATTTAAAAACATTACCATATCTTTGTAATCAATCATTATGGTATGAATATGGGTCAATTATGATCATATCTAGGTAAAAGGGGGTGGAGAGATAAAAATAACAAGTCAGTGGTGTGGAGTTATCAGCTTTACTTGCTAAATAACATGTTTTCATGGTCTCAAATTACTCAAGGATCACCTTTTTGACTCCCAGCAACAATGTTATAAAGAGACCCAACTACAGTTTGAGAATGACAGTAAGTAATATTGAACTCTGTATTGGCCCTAACCTTTGATGACAGGATGCTCTATACAACTCATGCTATTGTAATAATATAAACATAGATTAATGTATGAAGAGCGGTATTACTTACTTAAGCTCCTCATCATACAGCATATCTTCAGCATCTGAGAAATTCAGCACATGGTCACCTCTTGGCATGGGCTGGACTGTGAATGGACATGACAGACATTGGCATGAAGTTTGCATTTTAAACAAACACTAAACTTAATTTTTTTTTATTGTTTTCATTCTAATAATGTATACAAAATTATAAAATTCATCAAAGTTGTAAATGCAGTGTTACTAAAGAAAACCCCAGCAATTATGCCAACAGTCACTGTATACTACAGGGATGCCATCAGAAGAAACTATCTTACTACATACAAATTATACATAGAATAGATCATAATAAATGTCTGAAAACTAACCATTTTGATTAATTAACAGGTGCCTAAGATCATGGAAATACAGTGGTTCCCCCTCTTGAGAGGCCTTCTCTACCCCATCATCAAATGCCACACTGAGAGGCCCTCTCCACACCTTGATCAGAGGCCACTTTGATGGGCCCTCTCCACACCATGATCATAGGCCACCTTGAGAGGCCATCTCTACACCATGTTTGAAGGCAACAATCTCCATCTCATGATCAGAGGTCACCTTGAGAGGCCATCTCTACACCATGTTTGAAGGCCACATTGAGAGATCCTCTCCACCCCATGATCAAAGGCCACCTTGCCTGACATCAAAATTGGACTGTGAATTCACTTTTATTGATGAAGGGTAGAGAATCAACTTAAAGCACCCAATAATGCTGACCTGTCTCTGAAGATATTTCCCTATCAGAGTTAAGGACTGAATGATAATGATCCATCTGTGAAGACATTTCCCTATCAGAGTTAAAGAATGAATAAACAATGATCCATCTGTGAAGATATTTCCCTGTAAGAATTAAAGACTCAATGAAAAATGATCCATATGTGAAGACATTTCCCTGTAAGAATTAAAGACTCAATGAAAAATTATCCATATGTGAAGACATTTCCCTGTAAGAATTAAAGACTCAATGAAAAATGACCCATATGTGAAGACATTTCCCTGTAAGAATTAAAGACTCAATGAAAAATGATCCATATGTGAAGACATTTCCCAGTAAGAATTAAAGACTCAATGAAAAATGACCCATATGTGAAGACATTTCCCTGTAAGAATTAAAGACTCAATGAAAAATGACCCATATGTGAAGACATTTCCCTGTAAGAATTAAAGACTCAATGAAAAATGACCCATATGTGAAGACATTTCCCTGTAAGAATTAAAGACTCAATGAAAAATGACCCATATGTGAAGACATTTCCCTGTAAGAATTAAAGACTCAATGAAATATTATCCATATGTGAAGACATTTCCCTATCAGACTTAAAGACTGAATAAACAATGATCCATCTGTGAAGACATTTCCCTATCAAAGTTAAAGACTGAATAAATAATGATCCATCATTGAAGACCTTTCCCTATCAGAGTTAAGTACTGAATGAACAATGATCCATCTGTGAAGACATTTCCCTATCTGAGTTAAGGACTGAATAAACAATGATCCACCTGTGAAGACCTTTCCCTGTCAGAGTTAAGGACTGAATAAACAATGATGCAACTGAGAAGACCTTTCTCTATCAGAGTTAAGTACTGAATGAACAATGATCCATCTGTGAAGACATTTCCCTATCTGAGTTAGGGACTGAATAAACAATGATCCATCTGTGAAGACCTTTCCCTATCAGAGTTAAGGACTGAATAAACAATGATGCAACTGAGAAGACCTTTCTCTATCAGAGTTAAGTACTAAATGAAAAATGATCCATCTGTGAAGACATTTCCCTATCAGAGTTAAGGACTGAATGAACAATGATCCATCTGTGAAGACATTTCCCTGTAAGAGTTAAAGACTCAATGAAAAATGATCCATCTGTGAAGACATTTCCCTGTAAGAATTAAAGACTCAATGAACAATGATCCATCTGTAAAGACATTTTCCTATCAGACTTAAAGACTGAATAAACAATGATCTATATGTGAAGATATTTCCCTATCAGAGTTAAATACTGAAAAAACAATGATCCATCTGTGAAGACATTTCCCTTTGAGAATTAAAGACTCAATGAAAAATGATCAATCTGTGAAGACATTTCCCTATTAGAGTTAAAGACTGAATAAACAATAATTCATCTGTGAAGACATTTCCCTATCAGAGTTAAGTACTGAATAAACAATGATCCATCTGTGAAGATCTTTCCCTATCAGAGTTAAGTACTGAATGAACAATGATCCATCTGTGAAGACATTTCCCTATCTGAGTTAAAGATTCAATAAACAATGATCCATCTGTGAAGACATTTCCCTATCAGAGTTAAAGACTGAATAAACAATGATCCATCTGTGAAGATCTTTCCCTATCAGAGTTAAACACAGAATGAACAATGATCCATCTGTGAAGACATTTCCCTATCTGAGTTAAAAATCTAATAAACAATGATCCATCTGTGAAGACATTTATTTCCCTATCAGAGTTAAAGACTGAATAAACAATGATCCATCTGTGAAGATCTTTCCCTATCAGAGTTAAATACAGTATGAACAATGATCCATCTGTGAAGACATTTCCCTATCTGAGTTAAAAATCCAATAAACAATGATCCATCTGTGAAGACATTTCTCTGTAACAATTAAAGACTGAATGAACAATGATCCATCTGTGAAGACATTTCCCTATTGGAGTTTAAGACTGAATAAACAATGATCCATTTGTGAAGATATTTCCCTATCAGAGTTAAAGACTGAATAAAATGATGATCCATCTGTGAAGACCTTTCCCTATCAGAGTTAAAGATTCAGTGAATGATGATCCATCTGTTAAGACCTAATAGTTTAAGATTCAATGAACAATGCATGCAAAGACATTTCACTATCAGTGAACGACTCGATGAACAATGCTCCATCTGTGAAAACATTTCCCTATAAAAATTAAAGACTGAATAAACAATGATTCATCTGCAAAGACATTTCCCTATCAGAGTTAAAGATCCAATAAATTATGATCTGTCAGTGAAGACATTTCCCTGTAAGAATTAAAGATTGAATGAACAATGATCCATTTGTGAAGACCTTTCCCTATTGGAGTTAAATACTGAATAAACAATGATCCATCTGTGAAGACCTTTCCCTATCAGAGTTAAAGATCCAATGAATGATGATCCATCTGTGAAGACCTAATAGTTTAAGATTCAATGAACAATGCAAGCAAATACATTTCATTATCAGTGAAAGACTCGATGAACAATGCTCCATCTGTGAAAAAATTTCCCTATAAGAATTAAAGACTCAATGAAAATGAGCTGTCAGTAGAGATATAACATCCATCAGACACACCTCAAGGAATAAAAGTACCAATTCAAATGTCATGTCTTATAAATGCATAAAAACACTAATACCCATGAAAAGGAATTTTGTAGTATATTATTTTTCTCCAAGAATATTTACTAAATCATATTAACTATAGGAAATAAACTCTGCTACTTCCCGAATCCAGCCCTCCTGGAAATTTGACAATTCTCTCTCTCACTCTCTCTCTCTCTCTCTCTCTCTCTCTTTATATATATATATATATATATATATATATATATATATACACACACACACACACAAACACAAAGGGAAGAAACTCTTACAGATTATCTCGCCATGCCACATTAGGTTGCGAGATGTATACCGGATGCACATCAACAACAATGAGCACTTTTGTTGGGATACGTGGGAATGCTTAATAGTAATTTGACTGGGTCGGTTTTCTTGGGGAAACAATATAATTTACTATACAATTTTTCTTTTTCTGTCTAATACATTACTTAACCACATTAATATTAGGAGAATAGGTAAGAGGAGGAGGAAATACAAGAGCATCCAACCTCTACCATAGTCACCATTTGCAGGGCAATATGACTGCATCTCAGTAGAAGGATGAATCTCTCTCCTAACGTAAGTATGAGCACAATTATTGTGAGAGTAACTCCTGTAGGATTTGGAACAAAGGTGTTTCCTTATCAATTAAAAGTTTCTTGGGCAAATCCAGCAAAAGCTACAATCCCTATGTCCATAACAGGACCTGGGCAGCCACCAGAGGCAAAATGAGATTCAAATCTTGTCTCTGCATAGGTAGAAACTGGAGAAGAACACTGTCATGCTAGCCAACTCCCTCCACAATATCTCACTTTGAAATGTTGCACTCAAAAGCAAGACTCATCTAAACTGCTTGAATCTTAAAGGCAGAGATCTTCATGAGGCATACCTGATCCTGAGAGAGTTCAGAATATGCCAATCCAATTACCTACTTCAGCTATTGCCTCCATAATATCTACAATTCAAATGCTGTATTAGAAAGCAAGACTCATCAAAACCACTAGATTTTCATAAGCTGAAAGCATTCAGAATATCCTGATCAAATTATCCACTTGAGCCATGAGACCAGTGCTTGAGAGGCTATATCTTGCTTTCCTACCTTAACTGGTAGGAAGAACTGCTGACATGACCCATGGATTCTTTCTGTGGGCCTCAGATAGCACCTGAGTGTATGGCATGCTTCTCTCAATGGAACAATCAAGAAAGGGCAATGAGTTACTATTTTCTGATTGCTCATGGACAGCAACCTGTTCTTGAAGACAAACCAGATTGCATCTTCAGGACAACTGAACCATCCAATCAGAAATGGAGGTAGATCAAGTCTATTGAGAGGCTTGCTCACCCTACATGATGAAGCTAGGGTTATCAGCAAAAATATCTTGGAAAATAGCAGCTTCAGTCGAACTGAAGACAGGGGCTCAAACTGAGACAAACCAAGTCACATCAAGACCAGGAGACATTCCATCTGGAAAATAAGGTCAGTGAGCAGTGACACAACAGGTTGAAATTGAACAAAAGGTCGAAAAGATCTTTATTGTGGCCAATATTTTTTCTCCCCTGATATATGAGTATGTCAGAAACAATGGAGCAATAACCTCTGAAGGAAGTTTGCAAATTGTGGAATAGTTGCTAGAAGAGAGGTGACATTGTCCTCATACCAGTCAATAAAGATACAGCACTTTACCTTACATGAATACAAAGTGGACAGCCTTCAAATTGTTGAGATTTTTTCCATGATCGATAGACTGAATTCCTTTTCATAAAAGCCTCACCTGACAAGAGCCAGGCATGAAGAAAGACCTTGTACAGACTGGTGACCTTGATTGTTAAGCAATGTGGGGGTTGCAATTATTTTCCACAGAAATTGTATCACAAGGTCGAGTAGATCATTGACCCAAGATCTGTCCCATCAGAAAGGGGTGATGAGCACCACTTTGCAATCATTGCCCATCACTTTCTGAACTACCACTGGGATCAGGATCAGTGGTGGGAAAGGTGTAAGCCCACATCCCCCCTCCCATGCTGATTGATAGGAGGGTATTGATGGCCTATGCCTCAGGGTACGTGAATGGAAAGACAAAGGTTGGTAGTTTGCAGATCTTTATTGTTTTAAAGAAGTCTATGATTGTGAGGTCCCACAGAGTGCAAACACAATGAAATACAGATAGATGGAAAAACTACCCCATGTAGCAGCTGGCCTCTCCTTGATAACAAATCAGCCAGGACCCTGAGCCTGCTTGGACCTGTACTGAGATAAGGCATCAGGTTTGCCAGCAGAGTAACTCCCATACCATAACAAACAGTTCTGGTGATTTGACCACCACTTCTTTGAGGACATAATTCACCATCAAAGAATTATCTGACATTATCAAGATCACCCTTCTGTGGAGTAGGTTTTTCCAAGCATGGGAAGCACTGAGAGCCATTCTCCAGCAGCCATAATGAAGGGCCCTCTCCTCTAGTGTCCACTTGCCACTGACTGTCATGAAGCGGTTCAGCAAGTGGAATTGGTGCAGATTGTCATCTCTGGTTGTGAAGCTTCCTGGGAGATTCCTGTTGATAACTACTCCTGTCTGCCAAAGGCATAGGATGTAGCAGATTTCAGTAGGAATCCCTATCCAATGATCTAAGCAACTGCAGCAAGTGTGCCCATAGGCCAGGAGTGCCATCTGCAAGAGAATTGTGAAGAGGTGGCAGAGATGGAGCAAGTCTACTATCACACTGAGAAGGTCAAGATCACCTAGATAGATGTCTTGACAGAGATCAGTTCCAAAAGTTGATGTTCTGAGTGGGAAGTCAAACAAGGTTGAGAGGAGTCAGGAATTCCATACCAAGATGGACAAAGTGCTGAGAAGGGAAAAGATCTGACTTGTCCCTGTTCATGAGAAATGCTAAACTGAAATAAAAGTTGAGGAGGTGGTTCATGTCTTGAACCTGAACCGAACTTACCATAGTTTTTGTAGATCATTGTCCCAGTACACCACCTTTACTGTGGAGGAGGACATCTTAAAAAAGCCGATAACATAATCCAAAGTTTTGGTGAAAGCCCAAGGGCTGAGACCTAATCCAAAAGGAAGCATGCAAAACATATACAATGTCCAGCAGTAATGAAGTTAGGATACTTGTGAGATGCCAGGTGTATGGCGATGTGAAAGTACACATCCGTCAAGCTGCGGCTGATCATGTATTCATCCCATTTATCTGAATGCTGTACTGACAGTGCCATTTCTATCTTCAACCTTTGAGAAGCAATGAACTGATTGAGCAAGCTCAGTTCTGTGAACGATCCCAGCTTCCTGTAGGCCTTTGGCACCTGGAAGAGCTAGGAGTAAAAGCCTGGGGAGTTTGACTTTTTAACTATTTCTACCGCCCACTTGGAAAGCACAAGTTCGATCTCCTTCTGTAAAATATCTGCCCTCATGGGGTTGTTTGAGATGTCCATCATGAACTTGGACAAAAGTCCCTCCAAATGACTTGGATCACCCATTCTTTGTCTGGGAAGAGGTTGATCCAAGACTGCCAAAACAGGTGTCTGGCACCAACTGAAAGGGTGATTGATAGGCTTGGGGGAGGAGAAACTAGGCTTATTATCCCCTCTCCCATATGTCTGTGATATTAAGGTGCCTGTGGCCTCCTTAAGTTCACTTGGTTATGAAAGAGCTGTTGTTACTGTGGCATGTTTCTCTTGTCCTTTTGCTGATGATCATCCCTATATTGGAACTGTGGCTAACATGTTCGAAAGGTGGAAGGAACAGGCAAGGAGAGCTGAAGGTGTAACTCCTGTGACACCTGATTCCTCAGTGCCCAAATAGAAGGGGTAAGCCAAAAGGCAAAGAACACAGCACTGCAACACAATGCAGTTTAAGTGAGGAAAAATTCAACAAATTCAACTTGCATGAGGCAGTCAGAGAGCATTGGCTATCATATGATGTGCCACTCTATTAATAACCTTGTCTCTGTGGCAAGCTGCAATTCCAATGTGCTGTTTGCCACCAGCTTTTACCACCAGGCAAAAAATGGCTAAGGTCACCAGATTGAGCTGTGATGAAATCACAATGACATTCCTCATCAGATTTGATGTGGCATCAAATACCTGGTGATCAATCTTGTAGAATAGAGGGTCAGATATATTCACATCTGCAATATCATTGTTCAAGGTCAGAACATTGATGAAATATGTGTTTGAGTGAGACTGATACCAGTGTGGTGAGAATGATGCCAGTAGTTGGCTCACTGAAAAGAATACTTTGGCATTACTGGGGTCTTGACTTTTGTTTGAAAGATGCCCAGCGATTGAGAATCCTGAAAGAAAAGTGTTCATTTTCATCATCAGCACTGACAGAAGCCTTGACCTTGTGGACCCAGTTTACTGCAGGCAGGGACAGCACTCAGCTGGTGATAAGATATGGTATATTTCTGAAATCGCGGCTTTAAAGCTAAACTCTATCTGTTTCATCACTGGATTGGTGTGCACCAGCAACTTAAGTTTGTTCCCACCTTCAATGAAGGGGTTATTCTCATATTGTATGCATATTTGGGTACAACATCCCCAATAGAAGTGGTGATGCCATATCCTCCCTATGCATGGTGGGGTACCTGCCAAGCAGGTACACATTCAAACCTGGGCACACCGTATCAATTGCAGTATGAGGCTCAGAAAAGTGAGTGTTGTGCCAGAACAGACAGTCGGACTGCTGGCAATGTATGAAAAGCTAGGATGTTCAACTGGATGGCCAGCAAGGTGTGAAAAGCCAGATAGTGCTGTCAACCAACACTGATATCATCAATCTCTGTCAAATAGCTGGAAGGATTGGTCAGCAGCAAGGATGGCAAGAGATGACTGGTATGGGTCTAGCATATGGTAGAGGCCGGTGAGATTCGTCAATAACCCAATGCACATAGGTCTTACTGGGATTAAAGCCATGCACTAGTATTCAAGTTGACTCACACCCAGTGGGCTACCACAAAAAGGTAGTATCTTTTACTGTATTGTCAAAATTCCTTGTTGAGAGGCATGTGGAAAGTCTCAAAACTAAGTTCCCTGACATTAAGTAGTTTCTTGGATAAACCACTGCATTTGCAAGTCCAGCAGTGAGCATGCAGGATCTGGCACTACTGCATCTGTGTAGTCCAAAGTTCTGGTTGTAGACAGCATAGTGCAAGGAGTCTTAACCATGGGTGTGGAATCCCCCATGTCACTAGCCATAGACTCCGACTGTAGATGCAGACTCATGGCATCTGTGTCAGATGATTTGAACCTTATATTTTTTCCTTTCCCCTCAACTGTTCCTGAAGAATATTATAAGTCATAGTTCACCTGATCCAACAGAAAAAAAAAAAATACCAAAATGCAATTATAATTCACAAATGAGGTGTAACTCATTAAGAGCTGACGCCTAGAAAGACAATTATATATACATTTACAGCAGTGTCCACTATTTAAAACATAATATCAGGTAGGTACACAGCTGACATGCACAACTTACCGCTCAGAGACAAAGTACACTACTACTAATCAAATTACATGAAATATCACCAAAATAAACTGAAATAAAGTTACAACACAGTGTAACAATGCTGAAACTCTACATATCCACCAGCTTTGAAAACAAATGGCTGACAAAAGTTGAAAAAAACTAACGGATTCCATGAGGTGTAAAGATATGTTGTATGTTTGTTCTAAATTGAACCATGACAAATTCCACTTGGGAGAGATTTTGGCCTCTTCAAATCAAAATTGGCTAATAAGCCTGATAAATCATTATCATGACCAGTATCCACTCTACCATTATGCCTGAATGTGTCCAAGATCACACAGTGGTAGCCTTTTATCATATTGCAGGCTACATTTTTCTCCTTGAAAAGACAGAAAAAAGTTTGCCAATTGAAGAATTGAGGCACTTAATGGGACGATGCTTTGGTGTTGCACCAGTCACTGAAAATCTGCCACTTCTGCTTGTACACCTTCAAAGTGGAGGGACTTCTACCTTGTGAGATTCTCATCACAACAGAAGGTTTAAATTATTTTCTTTGGAAGGCTCTCCTGACAAGAGCCAGGCATGAAGGAGTAGCCTGTCTGAGCAGGGATGAAAAACCTGCAACCATGGGCTGTTTGAGCAGGTTGAGTCTGAGGGAATTATTGCTACACTGAGCAGATCATTCATCCAGGGCCTGTCCCACCTGAAAGGGGCTATCAGAGTCATTTTGCATTTGCAACTCCTCACTTCTTGAATTATTTTTTTTACCAGGACCTTGTGGGGGAGGGGGAATGGGCATAGCCCCAAAACTTCTCCAAACTGACTGTGAGTGCATTCAATGCCCATGCCTCTGGGTACTTGACAGGTGAGATGAAGGAGGACAGTTTGTGATTCCACCATGTCGTAAACAGATCTGTCATCGAGCAGCCCCAAAGTGCACAAATCCACTGAAAGATCAAACGGTAGATAACCACTGTGTGTGAAGGGTCTGGCCACTTCCTGGAGATGAATCAGCCAGAACATTTAACCTCTCTGGAATATGTCTGTTCTGGGTCATTATATTCACCAGCACAGAAATTCCTAAACCAGAATGCATAGGTCTGGTGATTTTGTCCCCAACCCCATTTGAGGAGATAGGCCACCACCACAGAATTGTTCATCATAATGAGGACTACCTTTCCATACAATTGGTCCCTCCAAAAATGAAATGCGTTTACTATGGCCTTAATTTCTAGAATGTTGATGTGGAGAGGTAAATCTTTTGGCTGCCATTCACCAATGAATATAGTGAAGCTAAAAGATGAGCTCCACAACAATACAAGCTGGTGTCTGTGCATATTGTAAGTTATAAGTTATGGCTGGTTTTTTTCTCCAAAGGAATTCCTGCAGTAAGCCATTGTTTGTTGTGCCAATGATGCAGGAAAGACTACTTTATTTGAGATGATCTGTTGATCAAGTCAAACAGAAAATGGGCACCATTTGGCTTGCAGGGCCATTTGCAAAGGATATATGAAAAGGCAGCTGATGAGAATCAAATCCTCCATCATGTTGAGCAGACTGAGGAGTTGCAAAAACTCTTGCCGAAATCCACTCCCTGTCAGAAATTGACTCTGTGAGCTCCATTATCCATACCATGCATAACTGAGAAAGGCAAACTAGGTAGAAGTTGGTAAAAAAAATTCCATGCCCAGATGGACAAAATGTTGGGATGGAGTGAGGTCTGACTTGTCAAAATTGACCAGAAAACCTAACTGACTCAAAAGGGAAAAAAAATTGTTTCTGCCCTTGACCAAAAATAAACTTACCATGTGTCTTTGGAGGATTTCATTGAGATATGCCACCATCGCTGTTTATGAGGTCGACTATAACAGAGTGACAACACAGTTAATGATCTTAATGAAAGCCCATGGGCTGATATTGGGACCAAATGTGAGAGCACAAAATTGGTAAATGGTTCTTGGAAACCAAACCAAAGGAACTTGCAAGAGGATGTATGTATAGGGACTTCAGAGTATGTGTCAGTTAAGTCTAAACTGACCACAAATTTGTCCCTTTTTACTGAAGGACTGAGTGATCTTACATTCAACATTTGAACCTCGGTGCAGCTATGTACTTGCTGAGCTGGCTGAGGTCTTTGAGATTCCCATTGGCCTTGAGTACTACAAACAGCCGTGAGTAAAACCCCGTAGAGTTTGACTTGCACACTATCTCCACCGCCTGCTTGTTGAGTAATGACCAAATTTTCTTGTTAAATTCCTGTCTTCTCCAGACTGGACAGCATATCTGTCGTGGAAGAGGAATTCAAAAGGTGAGGGGGTTGGATAAATGAAATCCGAAGCAGGTTGATCTATGTTGTTAAAAAAAAAAAGGAGTCTAGTGCCAACTGGAAGGCTGTCTGTGGGCAGTCAGGGTGGCAAGTTAATGTTGGCTGTTAGGAGGCTTGTGGAAGGAGAAACCTTGTTTCCTATATTAAACTGCCTCTGGAATTGAGGGGCCTGTTGCCCTCTGAGGTTGGATTGAGGCTGAAATTGTTGCCTTTGAGTGGTATTCAGCTTCTTATTCTTTTGTCGCCAATTGTCTCCCTGCTACAGCTGAGACTGGTTCGGCCTGAAAGTAAGTGCAGGTGGCAAGTCAAGTTGAAGAGATAGTTCTTCTGATGTCTGTTTGTGTACTTCCTTGTCTCATGAGATCCAGGTTAGCTGAAGCCATCAGTATGGCCCTGTTAATCATGTTGGCAATCTGGGCTGTGGATTCCCATGCATGATTGCTACCTACTTTTATGGCCAGTCAAAAAATTGCTAGTGAAGCTAAATCAAGCATAGAGTAAGTAATGATTTGGAGGTGGCATGCAAGACATTTTTGTCAACCTTATAAAACAGCAGATTGGTCATACTGACCACTGCAATGTTCCTGTCCAAGGATGGCAGCTCTGTCCTGAATGTCGGTTGTCAGCTGGATGGCCAGCTTAGTTACCATCAGGTTGGTCAGTGCAGCAAAACAGATGGATCAGCTAACTGTATAATCCCTGTATACCTCTGCATACAACGGTGCAGTCAGCTAGTATAAGAGGCTTCCTGAAGTGACGGATTCCTGGTCATTGATTATGGAGTATGACTGGACTGACTGGTCGGCAGCTGGAACGGCTTTATATGGCCTGGACTTATTCCAAATGGATAATTAAAAAAAAAAAAACATGTGCCTCGACTTACAGGCCCTAAAGCCAAGCTCAGACATGCAGGGGGCCATACGCCAACTGGGTAGTCTAGAAAAGGGAGGACAGTCTCTCACAAGCTCCAAGCCACCATTGGAGAAATACGAGGGACAGCAAGAATAAAATTAACCTGAAGCCAGCAACTGTTTTGTTGCCCCTGGACTACTTACTGCATCTGTGACTCCAACAATGCCTCTGAAAACTGTGTGGGAAGCAACTCCACAACCCCTTGTTGTTCCATCTGCAGCTGATGCAATGTATTGGTCACCATGTTCATTAGACATATCACTTTTGATTGGGGGGGCATCATAGTGTCCCCCATCATGCTATCCAGTGACGACGTCTTTGAATGCAAACTCAGTACACTGCAGTCCATCTCTATTAACTTGCCAAGTCTCTCTTTAGTCTCTGTGGACAATATGCTTTTTGACCATGATGCACAAACACTGCACATACAGTTTAATTAACACTTGTCCTCAGTTACCTTCAATCTCTTGCATTTGATGTAATTCAGTGACATCATTTATCAATTTTCTGAAAGACAAGAAAGACCGAATAATTTAAGGAAATAGCAAACTGAAAGTGTTCAACTATGCAAATAATCAATGTTTGTTACTTAATAAGTGAAGAAATACTAGCAGTGTGCACGAAAACAACCAATAATGGGCCCCAACAATACCATGTTGGAGCACAAGGTCAGAAATAAAAATGAAGTTCACAACTGCAAAAAATTCACACAAATATCAACAAATTTCACAAAATAATGATTGCAACATGTAATAAATATCTTTACACTCAATACTATACTGATTTTGTCAATGGATGGTCAGTAATCCACAAGATATAACTTGGATTTTATGAGAGGTACATTGTATCCAGTAAAAGCTAAAACTGAGTACACAACGATAGCCACCTAGCAGTGGTAATGGGAAGAGTTTCTTCTCTTCATCTATATGGTATATAAAACTTTTGTCTTTCCACTAATGCTGGATTCGAGAGGTAGTGGAGCTTTTTCCTAATGTTTACTGCAATCAGGAAATGTATTCAAAGGAGAAATAGGAAAGGTCTTCCTGTTCTCAAATTTGATCAAATTCTATTTAGCAGTTTTTGAGATGAAGCTGTTGAAGGGATTTTGCTGTTTTTAATAATGGTGGACATATCTGATGGTGCATCGGCATAATTTGTCCAAACCTGAAAGGTCTTCATGCCAGGATGCTTTCAAATATGGTCAAATTCTACTCCAAGAATTTACAGATGAAGTAGTTTCAAGGTTTTCCTTTTTTTAGTAGTTGCAGATATATTTAATGTCAGATCAGTATCAGTTTTATGAATCTGAAAGCCCTCTATGCCAGAATGCTTTCTGTCAAATTTGGTCAAATTCTGAAGAGTAGTTTTTCATAAGTCATTTATAGGTTTTTCTATTTTCAGTAATGATGGCCATATCTGATTGTGGATTGGCATAATTTTTACAAATTTTGAAAGGTTTTCATGCCATGAAGCTTTCTGTCAAGTATGCTCAAATACTATTCAGAAGGTTTGAAGAAGTTGATTAAACATTTTCCTATTTTAAGTAAAAGTGGCCATCTTTGAAGGTGGATCAGAATCATTTGCATAAAATTGAAAGGTCTTCCTGCCAGAATTCTTCTTCTCAAATTTGACTAAATTTCTGAATTACCATAGTTCTTGTTACCTGACTGATCTGGTAGAAGATGGTACTGTTTCATCAGCAGCCAATGGTTATGCAGGGCCTTGGCAGTTCTTGTTGGGTATAATACATCTGGATGTTTCTCTAGGAGATCCTGAAATGTCTCCATATTTGGCTGGCTGGTCTGTAGAAAGATTGTTGGACATGCATTACAGGTGAATCAGATACTTACTGCAACTAGAAATAAGCTCATATAACACAGATGGCCCATGACAGTTCCGGAAAACTTACCTAATTGCAACTAGAAATAAGCTCATAGAACACAGATGGCCCATGACAGTTCATGAAAACTTACCTAAATGCAACTAGAATCAAGCTCATAGAACACAGATGGCCCATGACAGTTCATGAAAACTTACCTAAATGCAACTAGAAATAAGCTCATAGAACACAGATGGCACATGACAGTTCATGAAAACTTACCTAAATGCAACTAGAAATAAGCTCATAGAACACAGATGGCCCATGACAGTTCATGAAAACTTACCTAAATGCAACTAGAAATAAACTCATAGAACATAGATGGCCCATGACAGTTCCGGAAAACTTACCTAAATGCAACTAGAAAAAAACTCATAGAACACAGATGGCCCATGACAGTTCCTGAAAACCTACCTAAATGCAAAACTTAACAAGAGTCATCTAGAGATGACATGTCATTCAAGTCCCTCACTTATGTAAAGACTCCAACTGAAAGTACCCTCTAGACCATCACTCCCAAATTTTATACTTGTACTCTATGATGCAGCACTCTCAGTTTATTCACTAATTATACTATACTTTGATTCCATGGTAACAGAAAAAATACTGAATGCAGAAAATTCTAAGAATCTAAAGGCACCTCTATGCAAGTTTGGTGGAAATATCTTGAACAGTTTGACAGTTATACTCAAGAAACAAAAATGTTTAGGACAGAAACTGACAGACAGATGGATATAGCAACAGCTAAATCCCCCATGGGGGTGGGTGGGTGGGGAGGTGGGGGTGATAATGATAAAATAAAACAAGACAGTCATCTACAACCACCATCCTGCCAGAATGTCTGCATGGGGATGGAATAATCTGTCAAAGACTTCATATATAGAAAGTTCATATTTAAAAATTAATACTGGGAAGTGATATGCATCATGACTTTTTCTCCTGAAATTAAGGTGTGAATGGTGGATAGATGATGAACAAACAAATGGACAAATATATGAGAAATACTGAAAATGAAGAATCGTGAATTTCATATTAAAAGGCATAGCGAGATTCACTAGACTAATATGTGTACTCAATTTAATAGACATATTTTAAACAGTTTTGGAGTTTTCACCTGGAAATCAAAGTATGAATAATGGATGGATGGATTGATAAACAGACATAAACAAGAGGCCCAGAGATCACTCATCTGGCTGACATCTGCCTAATAGGCAAATGCAAGAACAGTTGGCCAAGAAATGTGGATCTTTCTGTAGAAATTTTTTCCATGCTGTTAACTGCACATGTTTTGAAACAATTGTTTCAAGGTTTCTTTTTTTAATATATCTTCATTCACATTTAATGTCGTTATCAGCATCATTTGTCCAATTCTGAAAGGCCTTTATGCTAGGATGCTCTCTGTTAAAGTTGGTCAAATTCTATTAAGCCGTTTTTGAGGTAAAACTGTTTAAAAATTTTACTGTTTTTAGTAACCAAGCCATATTTGATGGTGGATTGACATCATCTGTACAAACTTCAAATCCTTTTTGACATAGAAACTAAAATGTGGATAATGGATAGATGGACAAATGGATAAAAACACTAAAAGTATTTAAATGGAAGAACAGTGAATAGCAAAAAGCACATCAACACCAGAAGTCTATATATTATAAGCCTATATATTATATGTGTACCAAATTTCACAGAGATATCCAAAAACGGTTTTGGACTTTTGCCCAAAAATTAATGTGTGTATAATGATGGATGGACAGGCAAACCAAGAGGTCCAAGTGCTCCTGATATTGCTCACCTGGCTCACATAACTTAATAGTTGACCATTTCAGTAGTACACTTATGTAGTATTGTACGAGTACAATGTGTACAAGCTATTTTCCAAACCTTATATATTGTTGATTTTACCTATTTTACTATAGTCTGATATAAATTATTTCCAAAGATAAAGGCATAATTAATATGCATAGTCTCATTGCCTTAATCAAAGTCATCCAAGAGCTTTACAAATTAAGTTTACAGACGAAAGCTTTAATTTGTGATATAAAGTCACTTGTCTTTCATGTGAACTTATAATTCACAGGTTGTTGTTTTTTTAGGCATAGGTTTCTTTACTCTTAGAAATTAAATCTGAACCCATTTAATAAAAAAAAGCATACTGGAATTTTGTTATAAAATTAAATGCAAGAAATAAAAATGTAAATTCCAAATAATTTGTTAGTTATGGAATTGAATTTATAAAATACCATAAAATAATGCACAATATATGTAATAACATCATACCTGCCAACCCCCTGAGAGGCAAAAGTGTAATCCAAGTGGATAAAAAGAGTTATCCGATCAAAAAAATAGTAATCTACATATAATATGCGATAAATTCAATGAAATTTAGGAAAAATAAACATGATTTATTTTCTACTAACCTGAATCAGCAGCTAGTTCAAGTCCTTGTAAAAAATGGACACAATCTAAATGGATCAGTACATATTTAACAAATGTTAAACATATTTACAAGAATTTATTTAATCCTCCAGTCTTGTTCTTTTCTCAAAAGTTACTGCTTCAAGTTTTCATATATAGCACTTCTAGCCTTAGAAAGCAACAGACTGTCATGCTGCAATTCAAAACACTTCTTACCAGATGCAGATCACCTCATTAATATGCATACATCTCGCTCATATTACAACTAGTCTGAGACACTGATGATATAAACCCATATTCCAAGTTTTATCAAAATTGGATCAAAATCATGGCCTCCAGTGTGGTGACAAGCAAATATTGACAAATGGACAATAGACACATGGCTGTGCCATAATCTCACTAGGCCTTATGGTCCGGTGAGCTGAAAACATTACATTGAAAATGAAGAATTGTGAATAGCAACAGGCACATCTGGACAACTAGTCTAATACGTATACATTATTTCATTGAGATATGTTGAATGATTTGGGAGTTACACTCCAGAAATGAAAAATGTGAATGATGGATCGATGGATGAACAGAAAAACAGATGGAAATGTGAAAAATATTTTTTAAAATGAAGAATTGTAAATTGCAAAAGGTACATCTGGGATATTAGTCTAATATGTATACCAAGTTTCACAGAGATATCTCAAGTGAGTTTGGAGTTTTGCCCTGGAAATGAAAGTGTGGACAATGGGAATGGAGGACAACAAAAACAAACAGGACTCAAACATAAAAGATATTAAAATTAAAACTGATATGTTTACCAAGTTTCAAAGTGATAACTTTAATGGTTTCTGAGTTATACTCTGGAAACCAAAATGTTTAGAGACTGATTACAGACAGATATACTGATATCTATACCCCCCCCCCCAATAGAGACTGACTGGTTACAGACAGATATACTGATATCTATACCCCCCCCCCCCCAATAGAGACTGACTGGTTACAGACAGATATACTGATATCTATACCCCCCCCCCCAATAGAGACTGACTGGTTACAGACAGATATACTGATATCTATACCCCCCCCAATAGAGACTGACTGGTTACAGACAGATATACTGATATCTATACCCCCCCCCCAATAGAGACTGACTGGTTACAGACAGATATACTGATATATATACCCCCCCCCCCCCAATAGAGACTGACTGGTTACAGACAGATATACTGATATCTATACCCCCCCCCAATAGAGACTGACTGGTTACAGACAGATATACTGATATCTATACCCCCCCCCCCCAATAGAGACTGACTGGTTACAGACAGATATACTGATATCTATACCCCCCCCCCAATAGAGACTGACTGGTTACAGACAGATATACTGATATCTATACCCCCCCCCCCAATAGAGACTGACTGGTTACAGACAGATATACTGATATCTATACCCCCCCCCCCCCAATAGAGACTGACTGGTTACAGACAGATATACTAATATCTATACCCCCCCCCCTTAATAGAGACTGACTGGTTACAGACAGATATACTGATATCTATACCCCCCCCCCCCCCAATAGAGACTGACTGGTTACAGACAGATATACTGATATCTATACCCCCCCCCCCCAAATTACAGAAAGGATAACAAGATAGATGGATGGACATATGGGTGGTTGGATGGACAAGGGTAATTTTTTTTTATATCCTACTACTGTTGTGTTGGTGCATAAATGTAATTCGATCATACAAACACTTTCAAAATAAAGGACACTGGCTACTTCACCAGAGACATAGTAACCGTCACTGCTAGGTTACAGATATTTAACTATATAAGGATACAAACACATTTGTTTATGATCCAATGTCGGAAAATACATCTGGCATATGAACACCTATATCTCTTAAATACGGACTCCACAGATGCTCTGTCTTGCCTGAAAAAGCATGATAATGATTGTTTTGTAACTTTAACAAAGTTTTGCACAAAAGCTCAACAAACAATCTGTATACTAGAAGTAGACAATATCACTACATCATCCCTGACACAACTTGTATCGCTTCATGTTGGTATTACTATCCTGCCCACATACATGGGGAAGATTCTAGTAATCTTACCCAAGGGTAGAGATGGTCACATGCAAACTGTTGTCAATTACAGTTTCAACTACAGATGCATTGGCCCACCTTTTGACAGGCCACAAAATGGTAAGAGTTGATGATTTTGGTGCTGGGCAAGGTGGCCTCTGATATGGGAATGGTGTCGCTTGAGAGGGGGCCACTATACTAATACGTCTTCAGAGTGACAAGTTCATCAAAGAAATACCACTGGATACAGCTTGTGTCACAGAGGTTCATTTCACAAAACCCTCAAGTGAAATTAAACTCTGAATCTAACTTCTGTCCATGTATGGAAAGCTAGATACTGAAAATATATAGTTGAAGTGGGCAAGATAAAGAATGTTCCCACATGTGTGGATAGGATAATGGAAATTAAGGCTTGGAGACTAAAATCTATGTCAGAGATTTGGCAAACCTTGCCTCTGGGCACAAATCTGACCCCCTTAGGTTGGATTTTCCAATCCTTAGCACATACACGTGAAAGATTCTATAAATTACTGACCTCATCAGGCCATATACATGAAACATACCTAGCTGAGGACACCTCAGTGCTGAACACCAACTTTTGGCCTTTTTTTTATTTTGCTTAAAATGAATCAAAGATCAAAGTTGAGCAGTATAGGTTACAGTGCCCTCAGATACAAATATTTTCAGCCATACACAGCCTGCCTGAAACTAGAAACTGATAAGCATGAATATTAGATATGAATGACAACCAGATGTACCAGTGGATTATTCACTTCTTCCATTTTTGACAGAGAAAGTTTTAGAAACAACAGTGAACATCCCGAATTCCAGATGGCAAATTTTACTACTTCTCTTACTGAGGTGATCTTTCCCATAAGAGTTTCCTCCTCCTTGCTATAGAGAGCCTTAGCCTGTACTGCAGCTTGAACCTCAGGATGTAACATCTTCATCGCCTGCACTGCCAGCCTGTAACAAATGGAATCATCCTCATCACAACTCCTTATATCACTGTCTTCACATTTTCATCAAGAACGTAACTTGAACATTATGGTTCAGTGTTTCAGCACCCTATTATCTAACAGGTAATAAGTGACAGCTGCTCAGAGAACAACTCATACCAGATAAAAACAAGAGGCCCAAGTGGGCATTATATCACTCACCTCGGTAGTTGACGTATTCAAGATGTGAATGCAAATTCACTCAAGTATTGAAACTGTAGAGAAGAAATAAATGCTTGCAGCACACAGATGTGGCATCGTCTATTACTGTCGGTGTGATTTATCTTCTTTTCAAGACCATATATAAAAGACCACTTTTCTGCATAAAAAGGGCAAGTCGTTTATACAACCAGCATTGTCTCCTGGATTTCTCCCAGCCCCTTGGAACTTGGCCCCAATTCACAACTCAGAACTGTTCATAGCCCCCTCCTACAGAATATACACTTATTTAGCATTACAAGGGGAATACATCTGTGCAGTCAGAATGGAATCCTGGGTCTGCCCTTACCCTCATGGGGCCCTGCCCTTGGAGTCATAACATGGAAACCATTGAGATCTGCATGAAAGAGAGCTCTGGTGACTCAGTGGCTAAGATGTTGGAGATGTGATCAGAAGGTTGCAGGTTCTAGTGCATAACAAACATTTCACTATGGCAACACTAGCAACTGTCAGACTCTATTTTACCATACTTGCTTCAATATTCAAGAGTTACAACAAACTTACCATACTTACTTCAATATTCAAGAGTTACAACAAACTTACCATAATTGCTTCAATATTCAAGAGTTACAACAAACTTACCATACTTGCTTCAATATTCAAGAGTTACAAATGTAGTCTTTTGTAAAAGTTTTTCATAATAATTCTATGCAACTTACCATACTTGCTTCAATATTCAAGAGTTACAACTGTAGTCTTTTGTAAAAGTTTTTCATAATAATTCTATGCATATAAGTTTATAAACTTGGACCTGGTTTTTACAAGAAATATGTTTTTCTTAAAGCAAAATCTTCTTTCTTCACATAGTTAAATATGTAAAGAAATTCTAGTACTCAAATATATTAACTAGTGTGTATCAGAAACATTTTTAGTCTTCAGCCAAGAGGCTACATTGCATTATTAATAAATTCCCACACATCAAATGCACAACAGCATTCATACTTTGGTTAAGACTGCTTTAATGTGTTCTGCCTAGTGACGTTAGTTAGTTTCTGTTGGGCAATGACAGTAAAGTGTCTTCCCCAAGGACACAACATAGCAGACAACCCAGCCTGGTATGGAATCAAATCCAACACACCTGCATAGGAGTCCAGTATACTAACAATGGTTATAAATCTACATTATAACAGGCAGTTAAGCAAATTACCTTACTATGAAGGAGAGGTTATATGAAGGTGAGAGTGTCCTCATATTAATTGTAACGGTATGTAGCTCTGCACAAAAATAAAACATGTTAATTGATTCATTAATTAAAAAGTCACATTGGTATATGCAGTTAACCAAATAACCTAACTATAATGGAGGGATCATATGAAGGTGAGAGTGCTCTCATATTAACTGCCACGGTCTGTAGGCTTGCACAAAAAATATAAGATGTTACAGGTCTGTAGGCTTGCACAAAAAATATAACATGTTACAGGTCTGTAGGCTTGCACAAAAAATATAACATGTTAAGGGTCTGTAGGCTTGCACAAAAAATATAACATGTTACAGGTCTGTAGGCTTGCACAAAAAATATAACTTGTTACAGGTCTGTAGGCTTGCACAAAAAATATAACTTGTTACAGGTCTGTAGGCTTGCACAAAAAATATAACATGTTAAGGGTCTGTAGGCTTGCACAAAAAATATAACTTGTTAATTACAACCCTAATTAGTTTTTTCCACCATTACCCATGAAGCTGATTCCACAGGACACAGGCTTTCCTCTAACAAGAAATCTGGGTCAGTAGGATGCTTAATGTTAAAATTTCTTCCTGTGCTGCTGAATGCATCTGTTATGAAAACAAATGTTTCAAGGTTTATTTAGTTTATGTGTCTTCATCCATATTTGATGGCACATCAGTATTATTTGTCCAATACTGAAAGGCCCTTATGACAGGATACTCTGCATCAAAGTTGGTCAAATTCTATTCAGCAGTTTCATTTAGATAAAGCTGTGTAAATGTTTTTCTACGTTCACTAACAGCAGCCATATTTGCTGGTAAAACTGCATCATTGTATAAATCTGAAAGGTATTCAAAGTAGGACACTTCTATAAAATTTTATAAAAGTCTGTTAAGTGGTGTTTTAGAAGAAGTGGTTGAAGGTTTTGTATTTTTAGTAACTGATGCCATGTTTAATGGCAGATTAGCATCATTGTATAGCTTTTGAGACATTGTTTAAAAGGCCTTCATGCAAGAATGCTTTCTGTAAAATTTGGTGAAAATAATTGTCACGTAGTTTTTTAAAAGAAGTCGTTAACAGGATTTTCCATTTTCAGTCATGGCAACCATATCTGATGGTGAATTGGCATCATCTGTATAAATTTGAAAGCCCTTATTACCAGAATGCTTTCTGTCAAATTTTGTCAGTTTTCTTAGAAGAAACTGTTTCAAGTTTTGTCTATTTTTAGTAATGGCAGCCATATTTGATGGTGGTTTGGCATCATTTGTACAAATCTATGCCAGGATGCTTTCTGTCAAATTTGGTCAAATCCAGTTGAACAGTGTATAAAAAGTCATTTTTAGGTCTTTCAATTTTTAGTAACAGTAGTCATATTTGATGGCAGATTGGCATCATTTGTACAAAACTCAAAGCCATCTGTGCCAGGATGTTTTCTGTCAAATATGGTCGAAACTCTGTTGCACAGCTTTTGAGCCATCGTTTAAAGGTTTTCCTAATTTTGAACAAATATGAAAGACCTTGGTCAAATTCGGTTAGGTGGTATTCGAGCAGAAATAATTTAAATGTTTGTCTATTTTTAGTAATGACAGCCTTTTGTGATGGTGGATCAGTGTGTAAAAAAAAACAACAGGCCCAAGTATATCTGATACTGCTCACCTGGCATACATTGGTCTAAAAGATAAGGCAGGTACCTTGGGTTTAAAGACATCCACGTCAAGGTAATTCTAGCTATTTGGTAGAAATTGGAGGTATCTGACATGATGTTTAAATGTATTTCTCCTTTGAGTAACTTCAGCTTGAGAAGATGATGCAGCAGCATTGGCATCTTTTTTGGTCTGATATGTACAGCAGTTTTGGAGAAAAAATTGTTCTATGATAGCTTTATTTTAAAAACTTTTTTTTATTTTAAAAACCTTTTTTTTAATAACAACAGACATACCTGATGTGACAAAAAAGTGTAATTTCTTCATTTTCCGCCCATTGGTAGGTGAGCGACCCTGGATACAACTTTAATAGAGCATGTCCTAAGAAACAATTATACTAAGTTTGACAAAAACTGGCAAGGCTGTTCTGAAGAAGTTTAAAATTTTCCAAATGTTTGCTATTGAAGCCATACTATTGCTAGGGGAACACATTACACACAATTTCTATAGAGCATGTCATAAAAAACACTCCAACTGTCATTTATACAATTTTTCTTACATTAAAAAATAATTCTTTTTCAAGCTGTCCAGATAATTTGTGTGGAAAGAAAATTATCGTTTTATGTGACACTCTTCTCCAGAACATTAATATCTCTATTGTGTACTGATTTACCCAGCTCATTCAATACCAGCTGAAAGTGAGATAGGTAAACTAGGTTGCATTATATCCTTGGTTGCAAATAAAGAACACTTACATAATATTGTTTTGGTGTTACCTTTTACAATTAAAAAATACTGGTTGCAGTTCTTGTAATTGTTTTACTTTTCGCTCATTTAGATATACTGCCATTGGAAATAAGTGTGCACAAAGATCTAGTGTGTCAGATGCACATTTCCAAAAGAGTTATATTTTTCAGTAAGAGTGACATCCCCCTTTCAAGCAAATGTTGGTGGCATCTAAACCATGGCAATGGTAAACAGAAATTATTGGATATAATGGAAACATACATGAATTCATGGTTTGTAGAATCCATGAAATCCACAAAATTGAAACCCAACATCATTCAGTGAATTCACAGAATGCTGAATGTACTGATTTGAAACAAATTGGAAGGTGCAAGACTAATATTCCATTATTTTTTGTCCTCTCCCTTGGGACATTTTTCTATACCCCACCTGACAAAAGTACAGGAAAACAGTTCCTAAGGGAGAAGGCAATAATAGATTTAGTAATTCACAGGACACAATGTGATATCATATGACATCAGAGTGTGGCAATAGTGCCTGCAGTGACATAGATTTAATTCCAATAGTCAAGCATCTCATAGTCAAGATGAAATGCATACTGTCCTAAAGTAACCAGTATTCTTTAATTGTAAAAGTTAACACCAAAACAATATTATGTAAGTGTTCTTTATTTGCAACCAAGGATATAATGCAACCTAGTTTCATGTGATGTGCTAATATGATAGTAATACTTACTTGGATATGATGGGATCATACAGCAGGGCATACCATCTCTCCTGGATTTCTTTCAGGGTAAACTTGCAGGAAAACTTCACTCCAAGATGGACTGCTGTCAAGTCATTGGTCTGAAAACAAACAATATGGACTGCGGTCAAGTCATTGGTCTGAAACAAACAAGATGGACTGCTGTCAAGACACTGGTTTGAAAACAAACAATAAACATTATCTGTAATTCAGATACTCCAAGTTCCACAGTGCTCACTATAACAAATATTTTTTTTCTGATAACAGCTGATATCCCATAGTGTGATCAATTGTCTTACATGAGTATAGGTATCACACCATGATGAATGCGAACTTCATGATTTGAACTCCAAACATGATTTACAGGGTATCTTTGTATCTAAGTTGTTAAAAAAAGTATACGAGTATAAAATATGAATTTCACAAAAGTTCATAAACTAAAAAAACATGCTCTTGACAGCTGATATGTTGTGTAATGCAGTCTCTGAGGTGGGCACATGTTGGAACTGGATTCTGGACATTTTCTTAGTGTAAGCATATAATTTTTCCAATAAGATGATTCTGTGATCACACAGAAATGATATTAAACCTAGTTTTAAAGAATAAGCACATACTGCTATCAACTGAACATTGACATTCTTAACCATGTGTACAGATGGTGTCTTACAAATTGCTACTGTTTATTCTCATTCTGACCTTGCTATCAATTGTACACTGGCATTCTTGACCATGTGTATAGATAGTGTCTTACAAATTGCTACTGTTTATCATCATTCTGACCTTGCTATCAATTGTACTCTGGCATTCTTGACCATGTGTATAGATAGTGTCTTACAAATTGCAAGTGTTTATCCTCATTCTGACCTTGCTATCAATTGTACACTGGCATTCTTGACCATGTGTATAGATAGTGTCTTACAAATTGCAAGTGTTTATCCTCATTCTGACCTTGCTATCAATTGTACACTGGCATTCTTGACCATGTGTATAGATAGTGTCTTACAAATTGCAAGTGTTTATCCTCATTCTGACCTTGCTATCAATTGTACACTGGCATTTTTGACCATGTGTATAGATAGTGTCTTACAAATTGCTACTGTTTATCCTCACTCTGACCCTGGTCTACAGATGGTGTCTTACACATTGCTACTGTTTGACCTCACTCTGATCATGGTCTACAGATGGTGTCTTACACATTGCTACTGTTTGACCTCACTCTGATCCTGGTCTACAGACAGTGTCTTACAAATTGCTACTGTTTGACCTCACTCTGACTCAGGTCTACAGACAGTGTCTTACAAGTTGCTACTGTTTGACCTCACTCTGATCCTGGTCTACAGATGGTGTCTTACACATTGCTACTGTTTGACCTCACTCTGCTCCTGGTCTACAGACAGTGTCTTACACATTGCTACTGTTTGTCTTCACTCTGACTCAGGTCTACAGATGGTGTCTTACAAATTGCTACTGTTTGTCTTCACTCTGATCCTGGTCTACGGATGATGTCTTACAAATTGCTACTGTTTGTCTTCACTCTGACCCTGGTTACAGATGGTGTCTTACAAATTGCTACTGTTTGTCTTTACTCTGATCCTGGTCTACAGATGATGTCTTACAAATTGCTACTGTTTGTCTTCACTCTGACCCTGGTCAACAGATGGTGTCTTACAAATTGCAACTGTTTGTCTTCACTCTAACCCTGGTCTACAGATGATGTCTTACAAATTGCTACTGTTTGTCTTCACTCTGACCCTGGTCTACAGATGATGTCTTACAAATTGCTACTGTTTGTCTTCACTCTGACCCTGGTCTACAGACAGTGTCTTACAAATTGCTACTGTTTGTCTTCACTCTGATCATGGTCTACAGATGATGTCTTACAAATTGCTACTGTTTGTCTTCACTCTGACTCAGGTCTACAGACAGTGTCTTACAAATTGCTACTGTTTGTCTTCACTCTGACCCTGGTCTACAGACAGTGTCTTACAAATTGCTACTGTTTGTCTTCACTCTGACCCTGGTCTACAGATGATGTCTTACAAATTGCTACTGTTTGTCTTCACTCTGACCATGGTCTACAGACAGTGTCTTACAAATTGCTACTGTTTGTCTTCACTCTGACCATGGTCTACAGATGGTGTCTTACAAATTGCTACTGTTTGTCTTCACTCTGACTCAGGTCTACAGACAGTGTCTTACAAATTGCAACTGTTTGTCTTCACTCTGACCATGGTCTACAGATGATGTCTTACAAGTTGCTACTGTTTGTCTTCACTCTGACCCTGGTCTACAGATGGTGTCTTACAAATTGCTACTGTTTGTCTTCACTCTGACCATGGTCTACAGATGATGTCTTACAAATTGCTACTGTTTGTCTTCACTCTGACCCTGGTCTACAGATGATGTCTTACAAGTTGCTACTGTTTGTCTTCACTCTGACCATGGTCTACAGACAGTGTCTTACAAATTGCTACTGTTTGTCTTCACTCTGACCCTGGTCTACAGATGATGTCTTACAAGTTGCTACTGTTTGTCTTCATTCTGACCATGGTCTACAGACAGTGTCTTACAAATTGCTACTGTTTGTCTTCACTCTGACCCTGGTCTACAGATGATGTCTTACAAATTGCTACTGTTTGTCTTCACTCTGACCCTGGTCTACAGATGGTGTCTTACAAATTGCTACTGTTTGTCTTCACTCTGACCATGGTCTACAGACAGTGTCTTACAAATTGCTACTGTTTGTCTTCACTCTGACCCTGGTCTACAGACAGTGTCTTACAAATTGCAACTGTTTGTCTTCACTCTGACCATGGTCTACAGATGATGTCTTACAAATTGCTACTGTTTGTCTTCACTCTGACCATGGTCTACAGACAGTGTCTTACAAATTGCTACTGTTTGTCTTCACTCTGACCCTGGTCTACAGACAGTGTCTTACAAATTGCTACTGTTTGTCTTCACTCTGACCCTGGTCTACAGACAGTGTCTTACAAATTGCTACTGTTTGTCTTCACTCTGACCCTGGTCTACAGACAGTGTCTTACAAATTGCTACTGTTTGTCTTCACTCTGACCATGGTCTACAGATGATGTCTTACAAGTTGCTACTGTTTGTCTTCACTCTGACTCAGGTCTACAGACAGTGTCTTACAAATTGCTACTGTTTGTCTTCACTCTGACCCTGGTCTACAGATGGTGTCTTACAAATTGCTACTGTTTGTCTTCACTCTGACCCTGGTCTACAGACAGTGTCTTACAAATTGCTACTGTTTGTCTTCACTCTGACTCAGGTCTACAGACAGTGTCTTACAAATTGCTACTATTTGTCTTCACTCTGACTCAGGTCTACAGACAGTGTCTTACAAATTGCTACTGTTTGTCTTCACTCTGACCATGGTCTACAGACAGTGTCTTACAAATTGCTACTGTTTGTCTTCACTCTGACTCAGGTCTACAGACAGTGTCTTACAAATTGCTACTGTTTGTCTTCACTCTGACCCTGGTCTACAGATGATGTCTTACAAATTGCTACTGTTTGTCTTCACTCTGACCATGGTCTACAGACAGTGTCTTACAAATTGCTACTGTTTGTCTTCACTCTGACCCTGGTCTACAGACAGTGTCTTACAAATTGCTACTGTTTGTCTTCACTCTGACCATGGTCTACAGACAGTGTCTTACAAATTGCTACTGTTTGTCTTCACTCTGACCCTGGTCTACAGATGGTGTCTTACAAATTGCTACTGTTTGTCTTCACTCTTACTCAGGTCTACAGACAGTGTCTTACAAGTTGCTACTGTTTGTCTTCACTCTGACTCAGGTCTACAGACAGTGTCTTACAAGTTACTACTGTTTGTCTTCACTCTGACCCTGGTCTACAGACAGTGTCTTACAAATTGCTACTGTTTGTCTTCACTCTGACTCAGGTCTACAGACAGTGTCTTACAAATTGCTACTGTTTGTCTTCACTCTGACCCTGGTCTACAGACAGTGTCTTACAAATTGCAACTGTTTGTCTTCACTCTGACCCTGGTCTACAGATGGTGTCTTACAAATTGCTACTGTTTGTCTTCACTCTGACCATGGTCTACAGACAGTGTCTTACAAACTGCTACTGTTTGTCTTCACTCTGACCCTGGTCTACAGATGGTGTCTTACAAATTGCTACTGTTTGTCTTCACTCTGACTCAGGTGTACAGACAGTGTCTTACAAATCGCTACTGTTTGTCTTCACTCTGACCCTGGTCTACAGATGGTGTCTTACAAATTGCTACTGTTTGTCTTCACTCTGACCCTGGTCTACAGATGGTGTCTTACAAATTGCTACTGTTTGCCTTCACTCTGACCCTGTTCTGTGTTATCTTTACTACTGGTACTTGTATTGTTTTGAATACAGCACAATTTCCAAAGCTACAAGTGCAATGGGGTCAAAATGTTTATTCAAATTTTCAGTGGTTTCAAGATTTTGAAGTTGCAGGCAAGAGAAGGCTTTATATGAGACTGCAGAGAAATTCATCCGAGTGATGCTGAGTATTGCAGTAAATGATATTTTAAGTTGTCAAACTTTGTAATTATAAATATTTTCAATGAACATGGGAGGGGCTAGAGCACAAAGTCTAATGATCCATTAAAACAGAAGAATTCAACCAAATTGAAACGATACTATTTTGTAACTGCATTCTTTTTTGCTGTTTAGCCCAGCTTGACAGGTGTCTCAAGTGATTTCCCACAATGAAGTAGATGATCAGGACCCTGTGGTTTGTAAAACAAATGAATTAAGAAAAAGATTTCTATATGACTTTTATTCTACCTCCTCAGTGCTAAATGTACAAACAAATCTGACTTTATCATTAAGTGGTAAAGTTTCAATTTGTACTTCAAAAAACTTACAAATTAGACAATAGTACCTTGAACAGTACATTATATACCTGGGCTGTGTTTAATAGTCACCTAATTAGACACTAGTAAGGAATGGTGACTCTGGAGATTAAAAACCAATGGGTCTCAATAACCTTGACCTTTGGTCAAGGAATACAGTCTTTAACAAAACTTAGTGCAGAAACCATTATTTTCTTATTTGACACTGCATGATCTTGACCTCTGACCTTTATACCCCAAATTCTCCAGGTTTCTTTACCACTAAATGCAAGCTACCCATAATGTTTGATCAAAGAACTTACTCTAGAACATAAACTATTGTGCAAAACCCATCTTTATTTGAGTCACAATGACTAAGACTTAATCTTAAGTACAAGCGCTCCACAAAATTTGGCTAAGGTACATGGTCTAGAACTAAAGTTGTTATGCAAACACAATTTTTCTTATTTCAGTCAGTGACCTTGACCTTTTGACCCAAAATCAAACCTGGGAGAGGTCTTATCAATATAAGACTGCATATAAAATTTGCATACATTTTTTTTAATGATTGAGAAAGAAATTGTGCTGAAAAAAGTATATGGGTCCAGTATTCAGTGGCCATAACTCCACTAAATGATGATGTAGAACAAGAGCCCCAAGTGGTGCAGAGACCACTGACATTTACCAAATAACCAAACTTATGAACAGTTGGCTACAAAATCTGAGTCAGCAGAATGCTTTCTGTAAAAAAAAATCCTATGATGTTGATATATGTTAAGAAAACAACTGTTTCAAGTTTCTCTATGTTTTTGTATCTTCATCTATATTTGATGGCACTTCAGCATCATCTGTAAAAAGGTTTATATAACTGGATGTTTCCTGTCTAAGTTGGTAAAAGTTTTTTGAGCAGCTTTTATGAGATAAAGTTGTTTAAATGTTTAACTATTTTTGGTAAAGTACAATTTGTACAAATGTAAAAGGTTTTCATGCCTGGATACTCTCTGACAATTTTTGTTTTGAAATTCCAAGGTTAATTGGTTTTTGAGAAGTTGAAAATAGCAAATGTTAATGGACAACCCACAAAGAATGCAGGGCCATGATAGTATACATGTTGTGGTGCTAAGCTTCCATCTCACACCATAAAACAACAAATTAAATACCATAAGCATACACTGAGAGATGGAACCAACAGGAAGTGTCACCAAATTGTTGCCTCTGCTTCACCCACACTGGGTGTAAAATGATCCTTATCATGACTGCTATGATGTGCAGTTTACAAAATAGGAGACTTGGTATATCTGTGATATTTTCCAGGCACCAGACTGTGAAATATGGCAATATACAGAGATACTGCCAGAAACTTACTTAAGAGGGGGAAGTCCCCCACACCAACCTCCAGAGGGGTGGGGGGTATACTATGCCAAATGGTAGCTGATGGGTGACAACATTATTATTAGGTGTAGAAACACCTAATTTAAAACAAGCATTTAATGATTTTGAATCACATCTTTGACAATAAATGTATATGGTTTCTGCAATCGTAATTGTTGCTCAGCTGGTAAATATTCTTCTTTGTTTCTTATCACTCCCCTTCAAGAAAGCTTTTGCAAACTGAAAATTATTTATTGGATCACACACATCTGTATAGTCATCAGTTTTTTTATTGTTTCAGATGTTAGTCCATGGGCTTTTGAAACTCTATCACAGTAATAAGAAAATGTCATAATATCTTACACAATTAAAAAAAAAAAAAAAATCATATATATATATATATATATATATATATATATATATATATATATAAAATCCAAATTATACATCTGTATTGGATTTTATTTCGTTGTTCTCTCAGATATTCTGATATTTTCTTACTACAGTGCGAGTTTCAATGGTCTGTGGTTAGCCTGTTTCTCGGAGTAGTGTGAATTTTACTTTCGAGAACTGAATCCCTTTCCCAATCAGCTTATATAAAGGCAGAACCGCTGCAATTATGGCCAGTCTGAATAGATTCGGGAACTGGTTTACAGGATATAACAAAACACAATTTTCCACAATTCATGCATGTTATTCCTTGGATATTTCTGTCAACGTATCAGATTTTCAGTAGGAAACGACATCATCCCAGTTATTTCTGTATCACTGATTTCTGCGCTATGTTCGGTTAGCAGCAAACCATCAGATATTTTATCCTCCCCAGTTTCATCCTTAACAGATGATCTTTCCGTCTCGCTGACTCTCCGAAAGAAATCAGTTATCTTTTGTTTCAACATGATACACTGCTGTTGCACTTTAGACATTTCGGTAATGGCTGATTGATGGATCAATTTACAATACCCCTCCAGGAAACAGTTCAACTGGAATACCTCCATAGTTTCTGCAATACTCCAACAGATCTCCATCAAAAAGGTGCTTGTAATCAAGCAATATTTTCCAAAGATATAAGATTAATTGAGATCATGGAGAAAAGGCAAAAAAGATGATGATCTGATCAACCTATTTAAAAAACAGCAAATTAAAAAATCGCACATTGGGTATGAGAAATCACGGTGAACCACAGGTAACTTGTGCAATCTTTCCCCCATTGGGTTTTAAAGTTATGTGACTCTCAATCATTTTTGTGAGAAACCCACAATCCCACAGCCTGGCAGCATCTCTGATTATATCTGAACATATTTTATGAGATTCTTTTCTCAGATTTCTTCTATTAACATTGTCAATACTGCACACACAATTTTATAAAAGAACATCTCTTGATCCCTATGTCTTGTAGAGGTGGCACAATATATTGTTTTCTTAGTATACCAGCTGATGACAACAGCACAAATGATTATTAACATCTTACATTTATTCAAACCCTGTACATGGTCTAAAAAGAATGAGATAAATAAAATATATAATCAATAGTAAGCCATTTTCTTTGCATATGAGTTTGACAATAAAAATCAAGCAAATGTATCTACAAATGTCGTACTCTGAGTTTGGGAAGCTGCTTTTGCACCAACACCCAACACCATTTGCAATATGTACCATTTACATGATATTCTTTTCCAAACATTTGTCTACATTTCTGAATGTGAGGGGTTTGATATTTTCACAAGTATGTTGTGATAATAATATTACCACAATTTAGTGCATGTCTTTAACAATAATTGGTAATGGTTTGGAGTATCTGATATCATCTCAAATTTTTTGTTTGTTTTGCAGGGAAGATAAAAAATGTTCCAGGGAGTAATGGTACCGCTTTGTCAACAAAAAAACAAAAACCATCCAACAAAAGTCCCTCAATGGGATTGATGCTTTACTGTCCAAAAAGAATTTCCAATAATCAAGAGACAATTTCTTCTTTTTAACTGCTGAGTGTTGAAAAACCATCTGATATTCTTCAGCAATAAGATTTTTAAATTTGCTGCTGTGGCAGACATATTGGCTGTAAGATAGCACCATCTTCATTTATGACAAACTAGACACTATTAGAATACTTTTGGTGAAAACCTGATGCCAATATGACCATCCATTCGGGAGAATTTGTGACAAAATTTTCAATATGTTCATTGTGGCAGCCATTTTGGATGTCTGCAGGGCACCATTTTCATTTTTGGACCAACTAGATATCATAAGAAGTCTTTTGGTGAAAGTCCTATGTCACGATGACCATAAATTCTGAAGATGAGGCAGTAGCAAGATTTTCAAGATGGCTGCCATTGTTGCCATATTGGATGTCAGACTGGCCACTGTGGTTGTCATTTTGGATATCAGACCAGCACAATTTTTATTTAAGACCAACTAGACACCACAAGAAGTCTTCCGGTGAAGACCCAATGCTGATAGGACTTTCCATTCAGGAGCAGCAATAACTAGATTTTCAAGATGGCTGCAGTGGTGGCCATATTGGAAGTCAGATCAGTACCATTTTCATTTAGGGCAAACTAGACTTTATAAAAATGTCTTTCAGATGTATCTCAGCGCAGTAATTTACAGCAAAATTATACATTTTGTTTCCCAGAATTTTCTCTGCAAAAAAGAAACCCAATCTATTCGGACCTTCTCGGCTATTTCTACGATTGGATTGACTGTAGGATTGACAGAGAAGATACAAATTAAACTGCTTGGTCAATCCTTGTTTCGTAAATAGCTGAAGTGGTCCGAATGGCAGTTATCAACATACATTCGAGGTATGAACGGTAGGATTGACCTCGAAGTTGCAAATGAAAATTTTCAAGATGGCTGAAGTGGTGGTCATATTGGATATCCAGGTAGCACCATTTTCATTTACGACCAACTAGACAGCATAAAAAGTTTTCTGGTGAAATATGACTTTTCATTTAAAAGAAGTAGCGATAACAATATTTTCAAGATGGTTGCCATGGTGGCCATAATGGATGTCAGATTGGCACCATTTTAATTTGGGACTCACTAGACATCATGAGGAGTCTTTCAGTGAAAACCCCATGTTGATATGACCATCCATTCAGGAGGAGTAGTGATAAGATTTTCAAGATGGCAGCTGTGGTGGTCATATTGGATGTCTGAGCACCACCATTTTCATTTAAGACCAACTAGACCTTGGGATGAATTTGTGTGTAAAGATTCAGAGTAATCCTCCAAGTAGTTTAGGAGTAGTTATAACAAGCTTGTACTAATGGATGGATGGACATTGGACAACAGGTCACCCAATAAGTTCTTCTTGTCTATCACAAGTAGAGCTAAAAACCAGCATAGCTGAAAGATAAATAAAACAAGCCTCCTACTTGCTGGACTGCTGTAATAAGTGCCAGGTCATCCTGTGGCTTCCATCTTCCCAGATCCTTGGTAGAAGCTGGTGCTGGGGCCTGTTAGACAACAGCAAAATTCATATGATACACCATTCTCTAAATAATTTATAGACACTGTACAATCTCAATTATCCAAATTCTATGTATACCAAATATTCCTTTTATCAAAACTAAAATATGCTTCCTCAACTAGACAATCTGAAGCACAGTCAAACCTATCTTAAGCAGCCAAGTCTAGAAAGCTTGTAAAGTGGTTTTAAAAAAAACAGGTGCCTGCTTAACAAAGGTGTATTTCTGTAATAATTTGGTTCACACATTTTATAAACGCTGGCTATTTCAAACAAGTGGTTGCTTAATCATACAGGTTACTTTCAAGGCAGGTTTCAATGTACATTGCAACTTCAAAACATTCTTTTCCTACAATTAATCCTTAATGTCTGAACAACTCTAAATTTCCAAAAATGAGTATATTTAAAAAAATTAAAGTGTAGTTAGATGTGAAAAGATACAGTGAAAAAGAAGCAACAAATAAGTAGAAATTAGGTCTTTGAATAATTGAACAAGAGTATTGTGTATTTTATAATCTAGTATTTGTGTATTTTATAATCTAGTATTTGTGTATTTTATAATCTAGTATTTGTGTTCAGATGAATCCCATAAGCCTAAAAATTTTGAACTTTGGTCAAATAAATAAGAAGTGAGAAAAAGACAGTGAATTAACTTAAGCTTTTGTAGATAGAGCATTCCTTCATTTTCTTTGTCCAGCAGTTTCACACCTACCTTTGACCGTTTTGATCTGCTCTTTGATGACTTGGATGTCTGAAACATACAAAAGATAAATTCAAACATTATTCAAAGGGTTAAAAAAAAAAGTGAATATAAAGAGGAGTAAACATTTCAAGAATGTTTACAATTTTATTAAAAGAAAGCAGTGAGATAACTGGAAAAGTGGTACTGTGTTACCTGAAACAAGAGACCCAAGTGGGTCTGATATTGCTCACCTTACATAACTTAACAGCTGACCATTTCACAAAGCACACTTATGTACTATTGTAAGAACACAACCTATGTAAACTATCTCCCAAACATTATATCATGTCGATTTTTACCTATTTTACTAAAGTCTGATAAAAATATTAAAAAATCCAAAGATAAAAGTAAAATCAATATGCATAGTTTCTTGCTCATAACTGAAGTCATCCAAGATCTTTAAAAGTGCAATTTATAAATGAAGCTTTAATTTGTGGTCTACAGAGTCACATGACTTTCACATGAATGAAATTATAATTTACAGGTTTGATTTTTTTTAAGACCATTGGTTTCTTTACTCTTGGTAATTAAATCTGAATGTTTTTCAGAAGAAAAGCATATTGGGGTATTTTTTTTAATTAAAAGCTAAAAATACAAAATAGAAATTTCAAAATTTTGGAGTAATGGCTTTGAATAAATGAAATGCCATAAAATAATGCATAATGCATGTGAGAACATATAAATTACAAATGTTTCAGGCACTTAAACATAGCAATACAAGCAACTATCAACCTATATTTCACCAAATATATCAAATTTGCCCACAAATATTTAAGAATTTCTAACATGGATAGATGATTATTGATTGTTCTACAGTACAGGGGACTAGTGTACATGTAGGTTCAAAAATTACAAGTCCCTGGGAGATTTTGGTAGTCCCAAAAAAGCTGGTACCTTGAAAATTGTGGTACATTCTTGTCAGATACTTCTCCATCATGGTACATGAATCTGTCATTCTGTCTTTAAATGGCCATATAATTTAAATTATCCTAATAAATACCAAGGGTTTCAGGTATTTATCAGGGAAAATTTTAATTCCAGGCCCATAAAAACAAAAGATACATGTAGAATGTCAGATTCCTGACATCACAGTCAAAACACACAAAACACATGGTATCTTTTGAGGGCAGCCATTTGCAATACTCATTAGCCAATTAGATCTCATGTAATCTGGTCCTGGTCATTAATATGTTTGACAATGTTTGTGTGCAAGTGTCAAATGTACTGTGATGTGAGTCAGAATTTCATTATGAATTTCATAATTTGTACAGTTTCTTGTTACAATTAGACAGACCAGATTGTGTTCATTTTTTTCTTATGGATTTTTGTTGTTGGAGTATCGACAAGCAAAATTCCACTAGACCCCAATGGGTGACCATACTAGCGTAAATATTGAACCATGTCAAATGTGACAAAGTTTTAGAAATAGTTCTTTGCAAATAAATGTATAAACTAGGACATGGTTTTTACAATAAATTTAATTTTATTGGAGCAAAATCAATATTAAAAAAAGTACAATTACTGCAAACAAATATCTATAATTGTGTAAAGAAATTCTGATCAATAATTACAACACTGCAGAGAGTTTATGCTAGCCTGCAACTGTACATTTTCTCAAACAATATTTCTATTTTATACTTTTTCTTCAGCTATAAATTACCAATTATTCATTTAATCCTGATGGTTTACTGATTTGCATATTTTTAAAAATTGTTCTATTGAAATCTATGCAATTGATAAAAAAAAATTTTTTTATTTAAACCAGGTTGCAGTTTTTTGCATGAGGAAGAATTCTGTGTAACACCAGACCTGTGATTCTCAATGGTCAATATCAAGTTACTTCCCTTGCTTTCCATTAGAGAGAGAAAACAGGTTTGTTTAAAGAACAGTTTCTAACTGTGCAGAATTTAATTAATATGCACAAATCTTGTTCGTAACAAAACTAAGATCAGAAATATGGCTTTTAGAGGGGTAACAAGTTCAGTCAATCAGATGTATGCATGGATATCACTCATTTTCTAACTTATCTGAGATCTTAATGATATAAGCATATATTCCAAGTTTGATCAAAATTGGATCAGAAATGTGGCCTACAGACTGGTAACAAGCTCAGTCGATCAGATGCATGATCACCTCATTAGTATGTGTGGATCTTGCTTATTACTGAACCCATTTGAGACCTTCATGATATAAGCATTTATGCCAAGTTTGATCAAAATCGGATCAGAAATATGGCCTTCACAGTGTTGCACCTAGGATTCCAAGGTCAGGGGACAGTGTCCCTCACCCTCCAGATTTGGGGGACACACAACATTTTAAAGGGACAAAGGAAAATTGTAGTACATAATCCATTAGAAGAGCTAAAAAAAATGAGATAATCTTATTTGCTTCGACAGTTCTGCCACCTTAACTTTCTCATATTTTCCCTGGACATTTACATTATGACAATAAACATTTTATCATGTGATCAAGTAACTCATGAAAACATTAACATGTTTGAATATCCTGAAATGAATTGTACCATGGAATTTTCCATTCCAGATCTTGCTCTCATTTAGCTTTAGTGTTCACTCATTTTCTACTAGCATTTATTATAATAAATACCCATGTTTTTTTAATAACCTTTCTTTTAAAAGTATTAAATTATTAATCAAATGACAAATTGTGTATTTGGATAAATTAATACCTTTTTTTTATTAATTCAGCCTCAGAATAAATTAAATCTTCACTGCTGTAGGTATGACTTTAACCTCAAAAATACGTTAAAATAGTGGCAGTCAAAGACTTTAGCAACTCGGCCGACTATCACAAACCTTGAAAGTTTTCATTGCCAGATTAATTGTTTTGAAATGGATATTCATTGCGATCTTACAGGTTTTATCACTTTTAGTGACTCTGGCCATTGCTAGCGCCAACATAGACGTGGATGCACATCTGCGAAGGAAAATAGTAGGCATATTTGTTTTGTTTTTTGTCCTGACAAAACAGCACACCCAGAGGGGCACACAGGTCAAGATTTGAGGGACATAGGACAAAAAATTGCAGGAAATCTGTGAGTCTGCACTCGAGGTGCAACACTGTTCATAGTGGTAACAAGGTTAACCAATCAGATGCAAGATCACCTCATTATTATGCATGGCTCTTGCTCTTTATCAAACTTGTATGGGATTTTGATGGTAAGTTTAAAATAGCAAATGTTAATGGACAACCCACAAAGGATTCAGGGCCATGATAGTATACATGTTGTGGTGCTAAGCTTCCATCTCACAGCATAAAATGATGAACAACAAATTAAATACACATATACGCATGCACTGAGAGATGGAACCAACAGGAAGTGTCACCAACTTTTTGCCTCTGCTTCACCCACAGCATAATGCTTGGGTATAAATTGAACCTTATCACGATCAATATGGTGTGCAGTTTACAAAATAGGAGAGTGGTATATCTGTGATATTTTCCAGGCACAAGATCGTGAAATATGGCAATATATCTCTTTAGATCTGAACATATTTTGTGAGATTCTTTTCTCAGATTTCTTCCATTAGCATTGTCAATACTGCACACACAATTTTATAAAAGAACATCTCTTAATCCCTATGTCTTGTAGAGGTGGCACAATATACTGTAAAATCAGAAATTTTTGTGGGGGACCAATTTTCATAGTTTTCGTTGTTGCTCCGAACCACAAATTTATATACCCAATGAAAAATTAGCCACATATGATGATGACCCCCCCTCCCCGCTCATTTTCTTACTGTGTGTCATTCTTAGAGATTAACGAAGCTACTAGTATTTGATAAATCAAAGTGAATACTGTAATTAAGTAATAAAATATTAGCTTTTACCCGTGTTTGTTTTATTTTAACCCTTTGAAAAAATAATTATGAAGCATTTTATATTGTTTCAATGCACATGTATCAATAAGGTATCTGATAGCTGTAATTTTCACTCACTGCCTTAAATCCATATGTGAAATAAGTACGGATAGAGAGAAACAAGAAAAAGCATAAGGTATTCACACACAATAATGCTTAAAATGAAACGAAAGAATAATAAAAAAAACCAGTATATGAAAATTGAATTTAATTCTTATTCAAATCAATCCTTCACTTGAGTACAACTGCTGTTGATAAATTTAAATCCTCCTGAAACCACATTTCATTTTATCCATGCATTGCTTGAAGCACTATTATTAATGAAACACTATGTATATGCACTAATTACAGCAGAGTATTAAACCTCACACTGATTTTCGGACAAAGCCACTGTATCAACATTGTGTCAATCAAGTCTCAAGGTACACAAAAATGCATGTCAGGTAAATAATCCCCAAATTGCATAATTAAACAAGTCCATCTTTCTCAAAACCACCGTTAATTAGGTCCAATCTTTCTTTCACTCATTGTTGTGTGAGCTGTAGTTATCCATTCAGCCCAAATTGGCTTGATTAATGAGGTTGCAATAGTGATCGTCACCAGTAACATCTTTCTTTTACATCATTGCCTCCATGACCTGTTTAGCATACCAGTTGTGGAAGTGTGATTTTAATTCCTCTTTGTACACTTTATTTATTGCTAAGTCTAGTGGCTGAAGTTGGTCTGTGCAAGAGGCAGGCATAAACAAACGCCTGATTCCACTGTCTTTCAATTTAGTTAGCATCTTCTCACAGTGGTGGGCTCTAAACACATCTTATAATGCCACTGTCTGCTGATTGCATTGAGCAAGGGGCAGCCGGTCACATGTTTTGTTCATTTTATGGCCAGTGGTTTAAGTAAGAGATCATACAGATGTACTTTAATAATCGATTGGCTTAGTGTCGTTGGTTGCATCGGCTTCCTTTGATGTTGAGCACTTGATCTTGAAAGGTGTTTATTTGTGTTCATAGAGGTGGTAGTATTGTTTAAGTGTTGTTGGCATAATCGGCTTCCTTTGATGGTATTCACTTGGACGAAAACATGGTGTAAGTATTGAATTGTCAGGTCTTTGATTCGTACTCATACATGTGGTAGTATTGTTTTAAAAATTCAAGTGACCGCCGTTTATGTTGGCATAGTTTTATTCTTTTTTATTCTTTATTTTGGGTATTTGTAGAAGTGAAACCACAAAATTAAACACTTACTAATATGCAAACTTTGACAGGCAAAACCATGAATTTAAGTACCCAAGAACATGTCTTTCTTTTTTATACAGCTCAAAAATTGAGCCCCACGAAAATAAATGATACTAAAGTATTATTTTTCTTAGTATACCAGCTGATGACAATAACACAAATGATTATTAACATCTTACATTTATTCAAACCCTGTACATGGTCTAAAAAGAATGAGATAAATAAAATATATAATCAATAGTAAGCCATTTTCTTTGCATATGAGTTTGACAATAAAAATCAAGCAAATGTATCTACAAATGTCGTACTCTGAGTTTGGGAAGCTGCTTTTGCACCAACACCCAACACCATTTGCAATATGTACCATTTACATGATATTCTTTTCCAAACATTTGTCTACATTTCTGAATGTGAGGGGTTTGATATTTTCACAAGTATGTTGTGATAATAATATTACCACAATTTAGTGCATGTCTTTAACAATAATTGGTAATGGTTTGGAGTATCTGATATCATCTCAAATGTCTTGTTTGTTTTTGCTGGGAAGATAAAAAATGTTCCAGGGAGTAATGGTACCACTCTAACAACAACAACAAAAAAAAAAAAAAAAAAATTCAACAAAACCCATATTCCAAGTTTTATTGAAATCAGATTACAAATCTGGACTCCATGGTGGTAACATGCAATTGCTGATGGACAAATGCAGGACACACAACATATGATGCAGGGCCAGACCATAAACTAAAAACTACATGTACTGTATTGTATTTCACAGCGGGGCTTTCAAGACTTTTAGTTGGTTACTTGTCAAGCAGGGCAAGTGACTTGGAACTTTTAGCTGTCCTGCATCAATTCAACTCATCCTCAACTGTACATGGTACTGAATATGCTTAATATGACACTTATCCATTGAACATCTTGAAAAAGTGACTTGCCCTTCCTCAGCCACCCCACAACTTGTACATACAAGTGGACAAGTAGAATTTTCAATTTTTAACCAGGTTTTCAACTTGTAAAGTTTCATATACCCCAGAGACACAAAAGTTAGAAAAGAATACTGTGGAATGCTATGTCAAGTCTGTGACCCATACTTTTACAACCAAAACAGAAACCTTCTCTCCCAAAATTAGCCCAGATATAATATTTCTTCAGAAATTTTAACATTAAAGATTTTTTTATCTTCTGTGTAATGTCAGGGGTCATGCTAGGGGGCAATTTGGAAAGTGAAGTTGACTTCGCCTTGCCATGAAACAGTACCTACTCCCCACCCCCATTTCCATAATTAAAGCTATTGATATTATGCACTAAATAATGAATTTTGAATGGTTTTCAAGCTTTAAAACAGCAGAAAACATGCTTTCAAATAAACTTTAGTTAACTATTTTAATATGCACTAAGATACAATTTTAACACCAGCCATATAAATGTGAAATTCTATGAATGAGTGAAATCCCAAGCTTTTTTGCCCCCAATATCAAATAATGTATCACTAAAAAAATTGTTGAGACTAAAAGCAAAGAAGAGATTAATGCATTTATCCAATATTTCTCCTGAAAACAGAGTGGGATATGATGATTTGTCTTCAACAAGTATTTGTCAGCTATTTTCATGAAAAAGATTTACCTGATTTCAAGGTTACATTCTAACTGTTACAGTTTTAACAAAAGATATGCAGTAGTTTTTTTCACATTCAAGATAAAAAGTTTTTAATATTTTTATAAAGTTTAATGACTATTATGTGTATTTTAATACTATTTAACTTGCATAGTTAGTAAAACACAAGCTGTTGACATCTGACCTCAAATCACTTCTCCCTATTTTCCCTTCACTTCCCTTCTATTTAGAAAAGAAGAAGTCACTGTGCCCGAATATTTTGCATCTAGCGTGACCCCTGGTGAATGACACCTAGCATGACCCTGGTGTATGACATCTAGAATGACCCCTGTTGTATGACATCTAGCATGACCCCTGGTGTATGATATCTAGCATGACCCCTGGTGTATGACATCTAGCTTGACCTCTGGTGTATGACATCTTGCATCACCCCTGGTGTATGATATCTAGCATCACCCCTGGTGTATGACAGGCAAAATGTAAAGCCCAAAAAAACATCTGCTGTAGAGTTCAATGGTCCTCTATGATTGGGAAGATATACTTCTTTTTTAGTTATGTATCACCATTGATATAATGATATGACACAATTGTCCTGATACAGAAAATAAAACAATACTCAGCTTGTGCTAATTTCCTTATGATTAGCCTGACTTTGTCGTCAGAACATTTTACTATCTTATGTCTTGTTCTCCAAACATGTTAATATTTTAGTAAATGCACTATGTATTTCTGCATTGTCAAAACTAGCCACAGAATGATAAAAATTGAAAAATGACACATGTACAATATGAAAATCAAATGAGACCGCATGCAATACTAACAAGTGTAAAAAATGATAAAACATTATATGATGACATTTATTTCTAATATTATGTCATCTATATTATGATATGGGAGTGTGAAAATGATATTGACATAAAAAATATAAATATTTATGATACATACTGCTGCACGATTACAGTTCTATACCTTTTTCTTTTCTAGAGGAGGTGCAACAGGCATGTCCTTCTCTACTATTTCAGCCATCTTTTCCTGCACAGGCTGCTGCCCACTTTTAATCCGATTTCGCTCGGTCTTGATTAAACTGCTCTCTACAAGTTCATCATCAAACTTTTTACGTTTGATTGATCTTTTGGAACTCCTGCGCTCTTGCTGAGTAGATGGCATGTAGCGGAGACTCTGGGGTTTAGGTTTAGGGAGAGTGGGGGTCTGAACAGGTGCTGGTTTTTCAGACTCATGAGATGATTTAGTCGGGGTCTGGGTATCTGCTTCCATTGCTGATTACCTAAGGTAGAAATGTTTAAAGATTATCTATGATATTTTATAATTAGACAATTTATAAGAAATACTTAACACCAGTGAAATGTGTTAGTTTTTTTAAAAAAATAAGATAGTCACTCAGGCTTCTTAAGCATCATTATTTGCATATATTTAATTTACCCCTACTAACACTGCCAGTTGGGTAACCTAGGAGCCACTATGAGAGGTTAGGTCCATGGAGATCAAAAAGATGTGAGAATTCTCTCTCTCTCTCTCTCTCTCTCTCTCTCTCTCTCTCTCTCTCATATATAATGGATTTCATTCATATATACCTGCTAATAACATCATGCAAAATGATAACATCACTGGAACTGTTACATCATATTACCAGTAAAGTTTTTACTAAAACAGGAACAGTTTGGATAGGAAGTAAGAAGTATAGAGCAGACACATTGTATCACAGGTTAAACTTAAAGTGGGTGACTGAATTTACATCATTGGGCATAAAGTGTTTGCTGGATTTGGATAAAATGGTGAAGATGAATTTTGAAAATAAAATAAAATGATTAAATAATTGTTTGAAACATTGGGCAAACGATCTTTAACACCAACTGGTAAAATAACAGTTTTGAAAACTTTAATTATTCCAAAGCTTAATCATTTTTTGTTGATCTCGTTAGCAAATACTCCACAACATTTTATCAGGACATTAAATAAATTATGATAAATGTTGATAAATTTATATTAGCTTTGAAAAAAACACGGGTCTGTAGAGTTCTTCTATCTAATAGAAAAAATTTCAATTTGTTTGAATATGAAATACTTGTTCCTATTAGGGGATGAAAATATGATGATATTATCCAAAAAGACAAAAAATGCTTTTTGACATGATGTTTTTTGGCTTGGAAATTGTTGAAAGAAAAGTTAACCCTGGACAGGAGAAGGTCTTATGAAAAAAATGTATGGATGAACTCACTTATAAGGTTAACAAGGTACCAATTTTCTATAAGAAATGGTTTGAACATAATCTAATCCATATTAACAATAACATAACAGATCAGGAATCTATTGCTGATTTTGATACTGTAAAAGCTAAATATGGTCTCAACACAAATTTCCTTGCTTTTCAAGGTATAATTCAGTGTGTAAAGTTCTGATGTAAAAAGTTATAGCTAGATATAACTATGCCGGCCAGACCATTTATCCCTTTCCATTAAGAAATTGTATTTTGTAACAATAATGAGTGTGAAGACTTTTAGAATCACATTTGAAATCCAATGTTAAACCAACTAGTGAAAAGAAATGGAATTAAATTTTCTGTCTGAATATGGATTTGTGGCCTAAAATATATGCAGAGTTTTTTTTTACAAAAACAAGAAACCCAAAATTACAATGGTTTCAATTTCATGTTATTTACACAATTTTACCAATGAATTCATTTTTGTATAAAAAAAAATCTGTCTGAATCCGATAAATGTACTTTTTGTACAAATTTCCCAGAAACAATACTGCATTTGTTTTGGGAATGTAATGTGATAAACAGGATGTGGAATGATGTGTTCCACTGGATTCAGAATAAAGTGAATATAGATGTTGTGCCAAGCACAAGAACTATTACACTGCGAGATACACATACAGATGGAATATATTAAAAACCTTTTTATTTCTGTTTTTTTCTTGCTAAATACTATATATATATATATATGTAAAATGAAAAGGGATATGCCTAGATTAGATGGGTTGAAACATTTTCTTAAAGACCACTATAATTTGGAAAAATATATTGCAATCAAATCTGAAAAGAAAGAAAATTTTATGCTGATCTGAGAACAGCGGGAACCATTATTCCACCAATAACCAAGAAAAATGTGTTATGGCTCAAATGCATGTTTTATAGGATGATGTACATTATACTGTATAATGTGTTTATAATATATAATGTCACTCCACGCCTGATCAACTGATATGATTTGAAAACTTTCTCTCTAACTATCATTCTCTCAAATTAATTGGTATGTCATAGTTTTAAATTTAAAAAAAACCTATATCCTGAACCAGGTTGAATACAGTGGAGATATAAATTCCTGGTAATCTATTGTCTTTGTGACCTCTGAAGTGGCAATTCAACCATGTGTTTATGTGTCCCACTGACTTTGCTAGTATATGCATGCCATCTAAGGGCAGTGGATGGGAAAGGCAAAAAAACATCCCCATGGCATCTTACTCTCCACTAATTTTTCTTGGATTTCCCTCCCAATACAAAAGAAAATACATCAATGTCAAATGTAACACAAGTATTGGAATACAGTGAAACCCTGCTATACCACACTTTGCTGTAACACAAATCCAGATATAACATTATCATTATGTGACTCCCAAAATTTTACAATAATTTCACACATTTCTTGAAGTACATGTACTACAAAGTTTTAGTGCCAAAATAAACAAAAGTCTGATTTAATAATTGGTAAAATGTGTTGTATTCTTAAAGATAAAATTGTCTTATCACTGCTTCATTTCTTTTATGAGTAAAGATGTTTAAAATGTATACTTGTGAAGGTTCATTTCAATTGTGTCAATAGTCAGTCACTGCACTTTCATCTTAGCTTATTTGTTTAAGATGTCTGCTCTTTCACAAGCTAATAATTATTAATCTAAATAACGTCATTAAGTCTTCTTTTTGTTTGTCTTCAATGCATCCAGTGTACAATCATTACTCAGTCTGGGGTAAAAATATAGCCAGCAGGTGTTTGCTCAGTCAACAGGCATACACAACCAAGCAATAAACAATGCGGTGTTTGAAAAAAGTTACACATCCAAATTATGTCAATTAATTTACCCACCTAATTCAGGGCAAACAACAGACCACCAATGATGAAATATGTTTATCACCCAAATTAGCAGGAGCAGCTTTGATCATTTGCCACATGCATGTAATCACCCCCCCCCCCATCTTACCTCTGAAATGAACTCCATAAATATAAATAAATCCAAAAATTATGTATTTTATGTAAGTATTGAAGTCATTATCTGGCTATACTCATATGTTTAAAATCTGACTCAATCCTTTTTTATTTTCTTAAGGTGTAGTCAGAAATGCTGACATCAGCTTCAAATCACTCAGATATACACAACTTGTCATTGCAATGTTAATGTTACATGTACTGTAGTAGAACAATGACTGGAACAGAACCATTTAAGTTGTTGGAATGGAGGGATTCGCTGTTATAATCAAACATGCTACTCCCTGTTTTTCCTCTGCAGTCGTGAAAAGTCATAGTTATCAACAAATCTTTCAATCAATATAGGACTTATTTTATGTATTCTTCTTCTGTCTTTAGAGAATGACTCAATTGTTTTTTTGGTAATTGCTCTTTAACCACAAAATCGAATGGTATATTCCCATACATGGTTGAGGTGGTTTCACAACTGTTACATTGTTCATCTCAAGTACATTATGTGGTCAATACCCATGTATGAATTTCTCATAAAGTATTTTTCAAGCCTAAATACAAGTTTCTTATTAGAAACTCCCAATGTGTGATTTTGACATTTTATTGTCGGTTGAAAATCAGTCTCTTCAGACACGTCCAGCATGTATAAATGTTTCAGAAAATACAGTGTTTCATAAGTTAGTATGAGTGTATTAGCAAGAAATCAAGTATTTGGATTCTAATGGACTCTAGCGCAGATATTAGAGAAATTATGGCTGTATGTGCCCACATCGATACACAAACTCTAACTATTTACACTATTTCAGTTGCAAGTTTTCTTATGCATGCATGTGTAAGTACAAATGCTTGGTTCTCTTTTTTTTTTTAAATATTAAAGGTATTTCTCAGTTATCATGAATCAATTTAAGTTGGTAACTGCATCACTGAAGCCTGTAGTTTTGCACACACACACACAACCTTCCCTGTATAGCCAAAAGTATATACATGCAATATTTTTTCTCAGTTAACTGACTTGTCTGGATATTACATGATCCATTACAGTGCATGGTGGCACTTCAGGGATTTTAACTCAAGTTTTTTTTTGTTTTTTTTTTTTTGGGGGGGGGGGGATTGTATTGTTCATCCTCATCAAAATCCCTTCACAGGTCCTAAAGAGGGCATTCAGAGATAGTTTTGTACATTTGACCCGTTCAATATTTAAACCAATTTTAACATTGGTGTGAAAGTCTACATCAGAAAACATAGGTTTTGTTATATGAGACATTTTTCAAAATTGTTCCTACTTTCTTAGCAACTAAATCCCAAAACTGAAACAGCACCCTGCAGTGAGAATCACCATGAACTGCAAACACTCTGAATGCAGACAAGACTGGACACGTGATCTTGAAAAACTGGATATAGCCTATACCACATTGTTAAGGTCAAGTGAAAAAAATTGTTTCCTATAACCCAATTGACCGTTTTAAAATCCCCCAGACTCCATATTTTTCTGACTGTATTTTTGAGGGAACATTATTTCCAGAAATTTTCACATATGGTCTCTTCAAGATTTTTGTTGTTGTAATTACATGTATAGTATTTAGTACAGACCACTTGGAATACTTCGTAGTTCTTCAGTTTGACCATGGAACTAACAAGGAATTCATGAATTCATATATTAAACAAAATGGCAGCACTCTATGTGAGCATGCTAAGTAGTATTATTGCATTAAAATACCAGAAATGTGCATATATGAAAAGCAGAAAACATTATGTAATCAGTTTTATAAAAGTCACTTTTTTTTATCTGAAGTGCATCACCCAGTCCTTTCAATGGAATGTACATGTACATTGAAAAATCTTTGCAAAACAGACATGGTGCCGGCAGCAGAATCTTACAAAGTTAACCAATGCCTCTCTGTCATAGACTTGGTCCATATATTTGGAGTTCAATGCATCAAAGTTATTTGTCAAAATGAAATGAATAATAATGAAAGCACTGTCACTGAACCAGCACGTACAGTCATGAGCAAGATGGTCAAGATTCTAATATCCAAAGTAAAGCCTACCCAGAGAAAAAACATTGCAGATAGGCATGAAAATAAGCCATTTTAGATACATATTTTAATCAATATGTTATAACAAAGAGGAGGAAGGTGTCCTTTTGCCCTCCTCCCCTTACTTTAGACAGTATTTATTTATCTGCTGAAGTCATCATGGAAAGTACATAAAAGTACATAAAAGTTCATAAAATTGAACAAGATATATTGAGGATTGAGCAACAAACATAAGATTATTTTGAGCTCTCTCCTCATTAACAATAATATTTACTTTTATAATGTGGCTGATGTAAATAATGAAGGCATAATATTGCAAACATTGAAATATGCTAATGAGGTATTAAAAGAAAATTATACATACAATATTGTAATAATGTCAGACAGTAACTAACAACAGCAACAACAACAACAATTCATGATGAAATAAGAGACCCTTCTGATCATGATATACATGTTTAAAGTGCCCTTTTTAAATTCTGGGGGAAACACCAAGTAGTAGTAATAGCAGTTGTTGTGGTAGTTATTATTGCTGTTACTGTCATTTTTTTTCTCCATAACATACATGTGACAAGTAAAATTTACCATAACAAACATACTGTTATATTGTTCCTAATGGAAAGGAATATGTTATATTACTTAGTCTGTCATTATCATCTAAAAACATGTCACTGTCTTGACCCTTGAAGAATTCATCCTTGGTAGTTCACGTAGGAATCAGGAAGTTTTGTATCTTTCCTTCCACCCTTTAATAAACTTTTTGTATCATTTTTTTTCTTCTTCAGAATGTAAGGGGTCCTTTTATGTATCAATCTATGTATGTATTAGTGTTTAATGGCACCTCAGCACAATAATGGCTATATAGTGCCAATCAAAATTAAAGCTCTACAAATGTAACATTAGTCCATCAAAGGTCCTGATGTTCTACTGGCCGAAATGAATTTCAAGAAATTCAAGATAAGACCATTGCTTCCTTTTACCTGCTGAGTGTTGAAAGTATCTCTAATATTCTGCAGTGATAATAAGATTTTCAAATTAGCTGCTGTGGTGGCCATATTGATGTCAGATTGGCACCATTTTCATTTAGAACCAAGCAGACATTATTAGAAGTTTTTAGATTAAAACCCCACCTCAATATAACCATCCATTCAAAGGGAGTAGTAACAACAATATTTTTAAGATGGCCATTAGTGCAGCTATATTAGATATATGATTGGCACCATTTTCATTTAGGACCAACTAGGTATCGTAAGAAGTCTATTGGTGAAAACCCCATGTTGATATGGCCATCCACTTGGGAGGAGCTGAGATAATAACTCAACATGACCACCATAGTGGCCATACTGTTGGTCATTTTGCATTACTTTCATTTTTTGACAAACAAGATATCGCAAGATCTCTTCTGATGAAAACACAATGTAAAAATTAATTTCCATTTAAGAGGAGTAGCGATAACAAGATTTTCAAGATGACATCAGATCTGAACCATTTTAATTTAGGACCAAGAAAATATATTAAGAATTCTCATATGTGAAAATCCCATGCTTATAAAGACATTCCATTTTGGTGGAGTAATGACACAATTTTCAAAATAGCTGCCATGGTGGCCATATTGGATATCAGATTGGCAACAATTCCATTTAGGACCAACTAGACATCATAAAAAGTCCTTTGGTGAAGGGACAATGTCAATATGATCAGCCATCTAGGAGATGTAGTGACAACAAGATTTTAAAAGATTGTCATGAGTGAAGAGTCCAGGACTCCTTGTCCTGAAACTCTGTTGCGAGCCCTATACAGGGTGAAGAGGCCTGGACTCTTCACTCGTGGAACCACAGCCTAATTCTGAGCGTCCCTGGCATAAATTCGCCAGTCCCCCACCTTCAAAAGGATAGAAAATAAAATAAAAAGTACATATATAATACACACGAACATACACAGGGCTCTCAAAAGAATTTCAGGATGGATGATGAGTTCCGGACTCTTAACTGCATGACAATTCTTGCATGTACTCAAAATATTGGTGGTACAGGGTGATTTTCATTGCAGGTTACTGTTACTATTTGGGATTTTGGTGCTAAGATGGTACGTGTAAGAACAATTTTGAGCATTTAAAAAATCTTGCGAGAATAATGTTTCGTCTAACAATAACTTTTGGGTTTCTGATGTCGACCTTCATACGAACGTTGCAATTAGTCCAAAATTTCCCAAATTACCCTCTTTAAGACCTGCAAAAGGATATAAACATTGGGTGAACAATATAAAAACCACCCCACCCCACCCACAAGTCGAAATCCTGATGGGTTTAGCGGTATTACATTTCAAAGGGTCTGTCAATAACAGTGTAAAACGTGTCTAAGACGGGGTAGGGATTCAAAACCTCATACCCCCTCACCAATTATGAACATAAGTGCCCCCGATATATGTGATCCATGAACAGTTGTGCATAATGTGCTCTGGGTATAATGAGTTATCCCATTTTCCAATTATTTACACGACATACACTGTATATAATATGAAACTGCCATCGCAAGTTCAGTTTCGATATTATGTGTAATGTATAAATACAGTAACTTTCTTGATCGTGTAAGAAATAGAATAAATTACTTAAATCTTAAAGAAAATAATGTTAGTCTTTCTGAACCGGACATCAGTACGACGCCATTGTGGGACCTACATAATGAGAGTAACGAACACACTGAACTACGGAACACAGGACAGTGAAACAAAGTTACAGTTCAGATATGCCAAGATGAACAAAACGGATACAGTGGTGTGGCAACCGCCCAAAGCAACCCTCGCAACTATGTGTGTGTGTGTGTGGAGAAGGTGGGCGGGAAGTTGCAACGCCACTGAACGGTTAGCATGTTTTAGGTTACGCTCCACAAGTTTACACATTTTTTTTTTCACTTCCTCGCGCGTATATTTTCTTCTTGAGGTTCAATCTTCGCGGTGATAAATTCCCCAGACTTGACTCTTTCATCTCTTTCAATCCAAAATAAAATTCTCTAGATCTATCTGTAGAGTTGATGGGTTTATCGTATTTTTAAATCAGAATTTTTCCGCACCCGTTTAATTCCTGTTTGTGAATTAGCAAAGATGCTTCAAAAATAGCCTAATTAAGTATATGGATTTGTCCCGTCCCTGTTCTGACAAACGAATTTTCTTACTACTACATTCATATGGAGATTTAAGGACAAGAATTTTGCTGTTTGCAGGACAAAAATTTGAAGAAACTCTGACCGGATAAACGTTAATTTCATCTCAAACATTTAATACATGTTGGCTTTTAAAACCGGGCATTCTCTCTGAGTGATGGCATAGTTTCGCATTGCTAAAATTTGCAAGAAAATGATTCATTTCTTTCAAGTATTTTTTTTTTAAACCAACCTTCTGCATCATCACGAAAATACTATCGTATCCACATCCATTCCAAGGTAACGGCTTGGCTAATGTTACTTGGACGTTTGTTTAATACAGAGGGGCTCGTATTGTTGCTTACAACTTATCTATCAGTCATACATGTACTATATAATACTATAAGGGAGGACACTTCTCTCCTTTCTGGCGCAACCTATTTAAGAATCGACTCTGATATTTCGAGCTACACATCGCGTGGCGTAATAAATTTGGTACCGATGTTTAGCTCAGGCATTCGACTTTTTACGCCTATACAAAGTTTGATTTACTACCACACCTTTGAGGAATGCCAGACCATTTTCCCACGCTACCGGTAACACATGGCCATGATCGCGCCCGCTTAATATGCAGGTACAACGCACTGAATGGAATTCTGGCCCCTTATTGGTTGACTGAAAATTAGATAATCAGTAGGCGTAGTACGTCATATTCGGTCGACCAATGAGAGGGCCGTATTCCATTCGGCTCGTTGCACTTGCATATTAAGCGGGCGCGATCATGGCCATGTCACCGTTAGCGTGGGAAAATGGTCTGGCATTCCTTAAAGTTGTGGTAGTAAATCAAACTTTGTATAGGCGTAAAAAGTCGAATGCCTGAGCTAAACATCGGTACCAAATGTATTACGCCACGCGATGTGTAGCTCGAAATATCAGCGTCGATTCTTAAATAGGTTGCGCCAGAAAGGAGAGAAGTGTCCTCCCTTGTAGTATTATATAGTACATGTATGACTGATAGATAAGTTGTAAACAACAATACGAGCCCCTGTGGTTTAATACAGTTTACCCACCACACACATATATTTTTAGGAGAAAGAATTAGCTGGTGCTTGCATGTGTGAGCTTTTCATATTTTTAGGTCGGCTTCTGATACTCCCCTAGGTGAAACGAACATGAGCATTTCTGGATTCTGCTTTATATAACAAATGATCACATAGGTAAAATGTCCGTATTAATTTCTTACTGAAAAATTCAACTTTGTACAAAACACGTAACGTGGAGTGGAACCTCAAGGTAAAAGTTTCGCTGTTACCCGACCTAAATTGGCAAGCCAATATCATAGACCTGTAACTAATAAAATCTCTTTCCTCCGATTGGTTAGCTAGTGACGACACTGGCACAAGAGTGGCGTCATTCCCATAACGACCAGTTTGGAAAATCGTCCCTGGATAGCAGTATTTGGTTGGTAGTGTCACATTGGCGAGGTGCATAAAGGGTAAAAAGTAGGAAATTTTTGTACTTTGTTCAGAGATGGCAGTTGATAGTTATATGATTGGAATCCGGTCACAATTAATATTTCCGGTTCAGTACCCACGAATGTAGTCCCAGTCTATTTTTAGATCATTTTTTCCTCTCTCATTTTGGTAGTGATGTATGCATTAGATTTAGGCATCCTTAGTATTGATTTAAAGGAAATTGGTTATTGTTTAGAATATGAGCATTATAGTGTGGTTGTCTGTGTGTATTCTGGCGACAGTGCACAGTGAGTATTGAGGCATTGGTGCTGATCCGGAAGTGAAATCTGTGACTCATTGCACGTTGCTTTGTTTACAGTCCAGCCTCTCAGAGGAATGCCGGTTAACCTATGACAAGAACTTCAGCGTGAGTTCATCTTTGAAGATACTTTGCAGCAACATATGATTTATTAGGATTTGGACACAGTGGAAAATTCAGTACTGACAAACAAATGTAGAGACTATATAGGAAAATTAATTGTGGTCTAAGGCCAGTCTATGGGCCTTACGATGACCGGAAGTGTGATGCAGTAGTCAGCGACGGTAAAGGTTACGTTCCACAGTTTTCACAAAATTTCGCTTCGTTTACATGAGGTTCAATTTATGCGGTAAAACCTGTCCAATTCTGAAATCTTTTTCATCTCTTACGATCCAAAATTAAATTTTCTGTATGTCCAGCTTATTGATTTTTATCGTATTTCTAAGTTAGACTTACTCTGCCTTATTGATTTTTATCGTATTTCTAAGTTAGACTTACTCTGCCTTATTGATTTTTATCGTATTTCTAAGTTAGACTTACTCTGCCTTATTGATTTTTATCGTATTTCTAAGTTAGACTTACTCTGCGCGTGTTTTAATTCTGCTTCTGAATTAGCAAAAATGCTTCAAAAATAGCAGTAACTCAGTATTTTTCACATCCCTGTTCTGACAAACGAATTTTTCAACGAATACCCTTATATGGAGATTTAAATACTTTAATGTGCCTTTCTCTATACAAAATTTGAGGACAATCTGACCAGCTAAACTTTTGTAATTTCATTTGATACACCTTTTTGGTTTTAAAAACCAGGCATTAACTTTGAGCGCATATTTTAGCACTGGAACCCTACTGAGCCAGATACCCACATCATCTGGTGTATAATAAATGCTTAAACAAAACTGATTCTTGCCAATATACGCTTTTGTGGATTCTACTGTAAATAACACATTATCCCATGGTTCAAATGTCGGGATTCACTTTTTATTTAGAAATTCACTCTGACAAACACAAACCTGTGGAGTGGAACCAAAAGTATACTCGTAGATTGAAGACCTGTTTACAGAAGGTTTTACAACATCAAACAATGTACAAACATATAGTTTAAGCTATACGTTGCTGACAGATAATAATTATATACAGAACAATAAATGAATAACGTTAATAGTTACTTTTATTTAATGTGGTTACTATTCAAGAATCTCATTCCACGACATACATTAAAATGGTCTAAGGTGAGCGTAGATAGCAGACAAACACGTTATTTGACACATAAAGCTATCCATACTCAATTATATTAAACCAACTTGCCAAATTTGTTTTCTTGACAGATTCATTTCCAAAACTAAATGACTCATTGCGATGTATGTACGTGGCGAAATAAAGAAAGTGTTCAGACCTGCGTCTTTGTTTTGTTTTGTTTTTGTTGGTTTTAACGACACTTTTACCACATTATGGGCTGTATCACGCCCAGGAAATGTGAGCTAAGTGCCTTTTCCAAGGACACATCGAGGCAGCTCACCCAGCCTAGCTTTAGCTGGTATCATACCTGCTAGACGAGTCCGACGCTGTACCAACTGAGCTACAGCGGCTCACCTGCGTCTTGTTACCGTCATTGTTTTCAGTACACTTTATTCATATTCTGCATAATAACACAGCGCTTTGTTTATTTCAAGTGCTATGGCCTATGAATTAATTTTCTTTTTTAAAAAGCTCATATAATTTAAGGTATCTCTACAAAATATTAGAACAATCTGTATGTAAGAAAAAAAAAAGTTGCTAAAATTTAAAAAAAAATTGCTAAAATCCGATGTAATCCTATACAAATCCAAACTAGAGGGTCATATTGCAGTTATAGCCTTTAGTGAGTAAACTAATTAGGTGACCATTGTTTTGTTTATTTTTATGTTTTTATTAAATCCAGTGTTCCATTTATTTAAAACAGAACAATTACTAGATATAAACAATTTGAGTAGCCTGCTACTTTTAACAAATACCATCAAGTCCAAAGAGAGGCTACTTTAGTCTTCTTCTGACACAGCATAATATTAACGATTCCAGATCCAATTTGTAAAGAGAAACAAATATGGACTGAGGAGAAATTGTGTATGTATCATAAATGTTGCGAAAAATTACACGCCTAGATCTAGAACAACAGAACATAGAGAGAGAGTCTTTGGGTAGAAATAATTTACAAACGAATTAGATTGCTTATCTGCCTTTTATACAGATTTCCAAATAATCCATTAGTTAATAGCTATTGGTCAATGTTTGATAGTGCGGTCGATGCAGCTATGAATTCCGCATCAAAGGTTATGGGGAGATTTTAATTAAAACTTTTTTTCTCAAAATCAGAATGCGGGAATCTTTCAGACCGTTAGTAAATAGTATTTCTCCAATATTATCACTGAACCAACTAGAGTGACAAACAACTCAACTTTGTTGGACTCCATACTTGTTACCAATAATATAAAAATCCTAGAAGAGGGTACAGATGCTGTCGACCGTAGCATTAGTGATCATAGAATAATTGTTGGTTCTATCGATTTTGCAGTGAAACTTAATCAATCTTTTGAACAAAATGTTTGGAATTATAAGAATCCAGACATTAATAAACCTAATGATCTGATCCCCTTCACTAGACAGGTGAGTGAAACCCAATTCCCTTTCCTAGAGAAACGGGGGTAGGGGTATCAACCCAAGCCCTGTCACTAGTCTGGTTCCTCAAAGAGCATTGCCAGGTTAATGGTGACAAGTGCCCTGTGACCCGTGCTGGGTGTCTGGTGAAGAATATCTGGCAGACAAAATTTTGACTGGCGAACCGGAGTCATCATCAGATATATAGGAGTGAGAACCCTGCTCTACCCAGTCTTCGGGAAGGCGCGACTGGTTCCTTTCGGTCACCAGCACTTTACCTCTCTTCAGAGAGCACTGCTCATCCCTACTGGGAAGAAGTGTCTCGTTCTCAGGCTCCAGCACTTTCCTCCCTTGGGAGAGGTTAGGGATATATCTTTAACAGGCACTAATGCTATCAGAATAAGCTTCAGGGATCCCAGGCATTTGGGCGCTCTCCGAACCACGGAAATCACTGTTGGTTCCTGCACCGCTAGGGGTGTGAACTTAAGGGATAGGTGAAACCTTAGCCTGACATCGGTACTTAGAAGGATAAACACTTATCAGAAGCAGCTTCGCTGAGCCAGGTGCCATACCCCTTTAAATTTCATCAAAAAGGAACACACACAAAAACCACAATGCAAGTACTGGAGAATAAAAAGACTTGAACAACACAAAAAAGGATAAATTGACCGAGGGGAAAGAAAAAAAATCCAGCAAGAAAGGCGAATTTCTTTGTACTCACACGATAGCCTAAAGAAAACGAGGAAGATATTCTGTATGTTGACTTTAACTAAGGAATCAGACTGCGATCATGTTCTTTTCAATTGTGGACTTTTCAATTGGATGAAGAAATATTTAGCTTCGACTGGGGATTTGGCATCCAGGAAAAGGTAAGCAATGCAATAGTAGCATAGTATTAAATGAGCTCCATTGTAATCAAGTCGAAGATATTTGAAGAACTAATATGTATATTTTATGCATTTTGTAGTAACGCAACAGTAACTATATCTGAATGTAATGTTTGCTTATTTTCATGTTTAGATGGCGTAAAAATATGGTGATAGAGAGAGGTCTCAAAAAATAACAACTGAATTCATCGATATTAATCTTCGAATTTCTTGCATCATGACACATATTCTTCCATCTTTTAAAAAGAGTGGAAAACTGCATTTAAATTTAATGAGCATGACATTGAAATCACAAGCTCTACTGGATGATAGGAAACTAGAACAAGAGCCCATCGAAGGGACCGATGTCAATTGTCCAAAAAGAACTTCCAGGAATTCTAGAACAGGCCTCTTCTTCTTTTTAGGTGCCGAGTGTTGAAACCATTTCTGATATTTTTGAGCGAAAAGATTTTCAAATCAACCATTTTTCATTTAGTACCAACTAGATATCATAAGAAGTCCTCTGATGAAAATCCAATGTTCATATGACTTTCCATCTAGGAGGAGTAGCGATAAGATTTCCAAGATAGCTGCCATTGTGGCCACACTGTGTGTCAGATATGAACCATTTTTATTTAGTACCAACTAGAAATCATAAGAAGTCTTCTGGCGAAAAATTAATGTCAGTGCGACTTTCGATCCAAGAGGTGCAGCAATAATATTTTCAAGATATTGGCTATCAGATTGGCAAAATTTCGATTTAAGACAAACTGCCGGTAGACACCATAAAAAGTCTTCAGGTGAAAACCCCATGCAGGTATGACTTTCCGTTCAGGAGTAGCAATAAGAAGATTTTCAAGATGGCTGCTGCAGTGGTGGCCATATTGGATGTCAGATTGGCACAATTTTCATTTACGACCAGATTGATATCATAAGAAATCTTGTAGCGAAAAACCCATGTTGATATGCTCATCCATTCAGGTGGATTAGCAATAACAAGATTCTCAAGAATCCGTGAAGAACCATATTTATTTAGGACCAACCCAACTGGACATCATAAGAAGTCTAGTGGATCATGGGATGAATATGTGTAAAATTTTATGGTAATCCGCAGAGTAGTTTCGGAAAAGTTGCAATAACTTGTGCTAACAGACAGACAGACGTTGGACGACAGTCAACAAGACATCATGTAAAATCTTTTTATGACCAGTGGAGCTAAAACTAGTGAATTCTGAATATCAGGCATTCATTTTATATTTGATACAAATATATTTTCTGATTATTTTTCAGCTGTTTTCATATTGCCGATTTAAAGATATTTGAACTTTTGTCATGTCTATTCATAATGATTCTATAAAAACAAACCAAAGTTTAATCAATACAGTTAGAATTTTCAACGGAAATTCAGTACTTCAATATGCATGCGGCATTTGTCTAGAAGGGATAAAAATACGACGTAAAATTTTAAATGCTGCAGTAATAATAGATTCGTTTGTTGGTCTCTTATTATCACCTCAAGATCTGTTGTCTGATATGAAATATTAATTTAATCTATTTATCCCTTTTGATCAATATAGACGAATTCATATATTCTATTTTCATCCATTTGTATGACGCGACGTTGTAATCTTTACCTCTAAATTTGCTAACTTTATCCTAACCCTACGTCATTTGTTTTTTCACCTTTTCCCTCTGTCTAGAATTATGGACAATCACCTACATCTCTAATTTTGAGAATTTACTTTAATCTAACCCTATGCAAAATACCAAACTGTAGAGCGCCACCTTATGAAGTCTTCTGGTGAAAATCCCATGGCAAAAGACTTTCCATTTAGAAGGAGCAGCAACAAGATTTTTAAAATGGCTGTCATACTGGATGTCAGATTGGCACAATTTTCATTTAGGACCAACTAGATATCATAAGAAGTCTCCTGGTGAAAACCCCATGTTGACATGATTTTCCGTCGAGGAGGAATAACGATAAGATTTTCAAGACAGCTGTCGTGGCGGCCATATTGGACATCAGATCGGCACCATTTTCATTCGGGGCCAACTAAACTTAATAAAAGGTGTTTTAGTGAACCCCCCGTATTGATATCACATTAATTCAATTGGAGTAGCGATACAATTTTCAAGATGGCTGCTGTGACAGCCATACTGAATGTCTGAACAGCACCATTTTCATTTAGAACCAACTAGACCTTGGAATGATATGTTCAAAGTTTCATGGCAATCCTCATAATAGTTTAGGATAGCAATCATGGCAATCATCCAAGTGGTTTAAAGATAAAAAAAACTTGTGCTGATGGATGGATGGATGACGGACAACAGGCCATCCCATAAGCTCTTCTGGTCTATGACAGGTAGAGGTTAAACTAGATCATCTTGAGGTAGAAGAGAAAAGAAAAGAAAAATAAAATAAAAAATTTCCCAATGTTCAAAAGAAAATCTGGCCCCCCCCCCAATAAATTGGCAACTCTTCCAGTAGTTTTGGAAGGGTATAAAAAAAACAACATTGTGCTAATGGATGGCAGACCAGTAGAGCTAAAAAATTCAACAATGTCGACTTGCACTTCGTAGATGAATCTGGATTTTCTTGTTCAAATACATTGGGCCTCTATTTACAATATTTCCACAGTCACATGTAATACTTTCTTTATTTCTCTCTAATCTGTTAATTTCCTCAACTGCAATACTCTTATAATCCTGCAGATTTTACAAACAATTTACCTCTGCGGTATTTTGCATTTCCATTTCTTCCCTTGGTGTTCTCTTATGCGTTTGTAACATTTTGCTACTGGTGGCACCTTTGGTTCATGTTGTTTCTGGCAGGTTTCTCAAATACTGATTGTACCATTTATTTGTAAAGTATAAGTTCATTTACTACTAGATGTCAAATGCGAGTTCTAAATAAATTGCATGAAGAACTACATCTACACACCTGGAAAAGTGTATTGTATTTTAATACATACATATAGTATTAAAAAAAACTCTTCCAAATTATTTAGTTTATTTTGTGGCAATTCTTTATAACAGGTTTTATGGGTTCATTGAAATTGTACAGAAGCAAGGTAAAAATTATAAATGAAAGATTAAATATCCCCATAGCCGATTTTAACCAACTTTGTGTTCAATATCTCGTAGCCAATCTTGTAGTATTTTATATTGTATTTTTTTAGTAAATGTTATTAGAATCAACTTCATATTTTATTTATTTAGTTTACTTCAGGAATTTCCTTTATTACCCTGCTAAGACATCGTCTACATTATAGTCACCTTAGGACGTTTTATTTGTTACTTATCGGTGATGTTTTGAAATGCGTTTTTTCTGCTGTTTTTTTTTATTACAAAATTTTTTGGTATGCCATGCAAATTTTATCTCCTTTCTGTACTCTCCTTCAGTCATCTCCAAAGTGTAATTTATTTAATGGTATTTTCAGCTGGTTCCCAACTGTTAAAACGATTTATCCTTTCAATTTTACAAGTACATACCTTTTACCGTTCAGTTCTTTTGGTCTTGAAAATCTTTCCAACTTTAAAATTTTTCATCTCGTTTCTCATAGCGAAATAATTCTCGTTTCGTGAATAAACGCTCGCTTTATTACCCTCTCCCTTCAGATCTGCCAGCTTGTAAATGACTATCATCTCAAATTACTTGCTTGATTTTAAATATTTCCTCTATAAAGTCAGTAAGATATCCATTTCAACAAAAATCCCTCAAAAGGACTGACACTCGACTGGGCGAAAAGAATTTCCATGAATTCAAGACAAGACCATTTCTTCCTTTGAACCATCGAGTGTTGAAACCGTCTCCGATATTCTTAAGCAATAAAAAAAAATCCAAACTGGCTGCTGTGGTGCACATATTGGATGTCAGCTTGGCACCATTTTCATTTAGAACAAAGTAGACATCATTAGATGTGTTTTGCTGAAAACCCCCAGGTCATAATGATCATCCCTTCATGGGGAGTAATGACAAGATTTTTAAGACAGTCATTGTGGCAGTCATATCGGATGTACGACTGGCACCATTTTCCTTTAGGATGAAAGAGGCATCCATTAGGGTGTAGAAAGAACATTATTTTCAAGACCAGACTTTCCATTCTGGAGTAAAAATAATGATTTTCAAGATGGCTGCTGTGGTGGCCATATTGGATGTCAGATCAGCACCATTTTCATTTAAGACCAACTAGAGATCATAAGAAGTCTTTTAGTGAAAACCTCGTGTTGATACGACCATCCATTCAGGAGGATTAGCTATAACGATTTTCAAGATGACAACTGTGTGGTAGCCATATTGGATGTCAGATAGGCACCATTTTTATTCAAGACCAACTTGAAATAAATACGAAAATGGCTGTCATGTGTGATGTCAGATTGGCACCATTTTTATTTAGGAGTAGCGATAAAAAGATTATAATATGGTCGCTGTGTGGTGGCCATACTGGATGTTTTCTGGTGAAATCCCCACGTCAAGATAACTTTCTGTTCCAAGTGGAGTTGTGATAACGAGTTTGAAGATCGCTGCCATATTCGATGTCAGATCAGCACCATTTTTATTTAGGACCAACTAGACCCCAATGTTGATATGCCCATCCATATAGGGGGAGTAGCAATAAAAATGTTGTCAAGATGGCCACTGTGGTGGCCATATTTTACGTCAAGTTGGTACCATTTTCAATCTTTTACTGAAGACCCCATGTTGATGTGACCATCCATTCTGGAGGTGTAGTGACAAGATTTTCAAGCTGGCTGCCGTGACATGTGTGAAACACAAGTGAAAATCCAACTTGACCTAGATCTTTTTGATATTAATCTTGGACTCCAACCGGATTACACTCCATCAAGTCCTTTCCAAGTTACAGAGCAGAAAGCAAATTAGTGACATGCAGGATGGATATACACACTCTCTGGTTGCACTGTAGGCCCCTACTACAGAATGAGATGGACCGAGAGATACAGATAGACTTCTTGTTTACAAGTCCAGGTCCATCAGAGAGTGAATATGATTTTATCTGACATTTAGTTACTGAAAAAAGATGCTCGTTTTCCATTAGTGCTAAAAAATAAACACTCCTCAGGGTTACTATGTTTATGAACACATTTTTAAAAAAATGCGTGTCTGCTACCAATTTCATGCAATGAGTAATATCCATACTTGACGGAAGCCACAAGTAAAAAACTAGCTCTGGAGCACTTACCTAATGGTTACTATAATTGGTAATTTCATTGTAGATCAATGATTAAACTGTGAACTTGGTAGAGAAACCCATATGATTGCTAGCACACCTGCATACATGTGAACATATTGGCTTGGGAGGGCTTACCTCCCAAGATGAGGGCTATCTCCCATCCCTCATTAAAAGCTCTCCTGTACTCAAAATTTTCATTTAAAAAAATTCCAGAATTTTTTTCCCCCGGTTTTTTTGTTTCTTCCCACACCTTGCTTCCAGTATAGTATATTTACATTAGACTTCCTGTGATCATGTGCAACTGTTAACTGGCTTACATCAGGGCAAGCACAACACTTTGAATGCCAATTCAACAACCTAAAAGTTGTCATTGGATTATACTGTGTGTGATCAGTAGCAATTTGGAAAAGATTAGAGATGTTCATGGATTATGGTTGGATTACACTTCTCCATCGACAATTCACGCACAATGGGGTCCAAAAACACAGATCGTAGTACAAGTGAGGGCACAAGTTACCGAGGGACCTTTGATGCTGTCCTGGCTGGATATCAACAATGAGAAGACGAGGCAGGGGTGGGGGGTTTGGTGGTGATGTTAAATGGTTTAATAATCACGTTGGGAATAATTGTCAATAAAATGCTGTTTCTAATGGAGTTCACTTTTCTGTATAAATTACCTTTATTTTCAAGATAACCAACCTTTGAAATATCATTAAAAAACATTACTCCAAGAGGTTTTGAGTCACATGTGTACCTTCTATAACTGTGTATTACATCACTGCTTTTTGCATGTGAATGTGGATATATTCGAGTGTTATTGTTGATTCACAACAAAACATTATTTCCTTTTAAAAAACGGCAGCCATTTAATTCGTGAAACAACCTTGAAACTAAATTTTTAAAAAAATATTGTTCTATTAGTAAAATACTGATGCCATGATTTCATTGCAAATAATAGTGAAATTTCTGCTCATCCTTGAGTAAACCCCAGAGTGTCAATTTGGGAATTATAAGTTCACTACGAACTTTGCAACTTGCTTCTCCATAATGAACCATAACTGTGAAACAAAGCTTTTCATGCATCAGGTACTCATTTGCTTCCTTCTCTTGCTATTGTTTGATCACATTTGCAAATTAGTAGGATAAACCATTGATTAATGTTACTCGAATTATATTACCTAGATAATAATATTTATAACCGTGTTCAACTGGAAAATTTAAAGGAGTTGACCTGACACATTATCATGATTGCTAGCTCTCAAGCAGGTAGGATTTGCATGCCTTTTAACTTTTTTTTCATTATTATTCAACTCCCTTTATTGATTTGATACGAAAAACATAATTAACAAAGCATGCCTTTTAACTTTTTTTCATTATTCAACTCCCTTTATTTGATTTGATATGAAAAACATAACAAAGCAGTCAACTTTTAATTGATTGTAACAATACAACAAATGCTTCTGCATCAAAGATCAAGACAGTTGGCACTTAATTAAGTGCGACTGTCTTTTGATCCCTGATTAGCAGAACCTAATTAGATTCTCAGAAACGATCATGGACAAAGCTGTGACAGTAGATCGACACTTTTCACATTTGAATAAAAGATGGCATATAGCATTTATGAGGATTACACTGAAACTGAATTAAAAGTTAGAACTAAAACATGAATTTCAGATGACAAAAACTTATTTAATTGGCATTTATTTCTTTAAGGGTTGCAACCAGTACGCAGTGCTGACATTTTCATGGATCGAAATATCCTCAAATATTGTTATTTAAAGTGTATAGAGAATTTTTTTGTTTGTATGGAAAACAAAATATAGGACTTATTAAAAGTTGTGAATTTTATCATGTTGAATCCAATTTCTGTGCACTAAACACAATTTTTTCGATGATAAAGTGAGAGATATATCAAAGTTTCATTTACTAGTTTTGATTGCAATTTTTTTCATGTTTAACAAATTGAGGCCAATTCTTCTTTTGGTATTTTCTAGAAGAAAAAAAAAAGGGATCCATGCCTAACCCTGCATTATAAGCGAGTTGCAAGTTATCCTGGCGCAAGTTATTGAGGAAGAAGTGTACTAAGTATGGCTGCATCAGTCATGACTAAAGAGCTAAAGCGGCATAAAACAGGCCTGTTTGGCTTTGAATTTAAAGCTTGTCAAGATATCCAAGCATGGGTTGTCTCCCAATGCTAAAACGCCAAAATCTAAACTACCAAAATTCAATAATAGATGGAAACACAAATTTCATTGGTTGGAATTAAGTTCGAAGGGACATAAATATGCATTCTGCCATTCCTGTAAAGTAAATTTTAAGAAGAACTTCCCAAATTCGACCCAGACAGCACCATTCTTCAGCAGTTCTGGCAGGCAGTCACCAACCTAAATCTACCCTCAAGCAGGAAATAATTAAAATTCTTGGTGGACTCAGTAGAGTTGAACTAACACTGCCACATTCCAATGCAGACACTGAAAGGACATTTTCTATTCTGAGGAAAATTCAGGCAGACTCCAGAGGAAACCTCGATCCAGTAACAATACATCATCTCCTTAGTAGTAATATTAGTACCCTACCTCCTTTGTTGAGGAGGTAGTAATTGGATCCCACTCTATCAATGGAGCAGCCAGGTGTAATTCACACCTGGGTGCTTTTTCCAACACTTTTGCTTCTATTTTTAACAATACATACATACTATTACAGACCGAAGTCTCCTCAGTTTATTTCATCTAAAAACAAATGCAAGGTCTTGCCAAAAATGACTCCAAGTGTCCTCTAAACAATCGAAGCGTAATAGGCTGCCATTTTGAATACAGCATCTGATTGAATGAGCATGACACACAGACAGAAAGGTTCCATGTCATAAAGACACCCATGCTTTGTAAGGAGATACAAACTGTTTGGTAACTTGATTGTAATTGTGTTGCTCCATTAATAACTATAGGATCCCTTCATAGCCTCAATTTCCTCAAAGTTATAGCCTCAACTAATGTACTGTAACCATATGACTTTACGATTCAATACTTTTGGAGTCCACAGTGCCCCCACTCCCTTACATATGAAGCTCATATACAGGGCTATACCACAAGCTCACTTTGCTTTATGGCCATGTAAGCAACAAATGATTTAAGTTTTACAAATTTCATTACAAAAATATTTTTTAAAAAAATATAAAAAAATCCCTGATCAAGCATGCTTATCCCATTATATAAACTCTAGCGTCGACTGCTTGATGACAATAATGACATGATTGCCAATATCTATGTTGATATGTAAACTGATGCAACATGTCAGTTGTCAAAACTTCATATGCTGACTACTAAGACCTCAGCACAACATTGAACCTCCTTTTCCACAAAACCTGAAGGTTGAAGAGTGAGTGAAATGAAAATGTTTCGCTAAGTTTGACTCTGGTGTATTATATTCAAATTAAGATACTGTTTAAACAAATATATGGACAGACAGATAGACAGACAGAAAGGCCAATTCTGCTGCATAAAAACAACCACAATTCTTCATACCACTTTAATTTGTCAAATATATTGTTCATGTATCAATGATATTTATGAATAGATTTCAGAATAAACCGATTTATTAGCATGTAAATTTCTTGAACATTCTCATAGCATAAGCAAAGACAACACTTCTAAAGTGTAAATAATGAACTGTAAGGTTGATTGATCAGATGTGCATTAGTAAGCACTTAATTGATGTATAGGCAGCACTCAATTTGATAAATATATCACATGACTGCAAAATTAGTTTACAACATAACAAAACATCAGTCATTTTGTTTAGTTCGTATGTCTCGCATGCATTGACACATGCACTGAGTAATCACATCTGGGGAGAATGAATTAAGAATAATGGCAAATATGCCAAATTTCCATCTGGGACATGAGTAACTTTGGCTGAAAGACCATCCTTGGGACACCAAGTGAAAATCTCCATCCAGGGCAGTCAGTCAAATAGGTAGCCAAGTTGAACCAAGAAATTCGAAGATAGTTCTCCATCCTGAATGTTGAAGTAGTGGAATCTGGAATAACTGCACACAGTCCAAGAGCAGTTTTTCCTTGAGTAAGGTCCCTTGGTTGAGTGCACCAATCAGTTGCTGGTATTAAGAGTCATCGAGATGCTGATCGCTCACTCGCACCCTCTCCCTCTCTATCGCTCTCTCTCTCACGTTGAAGAGTTGCAGGCCAGTATCAACCAGGAATCCACAGTGCGCAGTTTCCAGTTTAATGTCACTAACTGCTTAACATGGTCTCTGAAAGTAAAGAATGCATCTGTGTAAAGAGTCTCATATGAATTTCTGATGTGGTTAAATATATCCTTGAAAATGTACAACATATCCAGGAAGAAAAACCTTGAAATGGAAATACGAGATCTAATGAACGAATGAAATATTGCTTAAATGTATATCACAAACCTTATGTGGAGATAAAAAAAAATTTTATCACGTCGAAATGCAAGGACAAGTCACCAAGATTTTTTTGTAAAACACACATAGTACCCACATCACATATTTCAGAAAATCCAAATTTCCATTGTAGAAATTAATCTGTCCATGAGTAAGGTACCTTGGTTGAGTATAGTGGTCATATGCTATAGTGGATGTCCACTACATCTAGTGGAACTTGCCTGTTGGCTGAACTACAATAGACAGTGCAAAATACACTTTTTAAGCTGTACACAATGCCTATTTATATTCAAAGACTTGCACATAAAATGCATTAACAAATAAGAAAAAAAAAAAAAAAAAGAAAGAAAGAAAGAAAAGAAAAAAAAAAACAAGAAAAGAAAAAAATACAAAAGAAAAGCAAGTCTCGGCTGGTTGATACAAGAAGATGCTGAAGCAAACTATAGCATGATTGCATTGACTATTCAATAAATAAAATAAGAGAAATTCTGTGATCTTTATCTTTTATTCCACCAGCCACTTGACAAGTGCTTGCTTAAAATGTTCCCACAGAACAAAATACACAAACTGATATCCAGGACACATCCTCTTGTCCAGCCACTGTACAATTCTTCCTCACCAAAGATACAAGCGACACATTCTTGCAAGAATCAAGGATAGAGATTCTGCTAGGGCTGCATAATTGCTGGCACCTAGTACTGGCAAGGGCAGGAAAAGTTGGCACAAGGACAAATTTTACTGGTACCAATACTAATCAACTAATCTAGTCCAACATGGTTCATCAGTTGCCATACAGTAGATAAAGTTCTGTTTTAAACAATACTTCAGAAAAAAAAAATGAACAAGTTTCCAACCTTTATAAGAACTGCAATGATAATCGACAACATTAACAGTCAACACCATGGCAGTGATGTACTTCCATTCCAATATTGTCACGGTCAGTTACCAACTTAATCCGTACACATTAACTACTGTGTTTCAGAGTTCACTTGTTTACATGCACTGCATGAAAAGTCTAGTTTTAGTGGTTTGGCATGAGTGAAAGTCTTCAACTTCAGCATGGCTTACAGATCACATGACTTAATGGTCGTCTAAAAATAGAAAGCTGCAAAATCCAAATGAGCTGGTCCCTCGGTGAACGAATATGTGGTTAATAATTGTTTTAAAGAAGAAGAAATACAAGCACAAATGGTATGCAAATGAAATAACTCCATAACAAATAAATATCTCAATACTGAAGCACTTATGTCACAACTTGGGCAGAGAATATCTGTGAGGGTTTTCAAGTCCACGAGTCTCTGATTTAGTGTCGATGCTGATGCACGCCACTGAAATATGAATTGCCCAATGAAATGAAAATTGGACAAAGTCAGGAATTTTTGTTGCCAATATAATAAGTCTGGTCACTCTTTCTTCCTTCAAATGACTTCTTCCAGCACTATGCTCAGCCAGTACAATGGTTACTGGAATGGCCAATCCAATAACTTCAAGTCTTGCAAACTGCAGAAATATGTCAGAATAGTCTCTGATTAATGCATACCTGCCAAACCCCTGAGAGGCAAAAGAGTAATCCAAGAGGACAAAAAAAGTAATCCGAGCAAAAAAAGAGTAATCTACATATAATATGCTACATTTTTTACTAACCTGAATCAGCAGCTAGTTCCATTCCTTGTACAAAAATGGACACAATATAAATGGATCAGTACATGTTAAACATATTTACAAGTGTTTATTTAATCATCTGGTCTTGTTCTTTTCTCAAAATTTACTACTTCAAGTTTTCATATGTAGCACTTTTAGCTTTAGAAAGCAACAAACTGTCATGCTGCAATTCAAAACACTTCTCACCAGCTGCTACGATGAATGTTTTGCACACCAGTAGAGCACTAAGCACTAAGCACTGGGTTACTGAGACTGGATCTAACTTCAGTTTTAATTTTCTTGACAATACTGAACAATCTCTCACAGTCAGCATTAGAATGGTAAAGAACCAATATTCCTTACATAACCTGACACAGAAGTGGAAATTTATGTCTTCCAGTTGCTGGATCTTTTAGCTGGATAATAAGGTGCCATTGTACATCAACTCTGTCTGCATGAAGTACACTGTCCGGTAGAATGTCAACTTGATACTTTCGGAATTCTCCTTCCAGATGATCCAAAGTAGATGAAGGAGGCAACAGAAAGGAATATCTCTTAACAAAGAATCTGACACTCTTAAAGGTTTTTGACTCTCTCTCATTTACATCAGCAACTGAAGCATTTAAAAGCACTTCATCTCCATATGGGAATTTCCATAGATTTAAATTTCTTTTTCTTTCTTCCTGATGACCCATCCTCTTTATTACTTCTATCTTTACATTCATCTCCTTTTCTCTTCTGACTTCTAACAGACTTTGCTTTAGTGTTACTCTTCTTCACTCTTTTTTCCCTGTTTCTCACTGCAGACTCACTTTCCTTTTGAAAGAAAGTTAGTAGAGCTGTCCAAAGCTGAAGTAAACAGCCAATACATTTGCCAAGAGATAACCATCTTGTACACACATGCTTTATAACTTTATAATCTTCAAGATCAAACTCATCTTGCAACAGCTTGAGTGCCCGTTTCCTTTTACTACTTGTCTCCAAATAATAGTATATGTCAATCGACAGACAACCAGTATCTACTTTTAATTTATCTGCAGCCTTTCCTGCAGCAAGGTGCATCAAATGACAGGAACTACCTGTTACATAAACTGATGGAGATGTTTTCAAAATGTAGGATGCAGCTCCTTTATGAATTCCAGTCATAACTGATGCATTATCAGCAGAAAACCTTAGACAGTTATGCCAATTTATGTCATGTTTTTTCAACACATTATCAATCAAATCAAAAATGTTTTCTCCAGTGGAAGCTACCGTCAATTCTGGTAAGAAAAGAAGAACACTCATGATTTCGCCTTTTTCATTATCAAAGTATCTAACACAGATAGGGTACAACTTTTGTCGTCATAATCACTACTCCTGTCTGTAGCAACACTATATGGTCCAATTTTCATGGCCTCTGCTATTTTCTGCGAAGTATCTTTTGATAAACACTGAACAATATTAGATGTTCTTGTTCTTGCACATGCATATTTTTCTGCAATTTTGGAATCTGGGAACATTCATTTAAATAAAGGACAAGCATGGTCTGCTACTGCTATGGGAAGTCTGTGTTCTATTAAGAACTAGGTAAATAACACCTCTGCATTTATCACACTTGTGTCTGTACTGGAATTTTGCTGTAAAAAGGCAGTTACTTTGGGATTCAAATTAGTGACATGGGCTAATTCGATGTGCTTCTTTGTTTTCAAGTGTTTTTCCACATCAAATTTACCACCATGACCGATCATAAAATCCGTTCCACAGAGCTTGCATTGGGCATGATGCTGCCCCAGACTGGAGCGCTGTATTACGTCATCCATGTATTCATCTTTGAATCTTTGGAGGATTCTGGTTTTTGTCTTTTTCTGTTCCATCTTGTTAAAATTATTTTTAAAATGTCTCCTCTCCAACACACTAAACAGAATCCATTGGACGACTTTTAGCGCCAAATAACTATAGACTGGTTCTGTGTGAAATATGAATCGCAACAATAAATCTGAGACCAAAGTTTCAAATTAGAAAACAAGTCTGTTCTCTTGGAAATATGCCCTACAAGCTGCTATAAATACAATGTAAGGATTAGGAAAGTACATGTACATGTAGGTCAACCGTGGACAACTGTACTGACTTTCAGCAAACCAAATATGAATCAGAACAACGAATCTGATGGAATGGGTTTAAAAGTATATAACCAGTGTGTTTTATTGGAAATGTGACAGCTGCTACAAATAGAACATAATGATAGTGTACTTTTGGAAAGTGCATGTAGGTCCAAGATGGTCACATGTACTCTTATACGATAGTTACGCAGAAGCCTTCTTTTCTGGAATTTGATGTGTGGGATTAATGAGCTGTTAATAAAAACGAGAATACAACTTTTTATTGCTTTATTTGTATATATTTTAAAAAAATTTTTATTTGTAAACGAAAAAGCGTAATCTATATACATGCGAGCGTAAGACGTAATTCAGTGAAAAATAGTGTAATGATTACGCCAAAACCGTAATGGTTGGCAGGTATGTTAATGTCTTGCATAAAGAATCAAAGTTCTGCTGGCTATGTCCCTTGAAGGTCGTTTTCATCTGCTGAAATTCATTTTTCAGTTCTGCTTTATTAAGTACTCCAGGTTTTAAAAATGCTGGCCTGAAATCATCAAAGAGATAAGCTGACTCTCCTTCTGATGCTGTGTTGTTGCTGTCTATTACTAAATGGTTGTGCAAGACTAATTGCAGGTGCGCAAAACAAAAAAATTCAAGTATTTGTCTTTCTACTTCTTTCCATTTGTGCCAAATGATATCTAATCATGCCACAGCTATAAAATAATTTTCTTCAAGAAATACTAATGGTGAATCTTCAGTATTAGTGCTGCAGATGTAGATTAAACCACCATCATAGCTTTCATCCACCCCTGATCAAAGTCAGCAGCAATATGGGACTACAATTGAAGAGGCAAATGAAAACAAGAAGTTGGCTTCTGACAGACTTTGATATTGAAACAGTTTTATGACTTAAAATACATTTAGAATTTGTTGGTACAAACATACCAACAGAATAATTTGTTTTTCTTCCCATTACAAGGGCAAATTTTATCAGTATTATTTTATTATCAGTTAAGTTACTAGCTTGTTACATTGACCAGATTATCCATTTTACGAAGCTGACATGAATACAAATAAAACATTTTGTTGCCAAAGAACATGTACATAAAAACGTATTTAGACATGGTTTAGCAATTAAGCTAACAATATGAAATTACTGAAACGAGTCTATAATCGCCAAATGTCATTACATCTTTGTGAACTGAAACAAACTTTAAAAGTCACATGGAGAAACTACGGACTCTGAAGCAGAATTAAAAGTGATAATAATCCAAGGTCAAAAGGTACAGAAAAAAGGGTGGGGCCAGTTAGTAAGGGTCCAACCATTTAATTAACTGAGTGCGGGCATGGGGAAGAGGGGCTGGGATTTTTTTTTAATTAAAAAAAAATTAATTTTGGCCCTAAAATAGCTTAACAAAATATTCTTGCTCTGAGCTATAGTAAAAACAAGAGTCCCTCGAAGGGACCGACACTCTACGGCTGAAAAGAATTTCCAGGAATACAAAATAAGACCATTTCTTCCTTTTAACTGTAGAGTGTTGAAACCATCTTTGATATTCTTCAGTGATAACAAGATTTTCAAATTGGTTGCTGTGGTAGATATAGTGGATGTCAACTTGGCTCCATTTTCATTTATGGCCAACAAGGCATCATAAGAAGTCTTCTGGTGGAAACCCCATTTTCATACGAGTTTCTATTTTGGAGGACCAACGATAACAAGAATTTCAAGATGGATGTCATGGTGGCCATATTTGTTATCAGATTGGCACCATTTCTATTTAGTACCAACTAGACATGATAAGAGGTTTTTTGGTGAAAGCAAAATGTCGATATGACCAGCCATCTAGGAGAAGTAGTGATAGCATGATTTCCAAGATGGCCATTGTGGTAGTCATATTAGAAGTTGGATCAGCACCATTTTCATTTATTACCAACTAAACATCTTAAAAAGTCTTTCGGTGAAAACCCCATGCTGATATGACCAGTCATTCGGGAGAAATAGTGATAACAAGGTTTTCAATATGGTCACTGTAGCAGTGAATGTCTGAATGGCACCATTAGGACCAACTTGACATCATAAGAAGTTGTTTGGTAAACCATGTTGATACGACCATACATTCAGGAGGTTTGGTTCTTGTGGGTTTAACGCCATTTTTCAGCACATGATAGGCTATACATCGTAGCCAGTATATTTGGTGGAAGAAGGACCCAGAAAGACCCCAGGACTGACCACCAAACCATGGGAAGCTACTGGCAAGCTTCCTCAAATATCCACATTGGCAGAGCTGAGACTCGAACCTTTGTGGACAGAGGTCAGATGTGAGTGGTCTGTAAAGGCAAATACCTTAGATCATACGGCCACCCAAGGCCCCCATACAGGAGTAGTAATTTCAAGATGGCTGCTGTGGAGGCCATATTGGACATTAGATCAAAACCATTTTCATTTATGACCAACTAGACACCATAAGAAGTCTTTTAGTGAAAACCCCTTGTTGAGATGATTTTCCATTGAGAAGTAGCAATAGCAAGATTTTCAAGATGGCTGCTGTGGTGACCATATTGGATACCAGACTAGCACTATTTTCATTTAGGACCAAGCAGACATCGTAAGAAGTATTTTGGTGAAAACCCCATGTCAATATGACTTTCCATTCAGGATGAGTAGCGATCACATTTCATTTAGGACAGGCAACCTGGTTTTATCCAGTTCCACATGCCTGATTTAGGAACAATTAGACATCATGAGAAGTCTTTTAGTGAAAACCCCATGTTGATATGATCCATTTAGTAGAAGCGACAACATTTTCAAGTTGGTTACTGTAGCAGCCATATTAAATGTCTGACTGGCACCATTTTCATTTATGTCCAACTAGACATTATAAGAAGTCTTCTGGTGAAAATCCAATGTCAATATGACTTCTGTTTAGAGGTTGTAAGGATACAATTTTCAAGGTGGCTGCTGTGGTCGTCATATTGGACATCAGATTGACCCCATTTTCATTTAGAACCAAGTATACATCATAAGAAGTCTTTTAGTGAAAACCCCACATTGATATGACCATCCATTCAGAAGTAGCGATTATAAGATTTTCCAGATGGCCCCTGTGGGGACCATATTGGATGTCCAAGTAGCACCATTTCCATTTAGAACCAACTAGACCATGGGATGAATGTGCATGTAAAGTTTCATGGCAGTCCCCCCCAAGTAGTTTAGGAGTAGCAATAACAAACTTGTGCTAATGGACAGATGGACAGCAGACCATCCCATAAACTTTTCTGGTCTATGACCAGTAGAGCTAAAAAGAACCCAGCCTATTATAACAATTATATTAGTTGATTACTAGGAACTTCCTTTACTCAGAGCATAAATGTGTTCGAGTTCGAAATTTTTGGCTGAAAATTTCGAACTCGAACACGTTTATGCTCCAAGTAAAGGAAATTCCTAGTAATCATGAATTATCCAGAGCAAGGAAGCAACCTTTTCAGTTGTATTATATTAGTTGGAATTTTTTTTGTATCTTGAGGTAAAAAAAAAAAATATCCTAGCTCAAATGAAAATTCAAGCCATCCCAGAGGTATCTCTGGATGAACTTCTTTATCTACTCCAGACTGGAATTAGGACTGATTTTGACTTCGAAGATTGTAAATCCAAATTATTTCATTTTAATTGTAAACCTTTGGTATTATTTCTACGGTCATTGCAAATATTGTCAGTGTGCTGATTTTGATTATTGTAGCAATACTGGCTCATTTGACTGTCAATCTATTCAATTTTTGAAGCTTTCTGTTCGTTAATGTTAGTGGTGGCCAAGTTGGAAGATTGAACCAAACTAGAAATAAGAAAATAAGAAAAGCACAATAATAGGTCAACAACCCAATTAATTTGATATATTATTTTTTAAATACAAAAACCACTGGCTAACACCAATTTATTTACTTATCCTGCATAAAGAGCAGAATCAAAATTGTCATTTCAAAATTTTTTCAATAGACAAATTCCGAAACGAAAGTCAACTGCACCACATTTAAGCAAGAGTTCCTTAAAGGAATTTGTGCTTTGCTGTCTGAAAAGAATTTCCAGGAATTCCAAGAGAAGATCATTTGTTCTTTTTAAATGCTGATTGCTGAAACCATTTCTATATTCTTGTGTGATAAAATTTTCAAATTAGCCACTGTGGCAGATATACTGGAAGTAAGATGGCACCATTTTCATTTAGAACAAACTATACACTATTAGAAGACTCTTGGTGAAAACGCCATGTTGACATGACTATCCATTCAGGAGAATAAGTGACAAGATTTTCAATATATTCAGTGCGGAAGCCATATTTGAGGTCAGATCTGCACTATTTTCATTCAGGACAAACTAGATATCATAACTAGTCTTCTGGTGAAAACCCCATGTTGATATTACTTTCTATTTAGGAGGAATAGCAATAACACAACTTTCAAAAGGGCTGCTGCCATGGTGGCTATTCTGGATGTCAAATTGGTACCATTTTCATTTAGTACCAACTAGACATCACAAGAAGCCTTCTGGTGAAAACCTAATGTTGATATGACTTTCCATCTAGAAGTAGTGATATAATTTTCAAGATGGCCACTGTAGTGGCCATATTGGATATCAGATCAGCACAATTTTTATTTAAGACCAACTAGACACCATAAGAAGTCTTCTGGTGAAAACCCCATGCTGATATGACCATCCATTCAGGTGGAATAGCGATAACCAGATCTACAAGCAGCATATTAATTTAGGACCAACTAAACATCAGTTGTATTTGTCTATTCACACTTTTATCCAAATAATACATGTCCACTAACAAGTCATCACAACTCGCATGCAGTTTATCCACCCCTTTTTAGCTGCTAAATGTATCAAATGGCATGAACATCCACTTAAGTATACTGAGGGAGTCACCTTAGTTACATGTACAAACACACCTTTATTGCAACTTGTCATTACCGAAGCACTGTCCGATTCAAAATCAATACAGTTTTTCAAATCTATGAATGTGAAAATATTTTCCCCAGTAGAGGCTACATCACATGTTGGAACTGACAAAAGAGCTAGTTACAACACCCTCTGTGTGATCAAGTTATCTAACAACAACTGGGTACAATTTTTCAGAATCACTGCTACAATTAGCTGCTGTACTGAAGGATTGGGATGAAACATTATTCACAATGTCTTTCTAAATTGACTTACAGTGTTGCAATACAATGGCATCAGTTTACCGCATTGATGACTATTTGCTACTAATGATTTGGGAAACATGCATCTGAATAGTATGAAGCAGCAATTGCAACATTATGCTAAACTAAAACATTTGTAAAATAGACTTCGGCCTTTATGACCTCCAGTCCAGTTTCTGGCACAACAGATCCAAATTCCATAGAGGTCAGCAAATTACAGCCAGATTTCAATGCAACATATTCTGCAAGTTTTTTGGAATTCACATGGCGGTGACAATCATATTACCTGCTATGGGCAATGCTCAAGTCAACGCGACATAGAGTGCAAAAAATGTAGTCGTTGTCTTTCCTACTTTTTCTAAGCATGACCAAGTATCTGAATAATCTTTTTATATTTTTGTAACCACAGTTTTCAACTTTTTATGAGGCTGATGTCCTCTCCACCTTCAATGCAGTCTCACTTGGATGACATTTACAGACAATCGGATGACAAAATGTAAAGGCGAAATCTTGATCAGGTGGGCATTTTGCATGAACAACATAGTTAGGTTTAAAGCATCTGAGGTACAACTGTTTAGTTAGTCTGGTTCCCTACCATAATCCACTTAGTCTAAAATGAAAACCCAGATTTGGACACAGAGTCTAATATGAAAACCAGGATCTAGACTGAACCATGACAAGTGAATATTTGGAATTGACCAGAACAATCATATTTGCAACTTTTTGCTATATTCCCTCCAAATTTTGTTGGCAAGGAGATCTGTAATTTAACTCATGGCAAAAGACGCCATATTTCAAACCCGAAACATACATCACACTTAAATTTTTTAAATATATCGGTAAACTTTACATGAGATGGTATCTAGCATTATTTAATGCTTTGTAAGTGTAAGTTGGTGTTTATGTAAAGAATGTTTCATCCAGTCCATCAAATTTACAAATGGAAAGAAAACAAAGGAAGCTGATGCAACTAGACAAACCAACTCGTTCTAGAATTAGTCCATATTGTTCCCATCACTGGGTTTTAACAAAAGAATGGTCCTAAGTGACTTTACCAGGAAGAAGCATTTTTCAGCTTCCTGATCTCCTTTGTAGCCCAGGTAGCCAGTGTTTTACTCTTGTTGGATTTGGATCTTCGTCCTTTAGTGAGGAGGCTGGAGATGGGCTCTTTATCCACAAAAGGCAATATGCTGGCTCCAAAGGCAGTGCACAGGTCCCTGGAAGTGTACCATGACATGTCAGTATATACCTATAACATATATTTTAACTGTCTATATGCCTGGATGGATGGATCAATTAAATGGTAGATAGTGGGTCATATAATGCAAACAATTTCTCTTTCTATTTAAGAAATCAATAAATCAATTTTTTTTCTTAGTTTATTATTTCATATAAACCAAACACCGTTATTCACATATAGGAGAGAGCTTAGCAGAAATGTAATATTGCCCATCTTTAGTGCAATCCATTAATGCAAGAGCTTTCAGCAATGGTGCATTGCAAATGGCCCCACTCACTACAATTTGCTTGGCAGGGCCTTTTGCCCACAAACCTGGAAAAAGTATTCAGTAATGTTGGCTGCCCTCCATATTGGTTTTGCGAGCAATTAAAGTTGATAAAGTAGCCAAAGCTATCCTGCAGTCACCCATTTCCAAGTGGAATATTCCATATAGTAACTGTAAATATTAAATAAAATCAGCAAGTTCTACCAACTTGGCAAAATATGTGGAATGAAAATCTTCAAGATATCAAATGCACCACTGACGAGTGGCACCCCACATATAGAACAAATTGCAGAGATAAGATAATGTTGTGCTGCTCACTATAGGATATGCACACACCTGAACCATGCATTCCTTCTGATGGGAGATTCATGACCCAAGTGCATACCTTGCCAATGTCCACCAACAGTAGAACACATTCATGTCAGAATCCAGGAAACAAAAATCATGGAAGAAAGTCCCAATTATTCAGCATATATTTATACTCCTATTTCTTTTAATACAAATTAAAATGAGTTTGTTCTTATAATTCAAAGTTACCAGATGTATTTCACCACTGTTCCCTTCAGTAGTCTAGAACATGCACGATGTTACCATCAATGGAAATCCTAGAATAAACATCACTGAGGCCTGGAACAACAAGTTTCAAAACCTTGCTGGCAGGACCATTCTTCCATCTTGTGCATTATTGAGTGGTTTCAAAGAGAACCTTGTTACCAGCATCATTCAACAAGATGTAGTTGGCAACTCACCAGTGAAATGTGGATGATTTATTACCTAAAAATATGACTTCAAAATGTGTGTTTGGACAGAGCAGTCACCCACACTACTGTTGAAAATTGTTGAAGTGATATTAGTTGGATTACTCATCTTTCTTATTTAGCAATAATTGTGACAGCAATAACTGTGACAGTGACATTTGATATGATAAACATTTAGACTTTTCATTAAAGGTCAAAATGGCTGGTACCCTACAATTCTGTTATGAAATGTACGACTTTACTTTCTAATGCATTGTTTCTTGGGTGTTTTTTTTCTTTTCTTAATCTGACATGCCTATAGATGAAATAATAAAATTATATTCCTTCAAGTCCTGTAGTTTTATTTTATCTAATCTAAACTGACTGACCGACCTTTTTTGCGACATTTCTGCTAAGACTTTCATTGTTTTCCTCTCAAGTGCACAGACTTCCACCAGTGCGAGACTTTTTTTTTATGTGAACTCCATTAAGAAGCTTTCTGTTGATGTAGCGCTAGAGAAAAGCTGAGACTTCTAAAAAATGGGGGTCAATGTAACAAATTTTGACCCTATATTTTTTACTATTTTGCCTTTATCTTTCATTTTGTTTACTGTTTAAAGAATTGTAACATGTTTCCCTTTTATACTTTATCCTGCACATGTTTATGATTGCTTAGAAGGGTTTATCTTTCTAATGTTTATAGCAATCTTCGACTTTTCAGAACTTATTTTTTCATCAGCAATATATAGCCAGTTTTGTGATGATGAATGCATATATATATGTACATGTGTGTATATATATATATATATATATATATATATATATATATATATATATATATATATATATATATATATATATATATATATATATATATACACACACACATAGCATGCATGCATACACACACATACACAGATACATATTAAACAGGATGAGCAGCTTGCACTGGGAACAAATATTAGGAGCATTCAGGGACCATAACTCCCAGAGATACTACCAGAATGTTAGCTAATTGGGGGATCTCCCCAATTGTCACAAAAAAAAACAAAACAAGGGGGAAGTAGAAAGAAAAATAAAAAGGGGGGGGGGGGAGGAAACAGCCGTAGTTCAATATTTACCTAACACTTAAATATCCATCCCTCTTCCTGCTACACTCAGTTAGGGCTCAACTGAAATCAAAATCCTCAAAATATGTCCCTTCTAGCTGTATCAATAATAATCTGTTGATTGTTTCTAAGCTTAAGCTGTTCCTTATGTGCATGAATATTGTTCTGTGCTAAGAACCCCCTTTCACAGCCTGCTGTCTGAAGGGGCATATGCATAACTAGCTCAGCCTGCTTAAAGTGCTATATAATTTTGTAGTACAAGACCCCCCTTGTGTTGAATTAAGAAATGAAAATTGCACTCTACTTTTAAATTGCCTCTATTTTAGTTGGGCTTTGTATTCTTCATTTCTACATTTTATTTTGAAATACCGCTGAATAGGGGGTTGACTGGCATGCCGTCTGTTTTTGTCCATCCAGCATCTACATCAGACTTGTATTCAACATCATTTTGGAGCTTGAATCACTCACTTGTATTTCCAGGAACTTTCCCAGCTCCAATCATCTGATATACTTCAAACTTCAAAATCATTGTCACATCGTTATTATCAGCCAGTATTTGCTTAATGAAATCGTTATCTGAAGATGAACCATGTCTGGGTCAGCCATTTTGGCTTTTCTAGGTAGCCTGTATTTTCAACAAGCATTTGTAAAACTTCCTTGATGAATTCAAGGTTAAAACTAGGACAGAATCCTTCTTCCAGGGCCCAATTGTACCAATAAAATTTAGTTTAACAACCATTCAAGTCAAGCTGAAGTACACTGATGTATGAAGAGTTGCCTACCTGTAAACTGACATGTCATGACAAGTGCTCCCAGACCTCTACTGGCGGCACAACTTATGTTGCAACATGCACTTTAATGGTTAACAGGTAAATACAAATTCTATACTGCTCAAAGGACATTTTTATATGCAGACTTTTAACTAAGTTGCAGAAGTGCTCGCACATCACTGCTTTTCCAGTGCACAAATTTGAAAACTAATTTTGCACATGAACGCACCCTGGTTACATCTCTGAAATCCTCTCGATGATGTGGAATGCTGGAAATCTAAAGCCAGCTTTCATAATGCTGCAGACAGCAAAGTTAGGAGGACAGAAAATCAGGGGTTACAACTCCTCTAAATGGTGTTGTGGAGAGTTGGAAATCAAAGGCATTTAAGGTCTCATCAACATAAAGCCATGTACCAAATTTGGTTGAAATCCAACAATCTTTTGTAAAGTTAAAGGTGAAGTTCAGTGTACACACAACCTATATTATATGCCGTTTGGACTGAAATACATGTATTTTATCACTTTCTCAATATGGTGTTTTTCATCGAATGATATGATCGAAAGAACATAGTTTTACACAGTACTTTACCCACAGCTGAATCAAAGTTTTGTTTAATTCGGGCATGTTGAACATTCTGTTAATTGGTGCCAAAAGGCTATTTTTTAAAACTGAAATCTGATATTGTAATGGAGGTCAGCATTGTCCAGTGTGTAACGGAGAATTATTCAAATTGACAAATGATCTTTTTTTTTAACCTGCAACTGTGATCAACATGACATTTGAATACTTTTAAATAATTATCTTTTATGTTTTTGCTTATATAATTTCAATGAACTGTGTGTGGTTAAGTGATTATTTTTACCTCATATCAATGATATAAAGAATGTTTACAAACAAAAGTCCCTTAAAAAGACTAACCCTCTACAAACCAAAAAAAAAAAAAATCTCATGGAATTTAAAATCAGACCATTTGTTCCACTTAATTGCTGATTGTAGAAAGCATCTCTGATATTCTTGACAAATAGGATTTTCAAATTAGCCACCGTGTCAGCCATACTGCATGCAAGATTGGCACCATTTTCATTTTGAACAAACTGGACACCAGTATAAGATTTCTGGTGAAAATCCCATGCCAATATAATCATCCATTCAGTAGAATTAGTGACACGATTTTCAATATGTTCATTTTGACAGCCTTATTGGATGTCTGCTGGGGACCATTTTCATTCAGGACCAACTATATATATCACAAGAAGTCTTTTGGTGAAAAGCCCATGTCGATTTGACCACAAATTCTGGAGAAGTAGCGATAAGACCATGGAATGAATGTTTGTGTAAAGTTTCATGGCAATCCTCCAAGAAGTTTAGGAGAGTAGCGACAACAAAGTTGTGTTAATGGGCAGATGGATGACAGATGACAGACCACAGGCCATCCCATAAACTCTTTTGGACTACGACCAGTAGAGCTATAAATCTAAATTTCATCTGATGAACAACACAATTCCTTGTAAAGAAAATCTGCAAAGACTGCTGTTTTCAATATATCACAAATATTTAATGCAGGACTTGAAATAAGCGGTAGTCCTCTAGCCCAAGGCTAGTAAGTTTCCTGTTGGACTAGAAGTTTTCATAATTTTAATAGTCCGAGGTCTAGTAAAGTTTCAGTTGTCACCAGTCAGTATTTATTTACACTATCATATATAATTTTTGAAAATCTGAATAATCAGACAATGTCTAAGTTCTCTCCAAGCTAATCACATAAATCCCCGAGATTCAATTGCTCCCCTAGAAGGTTAGAACAAATGAGGATTTTACAAACTGTATTTCAAAATGAGGCTGTATAAATATTTACTGGTTTTGTTAGATTTATAAGGTAAAGTTATATGTCAAAGACTGTTAGTCGGAGTTTCTTCTGACCTTTCCTACCCAATTTAAATATTTTGACATTTATGTTGGGGTGTGAGGTCAGAGCACATTGCCTATAGAAAAGTGGTAATTTGGCGAATCCACATGGTGTCGGCAAAGGGTTGCTGCTTTATTACTCTTACATTAAGCCCTACCCGCATGAAATCGATAGGAAGATGATTTATCTTCTGAGAAGTTGCGAGTATAACATTTGTTATGTCTTTAATTCGTTGACAGAGGAGAACTACTGTGATGAAGTCTGACCTGGATCTCTCCATTTCTAGTCACATGACTACTCAAATCCTGCAGCCTACATATCCATGACATCAGAGGTCCAATAAATATACCATGAAAACCCCCTTTCCAATGTTGTTGCAAAAAATATTCAAAAATATTAAATGAAAGTCTATATAAAAAAAAAAAAAAAATTTAAACATTTTTATTCAGAGAACAATCATCAGAAACCTTTTGCTGTTGCAGCAACCTGGAAAAAAAGCCAGATTCATTACATAGTGAGCACATGTCAACACGGTAGTCCCGTGATACTAACAAAAAAAGGGTGCTGAAATGTGCTCTCTGCCTGATGAATCTGTCAACAAATTAATGACATAACGAGCCTTATACTTGCAATATCTTAAAAGATAAATCAACTTTCTATCGATTTCAAGTGGGTATGGCTTGAAGTAAGGTCAGTCAAGTTTGTTTGGTGCGGTTTCGATGAATACCAACTTTTCGATAGGTAATGAACTGTGACCTCGCACCCCAATCATAAATGTAAGAATATCTAAAATAGGGTCGGAAAGGTCTGAGAAAACTCCAGACTAAAAGACTGTAAACTAGATTTGTGAATTTGTCAAACTGCCATTGTAGTGCCATGGTCATCAAAATCCCTATTATGATTAACCATTCCATCTTTAAAGGATTATCATCCTGGAGACATGTTTTGTTCAAAGGTTCATATCTGTTGTGAAAACCAGCACAATGCCTATACTACTATAATTAGATCTTATCAGCCTGCATTTGCTGTCGCACAATGGGACTGCTTTAAATCATCGATCTGGGGAGTTACAATATGTAATGATCAATGTGAATGAGGTCTTTGTTTTTTTTCTCTTGTTAAGTTGTTTTTTTCAGGATGATGATGCTCTAAAAAATGTTTAACGAGTCATCTTTTTTTAAAATGTAATTTCTCGAGAATCAGTCAATGTTTTTATTGTGAACTTGAAGTGGATATTAACCTTGGTAGTTTTCTAAAGCAAGATTTGTATTTCAGAATTATTAATGAAAGTAATATTTAAGAAATAAAATTGTTGTTAATCTAGATACATGTAAGACATTGTTTTGTGGGAAGGACTAGTGAGGATTCAGCAGGACTAGTACATTTTTCAATCTACTAGTCCTTCTGGCTACAAGTACATATTTGTTAAATTCTAGGCCAGTAATGAAGGAATGCTAGGAAAGTTTGGAGAGACACTTCATCAATAAATTGCACCATAATATTAATCTTCATTGAGAACAATGGATTTTATATTAATCCTATTACAGAAAATAAAATAAATTTGTAAAGCTTTTTTGTGGCCTTGTAAATGTTCTTGACCTCCTCAAAAATGTGTCATTCTTTGTGAGAAATCATATTTCGTTGTGAAAAGCGATTCTCATTTAAAGAGAAACATTTTAAGACAAACTTCGATGTAATTTTCCCAATGAAAAAAAAAACATAGTTGGTCAGGATAAAAAGTGTTTCTGAGAGACTGGGGGGCAGGGGGTTGGTTTACATTCATGCAAAACTACTTTTAAAACAAACAGTTTGAGATTCCTGAATTCACTAGACATCACAAGAAGTCTATTAGTGACAACCCCATGTTGACATAGCCATCCATTCTGTAGAAGTAGTGATAAGATTTTCATGATGGCCACTGTGTTACCATTTTCATTTAGGACCAACTAGATGCCAAAAGGAGTCTTTTTGTGAAAATCCCATATTGATATGATTGTTTAATCCGGAGTAGAGACAGCATTTTCAAGATGGTGATTTTGACTTGCATATTGTATGTTAGATCAGCACCATTTACGTTTAGTACCAACTAGACATCTTAAAAAGTCTTCTGGTGAAAACCCCATGTTGATATGACCAATTCAGGAGCAGTAGTGAGAACAAGATATTGAAAGTTTGAGCAGCACCATTTTTAAGACCAATGAATGAATGTGTGTGTAAAGTTTCATGGCAATCCTCCAAATAGTTTAGGAGTAGCAAACTTGTGCTAACAGATGCACAGATGACAGACAACAGGCCATTCCATAAACTCTAATGATTTATGAACAGTAGAGCTAAAAAAAAAAAAAAATAGCAGGAAAGCAGTTATTTCTTGATATGTGCATCTTCAGGTGATGACCATAATATGTACCAAGTACCACAACAATCCATTATAAATTTGAAGACTAGTTGAGTCTGCAAGAGTCAGTCAGACAATGCATTCAGCTGCAAGAAGAAATGACCAACAAGAGGCCCAAGTGGGCCTGATATTGCTCACCAGGGTACCTGACAAATGTAAGTTTGTGAAAGCAAATTCATACATGTACAGAAAGTGTAGAGTGGAGAGAAAAGTTTGGAGCTCTTGGTTCACAAATTGTCCATTAATTTTCTATTTTTATCAATAATGGCAATAATTGATGGCAGATTAGCAGTCTTTGTATAAACTTGACAAATCTTCCTGTCAGGATGCTTTCTGTCAAGTTTGGTCAAATTCTACTCAGCGGTTTTGGAGAAGTTATTGTTTAAAAGGTTTCTCTATTTTCTGTTACCATGGCCATATTTGATGGTGGATCATTATTTTGGGGGGACATTTTTGAATGGTTTTCATGCCAGTATGCTGTCAAATTGGATCAAATTCTGTTCAAATGATCAAATTCTATAAAATAGTTTTGGATAAGTCATTTCAAGATTTTTATATTATTAGCAATGGCAGCCATATTTAATGGCAGATCAACATCAGTACAAATTTGAAAGCCCTCTATGTGAGGATGATCTTTCTGTCAAATTGATTTTAGTGGTTTTGAGGAGCCATTTTAGTAACAGTTGCTTTTGCATTTAGTAACATCATATCTGAAGATGAATTGGCATCATAATTTACAAACTTGAATGGTCTTCCTGCCTGGATATTTTTCTCAGACTTTATTAGTTCTGTTTAGTCATTTTTGAGAAGTCGTTTAAGGAGTTTTTACTATGTTTAGTCATTGTGGCCATATCTGATGGCTAATCAGCATAGTTTCTACAAACTTGAAAGTCCATCATGCCAGTATGCTCTGTACTAAGGTGGATGAAGGGCCATACCATGACATCAATTGGTCTTCGGCCAGTTGAGTGAATAACAACAAATATTTCAAACATGTTAATATCACTTTAAAGTATTGAGTGGCTTTTGTTAGTTTTTCTTGGGCAAGGAGTGCAAGGTGTCTTGTGTATACAATACAACAATTTCTTTTCCAAAATTTAATACACTTGTTTTCCAAGATAATAGTGCTACTTGTATTATTTCTATTTTATATTATTCTTCAGCATCAAATTACAGATTATTCAATTTAATCTCCAAAGTGCATTATTTTGCTAATTTAAGCAATTAATTTTTATTTTAGTTTATTGAAATTTAGGTCCCATATTCTAAACTAATTGTTTTAAAACTGTTTTCATTTTTTTCTGCAAAGAAAAAAACACAGCAAAACCCCCAAACTGTGATTCTCAATAATCCTCATGAAAGGTTACTTCCCTTGCTTTAATAGACAAAATGACTACTACAGTATCTTTTTTTTATAAAAAAATTTCTTAGTAAGGGTGGCCATACAAAAGTGTGGTTAATGGATTGATGGACCCACAAACTGACAAAAACATATACAAGCAGCACAAATGGGCTTGAGATCACTCACCTGGCTGACAACTGCCTAACAGGCAAATGCAAGAGCAGTTGGCCAAGAAATCTTTATCAGTAGGAGGCCTCCATTAGAAATTTCTTCCAATGCTGTTAATTGCAAATGTTGTAAAAAGAATTTTTCAAGTTGGTTTCTTTTTTTTTGGTGTGCTTTTGTATACATTTAATGTCAATATCAGTGCCATTTGTCCAATACTGAAAGGCTATATGCCATGATGCTTTCTGTCAAAACTGGTCAAATTCTATTAAGCAGATTTTGAGATAAAACTGTTTGAAGGGGGGGGGGGGGGAGAGAGGGGTTGTGTTTTTTATTTGTCTTTAACAACGTGACCATATTTAATGGCAGATTAGCAACATTTATATAAAGGTGAAAACCCTCTTCGCCAGAATGCTTTCTGTCTAATTTGGTAACAATTCTGTTCAGCGTTTTTTTTTTTTTTTTAGAAGTCTTTACAAGTTTTTTTTCTTCTGTTTTTAGCAACTGTGGCCATATTTGATGGTGGCTTGGCATCATGTACAAGTGTGGTAGGTCTTTATGCCAGGATACATTTTGTCGAGTCTGGTCAAATTCTATTCAGCACTTTTAGAGTACAACTTGTTTAAAAGTTTTTCTATTTTTCAAAACAGCAACTTTTCTATTTTTAGTAATAATGGCATTTGAAGGCAAATCTGCATAATTTTTACAAATTTTAAGTCTTTCTGCAAAGATGCTTTCTGTCATATTTGATCAAATTCTGTTTAGCAGTTGTTTTGAGAAGTTGTTTCAAGAACTTTTAATATTTGTAGTAATGGCAGCCATATTTGATGATGAATAAACATCATCTGTATAAATATGACAACTTTTCATGCCAGGATGCTTCGTGCCAAATCTGGTCCAGTGGTTTCTGAGAAAAAAGATGAAAAAAGCAATTGATGATAGATGCATGAAGGATGATGCACAAAGAATGCAGGATAATGCCGAAAGCTCATCTGGCCATAAAATACTGCCAAGTGAGCTAACAACATTTGCAGAAGGAAAGTGATTTGTTGATATCCACCTCCTCAGGTGATGACCATAATATTTACCAAGTTTCACGGCAATCCATCAAAAACTGACACTAGCCGTGTTCGCAAGATTGTGTTACAGATGGATGGACACGAGGATTCCCATATCAAGATGGGAGTATAACAATTAGTCATCTGAGGAGTCCATTCATGGACGACAGATACATTTTGTAGGCTATGAAATATTGGTCTACCCTATCAGTCCGCAGCAAGCTGCGATGTTACTGTCACTATGATCCTCGTCCAGAGCGATGTGTTCAATGAAGGAAATCATGTGACCAACATGGGGCTGCAGAAGGGCTAGGTCAGCTGCAAATAGAAACATACAATTCAAGCTGTCATCTATCTGAAGAAAAATTAAATTGCTATAGAATGTAAACAGCAAGTCAATAATAGTATAACTTAAAAACAAGATTGCTCCACCGTCTGACATCTACCTAACAACCAAATGCAACCGCAGTTGGATAAGAAATCTGGGTCAGCAGAGTGCTATTTGTTGAAATTTCTCCAGTGCTGTTGATTTAATATGTTATGAAAACATGTTATCAAGGTTTCTCAAGTTTCTGCATCTTCATCCGTATCTAATGACACATCAGCATCATTTGTCCAATACTGAAAGGCCCCTATGCCCAGGATGCTTAGTCTTAGTTGGTCTTAGTTCAGCATTTTGTTTAAAGATAAAATTGTGTAAAGGTTTTTGAGCTTTAAGTAATGACAGTCATTTTTGATGGTGGAATGGCATTTTTGTACAAATCTGTAAGGCATTCTATTCTGTTAAGCAGTTATTTACAGGAAGTTGTTGAATGTTTTTCTATTTCAATAACGGCAACCATATTTGATGGTACTTAAGCATCATTTGTACAGACCTGAAAGGTCTTCATGCCAGAATGAATTCTGTCAAATTTTGATCTGAATCAGTTCAGCAGTTTGAAAAAGTAAATTAAATGTTTTTCTATTGTTACTAATGATGGTCATATTTGATGGCAGATCTACATCATTTGTACAAATGTAAAAGATTTATATGCCAGGATGCTCTGTGCCATGTTTGGTTGAAATTAGTCTGGTGGTTTGTGAGAAGCTGAAAATAGCAACTGCTGATGGACATTGGACAATACACACTGGACCAGGGGCCATACCATAAGCCTTGTGGTCAGCTGACCTCGAAAGCAAACAATTGAAAGACAAAATTACTCCTTTTTTTAACCATCTGCTGCATGTAAAACAGAATTGATAAATATATACCTATTCTGAAATTTTTTTTTTCAAACTGTGGTGCTCAAAAAAAATTTTCTTTCCCAATACATTTTTTTTTTTACACTTGCCAGTTGTCCTGTAACTTGCATCTTCCCTAGCCAAGGGTTGTTGATTGATTTCATTCCAATTCAACCTTTGGCATATGTAGCTAGCTGAAATGTTATGTACCTTGCCACTATGACTGGATGCAGTTGAAAGAAATTGATCCAATCAGATTGTTCCTTATATTTACCCAGAAAGATGGTTGAGAAGAATCAATGTGGCCTCCAGAAACAACAACATATGCAGAATATCAGTTTCTCCAATTTAAACCATTCACACTCAAATTTTTCTTAGAGTCAAAACATTTGGACTTGATGGAAATTGCCATATTGAATACCTAACATGTATACATTGGTCAAATGAGTTGCATGCTACAGGTAGTAAGAAACACTTTCACTGGTATGAGGGCATTTGTTCAAAACACAGTTCTGACTAGCAACATGTGGCAAAGATTGATATGGAACAAAGTGGATCGACAGCCCTTGGCCAGAGAAGATGTATAACTTGATATGCAGTCATCAGTTAAGTCACAAAGAGTACAACATTCTTTAAACAAAGCCACATCATTGTGATCTGTATTTCATATTCCATTTATCTGCTCAAGTTTTTGTGAATTCATTACTATTTGTGGGATAAAAATTTTCCTGGACTTCATGGTTGCTACAAACAGCAAATTTAAAGACCCAACCAACAATAATCTTTCTGTAGAAACACTAGGACCCCTTCCACAATCTACAAATTTAAATACCAATAGAAACGACTTTTTCACCAAACCATGAAAATTGATACCCACTAAAATACAGGAATTCACAATCATTAAATTCTAGATAGTAAAATGATTATTTTTGTTCTAAATGTAGACAGCATTATCATTACATTTTTTGGTGAGAGTAGAAAATGGCTCCAGGTTCAGAATTGATCATGTCTGTCCAGCCAGCTGGTTTCAACACGTTGGTTAATTTTCACACCTAGTTCAGTTTCTTGGACTCAATTACCAGCAGTCCTATAGCCTAATCATGTTCCAGTTATCTTCTAGGAGTGAAAAGCAAAGCTGGCCTAATAACTGAGGTCTGTCCAGTTAGCTGGCTTCAACACCTTTGTTAATGTTTGCATTTAATTCAGTTTCTAAAATACTACTGCCCCCTGTCATGTAATCTGATGTGTTGATCTGTCTGAGTACTATACATTTAGATTAAGCTCTGCAATCCAGCCATACCAAAATTAGATTTTCTTGTCTTGCGTGCACACTGGTAGAATACATGCACTATTTCACAATGCATAATCTTTCCCCTAATGCAGTACTCCCCCATTATAACGAGGTAGTCGGGGTCCATAACAGCCGACCACATTATGTACTGAACAGCGGTATAGCAAAAACAACAGAAAATTATATGAATGAGTGTACGTGTGTGTTGGGGGTGCAGGTGAACAAAATGCCAGTCAAACGTGTAGTAATAATGTTAGTTTATATAAATTAGGTATGTTTTTTTCACCGCATGGTATTTATACATTTAATTCTGTCCAATAATAAATGTTTTAAAAAGGAAATAAAGATATAATACCAAGCTTCAGGATGTTTTCTTTCAGCCCGTATTGTTGTATAGTTGATAGATCAGACAAGGATGTAAACCCCCCATTTTACTAAATATACTTGCCAATTGTAATTTCTATCTACAGCTGCATTGTCTTAAAGTTTAAATTCATTTAAATTGATGAAAAAATATCAATTGCAAAAAAGAAAAAAAGGAATAAATTCAGGTCGCACTTGAGGCCAATGATCTTATGTTAAGAGCTTGATTCTTTTTTAATTAAGAGCTCACAATGATGTGTTTTCACCATGTCTAAACACATTTAAATGCACAATTAAACAAATGGACATCTGTAAAAAAAAAAAAAAAAAAAAAAAAGTGCCATGAATACTAAGTCATTTTTGTCAATAAAATCTTGTTTTCAGTTCAAAACAATTAGTTACATATGCTTATTTGCAATTCTATGACATCACACCATGTGCAGCACACTTTTAGCAATTCTAAAACACAGAATAACAAAGATAACAAAAGAAAAGAAACATACATGTATGTAATCTCATTAAAATCCAATGATGTAGGAAAGAAACACATTTGTTCCCAAAAAGTACTAATCCAAATAGAATAAGCTCTGTTCACTCACATGATGTGTATCCCTACTTGAAGTATTTCATGATTTTATGTTGTTTGAGATCTGATCGTTCTTGTTTTTTTTTTTAAAAGTCTGATATTTCTCAGCTGCATAATCTTCAAGGGTTTGATGCCCTGGCTTTCTAGCCACATCAGTCCTTTCTCTAAAGCAAATATGGCTTTGGAAATGGCAGTGGGTGCTTCCAGCGGGTCCTCCTCATCACTCTCAATAGTAGATTCTACTTCCTGTTGATCAAGATCTGTTTTCTCTTTAAGTTCCCTTCTGTAGTTCTTCTTAAATGTTGCAATAATCCTTTGAGGTAATATTTTTCAGCAAAAGAACACCTTTAATTTTTCCATCGCTGCTGATAAGGCTTTCTGCGGGTGGGGCAATTATCATGCAACAGAATCGCCTTCTCTTCTAGTCCTTTACTTCTTAAATATTGAAATATTGCCTCGCTTGCGGTATGAAATCATTGAAAATACAATTTTCAAATATTGCGGCTATCATCCATGCATTTTTACTATGATCATACAAAAACGGCTGTGTTCATGTTTATGCGATGAAAGCCGCATGGAGATTTAAACCTTCCAATAGTCAGGGGGCACTGTTTGTGGTTTCCTGTCTAGTTTATGCATGCAAGGACTGTTATTCTGTCTTTTTTTCTGTTTTAATCCCCATTTTTTTCTGCTCATCAGATCACATGGCTGGAGTTTTGTCGGGCTGCACTGCAACAGATCACAGAAAGCGGTGGCATGTATAAAAGACATGCCGCCGCTAATCCTATCTATCTATTGCTGTCCAGGTGTTGATAAACAATAACCTACACTAAGCTGGACTTTTATATGAACTGTGAGCTGTGTTTACAGAGATCAAGTCGCTCATCTGCTGGTGTGACTTTAGACCTAAAGGCAAATTTGATAGTCCTGTGTATTGTAACCAAATACAACAGTTGACATGGACCAATTGCAATAGCGGCTTATTAGAGACATAGGTAATTTTGGGTGTGCAATAGCCCGTTAGGAATACAATGTCTGACATTGCCTGAATACAACAGTGGCTAATTAGAGTCAAACAGCGACTGTAAAAACACGTTCTAGTGATGTCCAAATCAAGTTCAGTAGTTTTGATGTTAAGTATTCAGCTGATTGATGCTGAAAATTATTTTAAAAAATTAAATAATAATTTTCATAATTTTGGTTCTGGGGTCAATATCGTTACGTTATATTAGGAATCACGTTATAGTGAAGTGCATTACAACAGGGGAGTACTATATCAATGTGCTGCAGTTCCGATGATTTCCATTTTAAATTTAACCTTCAATGTCAAAAAGTAAACAAGTACCAACATCTTGCTGAAATATCTCAAATTCTTGATTGCTGCCTCAGAAAGACTAATCATGTATCACAGATAATCATGTATTAAGCTTTTATCATCATTGGCAACAGTGTACAGTGACTTACAAATGATATAAAAACAGACCTTCCCACCACATTTTACATTAAGTTACAGTAAGGCAGACACATCTGCAGTCAATCTTAGCAGATTATATTAAATGATGTACCATTATCGGGACTATTCTCTCCCTTCAGTCCCTGGACAATGCCTGTATAAGCCTCTAGACAGCCTTCCCTCAGTTCATTCAGGTAGTCAATCATGTCATAGTCGGTCTGTAAAACAACACAAAGATCAATCAATCATTCGTAGCATTTAATTTTTCTTCAAAAAGAAAAATGTGAAAACATAATTCATGACAAGAAAGTGGTAAAATCTGAGAGAATGTGCTATTAGGTACAAGATGATGTAAATCTGAGGGTCAGTACTTGGAGGTGACTTGTTACTCACCTTATCCACCTGAGCTTGTGATGCCTGCTGTAGTGTTGTCAACACAACCTCTAAGTAGTTCTTGAAGTAGGGACCAATAGCCAGTGCCAAGTCGCCAAACACTGACAAAATGTGGGGCTTCACAGATTTATTAACATTTACATTCTGAAAAGAAAAAATGAACACACCATAGAAAAAATGTAGTTCTTCAGATGTGTGTGTGTCGTGTGTTGGGGGGGGGGGTAAATTAATTTTAATGATGTCATACTTAACTGCAATTATTGCATATTGCATTGCCGTCTCTTTTTTTCGCACTAGCTCCCAGTCCAAGATGAATATTCCCTCCTCAGAATAGTAATTAGAGGTCTGGAACAAAACTACAATATCCCAGTCTGATTCCTTAGTTGTTGCCGTTTTAGAGTGCTCTAATACTGTCTGGAGGATGACTTGACAACTTGTTGGGCTGACACATCTGGACCCAAGTTGTAAATGTCTTCAAACTACTGTGACACTGATCAAAGGTAGAACGAAGAGAAGGTGAAGCCAGACCGCCATAATGCAGCTTTCATAACATCATTCAAAAAAGAATGATTAAGAGGGATCCAAGATGCAGCTATTAATAGCCATAACCTCATAAGCTTTCATTCTCATGAAAAAAATATCTTTCTCAGCCACAGATAATAAGCTCTTTTGAAACGACAATCCACCTCAAGCTCGTGTCTGCTGAAACATTAGAAGTAAACTGGAGATGGAGAAAAAGATGGTTTCGACCGTTCATTTTCCCTTCAATTTAGCCAAATAGAAATGTAAAGCCTGCACTGGGGAAAGGAGTCTATATTGTTCATCTCCAGAACAGATACAACTGAGACTGGAGATTTTAATAGGATCAAGGGCTACCGAAGGAAACTGATGCTAGGCCAGAAATCCAGGTTGGTAAGTAAGAGAAACCAAACCATAAACAACCCTCCTCCACCAACAAGGCATAAATTTAAATTGTTGCCGATGCTAGGGAGATTTGGAAGGCTGTCTTACAGGTAAGCATATATGCCAACCCCTAGCCTCAAGTGGTATAAGTGTAACCTATGTGGCAAAAAAGCGTAATCTGTGCATAAAAAGTGTAATCTATATATTACATGCCATAATTACAATAAACTGTATGAAAAATGTACATTTAGTTTTGCTACTAACCTGGATCTGCAGCTGGTTAAAATTCTTATCACATATGAGCAAAATCCGTGTGGATTATTACCAGAATACAAACACAAAACATACTGACAAATTATTTAAGTACAACACTCACTTTAACTAGTCTACAAGTCGAACTTTCACCTAATGATCGTAAAGTCAAGTCAACAAATTCTACAATGAGCATGACAATGTGCTCAATCTGAGTGCTGTATTACATCACTCTCATTTTTTTTTTAAATTTATAAAACGCTACTGATTTGTCCTTATTATGAAGTTTAAAAAGATCTCTCTCCTCTAACATTTTTTAGTCATATAACATCGGGAGTCACATCAATAAAGCCTGTTTTGCTTAACATCTGGCGCCATTTTTTTAAAAAGTATAGACTGGTCCGCTACCTAATTGGATTATCAAAATATAATGAATCTGTGAGACAAGTTTTTAAATTGAAGAAACCCATCAGTTTTCTTGGAAATGTGTCATGTACAGCTGCTATAAATTGAAAATAAGGAAAGTACATGTAGGTCTATGATGGACAAATGTACTCTTATGCTATTTGTACACAGCAATCCTCTTTTTTAAAAATATTTTCAAATTTGTATGTGTGGGATTAAAGAGATGATAATAAAAATGACACAACTTTTTATTGCTTTATTTGTATTTTTTTAATGTATCGAAAAAGTGTAATCCATATACAGCTGAGCATAAGACGTAATTAGGTGAGAGAAAAAAAAAAAATATTACGCCAAAAGCGTAATGGTTGGCATGTATGGTGAGGTTCTCAAAGGAATCTTCACTCAAAAGTTCATAAGGAGGTTCAGATTACAACCGATGAACAAAATGATAGGTTCAACTTTGGCAGTAAAAAGCATACAAGTGACAACAGAGATCAGCTTAGGATAGATCAGGAGATCTGCAAAATTTGGCCAGGAGTTGTTTTTACTTCAAATCAAGAAAATTTCATTGACCTGAATTTAGGCTGGCAAATTGACAAAAATGACAATAATTGAACAATTTCCTTTTTCTATATTAAAATATGCACATCTTCTCAACAGATCAATCCTTTCATAGCAATATGTTGCCTTTCATACTGTCATTATTGTGTAACACAAGCAGGTTTAGCCTTGGTAGATCATCGCCTGGATTTGTTTGTGGCAGTCCTCATCAACACTTGGGAGATGATGTATCATTACTGGATTCAGGTTTCCTCTAGAGTCAACCCGAATTTTCCTCAAAATAGAAGGTGTCCTTTCAGTGTCTGCACTGGAATGTGGCAATGTTAGTACAACTCAACAAGTCCACCAAGAAGTTTAAATTGTTTCCTGCCTGTGGGTAGATTCAGGTTGCTGACTGCCAGAACTGCTAAGGATTGATGCTATCTGGGTTGAATTTGGGAAGTTCTTCTTAAAATCGACTTTACAGGAATGGCAGAATGTATATTCATGTCCCTTTGAACTTGACTCCAACCACTGAAAATTCCTGTTTCCATCCATTATTGCATTTCATGTGATATTTTGATCATTTAGATTTTGGTGTTTCAGCATTGGGAGATAAACCATGCGTAGATATCTCAACAAACTTTAGATACCGAAGCTAAACAGACCTATTTTATGCCACTTTACCTATTTAATAATACCTAATCCAACCATAATCTTATAGCGTCTTTAATCCTTTCCGAATTACTTCTATCACAAATAGTATAAACCATCTCGACAAATGTTAAACACCAAAGCCCAACCAACCCTGCTGAAAGAATCCAAGTAATGTTAACTGTTTTATGCTGTTTGAGCTCTTTAGTAATCTAACCATAATCAATTAACATCTTTAATCCTTTCTGAATTACTACTGATCACCCACAGTATAATACAATAATTACTCTTAGGTTATTGTCTGTCGAATACAAATTAAATACTGATCACCCATAGTATAATACAATAATTACTTTTAGGTTATTGTCTGTCAAATACAAATTAAAGTGTCATGCTTGCCTGTTCAAAGTCGCACAATCAAAGGAAGTGTTGATCGTAAATATACCGCTTTGAAAACAAGGCATTACATTTTTTTTTTTAAATGGAAAAGTTTTGATCTGGAATGTATTTTTATAATATTTGTGAATACACTGGCGATTTCAATGAGTGACGGGAGACAAGCCTGGTCTCAAAAGGAAAACCCTCCCAGGTAGGAGGTTCATATGCATGAAAGAGAGGGATACTGGTCTGTGAAGCTCAACATACTTGATCAGTTCCAAAAGATGAGGGTCTGACCCTATAGTGAAGCTGCTCTATAACCCTTAATGCTGGATACCAGTAGTTTCCTCAGAGAGAAAAAGAAGAAAATTTTCAAATGCAGCCAATTGGGGGATGGGGGTGGGGAATTATGGGTTGGGGGGCAGGCAGATAGGATCAATGTGTTTCCTACTGCACCAATTACAGAATACAGTCCACTTGGAATTGTAGATCTTGAAAGCTGATTGCCTTCTACCCTGGGATATGCAATTGGCAACCATGCTCAAAAACTGATCCGTTTGATACGAGTCAAGCATGAAGAGGTGGAATTTGTGGACTGTTGTGCAAGAGGGACTCTCTGTGCTGTGACAGCAGATCCCTTCTGAATTAAAATTCCCTGACAGAATCTACCAACAGGTTGAGATCACTGAACCAGGACTGTTGATGTCGGGGGTTTGGTTGGTTGGTTGGACTGCTGTGGGAACTGTGCAATGAATGGAGATGATAGATGGACAGACCGGGCGGAGGGGGTCCTTCAGGATGTGCCACGACATGGATGTCCCGACTCTGTAAAGAACCTCAGGGATTATCTGAAGGTGGGAAGGTTGGGAGGCATAGGCATACAGGCAATTATACTTCAGACATCCAACATCTAAGCCCTCTGGGGAACCAGAGAAACAAAAAGAGGGAGCTTGTTGTTCAACTTCATACTGAACAAGTCTAGCACTGGTTTCCCCCACTGCTTAAAAAGTGTCTATGCTACTAACTGGTGCTGAGACCATTCTATGTGGACTGCTTGTCCATGTCCAGACTGGCTATCCGCTATGACATTTCTCTCGCTTGGAATGTGGCACTGAGAGATCTCTGAGATGGAGGAGGTTCCAGACTTCCAAGCAATGTGATGGGGCCTAAGAGCCTCCTTGATATCCAAGGTATGCTATGACCAATAAGTTGTCTGTAGCAGCCACGACATAGTTATGTCCTATGTGGTTCACTCACTTTTGTAGTGCTAGAAAAATAACTCGCATTTCTAGATTACTGATTTTGATAGGAAAATTCGTCCCAAAACCACAAGCCGAGCAGAACTGCCCCCTTTGGCTCCAGGTGGGCACCCTGGCCTGAATCTGAGTCGTTGGTTTATAGAAAGCAATTAGGTTCTCAGGCATATATTGGGACTACAGTCAGAAACCAATCTTGATTATCCCACCAACTTAGATTGTGACAAAGTTGGGATCCAGGCAAACGTGTGATCCTCAGTTTGCTAAAAGCAGGAACTGGAGAGGTTATATATGAAGTCTGCCTATGGGAACAAGGTCCGCTGCTATATTCAGTGTTCCCAGGAGAGAGAAGCAGATGACAAAGTCTTCTCAAACAGTCTTGCTACAAAAGACAGTATCTCAAAGATCCTGTCTGAAAGGAACATTAACTGGCCTTTGACAGATGAGGAAATTTATCATCATGTAAATGATATTCTGAAAAGGGATCAGATCTGACTTCTCTTGTTAGGGGATTACGTCTAGACAAGTCACTTTCTCCTAATACAGCATTCTTCAGAAGGGCACATCTGAAAACATTGGACTCGCACTACTGGAGGAAGGGGACACCTAATGACATAAGTAAGCCACTAATACACCCATCACCTTCTTGGAAGTTCTGGGAGCAGAAGCTACGCCAAAGACAGTCCTAAACTGAAAGATCTCCCAACCTTCCTGTGAGAAAAGCGGATCTGGATGAGAATGTACGTATCCTGGAGGTCTATGGAGCCTACCCAGTTGTTGGATCTTGTGGCTTTCTTGACCGAGGTGGATGTCTCTATCTTGAAATGCTCTTCCTGAAGAAACTTGTCTAATGGGGAAAATTTGATAAGGAGTCAGAACTTTTCCCTCGTTTTGAAACCAGGAAGATCTGGGAATAAAATCCCAAATTTGAATGTTCATAATGCACTCTACTGCATCCCAACTTGGAAGGGTATATACCTCTTCCCTTAATGACACCAACTTGAACTGGTAGAACCAAACGGGGGTCCTTTAAAGAGATGGAGGGTCCTGTAAGCAAAGCTGCTAACCCTCCTTTATTGTGTAAAAATTCACTCATTGCCCTTGAGGTCTAATCAGGCCTCAAACAACAAGGCCAGCCTGGCACCTATCAGGGAGTTGGGGGGAAGATGGAGACCTGGCAGGAGCGTGACTCCTAAGGACTGACCGTCTCATCCTTAGGAAATGGGACAGTCTTCCATATACCCCACCCCCGTCATGTGAAGGATAGGTGGGAGGGAGCTTCAAAATCAGTCTGACAGTTGTACTGGGGTTCCAGCTTAAAATCTTTGGGAGGAGGACCCAATGACCTTTCATGGTGGGGGCGTTTCTTCACTGGTTCAGCTAGTGGCCAGGGTCTGGTGCTCTTATCCCTCCAATCTTGCAAGGCCACTGAATGAATCGGTCCTCCAAATGGTATCTCTACATCAAGTGGGTTAGCCCTCAAAATGCTTTTGCTGTTGTCCGGCAAAATTTTTTACATCTCCATAGAGGCATTCCTACAGAGGCAGACAAGTTCAGCAGAGAGCGCCATGAACACTGAGAGTGCGTGTCTCAATGCCTTGGCAACATCCTCCAACAATCTCTTTCAAGTGACCGGAGACGACAATTCCTCCTTCAACAGACTGAAGGAAGCTAAAAATATTATCAGTATGGGAAGTCACCAACACATGAGCTTGAGTTTCAGAGTTTTGAGGGACTTGCCAGAAAGATGGGCCCAAGTCCCGGCAAATATCCCTGCTTGGAAATCACCCGAATCCAGGGCAGGAGGCTTAAGGGGCCAAGCAGGAGGTGGAAACCAGGGGCCAAAGTGTAGACAAGGGAACAAACCACCCCTCTCCTGGCCTCAAGTTAACTTCTGTGTTAACTCCTTAACAATCACTAAGTGTGGAAGCAACTGAAGCTCAATTTTAGATTGTGCCCTGGAGAGCCTCTTCTCGGGGTCTTTAGATACAGATCTGGGAGGAGGTGGTAAACCTTGTTTACTACCTTGGAAAAGGTACAGATTTCCTCCTCCTCCATCATCTGACCCATAGGGTGGGTAAATAATAGGCACCACAAAAGAAAAGGGTCAGACACAACCGGGTCTTTTGGGAACTCGTTTGCATCTACCAAAATTGAGAGTTCATCAGCTTGCCTTTGCTCTTGGGGCAAGACAGGACTACTACCCATTCTTATCTCTCTCCTTGAAGAAGGGAACTTTATAATTGTGGGTTTATTGTTCCATCTCACCTCATGGGAAGGAGGTGACAAACCTATTGTTGCTCTGTCCTTGGAGAAGGGGACAGACAATATCTTTGCAACCTGCAAGGAGGTGAGTGGCGGCACTCCCCTCCTTTTTCTTTGATAATGAGGCCTGAAGGGATGGTTAGGGTCTACATCCTGTATGGTAATGGAGACATGGGAAAGTCATCCATTAAGTCATGGAAGGAAAGTGAGGCATGGCCAACTCACTGCCATGCGGTGGTAGTCCCAAGCCCCACAGGGACTGAAGAACAGTAACATTGAAAACACTGAGAATAGGGAGTGTCAACTCAAGTCCTTTACCTTGGTGGATGACTAAAGACCAGAGCCTTTTCCCCCTAACTGGTGTATTACCCATTGCCCCGTCATTTCAAAACTTCCTTGTGATCATTGTCTGAAGCCACAGGCGACAAACTACACCCACGACCTGCAACATCTTGTGATATGCTTGGGAACAAATTTGAATGTGCAGTAGGGTCCACTCGAAAAACTCTTCATACTACTTCCTAGAAGGACACAGCATAATCAACATATCCCTATTTTCTGCCCTTATCTTCATGTATAAATTATAAAAAGGAAAACAATAGCACTGTTTTATTTTTGGGTCCAATTTGTGACCATGTACTGCACAAAATCTGCATTGTTTTCCTTGATTTGATTGTGCTATCAATACACTTCTTTGCATTAGTAGCTGGTTGGCTCATTCTAGAATGATATTACACATAACAGCAAAACAAACCCAAGTCTAAGGAATCAATACAGTCAGTAATATTGTACATTCTAACTCCACATTGATTTTAACAGTAAATTTTGGGAATTCTGTTGGAGTAAATTTTACCCAAGGAATGGATTTTTACTCTACACATAATGTTCAACAAAAAACGTGAAAAATTTACATTTTGAAGATTTTGTCCAGATTATCCCTTTTAAGGTCACCTGTATTAAGCAATCACTTGCATTAAACAGACAATTTTCACTTTGATGAGTAATGTTTTTTGAAAGTCCTGTGAACAAACATTTTGTAGAAATGAACCTCCTATAGTGAACCACTTGTCTGGGAAGCCACTTGTCTCACATGCCAGAGGTGGCTGCTCAAGATTACTCTGATCACTGTCACGTGGCTGAGGTCATGAAGGTCTCTATCTTAAATGGCCTATCAGAACTTTATTTGTAACTTTTGAGATGCTTGCCAACATGACCATCCTCAGTATGTTTTTAATAAATTAATGCTAACATGAATTGTACTCTACAGGCTCCACGAGCTATTGTGAAATGAGAAGATTCTCTGCATTTTTTAAAGGAGTCAACATTAGTCTTGAGTACAAAACATGCACTTATTTTGGCATAAAGCACATCAAAAATGCTAAGGGCTGTTCCAGTAAAACATATACCCCCGGGGGGAAGGCACTTTTAAATTCAACCAACCCACAACAGAAGCAATTTTAAAAAATTATGAACCACCCTCTGATGTTTTTTAAATAGAAAAACATTGCCCCCCCACAAAACCGATTTATTTTACATAATTGAAGCGTATTATTTTACATAATTTCTGGCTATGGTAAGTGGGTGGTAGAAGCGATTTTAATTTTGTGTTGTGGACAGAAGCAATTTAAATGACAGCTGACCCGAAGTAACCTATACTGAATTCTTATATATTATATAATCCACTGCATATTTTTATTTGTATTCATACTTTATAATCAATCATCTTTTGTTCGTTTGTTTGTATGTCGGGCATGTAAGTTTCTGCTACTGTAAAATCAAAAATTTTCTTGGTGCCTTATTATTTGTAGATGTCGTGGTTCAGTCACTTAATACCTACTAATTTAATGTTCATGAATCTAGATTTTACAATAGGGATTTTTCTTATAATGCAGAAATCGTGAATGTGCATCCTTACTAAACTGTCATTCATTATGACTATGTATGTGTGCTCATTTCAGTGATCGCTATGTTTTGCTTAAATTTCTTTGTTCTTAGGCATGCTGCTTTTGATTTGCATGATAGTTAAATCTTGTATTGCTTTAAATGTAGTCAGATGCTGTGATTTATTTTTATGCTTTTTCAATAAATGTATTTGTAAATAGATATTATTTGATTTGTCAGAAAGAAAAAAAATTAATTCCAATGGAAGTGATGTCACATTATTTCTGCGAACTTTTACACTATATAAGTTCTGCAAGAAAAATATATTTTTAGTGACTGATATGTCTTATTTTTATGTCTTGTTGCATGAGTAATATAAATAAAAAAAAAAAAAAAAGAAATATAGCATGTCAAACATTAATTCATCATCATCCCTACTGTGATCAGTCAGATTACCATCAGGCTCCTCCCCCCCCCCCCCCAAAAAAAAATATGCGTCTTTCCTAATGTACTGGTTTTAAAATTAGGGTAGGCAAGTAGTTGTTTTTTTTTTAAAAAACATTATATATAAATCTTATAATATTTAAAGCACTTCAAAGTACTGGGCAAAACCGGCTCAATTAGATTTTTTTTTTTGGGCCTCATCATAAATGCTGATCAGTTTTCTATCATCATCAGGCCACAATCAATCAGTTCTTAGATTTTCATCCCAACTTCCCCTCACTGGATGTAGTTACAACATTTGATACAATGGCTGTCCCTGTCCTGAAAAAAAAATTCACAACCCACCCCGAATTAGATTAAAAAATGGATGAAAATCTAGGAATAATTTTCTTGACCCCAGCGTACTCTTAAAGTCAACATCATTGCAGTTTTCTGTCTCTGGTCAACAGCAGAATCAGTTTTGCTTCTATGGTTTTTCAAAAGAGGGACAACTCCCCCATCCCTTTTCCAAAAGTGGGCCAATTCTAAATTCAATGTTACAAATTTGGCCCTCTTCCTTGATAAATATCGGTCAAACAAAGAAAATATTTCAAGTCATCGCAGCATCTTCAAAACAGGCAAACAGGCAAGCACAAGGTTATTGTGTGGTTTATTGTATCTAAGCAATGTTTGTTAGCTTGTATACCTGATCCACAATTTAAAAAATATTTACCAAATGTACATTTGTTCCTTTTTGATGGTGTTCATGTATGTCAAGCATGGTTATAATAAAGTGAACAGGTTAGAATGGCAAGTAGAAAAGAGTTATAAAGAAAATATGATTGAATTTTTAAAATAATTGACACGAGAAAAATGGAAAAACAAGAAAAACAAGAATACAACTTTTTCAAAGAACTTTATAAACAACTCTAATTAGTGTGGACTTCAACAATACCATTACAGAACGAAAGTGCAAAAGAAGCTAGATTTAGTCGGGCCATTAATTACCAGCTCGAAATTCTTTTTCAAAGCATCTGCCCATACAGCTGCCACATGATCAGCTGAATTGTATGTGCCTATCTATTGTACTGATCCTATAGTTTGTGCATCCTACAGTAAAAGTGATTGTTTTTCTGTGTTTCACAGTTTACACAGCATCCCCATCTCTGACTTTTCTAACCACAACCATTCCCCATGCCAGTTTGACTGGAAGTTGTGCACGAAGTTTTGCTTTGTTGCTTGCACTTGCTGCACTGCTATGTTCAACTCATATGATTACGTTTCAACAAGCGATTCTCCCTCATTGTTTCTTAGTTTATAATAATCCTGCACAATTCTTTTGACATTTCTGTGCGAACTTGTGTGTTTCTCCTGACTTACCACATGCCAAAGCTGCTGGCTACCATTTACAATTACACAGCATCCCCATCTCTGACTTTTCTAACCACAACCATTCCCCATGCCAGTTTGACTGGAAGTTGTGCACAAAGTTTTGCTTTGTTGCTTGCACTTGCTTCACTGCTATGTTCAAATCATATGATTACGTTTCGACAAGAGATTCTCCCTCACTGTTTCTTCGTTTATAATAATCCTGCAAAATTCTTTTTACATTTCTGTGCGAACTTGCGTGTTTCTCCTGACTTAGTACATGCCAAAGCTGCTGGCTACCATTTACAATACGGTACAACTGTAAAATATTTCCCCATTTCATTTTCACCTAGGTAATCAGCTTCTAAGCAAAAAATACATAACAGGTGATGTATCTTTTAATGTTAGGCTTGAAAATAAAGTGGAGAATGTGAGAACAGAATTCTGCTCAAGATCTTTCAGCCTATGGGATTGTAATATGGGCGTAAATTTGTTTGGGGAAAGGTTTGAATAGTTTCAAGTTTGAAATTATCGCAAAATTTATGTCTGAAAGGCCCCGATGAGCTGATATTTTGGTAATAATTATTACGGGAAAGGGAGGGATGTTCTTGTTGAAAGACTTCACTACATGATAAGAAAAAAAAAACAATAACCCACATCCAATCACACAATCTGTGCCAGTGGCAATCGAACTGTTGGGCTTTTGGTGCATAGGTTCGTTCATTTTGGGCCAGCTTGTGATAAATCGAAATATTCCCGCAATCCAGTGTCCTAGAAGCAACACTGTCGTAGCATCATCATCACTGATGGCACAGTATTAACATGATGAATTTTGAATCTAGGAAAAACAAAAATAAAAATATCCAATGCTTCCTTATATGGTAATTATGTGCCGGCATTCGCAAAATTCCAAGCCTGTTCCAGTGATTATCTCCGTTCTGGTCTGTCTGGTGATTCTGTCCACTCATACTCTTTGTCTTGTTTTTGATATGTATCCAAATTTGTCACATGCTTACCCGATTACTATGCTAATTGTTTGTCAACCTGAGAATGAGTATACCAATGTGAAATGGAACTGGGAAACTGAATTTCAAGATGGTAAACCTCTACATTTTTGGATGTATTCCACTTGGATTCCATGTTTCTATGGAAAACTTGGGAGTTCATCAACTCCCAATGTTGACCGAACACGCTGTACGATAATGTCAGAGTAAAACGAATACCAATGAAATCTTATAACCCGGTCAGGTTCTCTCCCCTGCCGAGATGCTGCCAGGATTTTATCTAAAGGGCAGAGGAGGGTATCCCCCCTTGTCACCAAAATAAGGGGGGAGTATAAAATAAAAGGGGGGATATAGTTCAATATTCACCCAACACTTAAATATCCCCATCTCTCTTTCTTACTGCTCCACTCTGTTAGGGCTCTGTGGAAATCAAAATCCTCAAAAGATGTCCCCTCTAGTTGCATAAGCATTAATCTGTTGATTGTTTCTGAACTTGATGTGTTCCTTATCTGTCTATGAATGTTTGTTCTGTGCTGGAACCCCCTTTCACAGTCTGCTGTCTGAAGGGGTATACCCATAGCTAGCTTGGCCAGATTGAACAAGTTGTTAAACTGTTTTTTGTGGTTGTTATGTACAATTTTCCACATCTGATAGATATTGTCTCTTGGATATCTCTGTTCCAAAATAAGTTTTTTCACTAGCATGAACTCTGCCAAAGTTTCACTTTTTTGAATAAGTGCTTTGCTGCCTACTATGCCAGATTTCTTATATGTTCCATAATGCTGTATTAGGATTTTGAGTCCATCAATGCCATAGTCTGCGTGTTCAGACGGAGGTATTTTGGTAAAATAAATATCCTGACATTTTAATTCTTTTTAGATTTTTATTTTATTCAAAATATCTTAACGCTTAAAGTGCTATACTCAGTATAGTTTTGTAGCACATGATCCCCCAGTGCTGAATTGTTTGAGAAAAGAAATGAAAATTGCACTCTACTTTTAAATTGCCTGTATTTTAATTAGGCTTATATTGTCCATTTAATTTCAAAATACTGCTGAATAGGGGGTTGACCGGAATGCTGGATTGTACATCAAACTCGTATTCAACATCATTTTTGGGCTCAAAAACACTCACTAGTATTTCCAGTCACACTTTTGCAGCTTCAGTAGACTGATATACTTCAAAACTTCATAATCATTGTCATCATCACCGTCATCAGCCAGTATTTGCCGAATTAAATCGTCATCTGAAGATGAACCACGTTGGTAGTCGGCCATTTTGGGTTTCTGAGCAGCCCATATTTTAAACATGCATTTGTAAAACTTTCTTGTCGACTAAGGTTAAAACTTTGACAGAATGCATGCTCCAGGGCCCAATGTACAAATAAAATTTAGTTTAACAACCATTCATGTCAATCCGAAGTATCCAGTTGTGTAAATATTTGACTACCTAAAAAACGATGTTGCGACAAGCGCTACGAGACATCTACCGGCAGACCAACTTATGTCGTGACAAGCACTTTAAGGGTTAACAGTGTACGTTTTTAATACGCGCGACTTTAAAACTAATTTGCGGGAGTTCTCGCGCATCACTGCTTTCCAACGTTGTGAATTCGTACGAAGTTTGCGTGATTAGCGCACTCGCGTGCCCTGGCAGCATCTATGCACCTGTATATTGATTTGCCACAAGTTAGACCGCTAAGAAGGGGTTAGATGTAATTTTAAATATATATATGCATTTATTCAGACGACCCCACCTGTGATTTTTGATTTTGTTGATGCAACCCACACCAGAAGTGATTTTCCTAACCAACCCTCCACTATCAGAATCAAATTAGTTTTAAACACAACCACCTACAGAAGTTTTTTTTAAGTGCTGTCCCCGGGGGATACATGTTTTACTGGAACAGCCCCAAGTTCAGTGTTCCTGCTTACCTTCATATGTATTATTTGTGTTTTGCCAAACTGATTTTGTTGCAATTTTGGAGATGTTTTCACAATTATCCCTTTTAAAAACATTACATTTCAAGTCCATCTACAGTCAACATGCATGTTTAACCCTTTAGCTACTACAGCTGTTGTGCAGTTTCACTACTGCTGAGTGTTATCATATCAGTTACTGAGACTACTGAGGCTGGTTGCTAGGCTGAATACTAAAGCATCATCATGGCGACTACAAAAACTTACTTAAAAACATGGATACATTTATATTCATTATTTCAATAGTTTTTATTGGATTTCAGTGAAATAAAAAAACAGCTTACCTTGTATAGTGTCTGTTATTCATATATTTCCACTTTATATACTCCTACATCCCATCATACAAGAAATCCCAGTCATGTAAACTGTTTTGAATCCCACAAAATAAATCCAATATTTACATATGTACATATAAAAACATGAATGAAATCCACATTAATTACAAAGTTGAGAGTGGTACCTCTCAAAACAGTCATTATCCACACATAAATGTACTTGGCATTGTTTGCATCCTATGAAAACTTCATGTCTCCTCCCTTCCCTTGCACACATCTTGCATCTCCCACGTTTCGGGAACCGTCCTCGCAAGTACCTTAAACCTTCAGTATCAACATTGGACAGAGCTTTTCTTTTCCTACTTCCCTGAAAGCCAGCAACCATCTGTTTGGCCAAGTTCATTCTGAATTCAAGCTGTGTTCTTTTTTTTTCTTTTCCGGACTTGGTTTTGATCTAGTGATTTGGTGATTCTTTCATACAAATCAGGGCATTTACATATTGCTGTATCAATTAGAAACCAAAAAAGGTATTTCCACCATTTCTTCGGTTTACGGCAAGAACTGTACTGCATTCTGTTTTGGTCTGCAAAAAATCCCCCCCCCCCCCACCCCTTGCTTTTAGAATACTCATCTGCAACTTTTGGGCAAGTTACTTCTTTCCGTCGCCTGGTTTTTTCTCTTCGAGTTACACTAGATGGCTGTGTGGGATCCATGTTATTAAATAAAATATGGAAAATTTTCTTGTCTTTCCAGGCAACACAGACCAGAGTATCTTTTTGCATGATTTTCATATCCCCTTGGCTTTTTAAACAACTTGTTTTTTTTAAAGGTTCTGGCATTCCTTTCTTATTTCCTCGGACTGTACCACAACAGAGGAGTCCATCTCGATGTAAATCTTCAAATAACTGGGGATTTGAAAAGAAATTGTCCATATATATATGGTGGTTTTTGTTTATTATTTTTCTGGTAAGGTCTTTCACCTCTCTAGATCCTAATCCTTCTTCTGTAACTCTCCCTCTCTGTCCATCGGGCTTTCCAACATACACTTGAAATTCATGGATGTAGCCGGTTTGGGGATGGGCTCTTTCCCAGACTTTAATGCCAAATTTTGTGGGTTTGGCCAGCAGGTATTGCTTAAATGACAGTCTTCTTTTATAAGCAATCATGCCTTCATCAATTGACTGGTTTTTGAGAGGATCATAATTTTCCAGGCATTTATGCAAGACTGTGTCGTAGAAAGGTCTCATATGGAAAATCTTGTCATGTCCTGGTTGGCCTCTGGGTGGGTTGACGCTGGTGTCATTAGCATGGAAATATTTCCCTATTTTTTCAAATCTTTCTCTTGTCATTTATTTCTGGTATTCCTGTGATCCCAAAATATACAGATGTCATCCAGGCAATGGAATATTTGGGTATCTGCATAATACTCATGACGATGTATATTCCAAGATATGCCCACATCTCCGTGATGCTGGTTTCATACCATTTCGGGTTTTGCTTTTGGTCCACCATTTTCTTGGCATAATCGTTTCACAAGCTTTTCCACCAGACATTCAGGAAAAAACTTGACAAAAAAAATCTTTCTCACTGCTTAGTCATCCAAGCTCGATTGTTGAACCAACATGAGAATCAAAATCATTGAACTCTAACACAGCGAGGTCAATACTCCATTGTGCATGTGGGACTATGTCCTCCTCATCATCCAATTCAAAATCACTTACATCTGGTGTTGAAACGGGACTAATATCAATATCTGATCCATTTTCTAAGAATGATCGATTAAACTCTTCGATATCGCTTGCATTGAACCCTTCAAAGTCGCTCATATCTGAATCGGAATCCATCTTTGTTTATCTCAACTACACGTGTTTCGTAAAGTGCAGAAAAGCCCTTCCTGTGGGTCTAAATTTAAACTCTCAGCTTTCAAACTTGTATAAAAATGTTGAGTAAACAGTCCTCTCATTGGTTATGATAATCAAAAATATGTAAACTTCTGTACTTTCAACCAATCAACGTTCAGTTAACATAGCGGTCACATCCGCATAGATGCGACACTGGGGTTTCGAGTACTGCTGAACTATACGCACATAAGCAACACTGGGGTAGTAAACAAGGCTAATCGACACTGCATATATGCGTCAGTGGTAGCTAAAGGGTTAAAACACACACACACACAAAAAACTACTAAATGGCAGTAGTGTATCGCCCTATGATAAATCAATTGTTCATTTCAAAATGGAAATAATTTGTAAGAGAAAACAAAAAGAATATTTAATGAAAATGTTCCCCTTGCATATGCTGCACACACAACAATAATGAATAATTGTTGCCTTGCAAACTGTGATAGTATATTTTGCAATACAGTAAAACCCGTCATGAGCAACCTCTGCTGTAAGCGACCACCTGTTGTTTACAACCACAATCATAATGCATGGATTGATTGTATTATATAAATGCACTCTTGTAAGCGACCACCTGCAGAACGCAACTAGCAACCAAAATTTTTTGGGCAAAATATGTGTTTCGACACTGCTATGGATGACCACATCGCAAAAACAGAGACCAACACAAAACTGACCTTGATTTAATACTTTGTAACCATGACCACTTAGGACGGTATGCATGCAAAGCGCTGATTAAATAACAATGCTGTGAACGACCATATCGCGAGAACATAGACAAATACCACTAACCTTTATTTAATTCTTTGTAACCATGACTGCTTAAATAGTAAACACTGTTCTAAGAATTAAAATAAAAAAATGAGGCTGGCTACCGGTTTTCCCAAATGTACAGGTCAAGCATATAGTGTCATTTGTTATAGACTGTAAACCAGACTCAAGTACATGTCACTAACTGCCATTGTAGTGCTGAAGTCACGCAAATACCCATTAGGATTAACCATTCTTTCTCTATCTTTTGTGAAAACCCACACACCGTCGATAATGTCATACTGAGAAATCTTTTTAAAGAGCTTCAATGTAGCGGTCCAGTACATTGTTTGTCTTTGGAGTTATTCCGTTATGCCTGGGTGTGAATGAACTCTTTGTCTTTAATACTAGTAAGTGAGTATCATTTTCTGGAATTGATTGTCAATGTGAAAGGGTTTTGTTGTTCGTTTTTTAAAATTTTATTTTGATGTTACAGTGATTACAACCCACACACCAAGTAGTCATCTGTTAGCCCAAGGGCAGCTGGTTGCAATCTTTGTTTATCGAGTTAATCCCTTTATGTTGCTGGTGAATTAAACCTAGGACTTTGTAAATATATTTATTGTTTCTGGATGAGTTAATTATGTCTTTTGATTTCATTCTTTAGTACATACATGTATATATTCCACATATTTCCCCAAAGCCTGATCGAAACTGCTACAGTCGTTATTACAATTGATCACTGTTAACATCAACAACTTAATAACAATGGCAGAACCTCCAATGAAAAAGAGAAAAATTCTAACACTGGAAGAAAAAATTAATTCTAACACTGGAAGAAAAAATTAACGTAATTGAAAGAAGTGAAAAAGGGGAAACCGCTCACGAAATAGCAGCCAGCTTAAACATTGGAAAAACCCAAGTTCAGGGTGTTATAAAAGATAAGGAGTCCATTAGAAATGAATGGCAGAATGGTGCACAGACAAAGGAAATATGTTGAGGCATGACGGACAGTGTATGGGGATCTAAACGAGAGAGCATGAGAGGGGTTTTGTGTTGCCAGTAAAAACATACCAACAAGTGGAAAACTGATTCACGAAAAAGCCATTATTGTCTCAGCAGAACGGAGTTATGACGACTTTACTGCATCAAATGGGTGACTGGCGAGCTTCAAAAATCGGTACAACATTACAACTAGTGTACTCAGTGCAGAATCAATTAATGTCAATTTACAGAAAGTTAATGACTGGAAAAAAGTGACTACCATCCATCACTGAAGGATATAAGCTTTGTGACATTTTCAATGCTGATGAGACAGGACTCTTTTACAGATCACTACCTGCAGATCACTAGTGCAGAAAGATGATTTTCGCAAAGGGGGAAAAAAAGCAAAGGAGAGGTTGACACTATCGCTAGCATGTAGTACAACAGGAGAAAAACTTGACCCCTGCTTTATAGGCAAGTCACGTAACCCAAGACGTTTTAGGTCATTCAATTTAAGATCTTTGGGTGTCACCTACAAATCCAACAGAAAGTCCTGAATGACATCAGACATCTTTCATAACTGGCTAGCAACAGTGAACAATAAAATTACAAGGAAAAATTTGAAAATTATGCTTATCATGCACAACTGCAGTGCACACCCAGATGTTCAGTTCAGCAATGTAAAACTGGTCTTTCTGCCCCCAAATATCACATCAAAACTACAGCCTTGTGATGCAGGGATCATTCTGGGTGTAAAAGTGAACTATCGAAAGAAACGGTTATGACACATTCTTTTCAAAATGGACAAGTGCTCTACAGCAGCTGAAGTAGCTAAAACTGTCACTGTTCTTGATGCCATTATGTGGATTAAGTATGTGTGGGATGCACTATCTGCATATACCACCGAAAGGTGTTTTGCTAAGTGCGACTTGTTTGACAGTGTTCAAGCCATAAATCCAGAGAGTGAGGAGAGTGAGCAAAACATGCATCCATCAATGGGAACACTTCTGAATGGCATGACATTTGAAGAATTTGCAGATATGGACCATTGTTTACAAACTTCAAATGTTATCTCAGGGTCAGAGTGGGAGAAGGATATTCTTCAGAGAGCTAAAACAGACACTTCTGAAACTGCAGACATTGACAGTGACAATGAGTCATCTCTTGGTGAAATTCTACCTCAGGTTCTGTCAAATGCTTCAGTCATGGAACATTTAAATGAGATAAAACGATATGCTTTACTCCACGGCAATCAGACAATTTAGCTTCTGTGTTCACGGTTGGCGATACATGTTCAGAGCAATTCAGCTGAGTAAACAATGCCAACAAAAAAGTATATTTGATTTCTTAAAGAAACGTGATGATGTGAATAAATAAGATAAATAAGTGTTATCATAGCTAACTGTGCCGCTTTTATGCTACATTTAAAATAACTCTGAAATGTATGGACATGTGAAGTTAACTCACAGAGAGGATAAATAAATATTACCTTAGTTCATTTTGCAATTCATATACTAATACATGTACATGTAATCTTCAAATATAAATGTGATTCATGTTTTATTATAGATATATATCTTTATTGTTAGATAAAGTTATTTTTAGCTGAAAGCATGCAATATTTAACAATGATAAATAAAAAATACAAGACATGTATAGTAAGTGTGGGTATTTTTCCTTCTTAAACAGTGTTGAATTTTGACCCTGCAAACTGGTCCTTTTTTGCACAAACCTATTATGAAACCACCTGTCATTAGAGACTGCTTTTTGTTTGGCAGAAGGGGCAGTCTCTCAAGACAGGTTTTACTGTACTGTATAAATGTGAAGACCATTTTTAGAAGAATTTTTTTCTTCATACAATGATATCTGAAACTAAATTCATGTAAATTCTATCAAAATAATATTTTTCAATAACTGCAAATCTGGCAAGGAACAGCTGAAACACTGCAAGTTTACATACTGCAATTTATATGAGAATATGCAAAATATGGACTACTTACTCCCAAGTTTTCTAGCAGCATCATCATGATTTCATCACAGAATGGCAACATTTTCTGCCCCAGTCCCCGACACAAGTCTCCTACTAATCCTACAGCGGCTATACACACCTGTAATGTTGAGAAAAAAATCAGGATTTACCAACATATTCCACATCTGACTTTATTAAGTATACTTGCTTCTAAAATACTCATCTAGATGAGTCAGTTGTCTCCAAGTAAAATCAAATGTCATTTGTGCTATGTATACAATAATTTAGTGAAAGATGACTAAGTATGCACTATATTTTGCTGTATTTGATATGAAAATGCATGCAAACAGAATTTATATTAAGACTGCAAGTGTCCAACAATAACTTGATTCAGTAAGTATCATTATAAGTACAAATAGAAAACATGTAATGTCTTGCTCACAAATCACAAGCTTTTTTCATTGCATATTCACTGCATCCCCCACCCCCACCCCCCTTTGTCGACAGCAACCCAGGGATCACATACATGATACATCTTCCTGCTATGGCTTCATGTATACATTTTGGTCAGAAAATAGTTGAAAATGCCATTGTTAATAGGAATTTGTGTATATTTTACCTCTGAACCCTCCCAGGGACACCAGGGATGGGAGCCAACTATAATACTCCTCTTGCAGAAGATCACCACAGGTGCAACAGAACTATCAACTTTCACGAATTTCTACCCAGGTGATTGGGAAGAACTGTAGTAATTATTATATGGATGGACAGATGGTGGATATTGTAATATTCCCGATGCTTTAAAGAAAGTATCTGGGATAACAAGAAAATGTAAGAAGTGTTTTTGTCCAAAATGAAAAGTTACCAAACTTTCACCTTTGTAAGCATTCGTCTGTCCACAGGGATCACAGAGCACGGAATAATTAGATTAAAAGAAAACAAAAGTTTTGTTAAGGCCTCAACTAAATTCCATGGGTTATTGGCCTTACCTTCTAAAGTTGAACTGACAATGTTACATGATCAAAACAAAAAATGTCGTTCATAAACAAAAGCCATGTGACAAAAGTTGCACAGACTATATAATATTGCAGTGTCTTCCTTATAGGAAAAGCCTGTGATATCTGACAGAAATTGGGGTGCTCATTCTTTTACATCAAATGTTGCTAATATATAAATGCACATCACTGATATTTTCATTGTTAGCTGAATGGCTTATCCTTAAAATGTTAGATCAAATGGATACAGGGATCAGATCAAGCTGATATAATAAAGCTTACACCCCTGTGAATGATGATAGGACACATTAATTCTCTGCCACACTGTGCATGCACTATATAAGTAATTATGCTTGCAAACAAATAGTGTCTGTGTCCATGCTGTGCCACTACACCAGCGGACAAAGACCCCATGCTGATACAATTATCCATTCAGGAGGAGTAATGATAACATTTTCAAGATGGCCACTGTTGTGGCCATATTGGACATCAAATCCACACTATTATGAAAATGGACCAACTAGACACCATAATTATTATGGTGAAAACCCCATGGCAACATTACTTTTCATTCAGAAGGATTAGCAATAACAAGATTTTCAAGATAGTCACTGTAGTGGCCATATTGGACATAAGATTGGCACCATTTTCATTTAGGACCAATTAGACATCGTAAGAAGTATTCTGAAGAAGAAAAAAAAACATGGCAATATTCCATTTTGTTCAGAAGAAGAAGCAATAACAAGATTTCAACATGGCCACTGTGGTGGCCATATTGGACACCAGATTGGCCCCATTTTCATTTAAGACCTACTAGTTGATATGACCATTTTCAAGATGGCCACTGTTGTGGCCATATTGGACATCAGATCCACACCATTTTCATTTAGGACCAACTAGACATCATAAGAAATCTTTTAGTGAAAACCCCATGTTGATATGACCATCCATTCAGATTTTTAAGCTGGTACTGTGGTGGCCATATTGGATGTCTGAGTGGGAGCATTTTCATGACAATCCTCCAAGTAGTTTAAGAGGAGTAGTGATAACAAACTTGTACTGACGGCCGACGGCCAAACGCTTTTCTGGTCCATGACCAGTAGAACTAATAAACCAATGGTGATGCTACCAATGGTGATGATTCTGATGATGACAATGAGGTCACCACACCTGAGGAACAACCACCGTTAGCAACAGAAGCAATCCAAGGCTTCGAGCGTGCAATATGGTGGATTGAGACTCGGGATATTGACTATGTTTGATTTCTTCAGGTGAGGAATATGATTGACTTTGCTACAAGCAAACGTGACAGTAGCAGGAAGCAGCTTTTTAAAAAAACAAATAAACAAAAAAACAAAAAAATTCTGATTCGTAGCAGATCAAGTTCTAGCAGTATGAAATTCATACACACACTGTTTAATGGCCTTGGGATGTACACATGCATACATACTGAACAATAAATGTGCTTCATCTTTCCTTGCATAATTTTTAGATTATATTTTTGCACTGAATACCAACACACAATGATCAATGACAAAATGACTAAATATTTTACTTCTGTGTACTTAAACTATTCATGCTATATGTTAGAGATCTACATATATGTACCAATGCATGGTTCTCTCAAAAAAGTAAAATATTGTATATGTAATCTGTGTTTGCACCGATTTAAGATGGTAACTGTGCCAAGGAAGCAGTTTTGCACTCACTTCTACAATTATTCCCCCCCCCCCCTCCACATGTGGCATGCATCCTTTTCTTCAGCTAACTGACTTGGTTGGTTATAGAATGATACGGTACATAGCACTGACAGTCTGTGGACTCCAACCCTTTTGTTACAGCGTGGTTTCACTGTTTAATGAAAAGTCTGGCCAAGGAAACCTATCATGCAAAACGGAGACAAACATTTCCATCTTTGATGGCCTTGATCTTGAACTTAGCCCTCAAAACAATAGGCATCTCCGTCTACCCATGGATAAGTTGGTAAATCACATATGGGGTATGAGAAAAGATATTTAAAAAACCCACAGCAAGCTGAAGTTTTGTTGCAGAAACTACTTCATCTGCAGATGTCTGGATAGATGGCCACTGCTACAGTTATATATGCACCCTCCCACCCACCCCCCTTGTTTGGGGGGGAGGGGGGGCAGTGTATGTATACTCAAGTTATTTTGAGACCAATAACAATGAGGGAAATTCATATAAATTTGCATGCAACACATCTAAATTTACAGAATAAAAATGTTTATTTTGCTTCACTGTATATGTTGGTATGAAGAAATAACAAAACTATGAACAACTGAAATAGTTTTTCTTTTCTTTTCAAATATTCAATTCCAAAGAAATCAGAATTATCAGTCATAAATCAAGAGAGCTATATGAGCAACATTATGAAAATTGTCTGAAGACAATTTTAGCTGAACATTTAGCATCATTAGGTTTATCCTTGAATCATGTTATTCTGAAAATATATAATGTTAAAGAGTTGGGTTGTGTAGAGAACATACTGAACAAAAAGACTAGATTAGCAGCTGCAGGTAAACTTCAAAACCTTGTTGATCATGCATGCAGTGCTGTCAGGAGTATTTTCAGATCTTGACTATATCACATACTAGGATAAGAACATATAATAAACCAAGCACAGGTCTGATTGTAAAATCATAACAAAAATGCCACTAGAATTCACTGCCAAGGAGAGTTGGGGGTTGGAGTGGTGGTGAAGGTTACTATTGACAATAATACTTGTCAGTGTCCCCAGTGTAAAAAACCAAATAATAATAAAGATTTAACAGTACATTTTTCAGCAACTTTATACACCAATTGGAGAAATGAAGAAGATTTTTTTTTTTTTTTTTTTATCATGAACATATCGAGATCATACAGTACAGCTCATGTGATTTTTCGGAACTCCACGCATCACGGTGGGGGTGGAGAGTGAGTGGAGAGGATTAAGAAAAACCCCTCCATCATCAGTCCACGCGTCCTGACGGAGTTGTCGCGGAGAATAGCCCTGCACACCAAGCTTTCTCGCGGAGTATCATCCGATCATCACTGCGGAGTGGATGTGGTTTACTGTTTATTACCCATGCAAGCAGAGGTTGAGAGAGAAACAGGGGTGGTTGGGGGGTGGCACCGATTTATCTACATCGTTATCCCTCTGGGGAGCAATTTGCTAACTTTTTTATACTGAAAAAAACGTAGTAATTCAGTTAATTATAAATATTTCCTTGTTCTAACGAAGATAATGTATGATACATAGTGCCAAATCATATTTTAGATGATGATAACGTAATGATAATGCCTCGTAAACTGTATTAAACTGTATTAATACTACATTTTGCGCAATGAATCTAATTTCTTTTTCTTCAATACTATGTTATCGGAATCTAAACATGCATTCATATCCTTATTTCTTTTTCAGTAAACGCAATACAAAATTGTAATGATCATATGAAAGTCTGTTATATTGTACTACCTGCAATGAAAAGAATGATAAACATCTAACAAATTAATAACAAAGCTGCAGTCATACCTGACTGAAGTGAAACAAAATCGCACAATTTCCGATGGTTACTCCATGCACGAGTACTCATTCACATATTGTACGATTTTTTCTGACAGCCAATCGCTTAAATAAAGCATTATTAAAATTCCACATCGTTATTTTATTTTAAACCGTACTATTTTGCATTAATTACCAAAGTAGCGGGGTTTTTTTAAAATGACAAATGGTCGCAAAAGGTCATCCTAGATACATGTAGTTGACACGTGCAAGTAACCTAGCACAATAGAAGCCATCAACACTGCATGTTTTCTTTGATATTGATGTGTTAATTTCATGTGCTAACTGTTAACCTAAAAGTACAACAGCAACGCTTCTGCGGGTTTGTTTTCTTTGCCATTGATTTGACAAACTTGCGCATCAGATGAAATTAATGTTTAACTTTTTTCTTTTCTGTTCGTTTTCCTATTGCATAATATGCATAATACAGAAAAATAAGATGAATAATTTTATATCATTAACTCTTCTTAGTAAAGCCCCCCCCCCCCCCTCTCTCTCTCTTAAAATATGGAAACCAAATCACTACTGCACAAGTTATCGTAAACTTAAATCTGGAAAAGTGTAAGAAACAGAGACACGCTCAATAACCAAAGGCTCTAACAGTCACAAACAGGAAACTGCATTCTTTAATATCTGCGTAAAAATAATTAAAAGAGTAAATTTTATTTATATATTTTCGACGTAGTCAAATGAGCAAATAATAGGATACACGTGGAGACAATACATCCATGTAAAATGCTCTAAACTTGTTGGAAATTAAAACCTCTGAACATCTCAGATTTTAGAATTTTCCATATTATTTTTCATTTTGGTAATAAGCCGAGTTCAGATTAATTACTAACAATTATCAAACTTCCGTTGTTAATGGCAGTACCATAATTGCGGCTGTAAAGTACAATGCGCCAAGTCAGATGGCTTCGTGTGATAAATACACACTGTTCCCAAGCTGAAACTTACATCATCCTTTGTTAATATTTTACAACAGTGTTCACAATGGTCACTGCTTGATTTCTGTAGAACATCCACTGAAGTCAAGTCTTTATTAGGGAGAGACAATTGAATTTTCCAACGGGGGTAGACGTTAATCCATTCCATATTTCACTTAAAATAAATAAATATTGTGATGAAAGAACAAAAAATATCCCGGTCGAAAAAAACAAAACAACAGATAAACAACGTACATTAAATGGTCAGTCCCTTACAGTACACATGCAGTCATAATATTCAGCCTCGTGACTCTGCTATTACTGTTTAAAGACTAAGCACGCGGTTTGCATTTCAGTGTAAATTCAGTGTTTTAGGTTTGTTGTTGTTGTTTGGGGGGGGGGGGGATAAGCAGAAGCGGATGTCAATTTGGATTTTAATTGTCCATATCTCAAAGAATTACTTTCCTTTGGAACAAAATGATAAATTTATTCTGCTTGAGAAGCTCAGCAATGTGTGCTTCTCGTCAAGTCAGTGCACAAGTTTGTTCACATTTCTTTGAAATAAATTAAAATCATAAACTTATTGCAAAAGAAGTTGATCAACGTTTTATAAACAGTAATGTGTACTGAATATACAAGACTTTTGAAATTATTTTTTTGTTGTCCAAATATATGATTGAAATAAAAACGACCGATTCTTCAGATGGTATCCGGTTGTAAATCACTCTTGACGTCTCAGTCTTTCCATAGGTGGTCTTCATTCATTGGCTGTTCAGATGTCAATCAGTAATGTCGACTAGCCCCTCCACGGTGGAGTTTACATCGGCGTGCCTGCCGAAACGCGGTGGTGATTTGTAGGTATTTAGGTATCGTGGAGCTAAAGTGGAGGGGATTAAGTCCTCCACCGTGATGCGCGGAGTTCCGAAAAATCACGTGAGCTGTACTGTATGTCACATACAACATGTTGACACAATGTGCCGCTAGAATGGTCTTCACACCATCTACTTAAAAGGTACAGATATGGAGCTGACTATGGGGTAACCTGTCTACTTGACCAATCCACTCACTCTAGCACTTGGATGGACTATACGAATATGTTCAGTGCAAGCACCCAAATGATCCAGACAGCTATTGGACATGGGTCAGAATTATTTTCCCATTAGTCCATACATTCATTTGTCAGTACCGAACTTTCCACTGTGTCCAAATCCTAATAAATTATATGTTAATCTAAAATATCTTCAAAGATGAACTCGGAGTAAAGTTCCCGTCATAGGTTAACTGGCATTTTTTGTGAGGCTGAAATGTAAACAAAAACTGTGCCACGGGTCACAGATTTCACTTTCAGGCTTATATCAATGCCTGATTACCCACTGCGCTAATAAAAGCTATCACAACATAATGCTCATATTCTGAAGAATAAGCAATTTCCTTTAAATCAATACCAAGAATGCCTAAATCTAAGCCAAGGATCTCGACAAAAAAAAAAAAAAAAAAAAAAAGGATAGGAAAAGTATACTCTAAAAATAGATTGGGGCTACCAAGTTCAGCAACATCTGAAAATTCCAGTAAGAATTCAATAAATTTAACTGAAGATCAGTTCAATTACAGGTCAATTATGTATTTTTTTATGGAATCAAGTGGTGGCTGAAAATTCCCCATTTTTCACCAACTCCGATCAACATTTGCAAAATTAATGGGCTTTTCCCCATCAGGAAGAAACCTATTCTTTTATCCACCTACCAGACTGTAGAAATCAGTATTTAGATTTATTATTATTCTCACTCAAATGAAGATGGAAGGGGATACAGGAATTTGCCTGTTCGTTCATATATTTGTACAGCCATGTGTTTGTTATGTTCTCAATATATTGGACCATATGTCAACTGCAATAATTAAAATTTGTATGCTGATGCATCTCAGCAAGAGTAACAATACCATACCAGACCTGCCAGCCCTTACAATTTGCCTTAAGTCTTACTGAAACGACCCTTAAATTACGGTCTTGTGGAATAATTGCAAAAATTATAAAAAGACTGTCGTTGCAGTTAAATCTGGAAACTGGCTTGTTTGTGTTTGATCCAGATCTGTGTTTGATATTTAATTTGGTGGAGTTGGTCAGGGAACCAGTCCAAATATTACAAAAGTACCTCAGACGCTTAAATTGCCAATATTTTTCATGCAAAATGCTTGCATGATCAAGTTGGTGCTTAAGGCATTGTCTAGAAATGGCATCAAACGAACAAAAAACACTTTGAAGAGGAAAGGGACAATAAGCCTTTTAAAAAGTTTAACCCTTTTCATACTAAAGCCCAATCAGACAAGCAGTTGTGTAGAACTGGAAATTTTTTCAGTCAGTGGTGTAGCAGCATGAGAGAATGCAGTGACGTTGGTCAATCTGGCTTTACAGGACACTTTTTTCAAATAATTTTTCAATGTTGTATACCATTTTAAAAAACATTTCTTCAAGATCATACATTTTTTTCACTGAAAATTTTCAGATGTAAAAACTTCAGTTGAAAGTAAAGTTATGTAAAAAAAAAAACATGCTTTACATTGTTTTGTTATAACTTACTTTCAATGCAATTTTCCTATCTGCAATATTCATTTTACTTCTTATATGTAAGTGTATGAAAGGTGGGTCATTTTACGCCATTTAAGAAGGTTACAAAATAATAAAAATCCATCAAGAACATCAAAAGTTATTAGAATTTTATTAAATTTACTTGCATCACAATTGGAGTGCAAGCAGAATGATCCTTACTGGTATGTCGACAAAGCTTTTCATTTTGGTTCAGTGTTTTTATTTCACAATAAATTCTAATGGGACAATATCAGAGTTCTGTTGGGTTTATTTTGGTCCATTTCCAGAAATGGAGTAAAATTTCATAACATTACACACACCCAACATATGTGCGATCTTTATGAGAAGTGAAGTTCTCAAAATGTCCAGTTAGCTTGAAAAGCATCCACGTCTTCATCATCGTCAATATCCAAGTAAAAAAATACCAGTTAACTAGTTATCATCTGCTCTGTTCATTCGATGTAAACAAGATTACGATCCCCACACAGCCTAAAATATAAATCTCCCCTCCCCAAATTGTCTCTATTTTCATCAAAATCGGCATCCATATCACTGCTGCTTCAGTACTGTCTGCCATTTAGAATTACATGCATTAAAATTGAGTTTTGAAATCAAATGTTCTACTAACCAGTTATCATCATCTCTGTTCATTTCCTCGAAGTCAAGCTCATGATCTGCACTGACTAAAACATCAATTTTTCCCACAAAATTTTCTATATTTTCATCAAAATCGGCATCCACATCCCTCCCGTAACTTGCTGCTTCAGCGCTGTCCGCCATGTTGATCTCCACACATTAAAGCTTGTGTTTGAAATCAAATTTTCAAGTAATCAGTTATCATCAGCTCCCTTCATTTTGAAGAAGTTAAGATAATAAACACCACTGTCTAAAATGTCAATTTTCCACATGAAATGGTCTTTATTTTCAACTAATTCAGCAAGCACATAACTGTCTTCACTTCCCTCTTAAGTATTTGATCGTCATTTTTTATCTCCGCACATTAAAACTCGATTTTGAACTCAAAAATTGTTACCAGTTTGGGGGTCTTTTAAACTCAATCTGTTAATGTATTTGTGGACCTTCGACATTTATTTCCTTCTTTTCAAAAGAGTACATGTAAAGTGATGATGTTATACAGTTAAAAACATTTCGGCAAAATGGTCGACGGAATGTAGTGAACATAGACCGGAGTCTTATCCCGCTGGCAAAGATAAAGTATGACTGGAGTTGTAGCCCACTGGAAAAGGGTTAAATACCATTGAAGTATATAAAGGAATATTCAGATTCTTGGGGGAAAAAATTACGAAAGGCAACAATTAAGTTTCTTGGACATTATGTTGTGTTGGTTAGAGTATGTTTTGTAGCAGGAGAGATGATTGCCACTTAAAATTTAAAAGAAAAAAAAAAAAAACTAAAGATTATGTCAAGTTGAACGATCTAGCAAGAAGCCTTTGAGCTCCATGGGGTTTGGATCTGCAGTTTCTGAACTGTACTGGAGGTAATTAAGGTCTAAGGGTACTTTATAAACTTTGTTTACTTAAACATAATGTTGGCCTTCGCTGCATTCATTTCAGATCACACAGACTTGAGGTCAGCTTAGCACCATTTTCATTTATGACAAAGTAGACATCATTAGAAGTCTTTCGGTAAAAACCCGTGTCGAAATGATCATCCATTCCGGGGTGGGGTGGTGGTGGGGGTGAGATAGTGACAAGAAGATTTTTAAGACAGTCATTGTGGCAGCCATATTGTATGTAGACATCATAAGAAGTCTTTTATGAAAACCCAATGTTGATATGACGATCAATTCAGAAGGAGTAGTGATAACAAGATTTTTAAGATGGCTGCCATGGCGACCATATTAGATGTCAGATCAGCATCATTTTCATTTACGACCAACTAGATTTCACACAAAGTCTTTCAGTGAAAAACCTATGTTGATATGACCACCCATTCAAGAGGAGTAATGATGAGATTTTCAAGATGGCCACCATGGTGGCCATATTGGATGACCGAGCAGCAACATTTTCATTAGGACCAACTAGACCAGGGGTGTCAAACCTTTCTGCATGAGGGGTGACATTGCAATTTTTTTTCTCACTCATGGAGCTGTTTATAAACTTGGCCTACATTTACCACTACCACTCAGCACAAGTTATGAAATTTGGTGGGCCGGATTCTGGACTGTGGGTCGTATGTTTCACAACCCTAAACTAGACCATGGGATGAATGTGTGTGTAAAGTTTCAAGGTAATCCTCCAAATAGTTTAGGAGAAGTAGCAATAACAATCTTTTCCTAACAGATGGACAGATGACGGACAACAGAACATCCCATAAGCTCTTCTGGTCTATGACCAGTAGAGCTATAAAAAAAAGGGAGTGAGAGAGACCTTTCTTGACCACAACAATATTTGCCTGTTACCTGAAGAAACAGTAAACAGTCCTGCTTAGTGCTCATTTAAACTATCCTCGGGGAAGTTTATACAGTTGATTGTCATAGAGGCAATTAAAAGGTAAGGCAGTCAGAGATCAACAATCACAATTTCCATATTATTTAACTGGATGACAGTAGCTAGGGTGATGTCATGTCAACTCATATGAGCATTGCTAAGGGTCAGCTCATTAGGCTAATTTGCAGATTTGCAGAGGTAATGTACACTAAGTGAAACAACCCAATTCATTTTAAGCTGGGTAAATCAAAGAGATTTGTCTTGAAGAACACAAGTTATTACACGTTGCCTTGAAAGAGAATGTTTAAGCCATCTTTATTAAAGATTATTAGCGAGTACATGATCGGCGGCAACGTTTCTTTGAAGTCGGATTTTACTCTATATACAAAACACAAAACATGATAATTTCAATAATCAGAATAGTGTTGAAGTGTGATCCATTTTTTAAGACAAAATGTCGAAATGCTGCTGTGATTCTGGGAAGGATGAGCCATCGGCAAAGGGAGCAAATCCCAGCAAAACTACATTTTAGAACTCCTGGTTGATGGAGTTTGACTTCCTTAAGTGTAGCAGCAATGGGGAGCATTTTAGTCTTTGCTAAGGCTGCAATGTTCACCAAACTGTCTAAACATGTACAAGGTTTCCACTAATCAATACGATGCCGTTTAATCGAAACAATTGGTAACCGACACACACCCCCACATCTACCCATTAGGCTTACTGAACAGCTGACTTGGCAATTACGATGTGCATACTGTACATTCCTTAACTTGTGAATGTTTTATTTGCTGTATGCCCTTTACCTCTTATTACAACACGATTCAGGTTGTAAGACATGTCTTTGTTGAATATATCTGATGTTTTCAGTAAAACATTCCTGTAATTTTAGTTATATTGTTTCCTTCTTTTACATATACGTATATGATGAAAAACTAGATAATGGTACCAGATGCACTGCCTTGAACATGGCATGTTTTTGTAGGATCTACAATGACTAACAAACTATGCAGTGGCTAACAAACTTGAAATGGTTTTCCTTTAAAATAAAACGTTACTACTCAAAGTTTCTGTTTACAAACATGTTGTTTAAAGGTAAATATTGTAGTTTAATGACATTTTTATCAGCATTTTCAGTAAGTCAACCTGATGTGGAATGTGTGCTATAAAAAGTTCTCGACAAATTCTGCATTTTTCCTAACGATGCCACATTTGATGTGGAAATCAAAGATACATACAGTGAAACCCCGCTATAACGCGAATTTGGATATAACGCGATCGTGGCGTGGCTCCCAAAATTTCATATATTCATTCGCACATGAAATTATTTTTTTTCAAAGTACGAGAAAAAGTGTATAAAATGTGTATATTACAGTATCATTTTGGGGAAGAGATCGTGTATGAATTCGAGTATAATACGTTTGTGGCGTGGTTCCTGACATTTTATATACATTTTTCTCGTACACTTAAAAAAAAAAATTTTTTTTTAAAGTACAAGAAATAGTGTATAAAAAGTTTATTTTCATTTTGGGGAAGAGATCACATATGAATTCGATCGTGGCATGGCTTCTGAAATTTAACAATTTCACCAATTTCTTGAAGTGTTATGCCAAAATAAACATTATCGGAAATGTTACTTATTACTGATCCATGAGTAAAGCCAGCAAGTCTTTTTTGTGTTTGTCTTCAATTCATTCTGTATACAATCATTGCTCAAACAATAGCTGACATGTGTTTCTTCCTTAACTGCATACACAACCGAGAATCGGACAATGTGGTGGTTGATAAAAGATTCTCACAATTTAATAAACATAAAAAAACGTAAGCCGCCAACACGTGCGCTGGACTTCAATTCCTCCTGTATACAATCATTGCGCAAACAATAGCCAACTTAATGTTTCTTCTTTAACTGCATACACAACCAAGCACCAGAAAGATTGTCATATGTGGGTGCTTATGTAGAGACTGAGCTTGGGCGGCAAGATCACAGGGAGTTCAAATAACCACTCTGTTACTTGGCAATGAACAAGTATAAAACTCGAGGCTCAATCAGAGGGTTGTCATGTGGGAAAGCAAAGACGGATCGATATCAGATAGTAAACGGTGTTGATACCCTATTCATGCTATACATTAGACGTGTATATATAATTAGTGGGCATTTACAATTGATAAAGGTGCACGGAAACGCATATGAGAAAATTTTAGCAGTATGAAATTTATACAGACACCGTTCATAGACCCTGAAACGTAATGAACCGTGCATGTGCTTCAGTCTTTCATAACGTAATTTTGCTGTTCTTTTTTCCCATTGAATTCAGACACATAATTATCTGTGACAAAATTATTGAATAGTTTAAATATGTATGCAATTTATGCAATGGAATTAAATGCATTAGAGATGAAATGCATGTTACGACGGTGCGATATCAGACAGTAAGTAAATGATGTTAATACTCTGTTCATTAGACATTAAATTCAGAGAATGAATCAGACAATAATCTGTGACAAAATAACTGAATATTTTAAATCTATGTTCAATTTTTCAATGGAATTACACGCATTATGGATGAACTGCATGCCGCAACGGCTCGTAATCGGATAGTAAACGGTGTTGATACCTATTCATGCTATACATTAGACGTGTATACATTGTTCTCTGAATAAAGTAAAATACAGTAAAACCTCGCAATAACGCGACCCCGCTTTTTCCGCGATCGAATTTTATGGACCCCAAATATCGCGTTATTGCGGGGTTTCACTGTACTTCAAGAAAAGAATTAACATAAAAATCCTACTAAACAATGCTCTTAAACAGAGATGTGAAAATATATCATTTAATTGGAATAGGTAGTTCCTCAGTCAATGATGGCCAGATTCATGTTCGTTTACATGTTTACCGATTTTGAAAAAGTTTACAGGCAGTGAACTAAACTAAGTCATTTACACGTGTAAACATCGCAGCCTTATTCTTTGTAGAACTGCAAACACCATATCAAGATTAGTAATTCCGGTCTGTAAGACATCCATTGACATAGCAACACGACCCAGCATTGGGACAGTGCATGAATGCCGAGCTCAATCCCAAAAGTAACACACACATTGAAATATTATAACTGGACTGGTCATTGCATGTTTGACATTCCCTCAACCCAATGCAAATGGTCATTTTCTATGCTGAGAAAATTCAACAAGATCTTCAAGCAAGTTAGAACAACAGCTCTAATGATGCTTTCATCACTTTCACCCCCCCCCCAAAAAAAAAACTACTGACATCAGCAAAGACTGTATCTAGTCAAGACTGTATTCCACTGTCCAATGGATTTTTAAGACTGAAACTTGGGTGTATTTTTTTCTTCTCATTTAATGTCTATGTAGTTGTGATTATGGAAACGTGTGAATATAGATGCATTTGTGTGGCGATGATATCTGACACTAAGGGACCAACCATTTAATTGGGGTGGGGAGAATGGGACTATATTTTAAAGTCCAAACTCCAAATAGCTTGCATAAAAAAAAAAAAAAAAAAAAAAAAAAAAATATTTGTGCTCCGATTTGTAGAAGGAAAGAACTTGTTTATTCCATCATTTTTCTTGTGAAAAAAAAATATATATTGAGGCAACAGAATTTTTTTTACCAAGGTTTCTAAGAAAATCCTAGCCCCCCTTCCCCCCATTCAATGGTTAGTCCCTTAGTCTGAAAACTATTTTCTATTTACAAGTGTATTAAATGCTTCAAAGAAAACTTGTAATTTTTTTTATTCAGACTTGAATTTCCCATAATTTTCTAAAGGCTCATATGAATAGATAACTTGATCTCAATTGTTCAACGCTGCTTTTCGTGTCGTGCGCAATGACCCCTCTTGGAACATTAAAAAACATATTTTGAGTCTCAGAAACCCCCAAACACTGTCTGGGAAGTTGGCAGGTATGTACTCGATCATTCATTGCATCCTCCAACCAGTCCCACCAAATACATCTACGACTAAGAAACCAATACAATTTTTACTAAATTGTGCCCATCTAGAAACACATTGTACCATATTTTTGTGTGTACAACATGCACTTATTTTACTTACTTTCTTAATTTCAGGAGGGGGTATTTTACAGAACACAAAAACAAAAAAAAAGGAGGTACTAATGATGCATGTAGGTCACATTCACTCCTTTTGAATATTAAATGTCACATAGAAACTAAATTGTTTACTAGCCTTATTCAAGAATTAAATAATGCTTACAAACCTCAGTACTCTTTTTCTTTGTTGCTTTATGTTAATAAACATTATATCACTGTGTAGCTCTTTGCTGTGACTTGACCGGAAATACATGTACATATGACTGGTAACTTGTTGTTCTACCCGGTCATGTTTACGTACAAGCCAAGTAAAGTACAGCACTGCAGAGGAACAAATATGACTACTGTACCCGTAAATGTTCAATATTCGATAACTGTTGATCTGATCAATATTTCTTCGTTTATTAATTTCTTTATTCATGGCTGAATTGATGTTAATATTCTCATCTGAGGCACATTTTGGGGACATCTTTTTTGTGACTATGGTTTGTTTGTTATGGTAACATTGACACATATCTTGAAACAAAATAATAAGTGAATGTATGAAATTATCAAATACTTTTTTTTCTTGGAAAATAAACCTGGTTCTTAGTTCTTATTCTCATCTTATATCACAGTACTTGATATTTCTTTGTGACTATATAGTGATCAATATTTCACTTACTCACAGTGGTCTTTTCAAGGTAATCAGCAATGGCTAAAGCTTTGATGTGCTAAACATAATGACATTGCCTTGTCCAGGTAAATTTGAAAGTTATTTACTTTTCTTCGGAAAATAAACTTGGTTCTTTCTTTTATTTCTGATCTTAAACCACAGTATTACTTGTTTGTTACAATACAGAGTTCAAGGTTTAATTGACTTGGTGTGGTGTTTTGAAAGGTGATCAGTGCCGGCTAAAGCTTTGATGTGCTATAGATAATTACTATGCAGCGTCTAAATTCTAGCTTGGACATTTATTTCAGAGGTGTCATGATAGTCCAAATAAGAACAATACTGGACCTGAACTTTCACATAGCATCTGGTGTTTGATTGTTTGATCTTGAATCTGAACGAATAGTCAAAGTATCAACATGGGCTGTGTAAAAAAACTCGTACATAATGCTGTGTAAAAAAGTACACTATTAAAGACAAACTAACCATCATTGCCTATGCATAAGCACATGGTAACAGAGCTGCTGGGAGGAGTTTAATGTAGGAGAGTCTTCTGTTAGGGAGTGGAGAAGAATGACAGGTAAAGTCATATAGTGACTTTTCGAGTGATGACCACAAATAATTTGTGGGATCTGATGCAACAGACTTATATTCTTCATCAAGGTAAACCTTAAAACAGCCGTTTTAAGGGCCAACCCAAAAAAAACCCCAGAAAGATACTTTCAATATTGCTACTTTTTTTCTTCTTCTTTCTTTCATATATTAAAAAAAAATATTGGTCATGATCGAGTGCTGCATACTGACAGAAAAGACCAGAGAAATAATCAAACACTGGTTTATTCTAAACAATTGAAATGGTGTGTAACAAATGATGATCAGCACAATGGCTGACTATTGTTGCACCACAAAAACGGAGTGAAATTATCAAGATTTTAAAATGTATTGTATCACATGCATGTTATATAGCAGAACTAAGTTTTTCCCCCTCATTCTGGGTAGAAAATCGGGGTGCGTGTTAAACATCAGTGCATATTATACACACCAAAAAATGGTAATCTAAAGTGTGAAGTCTCTTTTTCAGACAGTGTGAGAGGGACAACACAAAGCAGAGATGCTGCCGGGATTTTATCGAAAGGGGCAGCTCCCCCCTTGTCACCAAAATAAGGGGAGAGTTATCGAACACATAAATATCCATCCTTTCTTTCTTCCTGCTCTGTTGAAATCAAAATCCTCAAAAGATGTTTCCTGTAGTTGTATTAACATTAATCTCTTGATCACTGAGCTTAATTTGTTCCTTATCTGCTGTATGAATATTGTTCTGTGCTGAGAATCCCCTTTCACATATGCATAGCTAGCTAAGCCAGCTTGAACAAGTTGGAAAACTGTTTTTTATTGCTGTTATGTACAATTTTCAACAGCTCAAAGGTGTTGTCTCTTGGATATCTCTGCTCCAAAATAAAATTTTGCACCAACAAGAGCCCTGCCAAAGTCTCACTTTCTTGAATCAGTGCTTTGCTAACTACAATGCCAGATTTCTTGTCTGTTCCACAATGTTGTGTTCAGGTTTTAAATCCATCAATGCCATAGTCAGCTTGTTCAGACAGAGGTATTTTGATCAAAAATAAATATCCTTCCTTTTTAATTTCTTTTTAGATTCTTATTTATTCAATTTATCTTAACCCTTAGTGTGTTGTATGGTTTTTGAACCACAAGATCCCTCAGGGCAGAATTGTTTGAGACAAATAATGAAAGAATTGCTCTCAACTTTTAAATTGCCTGTATTTTAATTGGACTTAGAATTCTGCCTTTCTGACGTTTAATTTCGAAAATACCACTTAATAGGGGGCTGTTTTTGTCCATCCAGCATGTACATCGGACTCGTATTCAACATTATTTTCAGGTTCAAAATTACTCACTGGTATTTCCAGTAACACTTTCCAGGCTCCAATAATCTCCTATACTTCAAAACTTTAAAAATCAATGTCATAATCGCTATCACAGGCCAGTATTCGCCGAACAAAATCGTCATCTGAAGATGAACCATGTTGGGAGTCAGCCATTTTTGATTTTGTATCAGCCCTTACTTTAAACACGCATTTGTAAAACTTCCTTCATGAATGCAAGGTTCAACCTTGACAATGCTTGTTCCAGGGTCCAATGTGCCAATCAGATTTAGTTTAACAACCGTTCATGTCAAGCCGAAGTACTCAGATGTGTAAACAGTTGCCTACTGGAAACAACAGATAACGAGACAAGCGCTACGAAACCTCTACTGGCAGCACGACATATGCCACGACAAGCAATTTAAGGGTTAACATTTAAATAAAAATTGCATACTGCGCAGAGTACATTTGTATATGCGCAACTTTAAACTAATTTGCAGGAGTTCTCGTGCATCACTGCTTTCCAACTGCGTGAATTCGTACAAATTTTGCGCTATTTGCGCACCCTGGCAGCATCTCTGCTCAAAGTGCACGTGCATTCCAACAAAATCTAACCAGACTGAAATCTTCAGGAATTAACATTTTAAAACTTAAACTAAAAAAATATTAAAATATTCACAAAACTTAAGGGGAAAAAAACTTTAAAGTAAATAAAAGTTTAAACATTGTTAAAGAAAGACAAAAATGAAAGATTTGAAATTATATTTTTTTTTTACATCTTCCTGAAAATAAAAAAGGAATGCATGAATTTATTAAAGCACCATAAAAAAAAAAAAAAGCTTGTAAATGCATCATCATTCAATAACCAATGCCTAATATATGGATCAACAAATATTGATGTATTCATTACGAACAGATAGATTTCAAGAAATATAAGAGTCAAATCTCTATCGCTCGCTCTCATTGGGGCAATGTAAATCAGTTCAAGCCATCCATAGGAGGAATAAACCAGATTGGAATCACCTTAGCTATTATTTAATATTTGATGCTGCAAACACAATAAGGATAAATGCATGTTAATGATTCATTCACAGGCAATGACATTTTGTTACTGATAATCAGACAAGATTGGAGGTTGCAGAACCTTTTTTGTGCATATGTCCTTGAACATACACACTAAAATTTTGAATCCGGTCTCCAAAAGTTTGCATAACTATACACTGACTATTGACAAACGACACAAAGGAAGGTAATTTAGCGAGTTTAAACTAGCAACTAGTCAAAATTTGCCTCACAACAATAATGTAGACATTTCTGAACCTCTTGAATAGAGCTGAATTACTAAAGACCTGACTCTGGAATTGAACATAACAAAGAATATTCCATACATACAGCTGAAAAACATTTCCTACAATTCAGGATACAGATACCATTTTGTTTAAGCGAAATGTAAGCACATGTAATGCAGGCAAAGGTCTCCTGACTATATATCTTCAAACTAAAAATATCTAGGTAAGGATCTGGAACCAGACTAACATAGGAACCAAAATTGACATCAACACTGAATACGTATCCACTCACAGAAGGAGGTGCAAATGGTCGAGACTGAGTAATTATTTTGTAAATAAGAGTCGTTCAAAAGGACCGACGCTCTACTCGCCACAAATATAATGTTCAGGAATTCAACACAAGACCATTTCTTATTAACTACCGAGTACTGAAACCATCTCCGATAGTCTTTAGAAACTCTACCATACCCAAGTGTAACAAAATATTTTCTCACTCGGCTAAAGTGAACATGTTCATAAGATACCTGTAAATGCAGTAAAAAAAATTCTTTGTCATGGCCACTGACCTTGAATCTGACATCATGGATAGAAAATCATTCAACATGTCTCATTGTCAAGATTTACCCATGTGCCAAGTTTGGTTAGATCTATAAATGATATTTTTTTGGATTAAACCCCACCAAAATTATGAAAGTGGCATCAGTCAAGGTATTCATCAGATATATCCAAAAACTGGAGTTGATAAAAAAAAACATTCATATTTGTTCAAGTTATCATGCTCAAAAGCCAGTGCAGCTAAAACCTTGACCTTAAAATCACTGACAGAGTGCCGACTATTAACTTGTTCAATGGAATGCAACTAAATACAAAGTCTGGTCAAAATTCACTTGTACATGTAAATATATAAGTCACTATGTTCACAAGCTCATTGAAGTACAAGAAAAGAAAGTAATGACCTCAGACTTTATTCCAAGGTCAATTGCCTGGTTTAAAAACTTCACAAAAGTGCGGGTGTGCTGATGGTTAGATCCTCATCATTTTTGTTCTGAACCAATAAAATATTGCAAGAAGCATTTTACAGGGTTCCCATTTTTTGAAATAAACATTTCCAGGTTTTTTTCCTGCATGAAAATGATTTTTTCAGGGTTCACTTTTGACCCTTACTGAATGGAATCAAAAACATTTGGCTTAAAAAACATGCATTTTTAAAAATTAAAAGCTGCTTCTAATTTGAGACTTTCCCATTACATCTGAATTAGACATATGGCCATATACTTAACCACAGGATGTATCACTAGAAACAAGTATAACTTTTGAAATTCATATCCATTTGCATGCAACTCGTTTCAATTTACAGAATAAAAATGTTAACTGTAGTCTGCTTAACTGCACGTTTGTATGAATAAAGTCTTTTAGAAAGGGTTGCTTAAATTTTGACAAAAAGCCATCACATATAAAAAGTATTAGATTTTTCTTTTTTTTAAAATCCACTTATGTTTGGTTTGTGCTCTAACATCCACTATCGATGTAATGCAACTATTGACTGTATTTTTACTGCAGTCATTGTCAAGGACACCCAGAGTATGGCTTTCTGCATTGAAAATTACCCCTGCGGTCAGTAGATTTCTAAGTATTCAACAAGGTCTGATAGTAAAATTTACCAAAAAAGCGAGTTCAGGGTGACAAAGGTTACTATTCACAATAATGCTTAACAGGGCGTTTCCAGTGTGAACTACCAAATAATAAGCCAAGATTTATCACAATACATTTTTGTTATCTTTACATATCAAAGGGGGAACTAGGGAAGATAAGCTTTATTATTTTTCTCTTACACTAACAGAGATCATACGTTGCAAATGTGTTGGCACATTGTGACCCTAGACTGGTCTTCATACCTTCTACATATGAAAGGATACTGACATGATGTGGACTAAGGGGTAACCAGTCTACCTGACCAATCTGATTGCCAGAGCGCTTGAATGGACTAAAAAAATTTGTTTAGGGCAAGCACCCAAATGATCCATACTGCAATTGCATCTCAACGTCCTTGAGAATTATGCAACCGACACAAATTCTTATTATGTATCAATTATGCATTTTTTCTTCAGCTAAAATGGCGGCTGAAAATTCCTGAGTTTTCCCCAACTTTGATTAATATTTGCAAAATTAAAGTGCTTCTCCCAGTTGGGAACAAACCTATTCTTTCTCCCAGGTGTAGGACTTGGGCTTGCACATAAAATTGCTATTTTTCGGAACTTGCCATTCAACGGAGGTTGAGGGAAAAATGTCTCCCTTCTTTTCTCCCCTTTCAGTGTCTGATAACTTAACCATAATCAAAGGATTTGATGCATCACCTTCTAAATGAATAAACATTAGAGGCTCAAGTCTAACAGACTGTATCCTGTTTCTTGAATTTCTGTGTGTATTGTTTTGGCAAATGAAGCCACGCTCACAATCAGCAGTTTGTAGTGGTGAATGAAGGGACAATATTGCAAGTTTAACAAGATTAGGGTATTGGTTCTTATGGCGCCATACAATAATACCTTTTATAATGTCCGCAGGGTTTATTCTAGGTTAAGCCCTTGCGCCAATTACTGTTCTTATTCGTCTTCTCCATTGCACCCTAAGGGCACATAAAATAAAAAGACCCAAGGAAATAAAGATAAAAAGATCATTATGATTGATGTTAGATTGAACCGAGTGCATCCTGAGTTTACCAGATAAAGTACACTCGTTGCAAGACAATAAATTTCACTGGCTGACAGAAAGGTCTTATTGATTTTGATTAGCTTTGGCACCAACTGAGGGCACATGGTGGATCATTGATGGAAATGAAAAAGATGATATCTTCAGTGAAAATAGTCATGCATTTCCACCAAAGTAGTGTACATGGATGAAAAAAATGTAGACTCGAATGTCTAAAATAAATTCTATAGGGAGATTGTTAATTGAGCATGCGGAACTCAAATTCCTGTATGATGGGCTCATGAAAGGGGAGGCTGATAATGATCTCAGACACTCACGTCCTGGATTTATTAACTTTTCTAGCATTTGTAATGTATGATGTTTATATAATATTATAAATATTTTAGGAAATTATAAATGTTTCTTGACTTTAATATTGGCTTAAACCTTAATGTTAAGTATAATGTTGACATGTTTAGCAACTATCCTTGAATTAGGTTGTTTACTTAATATTTGAGTTCAAGGACGGATTTGGTAAACAAGTTGATTCAATTTGAGGTCAAGGTTGATTTTGCTTACAGACAAAACTAGAGTTTTCTTTAGAATTATTGGTCAAAAATCACATACACCATATTAATCTAGAACATTCTGTCATGTGACCTATCTTTATATATACCATGTTTAGTGGGCAGTCTTTCAGTTTCGACCTTAACACCAGTCTTTAAAGAGCCATTACAGTTGTGAAAAATCATTCCAAATTCAGAGAATTATTATTTAAAATATTCATTGGATTATAAAAGTGCTCATAGACTTTTGGATTTTGTGTGAACTTATTCAAAGATATTTTGGATTACTTCATTTTGGCACATCAGCACATTGAAGACTACTGGCACACCATGACATTAAAGATTACTGGCACATCAACACATTCAAGGATAGTCATTCATTCTGAACATTCTATATTTAGGACTTGCGATTGGGACACTTGGGTTTATTGGATTATTTGGATTTTAATTCACATTACTGTAAGCGTCTTTTGATTTTTCACTTTAATTGTCTAGAAATAAATTGATTGTTGATTTTTACATGATTTGTTGGTTTCACTTTCTTTCCGTGACATTTTTTTTACACCATAGAGTCGTAACACATTATATACTTTCAATCAGTCCTTTTTGAGTCAGCCTATTGTATGGTTTGTTAGAGACTCCTTGTCAATGAAAATAACCATGTCATGAACTGTGGACATGATTATTATAACAGACAAGGAAATTACAGAAAACTGCTGTAGTCTGATTCCAAAATGACGGAGACAAAGCATATAATGCTGGTAAATTTAATATTTATTGCAGAAACTGATAAATTCAAAATGTAAGTGCCTGTGATAATGATATGTGCTTAAATTTCTCCAATAAACAAGATACAGGTAAGGGTATTTTTGACCCATCTTTTTCTGAACGATCGCTCTTTACAACCTAGTATCGGCCATTCTGCCCCACTTTTTCAATTTCTGGAATGAACATTGTCTGGCTGTGATTTCTTCAATGTCTCTGCTGAAGAATCAAATGTTTCACAAGACTCCATTCAGCATAATTCTGATCAGGATCAATTAGGGCCTTGCTCATAGCTGATGTGGTCCTGCAAGTAAGATCCATGATATTGTGCTCCACAAGAATGTTAAAGTTCTCTATTCTATGTGCTTGAGCCTCACCAGAACACAGAACTGACAACTGCCTTAGTCCAAGTACCTGAAATGCAGTGGCCACATTTGTATTATCAGTAGGAAACCTGCTGATTTGTTCCTCTGACTTTACAAGAAATTCATTCCTGATCTTCTCCACCTCAAGCTTGGCTGTCCTGATAGACCCTTCTTTTTTTGTCATTAGAGAGTAACATCATATACAACACCTTTGTCATTTTGCATCTTAAAATGCAATGTCAGCAAAAGTTGTTGGTGATAACTTTTTCCAGATTGGGCTGATTTTACTGATGCAAATGAACCATCCATTGCAGGCCTACCTGCTGCAATGTCAAGATCCTGTTTTTGGAACACCATATTTAGTGCTTGAAGGCGAGAGATTACATCCATCATCAGGTATAATGTAGCAACAAATGTGAAGTCAGTAATTTTCTGATAGAGAGACACAGCCCTAGTGCCGTCTCTTCCTGTGTTGCTGGAAGTACTTCACAAGGGCTTTCCAGTATTTAAATACTGAAGTTGGGCTGACAGAGGAAGAAAACCATCTTATTTCATTACTTCATTAACCTCCTTAATTGTTATTAATGGGGGATTAAAAAACCTTTGAATCTCCTTTAATTCTTCTGTCCTGCTTGAGGACCTCGAGTAGTAGTAATGAACACATGTAACATTTTGAAAAGTTTCCTTCAAATATGGTACCTCATCTGCGGCTATTACCAAACAGATTTTCAGTCTATGAGCCATACAGTGAATGGAAATGCAATGTAGGAGTTTGTTGTTTTATTTTAGAAGCCACTCCATACTTTTTTCCATTCACAACTGAGGCTTCATCTAAACCTAATCCTATCACTTTACTCCAAGGTACACCTGCTGAACTTCAGACATTACACTAACATGAAACCTTTTGATCCCCCCCCCCCAAAAAAAATGTTTTTGTATTGAGAATTTCATCAACTCCTTTCACATAAATTACATGTTTCTTTTGTGCAGAGAAGTCTGTACTTTTTCATCATAACTATTTTTTGTTTTATGATCTCCGCAAATATTGTAATGAATTCGTCACATGTTTGAGAAAGCATGTAGCATTTTCTCCCTCATGAAGATCCCTCAAATCCAGGCCTTTTTCCTCCTGTTTCAATAATCTTGTATATTTCATGACAGCAATGTTCTTTTTTGCAATATAAAGAGCAGTTCTCATTGTACTAAAGTATTTTCCTTTGGAACTTGTTTTGAATGGGCCAATTGTTTCCATGCGAGCAAAGTTTGCTTGATACAGCCTGTCCTTAACTAGCTCAAAATCATCATTTGATTCTGTGTGGCACATTAATGTTGACAACCTGAAATTCACACAACCCTCCTCGACTGTAACGGGGTTTTCCTTTCCTGATTTCATACAGAGTTTGCATGTGAAGGCCCCTATTTTTCTTCAATTTAAACCATGAAAATGTTCTGGTCCATGCTAATTGAAACTTTGGTTTGTTCTTGCATTTTTTGCTTGGGCAATCCTCCTTAGTTTCCCCAGTAACATGAACATAATCTCCACATGGTCTGCTATGTTAGTCCGCTTCAGCAGCTGTCCCCACCTAGATTGTTTCAAGTCCAACCGGAGCATTTCTGGCCAGTTCATTTGCACCAGGCACCAACATTATCAGGAGGACATTTATATCCTCCCCCGCTGTTAGTGCTTAGCCAGAAAAAAATCGGTTATACACTTCATCAAATGAGGTATAATAACTAAGCTTGTCAAATGAGGTATAATAACTAAGCTTGGCTAGTGCTAACTACGACTACCGGTATGTCCTGGTCATGTGATAGCAATTTCAATATCCTCTAAGCACAATTACATATGTTTGCATATTGGCTAATTTCCAGGGAATCAGTTCTAAATATAAACTGCGATGAATGGTCCTGGTGTACAAAAAGAAGACTATGGTATGTTTCAATGCAAATGATAAAAACAATTTGAATTTAACATTTTTTAAATTATAATTATAGTATGGACATCCATTTAGAAGTACTAACTGTTAAAAGATATTTTATATTTTCCTGTTCATTTATGACCAACTACATACAGTGAGAAGTGTTTGAGTGAAAACCCCATGTTGATAAAGATCATCAGCAGAGATCAGAAGATTTTCAAGATGGACACCACTGATCAGCACCATTTTTATTTTGGACCAAGTAGACATCATTACGAACTCTTGTAGTGAAAACCCCATGTTGATACAGCCGTACACTCAGGAGTAGTCGTGATAACAAGATTTTCAAGCTCACCACCATAGCAGCAATATTAGATGTCCAAGGGGTACCATTTTCTTTTAGGACTAACTGGATATCAAAAGAAGTCCTTAAGTGAAAACCTCATGACAATATAAGACCATCCATTCAGTAACCATGAGAAAATTATCAAGATGCCTTCCACAGAGGGCATCTATGATTTCAGATCGGCACTATTTTCAATTAGGACCAACGAGACATCACAACAAATCTTCTACTGAAAACCCCATTTCAATATGACTTTCCATTTATTAGGAGCAGCATTAACAAGATTTTCATGATAGCTGCCATAGTGGCCATACTGGATGTTAGATCAGCATCATTTTCATTCAGTACCAACTAGACATCATAAGAAGTTTTCTGGTAAACAGCTAGGAGTAGTGCCAAGATTTTCAAGATGGCTGCTGTGGTGGCCAAATTGGATATCAGATTGGCACAATTTTTATTTAAGACCAACCAGACACCAAATGAAGTCTTCTGGTGAAAATCCCATGCTGAAATGTCTTTCCTTCAGGAGGAAAAGCAAGAAGAGTCTTTCAAAATGGCTACCATAGCAGCCATACTGGATGTCACATTGGCACCATTTTCATTTAGGACCAACCAGACATCATAACAAGTCTTTCAGTGAAACCCCATGTTGATAGGATTATCTATTCAGAAGGAGCAGTGATACGGTTTTCAAAATGGCCACTGTGGTGGTCATATTGGATGTCCAAGCAGAACTGTTTTTATTTAGGGCCAATCCGACATCACAATAAGTCTTCTGGTGAAAACTCCATGTCCATACGTCTTTCTGTTGAGGAGGAGAAGCAATAACAAGATTTTCAAGATTTGGCTGCCATTTTCATTTAGGACATCATAAAAAGTCTTGCAGTGAAAACCCCATGCAAATATGACCATTCATTCAAGAAAAGTAGTGATAAGATCAGATTGGTGCCATTTTCATTCAGCAGTGTTCTTCCCATGGCCTTTTATTGTAGTGGACCCAATATGCCATCCTTTCAGCCAGCAACACTTTAGAACCTGATATGCAATGCGATAGTGCCAACACACTTTAATGTTTCCCCATATCCTTTAAAAATGAATCTATTAAATAAACATTCTGTCGTCTACCGTATATACTCGCTTACAAGTCAACATTTTTTAAAACTAAAAACTGTAATAATACAGAGCAGGGGTCATCTTATAAGTGCAACAAATTTTTTAACAAATCTGACCCTAATCCCTTAGCCTGTAAAGGCAAACATGCTTTGTTTTTCCGAGTTCACAATCTTTTGATCGAGATCCTAATTTCATAATTCTGACCTTAATCCCTTAGCTTGTAAAAGCAGCACTGCTTTGTTTTCCCCAGTGGACAATCCTTTGATCACGCCGCAAATTTGATACTTGTTCAATGCCATGTCGAGTCCTTTTGATCATACTGAGCAATTGACACCTGCTCAGTTGCGGCAATCCTTTAATGAGATTTCAAAGACTGTATGATCAAAGTGTCTCTTACGGAGCCCAAGCTCAGTCTCTACATAAATAATGGTCCAAGTTAATGAATCGTCAGTGTTCTGTCAGTTACTGTGTACTTAGATATCATACATCGTTAAAGTTGGACTTTGCATGGAAAAATAACAGTTGCACCGCAGAACATGAATTTGGTGTGTCCGAGAAACAGGTGCGTGACTGGCGCAAGAAAAAGTCAGTTATAGGTGATAGTGCCAGGCATCTGAAGAAAATTGAGTAATAGAAAGCTCTTATGCAAACTAGGAATTCACTTTCAATGAGTGAATTCTAGAGCAGCATCAAAATGGGCATGCAGCCACTAGAAATGCCATTAGACTGAAGGCCCTTTCAACTGCCAAGGTTAACAGTGATGAATGCTGTAAAGGTTCAGCCACATGGTACATGCAATTTATGCGACATCATGGACTTTCACTTAGACAACGCACTCACATAGCCCAGAAATTGCCTGTCGATGTTAAGGAGAAAGGGGACAGTTCTTTGAAATTTTTTATAAATGAGAGGAAACGGAATGATTTGATCTGGTGCACATAGGAAATATGGACTAAACTCCCATGGTTTTTTATATGCCAGGAAATTCAACTGTACAGCCAGTTTGAGACAAAACAGTGACTGTAAGGATTTCGGGAAATGAGAAGCAACATTTCACAGTAGTATTAAGTTGTTTAGAAAATGGTACGAAACTGAATCCACTACTTGCATTTAAAAGCAAGACTATGCCAAGAGAAAAGATTCCAAGTGGAGTGGTTCTAAATCTAAAACCTAAAGGATGGGCAGACGAGGCAAAAAGTTTGGTCTGGATTGAAAAAGTATGGAACACTAGACCAGGCACATCATTCAAACACAAGGCATTGCTAGTGTTTCCAGCGCATTTGATGCAGTCTGTGAAAAAGAAGTTGCAGCGACATCGAACATACTAAGCTGTGATCCCTGGCAGCACCACGCCTGTACTGTAAAAACCACTGGATGTTTGTCTAAACAAGCTGTTTAAGGCAAATATGTGTAAACAGTGGCACAAGTGCAGTGTTGCACATAAAGCGTGGGCTCACAGGTTTCCCGCAATATTTTGTTCTATGTCCCCCAAATCTTGAACCTGTGTATCCCTCTTGGCACGCATTTTTGTCAGGAAAAAATTAAGAAATATGCCCACCATACACTTTTCTTTAGCAGATGTGCATCTCTGTCTATGTTGGCACTAGCAATGGCCAAAGTCACTAAAGGTCATAAAAACTGTAAGATGGCAATGAATATCCATTTCAAAACAATGATCCTGGCAATGAAAACATTCAAGGTTTGTGGCAGTCAGCCAAGTTGCTAAAGTCTTTGAGCACTGCTAGTGTAATGCACTTTTGAGATTAAAGTCACACCTGTGGCAATGAAGATTTAATTTATTCTCAGGCTGAATCAATGATAAAACAGACATTTATGCAAATACACTATTTGTCATTTGATTAATGATTAATTACTTTTAAAAGAAAAGCAATTAAGAAAACATGGGTACTTCTTACAATAAATGCTAGTAGATAATGAGTGAACACTAAAGTTAAATGAGAGCAAGACCTGGAATGGAAACTTCCATGGTGCAGCCCATTTCAGGTTAACCAGATATTCAAACATGTTATTGTTTTCATGAGTTACTTGATCACATGATAAAACGTTCATTGCAATAATGTAAGTGTTCAAGGAAAATATGACAAAGTTAAGGTGGCAAAACTGTCAAAGCAAACAAGATTATTAAAGCACTTTTATGTACAAGTTTTCCTTAGTCCCCTTAAAATGTTGTGTCCCCCAAATCTGGAGGGTGAGGGACATGGTGTCCTCGGACCCTGGGATCCTAGGTGCAACACTGCAAGTCAAATCATTTAAGAAATGTGGTATTTCCAATGCAATGGATGGGACGGAGAACAACAAACTCCTCAATGATTTCATTTGCGCCAAGACCAACACAGAAGCACACACAAATAACAGTAAAGACAAAGAATCAGAGTCGGACGATGTTTACGAAGACCAGATGACAGTGCAGGAATTCAGAACTTTATTTGGTAACTCCGATGAATTTTTGGGTTTTGAACCAATGACATTAGACAGTGACAGTGAATCACACACAAGTGTGGACTTTACATTAATTGTCTATTTATAAGACTTTTGGAATTAATACATCACAAGATATTGTTCTTCACATCATTCTGGACTACCAATCTGATACCTGTATGTGACCTATAATCCAACACATGGATTTATCACCTAAATGGATTAAAAATGTTAAGCATTATGGATTTCATTACACAAAGATGGACAAATTGTAAGTTGTCAATTTATTTGTACATATTCAACTCAATAATACAACTGTATTTATTTTACATTTGGTTTTGTCTTTATTTGTCCAATCTATCTGTCTGTCTATCTATCCAGGTAGGCTTGTTTATTTTTCCGAAGTGCAACTCTGACTTGCTGATGACATGTCACCCCATGCAGATGGATTTGATTTGCAAAAAAACACCTCGACTTATAGGACGGTAATAAAGAAATTAAATTTTTGTGGGCGTAAAAAAAAGGGGGGGGGGGGAGAGGGGGTCAACTTATAATCAAGTATATATGGTAGTTCAAAGCCCTAACACTCAAATGACACCTGTTCTTAGCTCTTCAATGGTATGTAATTAAGATAATCTGAAGCATGTGATGATGAAAATTTGTGTACATTAAAATTGCATCTTACCCAGCAGTTGCTCTTTTATTTACATGGTATACCCAATGCAAGAAAGAAAGAAAAAAAGTTTGATCAATAAACCTCTCAAGTGGGTGCTGCCCTATGAATTTCTCCTTTCTTTCTATTGAAGTAAGAAAAGGAGCAATTTTTATCTTATAATTTTAAGTGTTTTGATTATTTCTTCATTTACATTTGAATATTTCTCCAACAATAAACGACAACTTTGCAAATGGAATGTATAACATTATAAATCAAGTGAACATTTTTAATTACTATACTGCTGCATTAATACATGTCATCTTTTTATTTGTCAGAATAGCTGATTAAAACATGCACACCTTGGTCAGTGAGCTATTTTTGCAATCTTCAGAATTGCCACTGGTCAACATCAAAACACATTATGTCTTTTGACATTGGGAATATATATAACTTGTAGTTTCGTGGTTTATTTAAATTCAAAGACTAACGAGTTTTCACTATAAATCAGGTTATAACTTGGGGAAATAAAGAATACCATGTAAATATATGTACAGTAGAACCGTTCTTGAAAGACCACCCCTTCTGCCAAAATATAGTGGTCTCTCAAGACAAGTGGTCTCTCAAGATAGTTTTTACTGTACTTCTTTTATATTTCATTGATATTAATTTTTCACTTTTATAATAATAACACATTTGAAAACATTTTATGATGCTACCACATGCTTACCCTAATGCTGTTAAAAATTTCTGGTGAAATTTTTATGTCAATATAACCTCCATTCAGAAGTAGAGGCGGTAACAAGATTTTCAAGATGGCAAAGTGGTGGCCATATTGGACATCAAATCAGCACCAATTTCATTTAGAATCAACTAGACATCATAAATCTTTCAGTGAAAATCCTATGTTTACATGACCATCCATTCAGGAGAAGTGATTACATAATTTTCAAGATGGACACATCAGATGTCAGATAAGCACCATTTCATTTAGGACCATCTAGACATCATAAGAGGTCTTCTGGTGAAAACCCCATGTTAATGGCTTTCTGTTCAGGAGGAGTAGCAATAACAAGATTTTCAAGATGTCTGCCATGGTGGCCATATTGATGTCAGATCTGCACCCTTTTCATTTAGGACTAACTAGACATGGTAAGAAGTCTTTTAGTGAAAAAACCCAAGTTGATTTGACCCAGACCTGCCAACCCTAGGAAGACCTTCTCAGTAAGGCCATCAATATAAGTTAGACACAAATTCAGTAAGATGTAACAAAATATCATGTATGTACTACTATTGTTGACTTGGAAAAAATGCATTTAAAAAGTTCAAAAGTGTGATCTGATTCAGGGAAGGCAAACATTATGTTTAAGTAAAAAGTTTTTAAAGTAGACTTAGACCCTTATGACCTCCTGTACAGTTTTCAGAAACTGCAGTCCAAAACCCATGGAGGTCATTGGCTTCTTGCTAGATCTCAACCTGATGTAATCGGTGTGCATGTGTGTGTGTCTTCAATTTCAGGTGCCATTGGCAATCATCTCTCCTGCCATGACACAGACTAAAATCAACACAACTTTCACAGGGATGCTGCCAGGATTTCATCTTAAGGAGGGAGCTCCCCCCTTGTCCCAAAAATAAGGGAGGAGTAGAAAGAAAAAAGGGGGGGGGGGGAGGAGGAAAAGTACATAGTTCAATATTTACCTAACACTTAAATATCCGTCTCTCTTTCTTCCTGCTCCACTCTGTTAAGGCTCTATCAAAATCAAAATATTCGAAAGATTTCCCCTCTAGCTGTATAAGCATTAATGTATTGATTGTTTCTGGGCTTAATCTGTTTCTAAGCCATGTGTGAATATTGTTCTGTGCTGAGAACCCCCTTTCACAGTCTGCTGTCTGAAGGGGCATATGCATAGCTAGCTTAGCCAGTTTGCACAAGTTGGGAAACTGTTCTTTATGATTGTTGTGTACAATTTTCCACAGATGAAAGGTATTGTCTCTTAGATATCGTTGCTCCAAAACAAGATTTGAAAGTCGGAATTTGAGTGTATTAGCCTTTAATACCTGGATATGATCCTGTGACTCTTCGTGTCGTTTAAGAGTCTAAGTCCTAAAATTCAAGCAGTCCATTTCCAATGTAAAAGGGTTACTTTTCCCACAACTTTGCAAATATCACAGAACATACCTCCTGTCTTGGTGCTGTGTTGTAACCATTTGTACTCTGACAACCAAGAATTCTGAAACTTTGTTTCATATTTCGGTTTCTTTTTTGGCGGTACATCTAACTCGGCACCTGATATTGTTTTTGAACTATCATCCTCTGTTTCGTGAGAAACTCCACTACTTTCTTCATTCTCCCTTTCACTTTCCACATTCCCGCCACCACTGACTTGAAGTTCACTTTCCACATTCCCGCCACCACTAACTTGACATTGAAAAAAAAATCTGTAATCTTACGTCATGCCATACTTAATTACACATTCCGGAAATGCACCAAAGTTAGCGCATGCGCAAATGAGAGGAAAGGGCATCAATTGCAGAACCCCCACATAGGACACAACGTGTTTCGGTTATAAATAATTAGCGGGATTTCCAAGTATCCTTTTGTCTTACCGTTCATCTGCAGACTTCGGAATGGAAAGAGGTATTGTGAAGAGAAAAAAAATCCTTACTTTTGAATTTATTTTTCAACTCTTATTTATTCAATTTATCTTCACAGTTAACAGATACAAATAACGTTTGTATACTGCCGCGCATGGTACATTTTTTTATATGCGTGACTTTGAAGCAAGTTGTGGGAGTTCTCACGCATCACTGTTTTCCAAATGCGCGAATTCACACCAATGTTGCGCGATTTGCGCTATCGCGTACCCTGGAAGCATCTCTGCTTTCATGTCCAATAAACATAATTGTTGTCCTTCCAGTTTTTTTCCCCCAAGAATCTGAATATTCCTTTTTATACTTCTATGCTGATTATTTTAACTTTTTTAGGAGTCTCACTGTCCCTTTGCATTTGCATGTTTTCATATGTTGGACGCCATTTCTAGAAAAATGCAACCAGTAACAGCCTGATCATGCAGACATTTTGCATGACAAATACGGGCAGTTTAAAGTGTAGGAGTGTACTCCTGTAAAGTTAGTATGGTTCCCTGACCAACTCCACTGAATCTAATATGAAACCTCGATTTGTATCAAACACAGACAATCCAGTATCCAGATTTAACTGCAATGATTATATTTTCATTAACTTTTGCCATTATTCCACAAATTCAAAATTAGAGGGTCATTTCATTAGGACTTACAGTCAAATCATAAGGATTGGCAGGTCTGATAACCATCCATTCAGAAGGAGTAGTGGTAACGATTTTCAAGATGGCCACTCTGGCAGCCATATTCGAAGTCTGAGCGGCACCAGTTTCATTTAGGACCAACTAGACCACAAGATGATTGTGTGGAAGTTTCATGGTAATCCTCCAAGTACTAGGAGAAGTATCAATAACGAACTTGTTATAACAGACAGATGAACAACAGACAACAGATCATCCCATAAGCTCTTCTGGTCTACGAGTTACAAATTGACCAATGGGTCGCAATGACCATGATCTTATGTTAAAGTATTGTAGTCTTGATCTAAACTTGTGTTCATAAACCACGATTCTCTTAGCATACTTACCATGATTGTTACCATTGACCTTAGGGCCCCCCAAGAGCCACAATGATCTTGACCTCTGACTCCAAAATCAATAGGCATCTTTCATGCTCCAATTGCACGAATGCCACAAGCTTGGGCCAAGTTACAAAATATATTATACAAAAAAGCATTTTTCTTCTTTCAATCACTTTTCACCTCCAAACTGACAAACTTCTTCCTTACCCCAAGAGCAAGACATCCACAAAGTTTGATCCAGGTCTGAAATGTTAAACTAATGCTACTCTGCGGAAACCATTTTTCTTCTATCTGTTACAATAACATTAACTTTTTACCTTATGGGAGCCATGATAACTCAGTGGTTAGCCTGCAGACTCCTGACTGAAATGATGCAGGTTAGAATTCTACTCGTGTTCTTGTGCCATAAAAGAGGAAACCAAACCAAACCAAATCAACTTTTTTTTTTTACCCCCAAATCAATCGGCTTCTTCCCTACCCAATGTCCAGACCATCCATAAAGTTTGGTAACTGTAGATGCTGTAGAACAAAAGCTATTGTGCACAAACCATTTGCTTCTTTCAGCCAGTGACCTTGACCTTTGACCCTGAGATAAAAAAAAAAGGTTCTTCCGTATCCAATGTGCAAGATGCAAGTCATCTACAAAGTTTGCTAACTACAGTTGGTGGATAACTTAAGCATTGTGCTGAAACAAAATTGGCAACAGATGACATTTTAACATAATACACTGCCCTGTGGCAGGCATATGAAAACATGAACGCAAATTTATGACAAACCTGATTCCAGGATCATATGGGCAAATGGGCATGCCATAGAATGAACTGTCTTATGTTCAAACTGACTCGTGCCAAAACTTTGAACCAAAAATATAATGCAAATTTTCCAGGAATGTGACCTTAACCCCATTGTAAAAGGCAGAAGCAATTATGTTGTAGAATCAACTGTCTTAGCTTCACAATGAATCTATTAGGGGATTTGGGAAATTTATGCATATGAAAACTGTTAACCAAAACTTCAACTGTTGATGGCGCTGCCAGCACAAGCGAGAAAGTGACAGCTTTTTCTCAATCACACTAAAATGGGCTCAACAATAATGGTTATGTCTTTATTTGGTTGAAAGTATATAATAAATAAGTTATTAAATTTGTACTGCAAAACATTTGTGTGGATGTGCTTTGGCTGGCCGATTTGCAATCTCAGCATTCACTGGCTAACAATTCATCCCCAGAAATTTTGTTAAAACAAATCTAATAACCCATACGTACAATACGATGTGTAATTATTTCTTTATACAACAACGTGAATTGTGTTAAATATTCAGGACTACAGCAATATGATCTGTGCAAGTATTCCTGTATACAACAATGTAATATGTGCAAGGAATTGTCACTGAACAATGTGATGTGTTAAGTATTGCTATAAACAAAAATGCAATCTGGTTCAATCAGAGTTCAAGCTGTACAAACCTGGTATTCAGCATAGTTCTTTAGTCCCAGACACAGATATGGCTTGAAGGCATCCATGTATTTGAGGAAATTTTCTCCTAGGACTGAATATAAAAAAATATATATATATAAAAAGGCATTTAACATTCAATCAAGGCATTTCCACCCCTGTAAGTGCGACCTGGCTGAGAGACATTAAAATGTGAATTCGTCATTATGGGCTCTATATCATCAAAGAGATGATTGATTATGCATGTAAACAAAGTTCTCATACAGGCCTAGTTTTCATTAAAACATGCAGATGACTGAATTATTTGCTTAGTATGATTTTTCTGACAAATAACTTTTGTTCTCAAACCATTTTTGCTCTATATCAAGGAATGAAAGATATTAATTTTGGAAGGTATTTCAGCCATTTTGATCTAAATGTGTATGTAGTAGTAGTGTTTTAAGGCACCTCAGCAGAGAAATGGCCATATAGTGCCAGCAAAAGGTCAAGTTCTAAAAAATGCTAAAGTGAATTGCAAAAAATGTTATAAAGATAAACCCTTCCGAATAAATGTAAAATTAAGTACAAGATAAAATATAAAACATCAAGATGTTAAATTCTATAAATTGTATATAAAATTAACACACATAAAATCATTCAAACATTATTAAAATTTGTATAAACCATATTCCCTTTAACAGTCCAAGATTTTCTGGGGTGATGTGTCCTCATACAGTTTCTTTAAGCAGCTCACGTCAAAATACTTATGTCTCACAGGGTGGAAATTGGTTGATGTAAGCCCATGTGAGAAAATGCACCTGATTGGCCAAAGTGGGACACACCAGTGCAATAATAGATTACCATCTCATATCGGTGTTGATGCAACATGCAGATTTTTTGTTAAAGCAGTTACATTTAGCAAAGATGGTGTCAAATCGCGGACAGCTGCAGAATTATTTTGTTACATGTGTACTTTATATCCACTACAATTGGGCTTCAATGCAGGCAATCATATTTATCAGTTCATGTTATGTCACTCTAGGTTTCCTTCAACAAAAGTAATGTAAATCTAACATTATACTTAGCAACCCCAGCGCAGGGCATATATCCCCTGAAATTGTCACAGTTTTACATGGTCACTGCACTTTTTCCATACGTTACAAAGTTTCTTTATTAAAGAATGCTATAAAGTATATATATATATATATATATATATATATATATGAAATAAAAGCCAATAAAATTGTCTTTCTAAATATGTATTACTTGTTATTGTTATTTATTTGGATTTACACTTTATCACAGGTTGAAAAGTAAATTACAGGTAATTTACGCAACATGTACAAAATCAGTAGTTCAATGACTTGCGCGTAACGTATGGTTCATTTGGAAAATTATGTAACCGGGTTAATGATTATGACTATGAATATTCATGAAATTTTCCAGCCAATCAGAATATTTAATTATGGTTAGTGTGGAATTTGAAGAATTAAAATATCACAAGCCATGCTGAAGATATTTTGATGCAAATTCAACTATCGATCGTTCGCGATCCTCAAAGTTTATAAATATTCTTCACATACTATTAGATTCTACACATTCTCATCTTTAATTAGATATATAAAACATCTATCGTAAAAGAGATTAAGTGTGCCGGACTTTGCTTCAAAGGTAAGAAACTTTTGAGATTTTCAACTTCGGCAAGCATGTGGCACAGATGCCATCTTGAATATTTTACAATATTTGTAAACAAACTTTTGTAACCAATAGTTTAAGACCATATCGATAAATAAATGTTCAAATATAGTTATGACTTACGACTAACAAATAAAACGACCTAAATCAATCTGTTATTCATATATTTTTAATGCAGTCTTGTCTTTTGCGAATTTATCGAGATAATCGTTCTTCATAACCATTCAAAATCGCAGTTAACGTATCAAATTTAGTTTTCTCATTCAAATGTAATCATTTGCTAGTTCATTATTATTACTTTTAACAGGAGACCGTTCAGTTAAAAACATTATGTATGCCATGAAAATTACACCTCCCTTAAATTATATTTATATACAGTATAGTTCAATAGTTTAAATATGCTAGTTTATTCGGGGTTTTTTTATGTTTTTTCGCAGTAAATAATAAAAATCGTTTTGATTATAAATGAAAATTATGCAAGCCCCTTTTAAAATTATCATCAATATTTTTTTTTTTTTTTTTCAATACTTAATATATATATTTTTTTTTTTTTTCAATACTTTATATATATATATATTTTTTTTTTTCAATACTTTATATATAGCAAAATAGTTGGTCCGCTTTTTTAGATTGATGTGTATGGAAGCTCTTCTGGTAATACAGATATTCTAAGTTGTTCTGGCCTTTTTGGTCCTTTGGTAGAATTTTTACATAATTTTTTTCTTAGTTAACTCATTACCACCTACACATACAAAATATCTAACAGCACAGATGCATTCAGCAGGAAAATTTACATAGCAAAGCCAAATTTCATAGCAATATCTTCAAAAATAAAAAAGTTGCAACATTTTAAAGAAAAATATTGTTGGTCTTGGATCCGTCATCGAGCAATACAAACCAGGCATTATAAAAGGTTAATAATTCTGAAAATGACTTGATTTTTGTAAACTTAAAGTTACTACAACTTTGGTTCTTGTAGAGATATCTTGATAATTAAAACTGTTTTTAAGAGGTTTCAATGAGCGTTTTAATTGGGAGTAAGTTTCATTCATTTATAATATCTTTAAAAAAATAGACTGGGGTTGCCATTATACTCCTGCCTCTGTGCTTAATAATCCTCTATGTAGGCACTATAGGGCATGGTTGACTATGGAGATTACCAATGGGTTTCAATGACCATGACCTTAGGTAAGTGGTTTAGAAATAAGCTTGCTGTGCAGAAACTATTATTTTCTTTTAAGACTTGCCATGACCATCACCTTTTAGACCCCAAAATTTATATTAAAAAAATGTCACAGCCTTCATATTATCGTCTAACGATGATACTCGAAAATGTATATGACTTCATGGGTTTTTATCCTCATGAATGGTAAGTCTCTTTCTGAGAGAGACGCACAAGCTCTCTTGACAGTGAGCAAAATCCATAGAGAGATAGTGGATGCTGAAATATCAGCTGAACCCCTTAGGTGGAGAAAAAGCCTTTTCCTACCCATTCTTCTCCCTTTAGCAGTTGCTAAATAGATTCTAACGACAAACAAGTCAATCTCGATTATACCAAGCACAGATGCGACTGAGATGGGGGATTTCATTCGGGGATGGAAATACCGTAATCACTGTAAGTCTTGGGACACCATAAGTCTTGGGACACCCTTAATTATTTTCAAAAGTAATTTTTTTATGACCTATAAAAGTTGGGACACGAAATTATAGCAATTTTTTTGATGTACTATAAGTCTTGGGACACCTTAGAGATTTTATTTTTCCTACTAATCGATCGATGTATTTTATCGAACTCAACGACATTTAAAAAAAAAAAAAGACTTCGTTGTTGTTAAAGGGACTATCATTATGAATTATTGTCAGTTTATGCATTACTGCATTAAAATTGTTGAAAGTCATCAGTAATTAGTTTGTTTTGCCTTGAAAATGTAAATACCTAACTCATTAAAATGTGGTACCAGTATGACAACAACGAAAATAGCGTTTGATTCAACGCTCGCATTTAGTGAGCTTGTTTATACATCATGGCGTCACCACATGTACATTGAAGATTTTAACTTGCGCCGTTTGAAGTACATCCCTTGGTTTCGAATCATAGGCACCACTGCATTAAACTTCTATAATATCTCTAAAATACGATAAAGAAGTTTAGAAATAATGCTTTGAAAATAACTGTAATACCGTTTAAACTCGGCGGGAGTTTGCTTTGATGTAAGCGGCCTTAAGTACCTGTATACTCAGCTACGGTAATCGTACTAAAATTCTTGAGTAAAAGATAAATCACACATCGAAGAACTACACCAGTGATGGCTACTAATACAGTACATGATAAAGAATTTAGAAAATAATAAAATTCAAGAAAAATAATTTGACGTTAATGTTGTAGAACAAACGGGTACCGGCATTGCCGCCGGACAAAATTCCCTCTTTACCCAAGCCAGAAATGCCGAAACAACCAGCTGGCCAAAAGAAGCCAAAGTGGAATGAATAATGTTTGGAAAATTACGATTTTATATTAAGCCGAAACACAAAACTTGAATGGATCGATGATGATCTTCTAAAGTCGATCTATCTTCACAATTTTAACCTATATTATGATCATTGTTTAATGTATATATAACAGTTATGTGAATAAATGCTGGTTTACCTTATATAATTAAACGTGTGTATCTTTTTATATAGATTACATCACTATGTAAAATCGCTTATATCACTGACAAACTGTAACTCTTTAGCGTGTGGATCATACCATATAAAATAGCAATTTGTGATCTTGAAGAAAGCGATTTGGTAAAAACTATGAATAAAGCAAAGTTTGCATACGATTTGCACTGTGTAAGTACTGTACACTATAAAACAGGTCTCAAGGTAAACCCGAAACGACCCGTGAATTGTGAAGTCTTTATTTGCCTTTATTTTATTTCATGTTGGAGAAATCGGAAAATATATACATGCAAAATAATAACATAAAAACAATCATAGTAGTTTATAACAGTTTATTGACGTGGCGATCTTGCCAATTTTGCCAATTTCGTCAGACATTTTTTGTGTCTATAATTGTTGGGACAGTGAAAATGCTATATTTTTTAAGTGTGTATAAGTCTTGGGCCACGGAAAAAAATAATTATTTTTTCGTGTCCCAAGACTTACAGTGATTACGGTACCGAGGGAATGTGTTTTTTTGCAAGGAAACCTGGCTGACATAACAAGGAAACTAAATCTTAATTCCCATTGAAGCATAAACATCCCTCCTCAATTGACAAAGCATGTAGTGTGCTTCTCCGGACTGATGCAACGGCCAGAAGAAAAATTGTTTTAAGCATAACATTTTTAAAAGAAACCGCACTCAAAGGTTCATAAGGTGTTTTTGACAATGCCCACAAAACACATGAAAGATCCATTTTAGTGTCAACGAGCAAGACACTGGTCTCTGTAGCTCAAAAAACTTAATAAGATCCGACAAGCGAGGATCTGAATCAATGAACTGATCTTTGGAAAATTTAAATGTATTCAAAACGGCAGCCCTATAATCTTTGATTGTAGATGCTGAACAAGATCTCTCCTCAAAGAGGAAGAGAAGAAAATCTGCTAATGCAGCAAGAGAGGGTCAGCAAGGATTAATGTGTTTCCTAGCACACCAATCACAGAAGATTTTCCATTTTGCATCAATGACCTTGGATGTAGAATGTTGCTGGGTCTGTACAATGCAGTTGGTAACTTTGCTAGAAAATTTTGCCTAGTGGATAGATCGCTTGAGATGAGCCAAGCGTGAAGGTGGAGAATCTGAAGATTGGTGTGTAATAGCGTACCTCCGTGTTGTGAGAGAAGATTGTCCCACTGAGGTAATACCCTTGGTTTGTCGATCAACAGGTCAAGTAGGTCATTGAACCAAGACCTTTGAGCCCATAGAGGTGCAATCAGGATGATTCGTGCTGTGGATGTCTTGATCTTGTGCAGTATTTGTGGAATCAACCGGAAGGGTGAGAATGCGTTAGCAAACAATCGATACCAGTTTGGGCTGAAGGCGTCCACTGCCCAGGCTGCTTGGTCTGGGACTGGGGAGACATAAAATGGGAGCTCGTTGTTGAGTTTTGTTGCAAACAAGCCCACTCGAGGTGTCTCCCATAGACTGAACAGAGATTCTGCAATGACTTGATGTAGAGACCATTCTGTAAGGACTACCTTGCCTGTTCTGGATAGACTGTCAGCAAGAATGTTTTCCTTCCCTGGAATATGACGAACTCCGAGTGTAATCCCTTCCAACTCTGCCCAACATAGAAGATTCCAGACTTCCACGCAGAGAAAAGGAGCACGAGTACCTTCTTTGCCATCTGAGGTATGCAACCACTGATGTGTTGTTGGAAGAGACCATGATGCAATGCCCTTTGACAAGTTCGATACACCCTTTTAGGACAAGGAAAACGGCATTCATTTCTAAATTGCTGATATGGAGGAGACTGTCTTCTTATGACCAATGGCCATGGGCAGGTACTCCCTCGGGCTCTAAACAAGTCCCCCAAACTGGATCTGATGCGTCAGTGTACAGATAGGAGTGGGGTTCTGGGGCATACAGGGGAACTCCCTTCAGACATTTGGCTCGATTGTACCACCACTTGAGGTGGAACTGAAACTCAGACCATACAGAAATTTGAACTGACAGTGCATCCTTGTGGGGTTTCCAAACCGCCAACAGGAGAAACTGAAGAGGACATAAATGAAGTCTCACTAGGAATACCAGATCTGCTGTGGAATGCAAGGTTCTCAGAAGAGAGAGGTACAGACAAGCCGACAAGGAAGTCTTGGTCTGTAACATCCTTAAAAGTTTAACGATTTTGTGCATCCTCTCTGGGGGAACATGAACCCAGCCCAGAGAGGTAAGGAAATTCATTCCTATGTACACAAAATCTTGAGAGGAAACGAGTTTGGATTTCTCTAGGTTTGGAATTAGTCCCAACTGAGTCACTACATACCAAGAGCGGGTCATGTGACATAATAGGGACTGTTTGTCGTTGTTGTGTAGCAGCCAGTGGTCAAAATACTGGATTAACAGAACCGCCAAGTATCTAAAGTGCACGGTGATAACTCTCATGACTCTGGTGAAGACCCTGGGTGCCGAGTCCAGACTGAACAGCATGGCTCAGAATTGAAATACATTCCTGCCTGATTGAGAAACTAAAATATTTTTTGCAAGGAGGAAAAATCAGGATGTGGAGGTACACATCCTGAAGATCGATGGAAACTGCCCAGTCGGCCGGTTTGATAGCGTTCCAAACTGATGCTGCAGTTTCCATCTTGAAAGTTTCCACTAGCAGAAATTTGTTTACGGGGGAGAGGTCTATAATGAGCCTCAGTTTTCCACCCTTTTGGGGAACCAGAAATGTCCAGGAGTAGAAAGCCGGCAACTGGATGTTCTGAACCCTCTCTGCTGTGCCCTTCTGAAAAAGGGTATGCACTTCTTCCTTTGATTTTAATTCGTTTGATTGATCAAAGAGGATGGGTGTCCTTGAGAGAGGAGGGACTTCTGTGAAGTACAGATGTAAACCCTCCTTCACAATAGAAAGGACTCACCAATCTTCTGTGATGTTCGACCAGGCCTCTGAAAAGAGGGACAATCAAGCACATATGTATATTAAAGAGGTATGCACTGTAGGAGAGGTGAGGTGTCCATAAGGACAGCCTGTCTCTCTCCCCCCCCCTTAGCTTCTTTGGGGAAGGGGGAGGCAGAGGCAGACTTCTTTGACTTCTTTACTCTCCACTTGTTCCATCTTGTTTGTGGAGAGGACTTAAATGGGCTAATTAATCTGTATTGGTTGCATACGTTTTTGTTGGAATGTGAGTGACCCATGGCTTGATCAGGTTGTGTGCAGACACTGGCCAGTTTTGATGGGCCAGCAAGCGACGCAATGGACCTATGTTGTTGGTCCCTAAGATACCGAGAGGCAATAGTGTGAATGAGACTGCCGAATAAGGTCTCAGAATCCAGGGGTGTGGCCCTCAGAAGATTTTTGCTATGTTTGAGCAAAAACTTAGAAGAATCCAAAGCTACATCATGACGTAGGTGAAGAAGCTCCTCAGATGCCATCACCATAGACAATGATTGTCTCAAAGTCTATGTCACAACCTCTAAAAGTCATTGCAAGGCAACAGGTGATACAGGTCAGCATGTGAAGCTATGGTCACTAATGACCTTTCCTTTGACTCTAACGCCTCTAACGATTTAACCGAGCGATGAGGTTTACTGGCCAGGCAGACAAATGAACCTTATAGCTCAAGGCTGATATTAAGGGTCACAATGTAGCATGGGGGACAGACGACCCTTCATTCTGAAGCGCCCCTTCTTGACCTTTGCTCAGCTGTTGTGCAACTTCTCTAACCATCGGAGAGGGAGTAGGTAGCAGCAAGTCTGGTCTGGGCATTGCCCCTGACTCCCCTGACTTTTTCTAAGCAAGAAAGAATCTTAGTGTCACTTGAACACTTGGGCTTAAGGCATATGTCAGGGAGGAGGAGGCAATAGACTTCATTGATAGCCATGTTGAATGACCAATTCTTCACATCAACCACATGTGACACTTGGTGAGAGGGATTTGAAGATCCTCTGAGTGGAGGGTATACCCTATCCTCCCGCATTTCAGTAAATTTCTAGGAATCTACGATAATTGACAAAGCATCATCATCTTCCTGTTCCAATGCTCGGTGGAAAACGAGAAATTAAACCCAAATGATCCCTCTGCAGGGAAGGCCAGGAAGTAGGGACATATCTATTCTGTGATTCAGCATGGGAGTGACAGAACTGTCCTTAATGAATGTCATGGCAGGAGAGTAAGAATTCTTCTCATCTCTCTTTGGCCTCTTAGAGGAAGGAGGAGTAACCCTCACCTTCGTTGACTACCTTTACTGCGGAACTTGTGAGGATCGTTACACCTCATCATTCATACATGCAGGAGGCCACATTGATGATATCCATTGTGGTATAGGTTGGTCTCTCCCTTGAAGGGGAAAATTCCACATACCAGAAGGATTAAAAGGGAACATGGGAAAGGAAGGGACATCGGTCTGATTTCCTATCATGGGAGCATGTCTAAAGGCAGGTTCCATCCCTGTGGTAGGATAACGAGGTAATGTAGCAGAAGGGGGGTATTATTCGAACCTATCCCTGGCGCTTTACCTAGATTTGGCATGTTGCGAAGATCTGTATCCAGCACCTGGTGATAAGTGGCTGGTCAATGACCTGTCACTTACAGTAAATGGCGGTCTAGGTTTGAGGGAACTTCCATCAGAACTAGAAGAGCTAGAACGTCTAACCCTCATTATCTACTCCTTGCCGGACCTCGGGTACTATGGGGACCTTGCCCCTGCCCCACCGGGGGTATTACCGCGTTTGCTCGTGGGACAGCACTTCTCCACCCTCCTATAGTTGGGGGGGGGGGGGGGGTGCACTCAGACCCAGCAAGCTGATTGTCCTGAATGATAGGAGCTGCCTTCTTTTTAGAACACCTTTATCTTGTCTGGGAGGGGTGCTGCTTCTACCTTTTTTATTCAGGGGAGCACACACAATCCTTTGAGAAATATGTTACTAACTCACATGTAGTAATGGTATCTCTCTCCCAGAAGATGCTATCTTTCCCAGTTTTATTACGGGAGACGCAAACAATACAGGCAAAGTTTTGCACCATTTGAGATTTAATATATCCCGAAGAGAAAGAGTGTGCTTCCTTCCTTTTCTTGTACATGTGGCGACTTTCGGCAAAGTCCCAAATGTCTGACCATAGACAACACATGGGACATCCATCCATTCGTGTACATTTTGTGCACGATATACAAGTTGAGTGAGTGTCCCATGGCCTTTCCTAAGGCCACATTTACCCAGTTTGAGACATCTGTAAATAAAGTTCTCAAAACAAGAAACTTTAGATTGAAAAAATTAACAGATGAATTATAATAACAACAATGGTTGCTTCAGCCTCACTGTAACTCTTTACTACTGTTATTTGTATTGCAAAACAAGAATGTCCGAGTTTATTCGGTTTAGTCCATTTATGAATTATAAACACAAGAATATCATTGTTGAGTTGTAGTAATGTTATAAAACATACTGAAACATTTGGGGTGCCTAGAATCTCTACTAATAAGATTCAATGTTGTGCCCACGTTATTGCATTAATAAAACATAATCACAATAATGTCAGGACCCCCGTCATTTGTGAACACTTGTAAAAAGACAATTTTTTGAGAACCCAGAACAGCGAGTACCTATTTCTACCACAATGTCCCACGCCCTTAACGTTATTAGGAGGGAGAGTGGGTGGCTCATCATGCAACAACGTACGAATGAAAATTATCAATGTAGCCTTGTCAAATTATTTTGATAAATATGGACAGAGGTCAAGTTCACTACAAAGAACTATTAATCACAAGCCCTGGTAGATAATACAAAACCACTGCACTTGTCGATATTTTTCTCTTCATAGTGCTTCCATGTCGACTCAATGGTCATCCGAACAAGAATGAGGACGCTCTATAGCACATGGGCTAATGATGTAGATCGGACTGGGTCAATGCACGTGTTCTAAGAAATCTCTAGAACAGGAAGTTGGTGCATCTAGCATGGACGAGGTCCTTCCATGTGAAAAGGTAAAGCTTAATAATAGTGACAGATAAGTTATTACTGACATTAAAACCCTTTTCTTTGGGTCACAATTACCCTGACCTTTGACCATATGATACCAAAATCAATGTCTCTTCCTAACCTTTATTGCAAGCCCTCCACAAACTTTAGTTAAAGGTATGTAGTTTTAAATCAAAGTTGTTAACCAAAAACAATTTTTCTTTCAGTCAACGACCTTTATCTTATGAACCCCAAATCACTAGGCTTCTTTCTTATCCAAATTCTAATCCATTCACAAAGTTTGGTGAAGGCATATGGTCAAAAACTTAAATTTTTTTTAAAGAAAGTTTTGTTTCATTTTCTACCCAAAGTAACCTTGACTGTTGTCCTTTGAAACCAAATCAATATGCTTCAACTTTATTTCAAGATCAAGCCATCCACAAAGTCTAATTATGGTCTGTTATGTACAAGTAAAGTTATTGTGGAAAACATTTGTACAGTGACCTTGACCTTTGGACAATAAATTGACAGGCTTCTTTCCTTTGAATACATTTTTCTTCTTATGTCAGCCATCTTGACCCTCGACCTTTCAACCCCAAAATCAATTGTTTTCTTCCTTACCCGAAGTGCAAGCCATTTACTAGGCCTGGTCCAGATGCATAACTAATGTTAGTGTGCAGAAACCTTTCTTTCTCTTTCCGTCACAGTGACCCTGACCTTTTACCCCGGTAGCGCTAGGCTTTTTTCATATCCTAATGCAAGCTATTTAAAAAATTTGGTAATGGTAGATGGAAGAGAACTAGAGTTGTTGAGCAGCAATGAAACAAAGAACATATGGATTAACATGTCCATGAATGGATGTAATAGCATATACTCCGCCTTATGCTGGGAGTATAAACAAGTTTTGATTAGCAGGATTCTTTGGAAAAGCCAATTCACAGAATCTGCATAGAAGAAATTTTGTTACTTTAATCATGAGGCATTAGACACACAAGATTTACTTCAATAGGATATACATGTTCAACAAACCAAAGAGAACTTGCGACTGTACTAACCTGAACAGTCTGGCATGCAACCAAGTCTGATAAAGGTACCTATGATCACTAGAGCACAAGTGTTCGTTCCAGAAATGGAAAACATTGGACCCAATGGCCCCAACCAGGTCAAAAAAGTTGGGGTCATTTAAAAAAGCAAGAGGTCATGAATAACCCTACCTGTTTCTTCTTTATTAAGAAATTCCAACATGTATCATTATCACATGTGCTCGCATTGCAGATTTATTAAATTTCTGCCAAAGAAATTGTCAAGGAAACTATAGCAAACTGTGCTTGTCTGACTCAAGAATGACCGATTCAAAGAATATAATGTTGGAAAAGTGAATATTTATTGCAAAAATTGGCAAATCTATGACCTGAGCACCTGTGATTATTATCAGCCCCCCCCCCCCCTCCATTGAGAGCCTTTCGTACAGGGATTTTAATTCATAACCATTTCTCTCTACAATTTATTTTGTACGCATGTCTGCATTCTTTCCTCACTGTATACTAGGCCTACTTTGGAAATAAATGCAGCACTTTTATTTTTGCTGAAGATTTCATCTCTTCATTACATTTTCTATCAATGATCCACGATGTGTTCTCAATTGGTGCCCAAACTAATCAAAATCGGTAAGACATTTCTGACAGCCAATTAAATTGATCACATTATGATTCTTTGGCAATGAGTGCACTGTATTCAGTAAACTTTGGATGTGCTTAACACAGTCTAAAATTAATCTAAATGATCTTTTGGTCTTTGTTTTCTGGAGTCTTTTTTTATTCGACCTACTGGCACCATGGAGTGAACTTCTGTGTGCCAAAGATGAACAAGAGTCCCTCGAAGTGACTGACGCTCTACTGGGCGAAAAGAATTTCCAGGAATTCAAGATAAGACCATTTCTTCCTTTTAACTGTCAAGAGCTGAAACCATCTCTGATATTCTTCAGCAATAACAAGATTTTCAAATTAGCTCCCATGGTACACATATTGGATGTCAGCTTCACACCATTTTCATTAAGGACAAAGTAGATATCATTAGAAATCTTTTGGTAAAAAACCCATGTAATAATGATCATCCATTCAGGGGAGTAATAAGAAAATTTTTTTTAAGACAGTTGTCATGGCAGCCATATTGGATCTACAACTGGCACCGCTTTAATTTAGGACCTGGTGAAAACCCCCATGTCATAATGAACATCCATTTATGGAGAGTAGTGACAACAAGACTTTTAAGACAGTCGTGCCAGCCATATTGGATATACGACTGGGACCATTTTCATTTCAACAACTAGGTATCATAATAAGTCTAATGGTGAAAACACCATGTTGATATAGCCATCCATTTGGACAGGAGTAGAGATAACAATATTTTCAAGATGCGACTTTCCATTCAGGAGTAGCAATAACAAGATTTTCAAGATGGCTGCTGTGGTGGCCATACTGGATGTCAGATTGGCACCATGTTCTTTTAAGACCAACTGGACATCACAAAAAATTAAGGTGAAAATCATATGTCAATATGACTTTCTATTAAAGTATAGTTGTGAGAACAAGATTTTTAAGATGGCTGCCATGGCAGCCATATTGGATGTCAAATCAGCACCATTTTTACTTAGGACCAGGTAGACATCATAAGAAATCTTTTAGTGAAACCCCCATGTTTATATGACCATCCACTCAGGAGGAGTAGCAATAATAAGATTTCAAGATGGCTGCAGTGGTGGCCATATTGGACATCAGATTGGCACAATTTTCATTGAGGACCAACTAGGCATCATTAGAAGTCTTTCAGTGAAAACCTCATGTTGATATGACCATACATTCAGGAAGAGTAGCGACAAGAAGATTTTCAATATGGCTACTGTGGTGGCCACATTGGATGTCTGAGCAGCACTATTTTCATTTAGGACCAACTAGCCCATGGGATAAATGTGTGTATAAAGTTTCAAGGCAATCCTCCATGAAGTTTAGGAGCAGTAGCAACAACAAACTTGGGCTAAAGGATGGATGGACAGATGACAGACAGATGACGGACAACAGACCATCCCATAAGCTGTTCTACTCAATGACCAATAGAGCTAACAAATAAGGGTCTTTGATGCATGGGTACAGTTTTAGAATGAACCATGAGAACATGAAAGGTAAGGTCACTTTCCCTTCCTCGTGACAGCAATATGTAATGTTGCTAAAACAAAATCCCACAACAGCTCAACAATTCCTGCCTTAAATAGATTACCCGACCCACATCTCCTACCCATGCTACTTGTTTTAAAACAATTTTCTATCCCAACCTAAGAATGAATTACATACAAAAGAACTTTCAAGCTTTTTAAAAGCTAACACTGGGTATGTTACATCCCTCATTCGCATGTTGACAGTGACTCAACATTTTTGTTTAATCACTGCCCTAGTAGGTTTCAAAATTTACTAGTTTTTACATAGTTTTACAAATCCATCCAAGTTAAGACATTCTGCCTAGCTGCTGGGGTCACTACTGCAGCTGATTTGGGGGCCGACTACCAAAGCCTGATGCTGCTTCTGCCAAATGACAACTTTTTACCTGATAATTTGTGGATATGGGCCAAGTTTTTGTTAGTTATTTTCCTTATAATTGACTCACTGCTATACTAAAACCATGCATATATAAAAGCTATAACTACCTTTGGTCTGTATGATTCTTTTATCCCACTGACTTCCACAAGATTGACAAGAAAATCCATGAATTAAACACAGAATACACTATGTTTAACACTAAAAATTGTCATTTTTTTATACAAAGTTATATGTCAAATTTGTACACATAATACAAATGTTTGATTGGTCATTATGTTCTATTAGTTCTGTAGTTGCTGTTGGCCATATTTGTAAAAGCAGTTATGTTTTACATAGAGAGGAATATCACACTGCTTGCACACAATGGGCACCTCATGCTGCCTTTTTTTGTCGAACATTGTCTGGTGTCTCTTTCATACATTTTGCTGCATAGTCGTTAGTTTCAGCCAGTTCTTTTATTTAATAACAGGGGTAAATATTTAAAGAAGAAATCTATCATTTTGTTTTTTTTTCCCCCTCATTAAATTGAAAGAAGGACCAACACTTAAGTGAAGTCAGTGACTTGCAGAGCAAATGGCTCTCTTGTCCACACTGTACTGTCTTTTCATAATCTGATTCTATCTCAATTTCTGACAGACTGGACAAAGCAGATATATCCATCAACAAGGACTAGGGAACATAACCAGCAAGCAGATATATCCACTATGGCGAATAGTAGTGCCTTGTTTACAAGCAGATTATTCAGTCACTGTGGAGGCAAGGCACATGTATGCAGCGGATATACACGCGAGTCGTAGTTGAATAGTTAATATGACCACTCACACTTTATAGCTTAGTTATAACAATTCAAAGATAGGATTGCAAATTTATGGTGTTAATATTTGTATATGTACTTGTAACAACATAATGCACTGGTTAGATATTATTTGCTTCACTGCTTTTTTTTGTATTTTCACAAAACTGAGCGATTAGGAAAACAACCTTGACCTTACAGCACTTCTCGGATTCCACAACATAGGACTGTCCCATACCCTTCTGACCTACCCCACCCCCCCAACCACCCCCATTTTTAGGCTAAATCTTCTATCACATAATATTTTTTACTCTGCTTTCTACGAACTGTATATTTTCCCAAATGTATGTGCCCAGTGAATTATGGAAACAAATGGTCCAATGAAGAGGTACTTCCTAAACAACACGATGTCTTCCATAATTACTTTTTTGATAGGTTCACAGCTTGTAACTAATTTTATGAAGAAAATAACGCAAGCATGGCAATTAAAATCTTGTAAAAAAAATACATTTAGAAAGTGCGTTCGTGCAAACGTTTCATGCACAAATTCAACATTGTTGATGATGCCACTAGTGCCAAAAATATGATACATCATAACAGTACATATGCCCACTATTTGTACCAGTGTCACGTCATATTCAGGAGAGGATTCCAAGCACACATGCCAGCTAGAAAAAGTCTATTACAACATGCACCTTTTTGAAGAACATTTAGTTGAATCATGGAAACTTACAAAACTTGGCCTTTCAGTTGCAATTACACGCAAGTTATTATTGTGATGGCACCCACTATTTCTACAAGCCTGGAGGTATACAATAACTATGAAATTTTCTAATCCTATGGTAAATTTACAAGCCTTGGGTTAGGGGACCACTCCTAATTTTGAGCCCTGCAATCAGGACCCAATCACAAGCATAAAGAAAAGTAATAATAGTAGCAAGAGCTTGTGGATGCATTCAAGTGAATGATCATAAATGCCTTTTATCTGACACATCCTAAACAGTTTGTGTACTTTTTGATCTAAGCAACCTATAAAAATTCTATTTTGATTAGTTTCTGATTTGAAGAGACAGAGAAAGAAAGAGAAAAAGATCACCTTCTGCTAGTGTGGAGACCGCGAGTAGTGCATCCTCCTGTACTCCCCCTTTACCCGTGGAAGTCTGGAACATTCGCAGTAATGCACTCATCACCTGATCAGAGATCTTAGGAGCATCCTCTGATGTCATTTTCCTCAATACACTCTGGAAAAAATGGTACAACAAAATATATGCAAGGAGCATCGATATATGTAATAGCAAAAGAAGAAAAGTAGCATCAACAATAACAAAAAAAATACAAAACAACCAAGGAGAAAAATATCAACTTATTTTGGATAGCAGATAATAAATGATTGTATAACTGGATGACTGAAAATTTGAAAAACATTTTCAATTTTTTTCTACCCCTATTTACGCAATTAAACCAAGAACCTGAAATACAGCATAGACAAAATGTTTCAGAAACCGAGAAACATAAACACCAGACCTAAATGACTTGGCTGCTTGAAAGTAGGCCTTTTTAGTTTACAAGGCAAGAAATAGCAATTTTGACATTAGAATCTACACTACTGTTTGATTTTTGAAGTCCAAAGTTCAGAATATTGTTAAAAAAATCCATATGTTACCTATAAGAATTGATGCATTTCCTGTTAGGCTTGTAGGCACATAAATGCTTTAGAATGAATGCCATCCAACAAAGAACACATCACAAGAGTCCCAAGAGAGAAAATAGCCTGGCACAAGCAATTGCACGATAGACCAAGGAAAAGGGCAAGGCAGGGTGCAGTGTTACACCTAGGATCACATGGACAGGGAACACTGTGTCCCCCTAGCTTCTAATTCCTGTGGACAAACATTTTTTTGAAGCGACAAAGTAAAATGTATATGAAAGTGGTATAAAAATGAACCACCACATATTGGGTTATTTTAATAGTGGACAAATTTTAGACCTTTAGCAGTCACAGATGGAGATCACAAAAATAATCCTATCAAAATTTCTTGAGTGCCAAAATAAATGTGACCAACATTTTTATCATTTGTGCAACTTGGAAATAAAAATACATGGAGAAGTCTACAATAATTTACTATAAAAAAAAGTCAGACCCTCCAATTTCCCAGACAACAAGGATGATTATTTAAAGCCCTTGAAAAATACAAAATTCAAGTTGGAACATTAACTAAGGAATGTTTTACCTGCATTTAAAAAATGATTATTGAGTCGTCAATTATCAGGCTGTGATACAGCTTTGATTACCCTAATTAACATGTGTATTAACTGAAGGTGTTGTCAATAGGCAGCAGTAAAAACAGCTGATTTGCTCCACATCTCATGATCAAGCAGTTCCCTAAACAAAGTGAGTCGCAAGCTTGTTAAAAGTAATGATAAAAGAACAAGAGTTCCTTGAGGGGACTGACATTCTACCAACCGAAAAAAAATCCAGGAATTCAAGACCATTTTTTCTTTTTAACTGCAGAGTGCTGAAAACATCTCTGATATCTGAGCAATAACAAGATTTTCAAATTAGCCATAGCAGCTATATTGTATTTAAGATTGGCACCATTTTCATCAAGACCAACTAGATACCATTAGAAGTCTTTTGGTGAAAATCCAATGTCAATATGACTTTCCATTACAGTTCCAGTCAACAGGGATTTCAGCTCCTCATTCTGAGTAAATGTGAAGCTCCTCATGTTCAAGTGACTACGGATGGAAATTGACAATTTGGAGCTCTCTCTTGGGGTATGAGCTGACATTCTTGAACATTCTCATTCATATACTTGATGGAATTGTCAATCATCAGACAACAGTCCCTAAAATCCACTTTAGGTGCAGGACAAGTAATACTATCACTGAACTTTTGTTAGGATAATACTACTCAAGGAAGAGTTTCATATATTTGCCTGGTTGAGTTTTCAAAGCTGCCAATCTAAGAAGACAAACTCAAATCTATTCTAGCAACTCAATAACAAGCAGATCCTTTAAGTGAAATTACTTTGATAGCTTGCCACTGTTGTCATGTAGTCTGATAGGAAATAAAGCCATGAAAGAAACTTGACAGAAATCAGAATTTTGTGGTAGCCTCTTGCATGATTAGCTTTGTCTGCTGTTCCATGCAGTCAAGTCATGCTGCAGAGGAATATTTACAGTTTGCACATGTTCCTTGTTAGACAACCATCATCCTTATTACTTACTGAATTGAGAAGTGAGCATATTTCTGGTCAAGTATATGCGCAATTTCACTCAGCTCCCTCCTCTTTGGAGAAAATGGTAAAAGCTAAACACCTCTTTTATTGTATCCTAAAAGTTATTCAGGTATGACACCAACTTGTTTGCATCAAGAATAACTAGTTCAAGTTTATGAGCAACACACTGTATTTCTACTGCAGAAGGAATTACAGATGTTATGTTGGTTATAACACCCGACTTGTTTCCTAGACTGACAGAGCCATCATCAAAATTGGCAAATATAAGAGATGGCTTGTTTCCAGACTGAAATTCAGTGTTAGGTTTTAGGTATCAAACTGAATGTCAACTTTTGATAAAACATTTTTTATTCCATCAAATATTCCATCTGCATTTGCTGAAGCAAGAGGCTCAGTCCCAACTAATCTTTAAAGAGGTATTTTCTCTGATGGTGAAAGATAGTGCACTTACACAGTTTCTTGTTTTAGAATGGCACTGTCTGTTGATCCATCACTTCTAATACTGATGAAACTTCCACCTTTGATTTCAAATTTGATAGGACCCAGAAGAGAGTCAGCAATAAATGCAGTGAAGTCAGTGCATCCATGGGAATTGATATAACTTTGATAGGACCCAGAAGAGAGTCAGCAATAAATGCAGTGAAGTCAGTGCATCCACGGGAATTGATATAACTTTCACCTAAATTAAAACTATTTTTAGTTCTCCGTGTCCAAGTCCAGAACAACTTATGGGATGCCATGTTATTTCCAAGTCCATTAGCACAAGTTTGTGATCACTATTCCTCCTGAAATACTTGGAGGATTCAGACATGATTTTGGTTCTTTATTAAAAAAACTGAAAATGTGAAGGGGGTTTGGGGGTCCTCCCCCAGTGGGGTCTAAAGAGGCGGCATCCCTGATCAGGAGGTCCAGGGGGCCAAAAATGCATTGTAGACTGAGAGCATACATAACTCCTCCTGGTGACCCTTATTATCATAATATTTTGCAAAGTTGTTACTTCATTCCAAGAAAAAAATCCTTTGAAAAAATAACAAACTTACCCCACTTTAAACAATACTTAAAGAATTTTTCACAATGTTCACTGTCACATCTACTTGTTCACCAATACTATTAGTGTTAAAGTTGCTACATGTGCATGTCAGTGTTCACAATAATTTAGCTACAAGAATTTTTTAATTTTTGCAGCACATTATATCACACTTTTCTCTTTTCATAACAAATCTGTAAAGAAAAGCAGAAAAGCAAATACATCAGCTATATACAATTAAAATTCCCTTGCCTCTTCCCCCACTGGACACAACCTGTCGATACTTATGTGCTAGTCTTGCTCTTTTTGCAACCTTGGCAAAGATTTTGTTTGCTTTCCTTTTTGTAACCACTGATTTTTGTTGCTCAATGTTGAATTTTTTCTTTTCATTTGAGCTCCTCCTTGTATTGTGGAAATGCAGTTTGCATGTTCTGATACAGGGTTACATCTGCTCTCTCATGTAAGAAATCTTTCTTAAAATACTGTATTGCACTTTTCCTTATGCCTTCAGACCATATTTGATGTTCTGTATCGAGTTGTAGGTTTCAATGTTTATCCTCCCAGATTTGGAATTGACAATATCATTCATGACATTGAAGGATGACTCTACTTGTGAGCCATGAAAACAACTCGGTAAAGTCATGACCATCTTTGATTGACAAGGGTATCTGGCAACAGTATCATCACTTTCCCACCAGTGATCTGTACTTTTTCCCTCCTTCAATTCTGGAAGGGAATCAGTTTGGAATCTTCTAACTCCCAAATCATACTCCTTATTTAACACGTTAGATGCTAGAGTTGTCCTTATCATTAAAAAAACCTGCTTTCTCTGTGAAAATTATAGAACACATACCACCAAGGCTGTAACTTGTGCTTCTAAGTTTCAATTTGTCTGTATGCAGCTTCTTTTGGAGATGCTGCTCCCAACTCTTCCAGCTGCGATTGGAATAGTTCAAATCTTTCTGGCAAAGATCGCAAAATACTAGTCCTCTGGCATTTAGTTTTCTTACAAATTGACCAACTATGTTCCATCAACTGTGCGTTCAAGCCATTCCCATTTCCACAAATTTTTAAAACCTTTATCCCAACTTTTTGTGTCTGTGTCTCTATCTGTAATTCGAGACACCATGTTTTGCAAGCATGCTTCTTTCTTTCCATTTCCATCAGTTTCAGTTACATGAAGATTCATTGGACAAGTAGAAACTTTTGACCAATCAGAATGCTCTTTACAACGATAATCTGTTAAATAATGTATGGAACGAATACTACTACAAGGATCGTTGCAGAATGGGATCAGACAGACTGTTATGTAAAAAACGGATCGGAGACGATATTAAAAAATAAAACTATATAGAGGAAAATCAGATTCAAGTCAGAGAAATGGAAAAAAAATCATCACCGAGTATTGCCATGAAACTTGCGCATTCATCTCAAGGTCTAGTTGGTCGTAAAGTAAAATGGTGCTGCTTGGAAATACAATATAGCCAACAGAGGTCATCTTGAAAATTTTTATTATCACTGCTCCTCCTGAAGCTATGACAATATCAACATGGGATTTTTGCCAAAAGACTGATGTCTAGTAGGTCCCAACTGAAAATGGTACTAATCTGGCCATTGTAACAGCCGTCTTGAAAATCTTGCTATTACTTCTGCTCATGAATGGAAAGTCATATCAGCATGGGGTTTTCATCGTATGGCTTCCTATGATGTCAAGTTGAATGAAAGGGGTACCAATCTAATCTCTAACATGGCCACCATGATGGCCATCTTGCAAATCTTGTTATAGCTATTCATAGATGGATGGTCAAATCCACATGGGTTGTTCAGCAAAGACTTCTCATGTCTAGTTGGTCCTTCATGAAATTGGTGCTGATCTGATATCCAATATGGCCACCATTGTAGCCATCCTGAAAATCTTGTTATCACAACTCCTAAATGGAAAGTCATATTGCCTTGGGGCTTTTACCAAAAGACTTCTTGTGATGTTTTGTTGGTCTTAAATGAAAATGGTACTGATCTGACCTCAAATAAGGCTGCCATGTGACCATCTTGAAAATCTTGTTATTGCCACTTCTCCTTGAATGGATAGTCGTCTTGACAAGTTGTCACCAAAGGACATTTAATCACGTCTAGTTGGTTCTGTATGAAAATTTTGCTGATCTCACTTCCAATATGCTCACAAGAGTGGCCATCATGAAAATCTTGTTATCACAACTCCTCCTTAACGGAAACTCAAACTGACATTGGTTTCTCACCAGAAGACTTCTTTCATGTCTAGTTGGTCATAAGTGCAAATGCTTCTCGGACATCAAATATGACTGTCACAGTGGCCAACTTGAATTGTTATTGCTGCCTTTCTCAAATGGATAGTCATATCAAAATGGGATTTTACCACATGATGTCTAGTTGATCCTAAATGAAAATGGTGCCGCTCATACATCCAATATGGCTGTCAAACAGCCATCTTAAAAATCTTGTTATTGCTACTCCTGAATGGTCATATCAACATGGTTTTTCAATGAAGACCTCTTAAGAAAGAATGGCCACCATGGCTGCTATCTTGAAAATCTTGTTATTGCTACTCCTGAATGGATGGTCATATCAATATGGGTTTTCACTTCAGACTTCTCTGAAAGATTTATATCTAGTTGGTCCTAAATAAAAATGGTGCAAATCTGATGTTGAGTATGGCTGCCATGGCAGCTATCTTGAAAATCTTGTTAGTGCTACTCTTCCAGAACAGAAAGTCACATCGACATGGAGTTTTCACCTGAAGACTTCTTACAATGTTTAGTTGGTCCTAAATGAAAATGGTGCCAATCTTATATCCTGTAAGGCCACCATGGCAGCCATCTTTAAAATCTTGCTGCTACTCCTCCTAATAATTGCAACAATATTTGCATGCACAACCACTTTTCTTCATACAGACCATGACCTATTGACCACAAAATTGGCTTCTTCCTTACCCAAAGTATAAGCCATCCACAAAGTTTGGTCCAGAATGTGATATAGAACTAATGTTATTGCAATGTTTCAGCCAGGTTTGAAGAAAAAAACAAAAAGGTTAAATTGGCACCTTTCAGAGGAAAAAGTGGGTAAATGGATCTTAACAAGCCAACTTCATAATAAAATGAAATATCATTTACATACTCTATTTTACATACTATTTGCATGAAAAAGTGAACAAATAACATTCTTTACTTTAAGAATCAATCTTCTCTATAGTGCCTCTGACCATATTCTAACAGCATGGGATAAGTGAGTCTAAAATTGTATGACCCTCCAACATTATGCTTATCAGTCTTTGTGAAGTTTCAGCTTTCAAGGCATTTCTTGAAGGTGTGATAATCTTTTTCTTCTTTAGTTCCACTATTTTGGAATCCAATTCTTTGTCAGAAGTTTCACTTCCTGTTCAACTTTCGTCTAGGTTTTTGGGGTTTTACCATCTGGTTCACTCAAGTCATCATATCCGCGGTCATTTTTATTGCTTTCATGATCTGAGCATGATACTGGGGTAAAGAAATCAGTTATCTGTCATTCCTTATGTACCTCTCAGCGAAACTTCGCCACCTTTACAAATGATAAATGGTGCTACATCAAGGTTATCTTCATGTGACTGGGAGACAACACATTTTTCCTTTCGATAAAATTTTTAATAAAAGAAGAGTGTAAGTTACCTCAATACGTTACTTGAATTTGTTCCATATTTTTTCACCGAGACTATTAGAATTAGGTTGCATGCCAACTTCTCAAGCAAGAAATATTATTGATATACCAAGTACATGATTATTTCTGGATGCTTCCGAGTTTTGCTTTACATCAGATTAGGCAAATGGGGGAAAATAGAGAGTTCTGAAATGTGCAATTAAAAAAAAAAAAAAAATCGCTTGATGAATTCTGTTCATTTTCATAAAAACAACCATTTAGCAATTTGGACATCTAATGATTGGATGGCACATCTGTAGCAGATAAAAGGTATATAAATTTAAAAAAACAAAACAAAACCATGCCTTGTTCATTTTTTGAGTGCCACTTGTGGCGCATTAAAAATTTTATTTTAAATTTTTGCAGGACTTGGTGTCAATTGTGTGCAATTCCTGCAATTGCATGTCCTGGCTGAAACACTGTTATTGTGTGGAAACCATTTGTAATCTTTCAGTTGGAAACCCTGGCCTTTTGACCCCAAAATCGCTAGGGTTCTTCCCCAGCACAAGTGCAAGCCATCTACAACATTTGGTAACTGTAGATGATGGAGAACTAAAGTTATTGTGTGGAAAACATAATTCTTCTTTCAGTCAGTAATCTTTACCTTTATCCTTTTGATCACAAAATCAATAGGTTCTTCCTTACCTCAGGTGCAAGCCATCCACAAAGTTTGGTACCTGCAGATGGTGGAGAACGAGTTATTGTGTGAAAATCTTTTTTTTTTCTTTCAGGTGCACTGACCTTGATCTTTTACCCCAAAATCAATAGAATTCTTCTAAACCAAAAGTGCAAGCCATCCACAAAGTCTGGTTACTGTAGATAGTTGACAATTCTATTAATCATAAGGAAACCATTTTTTTTTTTTGCTTCCGGTCACAGTAACCTTGACCTTTGACCCCAAAATCAATAGGGTTTTTCCTTACTCTAACTGCAAGCAATCCACAAAGTTTGGTAACTTTAGATGATGGATGCCGCGAGTTATTGTGCAAAAATGAAACTGGTAAATGACAGATGGACATGTGTATGGACAGACTACTTCATAACATAATACATTCTGCCTTATGGCAAGTGCACAAAAATTTAAGAAGCACCAAGATGTGTCAAAATATCCATATTTGGATGACAACAGTCAGTCATCCCTAAAACTGCAAGACAATTGCATTCACAAGATTCTGTCTTACACTGCATTCAGCTGCATGACAATAAGGGCAACAACTCCAGCAAAAATTGCGAGAGTACATTGATTTTTAAATATATGCATTTTCACACGACATCCATAACATGTGCAAAGTTTCATGATTAGTTGCATTTACAATATTCTATTATACTCAGGAAAAATAGCAGGAGTGCAGTGATTTATTCATATGCACTTGTTGTGTCTGCGTCTCTATCGATAATTCGAGGCGCCATGTTTGGCAAGTATGCTTATTTCCATCAGTTTGTTCCGCAAAGATTCATTGGACAAGTACAAACTTTTGACCAATCAGAATACACTTTACAGCGATGGTCTGTTAAATAATATACGGAACAAATACTATTATATGGATCGATGAGGAAAAGGACTGAACAGACCATTATTTGAAAACCGGATTGTCCACAATTAAAAAAAAATGCACCATATAGATGAAAATCAGATTCAGGTCAGGAGAAAGCAGAATTCTGCTTTAAAACGGACAAAAATCATGTCCGAGACATGTATATTTGGGTCGCAAGTACTAAGCAGAAGCTGGACTAGTAGAGGTATTTTGGATAGCGCTGTGTGCATTTCATTGTGAGAACATGTTAAGGAATAAGTGACTTGGGAATGAAAAAATAAACCACAGCATTCCTCACGTTTTTTTTTATTTTAATAATGGAATGAAACGCGCCAATATGTCCAATTTATTTTTCCTTTCGTTTGTTTAAAACCAACATTTCTCTCTTATCACTCTCTCGTTAAAATTACTATCATTAAACTTTGCACATTTTGTGAAGCACCTAAATAGTCCCAGGATTTTTTGTTCGGAAATTGTTTTTCCAACTCTCACAATACACATATTTGAATGCGTTCTAGTGGGCAAATCTTTGAATATTAAATGGCATTGTGTAAAACTTAAAAAGACCATTCTACACTGTGTACTGTAGCTCAGCCGATAGGTAAGTTCCACTTTATATAGTGGATGTCCACTTTTACAAAATTATATTGCTGCAACTTTCCAATTGAGGCAATAAAACTTAATCTGTCCACTTCGAGCCACAATGTGGACATCCACGACGACCATATCCAGTCTGACGGAAACAGCATGGACGGATAATTTCCACCATGGGAATGCAAATTGTCCATAATCCATGATGCGTGTACTGTGCAGATGTACAAGGGTTAACACTATATGCCCCTAGCACTGTCATGGGAGAGCACAACATTCTTTGCTATCATGGTATTAATTGGGATGATATCCTATATATAGGCTATGCTTGCCAGATTGTAAATTACAAAACTATTGTACCTGAAGTGTGGCACATAGAAGGGACTGGAGGTCATTGTACTGGGATCGGTCCTGGCTCATCTGTATCATATTCTGTAACAGAACAGTGTAGCAGTTACAAAGGAATCAGTTTATAATGAACTTTTAATACAGTTAATTTTGGATAACAAGTTCTGACTGTAGTAAATTTCTGCTAATAATAAGTAAAATATAAACATAAATACAATCTTTACATCAAGATTACAGTACATATTTTAAGCTTTAACGTGTATGCAAAGTCACTTCATACTGACTGTAAATTTGTTGCTATGTGTGTTCATACTAATCCTGTTTTACTATAATCCTAAAACTTGTTTTCTTCTCATTGTTAAAAGCATACAAGGCATCCAAGTAAACATCAATTCCCTTGCCAACAAGAGCACATTTGGATTAACCGACCATGTATAAAGGAAAATATCAGAGTCACTCAAGCCTGAAAATTAGGTGAAAGGAACCTACTTTTTTGTATGGTTGAGTTGCAACTCCAGGATGCATCCACAAACCAATTTTCACGTGTGCACTTTAAATAGGGTCCAAGATATCAAGTGTAACGAGCAAATTGCTGAAAACACAAATATCAATCAAGTGCAAGAAATAGGTTAGCAACCTATTTTGGTATATTGAGTTGCCCTCCTCAAGATACCTCCACATGCCAAGTAACATAAGTGTAGGTATAAACTAGGCTCCACGATATTCGATATTCACGGTATAGCAAGTGGATAGCTGAACATTATGAAATCAGTTAAAGAGTGAAAAATAGGTCACAATGATAGCGTTTTGCTATGGTTGGTAGTACTGGCTTTGATATTGCAATTTTCACAAGTGTACGTGAAACAGGGTTTAAGATACTGAGGATGTAACAAAGAGCTCAAGAAAACTCACCAAAAAAACAACAAAAAAAAAACAAAAATGCAAAGGAAACCAAGACAAGAGGGTCTTGTAATTAACTGCAGAGGGTTGAAACAATCTATGAATTCTTGAGCAATCTAGGGCAACTAGACATTATTAAGTTTTTGGGTTAAAACTCCATGTCTGTATGATCATCCATAGAGAAGGTGTAGTAGATTTTCAAGATGGCCACCATGGCAGCTACTGGCGGTAAGATCAGCACCATTTCATTTAGGAACAACTAGACACCATAGAAAGTCTTCTGGTGAAAACCCCATGCTGATACAACTTTACATTCTATAGGAGTAGCAAGAAGATTTTAAAGACGACTGCCATGGTGGCCATATTTTATGTCGGATTCGCACACTTTTTATTTGGGTCAAACTAGAAATTGTAAAAAGTCTTTTAGTGAAAACCCTATCTTGATTTGACTGTGCATTCAGGGGGAGGAGCAATAACAATGTTTTTACGATGGTTGCTGTAGTGGCCATATTGGATGTCCAAGCAGCACCTTTTTCATTTAGGACCAACTAGAGCTCGGGATGAATATGTGTGTAAAGTTTCATGGCAATCCTCAAAGTAGTTTATGAGGAGTAAAAATAACAAACTTGTGCTAATGGATTGATGGATGATGGACAACAGGCTATCCCATAAGCTCTTTTGGTCTATGACCAGTAGAGCTAAAAACATCACTCAAGCATGAATATATGGTTAAAGCGACTGATAGCACTGATATGGTCTAGTTACTCTCATCAAGATGCATCCACATACCCATACCAATTCTCATGAGTGCAGTTGAAATAAGGTCCAAGATATTGGGAGTGCAATGAACCAATTGTTGGAAATTCAAGTCACCCAAGCATGAAAATTAGGTCACAGACCTAGTTTTGGTATGGTTAATTTACTTTCTCTGAAATGCAATCACTTACCAATTTGAGGGGAAAAAAAATTCAAGACATGTGAGCATGCAAATTAGGTCACAATGACCAAGTTTTGGTACTGCCAAGTAATTTATCCTTAGATGCATCCATGTACCGATTTTCACAAGTACATGGGGAAATATGGCCCAAGCTACTGAGGAGGTAACAAATGAATGAACACATAAACGAATGCTACACACTAATCTACTTCCAACTCTGTTGGCAAGGGGACAAGCAAAATTAAAGGTCTAACTAAATTCTACACAAGTTATTTAGCAGGTTATCTCAAGATTCTACTTCATTCAGAAAGCACAAATAACATTTTCAAAAAACAATTTGGGGGACAATCTTTGTTCAATGGCGATAATGCACATTAGTGTGGTGGGTTCAGGATGGAATATATTCTCCAAAGATACATGCAATGATGACTGTCCATACCTCCATTTGTAAAACTCTGTCTAATTTCTCTAATATTACTAGTGTGGTCTTTTGGACAATGGGATAACAATCCTGAAAAGAAAAGAGAAAATGTTTTGCTCATACATTCAATATCAACCTATTACTCAGCTGGATTTGTAAAGATTCCCAAAGCTTCCTGGACATGCAACTCCGTCCAACTCTGGGTTCAATCTAGAATTTATATATTTTAGTATGTGTGCTGCTGGATAGACTGGCAAAGACTGGAGTACAATGGGGTGAGCTTACAAGCCCGATATAATTCAGGCGAGACCACAAAATCTAACAGTAAAAATGCTGTAATTTATTTATTATATATCCAAGTTTGTTAATATGTTTGAAGAGAAATTTAATTTTGTTTATGACAGAATCATGCATAAATACATTGTATGACATGATGTGATTTGTATGTAGAACTCCTTCATGACAGATCTGCCGACATCACCTTACTTGGCAACTAACTTGCTGGGTTCTACATGTGCTTAACAGCACCCAACAAGTACAAGCTGACTGATTATGTTGTCTTCCAATATTTTTGTTCAAACAGAAAATTGATTACAAACGTAATACACTGCAAATGCTTCCTTTCTTTTCATGTTTGCAGCACCCCAACCCCCCATTTTTGCACTTTAAAGGTGGATGGGGGCGTCTCTATTTGATGAACTTGGGTCTGAAGAACAAGATCCCCTCGATCTGCAAACAAGTCTACTTGAGTGAGAAGATCACACTTCCTCTGCATCTGGGAGGCGAGATTCAATACCGAGTGTTGGCGACTTACCTCCACTGGCAGGTGCTGAGGATTCCTCCCTCACAGGATCTGACAATTTTCTTCCCATGAAGAAGTGTCAGTGCTCCTACCCTTGTACACGAGGGTGGGAAAGATCCCTGGACCCCACCCTTACAGGAGTTAGTGACTTCCCTACACCAGGAAATGCCCTAGACACCTCCTGGAAATAGATGGGGAGGAGGAAGCAGGTCTCTTCCTTCTACCCATATAGATGTGGCAGCTTTCAGCCAAGTCCGACACCATGTCAGTCCAAAGGGAAGAAAAAAAAACCCATCTGTTCATGCATGCACATGTAGTGCACTCCAAGCATGCGAGGTCAGCATCCCATGTGGCCTTTTTATGACCACATTTCAGCACACTGAGGCATATTGAAAGGAACACAACCAGAGTGTCATCAATGATTACATAGCTCACCTCTACTTTCACTAGTCTCCAGTAGCCACTGTAAAAATTGTCATGCAGAAAATAAATTCAGACTACAGTGATATTGGCTCCTTTTCTAAGCAAAGATTTTTTTTGGCAATCTTTTATCTTTACATTTGAACTTTTGATAATTTAAAAATTTGAAATTTGATCTCTTAATTGGCACTATATATCCAGTATTGTGCCGACATATTGTGAAACCACCTACCTATCCACCCATTCACCTACCTACCTACCTACATATTGTGACAGGGCATAAACAAGAACATTCTTTTCTTTAATATCAAAGTAGCAGCAACAGGTGGATAAAAAAATAGATTAATGTTGTTTTTGTATTAATTTCTTGCAATAATTGTTCATAAAATCTGCTTGAAAAGCTAATTTCTTTGTCCACCTCCACACGCCAAATTTTACTGGGTGACCAACCCTGAAGTGACAACCAACAGTACCGTATTTGCTGGCCAAAAAGTCGATGTGGAGTACAAGTTGAATTTGCTAATTATGTAAATTTTCCATTCTTCATCCATATATAAGTCGATGTGGAGTACAAGACGAAGCCAGATCAACACATTGGCTTTGTCTTTTTCGCTAGTAACTTCCGGTTTCATGAATATTAATGGTATAGCTGTATGCTATTCCAGATTAATTGGAAAAATTATTAAGATGGTCTGTACATGTATTATTTATAGGTACATTGTACGCAATGATATGAACCCCTGCTGTCAAAAAGTTAAGTGCAACTTGTATTCTTACAGCAACAGTAACCTCATTATCAACTTACATGTACAATAAAAAAAAAAAAAGAACTCGATAAAGACTTGCTGTTTTTAGTGAATGTATGTATGTGTGTGTATGAGAGAGAGACAAAACAATGCTGTGTCAGTGTGTACGAATTTTTTTTTTCACGTACGAAAAATGACATGAAACATGGTAAAGCAATTTCAATGACATAATCTATGTAAGTCGATCAGAGTACAAGATGAAGCCCAGACTTCCAGATCAAAAAGTATTGACTTAAAGGCCGGCAAATACGGTACATAGTTCATGCAACAGTAATTACTCGATTAACCACAACAATCGAGGCTTCACATGAAAAGCATGCTGCTTGCACTGCATTCACCTAATACCTATACTCTTTCATATATATATTACACAGTTAACTTGCTGAGGGTAACATATCCAATATAAAATGCATAGTTATTAATATGGCAAGTTTACAACTGAAAAAAACCCTTATATCTGGGACTGGTGATTTGGGACATAGGCATTCCACCTCGTTGCAAAGAGGTCCACAAGAGGCTGACATCAGCGGAAGTCAAAGTGACTGAATGCCAAGGGCAAAATGGACAATTCTGCATTCATTGGTCAATTCTGTCTGGATGACAAGTCTGCTCAACAGCGAGTCGGCCTGGTATGTGACGAAGTTGAATGTGGATTTGTTGACGAAGCTACTGGAGAAAATCCTGACAAGAAGGCAGAGATCTGGGGTCTGTTCCACACAAAATGATGATTGTCTAATTGTCAGAAAGAATTAGGATGCCCTTTCCAGATAATGTTTTCGGCCATGCTTGAAAGTAATTCAGCATGACTTTTAACTCCAGGAGACTGATATGCAAGCTCCCCAGGGGACATAATCCTGCTCACTTCTTTACAGGAGGGCAGGAGACAGGCACCCCAGCTAGTTGTGCTGGCATCTGTGGAGATTGTGATTTCTGGCTGTTCATCCTGAAGCCAGATGCCCACAGTTAAGCCAAGAGAGATCCTCCCATTTCATGAGATGGGACCTCATGTAGTCCAAAACATTAACCATTTGGTCCAGTTGGCAAAGTTTTGGTCACCACTGGAATAGGAGGATCATCACTCTGGGGTCTGATGAACAAGCAGCCCAACACGAGAAGATCCAAGCCCGCATTGAGAAGAGGCAAAGAAATACCTGGGCTGAAATATGACTGTTTGAGCGGATGGAAGACACTGATGAGATGATCTTCAAGGAACGTTCTCAAAGGAGACTAACTTGATTAAAATAAACTGTAAGGTCCCTGGCCAGATGAATGACGTTCTGGGATGGAACGAAATTAAATCTGTACTTACTGACAAGGAGACAGAGGCAAAGCAAGAAAGAAACAAGGGATCTGACTTGGTACAGGGTTAGAAGTAAAATTAACTTTTACAACTTGATGTTTTTCTTAGTTTTTTTCAAGGTTTCAAACGTTTTTTTTTTTTAGGTTCAAGACACAAAAGCAGTCACAAGATTATCACCATGGTGAGAACAAATTTTTTTATAAAAAAATTGAATAACCCCATAGAGAAAAGGGACTCTGTTACGGAGTGGTGAAAACCTGGACAGACAATCCGCTACTATAATCTTCTTCCCAGAATGTGGCGCTTTATGAGTAATGTGGCTGGCTCGGAGGGTTATCCCGTCTGAGGCATCCAGCAAAGGAGGTTTCACCTCCATGATACAATGGCCCCTTACTCTGTCGATGCACCCAAAAACACTTCTGGTAAAAAAAAATCTTAATCCAAACAAAAGGTTGAAGCAAACGGACTTCGAACTGTGCAAAGATTTAAGTGAACACAATGCTAACATTGTTGATGATCCAACAATGATATGCCGTTATGGGTCTATCAAATGAATGATAGAATAAAATGATCGGACGTCTTTAATTTGCATAATTCAAGCGCTTTCTTTACCACTAGGCTAGCCGAACAAAAAAACATGTGAAAAAAAGCGTTTTTTTGTGGAGTCAGGTTCGAGCCGTTTATAATTTTATAAAATTTTTAGTTAGTTTTTTTTCTTTATTTAGGTTTCCTTCCATTTTGTTTTGGCTTTTTTAAGGTTTCTAAGGTCAAAATGAAATTTTAGGGTTTTCGAGGTCCACTGTGGACCCTGTTGGCACAAAAGGTAGTTTGATGTCACACACATTGAGGTGGTTTTGAAGTGCGAAATGACTCCATCTATGACTCTCCATGGTTTATACAGCCAGTGAGAGGTTTTTTTCAAGGAGTTTTCGAGACACTGCATAAATAGGTACAAAACCAATGAAAAATCACATAATTAGAGCGCCAGTACAGAAAAGGAAAGCTACTTCATCTGGTAACTACCTGTGTTAAGTGTTATCTGATCCATCCAATTTTATCTGGGTCATTTTATTTCTTATGTTTTGAAAATACACTAAAAAAAAACACAACAAATTCTGAATTTAAAAACATACATTTTATTCAGATTCATTTTATATTCCCTTTGATAAATTCATCGTGCTTTGAAAATAATTCAAGGAGTTTAACAACAACTAGAAGAACTTTTCAAGGATAAACCAACCAAATTTTTCAAGGAGTTTTCAAGGCGACCTTTCAAATTCAAGGATTTGTCAAGGCTGTACAATACAAAATTCTACAATATTCTCATGAAAACCTAAGACTGATATAGACTGAAAGGGAATGTACAAAACTGTACAGTGTCCCTGGAAGCAAACATCTTTAATTTAAGAGACGACCTATGAATAGGAGTTTGAAGTAATGCATCTTGGGAGGTCTAAGCCAACTGCAAAATCTCCCTCCCAAAAAATGTTGAAAACAGATCTCAGGGTCTCTATTCTGAACTTGCATGTCTAAATGTGTTGGATGAGGTAGCTTAGATCTAGAACAAGTTAGAGCTTGCATCTGACCTTGGACACTAGAGAAAGTCTAGAGTAACATTCTGTCGAGTTTGTGTTGTGACAATCTCTACCTCCCTTTCCATGAGAATGTCTGCTTTGTATGGGTCTCTGAGGACATCTGTAGCATAAAGAATCCTTGACAGTGAGGGTGGGTCAAGTAACCTAATGTAGAGGTCCTCCAAAACGATTTACAATATACACTGGTTGCCACAGTGAAGCCTTTCCCATTCCATGATTCCTCCCCTATTATGGAGATGAAGGTTAATGTAAGCTGCTATAACAATGCAGTGTGTTAAGCTGCCCTGTGAAGTACACAAGCTATATGTGGGACTGACTCCAAGGTGTGTCTGTCAGCAGGATCACAACTGTTTACTAGGCTACGCTCAGCTTGCTGAAATATAGTCATCAAAACCAGGTTGAGCATGGAGCCAATAGCTACAACACTGCAAACCATTTGTTGTATGCCGAGGAAAAGGTTTCCAGTCCATGCGTACAGATGATGATTTCAACTATCCCAGGCCTGCAATATCTCTATCAACAGCTAAGATATCAAGGTGGCTAACTGGCATGTTTTTTGAAAGCCATATTCAAGCTAGATAGGAGTCGTCATTGCAAGAAGGTGCCTTCTGAAAATATCAGACCATGGTAACTGTTTGAAAGGAGGCTGGTGTTTTCTTGGTTACAAGGTAAACAAATGCATGAATTCTTCACGTGGTCATTTATGGATCAGGAGGAGGTTGACAGAACTCTGAAGGCAGAAGCTGGAAGACAATGGTTGCACAGAAGGCAGAGTCTTCCCTGGGTATTATCAGATCAAGTAGAGAAGATGGGGCTTGCTAAAGCATACATCTTTGAAATCAGAGAAGTGGCTTGACAAAGAAACCTCCTGTGATATTAGCAATAACTAAGCTGGGAAAAAAGGTAGGACAATGAGCAAAGCTGGGAATCCAACTGTATTGGGAAATGGTGATATCTGGGTGTTCACTTTGAGGGTTGTCATAAAGTCCATGACATGAAGGTACCAGGTGTCTGGGAATAGGAAATAGCTATAGCCAGTAGTGAGTCGTAACAAAACTGGGACTGGTAATGGTCCTGTCTAGAATCAGTTTGCGATGCATTCATATCTCTGGTACTGGATATTATGAGATTTGATCATGGAATCTTGTGCTAGTTGTGCCTTCATCCGAGATAGGACCAGGGCTGGAAATGGTGTGACCAGGTGTCAAAATGCTGTCTGCATCTCAAGTATGGGACTGGATATGCAGGGAAGACTGATCACCATACAGAATCTCTTAACCACGAATGTACAACATGACATACACGTAAAAAGTTAGCCCCCTCAGCCCCCTACCCCTAGGTGCCGAGTCCCACTCCAAACTGTTGCCAAGGATCTCGCAAGAAAGAATGGTTTACATTCAGTGAGGGTGCACATATGTATATTCTTTTATTTGTGCTGACACCAATGCCGGGGGTAGTACAATAGGTTATCTCTACTTCATGGAGGTGAACTAAAAAGTGAAGGTTGTAGTTAAGGCAAATTAACGCGTTATTATCAAAAAGCACAAGGTAATTTTTAAAAGCATATCAAAATCTGTCTGATAGATTCATCTGCTTCAACCTCAGACTAGACATTGAAATTTACTATCTTGAGCTGTCTAAACCACCTCTCTACCTTGCCTCAAATTTACTGATAAAGGGTCTATACCTTCATTTTCTTCACATGATAGCTTATATTAATAAAACTTTAGCCACATCGGTGTTTAAAGTTGTTTGACAAACATGTAGTAATTGGGGGGGGGGGGGGGGGGGGCGCGGGTTAAACTAATTTTAATCATGTAATACTTACCGGGCACTATTGTTTAGCTTGCCCTTTCCACAATGGAAAAACCCTTGTCCATGCCAGATGCACCATCCTCGTGTTCTAGAATCTCTTAGGCATGTGCATCAACCCAGTCGGACTCAACATCATAGGCCCATGCGCAAAAGTGCATCTTCATTCTTTTCTAGGAAGTTGACTAATGAAGGACATTAGAGCAGGGTGGGAGGTGGGCATCCAATAGTGACATGTATTACATAATTAAAATTAGTTTTACCGTCCAAGAAACAACATTTTAATATCAGCAATACATGACCTGTCACTATTGTTCAGCTGAATTTGTCAGCAAGGAGGGAGGTTGATGACTTCCAAAGGAGTAAAAATGTAAAATTACCTTATAGCTGAGCCACTCAACTGCCGTTATATAGCAACAAGTTGGGTCTATTGGACCAAGAGAAAAAATACCCTAGTTCTAGTTTGATAAGGACCGAAGATAAAACGAGGTAGGATGTGATCATCAAAACATAGCCTTCATAATGTCCTCTACAGGTGAATGATGAGATAGACCCAAGAAGTAGCGATGGCCGTTACTTCGTGGGCATCAATCCCCATGAAAGAAAGGTCTCTCTCAGTGAGCGACCTATAAGCTCTCTTGATGGTAAATGAAATCCATCTACAGATGGTGGATGTTGAAAAATCAGTTGAGCCTTTCAAGGGAAGGAAAAGCCATTTTGAAGATGCCAAACAGAATCTAAATGCCCTAACTGGGCAAAGGTGTGTATCCTGATCATCCCCGGCAAAGATGCAACCGACACTTGTGATCTCTATTGGAGATGGCAATACTGAAAGAAGTTGGTTTTTGCAAGAAAACATGGCTGACAAAAAAAGGGAAAGAGCCATAATTGCCACTGAATTGAACCATAAACATCCCTCCTCTACAGAGAGTGTATGTAGTTCGCTTCTTGTTCGAACTGAAGGTAGAGCTAGAAGAAATACTTTTAAGGGTAAGATTTTTTAAGTATAAGATTTTCAAACGAAGTCCTTCTCAAAGTTCATAAAGGGGTTTTGTCAAGGTCCACAACACACATCAGATTCCATCTCTGCATCAAGGAGCTCTAAGTACTTAATAAGATCTGCTAAGTGAAGATCTGATCCAATGGTCAGGCCCTTGGAGAATTCAAGCGTTTGAAAGGGCTGCCCTATAACTTTTGATTGTGGAAGCCACACAAGACTTTTTCTTAAAGAGGAAGAGTAGAAAATCTGTTACTGTAGAAAGAGAGGGGATACTAGGATTAACATGTTTCCTCATGCACCAATCACAAAAGATTCTCCACTCTGCATCATAGACCTTGGATGTAGATCATCTCTGGGCCTGAACGATGCAGTTGGCAATCTTGTTCCAAAACTTTGCCTGGTGGCTAGATCGTTTGAGATCAGCCAAACATAAAGGTGGAGAATCTGATGACTGTTGTGAAGAAGAGACCCATGTTGCAAAATAGATTCTTCCACTGAGGTAAAACCCTGGGTTGGTCTATCAACAAGTCGAGGTGCTGTGAAGATAATCCAAGCTGTGGATGTCCTGACCTTCTTAAGTATCTGTGGAATCAATCTGAAGAGAGTGAAGATGCAAGCGAACAGCCAATCCCACCTCTGTATGAAAGCCGTCCACTGCCCAGGCTATTTGGTCTGGGACTGGGGAGATCTATAATAGTAACTTGTTGTTCAGTCTCGTGGCAAACAAGTCCACTAGAGGTTTTCCCCCCTAGACGGAACAAGGACATTGCAACTGCTTGATGCCGAGACAATTCTGTTAAAACTACTGGCCTGTTTTGGACAAACTGTACGCAAGATTATTTTTCTTCCCTGGACTGTGACAAATGCAGAGTTTAATCCCTTCCGACTCTGCCCAGCATAGAAGGTTCCAAACTTCCACACAAAGAGAAGGAGCGTGAGTGCCACCTTGCTGTCTGAGGTATGCAACCATCAATGTGTTGTCTGAGGAGACCATCAGGCAAAGACCCCGGATTTTATCTATACACCCTTTCGGGGTGATGAGCATAGCTCTTATTTTCAAATTGTTTATGTGGATGAGGCCTTCCTGGGACCAATGGCCCTGGAGAAGTAATCCTTCTGGAGCACCCCACCCTAAATTTGATGCATTGGTGTACAGATAGGAGTGTGGTTCAGGGGCATGCAATGGAACTCCAGTCAAAAAATTTCTGGATTGTACCACCAGTCAAGATGGTACTGACAAGTTGACCCTAGAAAAATTTGGACCGACAGAGAATCCTTGTGTGGTTTCCAAATCGACAACAGGAGAAACTGAAGTGGACGTAAATGGAGTCTCCCTTGGAGTACCAGGTCCATTGTGGATTTCAAGGTCCCCAGAAAAGAAAGATAAATGCGAGCTGGCAATGAAGTCTTGGCCTCTAGAGTCCTCAACAGATCCAGGATTCTGTCCTTTCTGGGGGAACACGAACCCAACTCAGAAAAGTGAGGAATTCATTCCTATATACACAAAATCATAAGAAGGAACAAGATCTGATTTCTAGGTTTGGAACAAGTACTGAGTCACTTCAGACCAACAGCGAGTCAGATGAAGTAACAGGAACTGTTTGTTACTGTTGTGGAGAAGCCAGTCATCTCAGTACTGGACAAGAGGAATCCCCACATACCTCAAGTGCACAGCTACTACTCCCATCTCTCTGATGATGACCCTGGGCACTGAGGCTAGACACAACAGCATGGCTCGGAATTAAGACTACTTGTCCGATTGAAAACAAGAAGCATTTCTTGTGTGGAAGAAAGATTATGATGTGGAAATAACCATCCTGAGATCAATAGATTCTGTCAAGTCTCCGGGCCTGATAGCACTCCAGACATATGCTGCAGTTTCCATCTTGAAGGTTTCCTCTCACAGAAATTTGTTTCAGGAATTCAGGGAAAGATCTATAACCAACCTCAGCTTCCCACCTTTTTGGGGGGTATCACAAATATCCAGAAGTAGAAAACTGGCGACTGGATGTTCTGAACCTTCTCTACTGCACCCTTCTGAAGAAGAGTGTGCACCTCTTTCTTCAATTGGAGCACATCTGACTTGATGAAAGAAGATGGGTGTCCTGGAGAGAGGAAGGGGTTCTAAACCCTCCTTACTACTTATTCGTAAATGAAAACTTCAGAGTTTATTTGTATACTAAAAGTTGTAAACAGAGGAACATCATCTATGAATTATATTGTTGCGACAAGCATTAAATAATGAATGGAGGAATGTGTAATCTCTACTAAGGCGCTAAAAGGTTAATTAGATGTTAATAATGCATGTTGCATTAAATAACATAAACGACACTAATATCCAAACCCTCATGCAACATGTAAACACTCGAAGTGAAAATGTATGAATGGGCCATTTTGACAACCCATTAGAATTGTACATATTCCTACAAGTTAGTCCCGATCCCATGAGGAGTAGAGAAGGTAGGTGGCTCATCGTGAATAAAACGTGGAAAAATTATCACTGGACGATCAAAATGAACTTTTTGATAATTAAGGACAGAAGGGTAATGTTTCGTTAATAAAGAAATATGAATATCAGGTCCTGAAGTGAGCATGTTTCTTCCTCGTCTTGACAAAGATGTCTGGAAAAGAACGAGGATGCGCTGTTGCGCATGGGCCTATGACATGGAGTCCGAATGGGTCGATGCACAAGTTCTAAGAATTTCTAGAACAGGAGGATGGAGCACCTGGCACAGATGAGTTTTTCCATTGCGGAAAGGGTAAGATAAACAATAGTGACATGTAACATATTGCTGATGTTAAAAGCAATTTTACTGCTAAATATATTTTCCACATTTGTTTCCATGGATCCATGATAATAGTCGAGGTTGACTATACAGGTCATAAATTAGACTGGTAACTTGTAGCCTGTGAGCCGGACTGGACACGTGTAAAGATAGCAACTTGATGTAGGAACAAGCAGTCTCACAATCAAAAAGAGGTTATGTTGTGAATTAATTGTATGTGCCAAATGATTTTAACTTAAAACCTGGTATATATGGGTAATCAGAAAGTATCTTAATTTTCTATTTGCTGCATTAAAGGTCATTAGGAGTCCAGTTGATGATTTTTGCTCGCTAAATATAATATTTTAATCACAAATGCAATCATTTTACTGCAACTTGGAGTGCTGCTCTATCCAAGGGGAAAACACTCTAGTCTGGCTTCAGTCTCGGCAACCTGGAGTGCAGTTCTATCCAACAGGAAACCACACCAGTCTGGATTCAGTCTCAGCAAAGCAGACAAATTTTTTATTGTCTCTTTTCCATAGATTAGGATGGCTGGATTTGCAAGGTAATGGATGTTCTCCAAGCATATTACGATTAGGTATTGTATTAGGAAAAGAAAGTAATGCCCATGTCTCAAAATGCACAGGCCTGAAATAGAGATATATATGGTTAAATCTACGCAATAAAAGGAAATATGTTTAAGACAAGGTAAAATTTTAGTGGACTTGTAGAAAATTTGACAAAAGCAGAAATTGCTTAAAAGTCATTGCACTCTATCCACTTAGTTGGAGATAACATATGTAAAAACATGGTTTTATACTGATGAAAACAAAATACTGGTTGCATACCTTGGCACTATTTTTCATCATTTCCATCAGAGCTTCATATGCAGCATTTCTCAAGTTGTGTTGATTTCCATCAGATCTAAGATCAGTAAACAAATAAAAGAATGCATCAACTGATGAATGTATAACAAGACATACAATATAACTACAGCACGTTTGTTCCATGACCATGGCATTAAAACTGCACATTACAAGTAAAATGATGAACTGCTTCTTTCAATCGACTTATCTAAATTTGAACATCCTGCTTTAATTAAATGCTCAAGAGGGAATATATTAACAGATGTTTACCAGCCAAATAGTATACATATGAAAAAGCAAGAGGATTATGTTGTTCAAGTGTCAGTGGGAGATTTTGTCACATACTGCAAAACAGACATATTTACAATGTGTTTTCTTCTCCACATATTTCTGTAGCAATGGTCGTCACCATAGGATAACAATGTTGGCCATCATGGTAATTTCCATTGCATTTTGTATAAAGTGTTAACAAGTATGAACTATATTGTTACAAGTTGACATTTTTAACCCTGTTTGGTATTATTGGTCAAACTTGCATGTTTGGTTAAATGATAAATCAAGAAGTTGTCATTTTTTCCCTATTCAGGCTGGTCCTTCAAAATGCTTTTTGTACTTTCTGCAACTAGTACTGAAATGGACTCTAGATCACTTCACCCTATTTCCGCAGGGGCAGAAAAAGTTTCAACATCAGTACAGTGAGCAACACATCACATGCCCACTCCATGTTTAATAGTCCTCTACAAAGACAACTTAAATTTTATTTTAATCTTTTTATCCAGTCACAGTGACCTTCACCGTTATGCTTTACAAACTAAAATCAACAGGCATCCTCCTTATCCCAAGTGTAAGCCATTCACAAAGTTTGGTCCAAATGTGTGATGTAGAACTAATGTTATTGTGTGGAAACAATTTCTCTTCTTTTAGTCACATCAGAGCTTATGACCCCAAAATCGACAGGTTTCTTCTGTACACCATCAACAAAGTTTGGTGCAGGTATTAGTCTTCTTTCAGTCGCCAACTGATATGATTCTTCATTACCCCAAGTGCAAGCAAGTCACAGAGTTTAGTAACTGTAGTAACTGTAGATGGTGGACAACCAGACATTATGCCAACAACATTTTTCTCCTTTCAGTCATACTGACCTTGAACTTTGACCTTTTGACACTAAAATCAACAGGGTTCGTCTTCACCTCAAGTGCAAGCCATCCACAAAGTTTGGAAACCGTAGATGGTGGACATTTAGTTTTTGTACAGAAACAAAATTGGTAATGAAGGGACAGACATTGTAACACTATATGCTCTGCCGTATGTTGGGTATATAAAAAGCATAGTTACCACAGGCCAACCTAATGCCAAGATCTTGTTGCCCAACACAATAATTTACTTGTCCAAGTTGGAATTTCCTACCACAATTCACTTGAAAGTGATCTGTTGCTGAATGTCTAATCAAATTAACTTTATTTGTCAATAAATGTTGATATCAACACCTAGATCTTAAAATGCATATGCAACATTTCTCAGATTTTGTAATCAAATCTTTATCTATTCTATAGATTCAATGTACAAGTTCAAAATTACTATTACTTTCAAATGTTTACAGCTTCTTCTTGATATAAATAAGCACGACAAATCAATTCGTTTTGTGCTTCAAACAAAAATGTTTGTGTGTGTGTGTGTGTGTGTGTGTGTGTGTGTGTGTGTGTGTGTGTGTGTGTGTGTGTGTGGTACTCATTTTAATGATGTAATACTTACCTGTACCTTTCCCGGAATGGAAATTACACTTGTCCATATAAGAAAATTCCACCCCGCTCCCCCGGGAGACCAGAAATAGAAAGACAGACCCACAGACTAATTGTGGAACATCGCAGCAGAGTGGGAGGAGGTAATCTGGCAGTAGCAACAGGTAAATATTACATTATTAAAATCTGTCCCCCCCCCCTTAATATCAGTAATACAATACCTGTTGCTATTGCAGTGCTGAATTTGCGACTGCGGTAGGAGGCTGATGGCCTAAAAAACTGGTATAAAAAGGATATACTCAATTTTAGGAATGTCCACTACTGTAAGTTGGCAACAGCTTAGGACACTTTTTGTGCCACGACTATTGGCTACAAAGAAAATATGCCTTCACTCTGGTGCACCAAAGACTGAAGGTAGATGGGGGAGAAAGTAGTGTGTGACCATCTAAACACAGCTTCAATAACCTCCGCCAATGACGAACGAGTTTGATAGACTAATGAGGTAGCAATAGCTTGGGTCTCGTGGGCTTTAATCTTCATGAACTAGAGGTCCCTCCATGTACAGTCAAATGGAACCTTAAGGCCCTAACTGGGCATAAGTCGGTCTTGATCATCCCCAGCACAGAAACAACTGAGACTGGGGATATCTGTTGGGAATGGCGCTACTGAAGGAAGCTGGTTTTTTCCTAAAAAAAAACCTGGTTGACAAAGGAGAGAAACAAACTCATAATTGCCATTGAACCAGTTCATATGGGTTTTTTTTTTTTACAAAGACCACAAAACGCAAGAGAGATTCCATCGCGGTATTAGTGAGCGAGACACCGGTCTCTGCAGCTCAAAATACCTTATAAGATCAGAAATACGAGGATCAAAACCAATGGCTAGGCCTTTTGAGAGCTTGAGCATGTTGGAAAGGGTTATCTGGTAGCCCTTATGAGTAGAAAATGAGCATTCTCTCTCTTGGAACAGGAATAGAAAAAAGTCAGAAGCTGCACTAATAGACGGACAACTAGGATTAATGCGTTTCCTACTGCATCAATCACAAAAGATTTTCCGCTTTGCATCACAAATTGGCTGTGGCCCATCTCCTGGCCTGAATGATGCAACTGGCAACCTTGCTCAAAAACTTGTCCTGGCAGATAGATCGCTTGAGATGAACCAAGCATGAACATGGAGAATCTGTGGGATGTTGTGTTGAGGAGACCCCCTGTGCTGCGACAGCTGGTTCCACCTCCGAGGCAATGTCTTTGGCTGGTCTAGCAACAAGTCGAGAAGATCGCTGAACCATAACTGTAGAGGCCACAGAGGGGCTATCAAATCGACCTGAGCAACTGAGATCCTGACTTTGTGGAGCACTTGAGAAATCATCGCAACCAAATCCACCAAGGGTCTCTACTACAATCTGAATTGAGACTCTGCTACAGACTGGTGTGAAGACCATATGTGAGGACTATATTGCCTCTCCTCAACAAACTGTCAGCCAGAATATTCTTCTTCCCAGGTATATGACGAATCTGGAGGATAGCCCCTTCCCAAGGTTGCATAGTGAAGTAGATTCCAAACCTCCACACAAAGAGAGGGAGCATGTATGCTTTATTGTCGAGCAAGATACGCCGCCATCAAACAACAACTCCTTACTTGGTAGACATACCCCTTTGGTGCTAAAAAGACAGCCCTCGTTTCTAAATTGTTTATTTGGAGGATAGTTTCTTCCAATGAACACAAACCCTGAAGAAGTAGGCCTTCTGCCTCCAAGTGAGAACCCCACCATGAATCTGACGTGTGCATTGAACAAAACACTCTGTGATTAACTATTGACAGAGGCCTCATCAGAAGCAATGAAAATTCCTGTCTGGCGTTTAATTGACTGAGCTTGTTGGGAGTTAGCTGGATATTCATTTTACCTTCCAAACGTTTCAGCATATTAGGTTCACCAGCTCAAACCGGTTTTCTAACGTGTTCAGATTTTTCACATTTAATTTCTCTTTGAATATTAGCTTTCGAATCGGAAATAGTAAGATGTCGAGTATAATGGGTTGGCACATTTGTTGAGTTCCCAGTAAGCCTCAGGACAGCTCTACAGACTTTGCATATTGTTTTCGTTTTTACTGTATTTCGGACTCCATTCTGCACATATACTGAGTGTCCAAATGGTCCCATACAGAAGATGTTGATCCTGAAAATATGGACAATCTTTCCTTCATCACCCATGTTTACTCGCATGTGAATTGTTGCTTTTGCAAAGTATTTACTGATTAGTCAATATACACCCATGAAAGATCATATTACACTTTTGAATACTCTTCACAATGGAGGCTAACTTGGGGATTAGACCGAATTTCCTACCAAACACCTCGTTTTTTTAACGGAAATCAATACGAGTTTGTATGCATCTATACACGAATCAGCGGATTTTAATTCGTGATACATCGATGCAGCAATGAATCATCCCTGCACTAAGATTCCCACATCTGATCGCTACCTGCTTTTTCATCAAGCTGAAAACTTGCTCGAGAAGCCAAATCTAGCATCAAGGAGTTAGTGATCATGTTTCTCATTAACCTGGAGGTGGTGTGCAAAGCATTTTTGTCCACCTTATAGAACAGAGCCTAGGTCTTGTATTTTTATCAGTCAGGTGCTCAGAGATTTCTTTAAACTTTTCCGTCTCTGGAAGAGGATGTTAGGATGGCTGCCTGTCATTGTCTTCCAAATCCACCGAAGCCTTGGCCTTAAAGGCCTTGTTTGCAGTTGACAGAACTGGGCACTCTGAAATTGGCAGAATCAGCGTATAGCAAGTCCTCAAAGTTATCCCCATACCCACAGTGGGTTGTCCTCATCGGGCATTCTGGCAACATCTGAGCAAAACATCCTGGGAGGCAGGGACAAGGTCATGCCATTGTCCCTTTGTACAGGTTGATATCTCCCCAAACAATAAACTCGAAAGATTGGAGCCAGTGGTTGCCTCTGTGGGAAGGTAAGTCCCCCAGTTTGTCCTGCCAGTATAAAATGCTGGCAAGTGTGTTGGCTCGGCTCTTAGCTGGCCGGCCAGCCTGGTGGTCAGCTAAATGATCAGCTCATCAACCTCCTGGTTGGTTTGTGCAGCAATACGGATGTATCAGCTAATCGAATTCCTGTATACTTCTGCATACCAAGATACTGCTGGCTGACCAACGGCACAGCTCGCAAAAGTGACAGATTCCCAGTCATTAATTGTGGAGTATGGACAGGCTGCTAGACTGGTTGTTGGCAGCCAAACAAGCATTATATGGCTTGGACTGATGGCAAAAAAAATCATCCACATCCAAAAAATACCCTATGTACCTGGACTTACAAGCCCAAAGGCCAAGCTCAGACATGTGAGCCTAGAAAAGAGAGAACAGTCTCCTGTAAGCTCCAAGCCTTCATTGCAGAAGTAAGAGGGATGGCAGAGAACAAATTTACCCAAGGCCAGTAACTGTGTTGTCGCCTCTTATACTAGTCTCCACTCAGACAATGCCTGTGGAGAATGTGTTCTTCCATCTGCAACTGACCTGATGTAGCAGAGATGCTGCCAGGATTGTACCTAATGGGGGGGAACTCCCCCCTTGTCACCAAAATAAGGTGGAAGTGGAACAAAAGTGATGTGGGGGGTGGGGGAAACAGCCATAGTTCAATATTTGCCTAACACATAATTATCTCTTTCTTTCTTTCAGCTCCACTTTGTTACAGAGCTGTATAAGCATTAATCGGTTGATCATTTCTGAGCTTAATTTGTTCCTTATATGTGTATGAATATTGTTCTGTGCTGAGAACCAACATCATAATCGGCCCTCTGAAGGGACATATGCATAGCTAGCCAAGCCAGCTTGAACAAGTTGGGAAACTATGCCACCTAGGCATTAAAGTGCAAGAAACTGATCTCTGAAGCTCATACTAACTGATCAGTTCTAAAAGATGAGGATCTGACCCAACGATGGAGCCCACAGAGAACTTAGGGAGTATTGGGAAGGACTACTCTATAGCCCTTAGTGGTGGATACTGAACAGACATTTTCTTTGCAAAGAAAGAGAAGAAAATCTGCAACTGCAGTTAAAGAGTAACAGATTGAATGAATGTGTTCCCTCCTCAACCAATCACAGAAAATCTTCCATTTGGCAACAAGAACTTTGGAAGTCGATTCCCTCAACCCCAGGCAATGCAGTTGGCACCCTTGCTCAGAAATCGATCTTGGCTAAAATTGTTTCATACGAGCCAGGCATGAAGGTGGAAAATCTTAGTACTGTCATGTAGCCAAGTATTTGTGAGATTCCGTCTTTAAAAAATTGCCAGTCTGGCACCATGGGGACTTGGTACAAGAGAGTGCAACTCCCTAATCCCTCAAGTCTTGCAAGGCTCTGTAGAGAGCAACCCTCCATATAACATCTCTGTATTAACTCCTTAACTACTGGTGCTACTGTAGTGGCTCACTGCTCTGCCTTGCGGCTGGGGTCACTACTGCAGCGGATTTGTGGGCGGACTACCAGAGCCTGATGCTGCTGCAGCCAAATTATAACTTTTTAGCTGATGATGTGGGGATATGGGCCAATTGTTTTAGTTATTTTCTGTATAATACTGATTTATAGACTAAAACCATGCCATATATAAAAGCTATAACTACCTTATGTCTGTTTGATTATTTTATCCTGCTGACATCAACAAGATTCATATAAAATCCATGAACAGAACACAAAACACTATTTTTAAACACTAAAATTTATTGGTCTGTCTTTAATACAATGTTATTGGTCAAATATATACATGTAATTACTAAAAAATGTTTAACTAGTCACTATGTTCTATTTCTTAAGTTGCTCTTAATGGTATCTATAGAAGCTGTTATGCTTTATGCACAGACAGACATCACACTGTTTGCACATGATGGCCACCTCATGCTGCCTTTTATCTTTGAAACACAGTTTGCATCGCCCTGGTTTTTCAGCCTGTGTAGGTCGATGTGCATTTCCACAGTTATCAATTGCAGATATGACCTTTCTCTTTCCTGATCCTCAAAATGTGCCTATCAACTGCTGCACAAGTGCAATTTGAAAATCAAGTTGTCTCTGTCAGATTTTTTTTTTTTTTTTTGGTGTAACAAGTTTGTGGTTGGGTGGCTCCTGCATAGTTATTAATGCATTTTACTACAGAAAGATCAAAGCAGAACCAAAACAAGATAGTTCCACCATTTGGTATCTTTGTGGCATACTTTTCTCGTCTGCCAGGTCAACCCCATACATGTATTTATTATAGAGTTCTGAGACAATCGGAGCTGGCACTTCCTGGATGTTCCATTTTTTTGCCTCCTACGCGCCATTTTGCTCTCGCTTGGATTGCAACTTGTTGAGAGATAATGGACATTTTTTTTGTCCTTCCACACTACAGCACTTAGACTTCCTTTTGTCATTAGGACAATATCACCCCTGTTCTTTAATTTGACAGATTTTATTTCCTCTGGCATTCACTTTCTATTTGCTCGCACTGTACCAAGGCAATAAATTTGTTCTTTCCTTAGTGATTCAAGAGTATTGGACTCAAGAAAAAACTGTCCATGTACTACATGCGATTTCCCATTTATTTTTGCAGTCAGATCGGTTAAAACACAGGCACCATGGCATTTCTTTTGTGCGTCCAGCCTGGCCTTCTTTTCCTGTATACACCTGGAACTCGTGCACATAACCATTGTGCATTGTGTGGGTCTGCCCGTTTCCAAACTTTTATTCCAAACTTTGTTGGCTTCACAGGCAAATATTGCTTGAAGGAAAATCTACCTTTATACGCAAATCATCCCTTCATCCACACTCTGCTCTTCATGACCATTGTAATTTGTACGACACGTTTTGGAAATTTCGTCAAGAACTGCATACATGCCAACCCCCAACCCCCCGAGAGGCAAAAAGTGTAATCCATGTGGACAAAAAGAGTAATCTGAGCAAAAAAAGAGTAATCTACATACAATATGTTATAAATTTAATGAAATTTAAGAAAAATGAACATAATTTATTTTCTACTAACCTGAATCAGCAGCTAGTTCCAGTCCTTGTACAAAAATGGACACAATATAAATGGATCAGTACATATCAAACAAATGTTAAACATATTTACAAGAATTTATTTAATCCTCTGGTCTTGTTCTTTTCTCAAAATTTACTACTTCAAGTTTTCATATGTAGCACATTTAGCTTTACAAAGCAACAGACTGTCATGCTGCAATTCAAAACACTTCTCACCAGCTGCTACGATGAATGTTTTGCACACCAGTAGAGCACTAAGCACTGGGTTACTGAGACTGGATCTAACTTCAGTTTTAATTTTCTTGACAATACTGAACAATCTCTCACAGTCAGCATTAGAATGGTAAAGAACCAATATTCCTTTCATAACCTGACACAGAAGAGAAAATTTATGTCTTCTAGTTGCTGGATCTTTTAGCTGGATAATAAGGTGCCATTGTACATCAACTCTGTCTGCATGAAGTACAGTCAGGTAGAATGTCAACTTGATACTTTAGGAATTCTCCTTCCAGATGATCCAAAGTAGATGAAGGAGGCAACAGAAAGAAATATCTCTTAACAAAGAATCTGACACTCTTAAAGATTTTTGACCGTCTCTCATTTACATCAGCAACTGAAGCATTTAAAAGCACTTCATCTCCATATGGGAATTTCTGCAGCATCTAATCACATGCTGTAGCATAATAATCTCCAACATTATCATAGAACACTTTCACAGCATGAGTAGAATTCTGTTCCAAGAATTCTCTTATTTCTACACCAATAGCTAGATCTTCATCATTTTTCTGGTTTTCTCTGTCATAAAAGTCTATATCAGTCAAAAGCTGGGTTGATGAAATAATTTCTGGTTTAATAAACCTCATAAGCAAAACTGAAAACCTCATAAGCAAAACTGAAAACTAGTCTGATAAAATTTTATGCACAGTATGAATGCATGGATCATCTTGCTGCAAGACAATATTTGCTGCATCAAACAATGGAATGTCACTCTTCAAAAACAAGCAATAAAGCTTTGTAACTGGATCATTGAGTTTTTTAAAAACCATCTCCCATTTAGATTTTTCTGAACAATTGACAGATTCTGCTTGCTTCTGTGACTTACTTGTATCCACTGCGGTAGATTTTCCTTTAGAAGAATGAGAAGATCCAGTATGCTTCTTACCAACTTCATTTGTACAACACTTATCCTTTGAAGAACTAGATCCAGTTGTCTGCTTTAGTTTACTAACAATAGATTGGAATTTTCTGTCACAACATTTTTCTTTCACAATGTCAGACTGTGCTTGGAGGCCCTCAGGCTGGATAGATAATGGCTTCTCAAATAAGAAATAAATAGATTTAAATTTCTTTCTTTCTGATGACCCATCCTCTTCATTACTTCTACCTTTACATTCATCTCCTTTTCTCTTCTGACTTCTAACAGACTTTGCTTTAGTGTTACTCTTCTTCACTCTTTTTTTCCTGTTTCTCGCTGCAGACTCACTTTCCTTTTGAAAGAAAGCTAGTAGAGCTGTCCAAAGCTGAAGTAAACAGCCAATACATTTGCAAAGAGATAACCATCTTGTACACACATGCTTTATAACTTTATAATCTTCAAGGTCAAACTCATCTTGCAACAGCTTCAGTGCCTGTTACCTTTTACTACTTTTCTCCAAATAATAGTACATGTCAATTGACTGACAACCAGTATCTACTTTTAATTTATCTGCAGCCTTTCCTGCAGCAAGGTGCATCAAATGACAGGGACTACCTGTTACATAAACTGATGGAGATGTTTTCAAATTGTAGGATGCAACTCCTTTATGAATTCGTCATAACTGATGAATTATCAGCAGAAAACCTTAGACAGTTATGCCAATTTATGTCATGTTTTTTCAACACATTATCAATCAAATCAAAAATGTTTTCTCCAGTGGAAGCTAGTCAATTCTGGTAAGAAAAGAAGAACACTCATAATTTCGCCTTTTTCATTATCGAAGTATCTAACACAGATAGGGTACAACTTTTTGTCGTCATAATCACTACTCCTGTCTGTAGCAACACTATATGGTCCAATTTTCATGGCCACTGCTATTTTCTGTGAAGTATCTTTTGATAAACACTGAACAATATTAGATGTTCTTGTTCTTGCACATGCATATTTTTCTGCAATTTTGGAATCTGGGAACATCCATTTAAATAAAGGACAAGCATGGTCTGCTACCGCTATGGGAAGTCTGTGTTCTTTTAAGAACTAGGTAAATAACACCTCTGCATTTATCACACTTGTGTCTGTACTGGAATTTTGTTGTAAAAAGGCAGTTACTTTAGGATTCAAATTAGTGACATGGGCTAATTCGATGTGCTTCTTTGTTTTCAAGTGTTTTTCCACATCAAATTTACCACCATGACTGATCATCAAATCCATTCCACAGAGCTTGCATTGGGCATGACACTGCCCCAGACTGGAGCGCTGTATTACATCATCCATGTATTCATCTTTGAATCTTTGGAGGATTCTGGTTTTTGTCTTTTTCTGTTCCATCTTGTTAAAATTATTTTTAAAATGTCTCCTCTCCTACACACTGAACAGAATCCATTCAACTTGACTTTAAGCGTCAAATAACTATAGACTGGTTCTGTGTGAAATATGAATTGCAACAATAAATCTGAGACCAAAGTTTCAAAGTAGAAAACAAGTCGGTTTTCTTGGCAATATGCCCTACAAGCTGCTATAAATAGAATGTAAGGAGGTATAAATAGAATGGAAAGTACATGTACATGTAGGTCAACCGTGGACAACTGTACCTACTTTCAGCACACTAGCTATGGACTGGTTCTCTACCAAATATGAATCAGAACAACAAATCTGAGGGAATGGGTTTAAAAGTATATAACCAGTGTGATTTATTGGAAATGTGACAGCTGCTATAAATAGAACATACTGATAGTGTACTTTTGGAAAGTGCATGTAGGTCTAAGATCGTCATGTGCACTCTTATACGATAGTTACGTAGAAGCCTTCTTTTCTGGAATTTGATGTGTGGGATTAATGAGCTGTTAATAAAAACGAGTATACAACTTTTTATTGCTATATTTGTATATTTTTTTTTTTAAAATCTTTTTAAACGAAAAAGCATAATCTATATACATGCGAGCGTGAGACGTAATTCATTGAAAAATAGCGTCATGATTACGCAAAAAGCGTAATGGTTGGCAGGTATGGAACTGGTCTTATGTGACACAACTTCATCCAGGCTGGCCTCCTGGTGGATTCTGCCTGGTGTCATTTACATGAAAATACTTCGACAACTTTTCAAAAAGTGCTCTGGTCATAATTATGGGAATACTTGGTATCTGGAAGGGCCATGTAGATCGCCAATCTAGGCTATAGGTTGGAAGTGCCAGAAATGACATAATCAAATGTATACTTAGAAAGGCCAGCATTTCGTCCACTGGTGTGGGTTGCCAGAGTGAATTGGGCTTTTCTTCCATACATCTTGCTGCATATCCATTCATTTGTGCCACAATCAATGCCAGGAATTTTTTTTTCTTGTCCACACTGAGCCATCTTCAGCATCAGATTCTGTCTCAATTTTGGACAGACTTGACAAAGAAGATAGCTCAATGTCACTACCAACACTTCTTAATTCAATACTGTCAAGTTCGTCCTCAGAAAAACCTGAAAATTCAGATTCTGAATCGCTATCGCAAACGACATTGTTTCCACCGTCAACTACAAAAGTATGTATTAACTAGCACGTGGTACAAATTGCAAAAAATCCCCTTATTTAGTAAGAACAATCATTTGTTAACTCTATTTCGATTGGCTGAATGTCCTTTTACTTCAAATTATTGACCAATAAGACCAATTGTAACATGAACATACAGTGCAGATCTATCCGTCACTGAGGTATAGGAAGCATAACCAGCAAACGGATGTATCAGTCACTGAGGTTAGTAGTGCTTTGTTTACAAGTGGATTTATCAGTCTCTGAGGAGGTAAGGCACTTTTATGCAGCGGATATACACGTCAGTCGCAGTGAAAGAGTTAAGCAGGTTGGCCCTCGAAAGGTGTTTGCTGTACTCCAGCAAAACCTTTGATGTCTCCATCGAGGCATCTCTATCAGAAAAGGCTAGGTAGACAGCATCATGGGCATCAAGAGCATGTCATGACGTCTTGACAATCTCGTCCCAGTAGCTGGAGACAATGTTTCCTCCTTCAACAGACTGAAGGCAGAAGCCAAAAAGTTGTGCATGGAAGGCTATAGTAACTAGCATACCAGTATGGAGTTCCAAAACCCCGAAGAACCTAATGGAGTGATGGGCTCAGGTCATTGCTGATATGCCACCCTGGGAAGCACCAGAGTACAAAGCAGGGGCCCTAATTGGCCAAGCAGACGAAGGTACCCTGTAAAGCTAGGCGGAAACCAGGAGCTGAAGCATAGATGAAGGGTCAGACAGCCCCTTCTGATGTCTGGCTACCTCTTAACCTTATTACAACTTCTGCATTAACTCCCTAAACATTGCTGGGTGCAGAAGCAACAGAAGGTCTATTTTAGATTGTGCCCTGGACAGCCTCTAGAAACCGGAGAGGATCCCAGTGTCTAAAGACTCAGAGGACTTCAAACAGATCTTGGGCAAGGAGGCTTTAAACGAGATTTACTGCCTTGTCCAAGGTCAAAACATATTCCTTCTCTATCACCTGACCTATAGGGTGGGACTAAAAAGGGGACCCCAAAAGAGGAGAATGGCCCAAACACCTGTGTCTTCTTGGAATTAATTCGTGTCTACCAAAATTTAGAGTTTGTCTTCTGTCTTTGCTCCCAGGATGAGACAGGACTATTCCTTCTCATCTCCCTCCATGGAGAAGGGGATTTAACAATTTTGAGTTCATCATCTGGTCTCCTCTGCTCTTGTGTGTGTATGTGTCTGTGTTTGTTTCTTTGTGTGTGTGTGTGTGTGTAGAATGGAGGGAGGAAGAAGAAACAGGACTAATCCATTGTTCATCTCCCCTTGAGAAGGGGACTGATGATCCCTTCTTGACACAGGTTTAGATGAGTGGTGGTCCCCACTAGTTTTTCTTCAATAATGGAGGAGACAGGAAGGGTCTACTGTCTGTCCAGTATGCTGATCCATGGAGGCACGGGAAAGTCATCCATGGCACCATGGGAGGAAGACATGACTCACTCAGTTGGTTTAAGTCCCCAAGCTCCATATGGGTTAAATGGGAACATTCAGAAGTGGATTGGGGTGGGGTGGGGTATTGACCACATCTTGAGGCATAATGAATGCTGAAAGGAAATGCAAAAATAAAACAACCAACCAGAGCAAGAAACAAGTGAATACTTACCCTCACGCCAGTTAAAAGAGAGGGATAAAAAATGAAGAGGCAGTTTCACTACAAAGGAACAATCCTCAAATTGAACAAAAATGGTCACAAACGTAAAATACACAATGACTGGGGAGAAAATATTAAAAACGATGCAAACAAGTATACAACTAACAGCAGCTATGCCAAAGATGCTGTGAATGACGAAAATTACCATGCACTCAGAGACGCATGATAACCAAACAAAGTCCTAGGAAAAGGACAAAATTCCAAACAATGGAAGTTGACAAAGGCATCAAACTGGAATCATGTTTTTTATTCTAGACCTCCAATTACTACCGGATGCTCTGAGCCAAGTTTGAAATTGATCCAGCAGTCTTTGAGAAGATGAAAATAGCAATTGTTGATGGACACCAGACAGACAAATGGCCATACCATAACTTCACTTGGCCTTATGGCAGGTCAGCTAATAATTTACAGCCATCAAAATCTCGTTGCCTGACTAGGTTGTGACATTGAGACACTCATTTGCCAAAAGCTAAAATTAAGTTGTTCCAGGCTGCCTGGCAATAGCTTTTTCTGCCCCTGCTCCATTAAATCCTGTACAACTTGGAAAAGCACTTTGTTTTGACCACCAGTACAATGTTTCCTACAGTACTCCAAATTTTAAAAAATGCTGTATACCTGTCGGTTGTTTGAATAAGTTTTTCTACTACTGTTTCAAAACAACTAGATAAACAGTAAGTTTCTGGTTCCGAGTCATCTGGAGCTCCTGCATTTTCATAGGCTGCCTCTGCTAAACTGGAAAATGCCTGGAATTAAATAAAAAATTATACAAGATATCTGCAGCATTTTGAAAAGGGAAAAGAGTCCTCATCATTTTTATTAAATCACAAATGTGAGTCGTCTATGGTATTTTATATCAAGGGCACACACAACCGGGCAAAGTTGAGCTCTGAACTACCTCACTTACCCAGTTTATTGCCTGGGGCTGAAAATAGAGTTGCTTTCTCCTCAACAGGCTTAACAAGCATGGAAGCAAATTCTTGATGCATTTGCTGTGTGATGACCTGTGTGGTTGACATAGACAACATGAGACTTCATTTGCTGAGTGATGACCTGTGTGGTTGACATAGATAACATGAGACTACATTTGCTGTGTGATGACCTGTGTGGTTGACATAGATAACATGAGACTTCATTTGCTGTGTGATGACCTGTGTGGTTGACATAGATAACATGAGCCTTCATTTGCTGAGATAATTGCTTTACAACAGGACTAATGAACTGTCTAATCTTACGGATCTGTAAGGTGCTTAAGATATGATAGCTAGCACTTGAAATAAGAACAACTAAATTCTCACTGTCGGCATTTGCAAAAGGAACTAGAATCCTCCTAGTCTAAACATCCAACCAACTTGCTAGCAACATAAAAGTCATTACATTAACATTATTAAAGAAAAATTTCCTGCATCCCCATGTAATTATAAAGTCATACTTACCCAACTGTATAATCCAATCAGATGACACCAAGGCTCTCTGCTTCAATTGGTCAATAATTTTCAAGAATGTATATAACCAGCCATTAACAGACATATAAACAGGCATACATACATACCATGGAATTACATGACCTCATGAATATAAACAGGAAATTGTTCTTGACAATAATATATCTAAGTGAACATTTTGAGGTATTGGTATTTCTTTTAAATTGATGAAAGGTCTATCCAAATATGTAATCTATTATAATATTTCTCCAAGTTATCTACATAAAGTCCGTCACGAGAATAGATGGAGTATATTAATATACTTTGCAAACTATCATGTGTTTCTACAAATGACGTATATAAACTTTTCTTTTCGATCTTCATACATACATAGGAATGTATTTTCAGAGCTACTTTTGCAAATTTTTACTATAATTTTGATTTATAAATATTATACAGAAGTTTGCCAAGTTGCTAGAAAACTGTTACCCATGCAGTAGTAAGCCTTATTCTAGTGCCTTAAATAGCAGACTTGCAACTTCTTCAATTCAGGTTACTTGTTAGTATGTTCATTAGTGAACTTGTAAGCAATCATTACTTTTTCATAACATTTAAATATTTTTCATACCAATAATCCAAAGAGGGGACCTTTCACAATTTTTCTGCCAAGACATGGACCAAATTTTGCATCAGAACTCGCCACAGCTTACATAAAGTGTCTTTAACATTTTAAGTTTCTACCATATAAAATACACACAGCCTTCTAAAGTAGAGGCTAATATTTCATCTTTGAACTAAACCTACAGGCTTTTTACCCTGCATCAATAGGCAATCACTGAACGAGGCATAAAAACTGCTTCAACTTACTATCATTGGAGGATACAATAAGATTAACATTAACTGACACCTTCTCCAAATTGCATAGTTGTATAGGTTGTGGAAGTTTATGGACTCGAGTCTTCCATATAAAACCCAAAGCAAGAGTGCCTGCTGACTTTAAAAAAATCCCTAAAAGTCTGATGTAGTTTGAGCCCTGAATGCCTACTTAACAAGAGTATTTCGAAGGATCTGACACTCTAATCTCAGAAAAGAATTACCACGAATTGAATATAAGACCATTTCTTATTTTAAACTGCAGAGTACTGAACCCATCTCAGATACTGTTCAGCGATAAAAAGATCTTAAAACCTGCCACTGTGGTGGCCATAATGGATGTCAAAACAGCACTATTTTCATTTAGGACCAACTAGACAATATTACTGGGATTTTCTTAGGTCAACTTTTGGAGCCAATTATAAGCCCCATTCCCAATCCAACCAGGGTGTAATCAACGATTACATAGCTCTACTCTACTTTCAATAGTCTCCAGTAGCCATTGTAAACATTATCATGCAAAAAATAAATTCATACTAAAGTGATCTTGGCCCCTTTTCCATCTAAAGATTATTTTGCATCGTTTATCTTTACATCTGAACTTTTAATAATTTTAAAATTTGAAATCTGAACTTTTAATTGGCAATACATGGCCAGTATTGTGCTGACATATTGTCAAACCAACTACCCACCAACCTACCCACACCCCCACCTACCTACACCTAATGTGACAAAGCATAAAGGACAAAAAAAGAATAACAAGAGTTCCTTGAAGGGATTGACACTCTACTGGCTGAAAAGAATTTCCAGAATTTCAAGATAAGACCATTTCTTACATTTAACTGCCAAGTGTTGAAACCATCTCTGCTATTCTTCAGCAATAACAAGATTTTCAAATTAGTTGTTATTGTTGACATACTGGATGTCAGATTCGCACCGTTTTCATTTAGGACCAACAAGACATCATAAGAAAAACTCATGTTGATGTGACTTTCCATTTTGTAAAATTAACGGTAACAAGATTTTCAAGATGGATGCCATGGTGGCTATACTGGATATCAAACGGGCACAATTTCCATTTAGTACCAAGTAGACTTCACAAGAGGTCTTTTGGTGAAAGAACAATATTGATATGATGAAGATTTTCACGATAGCTATTGTGGCAGCCATATTAGAAGTCAGATCTGCACCATTTTTATTTACAACCAACTAAACATAAGAAATCTTTCAGTGTCATTATGACCATCGATCTACGAGGAGAATGGATAACAAGATTTTCAAGATGGCTGCTGTAGCTGTCAAATCAGCACCATTTATAGTTAGGACCAACTAAACATCATACGTCATCTTTTTGTAAAAAAAATCAAAAACCCGATGATGTATCATCATCCATTCACTAGGAGTATTGGATAGCAAGATTTTCCCGATGGCCACCATAGTTGCCATACTGGATGTAAGATCGGTATAATTTTCATTTAGGACCAACCAGACACCATAAGAAGTCTTCTGGTGAAAACACCTGTCAATATGACTTACCATTTTGGAGGAATAGCGACAAGATTTTCAAGATGGCTGCAATGGGAGCCATATTGTATGTCAGATAAGCACCATTTTCATTTAGGACCAAGTAGTCATCATAAGAATTCTTTTCCTGAAAAGCCGATGTCGATATGACCATCCATATAGGTGTAGCAATAACAAGCTTTTGAAGAGGACTGCCATGACAATCCTCCTTGTATAGGATAAGAAACTTGTGCTAATGGACGAATGCATGACGGACATTAGACTATCTCATTAGCTCTTGTGTTCTATGACCAGTAGAGCTAAAAGCGAAAACGAAATTTTCAAGATGGCCCACCGTCACGGCCATATTTGATGTCCAAGCAGCACCACTTTCATTTAAGATTAACTTGACAACATATGAAGTATTTCTGTGAAAACCCCCATGTCAATACAACCATCCATTCATAAGGAGTAGCAATAACATTTTAAAAATGGGCGCTATGGTAGCCATATGAGATGTCCAATTGGCACCGTTTACATTTAAAACCAACCAATCAAAAAGAAGTTTTTAGTGAAAAGCCCATGTTGTGTTCAATCTAGAAGCATAAAGATTTTCAAATTAGCTCCCATGACAGCTGAACTGGCTGTCCTAGGAACACCATTTTTATTTAGAAAGTGTCTGTAAAGTTTGGTGGCAATTCTCCCAGTAGTTTATCCAGAGTAGCCATAACAAACTTGTGCTAACAGACTACGGACACAAGGCTATCACATAAGCTCTTCTGATCAATAACTAGTAGAGATAAAAACTAATATTTATTATTATCACTGAAATAACAGAAATACAATTTACCCCCCACACCCCCAAATACAAGGCTGGGCCTAATATCACTCACCTGGCTTACAAAACTTAACAGTTGACTCTTTCACTAAGCAGCCTCAAGTATTCTATGAACACAACCTATGGAAACTATCTTTCAAACTTCATATTACATTAATTATTTTTTTGTTTTTTTAGATAAAAGCATAATTAATACACGCAAGTTCTTCTTCTGATTGATATCATCCAAGAGATTTAAAAGTAAAATTTACAGATGAGGCTTTAATCTGTGTTCTACAGAGTCACATGGCTTTCACATGAATTGAAATTATTAATAATAAAATTAAAATAAAAAAAAAATAAAAAATTATCAAATAATTTGTGAGTCATGGCATTGAATATATGAAATAACATAACATAATGCACAATACATGTGATAACATATAAACAACAAATGTTTCAGGCACAGATGAATGACAGACACACAATGTAAAACATAGACTAGGCCATACCACAAGATGACTTGTCTTTATGGCCAGGTGAGATAAAAATTATTTGTCGAAATGAGCCGGAGATTGCTTATCTGAATGGCACCTGTCCCACACTCAAATGCAAAAGCAGTTGGCCAAGAAATCTGAGACAGTCAACTGCTTTCTGACTTTCCTCCTATGCTCTTGATTGCACATTATGAAAACAATCGTTTCACGGTTTCTCAATTTTAATTTGGTTTGGTGTTTTACAGCATTGCAACACAAGCAGATTATTCAGTGGCACTGGAGTGCAGATTTGCCCATTAACACACCATGTTAGCTAAACCGGGCTGATCAAATCATAGGATTTTATATTTTGTATCTTCATCCATATCTGATGGCACATCAGCATCCATTGTTGAATACTTAGAGGCCTTAAAAATGCTACAATGCTTCCTTTCTGTCACAGTTGGCAATATTCTGTTGAGCAGTTTTAGACATGTTGTTTTAAAGGCCTTCCAACTTTTAGTAGTGCCCACATCTGATGTCAGATCAGCATCATCTGTACAAAATTGAAATACCTTTTCACCTGGATACTTTCTGCCACATTTGATGAAATTCTATTCAACAGTTTAAGAAGTCATTTCAAAGTTTCTCTCTTTTAAATATCAGCAGCCATATTTAATGATGGATCAGCATCATTTTCAAACTCTTTATGACTGGATGCTATCAAAACTGATCTGCATTATTTCTATAAATTTGAAAGCCCCTTAATACCATGATTCTTGTTTTGTCAAATATGATCAAACTCAGTTGAGCATTTTTTTTTAGGCTGTTGTCTCAGACTCGAGGTTTTTAAAAACAGCAGCCACAATTGATGGCAGACTAGCTTCATTTAAACAAATTTGAAAGCCTGTAAAATAGCAGGATCTTTTCTCTCAAGTATGCTCAAATCCTGTTAGGGGCTGTTGGAGAAGTCTTAAAAAAGTTTCTCTATTTTTAGTAAGGACAGTTATATGCAATGGCGGATTGGCATCATTTCTAAGAATGTTAAAGCCCTTCATGCCAAGATGCTTTTTGTCAAATTTGGTCAAGTTTTTTTCTTTTAAGTTACAACAGTAATATCTGATGGCAGGTCAACATTATTGGTACAAATCTGAAAGCCCTTTTTGTCCTGATGCTGTGAAATTTGATCAAATTCTGTCAAGTGGTTTTTGAGACGACAATTAAAGGCTTTTTTTGTTGTAGTAATGGGAGTCATATGTGATGGTGAATCTAACACATTTATTTCAAAGCCCTCTCTGCCAAGATGCTTTGTCAAATTTTGGTAAGTAGCTTTTTCTCTCTGACAAATTTGGACAAAATTAGTCCAGTGGTTTTCAGAAGTTTAAAATAGTAATTGTTGATACATGGCACATGATGGATGCTGGGAAAACCATAATCATAGCCATGTGAACTAAAAACAACATTCTAAAAGGAAATTCTTTCTCAATTGTTAAGTAATCTTTAGCTACATGTCCTAAAAAGACCAACACTGGAGCATCACCAGACAATTCCTGACAATGCAAATATGGTACTTACCCAGCAAATATTGCTCGCAACTCGTGGCTCAGAATTCAACCCTTCCACTAAAGCTAACAACAACAGATTTAAATATTGTTCATTTATAACAGCGTCTGGAAGAATTTCACACACTCTGCCAACAGTCCAGGCAGCTGTGTCACGAACTATCACACTGGGATCTTTTAACAGTTCTATCAACATTGGCATAGCTTGCTCAACTATGGGTTTTAACTTTGCTGGATCTGGGCCTTCCAGGATAGACCCTGCAAAACAAGACATTTTTAGAAGACAGTCAGAAAAAACAATACTACAAGTCAAAGTTTTTTTTAAAAAGAAGCATATTTGGTATGCTCCAAACTCAAGCTCCAAGGATGTTTTCATACACAAGTAAAATCAAAATATCCCTTGTTACCAAAGCAGTTTGAAAAAAAAAACAAAAACAAACACTAAGGGAGTGACACTCTACTTTCCAAGAAGAATTAGTATGAATCCAGAATAAATCCGTTTCTTCCATCTTTCAGTGCAAACCCCAAGCTGATAAAACTATGTATTTATGTATATATGTATGCTGGAACTATTCCTGAACTGAAAAAAGTCGAGGGGGGGGGGGGGGGAGGAGGGGGGGTAGTGTTCCCCATTAATATGGAAAAAGAGGGTGGAATATTCTAAATATAGGGAGGATTTAATGAACGAACAAGAGTCCCTAGAAGGGACTGATGCTCTTCTGAGTGAAAAGAATTTCCAGGAAACGAAGATAAGACCATTTCTTCCTTTTAACAATGTCTAACAATTAGAATAATGAAAACATGTTGTTTCACATCATTTCATTCATGCTGCAAGATGGTGGCCAGGTAAACAATTGCTTAGAAGTACTGTCAAAATCAGTGAATATCATATGATTATTCATTCATCTAGGATTTATTCATCATGGATATTGTTCATCTAAGTACTTAAATGCTTTAGGTAAATCCTCATTGTGACTGATGCTGTTAAAAATTGAATTTTATTCTTTCATTCAGTGACTGTCGACCAGTGCCCACTCCTTGACACAGTATTTGCTCTCCAGTGCCCAGTCACAGTGACCTTGGCCTTCGACCTTTCATCCCAAAATCAATATAGGCTTCTTCCATACCTAAGTGCATGACATCAACAAAATTTGGTCCAGGTCTGTAATGTAGAACTAATGTTATTGTGCACAAACTATTTTTATTCTTTACATCAATGATATTGCCCACTGACCTTTTGACCCTAAAATTGATGAAATTCTTCTTTAACCCAAATGCAAGCCATCTACAACTTTTGATAACCATAGATGATGGAGAACAAGTTAATGTGCAGAAACCATTTTTTTGTTGTTGTGTATACAGCTATAGTGACCTTGACCGCCGACCTATTGACAACGAAATCGATGGGGTTCTTCCTTACCACAAGTACACACCATCAACAACTCGAGTTACTGTGTGGCAACCTGGTAACAGACAGATGGACATCATAACACAATACCCTCCAACTTATGGCCGACTTATAAAGAGGAAAAAAGTACACTAACCAAAGGCCATGACTGCAGCATCTCTGTACTTCCAGTCTTGATCCTGAATATGATCTTTAACAAATGGCAACACATGTTGGACCATATCATCTTCACAGCAAGTGGCTAACAACATCAAGCAGACACCAGCTGCTTTGCAGGGATTCCACTCATCATCATCATCAAACTCTTCCTACAAAAAAAATAACAAAGATTACTGTTCATTTAGAATTGAATGTAATGTTTATTCCATAGTGAAGTTGAAGTTGTAATGCTACTGTATTCAATGTATTTCTTGCACTGTGTTTAAGAAATTATAATTTGGATACATTTTGTCAGGTTTAAACATCATAATATGCACACTCTGATGACAATGTCTCCACATTATGCATGTACATACAAACTAGAGGAGTTAAATCCTTTTGTGTTGGGAGCACACCCCTCTGGAGGTGAACTGCCTTTCCCAATATGGTTGCGTCAAATAAAGTACATGTAATATCTGGTTACTGACCCTCATTTAACTCATCAAGTGGTAATGATTTGAGACACAAGACATGCACTGTAGCAAGTTCCAAGAACATCATGATGTCCTTCATGGGTTTTAGCAATCACTTCCCTTCCATGAAGCATACTTTGATCAAGAAATGTGCATTCATAAGATTTTTTAAAAGTTTTGACTAAAATTACTGATGTGTGATTATTAAAAGGTTTTAGTCTGTATTACATCAAGTATGGTATCTTAACCCTTTGGCTACTACATCTGTTGTGCAGCTTCACTACCGCGAAGTGTTATCACATCAGCTGCTAAGAATACTGAGGTTGGTTGCCTGGCTGAATACTAGAGCATCATCACGTCCGACTACAGAAACTGACAGTAAAAACATGGTTACATTTATTTTCATTATTTCATTAGTTACTGCTGAATTTCAATGAAATAAAAAACAGCTTACCTTGTATAGTGTCTGTTATCTATATATTTCCACTTTCACATACTCCTACATCCCATCGTACAAGAAATCCCAGATATGTAGACTGTTTTGAATCCCACAAAATAAATCCAATATTTACATATGTACACGTAAAATTTTGTGGGTTTCACCGGCAGGTATTGTTTAAATGAGTCTTCCTTTATAAGGAATCATACCTTCATCAATTGACTGATTTTTGGAAGGGTCATAATTTTCCAGACATTTCTCTGAGAGTGGTCCAAGCTCAATAGTTGAACCAACATCAGAACAAAAATGATTGATCTCGAACATGGCAATGTCCTCACTCCATTCTGCAAGTGGACCTATGAGTTCCTCATCATTCGATTCAAAATCACTTACATATGGAGTAGAAACTGGACTAACATCTATATCTGATCTAGTTTCTAAGATTTATCCATTAAACTCTTCTGTATTGCTTGCATTAAACCCTTCAAACTCGCTTCAAATGTCAAGTTAACAGTCCTCTCATTGGTTATGATACTTTCAACTAATCAACGTTCAGTTAACAGAGCAGCAATGTAAGCATATATGTGGCACTGGGATTTCAAGTAGTGCTGGACTATATGCATACATGCATCAGTGGGGAGTAAACAAGTGTTATCAACAGTGCATATTTGCGGCAGTGGGGTTGAGAAGTTATTTACAGGCGATGCATAGATGCGGCAGTGGTAGCTAAAGGGTTAAAGGCTTATTAAGAAACAAGTGCTGGAAAAAAACTTTAACAAAAGCTGTCCAGACGCATCCACTCACTTGCACCCCAACAAATGGACCACCCAAACACTAGATACCCATCTTCAGAGCATCAAAATGTAAGTTGTAATGTTTTTGCATCTTAAAATATTTTGCAAATTACTCATGGGGATTTAGTAGATCATGGTCACTGTGCTGCATCATTCACCTGAAGTGGATAATTTGGAAAAGTAATTTCCTATATCGATTTCCAATGTTTTTGTAATCTGCATAAACATATTGTACTGGTGTCAAGTGTTGCAGAGTTTTGTTCATCGACATATTGATGTTATTACAGCACTTCCTGTACTGCACTCACAAGGCAAAGACAACTGGCTAAATTAGACTCAATACTGGAGGCACATACTGAACTCTACATGATCAGGTTGTGTATTACTTTGTGTATTTGTCTCTGAAGGGTAATAGCAGGATATCATAAAATGATCACCGTCTAACACCGTACAGCAGAGTGGTGCACAGACCTGACAACATTTGTAACAACTGAATAGTACCAAGTAAAATCAGTGGCAACTACACAAGGCTATACAAAAGAAAATGAACAATATACTTCATATGTACTGAATGACACTGACCTGTCTTGTGAGAATAAGAAGAAGTATAGGGACCAGGTACTGTAATGCACCCTTGGCGTAAAATCTGCTTGTCCTCTCGGGTGGTCGTCCTGCTTCAGCAGCCTGAACAATAAGTAAATAGCCAGTATAATGTTTATTGCACTAACCAATTATCAGTTTGAATCAAGTGTCCAAGAAAACTCTCAGTTTGGCAAAGTTCTGTGATTAACAAAATAAAATAAAAATTGATTTTTTTCAGTTTGCATTACAATCTTAAATTTTCTTTTATCTTTGTAAAAATAATAATATGGGCTATGCATGTTAAATTGTATTTGTCCAGAAAAATCTAAAACTACCCCTGGAATTGCAAGGAATTTTCCTGCCTTGATAGATATTTTTCCCATACAAATAGAAAGGTAATGCACAATAGTTCCTTGAAGGGTATGTCTTTCTACTAGCCTAAACAAAATTTCCAGGAATCCACAAAAAAAGTTTGTTTCTCACTTTTCTTGAACTCCAAGAAACCAGATTTCATAGCAAAAATATTTTCTTGTACATTCGAGTTAACATGTTCTCAACTTAAGTACAGTATACATTTAGTATGGCTTTTGTCCCTGAACCTGACATCATGGATTAACGATCACTGAACCCATCTCAGACACTTGTCAAGATATACCCCAAAACATGCGAAGTTTTGTTAAAACTGAAATGTTTCTTTTTTCTTTTCGGGGGGTTGTTAGCTAGTATACTTATAAAACTGAAAGGCCTTTGATCATGAAATCAATGTTAGAGTGTTACCAACTTCTTTAATTGAATGCAACTAAATAAAAAGTCTAGTAAAATTTAATTCATTTATGTAAAAAAGTCACTGCATATATAAGCTGAATGTAGCATACAAATGCAAGTAATGATTTTTGACAGGGCTCCAATTGTCTATTTAGGTCTCATTTTCAAATTTATTCACAGAAGTGCAGATATGTTGGTGGTCAGACCTGCATCAATTTCATTCAGAACCAATAACATATTACAAGAAGTGTTTTGGTGAAAACTCCATGTCATTCAAGAGTAGTTATGATAACAAGATTATCAAGATGGCCACTATGGTGGAGGCCAGATGAGCATTTTTATTCAGTTCAGAATGAGCTACATATTACTGTAGTGAATATAGTGAAAACCCCACCTTAATATGACAATACATTGAGAACTAGCCACATAAACATTTTTTAAAGATGGTCATGAAGGCTGCCATTTTGGAGGCTTGATTAGCATTATTCAATCACCTGTTCAGAAGAAGTTGTAACGAGGTTGTTCATAATGACCACTGTGGGGACAGAAGCCATTTTTGATAAGTTATATCAGCATCAGTTCTTATGGGACTGACTAAATATATTGACATGTTGCTACAGGAGAAGTTATGGCAAGATTTTCATCATGGCCAGATTTGGAGATCTGATTGGCACCATTTTCATTAGATTCAACTACACATCATAATAAGTATTTTAGTGAAAACCCCACGTCGATATGACATCTATTCAGGTGAAGTAGCAGTAAGATTTCCAAGATGACCACCATGGCAGACAGGTTAGTGGTGAGGTCAGCACCATTTTCATTAAGGATCAACTAGACCCCAAAATGAATAGTAGCTTTTGATCAACTCATAAAACCATGAATATGTCCTTTACCTCTGAAAGTTCTATAGCTAGGTCCACTTCTTCATCACATACAGTGGACCAGAACTCAATCCCTTGTAAAGAAATCTCATCTATATCACTCTTCATGGCCTCAATTGTGATCTGAAATATTAGACACACACACATTAATGCTACAACAATGTACCCATACACAAAAAACTACTATGCAGATCAACTATTAATAACAGAAGTGTTGAGACATCAGTCTGCTATCAGAGGTGTTTACAAACGCCTTGGTCAGGTTTAAACTCCAATGATATACTACTATGCAGATCATCTATTAATAACAGAAGTGTTAAGACATCAGTCTGCTATCAGAGGTGTTTACAATCACCTTGGTCAGGTTTAAACTCCAATGATATACTATTTTAAAAGGTTAGTATGACCTACAATGGTCACCTATTCACAAGGAGAGTGTTTAACAACCTCTATGATAAACATTTTAGGGTCGGAAATTTTGACTCTCCTTTATGAAGCACAGTAACTGGCACTGAAAGGAGAGCAAGCAAAAGTGCGAGTGATTTGCATCCCTGTATCCTGTTTTAACCATGAAGACTGGGTGAAAAAGGTGTGCATGACATAACTGATGGTTAATGGGAGTAAATAAAAATGGAAAAAAATCCTTAACTACTTGAGAGGAGAAAGTGACCGACCAATCTCTATGACCTGCTTGATCTCCCAAGATGTTGTTAATGGGATGATCTTGAGGACTACTGAATAGATTGCACATAACTAAACTGGCAGAATTTTGTACAAACTTTCAAATCTTGTATTTCATGTCCACTGGTGTGTTGGGGTGGTCTCTTTTTCTCCCTTAAAGTGTATCACTTTATAGAGAAGATTCAAAATGAAACAAAATGTGACCCGGGTGGACCTGCCATAACTCACCAAGATAGTCAACGCACGTCAGCTTGTGAATGCAGATCACATACATACTGGAAACTGTGGAGGGGAAAGAAAAGCTTGGAACACAGAGCTGCTACACAGTCTTTTAATGCTGGTGTGATTTATCTTCTTTCCTACACTATATATATATATATACACACACACACACATATAAACAGTAAACAGAAGCCATTCATACAACCAACACTGTCCCCTCCATCTCTCCAGGCCTGAGGATTTAGCTGTAATATGGGGGGGGGGGGGGTAAATTTGAGTACTGCAGTAGTATTGCCTAGCTTACCTCTTTTGGGATGCAGGTCCTCTCATTAAAGCTCATAATTCCAACCTTCTATTAGATAGAGCATTTTAGGAATCTAGAACAGAGTGAACCCAGTGCCAGTCTGACCACCATGTCATTGGTTCACGCGAGATACTCGTCTTCTTTGACTCAGACCTAGACTATGCTTGGCCATCAGAGCAGGGTGGGAGGTGGGTATCTTGCAATAGTGACAGGTAAATGCTACCTTATTAAAATTAGTACCCCCCCCCCCCCCTTATACATTACAGCTAAATCCTCATAGACTAAGAGTGATCCAAGGGACATCGGTTGTATAAATCGCTTATGATCCCACACACACACACACATACATATATATATTTACACACACACATATATATATATATGTGACATATATATATATATGTGTGACATATATATATATATGTGTGACATATATATATATATATATATATATATATATATATATATATATATATATGTGTGACATATATATATATATATATATATATATATATATATATATATATGACATATATACACACACATATATGTGACAGGCAATCTATATATGCCTGTCACTATTGCCTTGCTGAATTTGCTAGTGCGGCGGGAGGCTGATGGCCTAAAACAACTGACATAAAAATAATATGCTCACCCGTACAGTAGGGGTGACCACTATTTTAAGTTGGCAGCATACTGGGCCACTTTTTGTGCCTTAACTGTTGAACCCAAGGAAAGAAATGTCTTCGCTCTAAACTAAACAACCCTTTTCCACTGACGTTGCATGAAGCTCGCTGCTTCTCCTTGCTGACACTAAGGAGAACAAGAAAACTGTCTTAAGGGTAAGGTTCTTGAAGAAAGCTTCACTTGATAAGGGGTTTTTACAACGCCCAAAGAACACATGAAAGATTTCATCTAGGCATTAGTGAGCATGATATCAGGCTCTGAAGCTCGAAATACCCGACAAGATCAGAAAGATAAGTAATACACCCAATAGCAGAACCCCTAGAGAACTTGAGGGTTAGAAAGGGCCATCCTATAGTCCTTAATAGTGGACACAGAACATTCTCTTTCTTTGAAAACAAAGCCTGCAACTGTATTTAAAGAGGGACAGCTAGGATCAATGACAGCAGGTCCCTCCTCTGCAATAACCTCCCGGGGCTCATCTGCCAATAAGTCAAGTAGATTGCTGAACCACGACCGTTGGGGGAGGGGGCTACCAGCATGAGTTGAGAAATGGAGATCTTGACCAAGTGGAGCACCTGCAAAATTATTTTCAAGGGTGGTAAGGTGTTCGCATATATAGACGATCCCACTTTAAACTGAAAGTGACCACCCCTAAGGCCCTCCAATCTGATACTGCACAGACATGAAAAGTGAGCTCGTTTAGTCTCAAAGCGAACAAGTCCACTAAGGGTCTCCCCACAGTTGGACAAGTGACTACCAAATGGTGTAGAGATCATTCTGTGGGAACCACATGGCCCCATCTGGACAGACTCTTTGCCAGGATATTCCTTTGCCTGGAATATAGCGGTTTCAGAGAGTTATCTCCTCCAAGCTGTCCATCGTAAGAGGTTCCAGACTGCCACACAAAGAGAAGAAGCATGTGTACCACCCTGATGCCAGAGGTATGCTACAACTGACATCTTGTCTTAGCCAGCCACGACACAATGACACCTTCTGAGGTCGACACTTGCCTGTAGGGCTAGGAATATTGCCCGCATTTCCAAGTTGTTTATATGAAGGGTTGCTTCTTCCTGATATCAAAATCCCTGAAGAACTACCCCCTCTGGCTCCAGGTGAGCACCCCATGCAGAATCTGATGCACTGGTGTACAGAAAGGATTGTCTGACGCATTGGTGTACAGAAAGGATTGGGTTAAGGTGGTGGCAGTCAGATCCCAGGAAGATTCGAGCTGATAGCAGATGCAAGTAAAATCTCTTTAGGGGAAGCAAGTCCTCGGCCAAGTTCAGAGTTCCCAAGAGAAAGAGGTAAAGGCAACCCAACTAGGTCCTGGCCAAAGATCCATTATGAGGGGCAGGATTTGGTTGATCCTGTCTGGAGGAACATGAATCCTCCCTAGGCTGAGAAGGGACAAGCAAGGTCGGGACAAGACTGAGATGAGTCACGATCAACCAACAAAGGGACAGGCCCTTTAGAAAGGAATCTCTTGAGGATGTTGTGCATCAACAAATCTTGAAATACTGAACGATGTGGATCGATAAATACCTCAAGTGGGATGCTACTACTCCATCACCCTGATAAGGGCTCTGGGGGCGAAGGCAAAGCTGAACAGGAGAGCTAAAAACTGAAATACCTTTTAGCCAAGACAAAACTGGAGGTATTTTGTGTGTGTTGGGAAGATGGGGATGTGAAGGTATGCATCCTGAAGATCCATTTTGAAGCATTCTTCATAAAGAAATCTGTTCAGACAGAAAGGTTGAATTTGAGCCAAAATTTCCTCCATTTCTTGACACCAGAAAGATCCAGGAATAGAAACCAGAAGTTTGGTCTTTTTACAATCTCTCAACTCCACCCTTCCACAGAAAGGTGTGTACCTCTTCGTTAATTAAGCCAGTTTTGACTGGTGAAAGATGGGGGTCAATGACAGGCGAGAATGTTCCTAGAAACGAAGCCAGTATTTGTCCTCTGAAGTGGAATGGACCCACACATTGTCTGTCATGCCTGACCAAACCCCTGAAATAAGTGTTAGACAAGTACCAACTGGAACACTGGGAAGAGGAAGATGCTGCAGGAGAGGATGCATCTCCCTAGGGCTGACCCCCACCCTCCTTGGGAAAGGGGAAGGAGTCCAAAGACTTTCTCCCTTGGCCTCTCCGATTCCCTCGCCTAGTGAACCACCAACCAAGAGGGAGTTCTGAACTGTGGCTGCTCATAGGACTTTCAGGCTGTGCATGCTAGTGAAGGTCCCATAAGGCAATCAGGGCAGGTGCACTTCTTGACCAGTTTAAACAAGCTCATAGTGTCTGCCAAGGACATGTGTTGCTGGTCCCTCAACTCCTCTGATGCTAAGGAGTGTTTGAGACTTCCAAAGAGCGTCTCTGCCTGCAGAGGTGCAGTCCTTATAACAGGGGTCGGCAACCGTTTATACTTAAAGAGCCAAACTATGTCACAATTCGGAGCAAGAGATCAACAAAGAACCAGTATAAGAAAGCCCATTTGTAACTGACAGTATACAATTTAACATTATTGACATTAAACATTTTGATAAATATTAGAAAGAAAGCAACAAAAACACTGAATTGAAGCAAGTAATTACACATTTTTTATTTTTTTAAAATTTTTAATTTTAATTAAAGAAATTGTGTGTATTTTAGGGATGATAAAAGAGCCATATTTTGTTCCATACAGAGCCACCTTTTGACCCCAGAATCAATAGGGTTCTTCCTTAACCCCAAAATGCTAGACATCCACAAAGTATGGAAACTAGATGATGGACAACTCAAGTTATTGTGTGGAAACAACTTGTTCTTCTTTTAGTCACAGTGACCTTAGCCTTTGACCTTCTAACTCCAAAATGAATAGGGTTCTTCCTTACCCGGAGTACAAGCCATCCACAGAGTTTTGTAACTATAGATCGTGGAGAGCGGTAGTAACTGTGTGGAAAGTTTTTCTTTCAGTCACAGTGACCTTGACATTTGAGTTCTGACCTAAGTATCGTTAGAGTTCCTCCTTACTCCAAGTGCAAACCATCGACAAAGTCTGGAATCTGATTTGGGTCACAACCTGAACATTTGGTCGAGGTACACTAAACTTAGACAAAACTTGCTGCAAAGAAACCGTCGTTTTCCTATTCAGCTTGCCTTGAATGTGAACTCTGACCTTTGAACCCCAGAATCAGCAGGTTCCATGAATACCTATAAAACTTCCACTAGAACAACAGTTATTCTGCAAAACCCATTTTTATCTGAGCCACAATGATCTTGACCATTTACATTTTGACTTCCAAATCAATAGGTCACTTCCATACCTTTGGTGCTTGTCCTCCGCAAACTCGGCTCATGGTATATGATCAAGAACTAGTTATTTTACAAAACCATCTATCTACTTTCAGTCACAGTGAAATCAATAAGCTACTTTCTTGCCCAACTAAGCTGACCAAAAACTCTGACGAAGGTACAAGGCTGTGAACTGAAACTCTTCCATAACCCAAGTGCAAGCCATCCACAAAGTTTGGTCCAGATCTGTGATGTAGAAGTAATGTTTTTTGTGTGGAAACCACTTTTCTTCCTTCGGTCAGTAACCTTGACCTTTGACATTTTGAAAACAAAATTGACGGACTTCTTCCTTGCCCCAAGTGCAAACCATGGTGGAGAATTAGTCACTGCAGAAATCAAATTGAAAACAAATGGACAGATGGACAACATCATACACGGAAGTTGTGAACAGAGGGTTTAGCCCCACCTTGCATCACAAAACGTCATGGAACAGCAAATTTTTTCTTTTACTCCAACAGTCCTCAATGGGGGGGGGGGGGGGTATAAGAGGAGTGGCGGCGGTCACAAAGAATGGGAGTCATGGCAAGTGGGGGGTAACCATCCAAAAGCCAACACAAATTGGACCCTATTGGTAGTAACCAACAAAATCCTCATTTAGAGACCAGCTGTGCCTATGCTATACCATCAAAGACATAAGCAATAGCAACATGTATTAAGGGGGGTCCAGAGGCGTTATGGAGGAACGAGACAATGAAGGTATCACGTTTGATTGTGAAGTTACCTACCGCTGACAAATCCAATGAAGAAACAGGCAACTACGTCCGATGCCTGGAAATCTTCAAGTATCTATTTCTGGCTGCCGTCAACATCTATCTGACTATGTTAGGCAAAATGGCTCTAAGCCAATAAGACTGGGCTTGTGGACCACACCTCACATTGTGGGGGAACCAAACTGCTTCTACTACTACAGACATCTTGCATGAACTTCTTTAGCGTATCGGAAGAATTTATGGAACCTGTAGATGCGGTTGAGGATCCGTTTGAAACTGGACAGCTTAGGCAAGCGGTTACATACATGAGTGGCCCCATACCAAGCGGCTTGTCAGTAGTACCAGAACACATGGACTTCGATCAGGGCTTATAAGCCAGCTCAAAGAGACTGGTCACTCGAAAGGCCTCCTTGGAAAGGTCAGAGGCTAGCTTTGCACAGTTGGATTTGATAGCTGTCTATAAACTGGAGCTGGCCTAGGGAGAAGGACATATACTTTTCCATGTTGTTGGGAATTGCGCTGATGTCCACCATTGAGGTCGTTCCTAGCTTCTCCATCAGTAGGTGGCTGTCGTACCTTGATTTTATCCGGGCTTAGTCGCAACTGGAGCTTTTGATAAAGTTGGCTACCGTGTCTTTTCCTTTGTAGGATACTGGCTTGTTGGTTTTACCATCACATCGTTGAACTACATAGCAAAAGCTGCATGGGGGATGGTTGGCATTTGTATAGACGATGCTGTAGGTGGGGTCAACCTCTTCCCCTTTTCACTGGAACGTTTAGGGCCTCGAAGTCCGTGTAGATGACATATGCTACAGGCATCTGATGGAAGAGGTACTTAAAGTATAGCTTTTTCTTTCCAGACTCTGGTAGTATGGTCCTCTGTGGCTTCGCTCCTATACCACTGCAATCTTTTAAATGGTCCTCAAGAAGGTCGGGCTTGGAGAAGGCAAGGAGGCATCAGCAGTAAGAGCGTTTTCATCCGATACAACTGGGCTTACTATTGTTGCATGCCGTTTGGGAAAGGTCATTGATCCATCCGTTCGGCTTAGATGAGTAGCAACAGGTTGACGGTCTTGTCCTGTACCCTTTTGGAGACACATATGGAGTAGAGTGCTTAGTCCCATCCAAACACATAGACAGCGATGGAGGGCTTAAGTCTCTCAAACTGTTTCATGTCGGAGACCTTGATCAGAAAGTTAAGATTGCCAAAGTGTTGCTTTCCCTTATGCCTACTGTACTTGCTGGTGCACTCAGTGTGGTGGTCGTCAGTGGAATATAGGGCGGAGAGGATGGCCCATTTGAGCATTGGTTGTCCTGGTTTTTCACATTTATGATGAATCTTTTGGGAATCCACTTGGGTGTGGAATTATGCATTTGGCCTCGAAATGGAACAGTACTGCGAAATATACAGTTCTAATGACTCGCACCTCACTAGACGCCAGCCTAAACCTTTGCCCATAAACTTTTCCAGTTGCTCCTCAATATCCACAGCAACTAACTCCTCGAGGCCGTCAACCGACAGCACCACTACTGCTTATTTGCTACATTGGTATACTGGCACAGAGATGATTGCCTCTTTGTCAGCCATAGCCTTTTCCAGCTGGGTTTTCTATCCGATCTCCTGTTTTAGGCTGTCTACCACACCCAGGGTCATGGCTTCGAGCAGCTAAGATAGGTCAGCTTCTAGCAAATGGCCGGATGGTACTGTAGCTAGGTAATCCACTACAGTTTTGATATCGCCAGCTTTTCTGGCTGCTTTCTGCCTGGCTCGGCATCTGGAGGCTTTGGATAGTGGTGACGGTTCTGGCATCCTTGGGGTCGGCGTTGCCTAGAAGCCAGTATAGGCTTTGGATGCCTTGGGGCCGGCATTGGAGCTGAGGGGGACAGCCTGGTCTTGGCAGCTAGTACTGCTTCCAGCATGCCGTTTGTATTCGCTCTCAGAATTCTGACCCTCCCAGAGTAAAGCGTTCATTCACTCGATTCTAGGCATTTTGATCCCTAGTGTATATCGCTACAGCGTGGGTGACGGTGTCTAAGATACACAGCCTTTCTCTAAATGGAAAACTCTCACCGGTTGTTGCTGATGGAGGTCAACCATAGTGTGTGCTGCTATGGTACCTAGCCGTTCTCTAAATATAAGTTTATGACTGTCACTGGGGTGAGGCGAGGATATGTGCCGATTCCAGTGCTCCTCTGGTAGAGACATTTATCACTTTGTGACCTGGGGCTACGATGAACTTTGCACTGAAGCTCGTTAAGGACCTTCATAAATTATCTTCAAGCCTTTAGTTCTCTGCGTCGCAGCTTGTCCGCCTGGAAATCCCCTCCAAAGAGGCTGCATATTCTGTGGGTAGCAATAGTGCCTACCCCACATTTCCATCATTTCAGGAGCCTTATCCCATCTCTATATCATTGCGCATGTACCACGCAATAGGTGCCAAAGCATTTTCATCCACAAGGTTCTGTCTGTCCCCTAGGCATCAATGTACACATTTGTTCCCTGTCAGACCATGTCTACTGATGGCACATCATAGACACACCGCATCTCTAACTGGCCGTTTTGTTGGTTGTAGCTTGCATCGGGCAACTCTTTCCAATACTCAGAAGTTCTCTATGGGCTCCAACATCAGACAGACCCTCATCTTTCGGAACTGATCAAAAACTATGAGCTTCAGAAACCAGTTTCTTGCTCTTTACTGCCATGCTGGAACCTTTTGTTTGTTCTAGAGTTAAGCTTCCTTGGAGAACCTGACCCAAAAGACAATCTTCCTTCTATCCCTGACCTCGGCAAGAATGAGTGAAATTAGGTAGTAATGGATTCTTTATGATTCAACAGTAACTATACTTCGGAGTCTCTTCTTGCCAACCAGGTTTTCTGGCCAAGAATCAGCTACATTCTGTGCCTATGTTTCAACAGAAATCCACAGTGCAAGTGGCATTTGTGCTGGGGATGATAATGACAGACTCATTTGCCCAGTTAGGGCCTTGCATTTCTATTTGGATAAATCAAAAGGGAAAAGAAATAGGTTGAAACCATCTCTTTCTCCCTCTCAAAAATACCCGATATTTTGGCAGCAACCATCTCGAGGTGGTTTATTCCATCAAAACACCTTATCAATCTGTTGGTGAAAAGAGATGTCTCTTTCATGAGGATCAAAGCCCATGAAGTTACTGTTGTTGCTGCATTTTGGGGTTTTCTTAACCATTCTTCTCTGGATGATGTCATGAAAGCCACCTTCTGGCATTCTCAATCCACCTTCTCTTCATTCTAACTTTGTTCAATGTCGCACCAGAGCAAAGGCATCGATGCAATTGGTCCACTTGTGTCAGCTCATCAAGTTGTCAAACCATGGACTAGTTTGCAGCAGAGCACTCTACCTTCAGCCACTCTTGCAGCTTATGTTGGGGACATCAGCCTCCCAATGGGATGGTGAAGTCAGCATTACAATCGTAGCATGTATTACTGCTATTAAAATATAGTTTTTTAAGGTAGAACTAATTGTAATTATGTAATGTTTGCTATTATTGCCTAATTACCCTCCTCCCTCCCTAATCTAATGTCCTTTCTGTCTCTGTCCATATCAAAGAATAATGGTGCTCCAAATAACGGAAAAAACTATGGCATCAAACTGTCGTTTTTGTTCTAAGACCTGCATCTACTAAATGGAGAAGGAAATTCACCTTGGACTTTGGACTAGCACCAAGAAAAGAGATAGCAATGCAATAATAGCAGGTAAGCAATACAGAATGAACATTAGTTTTACTGCCAAAAACTACATTTTAACACATACTTGGCTATATCATGCTGTGGAAATGGGAGCTAAATACTTTTTCGAAGGACACTTTGAGGCAGTTGATCCATGCTGGCCTGAGCTGGTCTCAAAACTGCAAAGAGATTGACTAGTGAAGCTATGGTAACAAGTGTGCAAGACTAGATCTAAAAGGGAGATCTCCCCTCTTGTCACCCAAATAAGGGAGGATAAGACCAAAGAACAAAGGAGGGGTGGAAACAGCCACAGTTCAATATTTACCTAACACTTGAATATTCATCTCTCTTTCATCCTGCTACACTCGGTTAGGGCTCTAATGAAATCCTCAAAAGATGTTCCCTCTAGTTGTATAAGCAATAATCTGTTGAATGTTTCTGAGCTTAATCTGTTTCATACCTGTGCATGAATTTTCTTCTGTGCTGAGAACCCCCTTTCACAGTCTGCTGACTGAGGGAGCATATGCGTAGCTAGCTTAGCCAGCTTAAAGTGCTACATAGTTTTGTAGCAGAAGATCCCTCAGTGCTGACTTGTTTGAGAAAAGAAATGAAAATTGCACTCTACTTTTAAATTCCCTGTATTTTAGTTAGGCTTGGTGTTCTCGATTTCTACATTTAATTTTGAAATACTGCTGAATAGAGGGTTGACCAGCATGGCATCTGTTTTTTGTCCATCCAGCATGTACATCAGACTCGTATTCAACATCATTTTGGAACTAACACTTTCTCAGCTCCAATAATCTGATGTAATTCAAAACTTTCTAAATCATTGTCATTATCACTATCATCAGCCAGTATCTGATTAATGAAATTGTCATCTGAAGATGAACCATGTTGGGAGCGAGCCAATTGGAGTTTTCTAGGTAGTCCATATTTTGAACAAGCATTTGTAAAACTTCTATGATGAATGCAAGGTTAAAACTATGACAGGTGGCCAAATACAGATCTGGGTGAAGATGGCAGTAAATATTTACAGCTTATTAAAAGTCCAATCTTCCTCATCTTCTCTCACCTGACCCATTGGGTGGGATAAAGATGGAGACCCCCAAAGGAGACAAGGAATCTGACATGACTGGTTTCTCCTGGAAATTATTGGAAACTACCAGAACTGAGTGTTCATTGTCCTGTCTTCACTTACGAGCAAAACAGGACTATCTCTTCTGTTCTCCCTACTTGATGAAGGGAACTTTATGATCTCGAGTACATCATCCTGTCTGCGCCCATTGGGTGAGAGAGGACTATCCCATTCTTCCTCTCTCCTTAGAAAATGGAAGTGACGATCCCTTCTTGCTGCACCAGGATAAACCTGTCTGATCTGCTTTCCCATAGAGCCATGGGAAACTCATCCATGGTGGGAGGTAAAGGAAGACACTACAGACTAGCCACCATGTAGTGGGAGTTCCCAAGCCCCAGAGATTGAAAGGGAACATAGAAAAGAGGGGGGTGGATGTCGACCCAATCTCTTTCCCTAGACAACTGATCAAAGCCCAGTGCCCAGTCACCAGTGGAATTGAACAGTAACATAGAGAAATGAGGGGTGTTAACCCGAACACCTTCCCTAGACCGGTGATCAAAGACAGGTTCCTGGTCATATGAAAGGTGATTAGTGTCTAAATTTGGTGCCTGGTACCCAGTACTTGTTGCTTTAACCGGTGACTGGTATTATCACCTTATCCATAGACCAGTGCCTGGTACCTGGAGCCCGGTGACCGGCACCAGTGACAAGTCACTAGCCAATGATCATTCAGGTGACAGAGACCTGACTGAGGAGTCTCTATCCAGGGAACTTTACTCCAATGAACAAAACCCCCTCAATTTATATATGCATATCTATCCTAACAAGACAATGCCTGTGCTATCCTTGGGCAGGAAAGGTGGGCATTGCAGAGGGGTAAAGGCAACTTAATTATAATGGGAAGTGCCCCTGATCACCCTTCACTGGGAGCCAACTTCCTTAGACCTGGAAATATCACTGATCCATCCCATATGGGAGTTGGCAACTTCCTTACACCAGGAAGTGCAACTGATTGCTCCTTCATGAGAGCTGACGACTTCCTTACACCAGCAAGTGCCATTCACCCCTCCTGGAAACAAGGTGGGAGTGGGCGAGGAATCTTCCTGAAAAGAGGAGAATGCAACTACGTTCTTCCCCTATAGGGGCAGCGGTTTGTGCTAAATCTTTACCTCATCTGACCACATGACACAGAAAAGACATCCGGCCATGCAAGTACACATAGTGCATTTCAAACAGGTGGGGTGAGACCAATAATGGCTATATACACAAGGACTGGGGAGAAAATGTCAAATGCAACACAAAAATATATGATTGATGGTGATTATCATAGAATGCCTAGTGACTTGTGATAACCACACAAGGTCCAAGGAAAAGAAGGTTTGTGTTCCAATTAACAGCAGTAACTAAGGCATTAGACTTGGAAATTGGACTAGGGAATTCACCTTGGCCTGGGGACTAGTGCCAGAAAAGAGATGGCAATGCAGTAACAGCAGGTATTGTATTTCCGTCATTAAAAGCCAACCAACCAACAACCAGTGTCTGTACAAAACTTGATGGTGTCCCATCTGAATTCAATGTCTGTAAACTATCAAAATAGATGGAGACATTTATATTTATTGTGCAGTAAGAAGTCTTTCCACATTTCTCTTAGCAGAGTTTGTGCTTCTTCATACACTGCTATAGTGCTCTTTTTCTGGCCATTTCACATGAAACTTGAAATGATCTTTCCTTCAACAATGTCCACACAAATTTACTTTAAACAGCAATATCTACCATAATTAACCTAAAGAACTGGACCCTCAAATTTTCTGGACACTATATTTTCAACATTTGTAATAATTTTAAATAGTGCAACATTTTTCTGGACATCAAGCAAGTTTTTTTGACAAAAAATAAAATCAAGTCAGAATGTAAACTAAGAATGTCTCAGCTGCACTAAAACACTGGTGATTGAAAAGTCAACCGTTTGTCTGGACATGAAACCTCTTTGATTACCATAATTATTATTAAGTGGATTAAATTAAGGTGTTGTCAATAGGCAGCAATAAAAACAGCTCGCACACTCAACAATTCATCATGATGCAGTTCCCTAAACAAAACGAGCTGCAAACTTGTTAAAAGTAACGATAAAAGGAAAAACAACCATTCATCTTGAGACAGCTGGCAGAATTAATGAATTAATCACTCTGATACCTGTAAAATCAATGGTCATCAACATTACATCGAGCTGACATTACTGCAGGCTCATTTTATATTTACTGCTGTACAGCGTACAAGGAGAGACTAAACAGCAGTGTGTGAAACTTGCCAAAAATGTATGTAAGCCCACATGACCAGTAACCTGAAAATGCTACTGGTTCTGTCCATACCCAAACCAGTCCTACATTTCATCATACAAGAAGACAAAATGTAGTCAATGACTCAATAGTAAGTGCAAATAGATGTGAATATCAGTAAGGTTATCTATGTAATGAAAAATGGAAAAATAAAGAAAAACACAAAAAAAGATATTTATATCATATATCAAATTTATAAAATTTTATTAAATGCAGCACAACATCAGAGATGCTGCCAGGATTTTATCTAAAGGGGGGAGCTCCCCCCCCCCCTTGTCACCAAAATAAAGGGGGAGTAGAAAATAAATGAGTGGAGGAGGAAACGGCCATAGTTCAATATTTACCCAACACATAAGTATCACTCTCTTACTTTCTTTCCAGCTCCACTTTGTTAGAGCTCTATTGAAATCAAAATTCTCAAAAGATGCCTCCTCTAGTTGTATAAGCATTAATCTGATCATTTCTGAGCTTAATTTGTTCCTTTTCTGTGGATGAATATGGTTCCGTGGTGAGAACTCCCTTTTACAATCTGCTGCATGAAGGGACATGTGCATAGCTAGCTAAGCGAGCTTGAACAAGTTGGGAAACTTCTTTATGGCTGTTATGTACAATTTTCCACAGTTCATATGTAGCGTCTCTTGGATATCTCTGCTCCAAAATAAGATTTTTCACTAACATGAGCTATGCCAAAATTTCACTTTCTCGAGTCAGTGCTTTGCTAACTACTATGCCAGATTTCATATCTGTTCCACAATTTTGTATTAGGGTTTTAAGTCCCTCTATGCCATAGTCTGCTTGTTCAGACAGAGATATTTTGATCAAAAATAAATATCCTTACTTTTTAATTTCTTTTTAGATTCTTATTTATTCAATTTATCTTAACCCTTAAAGTGCTGTATAGTTTTGTAGCACAAGATCTCTCAAGGCAGAATTGTTAGAGAAAAGAAATGAAAATTGCACTCTACTTTTAAACTGCCTGTATTTTAATCAGGCTTGGTATTCTGCCTTATCATTTAATGTCAAAATACTGCTGAATAGGGGGTTGACCGGCATGCCATCTGTTTTTGTCCATCCAGCATGTACATCAGACTTATATTCAACATCATTTTCGGGTTCAAAATTTCTCACTGGTATTTCCAGTAACACTTTCCGAGCTCCAACAATCTCATATAGTTCAAAACTTTAAAAATCATTGTCATCATCGCCATCATCAACCGGTATTTGCCGAACAAACTCGTAACCTGAAGATGAACCATACTGGAAGTAAGCCATTTGGGGTTTTCTAGAAGCCCTTACTTTAAACATGCATTTGTAAAACTTCCTTCATGAATGCAAGGTTCAACCTCGACAGAATGCTTGTTACAGGGCCCAAATGTGCCAATCAAATTTAGTTTAACAACCGTTCATGTCAAGCCGAAAAAGGACATTGACAAGACAAGTACTACGAGACCTCTACTGGCAGCACGACTTATGACATTACAAGCACAAGGACTTAACATTTGTATACTGCGCAGAGTACATCTGTATATGCGCAACTGTAAATAATATGCAGGAGCTCTCGCGCATCACTGCTTTCCAAGTGCATGAATTTGTACAAAATTTGCACGATTTGCGCACCCTAGCAGCATCTCTGCAACATGGCCATTATTTTTGACCAGGACAAAGATGCTAACTGTCCAGCTGATCCAGATCCATACACACCTCATCCTGAGACTGGATATCAGAATCTGATGCTGCCATTGATGACCAGTGAGAATCAGGATCCTCATCCATTGATTTGATGTGGCTATGGTATCCAAAGTACAGCTGCCCATGAAATTAGGTGTGCAAAAAGAGGAGTTCCAACAGTAGATTGTTTTCATTTTGTTAGTGTCTTAGTCTTTTTAAATAGCTCTTTTTTCCTCAAATGTTTTTTGTATTTTTAGCCTCGGGTAGCTTCGAGGCATGTTGACGTTGGGAATCGGAAGTAGCACATATCATCACATATTGCCTAGACACAGAAGATAGAAGATTTCTAACTGGAGTCCCATTTGAATCCTATGTCTGAAAACTATCAAAATGTACCTATTTCCTATTCATCTCTCCCAGCAGACTCAATTGCTATGCTCTAAATTCACAAGTGGTCATTAGAAATAATTCACTGTAATAATGCAACCTATTTGAACTACTATACCACTTCTGACCATCACTGTACTTGCTGGGTGCATCAATACACAATCATGACAATAAAGATATTAATTTTTCTGACAAAATATTCAGGAACAATTTTGATTATTATACAAATTATCCATAGAGAGAGTAAACTCATTCTCTTTTTAGTGTCCAGATTAATAGAAGATGAAGGTAAATAATGTAAAATCCTTACAACATATGGTTAGACTGGTTGAATGCCATAGACCGTGCCAAGGTAACATATATTGTATTAAATCACAACCGGGTTCTAAGTTGAGGTAAATTTACATCGATTTAACTGGTCTTATGAAAATTCTCTATAGAAGCAAGAGTATAAAAATTAATCAGATGCCAGCCACCAAAGAAAACAAAAGTGTTAACACGTTCACCCAGAAAAATTTAAATGGAACATCCCTACACAAGAAATAGTGTAGAACCAGGTGACCTGAAACTGTCTTAATTTTGTCTGACCAGTTATTTAGCAGTGGATGACCAGAATGGTTCTTTCATCACAATCAGCTTGAACAGACATCCTGATCGGTATGTAAACAAATTGTTAATCTAAACAGAGTTCAAACAATCAAAGATGTAATGCATGAACATCTATGGCAGGGGTGTCAAACTCATTTGCTATGGCGGGCCAGATTTGATATCAATAATAATAAATAACGAGTCTGGCAGACTATATGCGGCCTACACCCCTGATCTATGTGATGACTCTTTCACAAAAACATCTCAACTACATAACTCCTACAACAAAGCACCATTTTTAATTGATTAAGTAAATTCTAGTAATCTTAAAAACCTTAGAAAGTCATAAGAAAATCTTTGACCCATACACATTGAATACAGATCTAATAATTATCTTACCGCAAATAGTGCAGGCCCCATGTAGTGCTCCATATATTGATAGTAGAGGGACATAATTTTCACCAGACACTGCAAAGCTGCTACCCGAACCTAGAGAGCGGAAACAAAAAACAATGGTCAAGGCTGTACAAGGTATTAAAAAATTGCTTTTATTTATCTCCATTAAAATACTTTCTGTTCCAAGTGAAGTAACAAACTCTACTGATGATCAATTTTCTTTGACAGTTCCTTCATCTACATAAATACGATCTTATTTGGAAACCTTTGCAACAAGAGGCAAAGCATGGTTCATACAGGTAAAATATGACAAAATTCAAGGACTTTTCAAGGACTTTATTTTGATTTTCAAGGAGTCTTATATCTGAACTCACCATAGATATCTACATTTGGAACAACCTTCAGACTGACTTGTGGCTCATGTAACTGCGTTTTCCTCTCCCGATAAAGTTCACTAACATAGGTACAATAAACAAAAAGTCAAACTAACAAAAAGTTTATTAACAAGTTCTTCCTTGGTACTTAATTTCCCTTCAGCTCCTTGATCTTAGCATCCAGCTTATTGCAAAGACCTTCATAAATTCCAAGTTTCTCCTCAGCTCCTTTTCTGTTAGCATTGGCCTGTGCAAGAAGTTGCCACTTTAGTGTCTTTTCTGCTTTTAAAGACAGTTCATCTGCTTTCTTCACAAGTATTTCATAATCTAATCTGGCCTGCTTTTTTCTTCTTTTCAGATCTTCAATGTCATCAAGAACATGCTTTCTTTTCCTCTGCCCAGACTCAGACTGCTTCTTTTCCCTCTCCTTCTGTAAATAAGTTTCATACTTCTGTCTTGCTGAAGCTGCACTTACAAGAAGCTGATTGGTGATTGGAACATTCAGTACTCCTCCCACATTTCTAACATAATCACATATGATCCTCTGTGCAACCACACTTTGCCCCTTCAAATTTTCACACTCTACTTCCTTGTTCACAGAAAAGCCACGCTCCACTGTTGCTTGTCCATGGGAGAGGGTCAACAAGAGCTTAACAATCTCCAGCAGCTTCCCATACCTAGCATCTGACATGTGCTCCACAAAAAATGTGTCCAGTCTATCATTGTATGGATCAAAGCCTGTAAACTTATCAGTACCAATAACTATTATACTGTCCAGAAAGTCATTATATTGTTGCAGGATGACTTCACCATCAAGCACATTGATTCTTTTTGTTGCAATAATCAACTTCATAAGTTTCTTAAATTTGTCCCTGCTGAGATTTGTATGTCTGGCCATTTCCCTTGGACACAAAGATACCATATTTCTGACCAAAGAATAAGTGATTGGGGATTTCACAGTAATCTTTTTCAACACTTCAATCACAAATGCCATACATTCCATTCTGAACTCCATTACTTCCTTTTCACTAGTGGTTGCACTTCTCAACTTTTCTTCAGCTAGTGAACCGATGTCCACCTTCTTGTATGTCAAAAGATTGGTCTTCTCTAAATCTATCCTTAGCAACTTTTCTGGTGTGGTTGCCTGGTCCAAAACTTCAGGCTTGACAACTTTCCGCATCAAGCATTTGATGACTGTAGTCAAGTCATTCACCATAAAAGGCACCATGGGCTTATCTGTTTGGTAGTTAGCCAGGAAAGGCTGCAATATGGTTGCAATGAAACAAAAAAACTCTAGCTTTGCTCTGATTAGCTTGTCCTTCACTGCTTGACTTACTACATCAAATGATTTGTTGGTAGGTTTAGGTAACTGTTTTGACTGAACCTTCTTGACATAAAGTTCAACTGAATCCCACACCTGCAATGCTCGCTGGGAAATGGGTACGTTTTCTAACCATCTATGGTCTACAAATTTTAGTGGCATGATTGTAGTGCCAGCCAATTTCTGGTAATCTTCTCTCCTGGCAGGTGAATCTTTAAAAAGATAGTACAGACTGCGCAGAAGTGAAGCGATTCCCCATTCCGTAACAAGTGCACCTGCCTTAAATGCATTATGCAAAGTATGCAGTCCACATGAGCCAATATTAATTAAATCATGGCCATAGTCTGTATTTATCTGGCTTTGGATAATGTCTAAAACTTTCCAATTCACATTGGGCCCGTCCATACTTATCTGCACCATGTTGTGGATATTCAAGTGGTTCATTGTTTCTTCTCTGAAATGATCAACTATGTCATCAGCTGTAGCATGGCCTGCAATCAGAGAGGATAAATACATATAAATCTTCATCAATTGCCTGGGTCCATGCTAAGTAATAATTAATGTACAAAGTGTCAATTTATTTATTTTTAGTTCATGCACTTCATTATATATGTATGTATGATTTATGCTCATTTAGTTTATTTTTTTATTCACCTATCTTTAGTAATTCCAAGGAAAATGTGAATGCAATCAATACTTCTAAACTTGAGAGCTGATGAAAAAAATTAAAAGAAAATAAAAATAAAAATAAAATAAAAATGACATTAATAAACAATATAATTACCTAAAAACTGTGATCCCAAGTATCTGGTCACAACCTGGTTTGTCCCACCATCCCAGAATCTGACATGTAAGTCCATCTGCTTTTCTTGCATTTTCTTGTTCAAGGATTCATCAAACAGAATCACAAACACACCACTGACACCTAATAGAATTAATTTTTTAAGGTGTTCCGCAATACCAAAAACACACAAGTAAGATGTTTTCCTTTCTGCACACGAAAACTTTGCAGCCAGAGCACTGTCTGGGAACATAGCATGAAAAACGTCAGCAATATGTTCATTTGATTTGTAGGATGCATGTGTGACCACAGTATGCAATGTCCATAAAATTTCTGACTTCAGAACATCGTTCTTGGAAAGGAAGTTGGAAATATCTGCAGATGTTGACTGTGTGGTTGAAGCTGCATCAGATGGGGGTGGGGGTAACATCAATCCCATCATTAATTTATCGGAATGCGACACTGTCTTAGATTTAATGTCAGTGTCACTGGCACATGTCTTGATTTTGTCTGTTTTTATTCCAAAATAATCCAAACTCATTGCTGACACTGACGCTTCAATTTTCCGGTGTTTTGCACCTTTACGGTGTGATTTAAGGGCACTCTCACCCATAGCCCCAATGTCTATAACTTTGTTGCACACACAACACAAAGCTTTATATCTGTCCTGGGTCTCCTTGACCCACTTATAGGAGGCTTTCCATTCACGATTAAAAACACACTTCCCTGGCGGCATTTTCATGTAGAAACCAAGGCCACAAGGTGCGATGTAAGAAATAGAAAGCCGCCATATTGCCATTCCCACAATGCTGCTAAACGGAAATCTTGAGTAATCTCCCTTTCCTTAGTTACCGACCAAGCAACAGAAAGTAAAAGGCATATAGTCGATCGGACATTTTCTGAAATATTTCCACCGATGTTTCTTTTTATAAAAATATTTTGGTCTTTTATTTTCTTAAAAATTCAAGCACTTTTTAAGGATTTTTGCTCATTTTCAAGCACTTTTTAAGGACTTTTTCCCACTGACATTAAAAATAAGCACTTTTCAAGAGGATTTTCAAAAAATAAGCACTTTTCATCCAGCAGTTGAAAATTCAAGTACTTTTCAAATCTGTGCGAACCCTGCAAAGTCAATTAGGTTTGCTTTTCAAAACTCGTTCACAAAAATGTGGATATATTTGTGATTACATATGCACCATTTTCATTCAGAACCAATTAATTATTGAACAAAGTGATTAAATGAAAACCCAATATCAATGCCACCATTCATGCAATAGTAGTAGTGATTACAAGAGTTTCGAGATGACTACGGTACCAGGTTGGAGGATAGATGAGCACTACCAGCTACATCTTGCTAAAGTGCTTTAGTGCAACACGATTTTCAAGATGGCTGCAGCGGTGGCTGCACCAGATGTCTGAGGTCCTGTCTGACAGGCACCATTTTCATTTAGGACTAACTAGATATCATAAGAAGTCTTTTAGTGCCATAACCATGTTGATGCATTCACCTATTTAGGGGGGAGTAGCAATAACTATATTTTCAAGATGGATACTATAGCAGTCATACTGGATGTCAGATCAGGACCATTTTTCATTTAGGACCAACAAGACATCACAGAAATCTTTCAGTGAAAACCCCATGCTGATAAGACCCTCAAGTTAGACAGAGTAGACGTAAGAATTTCGAGATGGCCACCATTTTTATTTGGAGAAACCAGACATCATAAGAAGTCTTTTAGTGAAAATTCCCATGTCAATAAGAACATTGAGGAGGAGGAGTGATGACACGATGGTCAAGACGACCACCATTGCTACCATATTTGATGTCAGATTGGCACCATTTCCATTCAGGAGCAACTAGACCGTGCAAGTATTTTTTTTAGTGAAAACTCTATGTGGAAATGACCATCACTTCTGGAGTAGTATAGTGATAACAAGATGGTTAACATGACTGCCATGGCAACCGTACTGTATGTCCAAGCGGCTCAATTTTCATTTAGGGGCAAAGAGACCTTGGGGTGAATGTGTTTTGTAAAGTTTTGTGACAATCCTCGAGCAGCAATAATGAACTTGTGCTAACAGACACTGGAAGGACAACAGGTTAAATGCCTCGCATAAGCTCTACTGGTCTATGACCAGGGGAGATCAAATTAGTGTAAAGGTTTCTTTTATTAGTAAAGGCATCCACTTTGGAAGGCAGATCAGCATCATTTGTACAAACCTTAAAGCCCTTCATGTCAAAATGCTTCATCAAATTGCACTCAGCAATTGTTTTATATGAGTATGTCTTGTAGCGGGAGAGATGATAGCTGCCGCCAAGTGAAATTCAAAATAAACCCAAAGATTTATGTCAGTTGGGAGAATAAGAAGCCTATGAGCTCCATGGGGTTTGGAACTGTGGTTCTGAAACTGTACTGGAAGTTAATAAGGTCCAAGTATACTTAACAATTTTTTAAAAGAAGTAATTTAAAGTTTATCCTTTTCATAGAAATGGCTGCCATATTTAATGGCAGAATGGCATCATTTGTACATCCTTTAAAGGCCTACACAAGCAGATGCTTTCTGTCAAATTTAGTTAAATTCTGTGACAGTTTTTGAAAAGTTGTTTTTTAAACAAATATTTTATAGTAACAATAATCAATTTTGCTGGCAAATCAGCATCATTTGTACAAACTTGATAGGACTTCATGCCACAAAAATGTCAAATTTAGCTGAATTCTGTTCAGCAAACTTTTTTAAAAGTTATTTCACGGTTTTTCTATTTTTAGTAACATACACTATATTTGATGTTAGATCGGCATAATTTCTACAAACATATATGGCCTTTAAGCCAAGATGCTGTTAAATTTGGTCAAAATCTATTGAGCTTTTTTTCTAAGTTGTTTAAAACATTTTCCATTTTTAACAGTGGCAGCCATGTATTAGCATCAGATGTACAAAACTGAAAGGTCTACATGCCAGGATGCATTTTGTCAGATTTGGTCAAGTTCTGTTCAGTGGATTTTGAGAAAAAGTCATTAAAAGACTTTATATTTTTACAAATGGCTGCCACATTCGACAACAGATCAGAATTATTTGTACAAACGTGGAAACCATACATAACAGGATATCTTCTGTCAAATTTAGACAAGTTCTGTGCCATGGTATTTTGAAAAATACTTTTGAAAGTCTTCCCATTTTTAGTAATGGCAGTCATATTTGACAACAGATGAGCCTTATCTGTTTAAACTTTGAAGGCATTTATGTACAAGATGGTTAAATTCTGTCAAGTGGTTTTGAGAAGTAACATAAAGGTTTTTCTATTTTTAGTGACGGCAAATCAGCAACATTTTTTTCAAACTTGGAAGATCTTAATGCCAGGATGCTTTCTGTTAAATTCTGTTTTAGTGATTTTTTAGAATTCACTGAATAGAGGTTTATATATTTTTAGTAATGGCAATGGTTAGTATACTGGACCCAAAACCATTAGGGTGCAGGTTTGAATCCTACATCAGATCAGCCCAGGTCTACTGGTGTGGTGTCACAGGGTAACATGGCACTTTACTCCAACTGCCTCAGCACGCTATAACCTTCCAATACTGCTATGCCGCAAAATATCAAACCAAACTAAGCTACCATATTTTATGGCACATCAGCGTCATTTACAGAAACATAAAAACCCTTCATACAAGGATGCTTTTTGTCAAGTCTGGTTGAATTCTGTTCAGTAATGTTTTATGTTAAGTCTATGTTTGAATGTTTTTTAAAATATTTAGTAATAGTGACCATATTTGGTGTTGCATCAGCTTCATGTACAGACTTAAAAAGCCTTCATGCCAGGATGCTCTCTGCCAAGTTTGCTTAAAATTGGTTTGGTATTTATTAGAAGTTTAAATTATCAACTGTTGATGCACTAATCTCAGACAGCACTTAGATGCACATTGGACATAGAACATATGCCAAGTTCATCTGGCCTTATAGCCAGGCAAGCTAACCACTGTATATCATTATTGGGGGGGGGAGCATAGCAGCAAATGATAGTTTCAGAGTTTCTAATGCCTGTAATTATATTGACCAATATAATTACAGGCAATAGAAACTACGTTAATTTTCTTTTCTTTAAATAATATTTCATATCACCCAATTAGTATGCATGGATCTCAGACCTGCCAACCCTAACAAGACTTTCTCAGCAAGGCAGTCAATATTTTTCCTTAGTACAGTTTCAGAAACTTATGATGAAGGGCATTATTATGAGGGAGTACTGTAATTGTATTTTCAGTAAACAGACACACTGTACATTATATTAATAAAAGTATGACTAACAAGAGGCAAATCAACAATATGGTGTCCAATAAATGTAATTGTTGCCTTTCCTGCATTTTTCCAGCAAGAATCTGAATCTTCATTTATACTTGTGTGCTGATTGTTTAGACTTTTTGAGGCTTATTGTCCATTTCATCTTCAATGTGTTTTCGTTCATTGGACGCCATTTCTTGACAATGCTAGATAAGCAACAGCTTGATATTGTAGGCATTTGTATTAAAAATGTGGGACAGTTGAAAGCGTCCAAGGTACTCCTGTATAGTTAAGACTGGTTCCTTAACGAACTCCACTGAATATAAAATGAAATCCGGATCTAGATCAAACACAGACAAGCCAGTATCCAGATTTGATCACAACAATCATAATTTTGTAATTTTTGCTATTATTCCATAAGTCCGTAATTTAAGAGTCATATCAGTAAGACCGGCAGTCAAATTGTAAGGGTTGGTAGGTCTGCATATATCGGGCAATATTCTCTTCCAGAAAATCTTCAGAACCCCCACCTGTTTAACCTTTGACTAAAAGTATTCTTTTTTCATGTGAAAACTGTCTGATAACATCAGCCATATGCAATAAAATCAGAGTTGTTTCAGCTCGTACACTCGTATTTGGTCCTTCTAAAAATCAAGCTACTACACAATGGTGTTTGCTTGCTGACAAGCTAATTTTGGAATTAGCTCTACCTGGAAATAAAGAGTATGACTGCAAGAAGAATACAATTTAGCTTTGTTGAAAATTGTATCATGTAAATATTAATTCAAAAATAAATGACACGAGTTCAAATATTTTGCTTTTGATTATTCTCATGCACTCTTCAAAATATGCATCACAACACCACAATTATCATTTGAATAAATTAAAGTATTAGGCTGTTTTACTGTCTAATATCAAGTTTTACCATCTACATACCCTTGTGTCCACAGATTGCGTGGCTTCACACACCACTTGCATGATGAAGTGACGTTCACTCTGAAACAGAACATCAGCACATCTCAATACATGAACATTCAAGCTTTTCAACTGTCGACTTGACAAATCTGATCATGCGGCTATCTAATTTAGGTCCAACTGTACTATGTATTTGAACACAAAACATTTACAGGACAAACCAACTTTTCCCCCTCCCATGTTAGGACATGAAATGAGGTGATTAGAGAAACTGTGAAACAGTGGCCCAAACAAACTTTTTAATCTTGTACTCGAGCTTAAATTTTTCTTGTCTGCATGTTAAAACCTGGTGTCCTAGTTTTATTCTCTCAGACATAAGACTTAAGTAAAACAGCACCATTTATCCTCGAGTGTTTAATGCATTCAATATGAAAGCTTTTTATTTCAATTCAACATGAATATTAAGCATAAATATTAACCTTTTCACACCTACATCTTTCAATGAATAATTAAAACTATTGCTATAAATATTCAAACATGCCAATATCCAATACATAACCATATCCAATGCAGAACATTGTCTTTCACACATTTAAATGGGTCATAAAACCTGTACTGAATAGGCACCACAAAGTACACACATTATTGCATTTTTACCCAAGTTTCTTTGACTACTGAAATTACTTTGGTTTTAAAAATGAATCTCAAATATCACATCAAAGTGACAGTCATCAGAACCTGATAGTTCTGTTTGCACAGTGCATAAGATTTAAAATCAACGATTCATTATCAGCAAAGCACTTAGCAATCAGGGAGTTGGATTTATTATCTTTCTCCATTTATTATTAGTAAACTAATATTGTACAACAGCTCAGATTCCTGTTGCAATTGATTAGCACTAAATTTCTTACAAAGTTTCTGATAGCAATACTTATTTTAGCCTGGAAATATGTTACAGAAAGTTATAAATATACTTACATCTTTGTCAAAGTTGGCTTTGGTAAACTCTAGAGAATTCAAAAGAGCATTTGTAGCTGCCAGCCGCACATGGTTGCTGTCAAGGGAAATTACTGCATTTCATGAAAGCTTTATATTTCCTTATCCTTACTTTTGAGAACTAAGGAAAGCTCTATGCTAAAACAAAATGCAAGAGAAATATTTCACAAAATTCAATGGTAGAGAACTGGAAAAATCCCATAATGGTCTACTTGCTCTTAATTGAGATTTTCATAGAATTGCACACAAATCTGGATATGATGAAGAATTTTACATCATCAAATTCATGTTACATGTCCAAGTTTTCCAAAAATTTAATACTTATTGTAAGTTCCCTAATTACCAATCTGATTAAAATCAAGATCAACTTATAATAAGTAGATCTAACAGTCACTGATAAAGGTTCATATTCTGCCAACCTTTGTAATTCCTGGTCCACTTATTTTTAGTAACCTATCAGACAAATTACTGAATTTCATGTTAGGAAGTCTTATCATCAGAAACGATTTGTTTTTAGTTAATTTGTCACTTTTATAAATGAGAAAGCTATAATTTGCTTGGTGCATCTAAAGATCAACTGAACAAGACCTCATATTGGTCTCCATCAGATCTCCATTAGGTCAGAGATCTCGATTTTAATCAGATGTTACCTTATTCTGAAATACCAGATTAGTGGAAATTTTTTTCAGTATGAATGGAGATTGTTCCTCATAGGTACCATGTAAAATATAAACCTTTTCGTTCAGCAAAAGATGTAATATAAGACAATGGGATTTTTGACCTACAATTTTAGTAAAATGTTTAAAAATATCTAACTGTTCTTGTGACTGTGATAACAGAAACAACGAAGAACAAATCTTACCATGTTGAACATTAAGATCAGCATATGAAAACTGTAGTCATTAACTGCTTCGAGATGTAACAGGATGCATTTTTTGCTTTTTCACTAAAGATTATGAAACACATCATAGGTCTCTTGCAATGAATAAGCATCAACAATATAATTCAGGTAAGCTGGGTCATCTTTTAACCATTGTTATTCGTACAGACAACTTTGTTTCCTTTTCCTTTTTTAAAAAAGAAATGTGGTCAAACTCAATTACACTTTCGCACTTTACTGACTGGGGACAGTGGAGTACATGTTACATCTCTGCAATCTAATACACCCATAACAGGATGTTGTTAATCGTGCTGATTGCAAATAAAAATTGAATTCTTTTTTACCTCAAAGATCCAATATCAAAAAGTGTCATTTAAACTTTAAATTTAACAAGTACGTAACGATGAATATCGACGAGAACTGGCTAGCCTGCATGAACAAGGGCTATTTATACTTTTCTTCCTTCTTTCCTGAGCAAAAATCCATACACAAACACAACTCTGGCAAGAAAGTTGACGTACATCAATTTCATCTGCCAACAGAACAAAATAAACATGGCTTGATAAAATCCCAAGTATATAGAGTATATATGTTGCAAAATTAATGTAATACATTCACTGCTACTATTGCATTTTAATAGCAGGAATGCATTGCCTGACACTATTGCATTGTTGAATTTACCAGTTAGTAGGAAGGCTGATGACCTCAACAAATCTGGTTATCAAAACATGCAAGAAAAGAATATTAACTATTATTATCATTTATTAACTTGAAAACTTTTCATTTATGTACATGAATATAGCTATTGTATCAATGTAAATCTATCTGCCTCCTCTTGGAAGGTGGGAAAGAATTTGCAGCTATTTTTACTTAGGTCCTGCAAACAAAGGTAATTGTCTTTTTTCTGACTGGGAATTTTCAGCACTATTCTTTTTTGGCATTAAATTTTCTAGTGCACTCTTTTCAAGTCTTAACTTTACTTTCCAAGCCAGAATATGTACATTTGATTTGGTCTTTTTAGTGATAGCTGGAGGATCAAATAGCTTCAGTTTTTCCAACTTCATTTTCTGACCATCAGGCAGCCTTCTTTTGTCTCTGCACCTTGCCGTTTGCATGTGGTATATCATTGGCTTGTCCATTAGATCCAAGAACATTTTGCTTGTGAAACAGTTTCACACTTGTGATCTTCTTGGTCAACAGGTGATATTTTACTGTGGATTGCATTATATGTACTTGTGTGCATCCTGTTTGATTTGGCAGTGATGATGTTGTTTATAATGGAGAAAGAACTCCCCATCAGAGGACCTGAGAAGAGGCTCAGACATGCCATGACAAGAAGACAAACTTCATCATATCCCGAAGTATTGTTGGCTTTAAAAATTATTCCCACCAGAGATCGACACACTGTTTGGGTTCAAAGTCTTGACGATGGATGATCTGAAGTTTTCTCATCAGTTCAGTACATATATTGGCCTTTTTTTTCTTCAAAATGTAAACTAGAATTATATCAACTTACCTTCATTTTTTTGACAAGTTACTTGAAGAACTGTTGATACCACAACTTTCAGCTTGTATGAAACTGTTTTCCGATTTAAGGACAGTCCTGAAAGTGCTTTGGGATCTCTTGCAAGTTCTTGAGCTAGACTTGTCAAGTTTGGGCCAATGCACAAAGGTAAGCAATGTTACGCAATTAAGCAACAGATCAAAGCTTCTTGATGAGATTTCCGATCTTTAATGTTAATGAATTTTGCTGTCGAGGCCTTTTCTGATGGAATATTAGTTGTGGTCGACACTACTGGCACATTAGGAGCCAGCCCATACACAGCCTGGGACACCTGCAGTGAGGTGGTCGTTGCCATTTGCAAAGACTAAAGTGACTGAAAAACTGCTAGAAGCTTCTGTATCTTTAAATCTGTTCTTCCCTACCTGTGCTTTTTCGTTTTAGCATGGTTAAGGAATTCTTTTTTGCCAGCTGATCCATAATTAATTTTGTCTTTGCAGCTCATGCACCAGGCAAGTTCCTCCAATTTCCAAATATATTCCACACAAAAAACCCCTCCTTATTGTCATCTTTTTCTTCTAACCAGCTCCATTTGAAACGATTTTTTAATGACTGGTCACATTTAGAGATGTTCATACATTTTCCTCTTTCAACGAATTTAAATTCCATAGAAGCCACAACATTATTCAAAAGATCTGGAGCGTGAGACACAACTCGAAACAGAAACAAAATGCACAAAGAAAAACTTAAACCATAAAAATACCCCCGCGCACAGTTAACGTTCGGTTCACATTGTCTTGGTGTTTTGTTACTTTCTTTCCCACTCAAATTATATCCAGGGAAAAATATTCAGATTACAAAAATAACAGAAAAAAGTCTGCCAGAAATGTTAACAAAAAAAAAAAGAAAAACAGGTCTGCATTAAAAAGCCAGATTTCTGATTAAAATTGGAAAAGTTCCATGTTTGAATATAGTAGGAGTGTTCACTGCTGTAGACTGTGGAAAATTGGGCCACATATGACCAAACTAAAACAATGTCTTTGCTCTGATGCGCCAAAAATGAAGGTAATAGGCGAAGGTAGTGCGAGACCGCCAGAAGGTCACTCTCAACATCACCCAAAAATGAGAGATTCAAACAGGCCCTAGATGTGGCAATAGCCCTAACTTCATGGTCTTTAATTGTCATGAAAGAAAGGTCTCTCCCAGGGACTGATAAGCTCTTTTAATGGTGAGGACAATCCACATGAAAATAGTGGCTGCTAAAATATCAGAGGAACCCTTTAGAGGTAGCAAGTGATAATTCTGACCTTCCTTCTCCCTTTAGAGGAAGCTAAATAAAACCTGAAACCCCTCACTGGGCAAAGGAGCCTCTCTTGATCATCCCCAGTACAGATACAAATGAGACTGGGGATCTCAACAGGAAGTGGAGCTAATGAAGGTAGCGGATTGATTCTTAGCCAGAAACCCAGGTAGCCAAAGAAGAGAAACTGAATTTTTTTTTATCCTTGACCTATAAACAACCCTTACAACTGACAAGGCAACAAGAACATGCGTTCTACTCACCTACGCCAAAGACAGCAGGAAAACAGTCATACAGGTAAGGTTCTCGAAAGAAGTTTAAAGGGTTCATAAGGGGGTTTGGACAATGCAAAAAGAACATGCAAAAAGATATCGTCTAGGCATTAACCCTTTGGCAGCGGGATATGACCCCAGTCGTACTTTACCTTTGACGGCGGGATACGACTCTGGTCGTATGTTCACTGCATTCTATGGAAGGGTGGATTTAACCGTGTACTACATCATTATTTTACGTTTACTCTTTTGAAAAGAAGGATTTTGTTGTTGTTGTGGGTTTAACGCCATTTTTCAGCACATGACAGGCTATACATGGGGGCCAGTTTTATGTGGTGGAGGAAGAACCCGGGAAAACCCCCGTGAAGAACTACCTGCCCATGGGAAGCTAGTGGCATGCTTTCTCACATATCCACATTAGCCGAGCCCAAGATCCGAACCCACGCAGACCGAGGTGAGATGGCCGTGATCGGTAAAGGCGAGCGCCTTAGACCACTCGGGGCCCCTGAAAAGAAGGAAAAAAAGGTAGAAGGTACACAAGTGCTTAGTCATGGAGTGACCACAAAGTTCAAAATTGAAAAAAATCTTTGAAAATTTAATTTTAAAAGCAAGGTTTAGCGTGCGAAGTTCAACATGGCAGACACATTCATGAGGCGAGTGATGGCAGTGACATGGAGGCCGATTTTGATGAAAATGTTGACAATTTTGTTGGTGAAATTGATGTTTTAGGCAGCGGTGATCGTGATGTTGACTTGCTTGAAGTGGGTCCAGCGTATGTTATCTGGTTAGCTGGTTTTTTTACTCTTACGACGACGATGATAACGACTTCAAGGGGTTTCAAGCTAATTGGACAACTGAAAATTTTACTTCTCGTAATGTTCGTCCATATACCGAGATCGGAAGGTCAGTAATTCAACACCCAGCAGAAGCATTGACATGCCACTATTTTGAATAAATTTGGGATGAAGAATTTTGGCAACATCTTGTCACAGAAACCAACATTTATGCAGAACAAGAGTGCAGAAAGAACCCCCCTCCACCTTTTGCAGCAAAATGGACGCCAGTTGATGTTCCGACAATGAAGGCGTTTTTAGGTTTATATTTGTGCATGGGTGTTTTACGTCTTCCATCTAGGAATGACTATTGGAGACAAAAGAAAAGGATGTTCAAGACCAATTTTAATACTATCATGTCCCGAGATCATTTCAATCAGATATGGCGTTACCTGCACCTGCAGAATAATGAAGCTGCACAACCACCAAAACCTGACAGGCTCCTGAAAGTATGTTGGATAATAAATTATTTGATTGGGAAGTTTTTGTCCCTGTATATGCCCAATGGAGATATTACTGTTGATGAAAGTATGGTGAAATACAAGGGGAGACTTTCATTCAGGCAATATTTACCTGCCAAGCCCATAAAGTGGGGAATCAAGGTTTGGTCTCTTTGTGAAAGCACCACTGGTTATATGAACAGATTTCAGGCGTACACAGGAAAGGAGGAGTACAATACTGGAAAGGGACTTGCACACAGAGTGGTCACTGATTTATTGGGGCATCTACAACACGAGAACATCAGGGTATACATGGATAATTTTTATACAAGCCCCTCCTTGTTTACTGAACTGCATATGAGAGGTATAAATGCATGTGGAACAGTTCGATCTAATCGTAAAGATCTTCCTGCAGAACTTTTGCCAAAACACATCAGACTACAAAAACATGAGTTTCGTGTTGCACAGAAAGATGAACTCTCATATTGTATATGGATGGACACGAAACCTGTCAAAGTGCTGTCCAACTTCCATGATCCAACAGCCATTGGTTCCGTCGATCGTAGAAATGCTGATGGTCAGAAAGAACCTGTGCAAGTTGCCAGAATTCTTCAGGATTATCAAACGCATATGAGGGGGGTGGATATTTGTGACCAGATGCTAGGATGGTGGAGACGTTTATTTTTCTACCATCTAATGGCAAGTGTGTATAATGTGTATGTTATTGCAAAGGATTCAAATTCCAATTTTATAAATGAAGAGTATCCATCATTTCAAGATTTTGTTGAAGATCTAGCTGAAAGTCTCATTGGTGATGTCAAAGCAAGAAAGGATGCCCAGTTGTGAATGAAGTGAGACCTACTGCTCGCCATGATGTTGTGAGGATGTATGAAAAGAAAAAAGTATGTGTAGAATGTAGAGCGAAAGCAGGGCCAGGTCAGAGGGCAGGAACAGCCAAGTTAGGTTGTGTGCAATGTAATGTAACTCTGCACTTGGGCTGTTTGACATTTCACATTGTCAGAGCAAATCATTTTGTGATATGGTACTAATTGTGTTGCAAAAGTGACAATAACTACATACCTTGTAAAACATTTTGAATTCTGTATATGAAGTTACTTGTTTTTCAAACAATTCAATTGTGAAAGTATAAATATGTAAGAAGTTACTTGTGTTTTTCCAACAATTCAGTGGTGAAAGTATAAATATATGTGCATATTATGAAACTGTACAGCAATCCTGGAAATAACAATGATAACAACAAAACACTGGTATTTTTAATGCAGCATATAATTTATTATTGAATGAAAATACAGAATCAAAATGAGCAGCATTGTCTGTCAACTTTCCACAGGAGGATCCATGTCTGCTGCAAGCTCCCAAATTTTCACGCGAGTAAATTAAATAAAATTGTTATAACTTTTGATATTCTTGATGGATTTTTATAATTTTTCCACCATTTTAAATATTTTACATATTGGATATAAAATGATCATTTCAAATAGAAAAATTGCATTGAAATTTAGTTTTAAATTTTTTTTAGAACTATGTTTGCTAGTTTACTTCTCTTTAACTTGCAATGGATTTTTTAAATATGTATATTTTCAATTAAAAAATTTTAGGCTTTGTAGAGAATTTCATGCATTTTAAAATGGTATATAAAGTTGAAACATTATTTGAGAAAATTGTCCTGTAGAGCCAGGTTGACCAACGTCACTACATTCACTCATGCTGTTACACCACTGACTGAAAAAATGTTCAGTTCTACACAACTGCCTGTCCGTTTGGGCTACAGTATGAAAAGGGTTAATGAAATACCGGTCTCAGAAGCTCATAATACCCGATAAGATCAGAAACAGGAGGGTCTGACCCAATGGTGGAACAACTAGAGAACTTTAGAGTGTTAGAAAGGGCTGCCATATAGCCCCTTGAAAAGGAAGAAGAAAATCTGCAACTGCACTCAGAGAGGCAGCTAGGATCAATGCATTTCCTACTATACCAATCACAGAAGATTCTCCACTTTGTATCATAAACCCACAAAGCAGATTGCCTCCTAGCCTGGAAGATGCAACTGGCAACCTTGCTCAAAAACTGGTCCTAGCAGATTGATTGTTTGAGATGACACAAACTTGAAAGTAGAATGTGGGCTGTTGTGGAGATGCCCCCTGTCCTATGACAGCAGATCCCTCTTCTGTGGTAATCTCATGGACTCGTCTACCAACAGATCAACAGGGGGGAGAGGGGGGGGGGGGGAACCTGCCAGGATGAGCTAAGCATTGGAGATCCTGAATTGGTGGAGCACTTCCAGAATTATTTTGAAAGGTGGGAAGGCATACACATACAGATGATCGCATTTAGACTGAAAGCGTCCACTGCCCAGGCCCTCTGATCTTGTACCAGAGAGATAAAATGGGAGCTTGTTGTTCAGTCTCATAGCCAACAATATCCACCTAGGTCTCCCCCTCCAGTTGGAAAAAAGTGATGCTGCTACCAACTGGTGCAGAGACCATTCTGTGTGGACTGCACAACCCATTGTTAACAAACTGTCTGCAAGGATATTTCTTTTGCCCAGAATATGACGGACTTCGACAACGATCTCCTCTGAGGCTTCCAATTGTAGGAGGTTCCATACTGCCATGCAAAGAGACGGAGTAAAAGAACCTCCCTGACACCGGAGGTATGCTACTACTGATATGCTGTCCGAGGCGACCATAATGCAATGTATTTTCAAGGTTAAAGTCACACCTAAGGTGAGGAAAATTTAATTTACTTTCAGACTGAATTCATGACAAAAGAGACTAAATTTATACAAAAACACAATTTGTCATTTAATCAATGATTTATTAATTTGAAAAGAAAACTCAGAAAACATGACTATTAATATAATAAATGCTGGTAGATAATGAGTGAACACTGAAGTTCAATGTGAGCAAGATTCGGAACGTAAAATTCCATAGCTCATTTCAGCTTAACCAGTTTTCACGAGTTACTTGAGTACATGATAAAATGTTTATTGTAATAATGTAAGTGGCAAAACTGTCAAAGCAAATAAGATTCTCTCATGTTTTTAGGACTACTAGTGTATTACTTAATTCTTTGACTGGCCCATCAGCTTAAAAAAATTGGAGAATTTCAAAACCACAAGTCCGGTAGTATATTCAGGCTATAATTCCTGAACATTATTATCAATGACGTATATGATACAGTGCATATTCATTTAGTCACTATGTTATGTCTGAATTAGTACATATTTCAAGCACACATAAACATTTATGTGCCTTTTGTGCACTTTTATTAATATTTACTTGAATAAATGGGTATGATTTCATTTTACAACTGAATTAAAAAACAATACTCACCGATTTTTCATAATTATTACAACCAGAGACATCATTCAGATATAGAGTTGTGCTACTGGCATGAACGGCTTCAATGTATTGGAGAATATTTTTTTATTTCTTCTCTAAATGTTAGTTGATGATTATTCATTTTACTTATTAATTCATTCTTTCATTCATATTCTGTACTATTTTTAACCATCAATGCAGATACCCACCTAGGAGAACACGGTGGAGTTAAACAGCGTTATGTAACAATGCTATGTATACAGAATTTTCTGTGTTTTTTTTTTTTTTTTTTTTGAATGAAAATTTTCATTTCTTAGTTTTATCAATAGGACTGAATTATGTACTTCATACCATTTGATCCTTGTTTCAATTTTTTGGGCAAGAAATTGTTCTGAATCATCAGTTTATACCCATTAAAATGCTATTCAATTTATTATGTGGTAAATACATGCTTAAAACATGGTCATTTAGCCATTCTATCCAAGAGTATAGTTCTCATTCAGTCTCAGAACGAGTTCTATTTCACAATTTCAGAATAAGAATTCTTCATCTATTCTGTCAATGAATTAAAGACATAATGAATGTTGTACTTCCAATTTCTGAGAAGATAAATCATATTCCTATCGATTTTATATGGGTTGGGCTCGATCTAAGGTCATAAAGTTTTCTACGCCCAGTAGTAAGCAGCTAGCCTATGCCGACAATAAGGTTTCAGTGAATACCAACTTTTCAATAGACAATTAGCTCTGACCTCACAACCCAACATAAACATCAGAACATCTAAAAAGGGGTAGGAAAGGTCAGAAACCTGGTCTAAAAGAATGTAAACCAGACTTGCAGATATGCTGCCAGGATTTTATCTCAAGGGGGGAGCTCCCCACCTATCACCGAAATAAGGGGAAGTAGAAAGAAAAAAAACGGGGGGGGGGGGGGGTTATAGTTATACAGAAATCTGTTAGAGTTATACAGAAATCAAAATCCTCAAAAGATGTCTCCTCTGGCTGTATAAGCATTAATTTGTTGATGGATTCTGAGCTTTATCTGTTTCTTATCTGTGCATGAATATTATTCTGTGCTGAGAACCCCCTTTCAGTCTGCTGTCTTAAGGGGCATATGCGTAGCTAGCATACCTGCCAACCCCTACAGAGGTACAAGTGTAACCTAAGTGGCAAAAAAGTGTAATCTGAGCATAAAAAGTGTAGTGTATATATTGCATGCCATAATTACAATAAACTGTATGAAAAATGGACATTTAGTTTTGCTAGAAAGCTGATCTGCAGCTAGTTAAACTTCTTGTCACAAATGGGAAAAATCCATGTGGATTAGTAACAGAATACCAACTACAAAACATATTGACAAATTATTTATACACAACACTCACTTTAACTAGACTACCTGAAACTTTTGCAGAGTGATTGTAAAGTCTGCAACGATCATTACCATGTGCTCAACCTGAGCGCTGTACTACCCCTTTCATGTTCTTTATTCTAAATTTGTAACGCACTATTGATTCGTCTTTTTTCTGATCCAACATGTTTTAAAGTTTAAAAAGATCCCTCTTCTCTAACATTATTCAGTCATATAACTTCCAAGAGTCACATAAAGCCTGTTTCACTTAACATCTGCCGCCATTTTTGTAAGTATTGACTGGTCCGCTAACAAATTCTGTGTATTAATATAATGAATCTGTGATACAAGTTTTCAAATTGAAGAAACCCGTCTCTTTTCTTGGAAATGCATCATATACAGCTGCTATAAATAGAAAATAAGGAAAGTACATGGAGGTCAATGACAAATGTACTCTTATTCTAATCTTATGCAGCAGTCTTCTTTTTTTAGAATATTCACAGATTTATATGTGTGGGATTAAAGAGACATTAAAAATGACAAACACAACTTTTTATTGCTTTTTGTATTATATATTTTTAATGTACCAAAAAAAGCATAATGCATACACAGGCGAGTGTAAGACGTAATTAGGTGAGAAAAAAGCGTAATGGTTGGCAGGTATGAGCCAGCTTAGCCAGCTGGAACAAGTTGGGAAGCTGTTCTTTATGGTTGTTATGTACAATTTTCCACAGCTCATAGGCATCGTCTTGGATATATCTACTCCAAAATAAGATTTTTCACAAACATATCTGACGAAGTATCACCTTCTTGAATCAGAGCTTTGCTGATTACTATGCCAGATTTCCTACCTGTTCCATAATGTTGTATTAGGATGTTATGTCCATCAATGCCAAATAAACATCCTTACTTTTTAGATTCTTATTCAAATTAGCTTAACCCTTAGAGTGCTATAGTTTTGTAGCACAAAATCCCTCAGCTGAATTGTTTGAGAATAGAAATGAAAACTGCACTATACTTTTAAACTGCACTCTATTTTAAAATTGCCTGCATTTTTTAATAAGGCTTGGTATTCTTTTCTACATTTAATTCTGAAATACCGCGGAAAATGGGGTTGACTAGTGTGCTGTGTAAATTTGTCCATCCACCATGTGCATCACTCATATTCAACATCATTTTCAGGTTCAAAATCACTCACAGTTATTTTCAGTAACACTTTCTCAACTTCAATAATCTGATATACTTAAAAACTTTAAAAATCAGTCATCATTGCAATCATCAGCCAGTATTTGCTGAACGAAATCGTCATCTGAAGATGAACCATGCTGGAGTCAGCCAATTTGGATTTTCTAGGTAGCCCATATTTTAAACAAGCCTTTGTAAAACTTTCTTGATGAATGCAAGGTTCAAACTACAACGAAATGCTTGTTCCAGGCCCCAGTATGACAATCAAATTTAGTTTAACCACTGATGTCAAGCCGAAGTACCCAGTTGCTTATCTGAAGAAAGGCGCATCACGACAAGAGCTACAAGACCTCTACAGCGGGCACTACAAGCACTCTAAGGGTTAAGAGTTAAATAAAAATTGTATACTGCACAGAGTTTATTTTTATATCCACGACTTTAAACTAATTTGTGGGAGTTCTAGCGCATCTCTGCGCTCCAAGTGCGTGAATTTGTAAAAAAAAAATCATGATTCATACTGGTGTGCCCAGGCAGCATCTCTGGACTTGTGAACTTTTCAAATCACTACTGAAATGCCATGGTCATCAAAATCCCTATTATGATTAACCATTTCTTCTTTAAGGGATTAGCATCATGGAGATTCATACTTTGTTCCGAGGTTCACATTTGTCGTGAAAACCTCCGCAATGCCTGTTATAATGAGATCTTCTAATCTTGCTTTCAGTGTAACAAAGGGTACTGTCTTAAAGTGTCTGTCTGTGAAGTTACGATATGCAATGACCAGTGTGAATGAGGTATGTCCTTTTCTCTTTTAAAGTTATTTGGATTTTTTTCCTTTTTTATGGATGACAAGGCTCTAAAAAATGTCAAGCAACTTCTTGGGTTTTTTTTACCATCAATTTCTGGAGAATCGGTCTTTGTTTTTCTTGTGAACTTGTAGGGAATATTTTCAAGTAACCTTGGTGGTTTTCTAAAGCAAGATTTGTACTTCTGAATTATTAATGATTGTGATATTTAAGAAATAAGTCTTGTTAATCTAGATATGTCTGACATTACTTTGTGGGAAGGACTTGTGAAGATTCAGCAGGACTAGCAAATTTCTCAATCTACTAGTCCTTCTGCCTCCAAGGAATTTTTTTTTTCAATTCTAGGCCTGATAAGTAGACAAGCTATGTCCTGGACAAAAACAATGCACATAATCTGCTTTCCCATAATAATTTTTCTGTATCCACACAGATATGTGAATTTCAGTGTAAAGGACAATCCGGCGCAAGGATTCTCCAACAATACAATTGGCATCTTTTTCAAAACTTGGCTTTAATAATATTAGCTCCAAGATAGTTAGGGTGAATATATAGTGGCATGAAAGGATGGTCTGTCCTTCATACATGCAGTTCCCTAATATGATCCTAGGAGAACAGTAAGCATAAAGTCTTGTTCTCTATTTTCAAATGGAACTTATGATGCAAGCTACCACCTACTAGAAGCATGCAATCAAAAACTTCCTTAAAACAATTTTTATGTTTCACTCTCCTAGATGGTGTTTTTTAGAGTCCACACATGATGAACAACTCCCCTCATAAACTTGGACCCCCTTTTAAGTAACTTTTACTAGTGTTCACCAGAGCTGAAGTAACCACCATTGAAAAAGCTTAATTACCTGGATTCCTCCTTCTTCATTCCATGCACTATGGCTGTCAAAATCTCATTGGACTGGGTCTGTAGAGTTTCTGGATCCTAAAACATACAAAAATACTTATGAATAGAAATTGGTGGGCACAAGTTTTATTTTGAATATACCTAATATGTACAATGCCTATACCATTTCTGCATGCTGTAAATTTTAATTATGTTTCAATATTAAACATACAAGAATTCAGTAATGTTTATTTGCAAAGCAAAATTTCCATGAAATGTTAACAGACTTGCAATGTGGTCTTTACCATGAAAGTATTTTAACCAATTCATTGCTCTTGCTAATTAGAGAAAAATGTACGCTCTTAATTTTTTCCCCCACAAATTATTGTATTTCGCTGCTGCTACATTCACTGTCCTGCGTGCTGAAAGGGATCATCACCTGTTAATAGTTATTAGTTTTAAAATTTTTGTCTCCTTTTAGATGTATCAGCCAGTCTAAGTATGTATTTGGACCAAAACTGTCAAATTGTTTCATAGATAGTAGTATAAAGCAGTGCTACATAGATCTCATATTAAATATTCTGAGGCAGTGCTTATGCGGTGTCTATTTTAGCAGAAAGTATACTTCTGTTTTTAAAACTTTACATTTTCTCTAATGACATGACATGCATTTCAGATGCACAAGACTTTGCTCACCATCTGCACATAATATCCTTTAAAAGCTGTCCCATCTTGATCATTTTAGCTGATCCAGTCTAAACAGCATTGGTGCCAGATACTTCTGCATTGTTTCATTTCAACTATTTTCTGTTATGTCACAACATATTAATTCTTGATTCACTATAAAATGCCATCATGCAGAACATGGTATAGTCCATAATAATTTGCACAGGGACAATTTATATTGGTCCAGAATATACCCTGCTTATGTAATCTACACCTTGTCCATTGTGAAAACAGGTATGGCCATGCAAGTGTTATGCCTGATCATAGTCTCTTTTCAAATCTAGCATAAAGTATGCTTCTGTTTTTAAAACTTTACCTTCCTCCCAGGACATGCATTTCAGTTGGCTCACCTCTTTTATATTATATCCTTTAGAAGATGTCACTTTTTCATTATGTTAGCATATCCAGTCTAAACAATACTGGCGAGAGATACTTCTAATTTCATTTTAAATATTTGTATTACAAATATAGCCCGACATATTATAAAATGCCATCACACATGACATATTCCATAATAATTTTTGATATGGATATTTTATGCTGATCTGGCAGATGTATTTACAGATCTCAATGAAGGAATTGTGGCCTGTGAATCTTGTATATGCAATCAGAAGTTGCATAGTTCAAATATCTATAATTCCAAACAAGTAAAACCCGTTCCTTGGAAAAAAGGAGAAAAAAAGTATTCCCTGCTTTCCCTGAAATAGACCAAAATAAGAATACCACAAAAAGCACATAATATGCCAATCTTGTGATCTTTTCACTACTAGTGATCTTGACCTTTGAGCTAGGACTTGACTATTGAATAAGGAAACATGGCACTGACTTGCATTATCCCTTGTTGTGACTTTGACCTAGAGGACAAGTTTGGTTTGGTTTTGCGAGGTTTAATGCCATTTTTCAGCACATGATCGGCAATACATGGTGGCCAGTATATTTGGAGGAGGAAAAAAACGAGAAGACCCCTGGAAAAACCACTTACCCATGGGAAACTAGTGGGAAGTTTTCTCACATACCCACATTGGTCGAGCCAAGACTCGAAACCACACGAACAGAGGTGAGATGTGCGAGTGATCTGTAAAGGTGAGCGCCGTAGACCACTGGACCACCAGGGGCCCCCTAAAAGATGGGGGTACAACTGAATACACAAGACACTGTAATGTCAAGATGAATAAATGGACATTAATATCTAAATTGGATCAAAGTTATATCCCTTCATCAATAGAGGTCACGGATTTATATTTGCAAGGGATGAAAATCTGTAAAGCCTGAGGACCAGGACTGGCAATTTTGAGCTTAGAACCCACCGATTTTCTGCATAACAAAGTCTGCATACTCGGACTGTGCACATCGACAACTACCTAATGTAAACAAATATTCCCTGGGGTTCGTGTGCCAATAAACCATAGAATTTTAAAACATGGTTTACAAAACACCAGTCAAGATTTACCTTGTACTTAAGCCAAACAGATCTTTCAAAGTGATTTTCAGTGCTTTACCTATGAGCATTTGTCTCTCAGAATAAGAACTACCGAGGTAAAATGTAAATACTCACAGTTGATCAGATGCACATACAACAACATAAAGTGCAAATTTCTGCAGTTCAGCTTATGAAAAAGCAGAAACTTGCAATCCCAGTCCCGCAGTTTAGATCAACACATGTTTGGGAAATTTTCCCATGGCTCATCATGAGCCTTCAATCTGATTGCACATACAGTAAAGATTGTTTATTATGTTCTTGGATACAACGTTTCCTCTGTTATAACGTATGCGTTTAAATTCCCTGGCCAAATTCCCAATCAATATGTATTCCAAAGGCTTTGTTATAACATTCCTTTGTTACAACGTTTAATTGGTTATAGCATTTGATTTGTGGTCCAGTTTTTATTACCTGATGCATTGAAGACAGTCAAACAATGGCAGTAAGTGCTAAGCAATTCTGATAGCCTGATAACCGTCAAATTTCAGATCGGGCTCCTCCTGTATTTTAAGTGAAGTGCCCATCCGGCTTGTCGAAAAAAACATCCAATTTGCCTGAGAAAACTTGGATCAAGCTGATGAAATACAGCATTTTTTATTTCATTTTTAAGGTTTTGAAAGATTAGTGAATTATTAATATGTATCCCCATGTATGCCCCTTATTGTGTATAAAGCAAAGCATGTGACCTATGAATGGGGAACAGATTGCCTGGGTTACCTATAATTAATGCTCACTTGGCTTTAACATAGATGTCATTCTACCGGTGGTAGGACAAAAACCACACATACTGTTTTATAGTTGAAATCTACAGCTTTTCACAATGAACATATTTTTTCAAAAAAACACAAAAACAACAACAACAAAAATGTATTTTCACGCATTCTATCCATGCATTGCAGAAACTAACCAGAACCAGTCTACTAGGTACCGGACCTATTCCAACAGTTGTTGCAACCAGTGCAGTGATGCGTGACTGAGTAATGGGATTAAGGCTAACATGTGTACACAAGAAGTTGTCAACTGATTACCTTATTGTTGTAATCAGGAAAGTTTAGGCCAAATGCAGGATGTTTTTTGAGGTGTTATAAGTAATAAAGGGATCAAATGTAATAAAGGGATCAAATGTGGTCCATGATGACTTTCTAGTCTTTGATTAAAAATCGGCCGTGCTTTGGAGGAGGTGAGATAGAAAGGAAAGACCAATCAAAAAATTATTTTGGTCGAAACACTTAATTATTTTCAGATTAATAGACAACTAATGACTATTGACAATTTCTTTCAGTCCAAATAAATAAAAGACTAATTTGCTAGTCATTAAGTTGTTGAACAAAGACGTATTCACATAAAAGTGATTTTTATGATTCATCGGCTGATGCATGTACTTGTTGATACTTTCATCAGATGGTAAAACTTAGTGATTTATCATTTTTTTTCTTCATGATAACATATATATATATATATATATATATATATATATATATATATATATATATATATATATATATATATATATATATAGATACACACAGTAAAGATTGTTTATAACGTTTTTTTTTAAAACTTTATTACCATTACATACAGTTCTAACAGTAATCATACCAGTATAAATTGTTTACTACATGTGCAATGCTATCGACATGGACAACAAGTACATAATTATTTTGAAACATAAATGAATTTGGATTTAACATTCTAAAATCCCAGTCCCCTCTGAAACGTTATAAACAATCTTTACTGTACATATATATATCTATATATATATATATATATATATATATATATATATATATATATATATATATATATATATTTTTTTTTTTTTGGTAAATATGGAATTTAAGATTAGAGTTATAAAGTGGATGTGCATTTCCGTATCACTGGCTCTAGTAGACTAACCCCATAACCCCAGTTGGGTCATCATGTTTATGACAGCCATTGTGCAAGAGGGCAAGGAAATTTACCCTCATTGCCCGAGCAATTGATACCAATAAATCGACTGGTCAGTCTCACCTTACTTATGCACACTTCAAATGCCAGTGTTAAAAAATGAAATTAATATCTAGACCAGACCACCTGATCGAGTGACTATTTCTGGTCAAAACATTAATAGGAAGTTTCATTCGATATGAGGACAAGTCTTGGCAACCAGTAAAACTTGCTCCTGTTTTTAATACAGTGAATGTCAGTGGGAACATTAAGCTTTGCAGAGTGCGCAGTGAAGCTAGATTATTTCTGGCACAGAATCAAAACAGGACATTTTTTTAGTGGTTGCGGACCTGTATAAAAGTCAAGTGCTGCCGAGAAATACCTTTTAACATTTAGGATTTTGTTTCGTTTTTTTTCTCAGATAATCTGACATTTTCTTACCACAGTGATCGAGTTTCAAAGGTCTGTGGTTAGCCTATTCCTCAAAGTAGTGTGAATTTTCTTTGAGAGCTGAATCCCCCTATCACAATCATATGAAGTCATTTTAGAGAAAACCTCATGTTGACATGACCATCCATTCAAGAGGAGTAGAGACAACAAGATTTTCAAGATGGCTGATGTGGTGGCCATACTGGATGTCTGAGCAGCACCATTTTCATTTAGGACCAACTAGACCATGGATGAATGTGTGCATCAAGTTTCAAGGAAATCCTCCAAGTAGTTTAGGAAGAGTAGCAATAACAAAGTTGTGCTAATGGACGGAAGGATGAAGAACAACAGACCATCCCATAAGCTCTTCTGGTCTATGACCTCTACTGGAAAGAAAAATGTCTCTACACTGAATATGGCGAAGAAAAAATCAGATGTCCCATAAATATTGTCAACAGTTTCCTAACCTATCTGATAAAACTGATGCTTTAACGAGGGGACCTTAAAAACTCGCTCAATAAACTGCATCAGAGCTTAGAGTACAAAACACTTGAAGGCTATAATCTGCCTGGTCCTTAAATAAATGAATCTTTGCAACCTAGGCAAATTTCAGATATGAATCAAGAGTGACTGTGACCAAAACAGACTCTAAAGATGCTCGTCAGAAGTTCCATGTGTTTGATATTATACCGTTTCCTTGAATTTCTAAGTGTCTGATCCCCACTTAGGATGACCCAAAATGTTCCAACAGATGTTATCAGGGTCAACTTACAATGTCCTGACATATGTAACCAATGGCCTCCAGACTCGACTCCTTCATCATCTCTGTGCTGGCTGGGTTGGTGACATTCTGTGTCAGCTGTGCAATCACTGTGGGCCAAATGCCCTGTGGCAATTCCGTACATGCGATATAAGCCACACACTGGGCAGCTGAACTGGGCCGAATTGTTTCTGTACCTAGTGTGGCCATTACCTGTAAACAAAAAATTTGTATCAGCACTTGAGAGAAAAAGAAAAAGTTGATTATCAAGATTTGCATTAAATAATTACCATTATGAATTTTCCAACAATTTTAAAACCTAAACAAGGTATCACACAAGACCCAACCCTGAAACAAAATGGTTGCAACTCATGAAAGGCATATCTAGGTACACTGTTGCACCTCAAGATTGGGATTGCAGGTTTCTCAGAATTTTTTGTCTGATGTCCCCCAAGACTTTCCCTATATACACCCCTTGGGCACACTTTTTCATCTACTATAGCTATCAAAAAAAAATAACAAAAAATCCTTTGGTGCACATTCATTACACAAAATACATGTAAATTAATTAAGAAACTTGTACATACTGACTTTGATGCGAGATCTCACTCATCAATGTAAACATCAGCGTTGATGAATATGAATTATATAGGAATGGCATATTTACCGATATAAATTTTTAAGAAATATCACATTCAAATGTTTCTGTGTAACTATAATCTTATTGCCATAGTCACTGAAAATATCAACATGTAGTTTTGGGGGAAAAAACTAATTTTATATATGTAATACTTACCTAATATTTTTGCATTACTATTACTTTTCCTGGCACAAGTTCCCAGACCAAAGTGAATTCCCTCCTCCAGTTAGTTATTTGAGGTCTTAGAACCAAAACATGATCGAAAATCTAATGCCCAAGTCAATTTCCATTATTTGGAATAGCGTCATTTTTTTAAATTTTAATTTTACATTGATCAAGATTAAAATGGAGGGAGAGAAAATTAGGCAATAATAGCAGGTAAGTATGACAATTAATATAAGTTTTACCCCACAAAACTACTTTTTAATAGTAAAATTTTACCTACTATTACTGTACTGCCAACTTTACCAGCTAGATGGGAGGCTCATGGTCCCAAGATCATCTTTTAGAGTGAATTTACCATTTGCTGTCAGTAGGGTGCTCTACTGCAGACTGGAGGATGGCTTGACAACTTGCTGGGCTGACATAATTGCGTCTAATGCATAAATACCTTCGCTCTGGTGCAATACTGCCCAAAGACAGAACAAAGAGAAGGTGCAACCATATGCTATTAGAAGTCTTTTAATTAAAAGCCCATGTTGATATGACCATCCATTCAGGTGGAATATCAGATTTGCAAGATGGACGCCTTAGTGGCCATATTGGATGTCCAGATGGCACCATTTTCATTTAGGACCAACTAGACACCTTAAGAAGTAGGCCGGTGAAAACCCTCTACTGATAGGACTTTCCATTCAGGCAGAGTAGAAATAACAAGATTTTCAAGACGGCTGCCATAGTGGACAGGATTGGATGCCAGATCAGCACCATTTTCATTTAAGACCAAGTAGACATCATGAAAAGTCTTTCAGTGAAAATCCCTTGTTGATATAACCATCCATTCATGAGGAATAATGGTAACAAGATCTGCACATTTTCATTCAGGACTAACTAGACATCATAAGACTTCTTTCAGTGAGAACCAGATGTTGATATGACCATCCATTCATGAGGAGTAACATTAACAAGATTTTCAAGATGGCCACCATGGCAGCCATACTGGATAACCAAACACAACCAACTTCAATTAGAACCAACCAGACATCATAAGAAATCTTCTGGTGAAAACCCCCATTGATAAGACTTTCTGTTCAGGAGGAGTAGCAATAACAAGCCTTTCAAGATGGCCAATGTGGTGGCCATATTGGATATCAAAGCGGAACAATTTTCATTTAGGACTAAGTAGACATCATAAGAAGTCATCTGGTGAAAAGCCATGTCAATACAACTTTCTGTTCAGTCAAAACTGAAATATCAAGAGTTTTTCGTTTTCAAGTCATGAGCTCATAGCTGGGATTGTTCGCTATTCATGGAGCAAAGTGATGCTTAAGATTTGGTACAATGTTACGAGATTTATTCTCCTCCTCAGAACTGTTACTGTTTCTTTAAAGTCTGAGGGTTGGAATGATCATCACTGGAAGGTCGTTTCTGAGACTGAGACAGAAAAGAAAATATACTTCTTTGAGTTATTGTGATTTAACAGTTCACATATACATCTAATGTAACAAAATTATTCCATCTTATTCAATCTTGAGTGATTCCAAAGCACAAAAAAAATAAATTACTTAGCGTAATGTCCAGTAAATTCGTACACAATGATACATTAACTAAAACACCCACATTTTTTAACATTTAACCAATCAAAGCAAGTTATTCAGCAATTAAACACAAAGTTTTTCCACTTACCTTTGAAAAGTCTTCACGAGCCACCGTATTTTCCAGTTTTGTCTAAACTGATTATAATTTGATGGGCAATCAAACAAATGCCAAAGTTTGATCAAAAGTTAATCCAATCAAGTCATAATTGATGCTCTCTTCCTCTTACTATCATAAACATCAAAGATAATCTAAAAACAATCTAACCTTCATTCAGTTATGCCCACATAAGCATGACATCAGTCACTTGTTAGCTCTGCCCAGTTCAAACTGATTTTACATAGGTGCAATATTAATGGCCAATAAGGTGTAAACAGTAGTCTAGCAAATCTCGATTACAGGCGCATAAAGTCTATTTGTTAAGGACATCTCACGCTCAGTAGGAAATTATGCTGGAGGCGAATAAAGGGTAATTAAGACTGATGCTCCAGCCCAAATCAATGTGCACCAGAAAAACGCACAGGTTAAAGTTTCCATGCGTTAGAAATGTGTCGAATTTAAATTCCAAGCATCAAAACCAGAGGGTATGCATCTATTGAGAACCATGTATAAATATATACCCACCAATCTCAGGGACGAGTTGACAACTGCAAACAAACAAAGAGTCTCTAAAAGAGATGGATGCTCTACTAATGAAAAGTATTTCCAGGAATCCAGGATAAGACCATTTCTTCCCTCAACAGCCCAGAGTTAAAAAACCCACTGTTGATATTCGTTCGCAACGAGATTTGCAAGACAGCCATTTTGGATGTAAGATAGGCAGCATTTCATTTAGAACCAATTAGACGTCATACCAAATCTTTCAGTAGTCTGATGTTTGGGTGTGTTTCAGGAGATCAAGTTTTTGTGAGGCGAAAAGGTCTTGACTTCGGGGGACGAGACCCTCGTAAAGTTTGTCCAAGGGACATGTTAGTTGTGTCTATGAGAGACGTGTAACCACGGTGTAAGGAGACTGTTCTGATAAAGGGAAAAGAGAGCGAACCTCAAAGCTAAAAGGAAAATAGCTTCCACGACCAGTATTAGAGACTGAATGCTCTCGAGAGGCCACTAAAGGTGGTGTGATATATAATAAGGCAAGAGGGAATCCGAGAGTGTTCCAGTTCAAGTTGACCCCAACTGACCAGCTATGTTGATTCCAGAGTGAACAGCAAACAGTTATCAGGTTATGAAGACATGCTGGACGATTAAAGTTTGAAACTCAATTTCGTGATGAAATTTGCTGTATTAATGTAACGGAGCTGCTAACTGCACTTAAGTTAACTGTTAACTGCACTATGAGTTAACTGCTAATTGCACTAAAGTTAACTGCTAATTGCACTATGAGTTAACTGATTTTCTGTTAGAGATGCATCCTGCAATAGGTCCTGTACAATTTTATTTTATTTAATTAATTAAATTGTTGTATTCTGTATACAGGGGGTTCGTGTTGTTCTATTATATATCTCTGCTCAGATCTCCATTTATTCCATCCATTTCTTTTTTTTTCCTTCTAATATTTGCTCGATACAGGCTATAGCACCGTAGTTGATCATCCTCTGGGCAAGGATAACCACCAAAACCCCACAACATATCTTAAGTCTTGGTGCAAACCAATGTCTCTGACCATCCATTAAAGAGGAGTGGCATTAACAAGATTTTCAAGCAGGCCTCCATGGTGGCCATACTAGATGTCAGATCAGCATCATTTTCATCCTGGACCAAATAGACACTATAAGTCAGGGGTACCAAACCATTTTGTGCCTACGGGCACACTTGTGAGTTTATGAGCGGCAGGCAGCAACCAAATAACTTGACCCATTTTCTTATTTTTTATTATTCTTTATAACCTCTTCCGTGGGCACACAAAAAACCTTGGCAGGCGCCATGGCTACCGCAGGCACCGCGTTGAGGACCACTGCCATAAGTGTTCTAGTGAAAACTTGATTTTGGTGCAACTTTCTGTTTAGGCTAATAACAAAAAAATATGTATGTTTCTTATTGCACTGGTTTTAAAATTAGGGTAGGCAGGTAGGTATTTTTTTTTTTGTTAAACATTATATATAAATCAAATAATGTTTAAAGCGCTTCAAAGTAACAGGCAAAACCGGCTCAATTTGACACAAAAAATCTATTTCGGCAACGAGATTTTGTTTATAATAATATATATTAAAAAAATTGGGGGGGGGGGGGGGGGGAGTGGTAGGGTTGGCAACGTAAAACAGGGATGGTCGGCCGACCGGAAACACATTTTGTGGCAACAAAATTTCAAGATGGCTACCATGACGCTGGATATCAGGTTGGCACCATTTTCATTTAGAACCAACGGAGATCACAATTCTGTTGAAAACTCGATGTCAATATGACTTTCCATTTAGGTGGAACAGATATAACAAGATTTTCAAAATGGCTGCCATGGTGGTCATACTGGATGTCAGATTGGCACCATTTTCATTTGGGACCAAGTAGGCTGTTTTCATTTATGACCAGTTGAGCTAACAATTGTTAAGCTTGGTCCAACCTTGCAAAATTACATAGACATATTTTGTGTGCCTTTTACAACATGCAGATGTTTAAATGCACCCATTCTACTGTGCTAACTGACTCGGTGGTGAGCATGCTGGATCATGAATAAAAGGGTACGGGTTTGAATCACACCACCAGACCAGCTACCGTGGTGTCCTTGGGCAAGTCACTTAACTCCAATTGCCTCAGCACTAAATAGCCTACTTGTGTTGCTGTGCCACAAAGCACCAAACCAAACCAAACCAAATCCAATTTTTTTTCTATTTGTCTGCGGGCCATGCAGAAACAATAAACCAACCCTTTGGACAATATTCAATCAGCAGTGTACAGGTACTTGTGTTACCTAGTCGAGTATTTCAAAATCTGGTAAAGTAATTTCCTATGAGGACAAACAATCTAAAGCTTCACTTCTTGAAGTAGGGTATATACTAACGGAAAAATGCTCCCATCTGTTTCTACCACAAAGGTAAAAGAAAATAATGTAACAAACTACTTGCATTTTGCTTGATAAAATTTCTGACATCCTCTGGAAACTGTAGCCATCTTTGCTGATACTCTGCCTTCAGATTTGGGTCCTTGGAGTACAAAGAATTCTTCAACTGCAGACCTGCCTGCATACGTGCAACTGGACTATTCCCGGCATTCTTCAAAATTTCTGACAAGGACTTCAGCAGTTCAGGCTGCAATATAAGACATTTTCATGCAAAAAAACATTAATTGCAAGTATCTCAACCTTGCTATATGAATTTTCCATTTATCATATCCAAGCACCACGTCTCCACAGACATTTCTAATAGATATAAATACATACTCAGCTCAAAATAATTTAAACCATTCTCTACATGCGCTGCGACAAGCTCAAACAAGTGTTTGCATGACTTGAAATCTCACTTGTCTCTATGTGTTGTTTCCTGAATGTATCTGCCTTGCAAAAACATGACAACGCCATCGCACCATTCCAAAAGTGACCCCTAAGTCTCAACATGGTAATGCTGGTGAGACAATAATCACGGGTTTTCTTTAACTCATTAACCCCAGAGCCAAAAGAGCTAGGTATTCCCCTACAGCATACTTGCAGAGGGATCACCTAGAGCAGTGTTAGCCTCACCAGTAGCTGTATCCCTGAGACTCAGTGACGGTACTTGACTTGCTGATTTTTACAGAGGGGGCTACTTGATATAAATTAGTTATTTTTTGCTTTGTATTCCTTCAATTAAGCTAAAATTTGGCACAGCTGTTCTCAATAAAATTATGTACATAATGGTATCAATTTCATGCAGCATCCAGAAATAAAACTCATCCATAAAGGTAAAAAAATTGATTTACTTGCAAATATGCTTCTCTTGTCATTAATAATCCATAAAATCATTTGTCGTCTCTCTTGCAAACTTTAACCTCGTGTGAAAACTGCACATTTTCCTTACACTTTACTTAAGTTTCTTCCTTAGAATTCTCCATTAAACATTTAAAAACTAATGAAACACTTTGAACAAACTCTGAATTATGTACACTGTTGCTAACTAAATTAATTTTCCCAAACACAAGCAAGTCTTTATTTACAGATTCTTCAAAATATCTACATGATATGGTTTAAAACAATCCACACATAAATGAATATTACACTGAATACACAGTCATAACTTCCCGACATTGCTACTGTTTGCTGCATTATCAACATCTTCCCCTCTTTTCGCCATTCTTAGGATAGTGTCCTGATGTGATTGCAGCTAGCACTGCCTCATCATTTTCCTGGTAGTCTCCAATAAGCAGTTTTGCCAGATTCATCTTGAAATCAACCATTCTGTGTGATTTTATCAGTCTGTTCTTGCTTAGCTTGACATGTTCTGATTCTCTCATTAGTACGAATCCATTAGTGATGGCGACAACAAACTAAAACCAAACAAGGTACAACCACCATTTTTTGGCTGCCCTGTATGTGCTATATTGTGTCATCAGCTAGTCTGCAATGTCCACTCCATTCATGTTGTTGTTGTACTTGGGCACAATAGATGGTGCTCTGATTTCCCTGACTTCCCCTCCATTTCTGGACATGCGCTACACTGTCTTCTCTATGGCTGCTGGATCTTCTGCTGTTGATAGGGTGTAGATGTGCTTCTTGTCCATCCAAACACAGGCTGTTAATTCCCTCGTTTTACTGTCTTGAATTCCGCATGAACCCTCATGTCTCTCTTCTGAAGATGCTGCATAGGATATCCTCTTCTGTTGGATATTACCGTTTCACGCGCATACATACCTTGCTGCAGAAGCCTCTCAAATAAATCTGGATTGGTGAAATAATTGTCTACATTTACGATGTGGTTTCTTCTCCAAATCTTGGTTAGGTCCATAACGACACATGTTGCTAATCCCGCTTCTCTGGTACCCGCATCCTTTCCCATGTAAACCTGAAATTCATTGGTGTAGCCATTCACCGTGTCAGCCCTCATCCAGACCTTGATTCCATACTTTGTTGGTTTGGCTGGTAGATACTGGCGGGTGAAAAGCTAACCGGTCTCGAAACTTTATCATGGCTTCATCTACACTTATATTTTGATGGGGGTTGTAGTTTCCTAAGCAGCTGTTTTGAACAGCATCAAACACTGGCCTCAAATGATGCAACTTGTCATGATCTGGTTGATGTCTGGGGGGATTACGGCGCCTATCATTTAGATGAAAATATTGTGATATTTTATCAAACCTATCTCTTCTCATTATACTTCTCACACTCGGGTTTCCAAATATGGCATCTGTTGATCAGTACATGGCTGTCTCGGGAAGCTGAAGAATACTCACAAAAACTCTCATTCCTAACCATACTTTCATTTCTCTCTCCGTAACATCTCTCCATTTCAGGTCTTCTTTTTCCTCCTGCTTTTGTCTTGAATAGAAATTGGTCTCAGCTACAATCAGCTCAATCAAAAATGCTGGGAAAAAAGCTCAAAAAAAAAGAATTCATTTGCATTTGGGTCTAAATTCGTTGTTGGCCCTGCGAATGGACTCTTGTCAATGTGTGCTCTATCATTTGTTATCCATCAATCACCTCTTATTTCATTTTCTTCTTCATCGTAATTCTCTTATACAGTCTCATTTTCATCACTCCCACTGTCGTCTTCAATTGGTATTTCGATGTCACTCTCAATCTCATCTGATGAAAATCACGAAAATTTCTCCATCAGTCTGTCAGGCATGTTTCTACTTCCAGTGGCTGATTCTCGTCATTTTGCATCATTTTCAAATCTAAATAACTCCCCTATTTCTGACGCTATCTAAGTCATTTTTTTCTGTTTGTGCTGCAATGTTTTCTCTATTTATGTAAGCTTAAATTTGATTGGTTAAACTGCCTGCATAATTAGGAAATGGTCTGGCATCAACCAATGGTTTGAGCCGCTTTAACTCGTCATGCGGAATACAGGCCCAGACTAAATACTGCCACTCAAAAGAGGCGCCCGGGATACAAGCAAGGTAAACTGCACCACATTATCGTGGCACACGGGAGATGAGAGAAGTAAAGTGCGACAAGTTATTGTGGAAGCAGTGGTTATGAGTTAACAGAGCAATACTGAGGTACTGTCCACTTTATTTTTCTAGCAACCATGTTCATATGCAACATGCAGAGAACATTTTTCCAAGCACTCGTCAATGAGACAAGCGAGTTGCAACAGATATTGATCACTTCACTTAACACAGTACACTTACCCACTACACTACTTGCACCTTTACTAAAAAGTCGCAGGCACCTGATGTAAGCTTGATACTAAAATTAGTCCCAACCAAGAAAATATTGTTTCAAGTGAAGACAAGTTGAAAACCCTTGTAATACATGGTCCCTTACATAAATAAGTAATAAGAGAAAAGGTTTCTAACCCAAGAAATGGCAGTTTCTCACCCAGATCTCTTTCTTAATGGTTTTCGCAATTACAGTGACCCTTGCAAGAAATCTAGGTGTAATTGTAAGGTGGAGAAGTTTTGCTTTTCAATGAGCTATCACACATCTTTAAGAGTTAGACATGTGGGAAGTTACGAGCCAGAAAATGTCAATTTTGTGATTCTTTGTCTGATTAAACAGTGTTCCACCCACCCCAGGTCACAGGTTTATTCAAAACTATGCATCTTTATATCTTTATGCATACTTTGTTATGTTTGTTGGTTTTAATGGCATTTTTTTTTACACATTATTGGCTACATCTTACAGAGAAAATGGGAGCCAAGTGCACTTCTCAAAGAGACACAGAGGCAGTCAACCAGGGCTGGTGTGGGCAGGTATTGAACCCGTGACCCTTGGATTACAAGTCAAACACTCAACCAAAGCGAAGATGCCAGCAGATATTCTGTAAGTATGCAATTACTTTTCACACCAGAAATGTTGCCAACTTACATTTGAAAGAAAACTTCTGAGCATCTCCGCAATTTTTACCAACTTTTGTACTAAGATTGGACAAAAGAACTTTAAGCTTATTATGTGCTTCATAAATAGATTACAATGGCATGCATTGTGTGAAAGTTGGTGGTAATCAGTGGAGACACTTAAAATACTTCTTTTAACTGCAAGTTAGCAACATTTTCCTTGTAAAAAGTAATTGCATACTTATAGAAATAACTGCTGGAGTCTTCTCTTTGGTATGGCAATGCAGTCTTGAAAATACCAGTGACCTGGGACAAGTGTAACACATGTCTAACCCATTATGATGTGTGATAGCTCAATGAAAAGGAAAATATCTCTATATTCAAAATGACATCTAGATTTTTATTGAAAAGTATCACTGTAAATGCAAATAACATTAACAAACTGAGTATTAGGTATGACACTAATTTCTCAGTTTAGTGAACAGACCTTGTCTCTTATTATAGTATTTATACAAGTGACCCTGTATTAGAAGGGTTTTAAATCCGCCATCTTCACTCCAAGGATAATATCATGATCTGGACACTTTTTATTATAAAGTTTGTGTTGGGTACACATGTAAAAAAAAAAAAAAAAAAGTTGACTTCCTTTTCGACATGTTTCGGACTGACATGAAGGCAAAACAGACAAAAGTAATCTATAACTGACACGCGCTAGATGATAAGCAATGTTGAACTTAAGAGTAGAAAATGCAAACCAACTTATTCTCAAGGTGAGAATCTACATCTGCCTGGCCATGGGACAAGCAATTAGCAAATTTTTCCTCAGCACAGCCAACCGTTAACCCAGTCAGGACCTGAGGACGAGTGGTTTTCCTGAGCTCTTATATGCTAAACCTGATTGCTGCATATCCTAAATCGAACATGGTGGATTAAGGGGCATGCAAACACACTTAATACTTATCAGTCTCTTCCAATGTTTATCACAGGAATGTGATTTATTATAATTTTATAGAAAACGACTCTTTGCCATTTTACATAAAACTAAACACAAGATCAAACAAATCAGAACTCATCACATTTGTTTCCCATTGCCTGAAAACATCTGCACCAATAAATAACATTTTTCAAATGTAGAACTTCAAGATGTGCTAAAATTCACTATCAAACAAACAAGCGGTTAGCCTATGATTGACATGTAGTGTTCATTCCAAAAATGGGAAAAGTGGGTTCATTTTTACAAAATGAGGTCGTAACTATCCCTACCCAGGGCTCTCAACAGAGTTTCAGGACGAGTCCTGGACTCTTCACTCATGGAACTCAACTAGTCCCCAGCTTATTTATGAGCCCCTGGCATAAACTGTCAAGTCCCTCACTTTCAAATTGATAGAAAGGAAAATGAAAAAGTACATGATTATTATTTTCTTACATTATCTGGATTAAATTCTCAGCCTCATAAGATCACATTAGACAGAAACTATTTTTCAGTAATTGTTCAAAAAACTATATCCTAATGGACTCTACCATCTACAAACTAGTTTTTCAAATGAGTTAGTTACTTTACTCTTTCCTGTTCTTTGACTTAACTGTATGTATGACATTCTGGTTATCTAAGTCTTCAAACACAAAATGCTCCTCCATAATTCTGATTAATTTATTCATTGTTTTATTGTACGGAACTGTGCTGCTTTCCAGACATAATTTTTCACACTAATTTCAAAAGTTTTCGCAACAGCATACAAGATTGTCTGTCCTTTTTGCATAACACGGCAATGAATAACTACAATTAAATGCTCTGGGTTAAATTCGTGACAGCTAAAGCCTGCTTGCTGCAAGTTATTATTTCCAGTTCGAATGAAAGGATTTTGCTTTCTAGCAATCTTTACCACTCACAAATTCATTCCACTTTTTTCAACCATGAGAACTGCCTTTCCCACTCAGGTCTCCAAGTTTTCATGTTCATAGTTCTGCCACCATTTTTATCAGCATCCATCACTGCGGTCGAGACAGCATCAGCATTAAATATACATTCAAAGTCAGTTATGTTTTGTTGTTTGTACTTGCACACTTACTCATTAGTGACGTCTTCATCGAAAGAGTGTTTCCCAAAAAAATGAAGATTTTGCCGACTCGTTTTTAGAGTTGAAGTACTTTTCTGCACTTTTTTTAAAAAGTGTCTACTGATACTGTAGTGCCCTAGTCTAAATCACATGTACTGAAGTAGCAGTTATTATTATTATTATTATTATTATAGCATATTAATGATCTGACAGTAGTGTCCAACTCAAACTCTGAGAAAGCTTTGATTACTTTCAGAATTTATATATGAATTATCACCAATTTAAACACCATTGAAAAAAACAAAGGGCATCGCTTATTTGCCAAACAATCGCAGGTGCTTACACACACATTCAATAGTACATCAGTTTCTTTGAAGACATCACATCAGATAAGAATTCACTGTTAATTAGTCACATTGGCTTCCTGCCTGTTTACGTACATCGAGCCTTTAGCTATTAATAATAATAATGACTTAATAGAGCGCTTATTCTTTTAAAAAGCTCTAAGAGCTTTACAACATAACGTTACACATAAAGGCCTTAAAAAAAACAAAAACAGTTTGCATACAGACAACATATGAAAACATGAAAATATCTCACAAAAAATATCCAAGACAAATGAATTATTACACACAAAACAACATGAAACATGAATTTGCAATACAGTTTCAATCTAACACTAATGGCCAATGGTAAATGACAAATTTATTCTTGCTGATGGAAAAGATGTGTCTTGAGAGCACTCTTGAATGTGATAATGGTCTCTTTGTGTCCGAGATCAAGAGGCAGTTCATTCCAAGTAGCTGGACCCTGATATGCAAATGAACGCTGTCCGTATAACTTGGTTTTAACCTTGGGAATACTAAGTTTACGAGTGTCCGATGATGAGCGCAAGCTTCTAGCAGGCGTGTACATGTGGGTGAGATCGGAGAGGTATTTTGGACCAGAAGCAGTCAATGAAGTACAACACACAGAAGCGATTTTGTGCTTGATTCTACTGCGAACAGGTAGCCAGTGGAGTTTGTGAAGAAGTGGGGTAGTATGATCTGTTCGTGGTGCTCTAAGAATGATCCTTGTTGCAGTGTTTTGGACCTTTTGAAGTTTCTGCAGAAGACACAGTGGCAGACCAGAAAGAAGAGCATTACAATAGACAAGTCTAGAGAGTACTAATGAACACACAAGGGTTTTTGTGGCATCAACTGTGAGAAGGTTGCGAATAGTGCTGATGCGTCTCAGCTCCAGGTATGCTGCTCTGCAAGTGTTCAGGACATGCTGGTGTTGTGAGAGGGAGCTATCAAAAGTAACAGCTAGATTTCTAAGTGATTGTCCAAATTTAATGGGGGTGTCACTAATATTAATTGATTCTGGTAACAGGAGGGCTCGAGAAATTCTTTGTGGGGTAACAAGCATGGCTTCAGTTTTATCATCGTTCATTTGTAGCTTATTACACCTCATCCATGACTTAACATCAGAGATGCACTCCGCAGATTGGCCATGACTGACCAAAAATAAAATATTTAAAAGGGGAGTGTCACGGGGCAAAATGAGGTGCATCACAGGGACACAATTACACAGAGAAAAGGTGTATCCGCTGAGAATTTCACGCATATCTGACAAGGAAGCACAGGTCTCAGAGAGCCCCATTACCTGTTAATTCAAGAAGTCATGTGCATATCATTATCACAGGCACTCATAAATTTATTCATTTCTTCAACAGATAATCACTTTTCTAGCACTATAGGCCTTGAATCACTGCAGAGTCTGAGCATAGTCTGGTTTGCTATAATTTCCTTGTCTACTAATATAACCATGTCCACTGTTCAGGACACTTATTTTAGTGGAGAAGGAAATTTTAGCAAACTGTTCTCGTCAGACTCTAAAACAACTGATTTAAAGTATACAATGCTGGAAGAGGGAATATTTATTGCAGAAATTAATAAATCCATGACCAGAGCGACTATCATTGTCAGTCTCCCTACCCCCCTTCCCATCGAGCCTGGAATTTGAATTCCCCATACTTGATCAATCATTCCCCATTTGGTGTGAACAAAACTGGGTAGGAAGGTCAGTACATATTTTAGTTTTTGTAACTTTTTTTCTCTAGCTCGTGTTGTCGATATCAGGACCTAAGGAAAACCATGCTTTATGGGAAATATTTTGAGGGGAATAAACACGAGTCAATTTAATATGATTTTTGTTTATTTCTTTTCATATATAAAGTACAGCATTTTCACTGCAGTGTCAAAATAACAGCTAAAAAAATACGGGCCTTTCAGGCACATGGATTTGGAGTCGTGTCTCGCGATTGTTTAAAATTCACTTACTCTGGACCCAGAGTCTGAAAAAAATTTCTTTGAGCACTGATTGCTGTCATTCATGTCGACTTGCTTGTGTTGGAAATTGATTCTGTTAGGAAAAAGATATCAGATTAATTATAGTTCAACTAAAGCAATTAGACTTTAATTTGTGTTAAAGTGTTAATATGGGCTGCCAAGTGTGCGAGATATTCCTGAAAATGTGGCCTCCAGTTCCCCCGTCAGTCAAGCGGGGATCACGCTACACAACGCCATTTATTTAAGAAGTAAGACATGGGACCCAAACATCATAAATATCAAGGTGGACGTCTTACATTGTAGGACTAGTCAATGGGCTTCCAAATGTGCACGATATTCCTGAAAATTTGGCCTCTAGTTCCCGTCAGTCGACCAGTGAACACGCTATACAACGCCGTTTGTTTGGACGTAAGAAGTAGTACCCAAACATCACAAATATCAGGGTGGATGTCTTACGTTGTTGGACTCCGCCGTTTCCCATCATCACAACAACTTTACTCTGGAGTATCTCAAATAAGATGAATGAAACTTTTCTTGTGCATTTTAATAAATATTAATAAATTTCATACACGCTTTATTTTGCGAATACTGGATCTACTTTCGTTTTTACATGTTTCAACCGTCACCGACTCGCCGGCGCGTTTTAAAACACCAGCTGATCAAGGCAGCCATTTTGATTCGAGATGAATCGCACTTCTTGCATTATAAAAACGTTAACATTCTTCTTACCAAATTTGTCTGGGCGGCTTGTTCGAGGAAACTTTGGGCAGCTTCTAGCTCTGTCTGCTCTAAAATTAGAAGAAAAAAAAGAAATGGCACAATTATGCTGCAGAAAAAAGATCGTGTCATCACAGGAATGGTCCTAAACACAGATAGCGCGTTGATGAAGAAAAAATGACGCCTTTTGTAAAATTAAAATATATTCTCAACATACGTGACGAAATTGTCTTCTCTAGAACTTGTATTAAATCCATTTTCACTGGTGATGTTTCCTAGGAAAGAGATATTCTTTTCAGGACAACAAAATCAAATAATTGCCCCCAAATCCACGAAGGTGAGTTCCATGTGGTAAGCGTAGTGATATCCCCTGACAAGTGCCGGTCCACAACCAAATGATATCAGTAACACGTCTTTTGATTTGTTGAATTTGGTACAAAACATTTAATGAAACAACATTGACCAATCAAAAACATCATCTCTTTGTAATGGACTATAAATTAGTTGAACAGCTTACATACAAAATATTACAAATTAAGAAGAAATTTTACGTCAGAGGGAGCACATAATATTGTTTATTATTGCATCTTGAAGTATGGGCTCTGATTTCGTGAGTTATAGAAAATCACTTTGGTGATAACGCCACACAAGTAGTGATTCGGTCTGTTAAAAGTCCGACATGCCACACATTCCCGCCTTTTTCAAAACCACAAACCTTCTATATTGGTCTAACTTTTTCATACCTTCAAAAATATACTTATTTTTACATGAGCTATGGAAAAGAATTAAAACGCAAAATATTTTGTATTGTTGTCTTCCACAATAAAACACTTTCAACATGTATGCACATTTTATTTTCTTTCTCCCCACCACCCGAAGAGTAGCCTCGGGAATGGGGGTAGGGGTATCATGTGGTGCATTAGGACAGTCCGGTTTGCAGTTGGTCTGTCCCCTTCTTAACGTGACCATATTTTGCGTGTGTGCAAAGGAGTTTCTGGTATTCCTGAGTCCCGTCAGTGGCTACCCTCTGGTGCATTCTAACATGAAAACTAAACCTGCGTGGCGTCACTCACCTTTTATGATCCTAAATGTAGGTGGCCACCTCCGCCCGCCCTCCCCTTCACAGAACCAATGGATTGTTACACTTTGCTGCAATATCTCTCATGTCTGTTTGCTGACACAATTCCTTTCATAACATATACTATTTCAAGAAATTTCCGATATCGCTTTAATGTATTTACTTACCATCTTTACTCGCGTATAACACCCTACCAACTGCAAACCACATAGACCCAGATCAGCCGTCGCATAATGCGCCGGCACTTCAAGGTCTATGCAGTTTGTAAGGACTAATCAGTAGAACAAACAACATAGACCCTGATCTGCCAGCGCATTATGCGACGGCAGATCAGGGTCTATGTTTTTTGCATTCGAACTCGGTCTATACGGGAGTATATATGGTACTCATTTATTTATACTTTTTTCTTCTTTATTTCTACCCGCCAACCCCTCTTTTTTTTCAAACTAAAGGGTTTCCAATGAGAATTGGATGAGAACTTTTGAAAACAGTTGCGTAGCTTCAAATTAACCACCCCCACCCCAACAATTGCAGGAGCCGTGTGTGTGCGGTAGTTACGGTCCTGTTTGAAGTTTTTTTTTAAATTTTTTTATTTCCTGTAAAGAGATCGATGTGTAACAGTAGAACCTCGTGAAAAATGAGTTAATGTTTAAGTTTATGTACCCATTTTGGTCATTACACCATGTATTTTTGCCATATGACTTCAAATAAGCACAGTAGAATGTGGACTTTGTTATTTTGTTGTTGTTGTTGTTGTTGTTGTTGTTGTTGTTGTTATAAAGTTTAAGAAACTAACAAAACTAAAACCGTTTTTTTAGTACCATTTTAGTAAATATTTATACATATTAACTATTACCATTCACCTAACAGTTTGAATAATTACAATGTATACTTTCTGCTGTGCTCATATGAAGTCAATAGGGCCCAAAAACATGGTGTAATGCCCCAAATGGGTACATAAACCTTAATGTGTACGAATCACAGTTGGTGGTAGCTTAAACAGTCAACCGGATGAAGCCAAACAGTTATTTTTTACGTTTTAAAACCCCGTATAAGGGAATCCGAGAATATTAAAATCCAGATGTTAATTTGCTTGACCGCTCATATCTTCGTATATTACAATCTCTTGCGGGGATACGACAGTAATTATAATTGCTAGACCACTCACACTATTAAGACCAGTAATTATAATTACTAGACCACTCACACTATTAAGACCAGTAATTATAATTACTAGACCACTCACACTATTAAGACCAGTAATTATAATTTCTAGACCACTCAGACTATTAAGACCAGTAATTATAATTTCTAGACCACTCAGACTATTAAGACCAGCAATTATAATTACTAGACCACTCACACTATTAAGACCAGTAATTATAATTACTAGACTACTCACACTATTAAGACCAGTAATTATAATTACTAGACTACTCACACTATTAAGACCAGTAATTATAATTACTAGACTACTCACACTATTAAGACCAGTAATTATAATTACTAGACCACTCAGACTATTAAGACCAGTAATTATAATTTCTAGACCACTCAGACTATTAAGACCAGTAATTATAATTACTAGACCACTCACACTATTAAGACCAGTAATTATAATTACTAGACCACTATTAAGACCAGTAATTATAATTACTAGACCACTCACACTATTAAGACCAGTAATTATAATTACTAGACCACTCACACTATTAAGACAATTACCAAAGCACGACACTAATTTTATTTTTATTTTTCACATAGCATAAACTAATGGCACACAGCTACATTATACTGAATTCAATAGTTTTTAGAGAGGCAATAAAACTATTTCATGCGTTTAACATAAAAACAACAATGTCAGTTTAAAGAGATAATGTCTTTGTTTTTACATGTTTTTATGGGATACAACTGTCGTCAAAGTTCGTGTGGTCATAACATACAAGATAATACAGGAACATGCTGATTTTTTTTTATTTTAAACATTAAACAAAATAAACTACAATGCTTTTTAAAAGATGCTAATTTTATACTATATTAAATGATAAAGTTGAGATAAGCAGCAATGGCCTTGATAGCAAGATGGTTAAAACAGTACGGTATGAGGAAAGAGTAAATTTATGTATTTGATGTGGGTATTTGGCTAAATTTATAGCACATTTTGAAGATACCCTAAATTTTACAAAGATTCAATAAAAAACAGAACTAGAATTTATGGAGAGCAAATATTTAAAACGACAAATAGTGATTCAGTATATGAAGTAGCTGTTTTAGAATCAACCACAGACATGGGAAGCACTGACAGAAGTCTGAAATCATCCATACATTTTAAAGGATTGAAGAAATGTTGTTAATTGTTGAAAATAAAAGTACCTCTTTTAGACCAATGTCCTGCTTTCTAGTTGATAATACCTAAAGACAAGTTATCAGGCGTAAAGTATTCTCTGCATGTTTTATACCGTTTTTCACCCCTTAATCGGACAAAGATCAACAAAGAGCAGTTTCAAGATATGCTTACTACGATCATGAAAGTCCAGCTGCTTACACATATATCAGTCAATTACGGAAACAATTTAAACAAGTAAATGAAAATATGCTGAATTGAAAAAGAAATAGTGGGATAAACAATCTAACTACACAAACAAGCGAGAAAAAGAGTTTCATATTTTTTTCAAATGTCGCCAATTGCTCCCATAGTGTCTGATTGTACCATTTAGGAGCATTCAGTGAGATTTAGTCTGTTATTTTACTGCTTTTGTAGGAGATTTAGTTAGTAACAATTTGTAACAATTGGTGACTGTTTACCTACCTAAAAAGTACTCAATCCTAAACAGTATCCTTATTGTCCGCACACTACAAGGGATATGTGGAATATGACTAGTCATTTGAAAAACAAACATCCTGAAAATTATAAGAATGTAACTCTTTACGAAAACTTTTGACCGCAGTAACATAAACAGAAGAAAAGCAATAAGATTCGGCAAATTAAAGTTGCAGACAAACTTAAACGAAAATCTTGCCAAAGTTAAAGAGTTCGATTGAAGAAGCGTACATTCTATTATTTAGCGAGTTAAAACTTCTGGGAGAACAAATATACAGTTTGTTAAAAAAAAAATTAAATGACAGTTCATATAATCAATTTTGAACAGATTCTTCTTTTTGCAACGATGCGAACAAAAGAGTTAAAATGATGAGGATCTCGAACAGTGGAAGGATGACATGGAAAAAAATGTAAAAGCAGAGCAAACAGATGAGCTAACAAAAGGTAAAGGTATTATTTGGGACATTATCTGTATAAAACTTTCTGGTGCTTATTGGTATCACCTAAATCGTATACAAATCAGAGTCATTACCAAAAGCATGTACAAGGTGCAGTTATAAAACGAGGTGAAGACAATAATACGTTGGTCGGAGACTTTGGAAATAAAACCTACTATACAACCTAGCAACAACTATCACATTTCCAAAATGCTGTAGATCATGTTTTGCGTGCGCGCTTTCCACACGTTTGTGTAATTTAATGTCTGAAAGTAAGAGCATTGTAAATATTAATTACCGCGCATCGTTGGAAATCGTTCTAACAGTTTCATACAGCATCTTGCTGCAAAATCTAGCTGATTAAAAGATCGAAGGAGTACTTAAATTGCTCGTATCTATAGCTATGTCCGATATCAGGATAGACTATTTAATTGCACATGGTTTATTGCCCGATAAAATTGTACCTAAGGTAAAATACATCTAGACCTTGGAGACTCGGCGTGTAAAAGCGCGGACAAAATCTTGCTTTCTCAAAGCCTTTTTATTTCTGAAACCTATTTTCACAGTAAGTACAATGTCTTGCAGAAACTCCGTAATGTATTGTAATTTATTTTTATCGATGAAACAATTCACTTCTTTTACAATTTTGATAGTGTAGGGTCTTACCACGATATGAACTGATATAATTGCAATTGTGTCCATAAGAAATAATCAACAAAAATGGATTAAAAACTGCGCCAGTAACAGCAACACCTGCGACGCTTAACGCTGATGGTATTGTTGACAACAAAAACAACAAGCGTTTGTTGTATCTGAAGGACCACTTAAAACAAAAAGCTCGTTCGTGATAGTTACTAATACGCAACAAGTTCTTCGCGCTCTTCTTGTGGGAGATGGCTGCTAATATGATTGTATTCTATTATATCTCGCATTTACACAAAGAGACTAGCTATTGTGCAGGAACGAGATCTGGTTGCGCAACATCTGGTTCTGGGTTTTCTGGATCAGGTTGTTTTTCACCAGCAGGAATGGGATCATGCTGCGGCTTTTCTGCTTCAGGTTGTGGTGCAGGAAAATCCAGATCTAGTTTGCTGATGATATTTGAATAAAGTTCTGGTACTTTTTTTTTCAAAACCAATGTACAATCGTCTTGTATACTGCGCTTCGTGTAGTTTGAGTAGTGCTTGACTAAATTCTGGTGCCTCTGGAGCGCCAACAAAGTTTCCGCACTGTATTTCTGTCTTTGATGTCGTTTGTTCCTTAAGCATGTCTATTAAAATTTAGTCCTAAGAAAATCAATTGCTGCTTGAAGCCCGTTAGCATCATAAATATGCTTGTGTTGATACTTAACAATAATATGATAAGCCGCAATTGTTTTTTGCAAAACGAGCAACCACTCGACATCTAACTTGTGTTTGATCAACTTGAACAGATTTTTTGGGCATTTTTGCGAGATAATATTTATGTGCCGTCATGTCAAATGTATGCATATTCATGAGATCTGATATTTCCGCACTTGGATATTCCACTAGGAATATTTTTTGATCTTGTCATCAAATGCGGCAAGAACCAACTTGTCCTCTGCTGATAGTTTTCCAGTATGTTCAAGGGCTGCCGCAAGAACTTTAGAGTCATACTCATCATAATCCTTGTATTGTTTGATGTGATAATAAGCTTCACAAGTCTTTTTTACAATTTCTGGAATTTCATCTTGCTGCGGTTTTTCTGCTTCAGGTTGTTTTTCATCCGGTCGTATGTTTTCAGAATCTGGTTGTGGATATTCTACCGCAAGTTTTCTAATTAGCTGCTCGTAAAGCGTTGGATTTATTAACTTAACAAAACGGTGATAAGATTTAGCTAGTTTGTCTGGTATTGGTTCAGGTTCATATACCCGAACTTCCGCTAGTTCATTCATCTGCTCTTTCGTTAGTTCAGATTAATTAAAGTAACCAGTAGGTATTTCTGAAACGACAACATTATTAAAGTCCATTGAGTTCGTTTTAAATATATAGTAAATTTCCCTCTGTGGCTTCGGATTACTAGAATCTTTTCCATACTTAAAAATATTGCAAAATGCTTCGACTCATTTTTTATATCATCGTGTTTTTGTAGCACTTTCTGCTTTACATTAGGTTGTGGTTGTGGTTTTTCTGCTTCAAGTTGTGGCTGCGGATCATTAGAAAGATCTTTTTCAACGTCTTTTCTATCAGGCAATGCCATCACTTCTAGAATCGTTTCTGTGTCGTCATAATCCAAACCAAGTTCTTTGTAAAAATACCACTTGTCGATTTTTTTCCAGAAGCCTTTCTTGATTTGTAAAGTTTTTTTGCCAGGCTTGATTGTACATGCATGCGTAGTCAGCATCGTGATGTTTTTTTATTTTTCGTTACATTTTCTGTTTTTTTTTTTTTAGTGAGATAAATAGTTGTAAATCAACAGTCAACTCGTTTAGTATGTTTTTAAAGAGCACTCCTATGTTTCTAGCAGCGCTGGTCAATTCATTGTCGTTGCAGAATTTTTTAGCTTCTCATATTTGTTTAGCTCGTCCAGCAACTGTAGCGCTCTCATATGAGTTACAGGAAAAAAGACGGAGCATGATATCATCTATTTTTACGTTTTCTGAATCAGCCGAAAACTTTGTATACAGGTGTTTGTTTTCGACAATTTTGTCGTAATACGTCCTAGCTCTCGCGTCATCAAAAGGCACGCCCTCGTGTTTTTCTTCAAACAACAGCATGTTAAATTTGCGTGCAATTTTCACGAATTCTGACATCTTATATATTTGGTTTCATAAGATCATCTTGTGTAAAAATCTGAAAATAAGTCAGACCGGGATTGATTGGCATCGCAGAAATGCAATACAATCTGTAGAGGCTATATTTTGTCGTACCAAGGCTTGCAATATCAAACGTATCCAGAGCTGACCCTAATGTATCCGTATTTGTGTGAAGCGTGGTCCAGTTAGCGCTCTCACTGGACGCTTCTAGACGCCAATTGTTGATGTATTCAGTTGCAACTGATCTGCCTCTAAGTTGAAAGCGCCAAATAGTAACCGCCACAGGACAATCTATTCTGATCCAAACATTATTATAAACGCCTGCGGTAACCCATTATTTATTGAATGCAATAGATATATGGTCAGTAAAAGCGAGATCCGCTCTAAAGGCTCCTGAATATTCCGATGATGCAGATGTTACAAATCCGTTGCGATTATCAGAATTGGACGACACGATGGAATATGACTGATCGTTTTATTCGCTTGGAATCTAGATAGTTTATTTGTTGCATCTGAATTATCAGTTGGCACGCCCACATTTTTGATCTGAGCAAAGGTTGCATTGATTCCAGCGCAATTAACTTCAAACATAACTGAGTATACATGGTTGGTAATTCTAAAACCTTCTGGCGCTTGAATAATGATTGGACTATAAGATTCCTCAGATGATCTTTGAATACAAAATCCGACTTGTGGGCAAACCAAAAACAAAACACAGGGATTTATCCACTGGCAGATCCGCAGCCATTCAAATATATCTGATGCTTACTGTAGTAGGTTCACTAGCCAAAATGTCGCAATCTGCGCTAAGTTTTGTATCCGTGTATGATTTTGCAGCTGCATCTGCATTAACAAATGGCGCGGGTAAGTTTGTAAGTTTCTTAAGAATCCATGTTGATGTCGCCAGTCAAAGTTCCACCAGCTAGCGGCAAAAGATATGGCGCTGACAATAACATTTCATTGGCAAGGATTACCGATGCCAAGTTTTGTCCTACTGAAAGTAAGCGTCCTCAAGGAAAATTTGTATTGGCATCTAACAACACACTAGCGCTTACATACTTATCTGCATACTGTTTATTGGCCGCATCTGCGTTATCTGCTGGTGTAGCCACATTTGTAATCTTTTGCGAAGACATGTTTAACGGTCCAGAAATAGTATCGCCAGTTTTTAGCAAGTGCTTGTTGACTTCTGCATTAGAAATATTTGATGTTGTGCTCGCATCAAAACCGCTAATAACTGTGCCAAAAGCTGTGTAATGACTCATTATATATATATATATAATCAGAGTATATATATATATATATATATATATATATATATATATATATATATATATATATATATATATATATATACTCTGATTATAAAAATTGCGCATCCACTTTGACTCATAAGACATCAAGAAATTAAGACATCACCTTTTCTTTCCAGATTGTCATTACCTGATTGTCGGTCCAACTGGTCGCGACAAGACAAATTTGCTTTTGAATATGCTGCTTAACAATGGGTTCAATTATGACAAAGTAGTTATTTACACGCTCAATCCAAGTCAAAATAAATATAAGACACTTAGCGACTTTGACGAAGCCGTTAGCAGTCCTGCTGTTGCTGATCACAACAAGACAGCTAGCAACAAAACTTGTAACATTTTAGAGCCAGAAGAAATAACGCCCGTACAAGAACTTGATGGCGACAACGACTCTGTCATAGTTTTCGATCACATTAAAATTGACCGCGACAATATGAATACGATTAAAGAATATTTCTCGCTGTCACGAAACAAGTGTTGTAATTCTATCTACTTAGCGCAGTCTTACTGCGATGTGCCAAAGTATATTCGCCACAACTGTGGCGGGTTTGTTTTGTTATCTGGCTTAGACAACCGCGACATAGATTAGATTGCGCGCGATCATTTTCGTGCCATAGACGCTGCTAAATTTAAGCAATGTTACCACGAAGGCATTATCAAAAGCAAACATGACTTTACGGTTTTTCATATTGATGCAGAACACGGTCCTGAAATGTATTCTCGCAACTTTGACGAATTGTATGTGCCAGATAAATTAGGCAACAATAATTTATTCAAATATATTGTAAACAATGCCATTTGCAAAAATAGAAGATCAAAAGGACAAATCTGTAATTATGCGAAAGCTCGTAGAGCAGCGGCAGCAAATACGTGGTCGTATTATAGCAGAAAAGAGTGGCGAGCAGGTATTTTTCAGCCAGTAACTAGAAAAATAGAACAGGCTGCAACGACGCATGATATTAAGCAGGACAAATTTATCAAAGCGTTAGGTGCGCAAACTAAGGATCAGCAGGCTGTTAGAAAATATTGATGTAGCTCTTTCTAGGCTACAAGAGACATCTGGTGAGAAAAAGAAAGAACGTAAAATGAGGTAGCGCGAATAGAGCACATTACACACCTACTAAAACTGATTTATTTTGAAAATTATAATCGTAAAAAAGATGCAAGAGAAGAGGTTACTAAGTTTAAGAGAAAATGGGGAAGAAGACAAAATTACATTCTTGAAATCAATCCGCTATTTCAAATGACAAAAGAACTAGGTAAAGATCTGCGACATGCAAAAAAGCTTGAGTATCTGCAGAAAATGACAGAAAAAGGTGAAGCTGACCCCCAACCTAAACAGCTATATGAACTCGTACGTAGGCCACCAGAAGAAGTCGAGATCTGTAAAGTTTGACGTTGTACCTTATTCACCACCAAAACAAATAAAACATCAAGGTCAGCGGTGCACACATTATTCCCTAACCTGTCAAATATTATAACAGGCGTTGGTCTAAAGATAAGTTTTGTGTAACGAGGATGTATAAACATACTGTCTAGATTTGCCCGAGAGTATTTAAAACTCTTTGATGAGGCACCAATTGACGAGGCAACAACTCAGTATAAATATGTCGAATACCTGGACAAGGACTCACATTAAATGAACAAACCTGTAACAGGAACTATTGATACGCGTGATGAAGATGTTTATTTGCTTCTTCACAAATCTTTTCTTGAAGTCAGAGGTCATTTGCAGACAACCGCTGCTCTGTCCGTCAGTTTTCCCGCTAATACAAACGTGGCCTTAGTAAACGTGTTGCAGTTTGTTTAAGACGGCGCGATATCAAATTAATAATCACAGTTTAGGACATTAGCAACCATCTGCCTGCTGCTAGCAGCATCATAAATTTAATTTCTATGACTGACGACCATAGCAGAAGTTCAGCAACAAATATGTTTCGGTACAAGGATCCGAGCAATGCAGGAGTTAGCAAAAAGTACAAACAAGGTGCTGATGTTCTTACTGAGGCTTCTCTTTTTGATGATCCAGCAACGTCAACCTGAGCCGAAATTCATACAGGCGTTCGTAATGCCTTTGTTGATCCAGAAAATCCTAATTATAATGTTGGCTTTGCAATAAGGCGTGCTCTTACGGACGGTCACAATGAAGTGTGCATGATGTTGCCACTAAGTTCCGCGACATTGATACAGTGTTTAGAGGTTTTAAGCACACGCTGGTTTGGGAAAGATCTGATCCAACCACGTACATACTTAGTCCAGGTTGTTCATTGTAACTAAAACTATGGCAAAACATCTATCTTCTGGCGGTGACAAGTTAATGCCAACAAAACGCCAACATGACAAAGCGAAAAAACAAAGTGCAGCAGGAAAGGTATTTGAACTTGATTTGTCTGCAGCACAACTTAAACAGCAAGTCGGAGTCTTACCACTTCTACCAATGCTTGCTGATGATACTGCCAACATGACAAAGTGAAAAAAACAAAGTGCAACATGAAAAGGTATTGTACTTGATTTGTCTGCAGCACAACTTAAAAGCAAGGCGGAGTCTTACCACTTCTACCACTGCTTGCTGCTGGTACTGCTGGTGAGGTTTTGCCTGGACTTCTTGGCAAGCTTTATGGGAGTGGTATGAAAGGTAAAAAATAAAGAGAGCGCGAGGATTGCAATGCCCCAGAACACAACGCCGCTAAGTAATTTTTACATTGAGAAAGCGGTTAAAGACATACAATCATTTCGCGGAGTTTTTTTTTTTTTTTTTCCTCCAAATATAGGATGCTAAAACAATTAGTGTCAATGAATGCTGCGCTGTAAATATCGAACATTTTGATTCGTTTGGTCTGCCACCGTGCGATGTCATGGAAAAAATATATATTTTTGGTGAGCGGCGAAGTTGTATTTATAACTCGGCACACACTCAGCATATGAATTCTACAGCTTGTGGTTTTTATTATTTAATTTATCAGATCACGATGACAAGGAAAATCCGCATTAGATATCTTACTGGAATTTAACCAAGTGCCAACAAATTAGTTTTAAGTAAGCTTAATCAACATAAATGTTTTCCAAGTGTGTTATGTAAATGCCAGATATAATGACAGCTTCATTGTGCTTATCATGCAGAAACAATACGGACAGTCTTGAAGAAACTTCATCTCAGACTAAAAATGGACGCTCTGTCATCAAATCAATGTGCGCCGTTTGCAGCAAAAGAAAATTAAGGTTTGTTAAGACAACTTCTGGTGGTTGTGCTGATGCTGAACCTATTGTCGTACTTGACACACACATTTATGTTAACTCGTTATATATACATGCATGCCTGCGATGACAATATTTGTATTCAAGGGAATACAATTATTGGACAGTGCTCTGTTTGTAAGCGTTGCACAATACATGGCAACGCTTTTGATCTTCATGCGCTCACTGGAAAACTTCCAAAACCAAAAGGCGGCTGCACTCTGCCAGGACATAAGTATACTGGTCCGTGGAATCTTCTGGATAAAAAACTCGATGCCAATGATCAACCATTTCCTGGTCAACAACCCTATAACCAATTAGATGCCACGGCAATGCGGCATGACATTTTCTACAGAGATCATCCAGAAGGAAAAAAACGCTGCGACAAAATTAGGGATACGATAACGTATTGAAAGAGCTTTTGTTAGAGGAGCTATTGGACTAAAATATAAGCTTGAAGTAGGAACCAAAGTTTCCCGTGCCAAAACTGCAGGTTTTGAAAATAAGGATGACATACTTGCAGATGAATTACATAAGCCAGTAAGAAAACGTTTTCCTAGGCGCAGAATGGTTGCTAATGGTGTTGATGACATTTGGTCTGCTGATCTGATAGACCTAAAAGAATATTCTAGAGGCAATGGCGGCGTTAAGTATTTGCTAAATATCATTGATGTTTTTAGTAAGTATGCATGGAGATTACCACTAAAAAATAAAACTGGCGCCGCTATCAGTGACTCTTTCGAAATGGCTACAAGATCACGCAAACCTGGAAAACTTTGGATAGACCACGGCGGTGAATTTTAGAACAACACATTTGAGAACTGGTTCGAACATCTTATCATAAATAAGTATTCCACGTTTAATGAAGGCAAAGCAATTGTCATTGAAAGATTCAATCGAACGCTAAAATGCGACGTGGAAACACTTTACAAAACTAAAACGAGTAAATATGTAGATGTGTTGCAGTCGCTAGTTGATAATTACAACAATACAAAACACAGAAGCATTGGAATGACGCAAATACAGGCTAGCGACAAACTAAATCAAGATAGTGTTGCAAACAAATTATTTTTTAGACAAAAGTTTAATCTGGGTGACCGGGTCAGGATTTCTAGATTTTAAAAAAATGTTTGAAAAAGGTCATACAACCAACTGGACCAAAGAAGTGTTTACCGTGACAGATATATTGAAAACAGTTCCTGTAACGTACCGAATCGCCGACCTTAATGGCGGACCTATCTCTGGATCCTTTTATGAACAAGAATTGTCTGCCACAGAGTTGTCTTCTGTCTAAACAAACGTTTTTCAATAATGTCTACTTGACGCCAGTGTTAGCTGCTGGCAAGTACTGAGAACTAATCCTGTCGTAGTATGACAATATTTTTGCTGGCTACGGGTTTGCACATATCTGCCTTGTCTGGCGTACATATGAGCAGAAATATTTTCTTAAAGACTTAATCTCCTGACAAATTAAATCGCGCCAACTTATTTCTGATGTGATATTTTCTGGTATATCTTTGCCGCCTCATATTGTAATGCGGGTGTACATTTTCCATTTGGTTGTTTTCATCGTGATCTCGGACAATGGCATCTTAGTTTTCGTCAAAGTCATACATTTTTGTGAAATCAATTTATATATTATGTCAGATACAATTGTTTATACCACAAACGTTTACGTGGAAAAGCCAGAAATGTTGCTTGATGCCATCGTGACATTGTACAGAAATCCTCATGCAAGCGTTCAATTGAATCTTAATGTGACAAAATCTTAAATGTAAAGTGTTGCTTACGGCGCATACTAAGTGAACTTAGCCGAATTAATATCTGCTACTATAATGATTTGCTAAAGCACCATATCATGTCTTGTATCAAGCGAGATACTCTATGCTAGAAACAAACAATTAAATAAATAAAACACATCATATACATACAATGAGCACAAAGACGAGCTTCAGACAAAAAAGGCACGCCTTTTTTAGTTACGAGAAAACGTTTGTTTTAAAAAATGTCAGGTTGATGACGCTTGATATTTCTACAAAAATTGATGAACCCAGCATAAAACAAATTTTGTCCAAGGAACTGCGTTTGCATCGCGGCATAGAGTTTTCTGTCGGCATTAGCGTTGTATTTTTACAGCAATCTGATGACAGTAAAACTCAGGCGCATTTCATTTCAAAACCAGTTTGTGTATTTCATTATAACTTTGATATTAAAAATGTTTTTGAAGGTCTTCAGAATAGCATTGATAGTTTTCAATGAGAAGGTTCGGACTGGGTTTTGCAAGGTGGTTCAGCAAACATTGTTAACATTGCCAAGTACAAGCCTCTACGAGGCAAGTCATATTTGGAGCTACCAGACAAAATTAAAGTCAGTCAAAGTTGCGTTAATATAAAAAATAAAGATAACAAATGTTTAATGTGGGCTGTGTTATCTGCATTGTATCTAGCAAAAACAAATCCAGATCGAGTTAGCAACTATAAACCATATCAAGATACGTTAAATTTTGCTGGCATTAAGTTTCCTGTTCAGATCAATGATGTTCCAAAATTTGAACGACTAAAAATACGTCAGTCAACGTTTTTGGCGTGGATGCCAAAGCATGCATCTACCATTTCATATTTCATCATTTGCCAGCAATGTTGCTAATATTGATTTACTCTATATGCATGGCGACACCAACTATGGTCACTACTGCTAGATCGAAAGTTTTTCTAGTTTAATGTATGGCCAGTATAACAATCATCAGCACATATTATTTTACTGTAGACGATGTATTCATGGTTTTTCTACAGAAGAATTGCTTGCTACTCATGGACTATCATGCCAGAAAAGGAACATAATACGGCATCATTTTACAATCTCTGTAATATGACTAGGGTCCCCTTTGTAATCTATGCTGATTTCGAAGCGCTACTTAATCCTGTCGTGGGCACATACAATAATCCTGAAAAAACCCAGAAAACATCAAAAGCATATTCCTTGTGATTATGCTTACAAACTGATTTGCATTAATAACGAGCTAAGCAAGATCATACAATTATATCGCGGAGAAAACTATGGTAAGCGCTTCATACAAAGTCTGCTCGATGAAGATCATTACATTCAGAAAATTAATTCTGCAAGGATGATCTTTAGAGATCAAGACAAAGAAAACTTTTTGCAGGTTAAGCTGAGTTGGATTTGTAATTAGCAATTTGGCGAATTCAAAGTTCGTGACCATTGTCATTTTACTGGCTGATATATTGGCGTCGCTCATAATAAATGCAATTTGAAATCAAGAAGACCAGCATTTATCCCAGTAGTATTTCATAATCTTAAAGGCTATGATTCTCAACTTATTGTAAAGCACTTTGGCAAATTTAAAAAGAGGATAAATTGCATTCCAAATAATTAAGAAAAATATCTGTTGTTCTCTCTTGGTGACTTCGTTTCATTGACAGCCTCCAGTTTCTGAATGCATCGCTAGATGAGCTTGTCATAAACACAGAAGTATTTAAGTATAAAGCAGAACAGTTTTATGATGTCACAAAACTTGAGCTTGTCAAGCGCAAAGGAATTTATCCATATGAGTACATGTCATCTTGGAAAAAATTTCAATGAAACCTACCTGCCACAACAAGAAGACTTTTAAAGCAATCTGAATGGATCAGATGTTTTAGATGCTAATTATGATCAAGCTAAAATGTTTGGAATAACTTTGACATGAAAAAAATATGGGTGGTTATCATGGTCTCTATCTAAAACCGATGAGCTGTTGCCTGCTGATGTATTCGAAAAATTCATAGATTTTTGCTTGTCCTATTACAAGTTAGATTCTGCTTGGTATCACTCTTGTCCTGGACTTTCTTTGGATGCGGCGCTCAAGATGACTGGAATTCGGCTGGAGTTGCTGACAGATAGTGATATGCATAATTTCATCGAAAAAGGTATCCGTGATGGGATTTCAGTGAGCACGCGTGGGCATTCTGAAGCTAAAAACAAGTATCTGCCTGGATACGATTCAGCAAAAGTATATTACGTTCCTTGATAATAATGGTCTTTATCAATGGGCTATGTCACAGAAGGTACCCGTTGGCGAATTTAAGTGGATGACACCAGAAAATTTTACAGAATTATTACGCAGCGATGATGATATTGGCTACATTATGGAGGTAGATCTCGAGTATCCTGCTGAATTACAATACGATCACAACGACTTTCCTTTGGCGCATGAGAGTATGCCAGTAGATGACTCTGTACTGAGTGATTACTCGACAAAGCTTAAAGACAAACTAGGTGTCGGTAATTTCATAGTACCAAAGTTGATACCAAATGTTCAAGATAAAATTCGTTGTGTGATCGACTAAAAGAACTTGCAACAGTGCCTCGACCTAGGATTGAAGCTGATTCAAGTAAAAAGAGTTCTGAGATTCAGACAAGAACCTTATCTTAAACGTTATATCGACTTCAATACTGAAAAAAGACCGTGACAGAAAATAAGTTTGAGATAGACTTTTTCAAGTTGATGAATAATTCAGTCTTTGGTAAGACTAGAGAAAACGTCAGAAGACGCGTCAATGTAGAAATCGTACACAACGTAACGAGGCGCGACAAGCTGGTTGCATATTCTGCTTTTGTGAGCATGAAGATATTTGATGAGAACTTGGTATCGATCCACAGAAATAAAACGCACCTGAAGCTAAAAAAGCCAATCTATATTGGTTTTACTGTGCTTGAGCTGTCAAAATATCATATGTACAGATTTCATTACGGCACTATCAAAAAGGCATATGGCGACAAAGCTAAGTTGATGCTTACCGAAACAGATTATTTGTGCTATGAAATCAGGACCAATGATGTTTACGAAGATATGTTTGTAATGAAAGATGAATTTGACTTTTGAGGTTGCCAAGCGTACAAAATTCTATGATGCCAGCCATTAGAAAGTTGTTGGCAAGTTCAAGGACGAGCATGCTGCAGAAATCAAAGAAGTTATTGCGCTGCGAGCCAAGATGTATTTCCTGGAGTTAATGGATGAATCATGGAAGCGAGCAAAGGGGATCCCAAAATATGTTGTCAAAAATGTTATCACACACGATAACTATTTTGCGACGCTATCTGGTGAAAAACAGTATGCAACCATGAATACGAACATATCCGAAAACCATGTTCTGCACACAATAGCTCTTAACAAAATCGACTATCTGGCTACGACGATAAAATATTTATATTTGATGATGGCATCGGTACAAGAGCTTATGGGCACTTTAGGAACAAGCAAGCAGAAGACATCTCAAAGCCTGTGACAGATATACCAGCGCCAGATCTTTTTGATGACGTTGGTCTGATCTAAACAAAAGCAAATACAACACCAATATTTACAAATTACTTATAACGCCTAGGCAAAATTAAATGTGAACCTAAGATTGTGGACTCTTGAAAAAGATGTTTTGTTTATGCCTTTGCAACAATGATATATGACACCAGTATTAACGTCAAGCGTCTTTCCTGCTTTAGCAATCGAAGAAAATCTTTCTTGATCTTTGGTTTCTAAATGTACCGCTTCTACAAGCCGCCCATTCTTTTAGTGCTCGCCACATGTGCCTCTTTTACAATTTTCCTGCTGAGTAACCGCTTCTAAATGTTCTAGCCTATTGTCAGACTTAATTCCATTTTTGTAATCTATGACAAGATTTTCTGGTATGGACCACCTGTGGCATTCATAAAAAAACGGTGCGCCAACATTGTTTTTCGTGGAATGCAAGAACACGAAACAGTAATTCTGATTAAACCAAGTTTGTCTGACTGATTGGGCGGAATACTATGATGCTCAATAATGCCTTATTTCACCAAGAATATTTGCCTCATGATTGTTGAATACGGGGTGTCTTCTCCATATATATATAAAATATGATCTTTAAATGTTTATCCAAGCGACTAGCTAAAAACAATAGCAAAACAAAAGACAAAAATGATGTAAGTATAAACATGACGCCGCTTAGACAAAACAAAAAGAAAACCAACCGTCACGAATTGGTGAATAGGATTTATTTCTGATGCCGCAACAGCAAAACAAGATAGAATGACAACTGGTTCCAAGACAATTTTCTGCCTTAAACACAGAATTAAATATTTCTTGATCGCCAGTTTCAATGTTTGTTGCTTGTACAGGACGCGATGTCTTTTTGTGCATGCCAACTTCACTTTTTAAATTATTTGCCTGGCGCGTGACAGCTTCCAAGATTTCTACTCTGTTGTCGGATTTATCACCATTCACGTGATCTATCGCAAGATCTTTGGGTATAATTCCATGAAAACAATCGAATACAAATCTGCGCGCGCTCAATACCTTCTGTGATTTATTGGTGCTAGAAACTGTAATACGAATATAGCCATTGTTGTTATGATTTTTAGCAAGAATCTTTAGACTCAAAACGTGTCTGACGTCGCCGTTCAAATTCGCTTCATACAAGTTGTGAACAGGGTGATCTCTCCAGGGCATTACATGTAACAAAAGTTATCTCTCTAATAAAGTATTCATTATGATTGAAGACAAAACTTTGCCCACATTGACATAGACGACAGAATTATGTAAACAAGCTTAAATATGCAACCTCCTAATTGGTAGCCATTCTCGAAAACACTAGTATGTTGGTTTTTTTTGTTGTTTTGTTTTTTTTTACAGGTGAAGCCATATGCACGCTAAAATAATTTTTGTGTGTGGAAAAGCGAAGTCTCGGACCAAATGCTAGCCCTGCTGAATATTTTAGTTCCTCAGCAGATTATGGATCATATCGGAATCGCTATCCATTGCAGCCGGTCGCTAGTGTGAACTTCTTCGGAAGACTCATAACCTTTTAACTTCCTGCAACCTGAGTGGTTGTATTCACATCGGAAGTTAGGTCGTCACATAATCAGTAATTTGTTAAGATCAGTATGCCTCCTGACTGATTCATCCAAGCCCGAATATCAAGACAGAGTTGCCAACCCTGTAAGACACCAGACCTTCCATAGCTATCTAATTGATTGATTTTGGAATTAACGACGTGTGCGGCCATTCGGCCATGTACGTCGGTTAGCTATCTATACGTATACTTAACCTTATATATAAATAAGAGCCATACTACGTTGCTAAATTTATGGTGTATGCAAAGTTGCATTTTGGTGTTACTAAAATAGATTTGTAATCAAAGGAGGTAACTCGTGTGCGCCAATATTTCCGCAATCAATCCATAACTGTGCTAGCTCTTCTTTAAATTTGTTATCAAATAATACATTAGTGTCATTCAGTAGTTCTATAACTGTGCCAGCAATGTCTAATCTTGGTTTTCGATGTACGCGTTGCACCTTCGGTGGAAGAATTGTTGCGAGCAAGATCCTTGTATACCCACGAATGTGTCAATACGAAAATATAAAGTGTACTAGAAATGTTCTCGTTGCACTTTTGGTGCAAGAGTTGTTTGAAAGTAACAATCTCTTACCCTCTTGCACGAGATGCTATTGGTTTAAAATTTACAAGTGTTCCAGAACAGTCATTTATGATAGCCAGGAGTGCAGCAAGTAGATAGTTATTGCCAGTGCTTGAATTTGAATTCATCAGCGGACCATTTTGTATTTTTATTTACCGTGCGTGGGCGAGAACGCCAAAAAGATTGTACTATTTTAAATTTACAAATGTTCCAGAACTGTCATGTACATAGCCAGAAAAGAAATTTATAAGTGCACTCGCATCCCATGTACATATCAAGATCGACAATAAATTCGACACCTCCACCTCCGCGGTGTTCTAGAAACCTCCTTTTCTAATACCCTACCGACTAATTTATTGTAAAATTTCTAAACGATTCAGTACTGTCAATAACTACCTACTTATAAAGTTTAAAAGAGTTCTAAGATCAAAAGAATAAAAGGTAATAGGTATGCACTGGAAATTACATAATCAATCGCTTAACAGTTGGTAACCAGATGAAGATATTATGATATTAAAATAAATGACGTACCGAAAGTACGCCTCTCCTCCGAAAAGGGAGGAAGCCCAATAGATAAGCAGAAGTATTAAGGAACATCAACACTTTCAGTTTTGAAAGAAAATGATTTTTGTTTTAAAAAAAACGAGATAGATCTAGAATAAAAACAGCGCATTAGAGAATGAAGGAGTTAAATAAATTATGCATAGCAAGCAAATTAATTCTAATCACGAAACCAGACGGAACAAATAAAGTAAATCCGAAAACATCACCAGTAAGTAAGAAAATGATGAACATAAAAACCACGACCACAATGAAGACAATGTCCTAGCATTATAATAAATTACATTTTGCAAGAAATCAAAAGAGATAACACTCAAAAGTATGAACTTGATTCCAACTACACCACAAGTACAATATAAAAGACTACAAGCTTGTCTATGAGATTTTGAACAAAATAAAAGGTAATGTTGATCTCATTTGTGTAGATTCAATCATGAGGATATAAAAACTACTTTCAAAATACATTAACAAAGATATAGCAAATCAAGTCAATTACACAACCAATTTTGCATTTTTCCTGGACAGAAAAAAGGTAATGCACATCACATAAAAATTGATTGAATCATTAGAACATTTAAACTTTTTTCAAATTTCATTAAAAGAAATATAGTAAATCATGTAAATTACACAATCAAATATGCATTTTCCCATTTTCCTAGTGAAAATGTGTATTACTGTATATACAATTTGATCACATCTATAAACTTTCAGTCACAAAAAATTACAACAAAATTAATCACAATCAATTAATATGAGAAGAGCTTTTACATCACACGGAAGTAAATCCAGTACGTCTTTCACAGTGTGTAGACATTCAGATATTGAAATTTAAATTTTTGTTATAACCTTCAATTGACATCTGGTAGTAAATGTAATTATACTACACAAATAAACGGTATGAACACTGTATGTTGTGGACGAAGTATAATCCGTTGTAAAAATGTTATCAATGCAACAAAGAAAAAAGAGATTAAAGAAAAACGAAATAGAAAATACTAGAGATTATGCAAAATCAACGAAAATAAAATGGTATTATAGTAGATGAAATAAACAGCTTCGAGAGAGAAATCAACAAAGTGTTACATGTGAAGGCAGAACAATTTAACTTTGCACACAAAAAGCCAATTTCGTATTGAATTTTTTAATTTTGCCAAAGTCATACATATTCTGCCTCAGACAGACCCTGTCGCTCAATGTGACGATGCATGTTGTATGACCTAAAATAAGACTCGGATAGACACAAGGTAATAATTTTAGACGATATGTCAAAAGAAGATAAAATGCATGAATTTAATGGATGCCAAGTTTCAGAAACTAACAAGCATTACTCCTTATTCTTGTCCTGCAATACAGTATGATACCCCCTACTCAAACTTACCTTACATACTTATAATATCAAAAATGTTTCAACGAGATCAAATTTAATATCTCGAGAAAGTTTATTTCACATACAAAACATTAAATATTTTTTTTATAAGTACACTTTAAAATTTGACAGTGATGAATCTATGAATATACAGAGCACAGTGCATGAAATGTTGACGATATCAATTAAAGTGGGAGGTGCGGACGGCAAAAGCTTGTTGTGGTCTATTGTACTGGCAACAAAGGAGTTACAGGGTTAATAAAATCAGTTACAAATTACACGTTTACTTCCTAATTAGATAATTACTGAGTGGGTATGCAACACTTTTACCACGTTGTGATGCTTTTTTATTGTCAATAAAAGAATATATATGAAACAATTTAATTTGATCTGTGACCATTTTAATATTTCATCAAAAAGAAACCGGAGATACATAAAGGAAACAAGTTAAAAAGTCATAGATAATGGCATATACTACTGGCAAAAAGGAGAATTAAGTGTTGATGAAAATAGCTATTTTACAGGTAAACAAGAAAGATGTGGACCTGTATGTTGGTATTTTTTTCAGATTAAACTATCATATGATTGGATATATTCTAGAACAGATGGAAATGAGCCATAAGGCTGGACGTACTTTTTTCTACACGAAAGTAACGATCTTTCATATGTGGGAATAGTGATATTAAACCAAAACATTAGAACATATGTAATATATGTATAGGATAGGCATATTATTCATCAAACATGTATTACACATAATGTTTCCATTGCACAAGATTCGACTTTAAAAAGTGAAAAGAGCAATATATCTCAGGAACATAAAATTACGGAGATGACGAAAAGGGTGTTTTTCAAACTTACATAACATCATAACAAAGGTGAAATTAGGCTATGCTGTTGGTGCTGACGGTATTTTTTGCTACCGAATGACATGGTTATACAAATGGGTAGTATCGGCGGACACAACAACCATTTACTAAATGCAAAGACTCGCTTAAGCTTGGATTAAACCTTATTATGAATACCAATGCATTCCAAAGACTGGTAAGCAATCTGTGACAGTACGACAAGAAACTGAAGTGAAGAAAAAAGAAGAAGACAAAGTGGGTAAAATTATGAAGAAAAGGATTATGATGATGACTTTCCTCCAACACAATGAAACGGCGACTTAGAATAGTTTAAAAAAAAACAATATTGACCATGAAATAAAGAAACACTCATTTATGTTCATACTAAAAGTCAAGTTTGGCCAAATTTTAGGAAGTAAAGCTTGCTGTAAAATACCATTAATAATATCTTATTAAACACACCAATTGGTCATTTGGATTAGTTAACGTAAAATAGTAGTTAAATACGATTTTAAAGAGCAGGTGACTGTCATCTGAGGAAAACGCAGCTGAGTTTTAGTGAAGACTAGTAGTATGACGTCATTGGTGCCACTCATCCTTAGCAATTATTACTCCTTATCTCAGCTTATCTCAACCGGTAATAATGTCTCCTAATAAAAGCTTACTTTCGGATATCAGTTGTAAATAGAAAATTGCAATTTTACATACTTTCAAATATGGATACTACCTGTGTCGTTACCATTTACTCGTTTTTTTTTTTTTTTCGTTTTTGTTTTTTTTTTCTTAACACACTGTTTCAAAACTACCGATCTCTAACTTGTTCATTAACTTAACATGAAACACGTCGGTGCAACAAACCGATCGTCGTTCTAAGCGCTCCTCTGGTAAATCGCCTTCTATTTACTGAACTTTATAAGCATGAACGATAATTTGTTAAAAGTGATCAATTATCACTTTGGTCATAAAGTTGCAGGCTAAAATATCCTTTCGAGTCAACTGCATACACATTTGTGCCTATATCTTATTTGTCCATTGGAACACTCAGTAAGATTATGATGACTGTTATGCAATAACAGATCGCAGTAAAAGATTGCCTTTAGACAGTAATTATGTCACACACGTTTGGCGAGCCGGAATACAAACGTATACTTTCTATTCGGTCGTGGGTAAAGCACCGTGCATATATCATGTCTTATCGGTCTATCATTCAATGAATCACATCATATAATATATATATATATATATATATATATATATATATATATATATATATATATATATATATATATATATATATATATATATATATATATTACAGTCAAAAGAGCTCATATAAAATAGGTTTTTGTATAGGTTGTATATACAATAAACTTGACAGTTATTGGTCGCAGGAGCTGCTTTAGTTTAAATATTTTGAAACAGGTTAAGATTTGTTTATCATGCTACGAACGTGAGGTTCGCTCCATCTTCCTTGATACAGTATCTATACCTTTTATCAACAATTCAAATAACCCACTAATGTCAAAATGTCAAAACAAGTAATACGGCATGATCAGATAGAACAGAAACAATGTGGCCAGCACTCTTAAATAACCATCTAATTATATTATCAAAAATACCAGGTATTGCTACTACTACTTGTTGCCAACTCAATCAAATTATTAGCTAATTTTTTCAAGTCCTTTTTGATTTTGTCAAAATATGATTCGTTTGCAGTAGGAGGAGGTGATGTAACATGGAGAGGAAGAGTAGAATAGATAGAACAGGAAGATTATTGAGGTGAAGGAGGAGTAGGAGAAACAACACATTTTAGCGGATTTGATATAGCTAGAGCAAGTGTTGATATAATCATCAAAAAGTAAGGTATCCGAAAATATAGAAAAAATGCTTAATAAATGTGTACTGGTTGCTGTATTGTTACCAATCTAATTTGTTTTTCAGTTGATCATCTAGAGCTTTTTACCGGCATGTATTGGCTTATGCCCAATCCCTAAAGATTGCTGTCATATAGGTACATAATGAATGACCATGATCTTTCACAATCGCCATTATTTGTATATCATACCGTAATTGTCTCAGCACACTTCGTGATTTACTTCAGCATATCTACGTGGTTTCGTGCGATTTCCACCTCTTATTCCACTCTCGATCATCACGGACATATCATAGTTTACGAAAAGTTAAAGTTCTACACCCGATATCATTAAACTTGCATCATGAGCTAGTTCTGGTGCACTATAATAATGTGCTCGGTAAAATGTTAGTTTTTGATATATACATACCTGATCTCCTAAAGAATATCGCACAGCATTAACATATCCTACATAACATAACAGCCATGGAGATCATCGAGTGTGTTCAGACTGAAGGTGTAATAACACACTGAGCATACTGGTAATCGTTTTCGAATATATTTGCGTTGTTTAGAGACGAATATAACTTGTTTGTTGGAGGGATAGTTGTTTCATTAAACTTTGAAAAATTATCCATGTATTCAAAGGGATACATGACTTTTCTTGGACTATTAGACTGCATATCTCAAAATTGTTTAAATGTCTCTTTAGCCTTGTCATCACTTAAATTTATAGCCAGCTATTCTTCAGATTATCCCATGATTCTGAAGTTGTTTACAAACCTAAGTGACCTCTTAACTATTATTTCCTTGTCTTCTTTGATGAAACTATTAACTTTGAAATTCTTGCCGAATGAAATAAATTTCTCTCGTTGTTGGGTATAACTTTTACCTCTTCATCCGGATCGTTTTATACCAGTGTCTTGATAACCAGATGTCATTGCTGTCATAACCGAATAAGTTATAAATGAATAAAGGTGCTTATTTTGGATACTTAAAATTCAAACTGTATTCGATATGTGCTGAATTCCTATATTTACCTGTTAGTGGTCATGGTCTCTTACGTTATTTTTGGTTATTTCGCTCTCGCAAATGTAACATGCCTCTTGAGTTAAAATAACTTCCATTTTCCTCTGTGAACACCATATGTTTTGCATTTGTCGACCCTTATTCTCCATACACTAATTTGCAGTCTTTACCAATGCATCATAATATACTTTAATACAATCTCTAAACTATCGATTTGTACCTATTGTGGATTGATTTGAGATATAAACAAATCCAGATTAAATATTTTTAGCTATTTTTATTGTCCAGGATATGTGAGAGTTTTCAATCAAAGTTTCTGCCTGACACTCTGTGTCTGTGGTTGTGCTCTGCCTGACACTCTGTGTCAGTGATTGTGCTCTGCCTGACAGTCTGTGTCCGTGATTGTGCTCTGCACAGACTGCACCTCATTTGTGTGTTACCTTTTACACGACCTGTCCTTCACACACGTGGAATGATGATACTTTAAAACTTAAAATAAATAACACACGGAACTTTTAAGCGATGCATATAGCTTTCAAAATTTACGAGTGAGCCTTCTTCGGGTAATATATCAAACAAGTTATCTACATGTTAATGCATTCGTTTATGTTCTGATAATTTTTCTGGTAAAATAAAAACAGAAAACTTTTTGTCTGCAAAAAGTATTCGTTTTTTATGTTTGCTTATCTGTGATGACAACATTTTTAAAACTCCAACATAGAGGTACAGTCTGTCTCTATAGACGTCGTTGTCTCCGTCAACGAGGTGCTCCGAGCTTCCTTCAAGAAGACAATATTAGGTCCACCAACATGTTTTTGTCTTTCTATTTCACTAAGTCTAACAGGTTTGATGTAGTAATTTTGAACAACTTAAAAATGGTTTAATCTGGTTGACTGATCCAGCGTTCGCCATTTTGTATACTACTTACTTGTCTGAGGTGAGATAAGCTTCCTATATTTAAGGTTTACGCACAGAACTTGCGTTGATAGCAATGCACGTGGGGTCAACCGTTCATCTAAACTTCTGATATGGTCACAAATCTAAAAAAAAGAATGACAGGATCGTGTACTTTGTAATTCGTCACCCTGGCATATTTCGACAGAGTGTGAATGAATTGATATCTTGAAACAGTACGTTGTCCTCTATTTTATTTATTTCTTTATTTATAGTAGCTTCACCTGAATTACACATCCTTTTTTTCTGCAACATGTTCGTCAGAAGATAATTGTTATCTGATGAAAAATGCTGTATTAAGGTCTATCAAGTTCGGGAAGTAGGTATAATTATTACTAATCAAACACTGTCAAAGACTCTTTTGTATCTGGTTGCCAAATAAATAAAGAAAAAGAAAGTGTAGACACAATGAAGTAATTAGCAGTTGTGAACTACTGATTTGGCCTGTTTACATCACCTTGGAAACTATGGTTACACATGAATAACTCGCCAAGAAATGTACATCTTACAACATATCCATAGGCTTCAATGATAAAACATAACATATTTCACTCTGTGAATAGAATTGTAGATGTCAAATTCACAATTGAAAATCGCACCTTCCGGAAAAGGGCAGCTTTGAATGAATTTCATGCATAGAGGCTATCTTCATGATCGACCTTGACTATCATCAGATACATATATAGATTAATGTATTTACAAGATTCATACAGCTGTTGGTAAAAAAAGATTCCAGACTTTTTCCAGACTGGTTTGCAATTTTTTGCAGACCCATCTGGCACATGTATTCGAAGTCTGTGTCACTATAAATGAGCATGTGGTATCTGCATGATCTATAATAGTATCCACAAATTATGAGTGGGTGATAGGTCACACGTGTCTCGCCAAGCGCACTGAACCGGTATACAGCATCTGATGCCCTATCCAATCCCACAAAGATAAACGTCGACACCAAAATAAAACACAGCAACCCGAAATTCCATACTTTTTCCAGACCTTTAGGGCAGAATCTTTATTTTCCATACTTTTCCCAGGTCTGGAAAAGGCACTCTTTTTTCCCATACTTTTTCCAGACTTTCCAGACTTTGTACGAACCCTTAATTTAGCATAATTCTAACACCGACCTTGTTTTATGACTTTAAATTGGGATTAAACAAATGATTATATTAAAAATAATATTCAACTTTTCTAAAAGTGTCAGAAATATAACACTGCTACCCGATAGACTAGAAGGGAAACCAATTTAATTTCCCCTATGTAAATCGTTCTTGAAAGAGTTACATCCCCTGATTCAAGACTCGTGTCCATTCAAACTGCATTCCTTCGCAATAAATGAAACTTGAGATGCTAGCATGACACGATTTGTTACTCTCCCAATGAATTGTGGTGAAAATATTTTTGAGCAAAGGTACACAAGAGTCAAAACAAAGGGGATCCGAGCCGTGACCCAAATCGTCCGGGAGTCGAATTAGCATTTAAATACGGTTGGAGTGTTTCCCAATATATTGTTAGAGTATTCGCCCTCCCTTCTGGCCGCTTGTAGCCTCCCCCCCCACCCCCCAGCCTCCCCCCCCCCCCCGATCTTAAGAACGAAAAGCATCAAGGATATAAAAAAACGCACAAAACTTAGTTCATTCATCAATTTATAATTTCTATCATGATTGTCACCAGGGTGTCAATCCAAACGGAAGATTCTTCACTAAGACTGCAGCAATATTTGCGTGGGCGAGTCTGTATTTTTCAGACAACTGGAGCGATGTAGATCATCGTCTTCGATATGCTCTGAATAATTCCTTAACTTTGGGATTTACATTCCTTTTAACGCTTGCCCTTTTTAATTTGTTCAATATTTATTTTAATAGAAATATTAAAACTAAACATTGCAAATATTGGATGCAGAAGACACATTTGTTATTATTTTTTATTATCTTCTCAATATGTGTAGTCCAAGGAACCTCACCCCTTCACTGAAAATGGACTTTTCCAGAAACCTGATTGGACAGTGAGAAGGCTTTTTTTTTTTTTTTTTCTTTTACACTGAAAACTCCGTTTGGATTGAAATACAAACAAGATGACAGTCTTAGAGACCCCTTGGCGATAATCAAGTTAGAAATTATAAATTGATGAATGAAATAACCAAGTTTTGTGCATTTTTTTATATCCTTGATGCCTTTCATTTTTAAAATCGGTAGGGGGGTACAAGCTTCCGGGAGGGTTGGCGAATACTTTAGTCACACATTATCACAAAATTCAACACCGATGGATGCGAGGTCAATGTGGCATATGCAACTGTACATAGTTAACTGGATGAGTAGCAAAGCAAAGCGTTGAGAGCATTTGCTCTCACTTTCCAAGTGTTGCTGTAAGACAATTTGTGCCTGACCTAAAACCTTTTCTACCTATATACAAGTATAGTGGACCCAATAAAATATCAAAGACAACGTCTCAACAGGGTATATGTTAACAACTTAAGAAAATCTAGTCTCATTATCAAAGTTACCAGGTTACAGAGTGTAAATATATATATATATATATATATATATATATATATATATATATATATATATATATATATATATATATATATATATATATTAGACCAATCGGAACAAGCTCCGACTTTTCTGTCAAGTCAGAAAAAAACACTAGATCAGCAATGCGAATGATATCGGAGACTGTAGCTCAGTGAATCTTTTCATGCGTGCGACTCGATATGTAGATCCAATTACTTAATTAATGTCGCGCACGAATGATTTCAACACCATTCGTATTGACATACAGCACAACACCTTTCATTTGATACATGCTGTACCAGGCTAGTTTGTTTACATGCAAATTTATATGATGCCGCCATGACCTATTGAAAAGTCGATTATTTCTAAGGGAGTGATCAACTTTCGACTACCTTCGGTCACAATTTAATTGTGTCCCTTGTGATTTCTGAGGAGTAGCATCTCAAATACATGTACTTAAATCATGTTAGACTATGTGCTTCTCGTAGGTAAGTGTTTTTTCTTTGAACCGAAATATTGATTATATTTCTCATCAGACAAATCATACAATTAACAGACATTAAGGAGAAATTTTAAATAGTTTAAAAGAAAACTAGATGATGCAGACAATGTTTGTTTACCTAATGCACGCGACGGCTCCTATATCAAAAATGGACTCTTCCATAACTCCAGTGCCAAAATGGCGGATTACATGCACACAGACCACTCTTTTTCAGCATGTATCTGTATGCCGATACGATTGGCGTTGAAATCATTCGTGCGCGAAACGAATTCGGTAATTTTAGCTGAGCTGAATGAACTATATAATAATATCGTCCAACCTCCTGAAGTCATGGAATTCCTTCAATCGTGTGCCATGTTTCTCGCGACCTAACGCGCTTGTTTCGAGATAAATACGTCATCAAATGTGTCACCAGCGTTCTTCAAGAGTGAAATTCAATCCAAATTAAAGATTGTCTTTTCTTTCAAGCTCACAATTCTTAAAACAAACAACAAGAAGGTCTGTTCCAAGAATGAACCAACAGGATTTTTTTAAAAGATAAGATAAGATAATTTATTGTCTTTCATCCAACAAATGAATATGAGAATGACAACACAATTTATTATTTATGTAATATAAAATGTTAACATGCTCTCTCTACTTTCATCCACCTATCCTTTACAATGCACACATGTAGATGCTTAAATTGAACTTTAATTATCAGAACATTTCAAAATAATTAATTACTGATTTATTGATTGTCAACACGGATTTACTTCATCCATATTAAACTTTTCCTTTTTTCAGAAATTTCATATAAAAATTAATAATTAAGGATGTCATATCATATTCAAACATGATTAATAAATGGCAAAATAATGTATCTATGTCGTTGTGAATTTCATATACAAATTGCTCTAAAGTATGAAATAAGATTTTTCTCCTGTCTTCATACGTAGAACAAAGGCGGAAAAAAAATGTTTCTCATTCTCTACTTTGTTTGCACAAAAGGGGGAATATCTAGCTTTCCTTTGGAATTACAAGTGTTACGTAACGACCAGTTTCAATTTTGGGAGAATGAGCACTGATTCTAAATGGGTACATTTTTTAAGCTGTTTCTTTTCTAAGCATAATAATAGGTATCTCTCAAATTCAAGACCGATAATTTGGGACTTTTATTTATACTACCATACATGGTATCTTTGTAAAAGTTGTTGTTTTAAGACATGCATCAGTTTATCTGTTGAGAATGTACTAGAGTTTTCCAAAACATGTCCAAATCCTAAATATTTTTATATATTTTTGAGAGCCTTGAACCATGAAGAAGTCTCACTGTTTGTGTTTTTTTGCAAACATTTGTCTGCAAGGTAGTGCTGGAAGAGTTCTAATAGATGTTACACATTTGTCTGCAAGGTAGTGCTGGGAGAGTTCTAATAGATGTTATACATTTTTCTGCAAGGTAGTGCTGGGAGAGTTCTAATAGATGTTATACATTTGTCTGCAAGGTAGTGCTGGAAGTGTTCTAATAGACGTTGTATCTAGCATGCTTCGCAAGAAAAGTAGGTCATTACAACCGCAGTTTACTTGACACATCAAGTTTCATGACCATACATGCAACATTGTCTAGGAAATTGCACTACATGTAAATGAACAGAAAATAAAGGAGTAGGAAAAATACTAATTCGAGTTTCAGCTGACCTTTCCCACCCCGTTTAGATATTTGAACTGTTATATTGGTGTGGAAGGTCATAGAGAGTTCCCAATCGAAAATAAAGAATTCGCCGAAACCATGCGGTAGCGGCATAGGGTAGTCGCTTTCAACAGAGGCTAGCAAAATTAATCGACATTGTACTGAACCCTACCTGCCTGATGTCGATAAGTTTCTTCTCATTCATAATGTATTGCATTTCTTTAAGAAGCCGAAATACGAGCTCAGTCTGAATAAAATCGACATCTACTTATCAATAAAACAGGGTACACGTATGCCACATCTACCTAAATGTACCTTCTCCTGTGGTGATTTTAAATGTGAACACACCCATCAAATGTCATGATTGTATGTACAAAAGTGTCTGTGATCAATGCGACCTTCTTTTGCCGATAGTTAGAAGTACCCTCCAAGGACGGCATACCATTAAGCGATAACTAGATAGGACTGGTCAGCTGTCTTGAAATTTCGCACGTGCGATAGGATACAATGCAGTCTGATGTATCTGCGCACCTAACTTCGTATGAGTATCTGGCGGACTTCGACGAAGTAATTATGGTCGCTGGATAAGTCTAACTACTCGATGTTTGAAAACTGTTCTGCACACGTATCGCCTCTAAATTTAGTTGTTGACATTCAAACAAAAATGTCCACAGATCAGTTTTGTACCATTCAAACTTATACTATGTCGAATGAGTAAGCCCACGCACTATAAAATCAATGTCTGAAGGATGGTCAAGGAGCTGATAAGATTAATTATTTCAAGCAAATTAATGTTCGTTTTAATTGATCACGGATTTTGTTTTAAAACTGCTCTTTTGCACGATTTGGTCGATTACCCGTACCCCCTTAGTACGCGTGCAGAGAAAGTGGAAAAGGTATATGATATCATGAATAAAAACAGATCCTCGTCGAGTACAGTCCTCTTTTCATCGTGCGTGCCGTATAAACGATTCCCCTATCAAAGTCAACTCTTCTCTTCAATCGGCTAACGTAGACAATCCAGCATTGTCACGCACACTTTTTTATTTATATTATGTGTGTTGGGAACACAATTCAACTATGAGAGTAAACCTTTCTTGTACAATAATAGAATTGGTACTTTAGAAAAGTACCAAAGAGGACTCGAGTCAAATATTGCATAAAACATAAATTCAAACCAAATGAAACATTTTCCTCTTTTTTCACGCATAAAATTGGATACGAATTTGAAGGTCTGTGCCAATAATAAACCAACAGGATATTCTGTTGAATGATGTCTTGCCTTTTTAGCACACACACACACACACACATATATATATATATATATATATATATATATATATATATATATATATATATGTGTGTGTGTGTGTGTGTGTGTGTGTGTGTGTGTGTAGTACACAGGGGCGTCGTAAGGGGCGGGCGATACGGGCGACTGTCCGGGACGCCAACCCGGGGGGGGGGGGCGCTATTTTTTTCCGAGGGCACTGAAGGCGACGCACTCCCCAGGGCGCCGTTTCGTCCAGCGCAAACTTGCGACAGCCGTGATAGTACATAATCCAAAAAGCTGGCATAGCCAGTTTAGCAAGAAAAGTAGGCAATTACAACCACAATTTATTTCTTATGGATGTTAAAATAAGTGATGAATGTGAATGGACACATGAAATTATATGACCACACATGCAATGGTGTCAAGGAAACTGAGCTACAAACGATAAAGAGTGTCTGGCGTACTTTGTCAAAGCAATTTTGATCGCTGTATATATCTAACTACAATACGAGAGATATATATATATATATATGGCGTAACTTTCACTCGGTAACACATTGAATGACTCCCACGATCCCATTACACAAAACATGACTTGCTGTATATATGGCTCCAAAAATTGCGAATCAAAACTGCTTTACTCATAGGAGAACACATTACTGTGCATTAAAACGATTTCATCCCATTGGTGACAGCAGTAAACAGTCTTTTATTACCACAGAAATTAACGTGAAAGCATATCTAGGTCTACCTGCAATATTCACGCCTCATACTATACATTGAGGCATCACGTCACCATATTACGAGCAGTCATGCTCTATTTTTAGACGGGGCAACCTAGGTACTTCTAAACATGACCTTCTTTCAACGCGACTGTAGGCCTTTTAACAACGAACACAATCTTAATTTCACGATTTTTCGACATTTTAAAACGCACAGAATAACAAATTCCAAGTAAATTTTATGAAAATGTATAAAACAGTGCTCCTTAAAGTGTTGCCCCTAATTTTAGCGGCTAACATTAATAATGAATATTTGCACAAATCTATTATATATTTTGAGCCGACCATATAAAGTGTCTATTTGCGCAGACACTATAAAATCCATGTCTGACTGAAGAAAGATGTCCAAGGAGCAAATAAGACCAGTTTATTTGAAGCAAATTATGGTTAGTTTCATTTTAAAGCATGCATATTGCTTTAAAACTACTGTTTTCTACTTTTCCGCTAATCCCCCACCCTCGCACTATACATGCACAAGAAACGGAAAGCGGATATGATATCATCAATAAAAATAGGTGTTTGTCGTGTACACTGCTTTTTTTATTTCGTTTAAGACGAGTAAAGTATGCTGCTATTATTTAATATTACTTTGCATCAAAGTGCCAAAGACAGTCTAATATTGTCGGGCACACCAGTCTATTTACATCATACGTGCCTCGTACACCATTCTGCTATTATGGTATGCCTTTCTTTATGAAAGCGAGAAAGACAGTCCAATAATGAAGTACTCTTTTACTTTAAGGAAATAAAAACGGCCCCAAAATACCCGTTTGAAAAAACTATTCTAATAAAGAGAACTCTCTAGCGTCCTCTAATGTAGCTGATTCGAATAAGAAAACACTCTTTTGCCTCAAGAAAAGCAAAATCAGTTAAAACAATACCCGCATATGATATCTAAAGAGGACGCCCTCGAACAAGAATAGCATTGGTAAAAGTACCAGGAGAAGACACGAGTGAAATATTGCATGAAACAGAATTGCTATTGTGTTTCCTATTCATGAAATCAATACATATGAAAGATTTTTCTCTTCTTTCAAGTTTACAATTGATAAAAAGTTGAAGGTATGTGCTATAAATTAACCAACTATAAATTCTTTAGAGGGTCGGCACTGGTTGCTGCACGGAACCACTTACAGCACGATTGTTAGTTATTCTTGATTCTATGCAGAAATTTCGTTACTTGCAGTGACAAAATCACTGTACTGCAAAAGCCCCGACGCACTCGGGTTGTTTCCCCGATTCCGGGTTGGTTTAACAAGAAAATGACGGAGGATGAAGAACATCAAGTGACATTGAGGACATCTAAGTTTTAATACGTAACCAAGCAATTCTGAGATGAGAAGAGCAGATTAGAGAATAACAGTGCATCTTTTAAGAACTTTCACGTTTGTGTGAAATGGCCTGACTTTGAAATCTTCGGCTACTATTTTGTTGTAAAAATACAAATAGAGACCCCAACTTGCAAGAAGAAACAACCTTTATATATATTTGTGTTTTTGGCATAGATCTATGTCTAGGACCTTTTGATTTGACAATTTTAAACTTCTCCCAACCTATAGTGACCAGATATAAATCTCCAGTTCACATGATGTATCCATAAATGGTAACAGGGCTGGTCCCACCCCGTTAGCGGACTGGTCCCAGTAAGAATACGGATTGGTACTGGTTGTTGCAATATTTATTCATTTCAGAAAAGTAAATATTTTTTACAATATATCCTTATGATACTAAAGATAGATTCAATTTAACTTTGCAATATTTTCATTGTTAAAATATGTATATTTATAATAAGCAATATATGATTTATGCATCTTTTTTTTCTACAATGACAAGCAACAAAATCGATGCTCTAGATGAGTCTATCCACACCCTCCGATCTGACTTAGACAAAGATAACTTCTTATTCTCTTGTGACCAATGCCAGTACACGAACCTTTAACCTGAATAGACACATGCCTGTAGTGTAGAAATGTTTCTTACATCCTTGACTGTTTTTTTTATATATTTTTTTAATTTTTTTAAAAAAAAAAGTTTATATTGAAAATTAGCTTACATCTCAGTATTTTTCATTTCAAGAATTTTGGAGACTATTATCTTTTTTAATTTAAGCGTTCAGAATAAAACCCGTCACATGAATTAACCAGAGGGATCCATGGATTTTTTTTTTTTTTTTTTTTTTGCAAATTGTTATACATAACCAAATGCATTGTAAATAAATATTTTTAACAACAATTCAGCTATGGATTCTCTCTCTCTCTCTCTCTCTCTCTCTCTCTCTCTCTCTCTCTCTCTCTCTCTCTCTCTCTCTTTCTCTCTCTCTCTCTCTCTCTCTCTCTCAATATGTGTGTTGTCTGTGTGTGTGAGAGAGAAAAATGAAAAGTCATATGACACACCCGTAGGAAGAAACGTTTATTTAGTGAGTAAAGCATTTTATTTAATGCATACGAATATTAAAATCATCGCAGTACAGGTCATGTTTAATTTAATTGCTTAACTATCAATGCACGGTTTGCTGTATGCAAACATTTGCACTCGGCAAACCGTCATTGCTCGTTATTCTTTCATGACGAGTCAATCAATATGTAAAACATGTGCCAAAATAGTAATATCTGTTGGAAGGAAGCAGCATGCACCGAAATAACTCTACTCAGGCACGTCCGGCTGACATCACGATGAGACATATCCTTACAACCCAGAACCATCCCGGACCACATAGCAAACATAGCCATTTTCCTTGAAATTTCCTTTTGAAATATCATACTTCAAAGAAAGTGTATTGTTCATCAGAGTTGAAACTACATACATACATAAATATGACGAGAAGAAATGTGGTCAAACGGAAGTCAGTCTTTGTATATAAAAGGATGAAATGCTGGCCAACTTTGCAACTGTCCAATGATTCAACAACACTAGACAATTTCAGTATAAGTTCACTCGTAATGTTTTTTTTTCTTCTTCTGTTTGTCATCGTTTAAGCTATCGGTACGCTGCACTGCCTCATCCTCATCACCTGTAGATTGGATATACACAATTTTGACAGAACAGAGAGCAGGCGTTATAAGATTCTTTACCTAAACCTATCTTGTTGGCTTCCTTTAGTATGGATCAAATTACTTGAAAATGGGGGTATTGAAGTCCAATACGGTATACCATTTTGGTGATCCAGTTGACTTGTGCGGTCCAATGCTACCATTTTGGTGATCCAGTTGACTTGTGCGGTCCAATGCTACCAGTTTGGTGATCCAGTTATGCGAATCTTGAACACAAGATAGGATGCGTCTTTACACTGTGATCAATCACCCATGTAAACTCTGTCGTCTCGAAACTCCATTGGTAGCATCTGAACATTGTTTATCTAAAAAATTAGAATGCATAGAATTTGGAAATTATTAGTAAAACGTGTTAAATTGATGATTATTTAATGCTTTCGACGTTAGAAAAACATAAATTAGACGTTATAGATCAGTATAAAATACCGCCGCATCTTTACATACAAAATGGTGCTAAGAATATGAGATTACAAATATAAATAGATGAAAATTTCTGTCCGCATTCATACTTATTGTTTGCTTTCAAGTTCCCCATACAATTCGTTTAACCGAAACTAACTTTATGACTGAAACATAGTTTTTTTCTTCTTCCTGAAAAAGACTAATCCGTACAACTTCTACTAAATCATTTTGACCAAACCGTTGCTTCTTGGCTGACCAACCGCTCAACTTCAACATTTTGCAATGTACTTTAAATGCCTATTTTTTTTTCCTCCATGCACGTTTGAAGTGAACAAGGATAAATTGCAAACTCCAAGACTCGAAGAAACAATACGAAAGCATTGCCATCTTTTTAGTGAGCATAAAACAATACTTATTTTTTAACTAAAACATCTCAGTTTCATGAAACAACTGGTCTAAAAAATGAAAGGCTATTGTTTGATCAAGAATATTCCACATGCAGTTTATATTTCTAAATAAAATAAACACAATACTCACCTATTCTTCTCACATATCATATGGTTTTCTTCAGCTTCTACCATTTTCTTGCTCAAAGTAGCCTGGAATTGTAGCACCAACCTGAGTGAGCTGGGCTCATACAATACAGTGAAAATGTACCTTCCATTGCGGGTGAATTGTTTCTTCTACCAGTTTTAAAAATGTACCGATTAGAATTACGAATAAGTAACAATCGTGCAGCAAATGGTGTAGACTCTCTAGAAAAGATTATTTAGCAAGAAATGTAGGTCATTACAATCACAATTTACCTTTCATGGATGCAAACATAAGTGCTATGTAAATGCAAAGAATGATAATATTCGGTGGAACGTGCGATGTACACTTATTTCACATCTACCTACATGTAGTGATTTAATATTTTAGCTGCTTACATTCATACTGAAAATTTCTACATATCGGTATTTTTAGGCGACCCTCATGTCCTACCTATAATTAGTATTACATATAATTGATCATCATTACCATATTTAAAAAAAAACAACAACATAGAATCAGATCAGACTCTAAGAAGTGGATTAATGATAATATCAAATCGTCCATGCTTGTCATGGATTTTCTACACGAAAAAGCAAGAAATAGTAAATGTACATGATAAAACTTTCTCTCTGATACCAAATATTACTGAATCTTTGCTAGATAGGAAATTATAAAATGTCTAAATCAAAGGCTACTGGCTTTGATGAATTGTCAATGAAACTCTTAAAACTTTCAATAAATTGCATTTTTGAACCACTGACTTACATATTTAAAATGTCCATAAGAACACATATTTTTTAGACGATTTGAAAACAAAAAGATAGAGTTACCCATACCCCACTCATTTTTAAGACGAATTTAGTATCAATCTGTCTACCTATTGTTTGCAAAATTCTAGACCTATGTAAAACTTCTGATACTGTTATTCATACAGTTTTACAACATAAATTATCAGCATATAATTTTTAAAAAACTCTCATTGCTATGGTTTTCATCCTGTCTCAACAGTATATTGTGAGTTGGAGACGTACTATATATATATATATATATATATATATATATATATATATATATATATATATATATATATATATATATATATATATATATATATCTGTCTGTGTATGTGTGTTAAACATTCTTCATTGTCAATGTATACAGATGATATATCAATATATATTATTGATATAGATGTTAGCATTGTTGAAAGCAAACTAAATGACGAATTACCATGTGATATGAAATAGATATATGGCAATAAACTTAGCTTAAATTTACAGAAAAGCCAGTTAGTGCTTATCTGCTCAGAACAAAGAACAGCTAAATGCAGAGAATTGTACATAAGAGTAAATGGTACAAAAAATGAAACTGTTAAATGTGCTAAACTTTTAGGTATCCGTATTGATAATGCTTTATCCTAGCCCAACCACTTTGAAACACTCTTTATAAAAGAATCCAAGTAAATAGGAATTATGAAAAAGGTTAGTTTTTTTATGTCGGTTAGTTGATCCTGAAAGTGTACAATACAGTTGTTTTTCCACATTTTATCTACTACTGTACTGTGTGGGGAGAATCCCGTAATTCTTCGTACATGTAGAAACCGTACAGCTTACAGAAAAAGCAGCCATTGCTATTTTAAATGTTAAAGGTATTTTAATATCTACATCGCCTCTTTTTAGCACTCTTAGATGGATGCCAATTAAGGATTATATTATTTTTAGATAAGCTGTTATTACTTTCTAGGTCTTAGATAATATTGCAATAGAGTATCTTAATGTTTTTAAGTACGTAAGGAACATTAGAACATGTATATACACCGTGGAGTAAAAACAGTGATTTATTTATATAGTAATATATAGGACAGAGTATTTTAAGAAATTTTTTTCTTACGCCTTATGGGAAAGTTTACAGCATAATATTAAGCAAGCACCTAATGTTTCAGCTTTTAAGAAATTATACCTCTGCAAATATTTTAGTCAGCAATCCTGATTTTATGACCGCATAACATGTGTACGTGGTAACTGTGATAAATCTATGTAATAGTACGTTAACCTTGTATAATTTGTATCAACTTTCATTATATTTATATTCTTTTATGCAGTAGATGTTAACTTTGTAGATTTGTACTAATTGCATGTTTATTTGTTTTAATTGCAGAGTCATAATATAAACTAACTGAAACCTAATTATATTACCCAGGATAGTAGTATAAGGGACCGGTATGGACATCAATTTTGCTTGGTATTAACACTATGGGAATTTAACATTACATCGCCATCTTGAATTGGACTCGTAAGGCGGTTATGAGAATTAATCTTAAAAACGTCCATAGGTTTAACATTGTGAGCGGGTATGGTGATAACTAGCCCGGTATGGCGGTTATGGGAATTTAATAGTGTGGGGCTGTATTAAGGTCCTATAGTAATTTAACATTGTGGGCTGATGATATAAGACTTGTAGGCCACTCATATACTTAACAAGGGTATACACCGTGACTACGCCTAATGGAAAATAGCTGCAGTAATGTTAAAGATGGGGGTTATTTTATAAATTTTACAGGGTGGCACCAATAAAGCTATATCCCATTACGTCTACTGGAAATGATGTCAAATATTCAAGGTGCCTATAGAAAGTAGATTTTTTAAATGTCAAAACATTTGCGCTCGCACTCTTAATTTTTTAATTTGAGAGAGTTCACGCATGCACAGATTTTTAATAAATAGAAAATGTTAAAACGTTTTACCAAAACCTTTGTGCATGCGCACTAAAATATATTTTTAAAAATATGCACACAAAATTTTCCCGTAAAACTTTGGAATTTAGAGGAGATTTAATAATAGCGGCGAAATATTATATTAAAATGAATGAGTTTAAAAGTACTGCTAAAACTGCAAAACTGTGGAGACTAAAAAAAAAGGGAATATTTTATTAACATGACTGAAACTGAAAGTAATACTAAAATTAGGAAACTGAATTTTTTTTTAGCGGAAACTAAACAAGAATCAGAAGAAAAAAAAACTTTTAAAAACTGGGGCTCTATATATGGTGAGTGAGAGCGTATAATCAAATCAAAATTGAATAGTCATGAAATGACCATATAGAGAAACCAGAAACAAAGCGACGACGACGACGTTCTGTGTCATCCTACACCATTAGAGAAGTTTTGGCAGAAGTTCTCCCTAGAGATTTTGAAAACGAGATGATCCAGCCGTACGAATCACCACGACCCCATCCCCAATACCGAAAGAGTCAAGATCATCTAAGAGAGAAAGTCGTTCTGTAGCCCCTGAGGATTATTTATATTTTGATTATACAAACTAGGTGATTTCCATAAAATTACGAACGACCGAGTACTTTTACAAATCAAATTTAAAGAGTTCAAGTCCCCTCAGAGAAAGCGGCTGCGTTTATTACGAACTTATTGGAGTCGATGTTGGATGAGTTGAAACGACTGTGTCGAGTTGAAGATCAAGATCGTTTGGGATTTTCTAACACCCATTACAGTCTGAAATCTCCTGTCTGGATCGAATTCAGTAAACATGTTAAATTAACACTTTCCAAGATCATCGAAAAAAGTCAACATGTACAATAATCGAATAATGAATTTGACATTACTGATGGAAAAACCACCGTCCATTTGACACGTTTCACCCCCTTCATTCAGCGGATCACCCCGTCGTAATATCTTATCCGTGGATCAATTTCCGACTCCCAAACAAAGTATTGTGAAGATTGACAACGACCAGATAATTTTTGTTTAGCCCGCACTATCGTGGTGGCTTAGAGCTCATACAGAGAAAACAGATACACTGGAATGAAAGCGAGTATGAATGAATGTTGGAGAATCACGCAACCCCAAACAACGGAGAGAAGCAAAGACCCTTTTGAACAAAAGCTGGAATTTCGAATGAAATCATGTGTGGGCCACATGGGACGCGGAAAAATCAAGAAGTGTTAGACCCTCGCTATACATTGAAAGTTTACTCTCAAGTCATCCGTGGAGATCTCCTGTTTTGAGGACACAGTTTTAAAGACGGAAAATATATTCACGTCTATCATCACCAAAATAATTTAAACGCCGTTACCAATATCAAAGGATATTTTGGATACCGATACTATTGTGGTGAGTGTGATAAAGGTTCTAACATTCGGGAACAACATGTCCATTGTGGAGGGATATGTCGTGGCTGAGTCATTGTGCTCATGAGAGAAGAAATGAATTAGTGCCCTACCCCAGATGACTATTTGTGTGTCAAGCATGTTACGACCAACAACAAACGAAGCGATTCCAACAATCGAAAAGTGCTTGTGAATTATTGGAAGCGTGTCCAAAATGTGCTCAGAATGTTCGTACAACATAAAAGGCGTTCATATTTGTCATGATAGGAAACAATGTCCTATGTATCATGATAGGAAACAATGTCCTATGTATCATGATAGGAAACAATGTCCTATGTATCATGAGGTCGTCGATTTGGTTAATTAGTGTTACATTAAGCAATATGTCAACAAACAAGACGAATCATTGGATCACCAGAACAATAACAATATCAAGAAAAAAGAAATGGGACCATCGAGTGGACCTTTGTTTCTTTGAATGTTCCCAAGACACTGGCATTCACATTCATAACCTTTGTGCAGCCCATCGAGCTTGCTATGAGTATATTTAGAAACCTTTATTCTATCACTGTCGGAACTGTAGCATGCTCCCGAGTGGGCGTAAAAATATTTCGTGGATCCAATTCTCTTCCAGATTTCGCCAAGTGAGTCTTGGACCCCAAAGACGACTGGGACGGAGAAGATTTAGATCGTTACGCCAACTGTCATCAGTGCGCTACAGTGATCGGTTACAATTTCTCGGCGTACGACGGCCAGTTCGTTTTAAAACACTTTTCAGAAAAAACTACCGAATTTCCACAAGTCACAAGGAATAGAGCTAAGATCATTTATATAAATATGGGAATAATACGGTTTAAAGATTCCGTGAGTTACTTGTATATGCCTTTGAGTAATATGCCTCAAATGTTTGTAATGACTGAAATAGCTAAAGGATATTTTCCTCACTGTTTCAGTACTAAAAAATCAACATGTTGTGCTACCTCATTTGCCTGAGGAACACTACTACAACCCAGACAGATGCAAGCGGAACACTGGAAAGTTTTCCACGCATGGTACCAATTCCACTCTATAAATCCTTTTGATTTTCAATAAGAAATGTATTGTCCGTCCTATATAGACATTGTTTGTTCGACATTAGTGTGTAAAATTTTGAGTTATTTCTCGAGCACAGGGGTATCGATCCACTGAAGGAAGCTTCTAACATTGCCAAAGCTTGTAGATTGTTGTACCGAAATAATTGAATTCCCAGTACACCTAAGCTATTGCACTGCATCAAACGTATCAATCGATGAGTCGTCGATATTCGGCCAAGCCTTTACGTTAGTTACACTACTTATGCCAAACTCAAGACAAGTAGATACAACATGTCAGAAACGGCAGAGAAAAGAGGATCGGTTCTTACTCGGTCGATTGTTATAATATGAAAAACCCACAGATCGTGTACGAATTTCATGAATGTATATGGCACGGATGTCACACGTGTTACCCCCATCGAGAACTGAAAAACCCCTATCAATGAAAAATCTGTAGGAAAGAACTTGCTAACGACGCCAGAGATTGGAAGCTCAGGGATACCGCGTGGTGGAAATGTGGAAACATGACTACGATCGACTTTTAAAAGCAAACCCAGAATTTCGATGCAGCATCGAAGACTACGTTTTGATGGGCATCGAATCTTTGAATCCTTGCGACAGTTTGTTTGCAGGTCGGACCAATGCGACACACTTGTTATACGAAGCAGAGGAATCTCAAGGAGAACCAATTAAATATATCGATCTGTGTTCCTTGTACCCTTGGATACGTAAATATACTCGATTTCCAACAAGGCACCCTGAAATTTGACAGAAAACATCGAGGTCGAACATATTCGCCAGTACGATAGTCTGATCCAATGTAAAATTCTTCCACCCACGAACTTGTGCCATCCATTGTTGCTTCGTTATTGCAACGAAAAACTGATGTTTCCGTTATGTCGTACATGTGCTGAAACGTGTCATCAACTGTCGTTACAATGACCAAGACCGCGCATTGACAGGAACATGGGTGAGTATGGAATTGTTTCCTAATTGTTAAAAGTATACAAAATTTGGCACTTTCATACCACAGAACCATACAAACAGGACCGCTCAAACCTTGGTAATTTGTCCAGATACGTGAAGGAATTTCTAAAATTTAAACAGGCGGCAAGCGGCTTTCCCTTCTAGTGTCACACCCAAGAAGTAAAAGATAAAATCAAGTCATCGTACTGATCCACAGAAAGCATCGAATTGAAACAAGTAGAGCTGAACGAAGGAATACGAGCTTTGTTAAAGTTATGCTCAATAGCTTATGGGGAAAACTCGCTCAACGCCCTAGGATGCTCAAGACAGAATACTTGATTGAACCAAGTCAATACGTTCAATGGATCGACGATTCAAGAAAACTCATCAAACTCATCAAACACGTGGAAATCAATCAATCAAGAAGATTGGATCATAGTCACGTTTGTTCAACCGAATTAAATTGCCAACGCCCGTTTGAAATTGTACTTTATATTGGTACCTTTAGTGGACCACGTACATTACTTTGACACCAATAGCAATATGTACACCGATCGACCTAGAAGTTATTACCCTCACTTCGAAGACGAACGTTTAGGAGCGATGACCGAAGAACATCCCGACGGTACTATTCCGAGTTTTGCAAGTGGCGGGACCAAATATTCGCGACTGCCAGTTCTGTGATAAGCAAGGACAACCTCATACAAAATGCAAAGTTAAAGGACTGACACTGAACTATTATTCCAGTCAAGTCGTATACTTTGCCTTGTTGAAAGAAGATTTAAAATCAGGTCAAGATAAAGACTTTCGCGTAAAAACTCACGAACCACACAAGATTGCACGTTTTTTAAAATCATCAAGTGGCGTGCAAGCCCTTGGAGAAAGTCTATCAAATCATCTTTGAGAATCGACTGCGACTTCCCAATTACAAAACTGTACCGTACGGGTACCACCTCCATATATATATATATATATATATATATATATATATATATATATATATATATATATATATATATATATATATATATATATATATACATGTGTGTGTGTGTGTAGAGAGACAGACAGATCATTTGCACTTTGTCCAAAGTGCACACTTACCAAGAATTGTGTGTCGCTAGTGATGTACACCAAAAGACTTTACACTGGACAGGATTTTCAGTCATGACGAAATGAATGTGTCGTTTTCTCAATTCGTTTTGAAATTGTTGATTGAAACATTCAGTACCTTTGTCTGTTTGCCATCTCAGATGGTGTCGACCACTTTGTCTTTAAAGCTCGCATAAACTCCGAACCTGTTGTTGGAAGTCAGAGATACCAACCAAGCCAATTTTAAAAACACATCGATCACACAATTAAAATATTTGTAACCTCGACTGTTCGAAGCTAAGTGGGCAACATCAGCCAAATCGGCTTTTCATTGAAAATCTATTCTTGCTACCTGTTTGATTTCTTGGAAATTTATTTCGAATGAGTTTATATAACGTGTTCGTCGATTTTGCTTGCATCAATTTTAGAACTTCCTAGAGACGTACACTTTTGAGTTTGGCTGAAGGATATTTATTTTAGTGATCAGCGTCTCGTCAAAACGATTTCAGCTATTTTTAACAATTAGTTTCGCAAGGCACCCAAGAAAACCAACAGACCACCATCTATCCTCATCGTCTAAATATGGATTTTTCCGACAGCAAAACCCTGTCCATCAAAGTTGTTTGCTATTTTGGGTGGAAACACAGACCTCACTCCAGCAAAAGACACCAACAACAACCGATTCTTCGTGTATTTTTAGATACCCCATCTACTTGAACGAAGAACTCTATCTGATGTTTGTGTATTCCCATGTGGTGGAGTACAATGTGGTGGAAAGACAGCAACTCCATTGCAGAGAGTCATTCCCTTTACAGTGGATTTTGCAATAGTTCCTAACAACGAAAGAGGAAATGCCTATCACATTCACCAAGAATCTGTCCATTCCCATTATCTTCGTGTCAGTAAATCGTATTTTGACAGTGTGAATATCTGTATAAAACGAGATTTTAAACAAAATGTTGTATTCTCCAAATGAAAAGTCACCGTGAAAGTTCATTTTCTAAAACGATTCACGAGTGACTTGTAGCTCGTGTATCCCATATAGCGAGGAGTAGCTCGACAACGAGGACATAGCTTGGGAGGTACGTTCTCGTCGCTCTTTCGTACTGTGGCACCAATTCTAAAACCTTTTGTTCACCAAGGACTACATACTTTGAAAAATGCCACCCTGTCGCAAGGAATTTTTTTAATATCCAAAACGTGTTTGTCGACAAACTGAATCCCAAACAAGCGTTATTGAATGCGAAAAAAAAAACTCTTTGGACCTCGAGAAACACCTATAAATTCATTTCACACTCCTGTTGAAGCAACTGATTCATTCTCCACGCAACAGCAAGGACAAGGCAAGAAGAAACCACAAAATAAAACTAAGACCCTACAGACACGACGAGAATAAGATGAAGCCTAGAACTGTCAGAGATCTGGACATTTTGAATTATCAAAATTGAATAAAGATGATGCACAGAGCTTTTAGCGAATGTTCTAAGACATAACTGGATCTGTTTGCCATGCCACCTACGATGATGACGACGCATGAATCCAAGTGGGTATCACTCTATCCAGTATCGTCTATTACGACGATCGCTCCCATCGATTTTGAAATTAAGGGCAAACCAAAGACTACATAGATTTGAATAACAGTTGCCTGTACCTCAAAGTGAAAGTCATCAAAACCGACAATCCGAATCCTGGTGCAGATTCTAGAGTGGCCCCCGTCCATAATTTCACGCATTCTTTGTTCAGCAAAAATGTTATTCATGTTTTAAATATTTGTTTTTAATGTTTTAAATTGTGCTTTGTGTTTAAAATATATTTATTGTAAATATTTATTGTTAATTTGTTATATTTTTAATTTTTTTTATAATTTTATAAATTTTACTCCTAAATTGTAAAATGTAAAATTATAAACACTTTTTAAGAAAAAGTTTCAATTTTGTATTTTAAAAAATTTTTTTTTGCAAACCTTCTTTTACAACCTTGTATTTTTTTCCTATTTCTATGTTTTTAAATATTATTTGCAATATTCATTTTGTACAACTAATGAAATTTTGATACATTTAAAAAATGTGGACTTTTGTTTTGAAAAATTTTTGTGTACAGTTTTTTTCTTTTAATTGAAATATTGTTCTTGATAAATGTTATTATTCAATTGTTTACAATTTTATACAAGTGTTATATTTGTTACTTTTTACCATTTTGTTTATTCTCTACTAAATTCCGTGTCAGTTTAGTAATTTGGGGATTACTTTTAGTCTCAGCAAATTTAATATAATATTCGGGGGGTCACCGCTTAATTCCGTTTCAGTTTCATGATTTTCATTTTACTTTTAAGTCTCGGCCAATCAAATACAATATTGCTGGTCTTTTTAGTCTCCGCTGAGTTCCCATTTTTGGGATAGCCTTGTTATTTGTTATTTTTAATTTTTTTTATTTTTAAAAATTAAATAAATTGTCACATTTTAAAAGAATTTTGCGGTTGACAACTTGAATATTTGACATCATTTCCGGTAGGCGTGATGGAATATCTCTAATGGCACTACCATGCTAAATTTATAAAGTAACCCTTGTGCTTGACGTCATGGCAGTCACTTTGAATTAGGCATGGCCACGTTATATCCGCATGTGAACTCTATGGGCACCCTAGTAGTCTATATGATCAGCTCACAATGTTATATTCCCATAAACCCCCTTACCATCACACAAAGTTAAATTCCCTAACGGCAATACTGGCCCATGAGCCGCCATACCGGCCCACAGTGTTAAACCTATGAATGTTTTAAACATTAAATTCTCATAACCGCCATACCAGCCCTGTCCAAGATGGCGGTGTAATTTTAATTATCATAAGGACCACATCAGCCCCTTATACTACTATTGATGAATAAACAATTTAGTTATTATCATTATGAATTATTTAATTAATTAATTATGTGTCCAGTGTATATGCGCAGTAACTATAAAATCCATGTCTGACCTAAGAAGGATGTCAAGGTGCAGATAAAATCAATTATTTTAAGCAAATTAGTGTCCAATCAAATTTCACTTCGTGTTAATAAACAGAATACTATGTTTTAGCTTGCATTGTGCATACTAGGGCTCGTAAGGCAATATCGAATACGTTTTAATTTGTTATCCATGCAATCGCAGTGACTATTTGTCCAGTGAGAGAATTTGAATCTATTTAGTGCATAGCTGCATCACAATAAAATATGTCTGCATCATATAACTCTTATTTCCAGCAGAAGACCTCGATTGAATCAGTATTTACCGCCTCCTTTGCTATTTATTCTTTGCGTTTTATCAATAATTACCGCCATTTTGCTATTTATTCTTTGCTTTTGCTCAATATGTAGCGCCTTATTTGCTATTTATTCATTGCTTTTGGTCAATATTTACCGCCTTAGCTCGAAATTCCAGTAGGGCAAGCAGGGACTACAATATAACCGTTTGTAAACATTTATCTGAAAACACAAAACCACACAAACATAAAAAAAAACGCATGTCCGCCCTTACAAATGCACGTGATATCTGTAATGAATTTAAGGTTTCTTTTGATTGGTGACTTACGTATATTTACAATATGTATAGTCTCATGTTATTTGTAATATGGGCCAACTGGGGTACGTACGGGAATTAACATTACTCCGTATGCTTACATTGGGGGCCGTTATGGGTACGTACGGGAAATCCTATATTAAAATGTCCATAGGTTTAACATGCGGGGGATGTAATAGGTACCTATGGGCAAATGTAATGTTAAAAGTTTTAGATACTATCCATTTTGAATACTATCCAACACCCACTTTTGGGTTACTATCTGACACCCACTTATGATTACTCACCAACACCCTATTTTCGACTACTATTGAACACTCACTTTTTAATTACTATACAACACCCACTTTTGAGTACTATCCAACACCTACTTTTTTTAGTACTATCCAACACTCACTTTTAAATACCATCCAACAACCATCTTTTATTACACTCACTATTTGATTAATATCCAACACTCCATACATACTGTCCAACACCCACGTTTTGATTCCTATCCAACACCCACTTTTTAGCACTATCCAACACTCACTTTTTGAGTAATATCCAACACTCACCTTTTGATTACTACCCAACACACACTTTTTGATTACTATCCAACACCCGAATTTTTAATTACTATCCAGCACCCCAATTTTTGATTACTATCCAAAACGCCATATGTAGTGACCAAAAACACAACACCTACTATTCAACGAAAAGATCAAGATGTAAAAGAAGAGTAATGAAATTACACAAACATACTATCACACCACGCCAGAGCTTAAGTTCGGTAGGCGGATGTGAATGAAGACATTTTATTTTTTTTTTTTTTTTTTTTTTGCAAAGATCGACAGAGAGAATGTGAAAAAGCATGTCCAAGGAAATGTTTTCTTTCAAAAAAGAAAACAAAAGAAGCTTACACTATTTTTTTCTAAATCATTGGTTTTTGTTTAATAAGCCCCGCTAACTTAAAACTAAACAAAGAGAAAGGATTAGGGCACGTATCTTCCTCTTCATGTACAAATACAACAACATTAAACATGAACGTATTTACAAGGTTGACAACGTTGTGGAGTCACATTAGACTTCCAATGATCGAGTACAGTGTCATTTTGCCATCGATCCACACTACGTTTCAGTGGGAATAAAAATAGATAGTCATAATATTTACAAAACCGCCTTTCTGTTTTATAATCGTTTCAAGAGTACTCACGATAAAAACACGTCAGTATATGTTCTAAGGGAAATATAAAAAAACTGCTTTGCTGAAGATAATACACACAATATTGTCCACACACTATCGAATCTGATCCTTGTAATCATACATCATTGAATCGAGTTGATACAGCATTTCTTCTCATAAAGTCGATGATGTCGTTTTCCAGAGGAGGTAATCTATATGTATCAAAATATTCCACACTGTGGTAGTTGGGAAAGTAAACGGCAACCCAATACGTTCCTGGTCGATGATTGTCGTCTGTGTTGATGACATAAGCTCAAACGTCTTTAGGGTTTCGATGAGGAAGTTCATCTTTAGCACACACCACTGGGATACAAGAAGCTATGTACAAAATGTGAGTCAGAAGGTAATGAAGTTCCCAGGTATTCTTTCTTTTCACAGGTAATGATAAATTATCAGTTCACACCTGACTTTTTCCTTGAAAATATTTGTCAAGTGAGTTGAAGTCAATGGAGGTACCGAATGGTCACTCGAGTCTTTATATCACTCTTTCAAAAGCTTCTCTTCTGGGATGAGGGTCCATGCATCTTCCAGATAGTCTTCCAACTTGTCTTCTTGAATCATTTGTCGTGTTGTTTCTGACTAGGATGATCGATTTGACGACCATACTAATGTTCTCTTGTCAGGCTTGTTCAGCCAAGTGACAAGCAAAACAGTGTTCTTCTTGATTTGGCCATCTTGACAACATGACTGTATTTTTGTCTTGTTCACTTATGGTTAGTGACTGTTGTTCTGGATAGAAAACATCATCTTCGCCTACCTCCATAGGTTCGTCTTCCGTCTCTTTTTCTAATAGTCAAGGATCACTTTTCTCAAACTGTTGATTTCCAGAGTATTCTGCATATAAGATGACGTTCACTGTGTTTGCCAGAGCTACTGCAAACTGAAGTTGCACACTAAGTTGGCCCGATTTTATAGAGTGGAAATGTCCCTCGTCGCCTTGATATGGAGTGAGATCAAATCCCCACAAAGCATATCCTCCTGCATACACGTCGTACGAAATGTCGTGGCTACCGTTGGTTCCTAATTGCCCTGTGGCTTCAAATAGAGTCAAGTAAGTCCTCAAGTAATTTTTCTGGGCAAAGTTAGGTTCAAAGGATCTGGAACACAACGTCTGGCAATCTCAGGTGATTTCTTTCTTAGACACGCTAGAATGTTAGAACTCTAAAGGATTTTGATCAATAGCTACGATGACGGCCGCATTGCTGACAATGTCGATGAGCAAACGTTTTGGTAGTTGACCTTGGTAAATACGACCTTCTATCCTGTATCGGAGTCCAGAGGCAATGGTGAAGGTTTTGACTTCCACTCATCGTAGAGTATACTTGGCTGCCGTCCTGCTCAGAGTTTGACTGAAGTTGATCCCCACTTTAGGTAAGACTTCCACACGATGCACGTAAGTCTGACTTCTTCGATTTTCGTTTTGTACTCGCTAGCAATATCCATCAAATGGAACTCAATACTACTTCGATACAGTCTTAGGGGTACATACACTCCAGTCAACAAATACTTGTCTTGCAACGACATGTCAAAATGCAAACAATCTATCATTTCTAAACTACGTCCTTGTTTGATTTTATTTGGGGGTCGTTAAATCCAACATTGTGGTCTGCATCATCATCTGCAATCAAAGCTGTGTCGTTGAACTTGTCCAAAGTGTTTGTTTTCCACACCACTGAAGCATCCAGATGTGTGTTCTTGGCTTCTTTTCTGTACGTCAAATCCATTTCGCTGAACAACGAATGCATGAAATTGTTGAATGCATGAAATTGGCATCTGCTCTTGGATTGGTGTTGTCCGTTTTGAGAACTATGACTTTTAGGTATTGATGTAATCTTTAGTTTGTACTTTGATTTCCAATTCGATAGATGCTGACGTGGTCAGAGACGACACGGGACAAAATTCTACCCATTGGGATTCTGTCATCATCGTCGGTGGCATGGCAAACAGATCGAGTTCTGACTTTGAACATTCGGAGGAATCTCAATACATCATTATTCTTTCTTAGTTAGTTATCAAAAACGTAAAATTCTCTTACAGCCGTTTTCTTATTCTTTTTCTGATCATATGTATGAGGTCTGAAGGGTTTTCAACGTCTCTTTCTGCCTTCTTCTTGCTGTGGTGTAGAGGATGAATTAATGTCTTCGCCAGAAGCGTGAAGCGAATTTATATGAGTGTCTTGGTGCCCTATGAGGTACTTTCCAGTTTGAATCAACACGTGTTTCCTGCTTTCATCGAGGCTTCTTTAGGACTTTGTCTGTCGACGAGTACGTTTTGTTGAAAGCTGCATCTTTTAAAGGATGCAATCGTCAAGTGACCATCCTTTATCGTAAGCAGCTTTGGCAGAATCCACTTTGAAGGGAATGACTCTCGCAACGGAACAGCTGAGTTTCATACGACGTGGTACGTGACGACATCAGAATACACAAACTTCGAATTCAGTCTTTCATTTAATTCGATAGGGTTACGAAAATGCTTGTAGAATGTTTCCACCCAGAATAGCAAACAAACTGGGAGAAAATCTGATAGACGTCGTTTTGGCGTCGAAAAATCCATTATCGTTTAAAATAGCTGAAATCGTATCCACGAGACGTTGAGCATAAAAATAATATCCTCTAAGAATTCGCATGGTATAGATGTTCAACTGTGGATTCGCTGGCTATGGTGTTTTGGATTCGTAAATGAAATACTCATTTTTGTCCAAGTGTTCTTGAACTTGTTCGTTGAATATTTCGACGAGGAAAGTGGTTTGATCTCCAACCAGATTCTTGACTTGCGTGGGATAAATGATTTCTACCAAAGCTACTTCCCAACGAGCTTCGTGATCCAATAGATTGAGATAAATTGGCCGTGAAACAACATAATGTGTTGTTGGAAAACACATCCACAGAACTGTCAACATGGTAATGTTAAATAAAATTGGTTATTCATAGTTCGATGGTTCTGGTTTCCGAAAAGTCACTTCATATCAAAGGAGGAATGTTGCTGTGACTGGAAGAGTGGTGACTGGCGTCGGCGTCGCTACCATTGTTGTTGTTACTGTCGGTATATTTCAACAAGGGATTGGGAAGAAGTTTAACCAATGCAACTGCTGAGTAAAATATTCCAGAACTGTTTAGCTCCTTGTTGCAAAATCAAATTTTCAATGGCTGCTCTGAGGAGACAATACACCACAAAGATGAGACAGATAAAGAAGATTTGATTTTTAGGGAGACGTTCACACCATACCCACAGTGGATGTTTTTGTAGTTCTTGAAGAGAGGAACTATGACAAGATGTAGTTTTATTTAACGGCATGGTGGTACTTATTTTTATTGTCGATGACTTGTGAAGCAGCAATCCAAGAATCGAAACTGGGTGGATATCCTTTCCAACGAACTTTCACTCCTTGATGTCGACGTTTTCCCACTTTACGTATTCTTCGGTCGAGAATGCTTTCGATATCGTACACGTCGTCTTCTTTCTTTGTCACTCGTTGTAACTCGTTGCAAGTAAAAAGTTCCTTTTAATACTTCTCCGTCCATATCTTCCAATGTACAGACAGGAGAATAACGTCCACGCACTTGTCCAGTGACACGAATCCATTCTGTTGTCCAGTTAGGTAAATGACCGTTGTCAAAAGTACGTTGTTTTTTCCAAAGCGAACCTAATCTCCGGTGTTTAACACTTCTTTCTTTTTTCTGGTCTTTGTCGTTCCAAACAATCGATCAAATATCAGCACTTCGTTGTGAGGAGTCACTTCTTCTGGAGTACATCCACTGCTGCGATGGTATGATTGGCTGCAAGCTTAGACTTGACGTGGTAACAGCTCAAAGTATTTGAGAGTATGTTGATGTGTAAAATATTTCCACATACGTTCTTTCAAAGTTCCTTCAAAACGTTTCAGGACACTGTCTTTTGTTTCGGGATTTTCAGTGGTGAAAAAAAGAATGTCTTTTTTAAATTCATTTTTAAGAGCTTGGTTCACAAAGTCGGTGCTTTTGTCTGTTTGCCATCGTAAAGGATGTCGAACAGTTTCTTTCAAGACAAATTTTAAAGCTCTGACTAACTCTGAACTTGTTTTCGAAGTCAAAGGAACTACCCAAGATGATTTCGAAAACACGAAGGCACAAAAGAAATATTTGTAATCTCGACTGTACGATGCTACATGAGAGACATTCGCTAAATCTACTTGCCATTGACGATCGGTACCTACTACTTTCGTTCGACTTCTGGAAAATTTTCGTAGAATGGGTTTATGTAATGTTATGGAATTATGTCTATGAAATCTATAATGTGCCTAAACTTTTGGCCTATGACTGTACTTTAAAATTGTGACAAATAGTGAGTCACATTTAAGATTGTTTAAGTTGTACTTTAGTCAAAAAAACAACGTGTTTACTGACCTTTTGTTCAAGGTCAGAGCTGTTTACCGTACTTCGAGTATTTTTCCACTAGATAGACGCATTTAGTATTGCATTCTGGGTCGTAATATGATACGTTTCCTGTTGTGAGATGTGCCATTTGCAAAATGCATAAAAGACCTGAATATACGAATTATATTCATTCCATTTTAAATCTTGAGTTGAAAAGATCTGTTTTTACGATCAGCTGGAATCATCAGATGTTTGAAATAATAGCCGTGCTGGAATCTTGTAACCCTGTAATGCCGTAATGTTGTATTGCTGTATAAATAATTCGAAAGGAATTATTTATTGAACCATTCATCAGAGTTACCTGGAGTACTCACTAACATTTGGAGTTATATTTAGGACTTTCTCGGATGCCTGTGAACATTCTTAAAGATGATCTGGATTACATTATTGTCGGTACATCGGAGAATTACAGATTCATTCATTCGGAACATTCGTTCATTACGAAGATTCATTTGGAACATTCATCAACTCGGAACATTCATTGATTTGGAACATTTTATAGTTTCTACATATAAAGGACTAGTGATTAGGACACTAATAATTGTTGGATTATTTGGATTTTAATACACGATATTGTAAATGTATTTTGATTTTCACGTTAATTATTTAGAATAAATTGTTTGTTGATTTTTACAAACATTGTTGGTTTCACTTTCTGTTTGTTACGTTTGTTCTTACCATAGGGTTGTAACAGTAACTTGTACGTCAATTGTTCTTGTAACCATTGTCGTACATCTTGCAGACGTAAACTTTTGAGTTTGGTTTTAGCTACACGATACAATTTTTGAATTCCTCCATGACCAGCGACATGAGCAGGATTGTGGTGAATGCTGGCTAAAAGTGTATCCATGTGGTTTGTTGTTGTTGCTTCTCCTTAATAAGTCACCCACTGTTCGATATGCTCTTACGTTGTTCGTGTGGTATTTTGGATTGCGATGCTTGACTTGTCCGACGAGCAATAGGGGTAGCAGTAGTAATCGGTTCTCTAGTCACTTTTTTCTTGATTTCTCTTTTCACTTCTGTCTTCCCTTCTTTTCCTTTTTCTTCTGCTGAAGAGGGTGTCGACATTATCTTTTTGACCCAAGCTTTCATTTCTTCTCGTCTGGGATTAGGGGAAGGTGTCAACAAAGCTGTCATACTAATAGGAGGTTTTTAACACTTTTCGTGTTTCTTTTTCTTCTTCTTCCATCCCTGTAGCTGTTTCTCTCTCATCGTCTTTGTTGCTTTTTATTTTTCTTCGCTTGTCATCACATTCTTGAAATCTCTCAGAGCAGGATTAGATGTCTCGTCTAAAGCTTTCTGATAAAACAGATGAAGACGTTGCAATAATTGTCCGCACCGTTACAATTTTTCCATTTCTGACAAACCTGTTGGATCCATCAATGAGTGTAATTCACGTTATAATCGTGACATCTCGGTGAGATTAAGGTTAGGAGGTAAATGTGTGTCCGTTGTTCGTACCAACGATGGAGTTCCATCCATTGTTTGTAATGAACTAAAGCTTTTTTCATCCTTCCATAAAATCCAAGGGTACAAGTGTGATGTCTTTCCAGAAAAGTGTGTCCTTTTTATCTTCTTCTTTATCATCTCATCACTCCTCCTAAAAGAGGTCCAGCAATCGATCCTAACAAAGGAACAGGCACTTTAAACAACGGTCCTATCAGCATGGGTAGAAATCCTCATCGTTGAACAAGCATTTTTTTCTTTTGACTGATGGGCATTTTCTTTTTCACCATTTGGCGAAGAACGTGACGATGTCGTCCTAATCGCTATTGCTGTATCTGGGTTTGAAGACACCGTTCTTTTCAAAACGTTCAAACAACATTCACACACGGTGTTGACAATATCTTTTGGTGCTTTTTGAATGATTTGTTTTTGCATCGGAGCATTGAATTTGGTCAGTACTGACAAAACATCCCAATGTTTAGCTAAACGAGGAGAGAGTCCCTTTTATCCCTTTTTGGAAGATTTCTTTGGATGATAGTGTGAACATTGTGACATCTTTGTTTCAGGAGCAAAAAACTGAAGTGAATCTTATCCAACACTTCTTCTTTTTTATACTGGGATTCGACTCCACTGATTATCGGGACGACGTATCAACTTTAACTATGCGTAGCACTCGACGATGAGGTGTTTTTCAACGGACTAAATCTTGCGAGTTCTTGTCTGGACAAATCCAGTAAACTTTGCAACAAACCTGTTCTGTTTTGCACTATAGTCTTAGGAGAGGCCACGTTTTTGGCTGCACCAGCATCAGCTAGAGCAGTAGAAGACGTCGTCGCCGGAGTAGAAATCTCTTTAGAGATGGGTTTTCATTTTTCATCAAATTGGAAAATACTTGTCTTAAATCAGTTTGGCAGGCATCATCATTAACTGAGTAGAAGAAGAAAAAGTGTCAGGATAAACTGTCAGCGAGCGAGGTTTTCATGAACACGTGAGCGTTCTAGCGGCAGTACCTATCTTTCTTGCAGGATATGTTTTTCTCTTGGAGCTTTGCTTCTTCTTCTTAAAGTGTGAACTTGCTGCACCACCTCTCTTCTGTTTGGTCTGCTATCTCTTAGATGGTGTATCTTTTTTAGCTTTGGCATTAGGATCCCATTAAAAACGTGAACGAATAATAGTACCTCCTAAAGATCCACTTCCACCGGGTTTCAAAACGATTTTTTAAAATTTTTTTATTTTTTGGTTTGAGTGTATCAACCAGCTGTGACAAAGGTACTTTATGTTTTTCAGAAAGAAAAAATAACGTTTTGTGAATGATGCCTTGTAGTGAATTACGTGCTGTCAAAGCAAACCATCATAACACTCTTTTGAGACTAGCATCTAACAAATGTGACCGTACTTGTGCATTTTTTTCGCCACTGATGGCATGTAGTGCACGAATCAATTTTGCAGGAGGATGAGATTGAAAGGCAGTCATGATGAATACTGTTAGAAAAAATAGAAGTGAATTATGTTTTTATAGTTCGTTTCTTTAGACAGACGAAAACGAAGAAGGTGACTTGTAAATGACAGGACCTCCTTCTTGACACCATTCGTAAAACATATTTGTACGAAATCTCAAATAATCGACAGTAGTAGGTTTTAAATCGACGAGTAAATAGGCATGTGGTGACTGGCATCGTCATACGCATAATTTAGCCAAGGTGTTCCTAACTGTTTGGCTAACACTTAAACTTGAGATTTGTCTCTTGAATTTTTAAACACCGCCAAATAATGTGCATTGAGACTGATGGTGCGATCCGCTTTACTTTGTTGAAATAAAGTTTGAGTAGTATAAATAATACTTGCATTACGATGATGTCCTTTTCGTGTAAACCAAAGTTTAATTTCTTCTTTGTCTTCTCCCCCAACATGTCATAAAAAATGATAAGATGTATTTTTGACTAAAGTCAGACATGATCGCGAGGAATTCCTTCTACAGAAGAAATTGAATATCCTTAACTTTGTTTCAGTAACGTGTAAGCCGATTGCCACTCTTTGTAACACAACACGATACTTTGTGGAGGACGATCGAGCCATTTTGATTTGTATCCAAACACACGTTTGACAAATCGGTTTTGCATGAACCACTGGGTCCAGCAATCAACGTGTTAAAGGGATGGCGAACATACGCACTGTGCCGATCTGAATTTTTGTCAATCACTTTGAGAACGGATGATGCAGCCATAACAATTGTGTTTAGAATTCTGAGATTCCAACAACGACACAAGAAAATTTATACATGTTATACACGTTTAATTTTTTTCTTTCATGGTAGTGTAATACAACAAAAAAACATTTTTACATTTCAATAACACAAATGTCTTTGCCATACTCAGCTACCTCTTGTATCCAAGCATCAAATGTAAAGACGTTTCCAATCACTCTCAGTCTGCAAAATTTAAACACGTAACACATAGGGCATAAATCATTTCGTACACAAATAAGGTACAAATTAAAGTGACCAAAGATAAATATAAACAGGTACGATTACAACATTCTCTATCTACCTGCGTAACATCCAATATATGTAAACGCTCTGTCTCCATCGTTCAAGTCTCTGTGGAGTTAATCTTCCAAAATCCCTCCGGGATATACTCTCGTTCTTTTTTATCTGTACAATACTACTCTCGTGGGCGCGTAGTATTGCTTCCTATGTTTCTGGTTCTTCTCCCACTGCTTCAAAGTCAAGTTTCTTTATAGGCTCTAATGAAAAATAGGTATTTTCCTCCACTAAAATAGGCTCTAATTCCACTTTAACTTTTGGTTCTTCTCCCACTGCTTCTAAGTCAAATCTCATTTCTCTTTGACTGGTTCAAAAGCCAAGTTTTGATACCTTCGTCATAACTAACTGGCTCTCTCTAGTATTTTGTTCCAATTTGTCATGGTGTAACAACATAAAAAATACATTAATATGTCAAAAGCACAAAGTTCATTTTTTTCTTTTCTTTGATAGGTCACACACAATATCTTTGGCACAGTCAGCTACCTCTTGTGTCCAAGTACTGAATCCAAGACTGTTCTAGTCACGTACATGCTTCTAGTCGTAAATCAGTTGGTGAAACCAACTGGCTATACACACTTCTTGGTCCAAAGATAAACTACGAATTATCTCTTCTGAAGTATCCATGAGAATAATAATCATGGCCCACCAAGGGAAGGTAGCGAAAGCATAGAGACTGTCTGGCGTGTTCAAGGAAAGCTGAACCTTTATAGTCCATACAGATCGTCACACCACAATTGAAACCCTGTACTTGGCTTCATCGTCCCAAGTAGACAAATCCTGCTCTAGCTAAAGATCTTGGAGTAGGTTCTTCCAGATATTTATGCCATATCCCTTTAAACGTCTGGAATTGACGTGTGTCTGCACTAAAAATTATCGTTCTGTCTTGTAACTTTTTATACTGGAGATCGGTGTGCCCGTACGGTACCGTATTATAATCGGAAAGTTCCTGATACACTTTTCCAAGAGTCAACTAACTATTTGATGATTTGACAAACGTACAATTTGGTGAGGATCCAAAGTATCCATGCGAAAATCTTGATCTTGTACGGATTTTAAAGCTTCTTTTAAGCCGTCAAAGTTTACCGCTTGACTGGAACAATAGTTCAATGTCAGTCCTTTTATATTGCATTTGGTATGAAGTTCTCCTTGCTTGTTTCTGTGCTGGTAGCCGTACTTTTTAGATCCAGCACTAGCAAAACTCAAAATAGTGTCTAGGCTCCAAAACGTTCGTCTTCGATGTGTGGGTGATAGATTCCAGGGCGATCGGTGTGCATATATAACTATCGGTGTCAAAGTTCAGGACTCGATCGCCTAAAGGTTCCAAGACACAATACAATTTTAAACGGGTATTGGCTGTCACGTAAGCAGCAATGATGAAATTCCCAAACTCGTCGGATCATTCTTCATCTGGACGATACTTCGTTTGGTACTCGGAAACTGATCCCCCGAAAAACTTAGCATTTTCCGCTTCCTATTAGAGGTGAAACGTGTGTCATATGAAGAGTAGCTTTTCCATCGGTCATGTCAAACTTTTCGTTGGATTGTTGGACGTGCGAAATTTTGTCAACGATTTTGGAAGAAGTTAATTCTGCAGATGTACTAAACTCGATCCGCACAGGAGGTTTCAAACTGTCGTGAGTGATGGGTAGTCTCAAACGATCGTCATCTTGAGCTTGGCATTGTCGTTTCAATTTCTCTAACGTGGACTCCAAGAAATCCGTAATAAAGACAGCTGCTTTCTCCGCTGGAATTTGAGACCTGAACTCATTAAATTTAACTGTGCAAGCCGTCGTTTTAAAGTTTTTATGGAAGTCCCTTTTTGGGGTAGGTCGAATGTAAAAATAATCTTCAGGGGCTATCGAACGACTTTCTTTCTTGGCATATCTTAACTCTCTCAGTCTTGTAGTGGAGGTGGAAGTGGATGATTTTGGCTCAGGATCACTCATGTCTTCTTCAACATCGCTAGCGTGAACTTCTGCCAACACTTCTTGACAGTAGATGATTCAAATTTAATTTGGCTAGATTAAATCTCTCTCCCTATATATAGGACACCCTCGACCTAAGAGAATATACTCATTCCGTTTTTAGTCTGTAAATATGGAAGAGCCACAACAGATCACACTACACGTCAGAGATTTGCAGAGAGTCATTCCGACAGGACTTCTGACTACTCCTCTCGAGATAAAAGTCAAGATATCTGCTATGTCTGTCAGGAGAAAGGACACAGGCTACAGAATGTCCCCCACGTCAAAGAAAAGCCACCTCTAACACAGGAGAAAAGAGGGACTAAAGTAAGGATACCTGTTTTCAATGTCAAGAGAAAGGACATAGTGTCCCAATAAAGTGAGAAGAAAAAAAGAGGGGAAGGAGATTTCAGAAGAAGCTGAAGAAGGACCCATTCTAGGAAAGAAATTCAAAAAGGCTCGATAAACTGAAGAAACAACAGAAGAACCAATACCAGTGAAGAAATTCGAAAAAGAAAGACAGTGAAAAAAGAAGAATAAATGTGATATGATTTGAAATTCTGATTTCACGAGAATATACCAAAGAAAACGTAAGTGTCTTTTGTCTTGATTTGTTCTTTTAGTATGGATAAGATACTGAAACACACTTTTAAGGACAAAAAAATGGCGTGTTGGATAGTAAGTGTGGGGTGTTGGATAGTAAATGTGGGGTGGTGGATAGTAGATCCTTGGGTGTTGGTCACTCTACCCTTTTCGTTGGTTAGTAAGAGTGGGGTGTTGGTCACTCAAAACAGCTTGACATTTTTTATTTTGTATACATATCTTTCACAATTTGTAAAAAAAAATTGCTATTAAAATTTGAAATGTTATTTTTTTTTTTTTTTTAATTTATAAGTTTATACAGAAATTTTTCAGTCTTCGCTTAATTCGGTAGAATTTCTTTGTGTGTGTGTGTGTGTGTGTGTGTGTGTGTGTGTGTGTGTGTAATTTTGTTTTCTTCCCACTTTTAACATTTTGTACAATTTGTAAAATTCTTTTTACAACTTTATAATTTGAGCTGAATTTCCTTTCTAGTCTCCCCTAAATTTTATATTAGCTTCGAAATTTTCCTACTAGTTTTAGTGTCGGCCATTTTAATCTAATGTTTCGGATTTTTTCTAGTCTCCGCTAAGTCTGTATTAATTTCGGAATTTTAGTACTACTCTTAGTCTTAGCCATTTTAGTATTATTATGAGTTGGTTCCTTTGATTAAAGAAGCTATTTATAACATCGGTACAATATATGCAATATATGCAAATACTGACACCTCCAACATGATCTGAGGTATAAGTAATACTCTATATATAAATCTCGGATATATGCATATAGGCAGCAAGTCACTACACGCGGCGTGTAGGTAGCATGCGTGTCATTCGAGGTCAACAACTTCTAACAATGTAACAATGTAGCTCCATTTGAGGTCAACCACTTCTAAACTTCAATGTTGAATTCCCGTAGACCCTATAACTGCCCCAAATGTTAAACCTATATACATTTTTTAACATTGGATTTCCCGTATGTACCCATAACGGCCCCCAATATAAACTTACGGCGTAATGTTAATTCCAATACGTACCCCACGTGGCCCATATCACTACTCGTGTTCACTTGTACAGCTTTTGTAAAAATTGCTTCATATTCCTGTGACTAGAATCATGAGCAGCACAGGAATGAATTAATATTGCCCTAATTTCTTTTAAACATGGTTTTAGTTTATTCTGTCATTTGAGATTTTGAACTAGTTTGCATTTTATCATAATTCTTACCTATTTTCAATTTACAGTATTCAATATCAGCTAGCTTTTTTACTCATTTGTGCAATACAAATTTTTATACGAGCGAATAAGTTGACATGTATACGTGCTTGAACGATTAATATGTATACTTATATCCTTCCATATTGTGAGCATATATCTTTGGGACATGATTCATCCACCGAATGGAAATGTGCATTTATATTTGCCCTGTTGCCAACATTTATACATTTTGTATTAACATGTGTGTGTGTGTGTGTGTGTGTGTGTGTGTGTGTGTTTTCTTTCTTTACCAAAGGATCTGAATAATTTGCTAATTTCAGTGCGTAATCTTGCATTATTCGCCGTATCTACTGTATATTGGCAGACCACTATGACAGCCGTATCTAATGTATATTGGTAGACCACTATAACAGCCATATCTATTGTATATTGGTAGACCACTATGACAGCCGTATCAACTGTACATTGGTAGACCACTATGACGGCCGTATCTACTGTACATTGGTAGACCACTATGACAGCCGTATCTACTGCATGTTGGTAGACCACTATGACAGCCGTATCTACTGCATATTGGTAGACCACTATGACGGCCGCATCTACTGTACATTGGTAGACAACTATGACAGCCGTATCAACTGTACATTGGTAGACCACTATGATATCCGTATCTACTGTATATTGGTAGACCACTATGACAGCCGTATCTACTGCATATTGGTAGACCACTATGACGGCCGTATCTACTGTACATTGGTAGACAACTATGACAGCCGTATCAACTGTACATTGGTAGACCACTATGACAGCCGTATCTACTGTACATTGGTAGACAACTATGACAGCCGTATCAACTGTACATTGGTAGACCACTATGATAGCCGTATCTACTGTACATTGGTAGACAACTATGACAGCCGTATCTACTGTATATTGGTAGACCACTATGACAGCCGTATCTACTGTACATTGATAGACAACTATGACAGCCGTATCTACTTTACATTGGTAGACCACTATGATAGCCGTATCTACTGTACATTGGTAGACCACTATGATAGCCGTATCTACTGTATATTGGTAGACCACTATGACAGCCGAGACACAAGAACACACTCGTTTTGAATGTACCTTTTGTCTGCTGTGCTCAGCTAGCGACTGACCAATCCGATGTCACCTCAGGTAAATAAACAATCTCCTCTGTTTGAAAGGTCAGTTGGTAGAAGTTTGCTTCAATCTGCATCTGCCTTTAGGCTGCTTGGATTACATTTGAAATCGCTTATTAATGTAATCTCAATAATTTCTTGTGAAATGAAAGTATTCAGATCTATTCCCTGCGTAAGTGCATAACTTAGAAATATTGCTGCATCTTCGAACTCTTATTTCGGGCGGAGACCCCGCATCAAACCAAAGTGGTAGCCCACAGGCAGGCGAAACAAAAACAGCCCCAAAATACCCGTGTATAAGAAGAGAGATCTAATAAGGCGGATTTATTTATACATTATAGGGGAAAACAAAAACAAACAAAACTAAAAAAAAAAAAAAAAACAGCGCAAAATTCTTTTGCAAGAAAGTAGTACGCAGTACGCAGCCTACGATCTGTTTCCTGAACGTATATTGACTAAATAACAGGTCAATTAAGCATATTCAATTTAAGAAATATATTGTTAACTGAAAGCAGCTTTTGAATCTTTTTTCTTACTTCTTTTCTTATTCTAAATGAATGAATGCTTTAGTTGGTATATACACAGTGGCGTAGAATTCGTCACATGATCGCGTCACGTGATTGGTTTGTTTTCATGAATGAAATAATAAATGGCTGCCTCTGCGATACATCAGCTGCCTCTGCTCAAGACCAGTATCCATTTTCTCTGTGGCATCGCTACAGCCGCAATAGTCTCCCCGCTCCCCCCCCCCCCCCCCACTCTCTCAAACATCGCACAAGTGGCTTAAAAACATAGTGAGATTTACTTGGAATGAATGAATTGTATAATGTTAAAAAATGAGCAACCTTGATGGTGTAAGTGATGATCTTGTGGTAGAAAAGACTGAATTTCAAGTGTCAGTGTCAACGGCGGCAAAGAAGAAAAAGAAGTGACTGAGTGTGTGACTAAGTGATGAAATGAGTGTCTAAGTTATCATTAACGGACATGCACGAAGACACTGGGGAGGGAATTGGATACCTACGCCGTGCTAAGCGCGTGCTTTCACCACTGCAACAACGAATATGACCCCGACCACATGGGCTCAGAACCAACGCCTCATTAGAGGAAACAAAAGAAATGAATCATTAAATATCCAGAGAACGATCGTGTAGAATTGTCCACTGTTCGCGGAAGAACATATTAAACTACACATCACAACACCCCTTGTATATTTGTATGGATGGATCATCTATGTATTGAATAATTGATAGATGTAGGTAGATACGTATAAGCGTACGTACATAGTATATGCACGTATGCTGTCCGTCCGTCTGTATATATATAGATATATGAGGGTAGGCAGTTAGGTAGCGTACACAAGTAGGTTGGTACGAAAGTACGTATCTGTATTTGTAAACGTTCACATTCTGCTCATACGTCCTACAGCTTCTCAGCACTTCTCTGACCTTGTGAAGGGAGAGGTTGCTTGGAATTATTCACTTGAAACAACCAAGAACCCTTTTTTATCACCAAAATGCAACCCTTTTTCTAAACGTTACACTGATTGTAATGAGAACAGAACATATTTCTAAATGTGTGTAACACGTATGTGTACGTATGCTGGTCATCAAAGCTGCACGCCAAGTACACATATCTGACTTTCCGTGTTAAGAGAGACTCTTTTTTATATGACTTTCCAGTGTAAACTTGATTATCTCAGATCCATACGGTATAGCCCGTCACATAATAGCACAAACGCGGAATAATTGGAAACTACAAACTTATATTCAGTAGTCAGGTTTGAATTTCCTCAATGAAACTTAAGTCTCGGCTTAAAATTAAGTCTAAAAGCCAGTCATCTGATAGGCTGAAATTTAAGTCTAGACTTAAGATTGACCAGTCCAGTGTCTTCAGTCTAGACTTAAGATTGACCAGTCCAGTGTCTTCAGTCTAGACTTAACTTATATTGGTGAAATAGAGGATGGTCACTACAACCATAAATTATGATATATATTTGTACCTACGTAATTTGCGATATATTTATTTTCTATTGTACAAAACGTAAATCGACTAAGTCGAGAATTTAGCATTGTCAGGACGATGGTGGCAATTCGAACAAATTATGATGCAGAATTAATTACTGAAAATAAAGCCTGTGTCATGCCGGGTGACTTATTTTTCCAGATGTACGGTAGTTATACTTAATGTTCCATGTCAAGAAATGTTAAATTGCCTGATAGTATCATCACTGGATGTTAAATGGAAGAAGAAACAATGAACATTTTGTTTTACCGAAACTTTCTTGTCTTTTGAAAGTTGACATGTTTGTAAATCACATGGATAGAGCAGACATTTGGGTTAACCTCTATCAGGGCAAACGTTTGTCTGGGAACCTGTTAAGCTTTTATTATTATTTGTTTAAAATGACATTTTTAACAAGAGTGAACCATTATATCCAGCGACCTGTATTCAGTACTATTAAAGACAAGGGAGTTGACTTGAAACTAGTGGTGGAAATCGGTTTAAATTCGCTTTTCATCTAAAGCGATCGATAATTGAGCAATAATCGATTACTTTTTCCACACAAGGTCTTACCAAAACCAAAGATTTTACCAAATACAACCCTTCGGGAGATGATAATGGATCATATTTCCAAAGAAATATCAATAAAAATATTATTGATATTCTTCAAACTAATACGTATTATTTATTTTGGAATAGGAATAGTCAGTGTTCCTATAAAAAAAAAGGAGGAAGAGTGAAGAAATATTCTTAATAAACTCAGAATGACCCCTTCTATGATACAGCAGAGCTGGATTTCGAGCAGATGGATCACGGAGATGTAATTCCACTGAAAGTGACCAGTGCTCAATTGAATCGATAAACTACAGCAGCAGTAATTGGACAACACCTCTTGGGCGACTAAACACATCCTGGTGTCACATATGACCTCATATGAAGTCATTCACATGTGACGTCATTATGTCATATACTGCAAAGGTGTATTGTGAGAGGCATCCAAATGCATTTCAAACGTTATTTTATTCTCTGGCAAAATATCGAATTTTCCAAATCTGTTGCATAAATTTAATCTGAAATGGGCACTCATGAAAGCTCTTCTTAGTCGAAGGTATCAGATAAATTGGACCTAAATATAATATGTTAGCTCATACACATTTAAAGATAATGGACACTATGGCGTTTTTTACTGAAATCAACATTGTGATAAAAATAGACCATGATGTCATTGACTCCGGCTGCTTTCTATTCCGCCATATTGTTTTTCGGACAAAGCATCCAGCGACGCGTAGATTCTTGTAACTTTTTCTCATACCATTTACCGCTGCCTACATCAATTGTGATATTCTTGTCTCTCACTGCCTTGATACCGTCTTGGACTCGGTCAGTAGTTAGAAGAAGAAGAAAAATAATAATAGCGAAAAAAGACATCAGCGTATATAATAAAAAAAATTCAATTCAAACGTTATCAATGAATCGAGATCTTGCATCAATACATATTTTCAACTATCGGTACACTTAATGGTTAGACACCTTGCTCAACTTCCATTTAAAACTGAAAAAAACACGAAATTTTTGTTGAATACTTTCACATGAAACTTGCAACATATTGCCATACCATCCTAAACTTGTTACCAATAAAAACGACTAACATCATGATAAAATAATTTTCGACAATCATCATTTTCATTTCCATGGGACTATGATTACTAATAAACAAAACAATTACTTGATAGGAGAAAACAACACATTCCAAAATGTATACTTACGTCGATTGCAGAACTGAATGGTTTAAGGAAAGATGGGTTTATATAATATTTAACCCATTTACAATTCGGTCCCACCAAACAAAAACGAATTGCACGTTTTGTGATATGTACGGATGTGCTTTAATCACGCGTCACCTAATAGTTAACGTCACAAATCGTATTTTTCACACTAATTTTACACATTTACTGTGTGTAATATGCCAATTTAATGTTTATAATGGATTTGTTGCATATATCTTTGCAGATCCATATAAGTTCAAGGTAGCGCTTCTGTGGTATATAACTTCTGTCATGTATATAGTCCTTTTGGGTCATTATTTACCCGACAGTCAGTCACCTCGAAATGACAATATACAAGACAGTCGGGTACTTCTTGGACATGCCTCAACATTCTAACCATCGCTGAAACTGAACACTGGAATGCTTATCTATAATCGGAGGAACAAATTTAGCGCCTGGCACAGCGTTTTCAGTCAGAACAATAATATAGAAAAGGTCTCTGGGCGCCATTATGTTGGTGCCCCTTGTCCGAAATCGAGTTGATGCCTATTTTTAGGAACTGATTTCACTGCGTGTGATGTTTCACTGAGGTAAAAAGTACAAGCGCCAGGGGTCTTACAACATCTCACTACCAAGATAATCAAACAATATCTGCATGAGCTGGCTTGAGGTCAATGATTTCCCTATTTCCAAGGACATCGGTGGTTGTCAAACAAAGGGTTCTTAAACGCCCTAATACAATAACAAATGTTCATCTAATCAACGGCCACACATTCAGGATACTCTAATTTCACACTTGCATGGTTTTTCTTGCTTCACATTTGTATGATTTATCAGTCTGCGTTTCTAAGCCGTAGACAGGTATTTTATGTCACATATTACCAAACATGACCCAAACACCGAATAAAAAGAATTATTTATATCTCAAATGACTAAACTCTTATACTTTATAATATCCCTAGAATTCCTTATGCTAAGAAATTAGCGGGTCCAATTTACGTTACTAATTTATCCTACCATAAACTATCGTTAATGTTGTTCATTACAATGTCTGCTCCGAGTAATTGGCTAATTACTCTGTTTAAGAAATATCTTCCCAGCACCGACTCCCCATTAGCAAACAAATACTCACTAAAATCTAACAAGCTATAAACGGAGACGTAAATACGAAAACCATATACCTTAGGTTTGTTACAGTATCAATCCAATCAGTTATGTATCACCTTACCTACCTCCATCGTGACCTATGTACCTACGGTAAGCCTACTTACCTATCTACCTAGTTATAATAGAGTGAATTCATCCACCAATCTCTCAACTATTAACCTGTTTGCACCTCTATCAAACAATCATATTCCTCCTACAGACCAACATATCCATTCTTGCTTGAACGCACATGTAATTACAAGGCTTGATAGAACTGTACTACTTGCACGTGTAATTACAAGGCTTGATAGAACTGTACTACTTGCACGTGTAATTGCAAGGCTTGATAGAACTGTACTACTTGCACATGTAATTACAAGGCTTGATAGAACTGTACTACTTGCACATGTAATTACAAGGCTTGATAGAACTGTACTACTTGCACATGTAATTACAAGGCTTGATAGAACTGTACTACTTGCACTCACAAACAAATAATATAACAATTTCAGTTACATGGAAGTCTTACAGAAGTATCTCAACAGTCTCTAAAAGAAAACACTACAAAATATGCTTCATACAAGGAAACACTATAAAATATGCTTCATATAAGGAAACACTACAAAATATGCTTCATACAAGGAAACACTACAAAATATGCTTCATATAAGGAAACACTACAAAATATGCTTCATATAAGAAAACACTACAAAATATGCTTCATATAAGGAAACACTACACAATATGCGTCATATAAGAAAACACTACAAAATATACTTCATATAAGAAAACACTATACAATATGCGTCATATAAGAAAACACTACAAATTATGCTTCATATAAGAAAACACTACAAAATATGCTTCATAGAAAACACTACAAAATATGTTTCATATAAGAAAACACTACAAAATATGTGTCATATAAGAAAACACTACAAAACATGCTTCATATAAGAAAACTACAAAATATGCTTCATATAAGAAAACACTACAAAATATACTTCATATAAGAAAACACTATAAGAAAACGCTACAAATTATGCTTCATATAAGAAAACACTACAAAATATGCTTCCTATTAAACACTACAAGATATGCTTAATATAAGAAAACACTACAAAATATACTTCATATAAGAAAATTATGCTTCATATAAGAAAACACTACAAAATATGCTTCATATAAGAAAGAAAGGAAAGTTCTGAAGAAAACAAACTTGAAAACGACATTGAATATTTGAAAAATGACATATATCAAAATAACAATAGCATAAGTAGTGAAAAAATACAAGACTTAGAGAATAAAAAAGAACAATTGTACTCAGTGAGAAATAAGAAAATGCAAAAGGTGATGCTAAGATAAAAAGCAAGATACTTTAATATGGGGGAAAACCAACAAAAGAGTTCTTTAATTTAGAAAATAGAAATTATACTAATAAAAGCATCTCAAAGTTGATAGGCGAATTCGGAAATAAACATACAGATACACAAGATATTTTAAAACAACAAGAAAATATTATTATAAGTTATATGATGAAACTAGTGTTTATGAGGAGAGAAAACTTGAAGATGATTTAGGTCCAAATGAATGTAAGCATATTAATAATATGTCACAAAGTTTAGAAGGTGAAATTACTTGTAAAGAATTAGCAAAATTATTTAAATATGTGCATAATTATAAAAGTCCAAGCTTGGATGAATTTACCGTAGAGTTCTTTTAGAATGTTTGGAAAGAGGTGGGGGTGTTTATATTGAAATCAATAAATTGTAGATATACATCAGGTTCATTATCAATTACTCAAAAACAAGGCATCATAACATGTATACCAAAACCCAATAAAAATAGATGCTTTTAAAGGAATTGGCGACCAATATTGAATGTAACTTACCAAATGGTTTCAGGTTGTATTGCAACTAGAATTTAAAGTGTTTTGGATGTTTTAATATATCAAGACAAAAGTGGATTTATTTCTGGTAGATTTATTGGGGAAAATATTAGAATAATATATATTTTATTTAAAGCAGGAACACAAGATATTACTGGTCTAATTTGTTCCACTGATTTTTAAAAGGCATTTGATAAATCTCCTAGAAGTTTATAGATAAAACTTTTAGATACTTTAATTTTCGGGATTCAATACTAAAATGGATTAAACTATTTTATAAGAGAGCTCATTCGTGTATATTGCAAAATGGATATATGTAAGTCTTCGTTAAATGTAAAATGAGGTTGTAGACAAGGAGATCCAATTTTGCCCTACATATTTATTTTGTGTGTTGATGTTCTTGGGAAAATGATAAGAAACAATAAAACAATTAAAAGAATTACTATTAATAAACTGAAAATAAATTAAGTCAATATGCTGATGATACTCAAATATTTTAGATGGTAGTGAAATATCGCTTAGAGCTGCATTAGAGGTGTAACAAAAAGTTTTATAGAATGTCAGGACTAAAACTCAATGTAGAAAAGACTAGTGCAGTTTGGATTGGGGCATTATCAAAATCAAATGTAAGATTGTGTCATGATTTTAATTTAGATTGGGATCAAGGACCTTTTTAAAAATGTAGGCGTAATTTTTTTCAAGTTTAGTATATGACATTTGGGATTTAAATTCGCCTGAGATAATGAATAAGATTGAAGGAACTCTTAATAGTTGGCAAAGGAGAAAAATTACTCTGTATGAAAAAAGAGCTATAATTAAATCCTTAGCTTTACCTAAATTTATACACATATTTGAATTTTTGCCTGATTCACCACATTTTCGCACAGAAAAACTTGAAAAATAGTTTTTCAAATTTATTTCGAATTCAGGACTAGATCGTATTAAAAGACATGTGATTTCTCAAGATTTTAAGCATGGAGGTCTGAAGATGGTTACAATTAAAGATTTTATTAAAGCATTGAAGATATAATGGTTAAGAAAAACTATTAAACACACATACACATAAATGAATAGTTTTATCGTGTATTGATTTTTAAATAATATTTATTTTGGATCACATATTAATCACTTATTGCTTCAAACTCTTACCAACACGTTCTGGGAAAAATGTACTAGAAGCATGGAAAGAATTTACTAAGAAGTTGAAAATTGATGCAATTGAAAAGGTTTAAATTTTTCACCAATATGGTATAATTTAAATATGTTAGGGTCACAAAGGTTTTGTATAAAAGACTTGCAGAATTTGTTATAATATCAATACGGAAGAAATAAAAAACATGAGTCTACACGAGAAATCAAATAGAGAGTTTGATATTATACCTTCAGATAACATAATTCGTTATTTTTTATTTTATTTTTTTTTTTTTTTTTTTTTTTTCTATATTTGCTCACATCAATGATATAAAATTAAGGAATTTTCAGTTTACAATATTGCAATAATTGTTTGCCCAAATTCATTTTTACACAAAGCCAGAATACTGGGTAATGATAAATGAAGTTTTTGTGAGAAGGAGTCAGTTGTACATTTATTACTTGAATGTACAAAAGTAAATTATGTATGGATTAAGTTAGAGCAGTGAATGAAAGAAAATTAAGGATCTTATTTATCAAAGTTTGACATATTGCATATATTTCTGCTGTAAAATAAAGTACCCAAAACACTTGGATTCCATCAAGGTACTTGATATGTCACATATATTGTTTGTATAGTAATTTACACATACATTGGCATACAGGGTTACCTAATTACTCTCTGCTATACAATTGGCCTGTCTTTACGTCAGCAAATCACATTTTTAAACATCAAAATATATAATTCGAATAGTCGGCATAAATTATCTTCAGGAAAGTCTTCTTTCAACTCTCTATAAACCTATGTAGTGGTTTTCGCTTGTCGGACATAATGGTCTACATCTTTCTCCTGTGACATCTTTATTTCTTCGAGAATATGTGTAGATCGTGACAAGATAGAATCTGGTTTATTGAGACAATCAAACAGAGGGGGAAAAAATACGGCCAATCAAGCAAATGATAACAAATTTAAAAATCTCTGTAAGATTGAAACACTTTGCAGACCACAGTTGGAACAGTTGAAAGAGATGTAAATTATAAAATCCAACAAAACTACTAAGAAATTAAACAGACTTTTTAGCACCAAAATTACTAGTTTGAACAGCAGACCTGAAGAAGAACGATTTAATGGAAGTAACTAAAAGGCAGAGGACGCTGGAAAAAATAATAAATATGAATGAAAGCAGGCAGTGGCATAGCAACCATCCAAGCAACCCTCGCAACTGCGGGGGGGGGGGGGGACAAGGGGGGCTGGGGGCCAGGTCCAGTGGGGGCTCAAAATTCCATCAAGCAACTCTTTTTTGGCAGGAGGCACCACAATTAAGTTTTGCGGGGGGGGGGGGCACATAATTTTCTTGCTATACACTGAAAGCAGGATTTTATCCTTCAACACATCTTACTATTTATCTATTGCAGATTTGAGAGGTAAGATCAAGACGATTAAAGATATTACACTTTCTGAATTTTTCAACAGATTACATGATGAGGTTGAACAATCAAAAACAGATACGAAAGTATATGGTCAATATTATAACTATGATACGAGGTAGCATTGACGAATAAGACAAAATGATGAAACGAATGAGAAAAAATGATTTGAAAAAAGTTCAAACTGTTGGATATAAATTAAAACGGAAATGGATGAGAGAGAGAGAGAGAGAGAGAGAGAGAGAGACTCTCGCATCACATGATAGAAATGATAAAGTTGAAACCTAAATAAACAAAAACATAGAGGCACTCATGACTGGATAAGACACGGAAATAGGCATAGTCTTGTATTAAGTGAAATAATGGTTAAGATAATAAAAGGAAATCGATATTAACAGAAAGGAGTTTCAGCAGAAAAATAAAATAATGCCTGGATATCTATCGGTGTATGATTTTCGTATTACACCAAGTCAGAAGTATTTGGAAGGGATTAAATTGATAATGGGAGAGAGAGATGAAATTTCATTTTATTTTAGAGGTACAAACGATCCACAGGCCTGGCATTTGTTACACAATAAAGTTGGTTTCTTAGACGTGTTTCAGTCTATAATAACACCTTAAATATTAGTTATTGACAGATTAAACAATGCTCCGTAACATTTGGCTGAACACGGGTTACACACAGTTGATGATTCACAACAATTTGTCATTAAAATCATAAACCAGACTTATACGCGATTTTTTTTATCAACTTATTGGAGGGGGGGGGGGAATCACGTATATTGATTTTTACATTGGATTAGAGGTAAATAACCAACGTCTTGCTTTCTCATTAAACGTTCACGAAGAATCTGAACGTAATATATACAGTGTTAAAGAAACACGTACATACAACAAGAGAACAATGTTTGATAAATTGGATTGAAAACGTTGTCATAATAATAAATAAGACTCAAAATAAATATTGACAGCAGTATATAAATTTCTTTTTCTAAATAGAAAATGCCCGCAGCAGGATTAATTATTGGAGGATTAATAGCTAACGGTCTTGTTTGTACAGGAAGCAATTATCTGTTCAAGTTACTTGATCCTAATGGAACTGACGAAGGCATGATAAAATCATATTTTTTTCATGCAAAATTACAAAGAAAAACTGCTCAGTTCATGAAAAACAGAGAAAGACACTGGTTTACTTGAACGAAAGATTGAATGAACAAGCTTTGGTGACAAAAACCTTAAGCAACCTAGATGATGCTTTTGCTCTCAACGCTTCTGTTCACCCAATGCATATAAACACCCAGAACAAAATGTAAATCTTGACAAATTTACCTACTGTCAAGAACTTGTTTAATCACCACAACCTACCAATCTCCTAATGATCTATTAAAATACAAGTACATATACATTGCAATTGGGATGGGTGTTAGTGTTTATGATGCCTGCAAGGGAACACCTCGTCGAAGTGGATGCATTTTAAGCACAATAAATAGCAAAGATGCCGACATACCGTAAATACACAACTCATATTAGCAGGAAAAGATACCGCAGGTAGTTAAATACCTCAGTCCAACAAATCATTGTATCAGATATGGTTTATTCCCAAGTGTTCAACTTAGGCAAAGGCCGCAACATATTTATTGCATGAACAACAAAAACACACATACATGAGTAATGTTAGTATTAATAACTTTGTCCATTCCATCTCGCTTGATTTGAAAAGTACACATGATAATAGCTTGCATGGTAGTGGTCTTAAATTAGCTAATGTTCAGCAAGATATTCACTTTCAAATCAACAGAAAAGAAAATGTAGATAAAAACAATCATCTTAGGTCAATTATGTTTTAAGTGTCGATAAATTTGAAGAAGTCTTTGTCAAAATCATTCGTTGTTTTTTTATCTGAAACTTTTATTCAGTTCAATCTAAGATTTAAACAACGGTTGATGTTCAAACAAGACAACTCTGTATATATCTCTTTCAGTTCTAAACCCGACTGTATGTAAAACTTTAGATCTATGTAGTGAATAACGTATTTACATTTGTTTTTCAGTGTACATAATTTTAGTGCTGTTGGCTTTGTACCCTTAAAATCATCAATTAACTTTTGTTGCAAGGGAGATAAAAATCATTTTCATCTGGAATTAATTTCTCTTGAGCTAACGGAATTTGTTTGAAATACTTGTGCAAGTGTAAAGCAGACTCCAAACCCACTTCTAAAATGTAGCCGATATAATAGTCATCTGTATTAAGAACAGATTTTCTTCCACTCATTGAATTTGTTCAGCAGATGCCCATCAATATTGTTTTAAATTGGCATGCATTGGCTCATGTCCAACGCATAGAGGTTGTTATAATCTAAAAACATAATAAATGACCTTGAGCATGACATTTTTCACTATAATAATTGTTTATATGACTATATTTTTCCAGGTAGTATTCAATATTTGCTTCAGCGAATCTATGTGGTGTCATGTTAATTCCACCAAGGACGTAATATGTTATCATAATGTGCAAACAGTTATTATCCGGAAGCACTGTAACAGTGAACAGGGTATAGTTTGTAATTAAGCACACAGACAATATTAAAGTCCTCCAAAAATGTCACATAGCATCAGTGTATCTTTCTTTACGCAATAGTTGTGAATATCACCGAGTGTATTGAGTTTAAATTGTTCCTTGAATGGTAATCGTCTCTGCACTTGTATGAATCGTTCAGTGACGAGTTAAATGTTTATATTGGTGGTATAGATGTTTTAATTAAAGCTTTGCAAGCTATCCACGCATTTATATGGACAAATGTATTTCCTCAAATATTTAGACTGAGTATTTGTAAACTGTTTCAGTATCATGTCAACCTTTTATCTCTTACTTCTATAGCCAGTTCCCATGAATCTAACGCTGTCCACAAACATAATTGTCCTTTTAAGTGTTATTTCTTTTCATTTCTTTATGAATTTATCAACTATGAGATCCTTGCGGAATGAAATATAGTTTCTGTCGTTGTTCTGTATGATTTTTACCTCTTCATATGTGTCAGTTTTAACCAATGTCTTGATCAACGATTAACTGTCATAACCTGACAAGCTTTGAATAAACAGTCGTCCGTATTTTGGACATTATATCCAAATTGCGTTTTTTATATTTTGGACCTCCATACTTGTTTGTAAAGTGATCGTGCTCGCAAACTTTATTTTTAATTATTTTCTCGCACATGTAACCATAGGTTTTCCATTTTTCGGTCCAAATTCTTCATACATTAGTTTTGCAATCTTACCCAACACATCATGAAATACTTCAGTACAATCTAGACCTTTGTAAACTATTGGTCTATAACTTTATATCTCATGTAGATTGATTTAAGAAACAAATATAACCTGATGGAATGTGTTTGGCTATTTAAATTGTTCCAGACTGTACCGGACACTATCTGTACGTTCGGTGTCGTAGATCTGTAACACTCTGGTACTATCATACTTTCAAAACCACAATAAATAACGTACATTTACAACATAAATCTCTTCATGCATTATATCTATTGAATTATCTGCATTTAAACAAAGTCTTTTGTGTTATGATATTTTTTCTGGAGTATTGAACACATTCAAGCATTTTTGTTTACAGATATGTCTCTTTGTCTATGATGACACCAATGTCTGTGATGACACCAATTTTAAAAGTCTTATATTCCAACGTAATTATACGTCCTCTATTTTTGTAGTTATTAAGTCCACCATATTAAAATATAATGTCAGCATGTAATTTTGTTTTCTTTATTTTAGTTTTTCTAACAGGAATAATGAAGTTTGTCTCCAAACACTGTCTAACCCTTACAATATTTCATCAACATTTACGTATATATCAAATTCGATTTCCTTTTGACAGGTTATAGATTAAACCAATGACTATCTATATAAATCGTATTTTGATGACCAGTCTACATGATCACTTGGTGCACGTAACACAGATTCCAGAGCATAATCGAAACACCTATAGTCTAACATTTTTACTTTTATGCAAAATTTTCTATTATTCAGGCAAATCTATGTATGACCTATGTGAAATATTAAATATTCAAGTCTGTCAAGCATCCACTTTGTACTTTCGCTTTAATTTTCTGTCCAAGTTTGGTCTGTAAAATGTCCAGTAAGCATTCAATGATATTAACCATTTCCCATTTTTTTTCACTTTTTTAGAAACTTTGTCTTTTAGTTAAAAAGTATATACTCATTGCAACTCTTGTCGTTTCGTCAAACGGAGCTTTCACGAGCCAAATTAATACATTTTTCTACTGATGCTCTTCTTCAAATATGGTTCAATTTTATTTAACAATTCATACAATTTTGACTGCTACCGCCGTATACTCATTTAAATTTCTCATAATGAATCTATACATCCTTTAGTGAAAATTCGGTTTGAATTTTGCCTATTCATGCGTCTAAGTTCTTTTCTAGTTGGAAAACGTATTATATGGCCTTATACTCTTTTTCTAACTTGTTTTGGTATTGATTCATTCAATATCGGCGTCTTCATTTTCATTTATTAAACTAAGTAAATTTAACAAAATATATTTAACTATTTTTATTCATTTAGCTAGTTTTTTCAAATATATATTTAACTATTTTATATCTTATGTAACAAATATACATTTCACTATTTTATATCTTATGTAACTCTCTATCTATCTATCTATCTATCTATCTATCTATATATATATATATATATATATATATATATATATATATATATATATATATATATATATATATATATATATATAACGCATTACCCCTGTACCGCAGATTATGTTGATGATGTAAGTAAATTTGCATTTATTTTGCTGATGCTATAATTGGCTGTAATCAGTGTGACTGTGGGGCTGACTCTTAATAACCAACACTCTAGAGATTTGTCTCACTTTGAACACCGTTTATTGTTGTAGTCACATTTCAAATCAGCTGCGATAAGTTCATTTCCTTTTTTTTAAAACTCTGTTCAGTATATTTTGAACTATTAGAGAGAAAATTACACACGTAATGTATTTTTCTTTTGTTGTTGTTTTCAACTAAATTAATGTCTAAAACCATTTGACAGTATTGATAATGGTTCAGACCATAACTTACAGTAAAATATTTATTGAGTGCCTTGCTGCAGACTGAAGCAAGTAATCTCTCAGTCTTAAATGACAGCTAGATAGAGAGAAGCCAAAACCATATCATATCAGACAACACTGTATTTAATTGTTTTTCAGTCTGAGAGATCTATTATTTTTTAATGAATGTCAAAATGCTCCCAGGTAGTGGTCTTGTGATTATTAACTTTAATTTTTTAATGTTATCGTATCTCTGTATGGAATTTAAAAATAATGTCATCGTATCTCTATATGAATTTTAAAATAATGTTAGATTAAACCTGTGCCCCAGTAGGGATCTGCGATAAAAGATGTACCTATTCTCTATAGGGGTAGAAAGTCCATCTAAGACTAAATTTCAAAATGAAACTTTCCACTTTGACCTAATTAGACACGAAAATTAGCACCATCTTGATATATATTATCAGAATTCAAGTATCAATCTCGTACAGGAGATTCAATTTTGTGAAAAGTGTTTGGCCAAATTGTTACTGAAAATATTGTCATGGGGAAAACCTACATGTCCTATATTACCTTCCTTGGAAGTTGTTGTTTCTTCCCGTGTGAATGTGAGTGAGTGAGAGAGGGGACTAATATAACCATACATACATACATACATACATACATACATACATACATACATACATACATACACGCACGCACGCACGCTCGCACGCACAAACACATATATACATACATACATGTATCTAGTAGACTATGGGTATTGTCAAAGGTGAAAACTTATGGTTAAGTCTTTTTAGCTTGCTTTTGACAGATCTTTATATATTTTACGTTTTTGCTCTTGAATGGCCGAAGGCAAATATACCAGTCTGCATAACAAATCCTGTCGTGTATAAGTGACTTGCTCACTAGGAAAGAAATAGGTTATTGTGTCAGAACATATCTTTAATGTGTTTCATAGGTTACTGACTTCCATTTATTGCATGCTTTAAGAATGTCATTCGTCATTGCTTGTTCCCGAATCTTGTTACTCTCTTCCCTCAACACATTTTGTGTCATTTTCGTTATATTTTGGAGTACTACGTGCACTTATATGAGCACTAAGTAATGATTAAAAACGCTTATGTAAATATTACAAAGTTAACATATTTGCAACTTATAGCATGCATTTTAAATCTAAAATGATGAGCACATGATTGGCATTGCTGATATTGGCATGACTCCAGTCACTCATAATAGCCTAATAAGGCTTACCGTTCTCTCATATCTTATATGTAAGCCTCAAAAATGATATACTAATTGTTTTGAAGAAGAGGAACTATTGCAGGAACGAGAGATCTTCTACTCCTTGTTTTTTTTATTTAGAATATATATATATATATATATATATATATATATATATATATATATATATATATATATATATATATATATATATATATATATATATATATCTATATATATATGGGTACATCAAGTTGTATGGCTGTTTCTCAACCCCAGCATATTGTTATACGAAGTAAAATCATACGTTTGTGACCAAATAATGTGTTGAATCCCCTGAGAGTTATATGAAGCATTCCACTAAGATGCATGGAGGAGGATTCCTCGTTTCAGGCAAGGTTTCTCTTAAGTTTGTCATGAATCAAAACTGTAAAAGTCAGATTTCTTAGGTTTGTGATGAATCAGGACTGTGGGAAGTTAGGTTTCTTTGGGTTCTTTTGGAAGGATGAGTCGGTCGTTTGGTACATTTTCCGAGGTGATACACGTGCCTCTAAGATTAAACACAGATAGATGCAGATTAAATCTGAGACACATCAATACATTCTAAGAAAGCAGACACGTCTAAATATTTAATCCCATCTATAGTTGAATTTTCAGTTTGTATAGATTTCAAAAACGCGGTTCGTACAACTGTATCACACTAAGTTAAATACTCGCCAACAGATGGATAAAAGAGTCGGTTAGACATGCATCATACCCAGTCAATATTTAACTATGTGTCCAGACTGCTCTATTTTGATAAGTATTCCAAATTTTACTGAGCACATTGTTTTGAGATATCTTGTTTTATTTGGTCAGCAGAGAGACAAAATAAAATGGAATACGATGAAAAAAGATTTTTTAAAAAAAGCTCAAATGCTAATAGGTTTAGATATAAATATGCCTAATTTTCAAGTAACACTTGGACAAATTTCATAACAACGGTTCCAAGATCTCAATAGGACTGCGGGCACTGTCATTGAACAAGCCACAGGTCGACAGCAGAGCTCTCTCGCGGCATCTTTAAGAGCGAGCACGAAATTTAACCCGTTCTCCTTTACCATCACCTTAACCCACATACCTAACATTAGGTACGAGAACGCAGTGATCACGTACATATTTAAGATATATAGTGGGGAAAGATCTCGTGAAGGTCATATATTTATGATACGTGGAGAGGTAAAGCGAAGTCTCTGGCGTTCAAGTCCCCTATCCCACTAAATGTCTCAAAATGTTTCTCACAATGTTTCAAAATATTTCCTCAAATTGGCCTTTTTGAGGGAATGCGGTTTGTGTAACAAACTGTGACAAGATAATTTAGGGAATTTGCATGTATTGTCTTTATCTTTTCTTTTTATATAATGTTTACAGAATTGTACCATATTTATCATTTATATTCTATCTTGTTCTACTTTATGCTTACATTTATTTGTGAGGGATTTATCTTCCTAGCGTTTTCTGCAATTCTTCATTTCTACATTTTTCGAATTTTACTTTTAGTAAACGCTATATAGCCACTACTGCATCCATTAAGTTTCCTCACGTGGGATTTTAAATTATCTTGCTAAATCATACTTCTGAAAATGTTAGGATTTTTGTCAAAGATAGATATTGTAGAAAGGGCTAAAGATAACTCATTTACACATAAATTATTTATGAGACAGGTGTGTTAATTGCCACCAATTAAATCGATTGATAGATTAAGTTTTTGGATATATTAGTAAATCGCCAGAGGACTGCTTTGGTGCAGTGACCAGAAAGTATGTTTACCCTTTAATTGTTGTAAGGGATGTTAATGACCTTTGTTAATGACAAACATAAATGTTATTCATATATAGAACTCAGGCTTCACTGAGGTCACCAAAAACATATAAATGGTGATTTAAGCTTCACCATATTTCTGGTCAAAAGCTTCCGATTATACCCCAAGCAACCAGAACGTAAAACCCTAAAAAGTTTCAAGCTGATTAGTCTAAATATTGGTAAAGCTCTGTGTATACATGCCTAGGGTTCATCAGGAGGTTGTATGTTCCATAAAAGCCTTGGCAATTAGTTGTGTTTAAGAATTCAAGATAAAATGGTATGTTATCCCTTGATGCTTGCTGAATGTTCAGTGTAAAATTCACTGTTGCCAACCTAGACCCATCTTCGGTAGCTAAGAATCGTCGATTCACTTCGTTCCACATCACTGATCAGTAATGAAGTGGATCGACGCCCGTGGCTGGCGAAGATGACCCAGATCGAGTTACATCTGTATTGAAAATCGTTTTATTGTTAGGCAATGCAACCAAAAGGAGGGTAATTTTCAAGACAGAAGAAGTTCAGTCTATTGCCATCCAAACAATAGGACATATATTCACAAATATAATTTTGAAGAAGAAAATTTGATATGTTTAGTGAAACTGGGACTAGGATAAAATGGTTACAATATCAATTTGGTCTTTCAACCTGAACGATCAAATCAAGCTTTCATGTCGTTACATGATGTTCCCATTAGGATTGTATGTCAACTAAGAAATATTTGTGTATTTAGTGAATAGAACTCAATCTGCCAATATTGTTTTATTTGACGCTTAAGTACATGTACTTAAAAAATACTTTACCAATCTATCGTTTCTATTGGACCAGAGGCGTATAATACTAAAAGAGTTATCAGCTCCTCACTATCCTTAAAAGACATGATTGCTTTTGAAAGTACTGCAGGTCTGCACTATTGACCTTGTCAGTAAATCCAAATCACGCATCCCTCTAGATAATTCAAAACAAGGCAAACGGAATTTATCTATGTGTGTAATATGGCCGTAACATTGCCGACACATTTTCCGTTTCTCATGGATGGATGGGTTCGCGTTAAATCTTTGTGCAATTTTAATCAGACCATTTTTTAAATATTATTTTGTTTAAAATGAGGGCCATGTATCCTTTATTTAACATTGAATTCCCTTTTGGGAACTAAAGGCTTTAATCGGAATGCCCTCGGCTATTTCTGCGAGACATAATATGCCCCGGATGTATGTCAGCGCTGTAATTTACAGAAAAATCATACATTTTATTCGCCGGAAATATCTTTGCAAAAAAACTCAATCTATTCTGACCGCCTTGGCTGTTTCTACAATTGAATTGAAGGTAGGGTTGACCGAGAAGTTGCGAATGAAAAAATAGTTTCATGCATTTGCAAGTCCTTTGTCAGTTCTTGTTTCGTTTATTATACAATTGTGGTGAGATAAGGAGCATATTTTCACTCTGCTCCTAATCGCAAAAGAATGGTGTTGCAATGTGTACGAGATTATTTATACTTAATTGTTTGTGAAATAAGAGAAAGAAGATGGTGACGATGATGAAAGAAAATAAAATGTAATTAAAATGGGGCGGGAGGGGGAGCAGAACTATATATAAACATATATACAAGGTCGATTTAATATGCCTGGTTTTAGTCAGTATAATTTCTTATCCCAGCGACAGGCGTTGAACTTAATGATATAATTACTTGTTTGTACTTTAGGTAATTTATCATCATTTTTTGTTATTGTTTGTTTGCGTATTATATTTTTGTTTGTATTGATGAGATCGTTATGGTACCATTATATATTTTCATATGAAACAGATTTTATATATACACACATTCATGCTGTTTTTCATACGAAACAGGTTTTATATATTCACACATTCACGCTGTTTGTCATTAAAATGCTTGCTTTTCTTGTTTACCGATGCGTAAATCGTATCCACAGGTTACAAAATAAAAAATAATAAAAAAAAAAAAACACGAGAAAACACGCATGGTTATGTTCAAATACGCCCTGCTGGCGTCAGAATCGTATGTAAAAAGTTGATGAAAACAAGCCGTCCCTTTTGTACTGTCGTGTTTTCGTTCTAAATGTGGTCGAGAGAGAAAAAGTACACAATAATTTGCATATAACATGTTGCTTTCTATTAGAAACGAGTTGCTATAAACCCAATTCCTGTATTAATTAATAACGTCATGTTGCAATAAAGTCAATTTCTGTATTTAATAATGGCATCATGTTGCTATTATGTCAATTTCTGTATTTAATAATGACGTCATGTTGCTATAAAGTCAATGACTTATTTAATAATGACAAAATGTTGATATAAAGTCAATGACTTATTTAATAATGACGTCATGTTGATATAAAGTCAATGACTTATTTAATAATGATCTCATGTTGATATAACGTCAATTCCTGTATTTAATAATGACGTCATGCTCGTACTACTGTAATCTCTAGGCACCGAACTAAAAAGGAGTTATAGCTTAGTGTGTGATTATATGCCCTTCTATCTTCACTTTGTCATCTCTGTCTGACTTTTTTGCTGTCTCTCTCTCTCTCTCTCTCTCTCTCTCTCTCTCTCTCTCTCTCTATATATATATATATATATATATATATATATATATATATATATATATATATATGATATTTTCTTTTCCTACGTTAATACCGGATATATTTCATCGTGTGGTACAAAAAACGTGATATTTTAACGAGTGGGTACCACAAGATGAAATATATCCGGTATTAACGCAGGAATAGAAAATTTGCTTTTCATTATATACCAAAGTTTCTCCAGAATAGAAGCTTAGAAGATTAAACTCACTATTCAGCACCACAATCCACCCCCACCCACCCCTTTTTTCGTAAATTCACCTCACTTTCATAGGCTGGTCATATAAATATCAGTGACTTAACATAGCGGTATGATTGGGTTGACCTAATCTGTCGCAGTAAATTATATTTTTGACATTTTGTAAACTATTTGATCATATTTGACCACAAAGCAAGTCCGATTCATCAATGCATCACAGCGGGTTTATCATTGTTGTCAAGGAAGTAAGGGGAAATAACTTCATAGTGACGCGAACGGCGTCGACTCAAATTTCGGCAGCAAAAATTAATTTCCATGTCTGAAATGTAATGCAGTTTCTATTTATTTGTTCTATCTCACAAAATGCTCGTTTTTGTTGCTGCAGGTATAACTTCTGTAGGCACACACAATCCAGCGTCGCATGATTGGAAATCTTATATTTTCACATGTGAAAATATAAGGATATATTTTTCACATGTGAAAATATAGGAATGAAAAAAATATGAAAATTATTTCACCAATAAGTTTCTATATTTCACACTAAAGTATATATAATATATATATATATATATATATATATATATATATATATATATATATATATATATATATATATATATATATATATATATATATATATATATTGTTACGACTCTATGGCTTAAAAATAGGTAACAGAAATCATGAAGCAATTTATTTTTAGACAATTAAAATGAAAATTCAAAAAGGCGCTTACAATATTATGAATTAAAATCAACATAATCCAATAATCCTAAGTGTCCTAATCACAAGTCCTAAATATATAATATTCCGAATGAATTCCAATAGCCTTGAATGTCCTGATGTGCCAGTAGTCTTAAATGTCCTGATGTGTCTGTAGTCTTGTATGTCCTGGTGTGCCTGAATTATGTAATCCAGAATATCTTTGAATGAATTCACAAAAATCCCCAAAGTCATGTATCAATCCAAAATGAGAATGATCACTTTTAGTAATCCAATGAATATTTTAAATAAATAATGTATTCCTCTCTCTGAATTTGCTTTGAATTTCACAACACAGCTGTAAACATCTGATTATTAAAATGATTTTTCATAGACTGACCATTAAAACAAGAATGAATTATTGTTGACCCAAACTCCCTATATATAAGCACAAGTCACCTGACAGAATTTTCCAGAAAATCATATACCTACATGACAAATATCAGTAATTCTATAGAAAAACCAATCTAATTCTAAAAAGGCAACCCTGACCTCGAATTCTAAGTAAACAACTTGTTTACATCCTACACTCAAAGACCAAGTTAAATATGTAAACATTATACGTAAATATATATATATATATATATATATATATATATATATATATATATATATATATAGAGAGAGAGAGAGAGAGAGAGAGAGAGAGAGAGAGAGAGAGAGAGAGAGAAGAGAAGAGACCATCACACATAGATTAGATGGAGTTCACAACAAAAAATAGACAAGTCTGTAATATTTAATTTGATCAACACCGACCCATCATGTTTTTGCGCGTAATGTTATCGTATCCATACATGGAAAATCAAAATGGAAATCACTGGACCAGCCTTACTTGTTTTTTTTTTTTTCTTTTTTTCTTTAAATTAAATTTAACATCACTAGACAACTCAGACTGTGAAGACAATTAGTAAGCACAACACCACTTTGACTTTTTTTGCACCAAATAAATAATGCCACAAAAGCTACATTATATTGAATTTAACAGTTTTAAGCGATTTAATATAAATATTTAATGCATGTAACATGAAAACAGCATTGGATGTATCAAGAAATAATGTATCAGTGCTAAAAAAAAAACAATAAAAAAAACCCCGATAGCCCGACGCAAGGGGCTTCTCTAATTTCAGACTGGGCCACGCCTGTATTCTAAGTGAAGTGCCCATAAGGCTTGTGGGAAAAAAAATTGCCTGAGAAAACTTCCATCTCGCTGACGAAATGTGGAATTTTCTTTTAAAGTTGTTGAAGGACTAGTAAATTTTTAGCATTTATCTCCATGAAAGCTCCTTGTCCAGATGAAGATCGTCTACTTACCGCACTTCTATCAAAAGCTGTAAACTTCGTGTACAAAGCGAAGCATATGACCTATGGATGGAGAACGGATTGCCTGGGTTACCTATAATTAGTACATGTGATTCTACCGGCAGTAGGACAAAAATACCCTTTTTTAAGGTCGTCTGCCGCACATACCGTTTTGTAGTTGAAATCTACCGCTTTTGAAAATTAGCTGATTTTTTTTTTTTAAACTGAAAAAAGAAAGAAAAAAAACCCAGTCAGAACCAGTCTACTGAGGACTGAAACTGTTCGATCAGTCATTGCAGTGGTGCGTGGCTGACTAATCGGATTAAAGCTTACATGTGTTAACAAACAAGCTGTTAATTGATTACCTTATTGTTGTAATCTGGAGAGTTTGGGCCAAATGCGGGATGTTTTTGAGGTGTTATATAAGTAATAAGGGGATCGAAGGTGGTCATGATGACTTATAATTTCGTTTGAAGAACTTGAGTAATAATGCAACATTGGTTACACATATTAAGCGGCACCTATGAACAGCGTAAAAAAGTAAGGAGGAACTGTGTAAAGCATGACAGGCTTCAGATGCTAATGAATATCAACACTGCTGATCGATTGAGTAAGGAGAAACTGTGTAAAGCATGACACGCTTCAGATGCTAATGAATATCAACACTGCTGATCGAGTGAGTAAGGAGAAACTGTATAAAGCATGACACGCTTCAGATGCTAATGAACATCAACACTGCTGATCGAGTGAGTAAGGAGAAACTGTATAAAGCATGACACGCTTCAGATGCTAATGAATATCAACACTGCTGATCGAGTGAGTAAGGAGAAACTGTGTAAAGCATGACACGCTTCAGATGCTAATGAACATCAACACTGCTGATCGAGTGAGTAAGGAGAAACTGTGTAAAGCATGACACGCTTCAGATGCTAATGAACATCAACACTGCTGATCGAGTGAGTAAGGAGAAACTGTGTAAAGCATGACACGCTTCAGATGCTAATGAATATCAACACTGCTGATCGAGTGAGTAAGGAGAAACTGTGTAAAGCATGACACGCTTCAGATGCTAATGAATATCAACACTGCTGATCGAGTGAGTAAGGAGAAACTGTGTAAAGCATGACACGCTTCAGATGCTAATGAATATCAACACTGCTGATCGAGTGAGTAAGGAGAAACTGTGTAAAGCATGACACGCTTCAGATGCTAATGAATATCAACACTGCTGATCGAGTGAGTAAAGAGAAACTGTGTAAAGCATGACACGCTTCAGATGCTAATGAATATCAACACTGCTGATCGAGTGAGTAAGGAGAAACTGTGTAAAGCATGACACGCTTCAGATGCTAATGAATATCAACACTGCTGATCGAGTGAGTAAGGAGAAACTGTGTAAAGCATGACACGCTTCAGATGCTAATGAATATCAACACTGCTGATCGAGTGAGTAAGGAGAAACTGTATAAAGCATGACACGCTTCAGATGCTAATGAACATCAACACTGCTGATCGAGTGAGTAAGGAGAAACTGTATAAAGCATGACACGCTTCAGATGCTAATGAACATCAACACTGCTGATCGAGTGAGTAAAGAGAAACTGTGTAAAGCATGACACGCTTCAGATGCTAATGAATATCAACACTGCTGATCGAGTGAGTAAGGAGAAACTGTATAAAGCATGACACGCTTCAGATGCTAATGAACATCAACACTGCTGATCGAGTGAGTAAGGAGAAACTGTGTAAAGCATGACACGCTTCAGATGCTAATGAACATCAACACTGCTGATCGAGTGAGTAAGGAGAAACTGTGTAAAGCATGACACGCTTCAGATGCTAATGAACATCAACACTGCTGATCGAGTGAGTAAGGAGGAACTGTGTAAAGCATGACACGCTTCAGATGCTAATGAACATCAACACTGCTGATCGAGTGAGTAAGGAGAAACTGTGTAAAGCATGACACGCTTCAGATGCTAATGAACATCAACACTGCTGATCGAGTGAGTAAGGAGAAACTGTGTAAAGCATGACACGCTTCAGATGCTAATGAACATCAACACTGCTGATCGAGTGAGTAAGGAGAAACTGTATAAAGCATGACACGCTTCAGATGCTAATGAATATCAACACTGCTGATCGAGTGAGTAAGGAGAAACTGTGTAAAGCATGACACGCTTCAGATGCTAATGAATATCAACACTGCTGATCGAGTGAGTAAGGAGAAACTGTGTAAAGCATGACACGCTTCAGATGCTAATGAATATCAACACTGCTGATTGAGTGAGTAAGGAGAAACTGTGTAAAGCATGACACGCTTCAGATGCTAATGAATATCAACACTGCTGATCGAGTGAGTAAGGAGAAACTGTGTAAAGCATGACACGCTTCAGATGCTAATGAATATCAACACTGCTGATCGAGTGAGTAAGGAGAAACTGTGTAAAGCAAGACACGCTTCAGATGCTAATGAACATCAACACTGCTGATCGAGTGAGTAAGGAGGAACTGTGTAAAGCATGACACGCTTCAGATGCTAATGAATATCAACACTGCTGATCGAGTGAGTAAGGAGAAACTGTGTAAAGCATGACACGCTTCAGATGCTAATGAACATCAACACTGCTGATTGAGTGAGTAAGGAGAAACTGTGTAAAGCAAGACACGCTTCAGATGCTAATGAACATCAACACTGCTGATCGAGTGAGTAAGGAGGAACTGTGTAAAGCATGACACGCTTCAGATGCTAATGAATATCAACACTGCTGATCGAGTGAGTAAGGAGAAACTGTGTAAAGCATGACACGCTTCAGATGCTAATGACCATCAACACTGCTGATCGAGTGAGTAAGGAGAAACTGTATAAAGCATGACACGCTTCAAATGCTAATGAACATCAACACTGCTGATCGAGTGAGTAAGGAGAAACTGTGTAAAGCATGACACGCTTCAGATGCTAATGAACATCAACACTGCTGATCGAGTGAGTAAGGAGGACATTGATGGATCAATTGAACAATGGTTGACATCAGGACCTGGAGGAAGACATTGCTTTACGTGAAATATTTTGAGATTTGAATAAATACACAAGTCAATTTAATATGATTTAGCTTATTTCTTTTCATAGTAAAAATTTGGGTTATTTTAGGCACATGGAATTTGAGTCAGGGCCTGTGATCTTTTTAAAGTCACCAGCCTTGGACCTGTGTCTGAAAATTGTTTTCTTTGAGCACTGACTGTGTATTTGTTTAGAAGTTTGGATAGAATAAAAGTGTGACCAAAGCTAATTGTTTTACAAAAGAGAATACAAATTTTGAATCGTTGATTTCAAGCATAAAAAAGATCTCATACAATGCTTTCGACAAGATGCTGATTTACATTTAACGACGATAACATTGAGATAAGTATCATCAACCATATATATATGTATGTATGTATGTATGTATGTATGTATGTATGTATGTATGTATGTATGTATGTATAGAATTTAATAGTACATCAGCGCAATCCTGGATAAATCGTTCCAATTGAAACTAAAGGTTTAAAATATAAAGGTAAAATTGTAAAAATAAACCCTTCCAAATAAACGTAAACATTATGTCCTTGAAAATAATTGAAAAGGCAATAAGGGTAAAGGCCTTAAAATATACGATAAAAATTTGTTATATAAAATGCATTCTTTTAGAATGTCAAATATTTATTTTTCTTCTCTCGGAACATCATTAAAAAGGTGCTTGATCGAGTTGAAATCATAAAATTTATGTCTCACAGTTTGGAAATCTATACAGGATGTGTTCGACTGTCAATGGACACTGGTACAGTCCAAACTCCGGTCAAGGTTCACCGGTCATTAAGTACGCATGGGTCAGGTATGTTCGACACAATACAACCTCATCTCTGCGATTTGTTCTATATGAATGATGCAACTCTCCAATGGTGGGTTGGATGTTTCGAAACTTGTTGTGGAATTTTCATTTCACATACTCTGCCAAGAATATAGAAGATATCTATTGATGTAATATATAAAGACCCCATCTGTGATCATTCACTGAGAAACGGGTGACTACGGGAAGGCTTTAAGCTGTATTACCATTAATATAGATTTGATTGGGTAGCCCAGTCATAACAAACTTAGGCCTTTCAACCAATAAATGGAAAAGAATCTCAGAAATACAACACTAGCCTCAATTGCATATACATAGACCTCTTAATGGTCTAGCCCAAACATTCCAAAGTCGCTCTTTTCAAGCATGAACTCGTTAGTAAACCTTCCTCTACTGAATTTGTGAGTTGCCAACAATACAGTTTTGTCATTACATGGAAGTATTACCGATTGTGAATTGCCAACAGTACAGTTTGCTTTATCATTACACAGAAGTATTACCGATTGTGAGTTGCCAACAGTACAGTTTGCTTTATCATTACACGGAAGTATTACCGATTGTGAGTTGCCAACAATACAGTTTGCTTTATCATTACATGGAAGTATTACCGATTGTGAGTTGCCAACAGTACAGTTTGCTTTATCATTAGACGGAAGTATTACCAATTGTGAGTTGCCAACAATACAGTTTGCTTTATCATTACGTAGAAGTATTACCGATTGTGAGTTGCCAACAGTACAGTTCGCTTTATCATTACACGGAAGTATTACCGATTGTGAGTAGCCAACAGTAAGTTTGCTTTATCATTACACGGAAGTATTACCGATTGTGAGTTGCCAACAGTACAGTTTGCTTTATCATTACATGGAAGTATTACCGATTGTGAGTTGCCAACAGTACAGTTTGCTTTATCATTACACGGAAGTATTACCGATTGTGATTAGCCAACAGTAGTTTGCTTTCTCATTACACGGAAGTATTACCGATTTGTGAGTTGCCAACAGTACAGTTTGCTTTGTCATTATATGGACGTATAACCGATTGTGAGTAGCCAACAGTACAGTTTGCTTTGTCATTACACGGAAGTATTACCGATTGTGAGTAGCCAACATACAGTTTGCTTTATCATTACATGGAAGTATTACCGATTGTGAGTTGCCAACAGTACAGTTTGCTTTATCATTACACGGAAGTATTACCGATTGTGAGTTGCCAACAGTAGAGTTTGCTTTGTCATTACATGGAAGTATTACCGATTGTAAGTAGCCAACAGTACCGTTTGCTTTATCATCACATAGAAGTATTACCGATTGTGAGTTGCCAACAGTAAGTTTGCTTTATCATTACACGGAAGTATTACCGATTGTGATTAGCCAACAGTAGTTTGCTTTCTCATTACACGGAAGTATTACCGATTTGTGAGTTGCCAACAGTACAGTTTGCTTTGTCATTATATGGACGTATAACCGATTGTGAGTAGCCAACAGTAAGTTTGCTTTGTCATTACACGGAAGTATTACCGATTGTGAGTAGCCAACATACAGTTTGCTTTATCATTACATGGAAGTATTACCGATTGTGAGTTGCCAACAGTACAGTTTGCTTTATCATTACATGGAAGTATTACCGATTGTGAGTTGCCAACAGTAGAGTTTGCTTTGTCATTACATGGAAGTATTACCGATTGTAAGTAGCCAACAGTACAGTTTGCTTTGTCATTACACGGAAGTATTACCGATTGTGAGTAGCCAACAGTAAGTTTGCTTTATCATTACATGGAAGTATTACCGATTGTGAGTTGCCAACAGTACAGTTTGCTTTATCATTACATGGAAGTATTACCGATTGTGAGTTGCCAACAGTACAGTTTGCTTTATCATTACACGGAAGTATTACTGATTGTGATTAGCCAACAGTAAGTTTGCTTTGTCATTACACGGAAGTATTACCGATTGTGAGTTGCCAACAGTACAGTTTGCTTTGTCATTATATGGACGTATAACCGATTGTGAGTAGCCAACAGTACAGTTTGCTTTGTCATTACACGGAAGTATTACCGATTGTGAGTAGCCAACATACAGTTTGCTTTATCATTACATGGAAGTATTACCGATTGTGAGTTGCCAACAGTACAGTTTGCTTTATCATTACACGGAAGTATTACCGATTGTGAGTTGCCAACAGTAGAGTTTGCTTTGTCATTACATGGAAGTATTTCCGATTGTGAGTAGCCAACAGTACAGTTTGCTTTATCATTACATGGAAGTATTACCGATTGTGAGTTGCCAACAGTACAGTTTGCTTTATCATTACACGGAAGTATTACCGAATGTGAGTTGCCAACAGTAGAGTTTGCTTTGTCATTACATGGAAGTATTACCGATTGTGAGTAGCCAACATACAGTTTGCTTTATCATTACATAGAAGTATTATCAATTGTGACTTGCCAACAGTACAGTTTGCTTTATCACTACATGGAAGTATTACCGATTGTGAGTAGCCAACAGTACAGTTTGCTTTGTCATTACACGGAAGTATTACCGATTGTGAGTAGCCAACATACAGTTTGCTTTATCATTACATAGAAGTATTATCAATTGTGACTTGCCAACAGTACAGTTTGCTTTATCACTACATGGAAGTATTACCGATTGTGAGTAGCCAACAGTACAGTTTTGTCACTACATGGAAGTATTACCCATTGTGAGTAGCCAACAGTAAGTTTGCTTTGTCATTACACGGAAGTATTACCGATTTTGAGTAGCCAACAGTACAGTTTGCTTTATTATTACATGGAAGTATTACCGATTGTGAGTTGCCAACAGTACAGTTTGCTTTATCATTACATGGAAGTATTACCAATTGTGAGTTGTCAACAGTACAGTTTGCTTTATCATTACATGGAAGTATTATCGATTGTGACTTGCCAACAGTACAGTTTGCTTTATTATTACATGGAAGTATTATCGATTGTGAGTAGCCAACAGTACAGTTTGCTTTGTCATTACACGGAAGTATTACCGGTTTTGAGTAGCCAACAGTACCGTTTGCTTTATCATCACATAGAAGTATTACCGATTGTGAGTAGCCAACAGTAAGTTTGCTTTATCATTACATGGAAGTATTACCGATTGTGAGTTGCCAGCGGTACAGTTTGCTTTATCATTACATAGAAGTATTACCGATTGTGAGTTGCCAACATACAGTTTGCTTTATCATTACACGGAAGTATTACCGATTGTGAGTAGCCAACAGTAAGTTTGCTTTATCATTACACGGAAGTATTACCGATTGTGAGTTGCCAACAATACAGTTTGCTTTATCATTACATGGAAGTATTACCGATTGTGAGTTGCCAACAGTACAGTTTGCTTTATCATTACACGGAAGTATTACCGATTGTGAGTTGCCAACAGTAGAGTTTGCTTTGTCATTACATGGAAGTATTACCGATTGTGAGTAGCCAACAGTACAGTTTGCTTTGTCATTACACGGACGTATTACCGATTGTGAGTTGCCAACAGTAAGTTTGCTTTATCATTACATGGAAGTATTACCGATTGTGAGTTGCCAACAGTACAGTTTGCTTTATCATTACACGGAAGTATTACCGATTGTGAGTATTCAACAGTACAGTTTTGTCATTACACGGAAGTATTACCGATTGTGAGTAGCCAACAGTACAGTTTGGTTTATCATTACACAGAAGTATTACCGATTGTGAGTAGCCAACAGTACAGTTTGCTTTATCATTACACGGAAGTATTACCGATTGTGAGTTGCCAACAGTACAGTTTTGTCATTACATGGAAGTATTACCGATTGTGAGTTGCCAACAGTACAGTTTTGTCATTACATGGAAGTATTACCGATTTCGAACCGCCTGTATACAGGAAATTATGGTCACTATAAGAGGCTCTTATTTAATTGAATTTACTCTGAAAAATTGGAGGTCTGGTATTAGACGTTTTCAACTGGAAAAAGATCAAATACAAGTTTCGGGTTGTGATTTGGTGATTTAGAATTTCTTGGTATTGGCAAAACTGATTTTTGCTGCTTCAAAAATGGGGCGAATTTGTATGCTACGAAGAAGAATACAATTTGGTTTATTATTAGACGTGGTTTAATATTTGGACCAAAAGATGACATTAAATGCAGGGTTAGATGGATTAGAGGATAGTTTGGTAGTATACTGCAGAGCCAATTTCGTTCGTCTGACATAAATTGATGGTTCATTGGCCGCGGTATAGAGGCTTTCTGAAGGGGAAGTTTTAAATGCTCCCATACAAAATCTAAGTAACTGATTGTGTATCGGATCAAGAATCTGAAGGTGAGATTTGCGCGTGAGTCATAGGTCAGATTTGGATTTTACTGAAGTCCCGTATAACCGAAGTAATAACTTTGCTCCGCAATCTGTGTTTGCCACGACTCGTATTAAATCCAGGGCTTTTTGACATTTATCCCTGAGGGATCTTATATGTGGAAGGAAAGTTAGTTTACGATCAAAATACAAGTCGTAAAGGTTTGGTCTAAACTACAACAGCAATAATAATAATAATAATAATAATAATAAAGACTTTATTTTCAGAGAGTGACTCAATTAGTTACAAATGAGAACTAATCTACTTTGAAGCCCTCTACTATGTACATATATAATACAAGCTAATAATAATATTTTCACACACACACACACACACACACACACACTACATAAACAACTATTTACATAAATGCTACATTGCTGCAGAAATGAAAATGAAAATATGAAAAACAGGAGGTGGGTGGTGTAATTTGTACTATAATAAGTACACCATATTTTTTTAGTATGATTTCATCCATCTAATACACCTATTGTGGATGGAAGAGATAGTTGGAGCTGATTTAATATCACGTGGAATGTTATTCTAAACAAGAACACCTGAAAATTGAAAGCTATTTTTGAATAGCTCCTTTTGGGGCTTGGATACTTTGAAATTGTGACCTTTTAATGATCTTAGATTTGGTGTACCAGTAGATTCTCTTTGTTGAAAAATGGTGTTCAGGTAAATGGTGTTTAGGTAAATGGTGTTCAGGTAAATAGTGTTCAGGTAAATGGTGTTTAGGTAAATGGGGACAGATTTTCGTAGACACCTTATACATCATTTTGGCCTTTCTCAAGAATATTTTTCCATGCATTGGTAATACTTAAATTTAACCATTGCATATTGAACATTATCTATTTACTGATCAATAATTATTTTACATGCCCTTTCCTGGAGTCTGGAATGTTTTCTCATATTTCTAGCAGATGTGTTCCTCCAAATTATATATAAGTAGTCAAGATGCGGTTGAATGTAACTTAACTGCTATTATAAACAATTGATTGAATAACCTTTATATTTACAAAGTTCGCTGGTGTTAATATTTATTTGATAGAGCAAATTATTTATTACCATTTACTTTATATTACACATGATATTGTCCACTTATTTTTTGTATTACTGTAACTGTTAACTTGATCAGGTTGAAACAAAAATGTATCATATTTTGAATCTTCATATATAAGAAATATGCGTGCTCCTCTGTATATATATATATATATATATATATATATATATATATATATATATATATATATATATATATATATATATATATATATAACAAAATGGTATCTTTTCTCAACCGATATTATCAAAGCATAATCCATCAACAAATAATCACAAATTGTATCAATTGTCAACCGCCAAAAGGATCTGTTTTATTTTATCAACAGATATGATTGGCGTATGGATTTATCAACAGATGTGATTTATGTTTGGATTTATCAACATATATGATTGATGCATGAATTTATCAAAAGCTATGATCAATGTATGAATTTATAAACAGATATGATTAATGTATGGGTTCATCAACAAGTATATAATGAAACTGAATTTTTTATGGAAAACCAAATATACTGTCCATCAACATTTAATATGCTGTTATCTCGTGTCATCTGGACGAAAAACATGAATACTCCCAATCCAATGAATAGTTGAGGAATGATCTCGTGCAGTCCCGTCCACTCCTCCCTCTCTGCTGAAGGACCCTTAGGAGACCTCTCTAAACCGCAGATTCGTTGGTCCAGAACCTTAAGCCTCCCACGCTGAATCGACCAGCATCTTCTGTCGGACCAAAGCATGGCGTTATGTAACATAGGTCTGACTTTCTAGAAATTCCGATACATTCTGTCTATTAAATTTTTTTATCACATAAAACGGATAGGAAGAAAGAATACAATTTTACATTTTTACATAACGCTACAGCTGAAGATTGCTTCCGCAAAGTGGACAGCTCCCTGACATGGTTCATATGCATGGTGACCATATAGAGAAAAATAGCTCTATAAGTACTATGAAGGTGATCAAATCCACGGCCAGAGAACACGTGTAAACAGGCCCCCTACTTCCGAAGCTTTGTGCGTGCAGAAAGCAGCATTCCGAAATCGACAAGAGTAAAACCATACACCATGGATAACGCTGTACGTGGCAACGAAAACCAATTTACATTTATATTCGTATATAATACAAAAGGTATTTTCGTGCACACAATTCCGTGACAATATTTATATGCCATAATCTGTTTTTCTTTTCTATCTCTATTTCGTTTCAACTCGTTTCCTTCTTTTTCCTTTCTGGCTTTTATTGATAATTTACAGTTCAGAAATTTTCTAAATTGTTTTTATTAATAATAATTTGTATTTCTGACAAAAGATATAAACTTTTGAAGATGTACATGATGAATAGAAACTGTATGTTTCTATATGTATCAAACTACTACAGCCGGACAACAAGTAAACAGTGCAATATCAGCAAGGTTTAACATCTACTAGATCATTATGACACAATACCATAACTTTCAAATTGTATATTAATGTATACTGATCATTCACCTTGTATGACTATATGTACACGATGATCCCAAGGCCCCCAATCTTGGCACAGTTATGATTTTGGGGTCAATAAAAAAGAAATATTGAATACATTTCAACTTACTCAGACAAAAAGTATATCTAGTGGAAAGATTTAACAGAACCTTAAATACTAGAACGTGGAAGAACATCACTTAAAACGAAACCAGAAAATGGATTGAGGGTTTACCAAATATAAGTGATAGTTACAATAAGACCATCACAGACCAAAATACACGACTCTAGATGAAGCGAGCAAAACTGAAAACGGATTAAAAGGATAGCAATTCTTAAGCTAAGTCCGAACATTATGACTGTACCAAATATATTCTTTGTGTCGTTTAATATAAAGATAAAAAGCGATGATAATAATGCAGTGATAAATAAGTTGAGTAGAATGCTTGTGAGAGACATATACTTCGGAAGCAATGTTCTTTTCAAGTTGAATGAGTACAAGATCTTCATGAGGTACAAAGATTTATTGTTACCTGTTTAGGACCAATATAATGGAACAAGTCATTATGAATGATAAATTGAGAATATTACTATCAGGGGCAGACAATGTGCAAAATACGGTTTCTGAAGTTATACAGACTTATTTGTGTACGAAAAGAAGTTTAGAATACCACTCGACTACCAAATACTAATAGAGCATTGATCACTGTCTCATTGCGTTCTTCCACGTGATTTGATAATTTAACACAACATTTGCCAAAGCCTCTGAAGTGGTAGAAGATGGAAACCAAGACAACGAACATAGAAACCTTTGTTTCCAATACGATACAATTACCTCAGAATCAATTGCACAATCGGTAAATAACAAATACTGAAATTGAATAGCATTTTTAACAGCTACGTCACTATGGAGAGAATTATCGACATATGCAGCAGCCAGTGCAACTGAAGAAATTTAAGACTTGATTCTCCCTGAATGAGTTTAAAGCGTCTTTTTATACTCTGTAAAAAAGGGGTATAAAGTGATCCAAAAAGTTTTACAACTTTGAAATAGAAAAACTCTTAGTAACTATAGATGGTCTCTCAGATATGGTATCCAATTGATGTAACATTTTGCAGAAGTCATTTCTTTTATGAACAACAAAAGCACAGAAATTAGAAACGTAAGTGTTAGCAATTGTTACACTTTTAACCATTTTATCTGGTTTGATTTGAGAAGTACGCATGCTAACATATTGCATGGTAGTTTTCTTAAATTATCTAACGTTCAAGAAGTTATTCACTTTCAGATCAAGAGAAACAAAATTTAGATGCTCGCATCATGTACATTTATTTTGTTTAAAATGCTCAGGTATACATTTCAAACATCAAAACAATAGTTATTTGTTCATGTTTTAGCCATGAATTACAAAGTCATTACAGACCACGTTTCACCTCGTATCCTGCACCCAAGGCAACATATGCTTTTTGAACAATGAATGTATCTGAAAAAACTTAAAAACACGATAATTTGCTGAGTGACTAATTGTGGAAAGACTATGTTTGCAATAGATCTGATAGACACGAAATTCAAGTTTTTTGTTTACTATATCGTAATTCTCTGTCGAACGTCTTTGTACAATAAGATTTATGACAAAAAGTAGTTATTCAAGTATGAAAATTTGAAAATAATAGATCAAGAGGTTAAAATTGTATAAGTGTTTAGAGAAACCTTTTTATGCCACTCCAAGAACTAATATGCTTATGATTGATGATTACAGTGGATGTTGTAGAAAAGAAAGCGACTAACCTAACCAAGCTAGCATTTAGTGCTAGACATTTTGAAACATTAGTATGGGTGTACGTACAAACCTACAACTTTGTAACCAAAGATTTTAGAGTGGTCTTTGACATATTTGCTCTTAAACCTTTTGTAATTAAATTCGTTCAGCATCCATTTGGACAACTCTAACACTGTAAATCCACCGTAAATAGCTTCGGTTAATTTGACTTTCTTCTTTTTCATTGGCATTAATTATTCTACTGGCAATTGATAATTTGTTCTGGCGTTTCAAAAATTTATTTTCATCTTTACATATTTTTACTCTTGTTCTTTTCCAAACACGCTGTTATTCATCAATTTGATGAAAAGCTTTCTCGAAATCATTGGTTGCTTTTTGTCTCAAACGTATTCAGCTTAATGTAGAATTTAAGCCATTGTTGTTGTTCAAAAAAGACAACTCTGTGTTATTTTTGTTTGTTTTAGTCCTAATTATAAGTGAAGCTTAAATTTCTATAGAATGGCGTATTTCTTTTTATTTTTCCGTTTTGGTACAATTGGTTTTGTACCATTGTAATGATCAATCAAAATCTTCTGCAAAGGAGATAATTTATTTTCGTCTAGAATTAATTTCTCTAGAGGTAACGGGTAGACCCTGAAATAGTCTTGCAAGTGTAACAAAATCTCCAAATCCACTTCTAAAATACAACTGATATGATTGCCATCTGATATCTCGAACAGGTCTTCTTCCACCGATCTAAAGTTTTGATCAGTTGCCCAACCCTGTTTTTATTTCTTTTGTTTTACCAGCATATTTGACTCATGGCGAACGTATAGAGGATGCTAGTATGGAGGTACATAATGAATGACCTTGATTTTAAACTTTCGTAATCTCCAGCATTTGTTTTTTCTGTCCACGTTTGCTATTATTAAATTCGTGATTTGCTTCGGCGTATCTATGTGGCATCATGCTAACTCCACCTTATATTCCTCTTCCAGTCATCAGGAACACGTCAGTTTTACACACGATATCTTTAAACTCGCATCATGCACTATAATCGTGAGCAGAGTCTAGTTTTATCATTTTTCCATGAAACGTCCTAAATTACTCACAAGTGACCATGTCATCAACATATCTTTCTTTACATAATAGTCACGTAGATCTGCAAATGTCTTCTGCTGAAATGGTCGAGGACATTAGATACATACTGGTAATCGAGATATTGATATGTTTGAATCGTTAAGTGATGAGTACAACTTTTCTGTCGGTGGAATAGCTTTTTCATCAATTCCTTCAAAGCTATCCATGTGGCCGTTTTTATTGTCCATGATCGTGTCTCTGGAATGCATTGTCTCTGATACGAATGTTCCGTACAACATTCAGCTTGACATTCCCTTGTCATTGAACTAAACGTACACTTTTCCTCTGGCACAATAATACTTTCAAAATCATAACAAATAACAAGCGGAGCTTTTATTTGATACTGATAGATTTTTAAATTTATTTTTCAACAGAATCCTCTATAGGCATTATATATATATATATATATATATATATATATATATATATATATATATATATATATATATATATATATATATATATATATATATATATATAATGCCTGGAATGTAGACACATTTTTGGTGATGTGTACAAAGTCGAGATGGTATAGGGGTTGGGACTTAAAGGCAAGGCGATGGGTGCCGTAACTCGCGGATCCGGGTTCGAATCTCCGTAAATTACGAATTAAATTTTTTTAACCTGTGTGATAATGTTATTTATTCGTAGTTTAATAAATTATGTTAATGTTATTAAGCATTCTTCTGTATAATCCAGGGATAACACGTTCTTCTCCTTTTGGTGTATATTCGTAATTCTCTATAATAACTTCTATATACCTTGATTTCTGTAGTAGGAATCCAGATGAACTGTGTACTCAGATAAGAATTAATTACGGGGTCAACATGCGAGTATGTCTGCTACGCACGAATGCCTATACTACCAACTTTGTAGTATCATTTTTTGGTGATGTGTGCATGGTCAAGATGGCATAGAGATTGGTGCTTACAGGCAAGGCGATGGGTGCCATAACCAGCGGATCCGGGCTCGAATCTCCACAGAGTATGAATTAAATATTCTCTAACCTGTATGATGATATTATTTTTTCTTATTAAAAAAATATGTTGCTGTTCTCAAGCATTCTATTGTAAAATCCAGGGATAGCACTTCCCCGCTCTGTTTGGCGTATATTTGCAATTCTCTCTCTCTCTCTCTCTCTCTCTCTCTCTCTCTCTCTCTATCTATCTATCTATCTATCTATCTATATATATATATATATATATATATATATATATATATATATATATATATATATATATATATATATACACATATATATACATATAAATTTTCATTTCCCCCGTAACCTTGCTGGTCGTAGGGGCGCCACTGATGACTTTGCAACAATCTCTCTCCATTTCACCCTGTTCTCCACTGCTCTTTGGGACTTTGCAAAGTCCATGCCTGTCCACTCTTTGATATTGTCTTCCCATCTCTTCTTCTGTCTGCCTCGTTTTCTCTTTCCTCTCACTGTGCCCTGTAGGATTGTCTTTGACAGGCCAGTTGAGTGTGAGACGTGACCATACTATCTTAATTTGCGTTTCTTTACAGTGGTGAGCAGATCTTCATAAGGTCCAATTGCACCTTGGATTTTAGTGCAAACCTCCGCATTAGAGACGTGGTCTAAGTATGAGATTTTCAGGATCCTTCGATAACATCTCATCTCTAAGGCATGGATTCTTCTCTCTAATTCTGCGGTTAGGGTCCATGTCTCACATACATATAGGAATATGGACATGACGAGGGAGCGCATAAACTTGATCTTGGACCCAAGCGTGATGTTGCTGTCTTTCCAAATATACTTCAGCCTAGCCAGAGCAGCTGTTGTCTGCGCAATCCTGGAAAGAACCTCAGGTCTTAAACCTTCATCAGATAGCACCTAGGTACTTGAAGCTTGTTACTGTGCCCAGCTTCTGTCCATTCACTCTTATTTCCTTTTGGATGCCACTCAGGTTGTTTGTCATTAGGTTTGTTGATCTCCATCCCATATCTTAGTGATGCTTGATTGAGACGGTTCACTAAGGTTTCCATTTCTTCTTCATCTCCTGCTATGCCATCGATATCATCAGCGAAGCGCAGGTTGGTGAATGTTCTGCCTCCAACGCTGACACTGCCCTCATGGTCTTCCAAGGCGTCGGACATCATCCTTTCCAGGTAGATGTTGAAGAGAGTGGGTGAGAGAAGGCACCCCTGTCTGACTCCGACTGTGGTTCTGAACCAGTCTCCTATGTTGCCATTGACGAGAACTGTACTAGTCGCTTCGTCATACAGGGTTTCTATAGTGCGGATTAGTTTTGCGTTTATGTTGTATATCCGCATGGTGGCCCACAAGGCTGCATGCCATACCTTGTCGAAAGCCTTCTTGAAGTCAACGAAGGCATGATAGAGGTTCTGTTGATGCTGGAGATATTTTTCACAGAGGATTCTAAGATTGAAGATATGTTCTGTAGTGCTACGTCCTGCTCTGAAACCTGCCTGTTCTTCCGCAATGATGTGCTCTGCTAGGGGTTTCAGTCTATTGAGGATGATCTTAAGTATAACCTTGCTTGGGTGACTGATGAGACTGATTGTTCGGTAGTTCTGGCACAGTTGTAGAATCCCTTTTTTAGAAAGAGTCACGATCATAGACTGGGTCCATGGGGTGGGCCATTCTCCTGTTTGCCAGATTTGGTTGCAGATTGTTGTGAGGACATCTATCATGGAAGTTCCTCCTGCTTTAACAAGTTCTGCTGGTATATTGTCTACCCCAGCTGACTTCCCCTTTTTTAGCGCCTTTACTGAAGCCTCTACTTCGTCCCTGATGATCGGGTGGTCAACTTCTGTTGTGTTCAGTGGTACGTTTAGTACAGCTTGGTCTCCAGAAGTCTCCTGGTTGTAAAGCTCCGAACAGTATTCCGTCCATCTGTTAAGAATGTCTTGGTTTTCTGTCAGACTCTTACCAGCCTTGTCCTGAATCGTATTAGATCTCCCCTGTTTCTCTGTTGTCAGGTCTTTCACCAACTGGTATGCCCTTTTACTGTAATTTTGGCTCATGCTTTTCACAACTTCCTTGCATTGGTCCTCTAACCAGCTTTCTTTTGCTTTCTTTATGCTCTTCTTAATCCTGTTGTTAATCTCATTGTATTTTTTTTGCTCCTTCATGGTCTCCTCGCTTACTCTTCAGTTTTCTCCTCACATCGCAGAGGTCGAGGATATCTGCTGTGACCCAAGGCTTCTTTATTCTACGGTGCTTGCCAAGGATATCTTCGGCTGTGTCTATTACTGCCTTGTTGAAGGTGGTGATCAAGGAGTCTAGGTTTATTTCTTCATGTCCCAGAATTGTGAGTGATGCAAATTTGCCGCCTATTGATGCTTCAAATGCTTGTGCCACGTTTGGATCTTTAAGTTTTTCAAGGTGGAACCTGATCCTAACTTTTCTTGGCTTATTGGTCTTCCTCAGACGAAGTTTGATAGTCATCATCAGCAAGTCATGGTCGCTTCCTATATCAGCTCCTGGGAAGCTACGTGTTCTGGCAATGTTTACGCTAGACCGGAAGCGCTTTCTCACCACGATGTAATTAATCTGGTTGTGATGTTTTCCGTCTGGGCTGTGCCAAGTCCATCTTCTGGATAGTTTGTGGGAGCCAAGGGTGTTCGTTAGCACTACGTTATTGTATGTGGGGAAGTCCAGGAGCTTGAGTCCTCTCTCATTGGTCTGCTTATTACAGTATGGACCACAGACTTCTCGCCAGTCTGCTTGTGCGTCTTCTCCTACCTTAGCATTCCAGTCTCCTTGAATAACCAGAATATCCTTTTTGGGCGTCTGGTCTATGAGAGTTTGAAGCTGGTCGTAGAACTCATCCAGTTCCTCGTCATCATGGTCAGATGTTGGGGCATAAACCTGTATGATAGTGATGTTAAAGGGAGATGCCCTCACGCGGATTGCAACCATCTTGTTAGACACTGGTCGACAACCCATGACAGCTCTCACAATGTCCTTGTGTACCATAAACCCAACTCCATGTTCATGCTTGTTCTCATGCCCACTTATGTAGATCCTGTGTCCGTCATCGGTTGATCTCTCTCCGAAATTTTTCCAGCGCATCTCGCAGAGTCCAAGGATGTGCCATTGGTATCTTCCCATCTCATGGGTCAGCTCCTCGAGTTTCCCGGCTGGTCTTAATGTCCTGACATTTCATGTTCCAATGGTGATGTTATCTCTTGCCGTACTTTGATGGTATATATATATATATATATATATATATATATATATATATATATATATATATATATATATATATATCCTCTTGTAATTGTTTTTTGTGGTCTATCCACATGAACATTTGGCGTATTTAACAAAGATTCCAGAGCATAAACGAAAAATCTACCTGTTCTTTTTACGTTTACAAAAACTTTTTGTTCTTAACTCATTATTGTATATGTGATCTTACCCTGAGCGGTTGATATTTATCTATGCATACTGTTAGATGTTCAATCCTGTCAAACATCCGTTTTGTTCCTTCTCTTATTTTCCGTCCAAATTAATTTTATATGCAAAATGTCAAATAAACGTTGAATGACATTATACATTTCACTTGTATCAAATATATTTAAAAGCTTTGTCTTGTAGTAACAGTTTTTATACTCAAATCGCTCCGCCACCTGGGCGAGTCACTTTCTAAGTCTGATCGTTAAGTGTAGCTGTACTTGTACAGAGTCAAATAAATTGTCAAATTTTTGTACTTATGATCTTCAAATGTGGATCAATGTCACTGAAAAATTCATACAAATCTTTATTGTTACGACCGTAAAACCTATGTTCATTTAAATTGATCCTTTAACAATCGTTTAGTGATAATTCTGTTTAAATTTTGCTTATTCATACATTTCAATGCCTTTGAAGTTTGGAAACGTAATAAAGGTGTTGGGGGGGGGGGGTATTTTATTTTTATAACTTGTTTTGGTTCGTCGATTATAGAGGTCTTCATTTTGATTTATTTAAGCAAGAATATTTATCTATAATTATTTCAATATACATTCCACTACAAATTGTTTCGAGACGTAAACAAATTCTGCATTTAACTTTTGGAACAAATATTAGCAAAATCCCAGCCTGGCGACCGGGTGTTAGCCTTGATGAATATTTCATTTCACAAGCAATGAAGGAAATATGCGAGGAATTACAAGCACACTTTTTGTACCCAGACAGTAGTATGGACGGCTTCAGAGGAGGCGGGCTCTCTCGAGACCATTTGAGCTCCATTTGGCCATAGAAGCCATGTCCACAACGGAACTTAGGCCGAATCTCCTAACTGTTTGCATATTTTCGCAAATCCGAACCCTACAATCCAACAAGTGTCCAACCTACAAGATAAGTAGGCTGTGCCATTGCTATTGACATATACATGATCGATTTATATATTAGCCACTACTATATTGCAGATGATGTTGATGGCGTCAGTAAATTAGCAGTTTTATATTGATACTATAAATAAATCTTACCATGCCGATGTCAATGTGTACCGACACACTAGCCAACACACCTCTCTTTGGAAAACTATCTATTGTCGACAACTGTCTATTAAAGCCACTACTCCAGCTTAAATCATCTCCATTTATTGTAGTAGCAAGATTTCAAATATGTTGCTGCAAGATCTTTTTTTACTATGCACATTCTATTTTGAAATAGTAGAGACAATCATTAACACCTAGTTCAAAGTATAGTGTCTGCAACTACAAATCTTCAGCAATTTTACAGTATTTCTAATAGTTCAGACCAGAATCTATAGGTAATATTTATTTCACGAAATAAATATTTTGTACTGTAACTGTAACTACATTTTATACCTAATTTAAAACAGTTTTACAGTATTGCTAATTGCGCAGACAAGAGTATATAGTAAAATATGTATTCTTTGAATAATGCCTTGCTGCAGCCGCAAGACATTATCCTATCAGTAATAAGTGGCACTCATAAAATTTCTCCCCGGCTGGTATTGGCATGGATCCAAAATATAGAGTCATTTATAAATCTGGAAAATTATAGCAGACGACGCTGTATTTTCTACTTTTTTTTTTTTTTTTTTTTTTTTTTTTTTTTTTTTTTTTTTTTTCTTTCTCTCGTGATGTTCAATTTGATCTTCAAAACATTCCCAAGTTGTACTGGTCTAGTGATTTTTCACTTGAATTTCAAAAGACCCCAAACTAGTACTGGTGTAACTGCGACGGATAGCGTAATGCCGTTTTTCATCAGATCAAATGGTTTTCAATCATCGGTTCAATGCAGCTAATTTGTAACCTCTACACTTATATAGGTTTACAGTCCAAGAAAGACAATTTCTTTGTTACATTGATTTATTCAGAATAAATTCAGCATATATGTGTCAATAAACAACAATATAATTGACATAGACTTGTTGTTCGTCTTTCTTATATCAAGATCACAGATCATGTAGAAAAATATCACAGTACCAATATCAACAAGAGACTTTATCCTTGCATTATTTGGATTTATAAATATTCAACAATTTGTATATTTTGAAAAATTCAGAGTGACTAACACTCAAATTCAGTAACAAACCGATTCAGTAATATGTATCATTGAATAGAAATAAATAAATCAACCTCTGAGTGAATTCCATGGAAATATCCCTATAACTCAATTGTTAGGACTTTAAATGATACACTTAAATAAAAAGTGAGAATAAACTGACCAAATATATGTCTCACTGAGAAAAGATTTAAATCACATAGATTGCAGTCATGCAATCAATAACAATCTCAACGAAAAATTATATAATTTCTCACAAAGGATAAATATGTAATTCTATACTTGTTCTCCTAGTCTTCATTCTCATAGATAAACTCTGAGTTCCAAGGAAATACTGTAGGATTCACCTACTAACCTTTAGACACACCCACTGGAAGTCCCCTTCTTCCTTGAATAGCGGCTCTCTCTAACTGTTTATAAATAACGTCACAATATACGTCATATGCAAATCAGCCAAGCTGGGGGCTAATCAGTTTCACTGGCTGCCGGGCAGGGGGCCTCGCGGAGAAGAAAGTAATCATTTCATTTCATTAAACGATAATTGTTATCTATTCATATAAATAAAGGAAAAAATATAACTGTATTATTATCATTGTATATTTTCTAAACAATGCTATTTCTCTCTCTCTCTCTCTCTCTCTCTCTCTCTCTCTCTCTCTCTCTATCTATCTATCTATATATATATATATATATATATATATATATATATATACACATATATATATGTATATATATATATATATATATATATATATATATATATATATATATATATATATATAACTTGTTAACGAGGACGATCATTAACAGAAAATATATAGATCGATGTGCAGATACATACATAGATAGTAGGAATATTAGGAAGAAATAAAACAACGTCAATTAATTTAACGTGTATGAGTTATGATTTTTTAACGTACATGTATTGAAATTTATTCCTTTGCAATTTGTTTCTTTTTCTTCCTTGTTTGATACATTTGATACATGCTAACAAGGTCGCAAATAAAAATATATGGAAGGTGAGCATACCGGTAAACTTGGGACTCGTATCATTCGAAATTTGGGATCATAGGTGGTAGATCTGAATATTAGATTGTGTCCTCGCCATTTAATATGCTTATATTATCATTTGTCATTTCATGGTTATTTTTCGACTACCTATTATAATATTTCTTTGTTTGCGATGTAGGTGGTATCTGTATTAATTAATTAATTAATTAGTTAATTAATTAAATAATCAATTAATCAATTAAAAAATTATTTACTTAATTGAAGATTTTAGTTACGCAAGCTATTAAGTAAGTTGAAATTGAATCTATTTAATTTAAGTTTCAATGATTATGCAGAGAATATTTTATGTTTGATTTAAACAGGCTTGTGTTGATTTATATTTTGTGTTTGATTTAAACAGGCTTGTGTTGATTTATAAGCTGCTTACAAGGTCAAAATTAAGATCGAATTAGAAACGGATGCTTAGATTTAAGTAGTGTCTATCGAGAGAACTAAGACAGAAAGAATGATATCTCTTAGAGTCAGCGCAAATTTATTATCCCTAATATGTAAACAACAGTAAAATGTAGACCGTAAATAATTGTCAAACTTGTAGAACCGTCTTTCGTTCCTAAGGATATCATAAATCCCGGTAATACCCTGGGTCACTGAGAGGTGAATTTAGCTGCTAATGGCAGTTTTACACACACACACACACACACACACACACACACACACACACACACACACACACACACACACACACCTTTGTTTCTTTTGAAAACAGACAAACAAACAAAAACAGTTGCATTAGAAGGTGTTGCGTGGTTTCAATGTTACACTTGTAATCTTTAATGGTGCAATTCTATCGCTGGAGATCTGAGCTCCAAAATATAATCTTTGACAAGCTAACAAATATTTTCCCTTAAGTGAGTTTTTTTATTGTGAATTCTTGTTCAGGAAATACCATTTGGGAAAGAAAATGTTATTTTAATTTATGGTGTTTGATGGTCATGTAGTCCAAGTCTCTGACGTCACTCCACGGATGACAATGGGTGACATCAGAGTCAGTTGCCTATGGAAGAGTAGACAGTTGTCCCCCACCAAAGGGACAGCTTTTTGCATACCTGTATTTCGTAACCAAGGTCCCATAGTAATGCACAACCTGCTTATTTTTCTTGTTGATACGTCTTTACTACACGTAGACTCACTCATTTAGTCTCTGGCAATTTGTCCAGACTACTGTAGTAGTAGGTACATTGAGCATCCTGGCTCATAGTGTAATTCGAAATAGTACGATATGTGCATAGAGAGTTACGAAAGTAAAGATTTTAATTAAACACTGTTATGTAACGGCACATCCCAGTCGTCAGTCTTTGTTATCATCCCAGCAGTTGCCATTATACAACCGGTTTGTGTTATCATCCTGGTAGTTGCCATAACACAGCCGGTATGAGTTATCATCCCGGTAGTTGCCATGACACAGCCGGTCTGTGTTATCATCCCGGTAGTTGCCATTACACAAGTGGTCTCTGTTATTATTCTGGTAGTTGCCATTACACAACCGGTCTCTAATATTATCCAGGTAGTTGCCATTACACAACCGGTCTGCAATCGGAGAGAGGAGAAATACTGCACACATTACGTAGCACATTCTAGATCTATTCCACCAAACTACACAATTTTGGGACAGACCGGAATTAAAACTTCTGTAGTGTTTTTGTCTATATAATAAATAGTTAAAAATTTTCCTACCTAAATAGTCTTAGTATGCCTAAAAAACAACCCTATAGTTCACACGCAGCAAGGGAATCTGGAATTTAACACAGCATTTAAAAATCAAACACCTTAACGAGAAAGATTAATTTTAAACGCTCAAAGCAGCAAGCGAAACGTTGGAAGAAATGGAAAATAGATGGCAAGAAGAATTACAGAAACTAAAATTTTAAAAACGTTGTTGAAGAAAACCTGGCTAAATCTGATAGAAAAATAACACCAGAGGATGCATAAAAGCAACTGGCAAACGAATTAAACCTGCAAAAAGAGAAGAATAAACAGTTTGCTCCAAAAACTACAGGACACATGATCTAATTTTGATACATTCTTTACTTTTCAAAAGATGGAGAAAAAGAAAGAATAGGAAGAAGTAGATAAGAATCTGGAACAAATTAAGGATGACGTGAAAAGGGATTAAAATAAGAGAAAACAGAAAAGCCAGACAAGAAAAAGTATTATCTGGGACACAGTCTATATCCAACTGTTTGATGCTTACTGCTATTCCCTGGGCCTTTTACAAACTGGAGTTATCTACAAAGCAAGTGTGCACATCGAACACGAAAAGCGAGAATGTAAAACAGCAAAGCCTGGACAAAGTCCATTGTAAGAGACTGTGAGTAGTTTTAATCCCTTCTAATTTAGAAGCTAAATTTAACTTTAGCGTCGTCTATCTCTTTATCTCCATTTACTTCTCGAAAACATAGTTAGCGATAAATACATTTGCTTCTCCAGAAAACTCTAAAATGTATAGTTGTCGACCACTATACATAACCCCTACTATTGCTTCTGCGTTGTAAACAATTGCTTTTGTTAACTCCTATATTTATTTGCAAGTTCTATTCTTAATTTGTCTATGTATCTCTGTGGTCTGTATGTGTATTCCATTTGTATTTCGTCTGTTTGGTCATCGTAACTGATAGGTGTTAGATCACCGTTTAGCTCCAAACGCTCAAACTCACTGTATTTGTTGCCACTTTATATTCCATAACCATTAGTTTTAAATAAGCACAACCCTTTTCCAGTGCAACTCACACATCTTTAATTTACAACGTATTTCTCGATCATTAATTGTTGCCATGTTACAAGAGTCTATCTCCTCTAAATTGTGTAATAGGAAAAAGTTGTTATGACTCTTTGTGCCAAAGGTTACTATTTCTGCAAAGTATGTATAAATTAAGCCTTGTTCGTTATGATTGTCAGTTTTGCAAACAGAATAGATACTTCTGTTTCGTGTTTACGAATCTTGCGGAATGCTTTTTGTACTAAGTGTAATTTTTCTTCCTGTTCTGTTATCAATCTGTAGTTTATTGACAACAACTTAAAGCTGAAAAGTAGATGAACAGAAGTTAAACAAGTCAATCTACTTTGCAGTCTTTGGTAAATTGGCAAGATACCTGGTATCTTCATTATAACCGATTTTTCCCTTTGTTTTTTTTTTTGTTTTTTTGTTGTTTTTTTGCTTTTGTTTATTATTATTATTAGTAGTAGTAGTATATTGTAAACAGAGCCAGAGTTATATATAGGTCTAACTAACCTTCTCCACTGTTCCTCAAACAGTACTTTGTACAAAGGTCCATCCTTAATTAGCCTTAAAAGTTCCAATGCATTAGAATTGTTGCTAACTGCCCTTAAGAAATGACTTTCCTTAGCCAAAAGATTGCAAAACGTGCTTGATAATCTTGTGCGGGAAATCTAAAAAGTCTAAGATGTTTGTGTTCCTTTTTTTTTTTTATGGTTGGGGATGTTAAATGGGAGGCACGTTTATTCCACATTTTAATGCGACAACCTTCATAACACCAACTAAGGCAGTCTATACCTAATGTGCAATTTTACTACTGTAAGATTCTGAACCATTTAAAGTATCGGCTTTTCAATCTTTACCTCAGCTGGTGTGATTTCAATTCGTTAAGGTGAGCCCGGAAAACAGATCTAGTCTGTCCACAATGTTCTTTTTTCAGCTGTTCCCTTTGATCTTCTAATGCTGCATGGCTTTGATTCTTAAGAAACAGTTCAAAAGTCCATTGTGTTATCACAAAATGGTCCTGTAATATGTCCAGGGTTGTAATTTGCGGCCCATTCTGAGTAATTTACTTTACCTATGTATACTAAGAGGTTGTTGTCTCTGGCATTTTCTAATAGTAACCTCAAATAAAGATAAAATATATTGTATTACATTGTCTGATTTTAATGTTGTGTTTGTTCATTTTGATTCTTTCCATTTTCATTTTTAAAACGTTTGAATATATTTTGTCCTTGGTGTCTAAACATTCAATTCTTTCTACTTATCAACAATAAAATAAATTTTTTAAAAAAAATAATTAAAAAAAACCCCCACAGAAATATAGCTTTTGCTGTTCTTTTTTTTTTTTTTTTTTTTTTTTTTTGTAGCGGTAGATGAAGCAATAGATATGTAGCCAGTGGGTAGGCCCCATGCACTGTGATCGATGGTCTTCTTCAAATATAGCTCAGTATTTTTGTAAATATTCATTAAAATGTTGTTTGGTACCATCGTAAAATATTTAATCATTGACATTCTCCTTCATTGTCTTCTAGTTGAAATAATAATAATAATAATAATAATAATAATAATGAGGACTTTGTATAGCGCCTAATCTTTAGAAGCTCTAAGCGCTTTACAACATTATATAACACCTAAAGAAACATATATAATGATATGATTACGAAAAGAAAGAAAAAACAAACACCATGAAATTAGAAAACAAAAACATGCTGAAAATAGTTAAGGTAAGAAAACATTAAGTCTTTAGGTCTATTCTTGCAGTCGAAAAAGGTGAGTTTTAAGAGCACTCTTGAATGAGATCACTGTGTCTTTGTGTCTAAGTTCAGTTGGCAATTCGTTCCACGTTGCTGGGCCCTGGTATGCAAAAGAACGTTGTCCGTATGACTTCATTTTGGTATTGGGAATAATGAGAATAGGGGTGTCGGAAGAGGAGCGTAAGTATCTTCCTGGTGTGTACACATGGGTGATGTGAGATAGGTATGTTGGACTGGTGCCAGTCAGTGAAACGTAGCACAGAGAACAAATTTTGTGTTTGATTCCGGATCGAATGGGTAGCCAGTGTAGAATACAGAGCAGGGGAGAGGTGTGCTCTGTTCGTGGTACTCTAAGAATGATCCGAGCAGCTGTGTTTTGAACTTTTTGAAGTTTCTGGAGTAGATACTGAGATGATCCAGATAGAATTGAGTTACAATAGTCCAGTCTTGAAAGTACTAAGGAACACACAAGTGTTTTAGTGGCATCAACTGAAAGATAATTGCGAATGGAGCTGATCCGTCTCAGCTCAAGGTATGCAGCCTTGTGTATGTTCATGACATGTTGGTGCAATGAGAGTGTACTGTCTAGAGTAACACCTAGATTTCGTACTGACTGTGTGAATTTAATATTGGTGTTGCTGATATTTATTGTTTGAGGTAAAGGATGTGAATGAGAAAGTCTTTGTGTTGTAATCAGAATGGCTTCAGTTTTATCGTCATTCATCTGCAGCTTGTTACATGTCATCCATGATTTCACATCGGAAATACACCTCTCTACACCTTGGATGATAGCATCAACTTCAGTTGTGTGGCTAGATTTGTATATTTGGGTGTCATCAGCGTACAATTGGTGAGACACTGGATGACGATCTATGACACTTGAGAGCGCTTGAGTGTATAGAATGAAGAGAACAGGTCCAAGAACAGAACCCTGTGGAACACCAAAACATAGATCAACTGGGCTGGCGTGTTTTCCATTTGCGGACACAATTTGTGTCCTGTTGACCAAGTAGGACTTGAACCATAGTAAGGCTGAATCGTGAATGCCAAATACATGATGGAGACGGTGAAGCAATATATCATGGTCTATTCTATCAAATGCTGCAGACAAGTCAAGGAGGGTGAGGACTGTAATCTTTCCACTATCCAAAGCAGAGAGAAGGTCGTTAACTACTTTCAGAAGGGTAGTTTCGGTACTGTGGTGAGGGCGATATGCAGACTGTACATCGCTAAAAAGACTGTTTGAATTCAGATGAGATACAAGTTGGGATAGAACAACTTTTTCTAAGATTTTTGACATGAATGGGAGGTTAGAAACAGGGCGGTAGTTCTTTAAATCGTTGTGGTCAAGTGTTGGTTTCTTCAGCAGAGGCTTTACAATGGCAGTTTTGAAAAATGATGGGAATTCCCCGGATGAGAGAGAAGTATTAATAATATCAGTTAGTGAAGGCAATATTGGATCTAAGCACTCAAGCAGCAGTGATGTCGGAATCGGATCAAGTTCACATGACTTTGGGGCACTCTTCATCATGATTGTACGCACTAAATCCATAGAGACCGGTTCAAATGCTGCTAACGGTTGCCGCTGAAATTCTGTATCGCAACTGTATGGTGACGACGACTCAACTGAAATTATGTTGTCAAGCTTATCTCTAATGGTTTGTACTTTGTCACGGAAGAAATTTGCAAACTGGTCCGGAAGGTCGACTGGAGAGAAGGAGGTTGGAAGTGGTGTACATTTGTTCCTTGACATTAGCTTGTTAGTAATCTCGAAGAGCTCTTTGCAGCTGGAACTTTCAGTGATCTTAGTACTGTAGTAGGCTGATTTCGCTGCATGGACTATGTTTATGACATTCTTCTTAGTGGCTTCATAGATTTGCTTATGAATGGTGAGTCTGGTGGAAACCCAAAGCCTCTCAGCCTTACGGCGGTCTCTTTTAGCAGTGCGAAGCTGGTCCCTAACACTGCTATACCACGGAGAACACTGTTTAATTGATACTCTGTACTTGGTTGCTGGGGCACGTTTGTCAAGCATTGAACGCAGGCAGTTATCAAGTTGTTCTGCTGTAGGAGGTAGCAAAGTTGTTAGGATTGCTTGGATGTCATCCATTAGTTGAGTTCTATTTATCATACAGAGGTTTCTCTTAGTAGCAAATAAAGGTGGAGGGTTTGGGACTGATACGTCAAGATGGCATATAATGCAGAGGTGATCTGATGCAAGTTCGTGGGACACCAGGGAGGACTGTAGAATATTATCATCAGGTCTATAAAGAATCCAGTCTAAAATGTGACCATGTTTATGGGTGGGTTTGCTAACTGACTGTTTGAGGTTGAAAACATGAATGGAATCTAGCAGTTTTGATGTGTATGGGTTTCCAGGACAGTCAAAGTGAAAGTTGAAGTCTCCAAGAATAATCAGGTTGCCACCTATCGAATTTCCATACTCTAGGAGATTCGGAAACTGCTCCAAAAAGAGAGATTCAGTCAGCTTGTTTTTTCTACTAGGAGGAGGGCGGTAGAGGCAGAAAAAATGGACTGACCTTTGTTCCAGTGCGAGTGTGGTTTGGACTAGTTCAAACGATGTGTGCTTGAAATTGAATGTTGTAGTGCGATTAAGACGGTTGATCATGGAGTTCTTTGCGATGACAGCAATTCCACCTCCGCGGGAGTGGCGGGGGAACGACTTGATGGAGTAACCGGGGGGTGTTAGATCCGCGCATTTGGGCTCATCGCCTGATGTTTTTAGCCATGTTTATGTTAGGAAAAAGATGTCGATATTCTGATCGTTGATAAAATTAACAATTTCTGTGCGCTTTTCCGGTAGTCCTACTGATTGGGCATTGAATAATGCGATGCGTAGTGGTATCTCTTGGATAGTTGACACAAAGGTTGACGATTTAAGAGGAATTTGAATTAGGTTATTTAAATTAACGGCTGAGTTTTCAAATTGGCGTGCCGGAAATGGCGAAAGGGAGATAACTGGAATTCTTCTTCCTGTTCTACGCCGGCCAGCTTTAAAACAACGTTTCTTTTTTCGCTTCCGTTTACATTTAAGTAATGATGAAGAATGTAGTCCCAGGTCGTTTAGTCTAGTGCACAATGTAGTGTGGAGAGCCAAGGAGTGGTCGTTTAAAGCAATTAATGAGGGTCTATCATTGCGTACACGGGTGGACTGGCGAGTATCACGTGATGGCGGTATGTTCAATAACAAAGGAAGTTGTAGCAGTGGTGCAAGACGGCTGAGAAAAAGTCTAATAGTTCTCGTTTCCAAGACAAGATGATGAAGAAACACATTCCAACAGAACAGTCAATGCATGATGAACACAATAACGTAGACGAAGACAGACAACAAGCACATAAATCATGAAAAACGGCACAAAAATCCGGAGCAGCTGCCTCAAGCCTGTTAAGCGATAGCGGCCATCTTGCGAAAGCGTATTACAGAAGGTTGTAGCTGTTTTGGTATCGGTGCATGAAGCATCAAAGTCTTCGTTATTTAACTAGAAATATTTCAATACACATTTAACTTGTTTGCATATCTATGCACTTTTAAAATGTAAACTTTGACCTTTATCATAAATTTAAGCAAAATGACAACCTTGTCTAAAGATTCTGCCCTAGGGGTAGTTACATCTGAACTGCACCACTTATCACCACTGTAAGGGGGAAGGAGGATACTACCTTTTATAGCAGATTGTGATCTACACTCTGCGATCGTACTTTGTCCACACATTGTCATCAAACTTTGTGCTCCGCAAAATATGGAGTCTCTTAGGCCCATTTTCTATTTTTTTTTTAATTATCGTGTCACGCTGCTCTATGTGCCTATGTTCCGCAAGAGACCAACTACTTCCTGGAGTCTTCCTGATTTTCTACGGCGTTTCTTTACGTTACATGACAACTTTGGCTCACTCATCAGTCTATCTTTTTCTCGTTCATAAATGTGACACAAGACCAGCTCCTCAATGAAGTCTTTCTGACTTCCTAGGCCATGTAATGCGTTCACCTAGCAACATTCTCTCATGTCTTTTTGTTAGCATGCCTTTTATTTTGTGCAAACATTTTAAACACTTTCCTAATCGCAGAGCATATATTTATTATTGACCGAGGAATATATTTGATCTGCTTTATATTATGTGATGGCCTCTATGAAATACAATGTGGTTCTTGTTTCTATAAAAAAAAACGTTCACCCCAGCTCTACATGATCATTCCCTTAATTCAATTGGGTTTGGTGACTTGTCATTATCACAATTATAGCATTTTTCTCATCTCTATTTATGTTAGTAAGACTTCAAATAGTAAGATAGTAGGACTACGCCTGTAACTATCGATTTTTGTAAGATAAGATTCCCCCTAGTGTTACTGCACTGATAAATACAGACTTTTGTAAATTTTATATATAGTTTTCCTGTGCCAGTGAATATCTATTTTTATTTTAGTTTTATTATTGACCTATACGAGTGGGTTCGCGTGTTGCTCTAGTACGCTAAAGTAGTAGTTAAAATTAAAGTACTGAAATCTGAATTTCTGGCAATTGCTCGATGAATGTATTTATGTAATAAAGCTTGTACTATTTTAAAATTTAACTGTGACCCTCAACTAGCAATTAACCAACTACTATTTGTTGTCTCTGATTTAATGAATGTTTTATACCAGGCTTCGTAAGCACGAAACTGTCTTAAAAGAGCATTAAACTTGTGCTTGAAATCTCAAATTTGAAAAAGAACTCTTAAAGTGTCGTAATATCACTCCAGTTTCATATGTCATGCAAGAATGATTCTCCTAAAAATTCTGTGATTCTGGAATATTTTGTAAGATAAGATTCCCCCTAGTGTTACTGCACTGATAAATACAGACTTTTGTAAATTTTATATATAGTTTTCCTGTGCCAGTGAATATCTATTTTTATTTTAGTTTTATTATTGACCTATACGAGTGGGTTCGCGTGTTGCTCTAGTACGCTAAAGTAGTAGTTAAAATTAAAGTACTGAAATCTGAATTTCTGGCAATTGCTCGATGAATGTATTTATGTAATAAAGCTTGTACTATTTTAAAATTTAACTGTGACCCTCAACTAACAATTAACCAACTACTATTTGTTGTCTCTGATTTAATGAATGTTTTATACCAGGCTTCGTAAGCACGAAACTGTCTTAAAAGAGCATTAAACTTGTGCTTGAAATCTCAAATTTGAAAAAGAACTCTTAAAGTGTCGTAATATCACTCCAGTTTCATATGTCATGCAAGAATGATTCTCCTAAAAATTCTGTGATTCTGGAATATTTTGTTTTAATGTTGCCTGAAATTTAAATTTGAGAATTTTTAACTCATTGTGTTTCATGACTATTGGTCAAGAGCTTTAAGGTAGGTCTGTTCTATCGTGGCTACACGGTAAGGTCTCTGTGGTAGGTCTGTACTTTCAAGACTACTCGGTAAGAGCTCTGATGTAAGTCGGTGGTTTCATGACTATGCGACGCGGCAAGAGCTCTAGCATAGGTCTGAGCTCTGTGGTAGCTTTGTACTTTCATGTATACGGGGCAAAAGATATAGCATATGTCTACGTGGCAAGAGCTCTGGCGTAGGTCTGTGGTTCATGACTACGTGGAAAGAGCTCTGGCGTAGGTCTGTTGTTTCATGACCACGCCGCAAGAACCATGAGGTGTGTATGACCTCAGGGGTAGGTCGGTGGTTTCATGCTCAGAGGTAGGTCTTGGGTTTTAACACGACGGGTAAAAGCTCTGGAGTAGTTTGTGATATCATGACGATGGGGCAAGTCCTCTGGGGTAGGTCTGTATGACTTTTTGAAGGCATTTACTAATGGTATACTAAGATTACGGACTAAAGTTGACTGTGCCGGGATTCCACACTTTTCTTACGGAAGACATAGTTTATATTATTCTAATTGCACTTGGCTTTTAACTATTTTAAACTATGATTTCTATATGAAAAAGCTTGTCTTTCCTTCCTCAATCTTTCCATGAAAATTTTTGTTTACATCCTAAATCTTAATGCTCTAATACGGCTGTATTTTACAGATAGGAGTCCAAAACTCTGTAACTGATCTAAATCCTTGTAACTCTTCTCTGAACTTTTGCGATGGTAGTCTTGAACCTTTTTCAGCATGACTGAGAAATGACGGTGACACATTATAAATAATGTCTCCCATAAGATTTACACAGATTACGGAATGTTTCCTTATCTAAGTGTGCAAATATTCTTTTTATGAGACTGAGGATCCTTCAAAAGTTTAACGATCTTTTTGTGACATATGTTCACAAAATTTCCAGTTTTATTTGGAGATTACTCCTTGATCGTTCTCACTTCTCATTTTGACTAATACAAAAAAGACCTTCTCTTCTTCTTATTATTATGTACTTTAATTTTGCCATCCAAAAATGCAGTTCTTTTGATTTATTATTTTATTTTATAACATATTCCAGGAGAAGTCTCAGTTTTCAGCATTTTTACATGGTCTTGTCCCCAAATTGATGGTCAAACACAGCTTTGCGTTATCTGCAAAAGGTTTAATCAAACAGGTAACTACATCTTGCAAGTCCTTCATAAAAATACAAATGTAGAAGGTAGGACAAAGTAGGCTGCCTTGAGAAATTCAGCTTCCAAAATTGATCCATCCCTATTATTGGCTATCAATAATAAATCTTTCCTTTTTTCCAACAAATAAGTAACTTATCTACTTCAATAATATGCATTTCACCATACATCACTTCATCTCTTAAAATAGATGTTTGTGAGAAACTCTGTTAAAGGCAAGACTACATCAACGTAAATACTGATAGTGAGATGTGTTTTTATGAGTTGTTGAACACATGAATAGTCCTAAATACACCCACACAAGAGAAGAAAAAAAAGCTATTTGAATCAATATGTTATTGTTCTGTTGACGATTTTACCACAGACGTAAGTCAAATTCATGGGCTTGTAATTCTCCAATATCTCCTTCTTCCCACCACTCCATCTACTCTTGAGTATGAATTATGTATTGGCATGCTTTCAATCCACAGGAACCTTCTCTTCCTTCAATGATTTCCCATAGATGGTTAGTGGTTTCTACAAATGACCAACAGTTTTTGTCTTAGATATGACAAATTATCAGAAAAGTTTATTATCAGTCGTTACTCATAATCATATTGGGCTATTACAATTATTATTATTATTATTATTATTGTTATTATTATTATTATTATTATTATTATTATTATTTTTTGATTTTGCATAATTTATATCACTGGCTGTTATTTCCTGAAGAGCAATCTTTGTATTTTCTTTGGGGTTTTTTATACAACATCTGATATATAAAGTTTGATTAATTTCTCCATAATTGTATCAGAAAATAAAACTTTCTATAATTATTTGCTCCAGTCTCAAAATTAGTAAATAACTCATTTCTGAAAGAGACACATAGTGATGTAACTTTGCAGATTACACGATTTATGTACATTTGTTTATCATTCCATGATAATTACAAGTTTAAAAAAGTTAAAAATAACAAAACCAAACTGTGCATGGAGTTTATTGTCTTTTCACGTGGTAAATTTAAGTGTCAATAAATGCTGATAAAATTTTTCGTCATATTGATTATATATATATTTTTAAATTGCAAATTTAACTAAAAGGGTGAGTTACAGGCTTTTACCTCATTTTCAAAGACTTGTTATAAATTATAAAAGAGTGTTATGTACAACTCAGTGTCTCTGGTATAAAGTACGTGTTCTAAGTTTCCCTGGTATAAGTACTGTAGTATAAAGTATGTGTACTAAGTTTCCCTGGTATAAGTAGCGTAGTATAAAGTACGTGTGCTAAGTTTCCCTGGTATAAGTACTTTAGTATAAAGTACGTGTACTAAGTTTCCCTGGTATAAGTAATGTAGTATAAAGTACGTGTACTAAGTTTCCTGGTATAAGTACTGTAGAATAAAGAACGTGTACTAAGTTTCCCTGGTATAAGTAATGTAGTAAAAAGTACGTGTACTAAGTTTCCCTGGTATAAGTAATGTAGTATAAAGTACGTGTACTAAGTTTCCCAGTCTGCTTTATTTGGAAATAGCTTGATGTTACATTTTGTTCCGTCTGTTTATGTGTACATGTTTGGATAAAATACGTGATATATATGTATTTCACGCATTCGATTGTCCAATTTACTTCTCCAATGCACTATATCACCTCATCACACCATCTATACATTTCTTTTTGTGCAATGAATACAGTTAATTGTTCTAGCCTTTATTTGTTTACTTACATTGTATATTTATGTATAACTATGCCATTGTATTGGTCCATGGAAATTTGCTTGACAAGTATTCTCAGACTTTCAATTATAATTGTTATTATTATTATTATTTTGGACTTGAAATTTATGCTATTATATTATTTTAATATTAATTTGCGAAATAGCCAAGTCAAATTCGAAGACTCAGATAATTCGGTCTATAGCTTTTTCCCACCCTGTTGCTACTATAAAGTTTTATTGCGATAAAAATCTTTAAGCCAACACGCCAGCATATAAATCTTACATTGGAAAAAGAAATATTGTACTAGCGTCAAATATCAACATTGCTGCCGTCGATTGTAAATATGCCTGAATTCGACCAAAGCACGAGGAATTGTCTTATATTTACAGATATGAATATATCATCCTAAAGTCGGGCAAGATTTTGTTTACAAGATGGACAAAGTGAAGAACGATTCAATTTATAGCTATATTATGATGTCAAGCAAGCTTTAAATCGTGCTAGCGTAATACTAAGATTTACAGTCCATCTAAAATGAATTATGCGTTTTTTTATTTAAGAAAAAGTTTCTTTTAAAACAGCGTAATAAAATATCAAGTGGAAGCTCTTATTTCCAAATGATAGATAAGTTATGAAATAGAGACATGATATAGACATACCTGTGTAACTTTTTCCCCACATACAGAGACAATATCGTATAACAGCATCTTCTACATACTATTGAGTGGGCCACTTAATACAGAGACAATATCGTATAACAGCATCCTCTACATACTGTTGAGTGGGCTACTTTAGTACAGAGACAATATCGTATAACAGCATCCTCTACATACTGTTGAGTGGGCTACTTTAGTACAGAGACAATATCGTATAACAGCATCCTCTACATACTGTTGAGTGGGCTACTTTAATACAGAGACAATATCGTATAACAGCATCCTCTACATACTGTTGAGTGGGCCACTTTAGTACAGAGACAATATCGTATAACAGCATCCTCTACATACTGTTGAGTGGGCTACTTTAGTACAGAGACAATATCGTATAACAGCATCCTCTACATACTGTTGAGTGGGCTACTTTAGTACAGAGACAATATCGTATAACAGCATCCTCTATATACTGTTGAGTGGACTACTTTAATACAGAGACGATATCGTATAACAGCATCCTCTACATATTGTTGAGTGGGCTACTTTAATGTTCATTTCTGCCCGTACCGGTCTGATTGAGAGTCAACAATAAAGGGGTAGGAAGAAATTAGCTCTTATTATTATTATTATTAATTTTTTTTTCTTTACTTTAAGTCTTTTTGAGGGGTAAGTATTTATTCCCAACATTCAAAGAAATTTTCAAAGTGCATCGGATGATTCATTAGACTGATCTTTCTGCAATGTCAATCTTATCAACACGTCAAGCCTCTCTGTTCTCAAAGAGAGAGAGAGAGAGAGAGAGAGAGAGAGAGAGAGAGAGAGAGAGAGAGAGAGAGAGAGAGAGAGAGAGAGAGAGAGAGAGATATGCCGCGTAAGAAGATAAGATATACACGATCAGTAGAATGATGAATGCTGAGGAGATAATATTTCCACTTTGCTGGCAACCAAGCTCTAGTACACAATCACATGTACAATCCATGAACTCTTAGAGTAAGAGCACAAAATTTTAAATAAGACTGAAAGCCCAAAAATAAAGAAACACTCCAATTAACTTGGCAGGTAAAATTATGTCTTGGAAATTCAGGAATTCTCCTAACCGCGCCTCTCTTTTTTGTCAAACTTTAATTTATTATAGGACTATGTTTTAGCATCTGCCTTACGAAACATGACGTTAATTACAGGTACTTTGTTTTAGCATCTGCCTTACGAAACATAACGTTAATCGCAGTTCCTTTGTTTTAACATCTGCCTTACGAAACATAACGTTAATCGCAGTTCCTTTGTTTTAACATCTGCCTTACGAAACATAACGTTAATTACAGGTACTTTGTTTTAGCATCTGCCTTACGAAACATAATGTTAATTACAGTTCCTTTGCTTTAGCATCCGATTTACGAAACATAATGTTAATTACAGGTACTTTGTTTTAGCATCTGCCTTACGAAACATAACGTTAATTACAGTTCCTTTGTTTTGGCATCTGCCTTACGAAACATAATGTTAATTACAGGTACTTTGTTTTGGCATCTGCCTTACGAAACATAATGTGAATTACAGTTCCTTTGTTATATCTGCCTTACGAAACATAACGTTAATTACAGGTACTTTGTTTTAGCATCTGTCTTACGAAACATAATGTTAATTACAAGTACTTTGTTTTAGCATCTGCCTTACGAAACATAACGTTAATTACAGGTAACTATCAAGTTTTGAAGAAAAAGTCGTTAAATAAAGAAGTTAACTCTTCACCTTGTAAACAAAACAAGTATAACTTATAAAAAAAAATAAAAAGCACAGAATTACTAACTAAAAGCACTTTTATTGTAACACATTAATATAATATTTGTCACAGTATAAAACAAACTAAGGTTCCTTGCCTATTTTCGGGTACAGAAACACGCATCGGCGAAATAAGACGCGAAATTTATAGTATGTTTTTCTCCTATCTTTTAGCAAAAGCTAGTCATCCGGAGATAAAAGATAAATACAGAAAAGAGCTTTCCATTACCCACATGATGAACTTTCTGCTCTGCCTTTGGTTCAATCACGACTATCGATAGAACACTGATTACTACGAAAGTTTCAGTGGGCTCAAGGAAGGCAACGATGGTAAATGATTTGGCTTTGTTGTTGTTGTTGTTATTGTTTGGGGGGGGGGTGTTGTTTTATTTATTTATTTATTTATTTTTGCTTCTTTTTAACGCACAACAACACAGATAGGTTATTTAGTGCCGAGGCAATGGAGTAAAGTGCCTTGCCGAAGGGCACTCCACGGAAGTCAGCCCGAGTTGATCCGATGATAGTATTCAAAGCCGCACTCTTTCGGTAACGAGTCTGGCGCCCTAATATGCTGAGCGCCGCGTCTTCCACGTGCTATTCAGAAGGAAACCGTAACGGAAGTTAATATCTGTGATGATTACTGGTTTACTTATCACTATTACAGGTGTTCTTATCAATGATAACTCTTAATTAGTTGTTGTAAAAATAATAATGATTTCTATTCATTAAAAATTGAATGGCGGAAAGACGTTTCTGACCATGATTAATTATGATTGTGGTAAATAATATGTTAAACATACTTTTTCTTTGCAGAATTATTTGTGAACTTTTTGCATTCTAAAATAAACTATCATAAGTTTCTTTACCTTTATTTATCAATTGTTTACTTATATGATCTATATCATATTATTTTAGCATCATGACATTTTCGCGAATAGATTAAATTTGCGCAGTCATATTGTTTGGTGTATCACCATCTCATCTAAAGATACGAAAACATTAAAAGACCACAATCAAAATTTTGGGCATAGACAGACTAGGATGCAGATATTTTGAAAACTAACAATTAAAAATCACTCGCCCAAGCTCAAGAGCAAACTCGGCCTTCTCCCTTCAAGACAAGCCTTCTTGTGGAGCCGCAACCGCGGAGCGAACACAATATAATATATGATTTTTTTTTTACATATCGTACATAGTGGCAAAAGTCTGTATTGTATTGAATTTAACAGTTTTCATAGAGGAGCTTTTAACATGAAACCGACAATGTCGCTATCTTGAGATTATATATATTTGTTTTTAAGATTGGATGGCAAAACTGTATGGCCAACACAAGTTGTGTTACACATAACATTATAGAGAAAATTGTTTTAACGTCATAACTTGAAACATCAAAACGATATACTCCAATGCTTCAGAAAAGATGCACGTTTACAAATTACATTTAATGATGATAACATTGAAATGAGCAGCATCAGCCATGAAGTGCGGTATGAAGATAGAATATTTTACGTATTTGATGTGGGTAAATACATACATGTGTATTCGACTAAATTTATAATACAACTTGAACATATCGAAAACTTTACAACGTCAATATACAAGTAAAAAACAAAAACAGATATACATTTTATTGAGACCAAAGTTAGATTTGAAAAAGCATACGGCGACTCATTATATGAAGTAGTTTTTTAAAACCAGCCATAGGAATGGCAAAATGTAGCATAAATCTGAAAACATTCATACGCTTAAAAGAATCGAAGAAGCGCTGCAAATTACTGAAAATAAAAGTACTTGTTTTCGACGCTCGTCCAGTTGGCAATTTGACAACACGTAAAGACAATTAATAAAGCCTGCAGTATTCTCTGGACATTTTTGTAAGATTTAAATTGACCGACAAAAACAGTATTAAGACATCTTTACTTTAATCAAGAAAGTCTAGTTACTTGCACGGATATTATTCAAATGGGAGAAACAAATTAAATGGGACAAAAATAAAATAAAATACATTGAATTAAAAGAATGTTAACATGTAGAATCTCCTTACACATAACAAATGCAAGCGTGAGAACAATTTCCATACAGAAGGGTCTATGTTAGTCACGTGGATGACCAGTGACAGGCAGACATTATGGATATGCATACATATGAAAAGTACAACAATGGATACAAATATATTTGTGAAAATAAAAATGACATGCTCGATGCTTTCAAAGAAATCTTTAAATTGAAAAAGACTGAGGAGATAAAGTTTGACGAAGGAAAAGAGTTTTCCAACAAAAATGTTCGTGATCTGCCGGAAAAAGAAACAATTATTAATTTTAGCTTACACAGAGAAAAATGCATCTGTAATGGAAAGGTTTAAAAGAATCTTAAATACTAGAATGTGCAAATATTTCGTTCAAAATGAAATCAGAAAATAGCTTGACGTTTAACAAAATATAATTAATGGTTGCAATAACACTCATCACAGATCCAGTTGAAGCAAACAAAGAAGAAACATATCAAACGACTAAATTCAAAATCGGCGAAACAGTCAGAAGTTCAAAATACAAAACAATTTTTGAAAAGGGCTTTCTTCCTAACTTTAGGAGATATGTTAACAATTAGACATGACATCTGGATACAACGAGATGGCGTATACAAAATTGTAAAGATTATTTATTTTAAAAAATTGAACAGTAGAAGGTAATGCTTTCGTGAAATGGAAAGGATATGATAAATCATTTAACATTTGCGAACCATATGAATACATTATGACACTAAAATTAAGGGAAGAAGGACAAGCCATAGACAAAACTATTAAGGAGCGTGAAAACTCCGAGTTTTTGAAAGATAATAAGTTTCTAGAATGTGAAGGATGTGGGGGGGGGGGGAGCGAATTAAAGCATGCAAGAGTTAAAACATGCATGATATATTAATTTCTGTTGATTAGAAAGCCAAAAGGGAAAAAGAAAGTATATCCAAACGTATCACCAGTTAGTAACGAAATGGTACATATTAAAAAAAGTTATAAGGTGATTACAATCTACACAATGTCCTAGCAGGGATATAAGTGATATCATAGAAGTAATGGAAAGAGACAACATCCAAAAATATGACGTTGATTCCAACTTTATCTAAAGCAAGCTGAAAACACATACAATGTGAAAGGCTACAAGTTGTCTATGATACCTTGGACAAAATAAGGGATAATAAAAATCACACAAACATTGATGCAATCATGAGGATATTTAAACTTCTGTTGAATTTTATTAAAAGAAGGTATAAAAATTACACAATGATTTATGCATTTTTCTTGCACAAAATGTTTACTATGAACAATTTCACTGCATCCACAAACCTTGTGTTGCACAGAATTACCTCAAAATTAACCAAAATCAGTTTATTTGGAAAGAGTTTTCACACCACAAGGATGAAATCAAATCCACTATACCTTTGACTCTGTGTGTGTATATATATATAAAGAGAGAGAGATTTCAAAAATGCAATTTTATCAGACATGTAATAGTAATTACAAGCAACCACCACAATAAATGAAACAAATCAACATTGTATGGTGTGGATGAAGTGCAATCATGCTGGTGACAATGTGTACCAGAGCGTTAACCATACGCACTGTGTTCGGTACAATCACAAAGTTTAGCGAGATAAATGAACAAAGAACTACGTGTGAATATAGAAAAATAGTATAAAAAAAAGCTCAACACAGTTATATAAGAAAACCCTATTTTACATTATTTGTTAACATCTAAATAATGTGTATGAGGTACTGACTTAGATACAATACACTGTACTGTTTATGTAGACCCTAAAGAAATATCGGAGTCCAAAAGTAATAGACTATAAATCCAATGTAATTTTCCCTTAGTCATCGTCTCCGGAGGCGAGGTCTTTCGAAGAAAGATGGGCATACGTGCAGAGCACGATGGACTTGAGATTAAAAAACGAACTTACCTATGTCTTTGGAGTCAATTTAATGCAATAATCAAACATTTAACGAGATACAAACTTTACTATAATGAAACTCGCGTTTGCACATATGAACCATTCAACATTTTGTATATCTATACTCTAAAATTTGATAGTGAAAATTCTCTGAACAAATACAGGGCACATGTGGCATGAGATGTTTGCTGAGTCAGCAAAAGTGGGCACAGTGTGGATGACAGCAGTTGATTGTAGGATTTCCTACATCATTTCCTACATCAAAAGTTCCGCTGTTCGTTAAATCTGTCTACAGTTGTTACGCCTACTCTCAATTTCAACATTCCATCACGTCATGACTGGAGGTGCCTTAAGGTTAAAAAACAACTTAACAATTATACACTATGATATATACTATTGTAAAACATTCACATATTTATTTGATTTTGAAAAAGAATTAACTGTGCATTTAGTTGGTAGTTCTGGACGGTTACATTTAATGAGAAAATTGATGCAAATGAATTGACTGGATGTACACATGAGGGAATAGCTGGATTGAATAAAAGTATAAGGTCTTATGTAGTATGTAATTTAGGTGTGCAAGTTCAATACAGAGCATGTATTACACAGTCTATCTCTGCAGTATCATACAAGTTCAATACAGAGCATGTATTACACAGTCTATCTCTGCAGTATCATACAATGTTACAAAATTTATCTGAGAAACTAATATTGAATGAACAAGGTTACGACTCAGATAAAATTATTATGATAGGATTCCAGAACTATATACAAAATTGAAAAGTGAAATTAGGCTTGACACCGAGTGGCATGGTTATGAAACGGGATAGTATTGTCGAATAATACAACAATTCAAAGATATTCGAAGACTCCTTTAAACCCGATTCAATTCTACCATCAGTCCAGAAGTAGTAAATAACGGGATTCCAAAGGCTGATAAACAACATGTGATAGTAAGACAAGAAATTCTAGAGGACAAAAAGTAAGACAAAGTGAGTAAACATTATTTAAAAAATGACTATAATTACGATGTTACTCCTGTCAGATGTGTTATTGTGATTAGATAACTAAGACACTTAGATAACATAAGGCAATCACGAAATGAGGACCATGCCCAATTTAAGCCAGTTAATAATTGGCTACCTCATAGCTTATGACCAGATAAAGTTGTAACCCAGTAAATGAGTACTACTGAAGCAAAGGACTACAACTTTAGTGTACGTGCAGAGCACGACTACATTTCTAAGTGTATATATATATATATATATATATATATATATATATATATATATATATGTGTGTGTGTGTGTGTGTGTGTGTGTGTGTGTGTGTGTGTGTGAAGAAGTACGAATATCATCTATTTTATATACCGCTCTACCAAGTCACAATTGTAAAAGTTTTATACTGCAAATAATGATTGATATTAACAATTATTTGGGTAATGAAAGAGATTCAAGACAATAAACGTGTTATGTAATTGCCATAACATTGTAAGAAATAAAGTCTCCTTGAAACACATTGTTAAATGGTAAAGACTCGAGTCAACACGAATAATAGGAATTGGAGTAATTTTTGTGTTATTGATTTGGTCTAGGAAAATATTTCAGATTTTTGTGTTTCAAAATCCCGCAAACTGTATCTGATTCACTAGTATTTTAGTATTGTAGTATTGTAGTTGGTTATGTATACTGTGTAATTGTCACTCACAGTGATTCTAAGTTTTCAGTTGTGTTTCAAACATTCAACTCCAATACTTTTTATCATTGACACTCTTTGACTTCTTCATGTACATTTTAAGGTTGGAACCATCGGGAATTAAGACAGTCTTTATTTCATTCTTTTCGTTGATGTAGTAAAAGAGTTGTTTTGGGAGAGGGGTATTGAGTTCATTTGTTTTTGTGTCTTAACCAACAATAACATCTGCTCCCAGTAATGAAAGGGATAGTCTACTATTTATATTATCAATTGGATTGGAAAAATGTCTTTTCTTTTCAGAAAGCGACTCAATTGTAATGTAGCTCTCTTGATTTGAGCTGTCCATTTATCTAGCTGTGTTTCTTTTCAATTTATTTCCTTCATTTTTTCCTGATTCTGGGTCACTGAGAACGAAAATGATGCTTAAAATTGTTGATTGACTCTAGTTTTAAAGATATGATACTGGGTCAGTACGACCCTTGACTTGGGAATGGCGGAGGATAAGTGAGTTATGAAGGGAAGGGATCTAAATTTAAACCAGAAATGACTAAAATACATCTTTGACTGGATCTATGAATAAATCTATGACTGGGTTTGGACAGTACTTGCTTTTTAGGCAAAACAATGAATGATGCAATCTGAAGTTGGTATTGCATCATACATGTTATGAATTGCATCATGTTATTCCTAGAAGTCATGGATGATGCAATCATAACTAAGCTTACATCACTCTGATGAAGAAATTGCCCTATATCAGCTTTACAAATCATACAGTGTCCTGCTCTCTAATTTGTCAGTGTTTGATTTTGCAAAGGGACACATTTCTGTTTAGCCAAAGTGAGCAGAGATGCCTCGTACTTGTATGAACAAAGCAAATAACTTCTGCTATGTTTGTGGTGAAGTGACTTTTGCATCACAAAAGCGCAGTATAACCACTATGGTTAAGAAAGCTTATCACCTTTATTTTGGCTGCAAAATTGGAGATCATGGCAAGATGTGGGCCCCACACATATGCTGCAACACTTGTGCAACAAATCTTCGCTAGTGGTTGAACAGGAAAAGGAAATCTATGCCTTTTGCAGTGCCAATGATTTGGAGAGAGCCAACAGATCATATCAGCAATTGTTACTTCTGCATGGTGCCTCCAGTTGGTAAAGGTGTGTCAAAGAAGAAAAAGTGGACTGTGCATTATCCAAACATTCCATCTGCTATACGCTCAGTACCCCACGGAGAGGGACTGCCGGTTCCTGATGCACCAGAATCATTCTCACTTGAGTCAGACGAGTAAGAGGAAGAGGATGAAACTTCTACTCCTGAACCATCAATGTCACATGACCCATATTTTCTCCCATCCTCCTCCTCTCAACCACACCTCATAACACAAGGAGAACTGAATGACCTTGTCAAGCAGGGATTTGGAATTACCCAAGAGTAAGGCAGAGCTGATGGGCTCCAGACTACAGCAGTGGAATCTCCTGGCAGGTGATGTTAGGGGTTCCGTGACCGTCAAAAAGGATTTTGTCCCATTCTTCTTCATGGAAGGTGATCTTGTAGCCTGCAACAACATCGATGGTGTGATGGCAGCCCTCAACATCGTTCATGATACAGATGAGTGGAGACTGTTCATTGATTCATCGATGACAAGTCTGAAAGCTGTTTTGCTGCATAATGGCAGTGTTTTGCCATCACTTCCAGTTGGTCATGTAGTCCATATGAAGGAAACATATGAAAACATGAAACAACTTTTGAGGTGCATAAACTATGACCAACATCAGTGGAAGCTTTGTGGCGATTTCAAGGTTCTTGCTCTCTTGCTTGGTCTGCAGACTGGATACACAAAGTACTGCTGTTTTATCTGCGAATGGGATAGTCATGCGATAGATTCCCACTACATCAAGAGAGATTGGCCACTCCGACAGTCATTGGAGCCTGGGATGAAAAGTGTTCAGTATCCACCACTTCTTGAATCAAGGAAGATTTTGTTACCACCCTTGCACATCAAGCTGGGTCTGATGAAGAACTTTGTCAAGGCCATGGACAAAACACAAGCAGCTTTCAAGTACCTCCGTGGAAAATTTCCAAGGTTAAGTGAAGCTAAGATAAAGGAAGGTGTCTTTGTTGGTCCTGAGATTCGTGAACTTCTTCGAGATGATGTATTTCCCCGTGCACTGCGTTGCAAGGAAAAGACGGCATGGAAAGCCTTCCAGTTAGTGGCAACAAATTTTCTCGGAAACAACAAGACAGACAACTACAGGGAGTTGCTGGAAAACCTCCTCAAGGCATACAAAAGCCTTGGTTGCAACATGTCACTAAAGATACATTTTTTGCACTCTCATCTAGATTTTTTCCACCGAACTGCGGAGCAGTGAGCGACGAGCACGGCGAGCGATTTGACCAGGACATTGCAACAATGGAGAAACGCTATCAGGGCAAATGGAGTCCATCAATGTTTTCAGACTATTGCTGGACAGTGACAAGAGATGCTCCATTTAATGAATACAAGAGACAAGCCTAGATGGGTTTGAGATGTCACTGAATAAGGACTAAACTATGTACTTATATATACATAATAGTTGGGTTTTTTTACTTTTGTTTCAATATATTTTTTATTTATATAACCCTTTTGCTGTTTTTTAAAGTGTTACATAAACAGGACAGGTGAAATATTATCATGTAAAGCAGCCATAAACACATGAAAAGACCTAGGTTTACAATTTATGATTAAAACTCTACTATGTACACAATATACATAGACGTAAAATGTAAAAACTTAAATATCTTGGAAACATTAGCCAATCAGTTGTTTTAATTGTCATATTTGAATTCAGCACATCAAAATCCCTAATAAATAGCACATTTTATATCTGAAGCAGACGACTTCGAAAATATTTTAGGGCATTGCTATCAGAGAGGCAATACGAGTACCCGAGGAAACAGAGATGCAAACAATAGACACAAATGAACTATTTGATCAGCAGACTATAGTCGATGAATAAATTGAAATAATTAAAAGGGAAGAACTTCCACTTGCTGAGGGTTTATAAGGGTGAAATTGTACTTGGACATCTATCGCATCTATCGCATTTGAGAGCAGTTTCAAGGAAAATATCAATTTAAAAGTGAGGGAAAAATTTTCATTAGTGAAAGGCTAAAACAACTGTTTCAAGAAAAGGGTGTAGAAATAGCAGCAATTGTGACAGCGACTGCAATGACGATCTGTATTAAATTTGGTAATGCGTACTGTTTTTCAAATTCCACATTCCTTCTTCCCCAATTCAACATGCTCCAGGCCAATCACTGTTTGAAATGACCAAACGAGGCGTGAAAGTTTAGTTAATTATTTATCTGGCTTAGCCTCAAGAGCACCAGCATTACCTGAAATTATTGGTAGTGTGATAGGCTGGTCATTAAACAGTGCTGGAAAATTGTTTCGTTCCTCTCTGAACATGTTATGTTACTTGTTTTGACATTAATTGGTTTCTTTGGTGAGAGGTGTTAACAATGCGACTAGGAGAGGTAAAGGTTCGTAACCTATATCAAAAAGGTAATAATATCAGCTTCCACAACCATGAATAGCATAATCAACGAGTGTTTATTTCACGGTCGATGTTATTTTTTGATGTTTCTAAATTACCATCTTTTCAGCATTAGAGAATCTGATAGAATTAGCAGATGTACTATGCACAACGGTCGCTGAAGTCATTTCTAAGAAATATCATCATTACAGTCCTTCTTTTCTACAGAATTGTTACTCATTTTGTCTTCATGTTTCCTTATAAAAAATTTTGTCGTACCATCACGGGTCATCAGACTTTGGAATACCATTCTTGGTTTTCTCGGTATTAATGATAGGGTTTAACAGCAGTTTAAACGATTCTCTCTGTTGTAAATTGTTATTGCGTCCAACTATACTACCCATTTTCATTACTATGTCACTCGGTAACAAAAACATACCGTCACTATCAACAGAACAGTCCAATGTTTAGTATTTTCATTTGTATCGTAATCTTGCTGTCCTAAAATTAGTAGTTCCATCAATCCTTTAATAATGTATGATACTGTAAAAACAGACTAAATAATAGATGTTCTGATTTGAACATGTGAACACAAAATGCAGATTATGTATGATCTTATACTTTGATTCAATCTAGATCTTCCCTCATCTGTCAGGTCACTACTGTCTTGCAGAAACAAAAGTGTGTCCAGTCGGTTGGCTCTTCTTTGTCCGGAACATAATTCATTTCATCAGCTGGCAATGTTCTCCAATATACAAAAGTATCTGACACATAGTTATATTTACGTTTTGTAGGCAGCCTATACAACAGCGGATGTATGTCCCGAAAAACCTTGGTGTACATTTTTTTGTTATTTTGGCCCAATATCGATCAAGAACTTGTTTTTGCCCTGGATGTATCTCTAGTCATGCCGTGGTGGATATTATTGTTGCAGATCAAATTAAATTATTACAAATATATGTTTTTTGATTTGAATGCATCGTCATCAGACATATGTATCTCACATTCAGACATAAGCTTTCACATCTGCAAATAAACGTGCAAGTTGTGTACATATATCGCTAACTCTAGAACATTTTGTCTATCAAATGCCATTATGAAATACCGCAACCAGATGTTGCCATCCACACTACCCAGTTTAACTGATTCGGCAAAAATTTCATGTCACATTGTGATCTGTATCTTTTTATTGAGTCATCGCTATCAAATTTTACAGTGTAGTTATAAAAACAAGTTTAGTGGCTTGTATGTAAAAATTGAGTTTCAGTATCTCGTTAAATATTTTCTAAATATTCTGGTTCACTCGAGTGCTAAATGAGTTGCGGGACCAAAGTAAGGTGCAGTACTGGTTAGTTTTTGAAATTTCAAGTCCATTATTCCAAATCAAGAAATTAGTGCGGAGCTGGATTCTCTTGTGCAAATATATTGATCCTCTATTTACTGTTTTTCTACACTCATATGTAATTGTCTGTTTATTTTTCACTCTAATCTTTTCATTTCCTTAATTGTAATACACTATTAATCTGGTTAGCTTTATGAAGTCTCTGGATTTTTTGTTAACTGTATTTCGTTGTTCCATTTCCTCCACGAACTATACTCTGTGGCATTTGTAGCATTTTACAAATGTAGGTATATCTCATTGTTACATTTATTTAAGTAGCTAAATTTTAATTACTACTGGATATCTGTGACATTCATATCATCCTAATCTGTATATCGGCACACTATCAAAGGCGTACTGATGTTTACCCAGGATTCTTCGCCCTTTATTACAATAAATTAGAAGGGTTGTCGCATTTGCTGCTTGCGTCAAATCGGCCGACATGAAGCTGGATTATTTCAGATTACAAAGGATGTTAAATCTCTCCAGAGATTCTTAAGCTGCACCTAGTTTCACACGCCCTGTAATCTTATTTCAACTGAAACCCGTGGAACCGATTAGAAGTCATACTCCCATCGAGTCATACCAAACAACCTATTCCGCTGTCATAGTTGAAAGAAGTAATCGATTTGAGAGAGCAATGTATAATATATAACTGAGAACGTCTAGTGCAAAACAAGTTGTTGATTTTTTTAACTAGCCTAAGCTCGTTCGACTCTCAATGAGTCTTTGTCAAAGGCAAAACTACGTAACAGAGATAAACAATAAACACCAACAAATACGTTGAATTTACACAACTTTACATAACTATGTATCTTTTATTCGTGGACACCTCTCAATCCTCTCCAGCATATATGGCTGGTTAGAGCTTAAGAGGCGACCCCTCATAAAATTTTAGATACCAAAAGGCTTTAATTTTTTAATTTTGAAAAGAATTTTGTATGAGGTTGTTACGGAATTATGTATCATCCTTTAAATTATAATATAGTTTTTATTTGGTTTATGACCTTTGTATTATAATTTATATTTTCAGTAGCCAACGCTATTAGTTGTAAAGTACACGGAATGTCAACGTGAGTCATTGCTTCTGTTCAAGGAAATTAATAATTATGTCGGTCAACTTAACACAACATGGAGATCACGTGGGTAGAGTGCGAGTCATAGCGCGTGGTAAAGGTATTAGTCATGACCTGGTTCCCATGGTTCAGTTTAGAGTCAACAATGTGTTCATTTGAAATAAGAATTATAATCTCAATTCGAGTTTGTTTATTTGAAACGCAGTAGATTTAACTGTTTTAGATCGCAGATTGGTTTTTTTTTATTTGTTCTACGCAGTATGCATACTATAAAACTAGATTTAATCCCTGTGTGGGGCATTCTTTACTTCAGCTCGTCAAAGTCATAGAGGACTTTGTTTATTGTTTGTGATAGTCAGTTTGTGAAATCTCAACTCTAAACAGTACATTTTGGGATTGCATACTATTCTTCAAAGATCTGAACATTATTCTATTATCGGAATCATTTCAAGAACTTTTGTGATATTCTACGTTCATAAGAATTTACCTGGAACTAATAACAATTGGATTGAGAACTGATTCATGTTGACACATAAGCACATTGTGTCCTCATTCGGAATACCTTTGGACAGTTTCCGGATTAGTGAATTCTATAGAACAATTTAGGATTATTTAAGGAATTTCTACACTCTTAGTTATTTTTAATTCTTTCACTTTGTTTGTTTAAAATATTTTATATTTTAGGAAATTAAATTTGTATTTTAGAAATTGTGAAAGCTTGTTTGAGTCTTTCTTTCTTTTGTTACAGAGGTTATTCTAGTTTTAATATTCCTAAACATCCAAGTTATCTGGGATTAAATGTTTCCAGATCAGTACTCCCCTCCTTTCAGGTATTCTCTGTTGGGCGGGTTTCCTTCCTTTTTTCCTAACTTCAAGTTTCTAATCTTAAGTTACCTTCGCCCATAAGGTCGGTTCAGTTGTTGATAGTTCTTTTAATGTTTTTGTATTATATTTGGTTTCTTTTACATGGGCTGTTTAGTTCCAATGATATTTTACAAGTTATTTAGTTATGGCTTCCAGTATTTATATTGATGAATGCGTGACTGATTTCTTACCCGTTTCCATGGTACTGTATATTATTATTTTATTTTTTTTAATTATTATTATTATTATTATTATTATTATTATTATATTTTTTTAAATGAATATTTATTATAATAAATATGAGAGTTTTCCCGGTATGATGGTCTTGTACATTTCCCTGTATTCTGGACTTCCCGGCTTGGGTCTCTTGGCTTGTGGCGGTCTCATCTGCTCTTCTACTTTAGATTTTCCTAACTTCGCTTGCTTGTCTGATGGATCCCTCGTTTCTCCCGACGCCTGTTTTTTCTCTTCAGTTTGTTGTTTTTGTTGTTGTTGTTTATTATGCCACACGATGTGTGGCTCGAAATATCAGCGTCGATTCTTAAATAGGTCACGCCAGAAAGGAGAGAAGTGTCCTCCCTTGTAGTATTATATGGCACATGTATGACTGATAGATAAGTTGTAAGCAACGATATGAGCCCCTGTGCAGATGTGTAGCATTGCCTCTTGTATATACACCCCCTATACCATGACTTTACTCTGAAGCCGATGGATATAGAAGAATGGTGTTAATTTTTTGTGTGTCTTCTTTTTCTATTTGAAAAATCCTCGCTCCAGTCTGAATTGATGGGTACAGTTCGTACGTCGCCATTTTTGATTCCTTTACTTTGAGCATGAATTTCTGCTGGAGTCGCTCAGTTGTCACCTCTAATGGAATCTCAGTTGGGACTCCTGTTATGTATATATCCACGTATTTGATAACAATTTCACGTGTTATATCTGGAGCATCTATAATATGAGCTATTTTTCCCGTTTACGCTTAGCGTCTTCTCTTTCAAGATTTTTTCTTCTCCTTTCGGGTGTATCATGATCAGCCCTTTTCCACACGGGGTAATGGCCTGTAGCATGTCAATGTCCATTCCTTCTGCTACAAGGCATGGCAATATTTTCCCACATGTGGATCTTTCTTCGTGTTTCATCACTGAAAAGTCTAATACCTGTGCGCCGGCTTGCCGGCTGGCTACAAGGTTGTTCCCTTTCTCCGTACGCATAGCATTTGTTGTAAAGTACTTCAGTAGTACTGGCATTTTTGTTGCTGAGTAATGTTCAATGTTGAACTGTATATTTTTCGAATTATTTCTTTAGTTGTACTTGTTCTATTCGCAACAGACACTGAATATGTATCTGATAGAAGTTTTGTTTCAATATTGTGGATATGGCGCCTTACTGATTTGAACTCCAATGACAAAATAGCCATCTAGTTGGTTTCGACCAACAAAAAGAGTAACAAAAGCGCCATCTATTTCCTAATATAATCTGATGTAGCCGCAGATTATATCCCATATAATGTATTGTATCTTTATTACCAATAGTACTAATACCAACAAGAACTACAAAACGGTAGTAATTACATGTAAGTGAATGAATAATGAACTAAATGAACCAATTTTTGTAATGTATGTATGTATGTAAACTGGACGCATAGACCAGAAAACCAAAAACTACTTAACCTCAAATAATCCTCGAGTGGGAAGGTTTTATCTTCTTCCTAAAATACACAAACAAGGAAACCCAGGTAGACCGAAAAGTTCCGGTAATGGGCATCCCACGGAGAGAATATCAGAATATATAAACCATTTCATGAGACCACATGTCCACAAATTACCATCCTATCTTCAAGACACGACAGATTATCTCATCAAAAGCAAATCAGGTGAACCATTATCGCCAGACACAACGCTTGTTTCCTTAGAGGTTACATCCCTGTATACTAATGAAGTGAAGGGATACAGGCGTGTGAAGAAGCATGGGAAACGAGAGCTGTGCAGGAGCCGCCCATTCATTTCCAACTTAAACTTCTAGAGCATGTCCTAAAACTCAATAACTTTGTGTTCAATGAAAGCAATTACCTCCAAATCAATGGAGCGGCCATGGGTACAAAGATGAACCCCTTATATGCTAATATTTTTATGGGATGACTGGAGGGGCAATTTTTGACATCGGTGAGACTTACACCAGACCAGTGGGTGCGCATTATTGACGACATAGAAATGAAATGGCAACATGAAAGAGAAAATCTGGCTGACTTTATATCAAAAGCAAACAAACTTCCATCCTTGAATAAAATTCACAGCAAAAGTCTTTAACTCAAACCACATATTTTTGGACTTAACAGGCAAACTTGTAGAAACAAAGATCACACGGACATCTACTCGGAAGAAAACTGATAAACACCAGTATCTTCACCCATCCAGCTGTCATCCAAAACATTGCATTCGGAACATCTCGTACAGCATAATTTGCTCAGAAATAGGTCCAAAGAGTTATCCGAACATTTCATGAACCGTGGCTACGACAAAGACCTGATAGCGAAGGCAACAAAGAAGGTCGAACAAATAAAATCGCAATGACCTCTTAAAAATATAGAAAAAATGAAAAGGTTGATCGGATACCATTTATCCTGACATACCATCCAGACAACCCAGAAGTAGGCCAAATCATCCAGAAACACTGGCCCATCGTAGAATTGTGTGACACACTAAAGTTAACCCTCTCCAGCAAACCAATAGTAGCCTACCGCAGACCGAAAAACACAAATACATTTTAGTCAGAGCAAAGTTAACGCCAATCACAAGTCAAGACCATACTGAGACAAACACATTTTCTAGCACAGTCACGAGCGACAAATTGAACATACATGATCCAAACAAAGCATGCAAAACAGCGAATGTAATTTATCTCATCACCTGGAAGATTTGCGACTTTTAAAATTTCGGAGAAACCGAAAAACTACACAAAAGGATCAATCTTCACAGATCTGTGATTGGATGACAAAGAAGTTGGACAGAAGACCGGAGCAGAACACTTCTCTTTCCCTGGCCATACTTTCAGTGACATTATAACTAACTGCAATTGCCCACAACCGCAAATGGATCAGTTTCGATCCGCAGATCACTAGCTTTGAAATATAACGTTTAAAAGTCTGCTCTAGGTACCTTAGTTACTAACACTGTGAATATTATCAGATGATAGTTGGTGTAGCACACATTTAATGGGGTTATGTGACTAAGAGCACCTGGAGATAGTTCGTGGTGTTTATGACTTTCAGTTGTGTCACGTGACTAAGAATACATAGAGAGCTCGTAATATTTATATTTTTCTTTTGGCGTTACGTGACTAAGCACACAGCTATAAGTGATGTTTATTGATTTTCTGTTGGATTGTATATCTCAGACTGTGGTGGCCTACTCAGCTTAGAAGCAGATGTGCTAGAGTAGACACATATCGACAGAGGTGAAATTACAATCTTAAAGTGTGATATTTTATTATGGAAAAAGACCTTAATAATTTAAATTTACAAGCTTGCTACTTCCGCAGCTGTGCTAGAGTATGTTCGTCTAGTGTGCTAATTAACACTATTCGTTCAACCATCCGACTATTGCGCTAATTAAGTCTATTATTTCAATCGTTTTGCTAGTATGCTAGCTCACTAGCTGTGATAGTAGTTACTATACTGGTATAGTCGGAATTTGAATTCATCAATGGATCATTTGCTTTTATTTATTGCGCGCGGCCAAAGTCTACGCCAAAAAGATCGTACTAATTGAAGTTTACAAGTGTGTTAAAACTCTCAATATACTAACTACTGAGATCGTTTCACTGACATTATCTTTGTCACTATCTATCACAAAATCACACACACACACACACACACACACACACACACACGCACAATAGATCTGAATGGATAGGAAAATTTTATGTTTCTTTGGTACTGATACTAGAAAAATATTAAGTCTTAATTTAAAAAAGGAAAGGTGGAAAATATAATTAATTGCTTTTCAACAGAACGATGTTACCATTACCCTCAACCTGACATCAATGTAAGCATAGCTAGATTTCTAGCCTGAGGGCAAATACACCTCTGTTGTGCCTTGATCATTTGCATATCATAAGGAAACGAATGATATCTGACAGGTCTCTGGAATTTCTAATCCCTGTATTATATACTGTCTCTTGCATTATACATAAAATGTACTGACTCGTTATTGCCGTAATAACGGGCATTTTATTTCAACTGAATTATATCGTTTACATGTGTCACAAATGAACTGAGATTTGTAAGGTTTGAAAAAGAAACCATGAGCAACATTTCCAATCAAATATCTTCGATTTGCTTGGCAACGTTTTCTTTAGGAAGCCTGTTTTCTGTCAACATAATCTTTGAGATGGCGTCAAGGTCACTCAAGCACTGTACTGTGCTATTGACAAAATCCTCTTCCTCATTGTAAACAATGTTGGGTCTCACTGACAATCCCCATATTTGTTTTATCTCTTACAGTGGTCTAGGAGACTATCGGTTAATATTACAATCTAACTGTTACTTACGCTTACGTACATGAATGAAAAGGTGATTTCATACAACTGTTGATTCATTACTACCGTAAGCACTGTAATAGTATGTACTGTGACTAACGAGCCTCGATGCAAAGTGAAAGAACTCGTGACAAAACTTACGTCATGTGACTGCACTATAATTTAGTGGGACAAATATAAGCGAGAGGTTTCACAGACGACGTCCTTTACTCATTCATTACCCCGTGTGACAGGCAGGCTACAGTTAGATGTTCTTACAGCGGGAGAGAGCTGCGTATTGTGTTCGCGATTTCACGGAGTACAGTCGGACGGAATAATATACTATTTTCTTCTGAAACTGAAAGGAGAACTCGTCAGGTAAGAACTTTTTCTATGTATATGTCCGATTGAAGAGAAAAAGCTTTTGCAAACTAAGAAAATGGGAGCTAGGTACTTTTCTCAAAGACACACCGAGATAACCGACCCAGGCTATCCTGGGCGGGTATCGATCCCACGACCCTTGGAATACGAGTCCGACGCTCTACCAACTCAGGTAAGAATTCTGGTATTCGATATAAGCGATGAGATACAATATTCCTTATTGAAGTTATCCATACATGAGATACAATATTCCTTATTGAAGTCATCCCTACATGCTGCTTATTTCAAGACACATGTCTACAATTCGCCATTTGGAAAATTCTTATCCCACGAGGGAACTCATTCCCAACTTCTTTATTTTTTTTATTTTTTTTATTTAATAGATATTCAAGACATTAGTTTATTGTTATGTAACTTAAAATGATGTTTGCGCCTTTTAATGGTATCCGAATCTTCTTCTTCTTCTTCTTCTTCTTATTATTATTATTATTATTATTACCTTCCTTAAACAGCCTAATGCCAGTGTTATTATCCCTCAACATCTTCTTGAAAACAAAGAAATAAATTAGATAATGAACGTCCCCCAGCAAGTGTATAGGCTCCTTTTGTCTTGCATGGAGGACGAATTTAATATCTTTCTACAGTGGTAATTACATGTACATCTGTACTAGTAGGACACCAGCCTTTTTACTCTGGTTTCATGTATTTCTCCGTTACTCACGTAAACATATTCTTCTCAACCGTGACCGATATATGCAGATCATGTGTATTATCCTCCAGTACACAGGAAAAACTTACTTTCCAAATAAATAAATAAAGAACGAACGAACGAAAACATTAGATAATCCTTCCCTAATTAGATGACAAAGACTAAAAAGCGGGCCATCCCAATAATTCAATTGCCTTGACAACTACACTACATTTAGGTGGCAGTACGGTGGTCTGTGTTAATATTTAAGCATACAGAAAATAGAACGAGAGACAGGCATACACATATATAGGCAGAGAAACAAACAAAAATAGACAGAGGGACTAACGGAGTGAAAGAGAGAGCCATGTGTTATGATATGACCGCCATGTTAACATTATCAGTGAGTAATCACAAGATTCAATTTTATAAAACGTGCAGAAGATAAAAGAAGACGCTCGTTCATCCTCAAAAATTCATGTATACATATTCTCAAAATATAATACTGTTGAAATGAAGGTATTTGCAATCTGAGGATCCTCGATCTTTTCCTTTCAAAAAAATGTCGTGACAGAAAAAGCAGATATTGCTCCACTGTAAATACCTGTAATTATATTTTGCGGTTAAGGAGAGCGTGTGAACACGGGCGCGGTCTTTATAAGTTACCTATCTTCTATTCAAACGGTGTCGTCATTTTGCCTGAGGAAAAGTCAGAATTGAAAGTAATACATTTTATTTGATGAGGTCAAGTTCACGTTCAATAAGCAAAATTGCTTCGTGCATACTTGTACCACAATTTATTTACATGTATAGAGCGCGAGGATCAAGAATGTTTATAAATATAAAAATACAGTCAGTGACAGATTTGTCGGTTTGACAAGTATTGGGAGGTTCCGTGTGAGGATGACGATAGATATATGTTCATAAAATTGTATGCATTCAAAAAAGCAAGAAAAAATCAGCACTACATGAATTTACAAAATGAAGATGAAAAAAAAGAAAAAGAAAATGCGTTCAATGGATGAAACCTTTTTTCCCCCTCCTCTAGAATTGAAACATCAGAACAGATACAAAAGTTAGTTAATGTGCATGCGCAACACGCGTCTAAGGAATGTTTTAATGTGCTAAGTACAAAATAAATTGTACATTGTACTCAGCCTTTCCCGAAATCTCATATATATTAGGTGTAGTAACATGTGCCACTTTCACACGTTTTGGTAGCACTGAACAGTTTTCGGATACTGCCGTGGTCGATGATATAACCTCTCACATTTGAAGCTAACCGTTATAAAAATTAAGCTTCATAACCATTACATTTATATATTTTCAAACTCCTCAGAGAGTGGAGAAAATGAATCAGTAAAGACCGGCATTACAAAGCTAGTCATTCAATGATTTCCTACTTTATAATCAGACCAAGCCCAATATCCGCAACACGTGAATATCCCTTAAACTCGGGATTTTCAACACCATAAAGAACCAATATAAAGAAAATCGGAGATATTTCGCATCTGAGGCGATGACAATTGCATGCCATATATTACTTTAATAGAGAAGAAAGTGAACCATAAACGGACCGATATCCTACAAACTCACTCACTATGAAAATTATAGTAAACACAAAAGCAGAGCTTGGAGAAAATGTGCAGCGGCCCAGAGGTATTGCATGCCAAAATGTAATCTCAAACCATGCTAGCACCAATGTGTTTCTGCACTAGAATCGTCCAATCGTGCATACAACATGAAATCATGCATTCTTGACACTAGTGTAAATAAGGAGGAAGAAACATAGAGGTAAGGTAAGAATGTCTCTTCTATAAAAAATTTACCATATGGCCAATCATACGAAACTGTTATGTTCTATATTTGTTCTCCAGAAGACCGCTAAACAATGTGTCGTGACGCAAACATAACCGAAAACCTTAAAGCTTTTCTGTCAAGCTGATTTGAATAAACGAGGTATTCCAAGTGGTACAAGTTCAAACTGGATGTCTTCGTATATTGCCGCCATTCTTCCAAAATGATTGCTTCATTCATACACTCAAGGTGTATTTTCGGTTATGGAAATACCAGTGAGTTGCGATTTGAATCATGTGGTCTGGATGGGAATTCTGGGTCAAACTCAACAGTTTCTCTCGCAGTCAATTGGTCGTTTGATAGGCTCACAGAATTATTAGGTTCAATACTAACACCGCATACAGCCTCTCCGTTTGATCGTTTGCTGTACCTAACATAATTATGGTTTCTCTTTAGAATTAATTATTTCAAAGGATGCAAACTATCGCTCTCATGACAAAAACTTAAGAAACTAAAAGTAGGGCTATTCTTTGGGCTTTGTCATATACATGTACTTCACTCTGTCCAGATACGTGTCCGCACATAGTTTTCAGCGCAAACGTTTTTATTTGTAATAATAGAAAAGTGCCAGTGACACAGTTTGCTCGAGACGAACACCGCCAACTTTTCAAGAAGGCCCCATCTTAATAGAACGTAAAATTACGTCGCTGGCCAATTTCGCACATTAGGACATTTTTGCAAAGAAAAAAAAATAAGTCCGTAGCCTCGCCAAATTCCTATGTAGTTTTGAATAAATTAATACAAGTTAATCCCAATTCGCCTTCACACTGTCCGCATTGCTATAGTCTGATTGATTCCTATTATAACCAATTTTGTGCTCCTTTTCTCCAAATCCACAAAGTGAAGCAAAGTTTTAACACCACAGTGGTTCGTTTAATTGGCGTACGTAACTACACAAGAGATTTTTAATTTTTCCATACACTAATTAAATTTGTACTTTTTCATCTATGTAAATTGTCAAAAGTGCTCCCTGTAAACGTGGGATGAGTCTACTTCCTAATACAGTCAAGACTGACCTCATACAAGCGTATTATGTATTGTTCTGCACCAGGATCTTACCTGTTTAAAGGACATGCCACCCTATTCATGAACTGATCATGTAGTACAGACAGTACAACGTCAAAGGCAAATAGATTATGGGAAGAAATTTATTTTATAATTTAGAATTTTTAAAAAATCTCCTTCAATTCCCATTTTGTTCTCGTACATTGATTTATACATGCAAATACAAAAAGTGCATTTTACTTCCCGAAACTATCATGTAAACCTGGTTTTTATAATGTTATAGTTTAATTACCCATATACTCTGTTGAAATGATCCCTACTATATAAATACACCAATGTATATTTTAATTACCAATATACTCTGTTGAAATTATCCCTACTATATAAATACCCATATACTCTGTTGAAATTATCCCTACTATATAAATACCCATATACTCTGTTGAAATGATCCCTACTATATAAATACCCATATACTCTGTTGAAATGATCCCTACTATATAAATACACCAATGTATATTTTAATTACCAATATACTCTGTTGAAATGATCCGTACTATATAAATACCCATATACTCTGTTGAAATTATCCCTAATATATAAATACCCATATACTCTGTTGAAATGATCCCTACTATATAAATACCCATATACTCTGTTGAAATTATCCCTACTATATAAATACACCAATGTATATGCAGCATGTACTCTATAACCCTACTGACTAAAATACAAAACACTTTTCAACCGAACTCACAATTGGCTGTTCAAATACGCATCGTGAAAGGAACTTCATGGTCCAGGAATCTTGTCCACTAACTTTGCTAAACTCTGTTCAAATTCGTTTGTGCACGTTTTTCGGCGATAATTTTTTTATTTACAATTTGATATGGTAGAAAGGTGTCATTTTAAGCAAGTTAACGTAAAATTTGTTAATATGACTATAGATCACAAAGAAAGGAATTTTTTAAATAAATTATTTATACCAATAGCAATGACTATGAGACTTTTTGATGGTTTTCTTAAAAAAGTGGATTCTGAAAAGACTTGAAAAAACTTGGTTTTCATAGGAATCAACTGGATTGATATTATTTGGATATTATTCATCAATTTGGGATACCTACGGAACACATTCATTTTGTGACTGATTTTGTAACTCATTTTAGTCAACTACATGCGACTTAATACTTTTTCGCAATAGTAATTGAATACAAGGTTCACAACTGATATACACAGTGATTAGAAGAAAAGCTGTTTGGGCTTGGCAATACTTTTCAAAATAATCTTTATTATTCTGATAGGGATCTTCTGACTATATATCGTCAACGAATACAAATCAGCAAGTGATATTCAACGAATACAATTTAGCATGTGATATTCAACGAATACAAATCAGCATGTGATATTCAAGCGGGTAAACCCTCGCCTGATGCCTCTTTGATACATTTCTGGAAAAATGTCAAAATGTACGAAATTGTTATCTGATCAGCGACGTAAGTTTACGCTCTGTTAAGATGGGACCTTTTTGAGAAGAAGTTGGCGGTAGTCGTCTGGAACAAACTTTGTCGCTGATACGCTTCTATCAAATTACAAATAAAAAATGTATCGCCGAAAAGAAAGAAAAAAAAAACGCGTGCAAAGTTAGTGCAGAAGATTCGTGTGCCATACAGTTTCTTTCACCATGCTTTCAATAGAATCGTATAGAGCGCTGGCACTTCTGCAGAATGTGCTATTCATTTAAAAGCGCTGAAATGTCGTTTGTTAATTATCTTGTCAAACATACGCACGCATGATGCATTTGTTGAGGTCGAAAGACACGAATTTAATGTTCTTGTAAACATATGTAAGATTTTTATTTTAGGATGAAGTGATACATTCATCTTCTGTCAACATTTGTAAACAAAGAGAAGATGGATTTATCACAGCATCATGAACAGTTCACTTAACTGCAGATGGCTGTAAAAAAAATACGTCGTAAAAGGTTCGCTGTTAAAACATCCTAAAATGTTTACTTGACTGCAAATGGCTGTTCAATATCCTGCAATGTTTACTTAACTAAAGATCGCTGTTAAAACATCCTAAATGTTCACCTAACTACAGATGGCTGTTAAAACATCCTAAATGTTCACTTAACTATAGATGGCTATTAAAACATTCTAAAATGTTCGCATAACTACAGATTGCTGTTAAAACATTCTAAAATGTTCACATAACTACAGATGGCTGTTAAAATATTCACTTAACTACAGATGGCTGTTAAAACATACTAAAATGTTCACTTAACTACAGATAGCTCTTAAAACATCCTAAAATGTTTACTTAACTGCAGATGTCAGTTAAGTGGACTTTTGATTCCCAAATCCGACAGTTCTGATATATACCTTCTTCAAATACTTTAGACATGTGAAGTGTCTCAAAATATGCGCTTGAGCTTATCACTGAAACCGACAAATTTCTTTCGATATTTTGAAGTCATGCTATATGTACATGTAAGCCATTCACATAATATTGCTTCAAGCATCGCCTACAACACATTTTTTCAAATATATTTCGTCATATGTTTAATCTTTCACTACGTTATTTTCTTTTTCTGTTAGTTTTATTGTTTTTATTTTTATTATTGGGTTTTTTTGTGTTTTTTTGTTCGTTTTTGGTTTGACTTACGATTGCATAGCGATGAAAGTCGAAGCGGACAGGTGACCCAGGCTAAGTTTACTATGTATTTAACTGCTGCGAAGTTTTACGTTCGACCAATAATAAAACAGCGATTTATATTCGTAGATGTGTTAGAATGATTAATTTTATTATTTTGGCATATATATATATATATATATATATATATATATATATATATATATATATATATATATATATATATATATATGTATGTATGTGTGTGTGTATGTATGTATGTATGTATGTATGTATGTATGTATGTATGTATGTATGTATGTATGTATGTATGTATGTATGTATGTAACTTTAAAGTTTCATCACAAAAAAAAATGTATTCAGTCTCTGAAATTTTACTACAGCAAATTTTGGACAACCAACCGCGATCAGGAACACATTATAGTCGTAGATGCGTTAGAATGATTAGTTTTGATTATGTTTCATTTAAAGGTATATAATAAAATAAATTGTTATGCAATCAATGTGCTTTGTGCTTTATATTGCTGATACATTTATCACTGGTATGTATGTATGTATGTATGTATGTATGTATGTATGTATGTATGTATGTATGTATGTATGTATGTATGTATGTATGTATGTATGTATGTATGTATAGGGTTTAACGGCACATCAACACAGTACTGGCTATTTAGTGTCAATTAAAATTTAAGTTCCAAAAATGTAAAGATTGTCCAAACTTTGAAGAAGATAAACGCTTCAAAATAAACATAAATAAATAGTCCTACAAGATAAAATATAAAAGGTAAAGCTGATACCATTCTTTTAAAGATATATAAAAAAGCTAAATAAAGGTACACATATAAATTCCTTTTTATGTAAACCGCATTCTTTAAAACAGAGGTTCCCAACCTCAGGTCGCGACCCATATAAGGGTCGCGGGGGGTGCGGGTCCTCAGTAGGGTCTCGAAGGGTCATCAGAATAAAAATTTTAAATCATATCGTCAGCCTGAGGGTCGGGATGTACTGTTGGTTGTCAGTTTAGGGTCGCAACGAAAAAAGTTGGGAACCACTGCTTTAAAAGAAAGGTAAATATTTCCTTGGTAGTACGTCATGATCAAGCTTTTTAATTGAGTTTACATGATCAAGCTTTTTAATTGAGTTTACATGATCAAGCTTTTTAATTGAGTTTACATGATCAAGCTTTTTAATTGAGTTTACATGATCAAGCTTTTTAATTGAGTTTACATGATCAAGCTTTTTAATTGAATTTACATGATCAAGCTTTTTAATTGAGTTTACATGATCAAGCTTTTTAATTGAGTTTATATGATCAAGCTTTTTAATTGAGTTTACATGATCAAGCTTTTTAATTGAGTTTACATGATCAAGCTTTTTAATTGAGTTTACATGATCAAATTTTTTAATTGAGTTTACATGATCAAGCTTTTTAATTGAGTTTACATAAGAAATAAACTTCTGTCTCGGTAGAAATCGATACACTCGACAAAAATGTTTTCCTCTGTCAGTGGACACTGGCAAGGTATGCACTCTGATCGAGGTTCATCCTTCAGAAGGTATGTATGGATGCGTCACGTATGTGTGTCATACACGCGATTGGCACAATGTCACCTCATCTTCGCGATTTCGTCTATATGAGGGATACCAGTGTCCAATGATGAATTTGATGTTCAGAAGCTTATTCGTAAAGTTGTCATTCCACATATTTTGCCAAGTATATAAAACATGGAAATGTATATCTATCTGAAGCCACTATAATGAATCTTCCATTCAGAAACGGTTGACTGCCTGGCAGCTTCTGCTGCCAAATTATCCCTTTCAATACCCTTAATACCAAAGAGACTAGGCAGCCAACAGTACAGAATAAATTGTTTCCTGAGTTCATGATTGAATCATATTTATGTGATATTTGTGATACTATCAGGTTGTCAAATTTAAGGTTTTGCAAGACTTTCAGTATGAAAATCGAGTCCGAAAAGATGATGATTTTTTTTCTTTTTTTTCTTCAGAGGTAATTCAAAGATTTCAGTATATTTGTAATTACTGCGGTAAAACGGAGGCTTTATTCGGCAACCGGTTCGTCATTGTGCTCTGAGGTGTTACCATGTCTAGATCAGTTGTATGTACACATACTTAGTTTATATTAATTTCTTTATTTTCAATAATGGCTTATAATACTGAAGAGATTGATGATCCTGATCCTGACGATCTTAATGCGTTTGGAACAAATAATTTAACAAACTACAGATTTAAGAAATTAACAAGTACAGCACCTTATCGACGTCCTGCAACTCAGTTTACCACTCCAGTTAATAAAGACATTATGCAAATATTGACAGAGATACACATTTTCTACACTGAAAGCGAGTTTTTCGTATGCAAAGCATTAAACATTTTAATAACTACACTTTATAAAGTTGATAGCAAAGATTTAGGGAATACAAATGTGGCATAGTGTGACATGAGATTTTAACAAAACCAAATAAAATGGGCAGTATGGATGATAACATCAGGCTGTAGTATGTTGTAACAGATATAAGTGTATCAGGGTTAGTCAAATCAGTACATAAATTTGGCGTTTACTTTCGGATACGAAAATTATTATCTCAATATGCTATTCAATTATCTGATGAAAATTATTTTAACCCAACAGCAATAATATGGATCTAAAACAATTTAACATAATTTGGCAAATAGTTTTAAGATTCCTCCTCATCATAATTAGAGATGTGATAAAGATACAAATTGGCTAGTTATACACAATGATCTTATTTACTACTACTACAAACAAAAATGAAATAGGGTCAATTGTTAAAAGATGAAGAAAAAAAAAACTAGGACTGATACAAATAGTATGGTTTAGCTTACATACATACCACTCTCATCTTTCGAACCATCTGTAAACAGAGACGTATAGCTACAATAGGAATATCTGTTTTTATTGAATTTATTGTGAAAAACGAGATTATTGTTAAAAGCTTTCTGAACTGGCAAATATTAAATACTATTTTTTTTTAGAGGTTTAAATAACCAAGTTGGTGATTTGGGAATATAAAATTTTGAAAAATTGATTCTTGCTGCTTCTAGATGAGAACGAAGGAATGCAATTTGGTTTCTGAGCATACGAGGTTTGGTATTTGGGTCTAAGACGACATCATATGCGGGATTAGATGGATTGGTATTTGGGTCTAAGGCGACATCATATGCGGGATTAGATGGATTGGTATTTGGGTCTAAGACGACATCATATACGGGATTAGATGGATTGATTGATACTTTGATAGTTTACTGAACAGTCTACTGAACAGTCAGTTTCGTTCGTCGGCGACAATGTGATGGTTAATTATCCTCAACATATAGGCTTTCTGAAGGGGAAGATCAAAATGCTCCCAAACAGTCTAAGTCCCTGATTGTGTATCGGATCAAGTATCTGTTGGTAAGATTTTCGAGTACACAATCGATCCATGGTCAAGTTTATGTCTTACTAAAATCCTGTATAGGACTATTACCAGTACTTAAGACGGTATGTCAATCGGAACATCGGCTTTTTACGTAAGGTCGATAAAGAAACCACAGATGTAATTCGCAGCCATTGAGAACTATGTTCGGAACTAGTTTTGTTCATATGGCATGATATGGCGGCGGAAGTAGACAAAGCCACAATTAAAACATTGTCGGCCTTTTCTGTCTCAACGTATGTGACGCACTCCCCCGAAGGCGAATCACAAAACCCATTAAATGAATGTGTATTCCTATAACTACATCCGAGGTTATTTCTCGACTTGACGGAAATGGCTGAGCGATGTTTCCATTGGATATTATGTATCACTTACGTTATTTCTCATGCTGAGGATCGTTGAAAACGAATGATTAATGTTTTGCTAAGAGATATAGATATTTATGATATATGGAAACATTTCTCAACTTTGTTAGTTTTGCTCAATGGATAGTTTAAACTAATTTACTGTGTATTATCGACAACATGACGGTTTTCTTGTCTGGTATTTAGTAATGCGATCTTGATTGCTAGATCACGTCAAGTTGTCAGGATCCGAACATTCGGATCAAGACAAGACGGGAAGCATCTAGTCATGATCCGGATTTTCTGATGCTAACAACAAGGCGTGATCTAGCAATCAAGATCGAATTACTGTAATAATGATATAATTGTTAACGCTTGTTCACTTGTAACCAAGACACCTCGTGGAAAAAGTTTTTCCAGCCTCGTTTGAGAGTATGGTGATACGGAATCGGAGAACGTCAGTATCGTGTTCCTACTTCTAAGAAATGACAGTAAATTTCTGGCTCTTTCTTGAGTAAACAATTGATAGGTGTATAATAAAAATTATTATCACAGTAATTCGATTTTGACTGCTAGATCACGTAGAGTTGTCAGCATTACAAAATCAGCGTCGAGTCATCATCCGGGTTTTTTATGCTGGTAACAAGACGTGATCTAGCAATCAATATTGAATTACTGTGGTAATTAAATTTTTGTAATATATATATATATATATATATATATATATATATATATATATATATATATATATAACTTTTCAGATAATTTAATAAAATTACTTTACGTAACTGAAACCAAAATAAATTGCTTAACATTTTAACTTTTTAATACGAACTTCATCTTATATTATAAACCGAATACGCGCATGAATATCACAGTTTTGTGAATGAAGCGCGTGTGTTTCCAGCCCCGTTTGTGTATGGTGATATGGAATCAGAAAACGTCAATATCATTTTTCTTCTTCTAAAAAAATAATGGTGAAATTTTGACTCTTTCTTAAGTAAAAAAAATGATAGGTATATAATAAAGGCGTATTACGCACGTCGGCCATCAGTTAGAAGATCCTCGTTTCGACGACTCAAGTAACTTTTACTCTACGAAAGAGACTCGGAATAGTCTCGGCTTGCCCAGACTATTTCTGCATAGAGAATTTGAAGGTATCGGTCTCGCGAGCATCGGTTAAAAGTTAACCCTCTTGCAGGTTACATAGAGAATATTTTCGTTTCCTTCGTTAATACCGGATATATTTCATCGTGTAGTACAAAAAGCGTGATTTTTTAACGAGCGGCGAAGCCACGAGTTAATATATTTCGTTTTTTGTACTACAGGTAGAAATATATCCGATATTAACGTAGGAAAAGAAACTTTTCTTTTTTTATATACCAAAATTGCTCTCGAATCGAAGCTTAGAAGATTAAACTCACTTCTCAACATACGACACCCACCTCCTTTTTCGTAACTTCGCGTCACTTTCAACCGTACTCATTGGCTGATCATAAAAAAAAAGCTTTTTATGAGAGCGATGGGCTTGAGATAACCTACTATGTTGCAATAAATTACATTTTTTATATATTGTATACTAATTTACCATATCTGACCACAACGCAGGTCTGATTCAGCAAATACATCACATCGGGTTTTTAAAATTGTTGGCAATTTTTTTAATTGTTCCAACTACAGGGGAAAAGAATTCGTGCAGACGTGCACAGTGTCGAGTTAAATTTCTTCAGCAAAAAATAATGTCCATGACTGAAAGGTAATGCAGTTTCCATTTATTTGTTATAGCTCAAAATGTGCTCGTTTTTCTTGCTGCAAGTATAACTTCTGTAGGCACACAAAATCAAGTGTCACATGGAATGATGGGGAAATCTTGTATGTTCACATGTGAAAATATAAGGATATAGTTTTCACACGTAAAAATACAGGAATGACAAATATAACAAATAGTTGCTAGTAATTTTCTATATATGACACTTAAATGTATAATAAATAGAGGATATCTAGGTTTTTTGAATAGATGGAAGAAAATATTTAACGAGTGAAGTGGGAAACATTGTATTGTCACGAGCAGTGAAGCCACGAGTGACAATACAAAATGTTTCCAATTCACGAGTGAAATATTTCCTTGTATTTACTAAAAGAACGTAGATTTTATTTTTATTATATACTTTTAAGGCAAAAACCGTCGATTTGCATGGATTTTTTCTCTATTCTGTGCCAGTGCGATTAACGGCTGCATTACTACATCGATAAAAAGAAGTTCTGAAATTTTACAATAATTCGAGAACAGCGACTTTCATAAATTTAGCACAAACATATAATGCTTCAAATTGTATACTTTGTTAAAATAATAACTGTTTTCAAACAAAAAGGAAGATATTTTTATTTTTGTTAACACATTTCTTGCGCGGATTGATACGGTAAACATTCTTGGGGTGGAGGTACTGTCGAAACTTCACAGAGCGATCGCATCCGACAGATTTTAGTGCGTAACATATTTAAACAAAAGATTTTGATAATTGTTTGGAATAAAAATTGTGGCTTCAACGATGAAACTGAGCAAAGTTAATATTCTGTTAAGTTGAAATTCCAATTTAAATAATGAACTTGATGTAGATTTAAATAGTTAGGACTTGAGCTGACTCCTTTTTGAAAACAGTGGAAGACGTCCTTGACAGTAGTCAAAACGTGTGTGTGTGTGTGTGTGTGTGTGTGTGTGTGTGTGTGTGTGTGTGTGTGTGTTGGGAGGGGGATCAGATGGAACAAAAGCTGGGTCTAGTGTTCGGATTTATAGAGATGTAAGCGTGTTGTTCGAAAACCTTCAATACCAATCAAGCCTGTGACAGCAGAGAAGAAAAACATAAACAGGATGAATGCAACTGTAGATTCTAGACCAGATGTTTAAAGAAAGCAAGTCGAGCCATGTTGACATCCTAGCAATGTTAGAATATCTCTCTCTCTCTCTCTCTCTCTCTCTCTCTCTCTCTCTCTCTCTCTCTCTCTCTCACACACACACACACACACACACACACACACACAGAATCATTTTCTACGTTAGAAGGACCTGATAAATTTACTTACATTAGGATGTCTACCTCAAGGAAAGCATTTATACACGCCCCTTATCGAGAGTTTTCTTTGCTTTTACACATGAATATGTCTCCAGGGTCAAAATTTCGTGAAGGCTAAGTTAATATTTGATTGATATGTTGCGTTTTCCATTTACACTGAGATTACAAAGCTGTTACTATAACAGATAGTACATATACGGTACATGGCATACTCACACACAGTTGTAGTATACTTAACTTAAGAAAATTTCGAAGAATAACATCCAACTCGTCCAAAGCAGCAAAATTTCAAGAATAACATCCAACTCGTCCAAAGCAGCAAAATTTCAAGAATAACATCCAACTCGTCCAAAGCAGCAAAATTTCAAGAATAACATCCAACTCGTCCAAAGCAGCAAAATTTCAAGAATAACATCCAACTCGTCCAAAGCAGCAAAATTTCAAGAATAACATCCAACTCGTCCAAAGCAGCAAAATTTCAAGAATAACATCACAATTGTCCAAGGCAGCACAATTTCAAGAGTCCTCATGCTTTAACGCTTGTATATATTTCATTGATTATATATCAGTGTGTAACGCTGAAGTATGTATTTTCACTTGACGGCTTTAAGAAAACATCCGAACAAAAATCAGGAAAAGTAGATTGTAGCTGACAGTACGAGTGTACTTGTAAATGTTATAATAGTACCATCATTTTGGCGTAGGCCTTGCCCATGCATATTAAATAAAACACAATACCAGTTGATCCCCTGAAAACGTCAAATTACCTCACTGTCAACTGTTATCTACTTGCTTTCCTGACTATATACATGTATATGACACTGCGAGAGTAGCAACCAGATTAAACCATATAAGCCGCGCGATCCAGCAAGTTGCCAAGAGTCTGCCCCCCCCCCCATCACATTAATAACAAAAATGACGTAGCATATCTGAAAGAATTGATTTTGAACACACAGGTAACTTATATTGACATGTATCTGATCAAATTAAAGATGACAGACAGCTCTCGCAATATCTCATTGAGTCAAAATAACACTCGCATAGCATCGTCAAAAGAGTTGAATGTGAAAAACAACAACATGCCCAAATACAGTTTAAGAGATCTAGCTTGTCCAAGTATTTTGCTAGATATTTCAAACGTAGACGTGAATAAATATCACACTTGTTCGAATACTAAACTCGAACCGGTCTCTTAAATATTTTGTGACAACTTAATAATTTAAAAAGAGTTTGCTGCTGACGTCATAATTAACAATGGGGGTTATATAATGTTGACACCAAAATAAAAGAAAGATTTCAAATCTACCAAAGAAAGAATGTTTTTACAAAACAGGCATAGAGATATCACCTCTCGATGTAAAAAGTCAGGTATGTGAAAAACAAGACTACTGGTATGTACAACATGTCTACTAGGAAGGAATGTTTCGGTTGTTTACACAGCAGGCTAATTCATATGCGCTCATTATGACGAATGTTCTTTCGATTATTTATGCTCACGCACTTTTGACGTAAAAGGTGACTGTTGTACCCCTGCCCTCTAAATCCAATTGCATAATTGCCTGCATATGGCTGCCCATCTGCGCCAGCCAAGAGTCGTCGATCCATATCGTTCCACATCGACCCTTAATAAATATAGGTAGCCAAAACAGTATTTGCCGCTCCGCTATCTGATTGGATGCAGCTCAAAGAAACTTATTCAATCTGATTAATCGTTACATTTGCCTAGAAAGATAGCTGGGAATAATGATACCAGTCTCGGTAGACAACGATACATGTCGCGTGTACATTTCTCCACTTTAAACCTTTCATACAAGTTTTTCTTTTAAATCAAGTCATGTGGACATTCTGGAAGTCACCATATAAGACACCAAACAGGAGAAGAAACGAACTCTCTGATTAGTCAATTTTGCTTACTACATACAGTAACTTTTCATTCGCAAGAGGCCACTTGTTCAAAACATTGTTTTGGCTACATATGCCAAGGGCTGATGTGGAACGAAGTAGATCAATGACCCTTGGCTAGTGAAAATCTGGCCGCAATGTTGGTGCCTAAATGCAATGTTTTTGTTTCGTTTTGGTTCAGTTGGTCGAAGTACTAGACCATTTTAAGACTAATTCGACTTGGACTGGCTAGCAATAACTAATCCTTGAACCATAATGATCAGGTTTCCACAATTTTAAGCCCGATAGAGATAGTAGATTTTTATTTTTATTTTTATTATTTAAAAAAACGCTGATCGTAATTTGTAATACATGTGTTGCTGTAGCCATTATCATTTATTATATTATTTTTCATGATTATTAATTATTTCCCTATGAGGCTACAAGGGTATTTTGAAAACGTCCGTTTCTCCAAGCACCTATCCTCCGTTTTAAAAATGCTCCATCCATCATATCTTCTCCAACATCATCATGCAGAAACACACAACACTTAATGATATATGTTCCAAAGTTCTGATATAGTGCAGAGATCATGCATATGCCGAACATTATTGAAACCCTTCCTCTTTTCCACCGGTCGCTCGTGTCAACTTGACAGCAGAGTTACCATAGAAACTCCGATGCGTGAATCTAAATGCACAGTTTTTCATGATTCCTTTTTGGAAAAGATTTAATTACTCATGAATAATTGTTATAGGTTACAAATTCTATACCAAACAGAGGGGATGTATCCCTAGGTTCAACAGGAGAAAACGTGTTAATATGAAGTGAAGCTACAAAAAAAAAACATCATTATCTATATGTAACATGTTAGAGAGTTATAATTTGTTGCCCACCAGGAATACAAAATAAGAAACCTAGTCCCAAGCTATTTTATCCCCCCCCCCCCTTCTCTCTCTCTCATGCATACACCTCTGTTTACCTTCAGTATGATTAATTTAAGATGGGTGTATACTATGGCGTACTAAGGGTAAATGGTGCCCGGGGCGACGATGATGGCCCAAAAGGACAGAAATACGAGGCCCGAATTTTTTCAGCTGTTTTGGCGCCCAAAGACCTCTGGCGCCCGGGGTAACCGCTCTGCCCCCCCCCCCCCCCCGTTAGTACGTTATAGGGTGTAAATATCATTACAGGCAGTTAGGAGAATCACCCTTCTTAATATTAGGATACTCGTATTTTCATGTGTTTGTTCACGTAGCATCCGGAATATGTAATAACACTTGTCTACAATTTTTTCGAAGTCATCTGCTTCAGAGATAAAATGTGCTATTTATTAGGGATTTTGATGTGCTGAATTCAAATATGACAATTAAAACAACTGATTGGCTACTGTTTCCAAGATATTTAATTTTTTACATTTTACGTCTATGTATATTGTGTACATAGTAGACTTTTAATCATAAATTGTAAACCTAGGTCTTTTCATGTGTTTATGGTTCCTTCACATGATAATATTTCACCTGTCCTGTTTATGTAACACTTTAAAAAATAGCAAAAGGGTTATATAAATAAAAAATATATTGAAACCAAAACAAACTATTATGTATATATAAGTACATAGTTTAGTCCTTATTCAGTGTCTACTCGGCCCTTCTTGACTTGTCTCTTGTATTCATTAAATGGAGCATCTCTTGTCACTGTCCAGCAATAGTCTGCAAGCATTGATGGACTCCATTTGCCCCGACAGCGTTTCTCCATTGTTGCAATGTCCTGGTCAAATCGCTCGCCGTGCTCGTCGCTCACTGCTCCGCAGTTCGGTGGAAAAAATCTAGATGAGAGTGCAAAAAATGTATCTTTAGTGACATGTTGCAACTAAGGCTTTTGTATGCCTTGAGGAGGTTTTCCAGCAACTCCCTGTAGTTGTCTGCCTTGTTGTTTATGAGAAAATTTGTTGCCACTAACTGGAAGGCTTTCCATGCCGTCTTTTCCTTGCAACGCAGTGCACGAAGAAATACATCATCTCGAAGAAGTTCACGAATCTGAGGACCAACAAAGACACCTTCCTTTATCTTAGCTTCACTTAACCTTGGAAATTTTCCACGGAGGTACTTGAAAGCTCCTTGTGTTTTGTCCATGGCCTTGACAAAGTTCTTCATCAGACCCAGCTTGATGTGCAAGGGTGGTAACAAAATCTTCCTTGATTCAAGAAGTGGTGGATACTGAACACTTTTCATCCCAGGCTCCAATGACTGTCGGAGTGGCCAATCTCTCTTGATGTAGTGGGAATCTATCGCATGACTATCCCATTCGCAGATAAAACAGCAGTACTTTGTGTATCCAGTCTGCAGACCAAGCAAGAGAGCAAGAACCTTGAAATCGCCACAAAGCTTCCACTGATGTTGATCATAGTTTATGCACCTCAAAAGTTGTTTCATGTTTTCATATGTTTCCTTCATATGGACTGCATGACCAACTGGAATTGATGGCAAAACACTGCCATTATGCAGCAAAACAGCTTTCAGACTTGTCATCGATGAATCAATGAACAGTCTCCACTCATCTGGATCATGAACGATGTTGAGGGCTGCAATCACACCATCGATGTTGTTGCAGGCTACAAGATCACCTTCCATGAAGAAGAATGGGACAAGATCCTTTTGACGGTCACGGAACATGGAAACCCTAACATCACCTGCCAATAGATTCCACTGCTGTAGTCTGGAGCCCATCAGCTCTGCCTTACTCTTGGATAATTCCAAATCCCTGACAAGGTCATTCATTTCACCTTGTCTATGAGATGTGGTTGAAAGGAGGAGGATGGGAGAAAATATGGGTCATGTGACATTGATGGTTCAGGAGTAGAAGTTTCATCCTCTTCCTCTTACTCGTCTGACTCAAGTGAGAATGATTCTGGTGCATCAGGAACCGGCAGTCCTTCTCCGTGGGGTACTGGGCGTATAGCTGATGGAATGTTTGGATAATGCACAGTCCACTTTTTCTTCTTTGACACACCTTTCCCAATTGGAGGCACCATGCAGAAGTAACAATTGCTGATATGATCTGTTGGCTCTCTCCAAATCATTGGCACTGCAAAAGGCATAGATTTCCTTTTCCTTTTCAACCACTAGCGAAGATTTGTTGCACAAGTGTTGCAGCATATGTGTGGGGCCCACATCTTGTCCTGATCTCCAATTTTGCAGCCAAAATAAAGGTGATAAGCTTTCTTAACCATAGTGGTTATACTGCGCTTTTGTGATGCAAAAGGTACTTCACCACAAACATAGCAGAAGTTATCTGCATTGTTCACACAAGTATGAGGTATCTCTGCTCACTTTGGCTAAACAGAAATGTGTCCCTTTGCAAAATCAAACACTGACAAATAAGAGAGCACGACACTGTATGATTTGTAAAGCTGATATAGGGCAATTTCTTCAGCAGAGTGATGTATGCTTAGTTATGATTGCATCATCCATGACTTCTAGGAATAACATGATGCAATTCATATCATGTATGACGCAATACCAACTTCAGATTGCATCATTCATTGTTTTGCCTAAAAAGCAAGTACTGTCCAAACCCAGTCATAGATTTATTCATAGATCCAGTCAAAGATGTATTTTAGTCATTTCTGGTTTAAATTGAGATCCCTTCCCTTCATAACTCACTTATCTTCCGCCATTCCCAAGTCAAGGGTCGTATATACTGACCCAGTATCATATCTTTAAAACTAGAGCTAATCAACAATTTTAAGCATCATTTGCGTTCTCAGTGACCCAGAATTAGTAAAGTTTGACAACATTTATTGCGGAAGCATTTTGGATGTAGACCAGTGATAATTTCAAATGTATACGTGAATATATAGATTTCTGATGGATACAAATAAATGAGAAACAGGGTTTAGGGTGGAAATAAACAATGATAACTTTGTTAGATATTTTTGGCAACCGGGACAGTCTCAAAGAAGAAATGCATTAAAGAAAATCGTTGACTATGAAACTGAACTGATAAATATTGATCGGATGGTTATGTAAATACATTAAATTTTAACACATTTTACAATCTTGAATCCTGTTCATATTTCTTTAGAAGAAAAACTCATTATCTATATGAGACATGTCAGAGAGTTCTAATTTTTTGTCCACCAGGAATACAGATAAGAACACAAGCGCCAAGTTATGGTAGGCCCCCCCCCCCCTTCTCTCTCTCTCTCTCTCTTATCCACAAAACCTATGTTTAGCTTCAGTATGAATAATCTGAGACGGTGTAAATATAAAGATTTTAATACTGCACACAAATCACCCTTCTTAATATGCTTGTATTTTCTTATTCTTAGTCCTATTCTTACGAGTGTTTGTTAACGTACGCATACGGAATATATCATTTAAAATGTATGCACGTCCAACAAGATTTCTAATCTGCACAAATAATCTGTGAAATGTAAAATAGGTCCTAGAGTGAAAGAAAAAAAAACAACCAATAATAACTTTCTTAAATATTTTCTCAACCGTGTCAAATAAGAAAATGTAATAAAGAAAATGGTTGACTGTGAAATTGAAATCATACATTGGATGCTAATGTAATTACATTAATTTTAACAGCTTTTACCATATTAAATCCTTTTCATCTTTCTTTATAAGCCTAAAGTGCAAAAGTGCACTATTATATGTTGTTTATGGAACTAGAAGTCCCTGGATATTTTCAGCCTTTAACATTATTTATGCCGAGATAACTTATTTGTCAACCAGGATGCTTCTGCACAGATGTTGGTAATTTCGTATTAGTTTATCATAATTTATTCTCCTTAAAAATGCGTAGATCAAGCTGATGCACAAACACCTGCGATTAACTCTCTCTCTCTCTCTCTCTCTCTCTCTCTCTCTCTCTCTCTCTCTCTCTCTCTCTCTCTCTCTCTCGTCCAATGTCCAATAGATCCTGCTTGTATGGTCATTTAATGACCAATGGTCAGTGTCTGTGCCATGTGTTTAGGCAACTGGTTGCGTTTCCAATGATTTGCTGTATGCAAATTACGGATACTTATCGCTATTTCACATGTATTCGTGCACCGTTAGAAAAGGTCATAATGGTCTATTTAATATACTTTTTTAAATTACTTTATTTTGTCATTATCAGATGTACAATTTAATTATATGGACTGACCAGTTTATTTTGTCATTATCAGATGTACAATTTAATTATATGGACTGACCAGTTTATTTTGTAATTTCATTTTATTATGAACCGAATAAACGCTGTGCAGACGTAAGTCACGCTCCTCACAGTTCGTAATCTTTCCGAATATATAACTACACGAACGTTGTTTTGACTCCAGGCTCATCTAAACCTTAGTACATCGTCTTGAGGCAATATTACACGAGTACGTTGACTGACTCCCACATTATATCTGTTATCACATATTGAAATCAAATAAAAAAATGAGGTATAAAACAACTAAACTATGTGACGTTATCGGTATGTTGTGACGTCTGCTACGTGATACCTTGTGACGTTGTCAGTCCTGCGCTCTATCTCTGCAAGAAAAGAATTCCTGACATTTTCCTCCTACGTATTAGGTAAACTCTTGACATTCTGTACTAGAGTCATTGTATGCTACCAATATCCTTTCTGCACAATAACTCGAGTTGTCCACCATCTATAGTTATAAAACGTTGTGGGTGGCTTGCACTTAGGGTACGGAAGAACCATATCGATTTCAGAGTAAAAAATAGTCGAAGGTCAAGGTCGCTGTGAGTAATGAAGAAGAATAGTTTCTGCACAATATCTCGAGTTCTCTGATATCTAAAAACTCACCAGACGTTATGGCTAGCTTACACTTGGTGAGATAAAGAAGAACTGTATTGTTCGTGGTGTTAGAAGATCAAAGGTCAAGGTCACTGAGAGTGAAAGAATAAAATGTTGTTTTTTTATAATGTAATAACTTTACTTCTAGACTACGTACCATGACCAAAGTATGGAAGAGGCATATTGATTTTGAGGTCAAAAGGTCAAGGTCGTTGCGGCTGAGAGAAAATGGGTTTCGCTGAGTAACTTTTGTTTTAGAATAAGTGCTATGGACAAATTTTGTGAATGGCTTGCACTTAGGGTAATATAGAAATCATATTCTTGGTAAGAAAATTGGTTTCTGCATAGTAACTTTAGTTCAGTACCGCATTCCTTCACCAATGGACTATGTCATTGAGACCCGTTGGCCAATAATGTCCCGAGTCAACTATGCCCTACTAATGCCTACATAGCAGGCTATTTAACACGGAGCGGGTGTAAATTTTGCCGTTCGCGGCACTCTTATTAGTTTGAAGACCTATAGTCAAGAGACGGGTCACTGCACTACATGTCCTAAAGTTTCGCCTAAACAAAATGGTACATGTATTCTCAATTATAGGAAAAGATTTTCTGCAGAATATACGAAATATTATGTATTACATTCAACTGAGGAATGTACGAAATAGTATGTGTTACATTCAACTGAGGAATGTACGAAATAGTATGTGTTACATTCAACTGAGGAATGTACGAAATAGTATGTGTTACATTCAACTGAGGAATGTACGAAATAGTATGTGTTACATTCAACTGAGGGGTCTGATGATACAATAGTTTGACGTACTCAATTTTGATGTAATTATTTTTATTACAGACTCCTTTACTTAAGTTTTTTTGTAATACCACTTTCCATATCGTGCATTTTGGAATGTTTCCACGTGGCATTTCCAAAAGTATCAGATTTGTAGTGTAACACGAAACAAGTGACACTGTTTGATATAGCCATCAACAGGGCCGGTGTAACCGCTAGGCAAACTAGGCGGTCGCCTAAGGCGGCCATTTTTTTTTTTTTTTTGGGGGGGGGGGGCGGCAAAAAACTGAATGAATACAAAATAGAAAGAGAAATAGCGTAAAATAGAAGATAATAAGCGTCTAAAAATAGAACGAGAAAAACAGATGCTGAATTTTTATTCATATTAATGCACAATATTCATTTTCGAAAGTTAATTGTGGGGGAGGGGGAGGAGCGCAAGGCTGAAGGTTCGCATAAGGCGCCAAATACCCTTGCGCCGGCCCTGGCTATCAGTCGCTTCTGCCCAGATAACTCTGCAGTATATTTTGCGAATTTAACAAACATTCGGAAAGATAATAGGAAATAATGTTGACCAACCTTTGAGAAATATGTAACCCTTCATGACTGTAAGGTATTTATTATAAAGTCTTTCAAAATTCTCTTGTAGACGGAGTTAGATTTTCAACAGAAGTTTAAGTGTTGAATCAGAATTAAAATGGCGAAAGATAGAATGATTTACCAATATTTTAGGCTTTAAAACATTTGCTAAAAAAGAAGTAACTTAAAAACTAGACTTAGTTTCTGGCCGTACTTCCTTGCCGACTTGACACTAAAACTTCTGTTGACAATATTAAGATACTGTTTGTTAAATAATAATAATAATAATAATAATAATAATAATAATAATAATAATGAATGGCATAACTCCTAAATACCAAACAATAATGATATGCAAAAGATTTCAGAAGGGTTAGTCATATTTTTGTAAATTATCTATTTTTCCCTTACCGTGATAAAGTACGCTGCAGATCAATTAGGGCCTATGTTTTCACTAGTACACTATTCGGGTCACTACTCAGTGTGTCCCAAAGTTGTACATATGATAGATGCTGCTGTATATATTCGCCATCATAATGTGGTTTCTAGCAAGACAAAAACCTATACTTAATGTCTGACAGTTATACCTTAAGAAGTGCACTGTGCTCCAATATAGGGACCTTTTTGTATGTATTATAGAACAGTAGCCTAAATTACTGAAATAAAGAATATAAATTTACTTCGATTTGCACTTGTAGAGAGATGACATTGTAACCATCTTCTCAGTTGTATAACAGAGATATCTTCTATTAGGCTCTAAGGTAATTTTATCCAGAGAACATCGTCTTTCAGTTAACTCTACATATTGAAACTTAGCCGCCATGTTACAAAGTTTGTTCGTAGGGTTTAAGACACTGACCACGCGAGCTATTTTTAGGCATGAAGCCATTACGCGTTGCGTCACATCCGCCTAATTCGTAACCTGTCCTATTCACATTTACCTTTGGCACATCTGACATTCAATTGTTACCATTTTCGGGTGTGGGGGGTGGGGTGGATCTTCTTCTGAAGGAGGATTTTTTTTTTTTTACATCAAGAGCATTTTTTCCCCCCAAGTAATAAAATTTACATAATAAGGTCTTTGTGTCTTTTGTTTCTACAAATCAGAGCAAGAATATTTTTTTCAAGATATATTTGGGGACCGGAAATGTCGGATAAATTTCAGCGCTCCCCTTCCCCCAACCAGCCCTATCTCCACCTCCCAAAAATTAAATAGTCTGTCCCTAAGTCACATTTGACAAAAAGGTGATTTTAATGGCTTTTTGCGCACTTGTTCCCTGCATCAATCGGAACACTTTTTACCCTTTTAAACCATATTTTCCCCAGTTACGAGAGAGAACGCGGGTGTTCTTTTGTTATAACCGGTTCGATGAAGAGACTGGTAAAGTAAAATTCCTGTAAAATATTATGTGTTTTTCACCAGCGAAAAACACTGTCCCATCTTAATGTTAATGAAAGCAATTTTCACCAGCGACAACACCTGTCCCATCCTGATGTTAATGAAAGCTATATTTTCACCAAAGAGAAACACCCATCCCATCCTGATGTTAATGAGAGCTATGTTTTTCAACGCTCAAAGAATGCTGTTTCATTCCAGACAGATCTTCTCTGTATCACTTAGACTGGATGTGACTTGCAAACTGTCTGTCAACGTGAAGGATTTTAATGACAACAGATCACTGAAGTCATTTCATATAATATGATATGCTTCCTTTTTGAGCTTGCCACAAAACCCCGGCATTATTAGTTGGTACTAATATTCACAGCTACCGGTGCTTCTTTACGCATGGCCGCCCTTACGTTGACAGCGCTGATTTATTTCAGATATTAAAGTACATTTTCCGTACTGCCAAATCCGTTATATTAAAAAGGAAGATGTAAGGTCTATGTCCACACGGGTCAGTTCACCATGAATTTCTGGCTTCTTCGACATTCATCTTCTTCTAAAATCGACACCGAGCTGGTCACAGAGCCTAAACACACTCCTGATACTAATTATTTTTTTGGAAGGGTCACTTAAAAACTAGCTTCCGCAAGAAAATTGCTCAGAGCCTCTAGTGGACTATATACAGAAAACATTTAAACAATGAGTTAATTGCAAAATTAACCAAACGAAATATCGGAACTATCGTTAGGAACTTTATTGTTTCCAGGCAAAGTTTCTTGTGTGTGGATGTGTACAAAGTTAATGCTTATGAGACGACATTAAGGCAATAGAGGCAGTCACACCCTTTATAGTTATCATGGGCAGGGTGGGGGATGGGCTCTTTTATACTTGTTCGTGTTAGATAACTGCTTTTTTAAATTTTTATTTTTATTGTGTGTGGCGGTGGTGTTGGTGGTGAACAAAACTTTGTTGTTATTTTTGGGGTGTTTAATAATAGCTCATATTTTATTGGGTCTGAATAATAATGGGGGGGGGGGTAAGCAATGAAAACTTGCTTTTTTTTTTAGGGTTATATATATATACGCCTACGGTATAAATTTCAGTATATAAAACAATAAAATTACCATGCAAAGGAAATGTGTGGTATCAAGCCAATATACTAAACAAGCTGTCATACAATGGTATAACCTTTTGTCACATATGTATTTTGATAGAACACGACATAACTCTAATTACATCAATGCAATAATATTAATAATATTATCCTGATCAAAGAAGCGGTTTTATAATCCCTTCGCATATTCTTATTAAACTCGTACTGAAAAATTTTTATGGTATTTTTGGGGGTATATTTTTTCTTGGTATTTTTGGAAAGCTGTATATATTTGTCGGTATCTCGGGGTGGGGTGTGTCTCTACACATATTTTGGTATTTTGGAGGTAGAAAACTTTGGTTTCTGATGGATCTATACAGGACCAAAATATAAGACACATCACCCACCACTACCCGCAAATTTTCGCCTCTTATGTGTCATGGAAAAATATAAATCCCATGCCAATTTCTTATCTAACAGTTTTATCTTTCTTGAAAGTTTCAGAATCTACGGCCTTATTAAAAACCAGCTAAATAGTTTTGCACAAATTCTGTGCGGCAATACAGAGCGAACTTTTCCCAAAAGTATTTGAATAGTTGTGAATTGTTATACAAATGTCAGTAATATATACAGAGGAAATGTTCTACGTAGTGAGAAAAAAAGGGGGTGGGGGGAGTTATCTTGGGTCATGTCGTCTTCCTGTTGGCGATAGTAGGGGAGTGTGTCAACATTTCTGGGACGCATGGGACACGAAGGTCAATCATTTGAAGAGGCATTGTTACAGCTTTCATACTCAAATACAAAACTTTAAAATAAAAACAACATTTGGGAAATGTTTTCCTCTGCGTATCAGGATTATTAAAACCATACTGTATTCTGGGACAAGTATTTCCTCATCTTAAAATCACTGTCTGTACGATGACATTATATCACGTCAAAGTTTTTCTACATCACAACACTATTTCAAAGGTACTTACATGAAGTTTTAAAGCTTTTCTACATCACAACACTATTTCAAAGGTACAGACATGAAGTTGTTAAGGTTTTCTACATCACAACACTATTGCAAAAGTACGTACATGAAGTTGTAAAGCTTTTCTACATTACAACACTATTTCAAAGGTACATTGGTGAAGTTGTAAAAGCTTTTCTACATCACAACACTATTTCAAAGGTACATACATGAAGTTGTAAAGTTTTTCTACATCACAACTATTTCAAAGGTACATACATGAAGTTGTAAAGTTAATTTTTCGAACATTCTGTAGAAGTATTCTGCGAAAACCACAACATTATTTTACTAAAAAATGCTTTTTTAATTTGCATAAAAGTTTTGACATGAACAAATTTGGATCGAAGTTTGTACACAGAAGTCATACATAGTCATGTGTAAAACAACGAAATATAGTATTGTTTAACTGTAAATACGTGTACTTTTTGTGTTATCACAATAATGATATATATCTTAACTGACCGATCATGGGCATGATTCTTTTCCACGTCATTCACCCCAACAGGGCTTGGAGATGTACAATAGACCCAATGCATCTCGTACGAGTCAACTAATGGAGGCGTGAGCCGCGGTGGGTCAGTGGTTATTGTGCTGGACTCGTGACCGAAAGGTTTGTGGGTTTGAATCCTACCATTGGATCAGCCCGGGTCGGCTAAGATAGTGTGCCCTTGGGCAAGGACCTTTGCTCCAATTGCTTTGGCATTAAATAACCTCCTAGTATTGCTGTACCGTAAAACACCAAACCAAATCATAATCCACGTTGCAGTGTTGGAAGTTCGTATTGGAGGTCGTATGCCTGCAAACTTGCCGAATGCGGGAGAATAACCAGATCTGGCGAGTTTACTAATTGGAAATATATACCCAGGACTTGCACTTGATATTGCGAAACTATTGGAATCCCAGTAGGAATAAACTTGGTTATCAAAATTTACGACGTCATCGAGCTGGGTGGCTTTTGTTGATTTTAGATGGTATAGCGTTCAAGTGTCTTGGTCTTCAATTTCTGCGCGCGCGTGTGTGTGTGTGTGTGTGAGAGAGAGAGAGAGAGAGAGAGAACGGATCGTTTGATATATTTTAAATTGACAAAGTGCGTGCCGAGAGTACGATGATTTATAATGCAACTAATGAAAGGATGGTAAGTTAAAGATATTTTCCAAGTTAAGGATTATGTACCCATTTTGGTCATTACACCATATATTTGGGCCATATATCTTCAAATGAGCACAATAGAAACTATTTATTGTAATTCATTCTGACTGATATAAGTACCTAGATTATTGTAATTATAAATAGGTAAATTAGATTACTTTATTGTAATTATAAATGGGTAAATTAGATTGCTTTATTGTAATTATAAATAGGTATAAAAGATTACTTTATTGTAATTATAAATAGGTATATTAGATTACTTTATTGTAATTATAAAAAGGTAAATTAGATTACTTTATTGTAATTATAAATAGGTAACAAATACTTCATCAACTGCCACTAGACCAAACAATTTAATTTTCTTTTAGTTTCCGAAACGTCATTAAAGATTGAAGTAGTCCAAAACTTCAAATTTACTTTTGAATTTATCCCATAAACATGTAGTTATAAAGTTTAGGTTTCTCATCCGTAATATCAGTGACCACCATGGTGGGAAGAAATCTGTGCACGTCCACTTCTGTACCTGTATAGGGGTTGTTTCAATTAAGTTTTGAAATATTTTGGACATAGTTATTTGTTAGTAAAGTTTGAGAAACTAAAAAATAAATTTTAAAAAAAATTAAAAAAAAAAAAAAATTGGTTGTTCTAGTGGCAGTTTTTTAAAAAGATTTTTTTATCATAATGTCATAAAGGTACTCCTCAGTTAGAATTAATTACAATGTATAGTTTTATGATGTGCTTATTTGAAGTCATATTACCCAAATGCATTGTGTTATGACCAATATGGGACATAAGCATTAAGACATACTTTCATTTCGTTTAAGCATACAATTTGGGCCACTATGTTACACACGTGTTAAGTTCTTATTTTACACACGTGTTGGGCTACTATGTTACACACGTGTTAAGTTCTTATTTGACATACGTGTTGGGCTACTATGTTACACACGTGTTAAGTTCTTATTTGACACACGTGTTGGGCTACTATGTGACAAGTTTCTGCGATTTTGGTAGTAATAGGTTTATCCTGGAATTCTTAAAGAGAAGTGAAAATTTAAACTATTCCTTACATGGTATGTTGGTCAGATTTACTGTGGATATTCTACACTATTTTTCAATTCTAGCCGATGTGGCGGAATTAACTGTGTTATTAGTTATACTCTACAGCAAATCTACAAATCTTCCTCAAAATTCCACACACAAAAATCTGCAATATAAGAGTCCTTATCATTTGGTGCGTGTTAATTTCAAGTTTGAACGTTATGAGCATGCTGCCTGTTTTTGTCTTCTTATATTATATTTGACTCACACGCAACCTTATATTAGCTACATACAGATGCTATTTTATCATCAGGTTAGGATCAATCGTTGTTACTTGTTCCCATACTATATTTAGTATTTATTTACCAGAAAGTGCGAAGAAAAATCAATTTAAGTTAAAGGTATTACACTAATTTCAAGATAGAAAAAATCTGCAAAATTGCCCATTTCCCCCAAAAACCTCAAACTTGAAGAAAAATCCGAAAGCGTTGTAGTATTGTATGATGTTCAGCAGCTGCTTTCTTGTGTATATATGCTATTTGACCAAGGTCCGATGATACATTTCCAGGATTAGTTTCATACATGTTGTTAAATAAGACTTTTAGGGCGTTTCATGTGAAAATGTGATTTCTTTTAATCTGTCTAAATGGTTGGATTTGACGAAATAAAACCTGAACGCAAAAATCTGTGAAGCAATTTGTGTTCCCATATTGTTACAGGTAAAACCGATGCTACAAAACGTGAAATTATAAACATTCACTTGAAATGAAAGAACAGAAGAATGTCAATTACTCTCAGATGCATTGGTAGGTTGGGGTTGTTAGACATGGCTTCACTGATTTTACCTGGTTTATTCCATTTCTTTTCTTTCAACTGCAAAATAGAATCAAGTGGCTTGTATTAAGTTCTCTTGAGTCACATATGTCAATGTGGCGAGGTTTGGGAATCAGCTTTACTGCCGACAATGAATAGATCATCATATGCCTTCACTTATGATGTGCTCTGAGATTGAAACCAGAGTGACTGACTGAATTTGAATTATAGACGTGTGCGACGAATCTCGTCATGTACGTCTGTTGAAACCAGAGTCTATATGCCTTCACTTATGATGTGCTCTGAGATTGAAACCAGAGGCTGATAGGTGCAATTTACTATCCACTTCTCAGTCTACTAATTTGGTAAAGGCGACAGAGGAACCAGACATGGTAAGTTCAGTCATCTTTTTCCAAAATACAACTTGGCATTTAAACGGGATACATAATTTAGTCAAGTGTGTCATAAAAGTTGCACAAATCTGTCAATTCGGAAGGGCTGAATGTGCCCGCCGGCTGGAGACGACATTTTATGCTATGACGTTGTTATCTCCAAATGAAAAGGAAATAACGCGTATGTCGCACGTGTGACATTGAGCCAATAATTTCTCCTGAATAAGTTTCCCCATTAACGTCGGTATCCAGTCAAAGACTAGTTCAGTATAGCCAACATGTCAAACTTCAAGGGTCAAAGGTCAATATCAAAGATAGATTGTATGGTTAATTTCAGGTTTCCGTAGAGTTTAAAGTTCTACTTTTATCATCACATATGGAGATTTCCGGTCGCTAATGAGCCTTCTTGACAAGCTTATGACAGTGCTAGATTTTTTTTATAGGACCTCTCTATCCATGGTGACAGTGTAAATATGTCACTCTCGCCAGGAGTAGCCTCTTGTGCCATGTATATGTATTTGTTTGGCCAGTAAGTATTATGGTCAGGTAACAGCAGTTCGTTCATGTTCTTGGTGAACTGCTGTGTAAACTCATTGATCGGATAATTGATATTAATATTTATGACGGGAAAGTTACTGGAGTTTTCTTTGTATACCTAAGTAAAGCTTTTGATACCGTTAATCATACAGTTTTACTACTTACATTTTCAGCATATAACGTTAAAAAACCTTCATTGCTATAGTTCTCATCCTTGTCTCAATAGTAGATTACAAGTTGAGAGTTGGAGATGCGCTTTCTCGGGTTTTAAGGAAATTTCTACTGGTACCACCTGGGCCAATTTAAGCCCTGTCTCTTTTTATTTTTTATATAAATGCTTTTCCAAAGTGTTTGAGACATTCTTCAGTGTCTATGTGTGCAAATGATGCATCACAATATATTAGTGATGAAGATGTTAGCATTGTTAAGAGCAAACTAAATGAAGATTTACAAAGTGCTATGAAATGCATGTATGACAAAAAGCTTAAATGCACAGAAAACCAAGTTAATGGACAAGCACCTAATGCTTCGGCTTTAATAAATTATACCTCTGCCAACATTTTAATAAGCAATCATTGATTTTATCACCGCATAAACATTTGTGTACTGTAGCTGTGATATATCTATGTGATACCAGCATGTTAACCTTGAATAATTTGTTTTAACTTATGTTATATTTATATTCTTTTATGTAGTAGTCGTTAACCTTGTAGATTGATTACCATTGACATGTGTTTTGGTTTTAATAGCAGGGCCATAATGTAAACTAGCTGTTAGCAACTGATGTCACCCTCGATAAATAAAGGATATTATCGTTATTATTATTATTATTATTATTATTATTATTATTATTATTATTATTATTATAAACAAGGGTTCAAGTCAAGATAGAGAAAACTTAACTCACGGCTGACACAGAATGCTGCTTTATCATTTTATTTTTAGTTTCTTGAGCCGACATCGTCAGTAGATGAATTTGCAGTCAATTTGTTGCATATTTTAAAATTTTAATATAACGACAACACAAGAATCAAGTCAGATTTTGATTTTTAAGAAATTAAATCAATAATTGTACATTATATCGTGTGTACATAATTTAATAAGTATTACATTGTTGACACAAACTTAATATTCTCCTAAGTTTCTTGAGTATTAGTATCCATTATTTTTTTAAACTGTTTCACTTATTCCTTGATAGTGTAGTATCCATTATTTTTTTAAACTGTTTCACTTATTCCTTGATAGTGTAGTATCCATTATTTTTGTAAACTGTTTCACTTATTCATTGATAGTGTAGTATCCATTACTTTTTAAACTGTTTCACTTATTCCTTGATAGTGTAGTATCCATTACTTTTTTAAACTGTTTCACATATTCCTTGATAGTGTAGTATCCATTACTTTTTTAAACTGTTTCACTTATTCCTTGATAGTGTAGTATCCATTACTTTTTTAAACTGTTTCACTTATTCCTTGATAGTGTAGTATCCATTATTTTTTTAAACAGTTTCACTTATTCCTTGATAGTGTAGTATCCATTACTTTTTTAAACTGTTTCACTTATTCCTTGATAGTGTAGTATCCATTACTTTTTTAAACTGTTTCACTTATTCCTTGATAGTGTAGTATCCATTATTTTTTAAAACTGTTTCACTTATTCCTTGATAGTGTAGTATCCATTATTTTTTAAAACTGTTTCACTTATTCCTTGATAGTGTAGTATCCATTATTTTTTAAACTGTTTCACTTATTCCTTGATAGTGTAGTATCCATTCTCTTTTAACTGTTTCACTTATTCCTTGATAGTGTAGCATCCATTCTCTTTTAACTGTTTCACTTATTCCTTGATAGTGTAGTATCCATTCTCTTTTAACTGTTTCACGTATTCCTTGATAGTGTAGCATCCATTCTCTTTTAACTGTTTCACGTATTCCTTGATAGTGTAGCATCCATTCTCTTTTAACTGTTTCACTTATTCCTTGATAGTGTAGCATCCATTCTCTTTTAACTGTTTCACTTATTCCTTGATATTATTAGTATCCATTCTCTTTTAACTGTTTCACTTATTCCTTGATAGTGTAGCATCCATTCTCTTTTAACTGTTTCACTTATTCCTTGATATTATTAGTATCCATTATCTTTTAACTGTTTCACTTAATCCTTGATATTATTAGTATCCATTATCTTTTAACTGTTTCACTTAATCCTTGATATTATTAGTATCCATTATCTTTTAACTGTTTCACTTAGTCCTTGATAGTGTAGCATCCATTCTCTTGTAATTGTTTCACTTATTCCTTGATAGTGTAGCATCCATTCTCTTTTAACTGTTTCAATTATTCCTTGATAGTGTAGTATCCATTCTCTTTTAACTGTTTCACTTATTCCTTTATAGTATTAGTATCCATTATCTTTTAACTGTTTCACTTATTCCTTGATATTATTAGTATCCATTCTCTTTTAACTGTTTCACTTATTCCTTTATAGTATTAGTATGCATTATCTTTTAACTGTTTCACTTATTCCTTGATAGTATTAGTATCCATTATCTTTTAACTGTTTCACTTATTCCTTTATAGTGTAGTATCCATTATCTTTTAACTGTTTCACTTATTCCTTGATAGTGTAGTATCCATTATCTTTTAACTGTTTCACTTATTCCTTGATATTATTAGTATCCATTATCTTTTTAACTGTTTCACTTATTCCTTGATATTATTAGTATCCATTATCTTTTAACTGTTTCACTTATTCCTTGATATTATTAGTATCCATTATCTTTTTAACTGTTTCACTTATTCCTTGATATTATTAGTATCCATTATCTTTTAACTGTTTCACTTATTCCTTGATATTATTAGTATCCATTCTCTTTTAACTGTTTCACTTATTCCTTGATAGTGTAGCATCCATTCTCTTTTAACTGTTTCACTTATTCCTTGATATTATTAGTATCCATTATCTTTTAACTGTTTCACTTAATCCTTGATATTATTAGTATCCATTATCTTTTAACTGTTTCACTTAGTCCTTGATAGTGTAGTATCCATTACTTTTTTTAAACTGTTTCACTTATTCCTTGATAGTGTAGTATCCATTACTTTTTTAAACTGTTTCACTTATTCCTTGATAGTGTAGTATCCATTATTTTTTAAAACTGTTTCACTTATTCCTTGATAGTGTAGTATCCATTATTTTTTAAAACTGTTTCACTTATTCCTTGATAGTGTAGTATCCATTATTTTTTAAACTGTTTCACTTATTCCTTGATAGTGTAGTATCCATTCTCTTTTAACTGTTTCACTTATTCCTTGATAGTGTAGCATCCATTCTCTTTTAACTGTTTCACGTATTCCTTGATAGTGTAGCATCCATTCTCTTTTAACTGTTTCACTTATTCCTTGATAGTGTAGCATCCATTCTCTTTTAACTGTTTCACTTATTCCTTGATAGTGTAGCATCCATTCTCTTTTAACTGTTTCACTTATTCCTTGATATTATTAGTATCCATTATCTTTTAACTGTTTCACTTATTCCTTGATATTATTAGTATCCATTATCTTTTAACTGTTTCACTTAGTCCTTGATAGTGTAGCATCCATTCTCTTGTAATTGTTTCACTTATTCCTTGATAGTGTAGCATCCATTCTCTTTTAACTGTTTCAATTATTCCTTGATAGTGTAGTATCCATTCTCTTTTAACTGTTTCACTTATTCCTTTATAGTATTAGTATCCATTATCTTTTAACTGTTTCACTTATTCCTTGATATTATTAGTATCCATTCTCTTTTAACTGTTTCACTTATTCCTTTATAGTATTAGTATGCATTATCTTTTAACTGTTTCACTTATTCCTTGATAGTATTAGTATCCATTATCTTTTAACTGTTTCACTTATTCCTTTATAGTATTAGTATCCATTATCTTTTAACTGTTTCACTTATTCCTTTATAGTGTAGTATCCATTATCTTTTAACTGTTTCACTTATTCCTTGATAGTGTAGTATCCATTATCTTTTAACTGTTTCACTTATTCCTTGATATTATTAGTATCCATTATCTTTTTAACTGTTTCACTTATTCCTTGATATTATTAGTATCCATTATCTTTTAACTGTTTCACTTAGTCCTTGATATTATTAGTATCCAGCATCTTTTAACTGTTTCACTTATTCCTTGATATTATTAGTATCCAGTATCTTTTAACTGTTTCACTTATTCCTTTATAGTGTAGTATCCATTCTCTTTTAACTGTTTCAATGATTCCTTTATAGTATTAGTATCCATTATCTTTTAACTGTTTCACTTATTCCTTGATATTATTAGTATCCATTATCTTTTTAACTGTTTCACTTATTCCTTGATATTATTAGTATCCATTATCTTTTAACTGTTTCACTTAGTCCTTGATATTATTAGTATCCAGTATCTTTTAACTGTTTCACTTAGTCCTTGATATTATTAGTATCCAGCATCTTTTAACTGTTTCACTTAGTCCTTGATATTATTAGTATCCATTATCTTTTCAACTGTTTCACTTATTCCTTGATATTATTAGTATCCAGTATCTTTTAACTGTTTCACTTATTCCTTGATATTATTAGTATCCAGTATCTTTTAACTGTTTCACTTATTCCTTGATATTATTAGTATCCAGTATCTTTTAACTGTTTCACTTATTCCATTAGTGTATTTTAGGTAAACTCTTGAATGCCTAAATAAATCTTTAGCTTTGCGTATGTATGTATGGGGTTTGACTGCCCGTCAGCACTATCCTGGTTATATAGTGCTGATTCAAAGTTTAGTTAAAAAACATAAAGTAGAAAAGGGTAACAACTTAAGGAAGATAAACCAATCCAGTTATACGTTAACATGCAGTCCTACAAGATGCAATGGGAAAATAACAGGCGCTAACAATCTTTAATAATATATATATAATAATAATAATAATAATAATAATAATAATAATAATAATAATAATAATACACAATGCCACATCATTTCTGCGATTTGTTCTATATGAGGGATGCCACTCTCCAATGATGGATCTGATATGCCGAAACTTGTTTATGGTGTTTTCATTCCACATATTTTGTGGAGTATATAAAACATGCCGATGTATATAATATTTGAAGTCACTATATGGAATCTTTCATTCACAAACGAGTGATTACAAAGCGGCTTTGGCTACTTTTTCTTCCCTTTCATTACTCTTAATACCAGAGTTACTAGGCAACCAACTGTACAGAATACCTTTTCCAGTTTCTAAGAGCAAATGATAGTTTTATAGGCTTTATGAAATTAAAGGGTTGTCAAATTTAAGGATTTGCCAGGCTTTTGGTATGGAAAGGGAATCCGTAATGGTTTGACATGTAAATTTTACAACTTTCTGATAACTTACCGCTGGTGGAGAAAAATTGCCATTATTTCATCTGCTGCAGAAAAATTTACTTGAAAGTGCAAAACTTTCTAATAGTCCAACCTAAATTTTCCTGGAAATATTACATTGCTTTTTTTTTCTGGAGCATAATTCATATTTGTTACAATGAAATTTGGGGAATTTATACCATCAAAATATTGCCAAAATATGCTAAACTGAATACGGACGACTGTACTGCCTGTAGAGTATATTTCTGGATTTCATCCGTGGAGCAATGGTTAATAAGTCGTTTTTTTCGCTTTGATTCATTTCTTTCTTTTTGGAATTCGATGTTTTCTTTCGTTGTTCATTTACATCATGGCACAATAAATACAATCAATTCTCTCTCTCGTTGTTTTCTGGTTGTTTCCGCTTGTTGATTTATATTTGTCTCCGCAATTTTGTTTTCTTTCATTGTTAATGAAACTGATTGCACAATAAATACGAGCAATTTGCTATATCTACCATATAATGGAGTACTCTCTCTCTCTCTCTCTCTCTTTAACTGGAGACTGAAGACAATGTCTGACGTCATTAATCAATACTGAGCTTGGTAACGCCCATCCGTGGAATACCAGTTTAACTTAGAGCACGAGCTATCTGTGGGTTACCAGAATTCAGAACACAGGAAAGAACAGATGAGAAAACTTCCGCCATTCAATAAACTTTTTATATGGCGGACATTTTTAAGAAAGTTCTTCGTTGAATAAATTTTGGAGAGCGTTTTGGTCAATGTATTTGAAATGTCTGGCAGAATAGTAACCAGTTTATCAGATTTCTTTACGGAGAGTTCAACCTAGAGACATAGGATCTCAATGTTTTTCCCTTGCTCTCTCTCTCTCTCTCTCTCTGATGGTACATCGAGCTTTAACTTGGTATATATGGTCTTTATTCTGAGTTTCAGTTATTGGTATTGTATCCAAGCAACGTCCTGGAGTATGTTACTTAGTAAATAAGAACCTTGGATCCACTACATTTTCTAAATGATCATCTGTGAAATTTCATTCGTTGAGGGACTGAAACGTATCCAAATCTGCCTTATTCAATATCCATCTCTGAAGTACCCACTGAACTTTGGGGGGGGGGGGGTATTTCTTAAGTATACTGAGAAGTTGTCACTATCATAGATGTCGTCACCAACTTCATACTTATCATTAAAAAGGCAATGGTCGTGTCGTTTTTCTTATTGGTGATGATTGATACTCCTCCAGCGTCCTTAACAAAGTTATTGTAAGTTGTAAACACATTTTTTGTAACTTTATCGTTTTATTTTATAAAGGTATCCTGAAGGCAGACATATATTAGCTCACGTTCTTTATTTTCTGTTTGAAGTGACTGTACCAATGACTGCACAGGAAACAGTTACCACACGACATGTCTTATAGGCTCTGATTTCCTTATTCTGTGAGATACTTTATCAGTAGCTGATAGACTTAAATAGTGGTTGTTGAGAAGTAATTGGCATAAATATAAATAAAAATCATACTTTAAATCAACAGCTTGGCTGCATCGTGCAGTATGTGGTACGTGACCGACCATTTATTTTTCGGGGGGAGGGGGGGGGATTTTCTTTCGACCATGAATATTTTTTTCTTAATTTACATCAAGATAAATTTTTTAAAACTAATATAATGGATATAATAGGTTTTGTTTTGTTGAAACTAATACAATGGATGTAATATGTTATTTTTCACGTACTTTTACATTGTTACGCTAATGTTAAGAAAAAACGAAAGTTATTTACATTTTTTCCAATTGGTGGCGTTTTGTTTACATAGGACTCCCCTATGTACTTTTATGTAAACAATAATGTATCCCTCCTTGTTTCTTTCCATGAATATATTTCTAAATGTAAAGAAATATATTTGTTTGTAATAAAAGACTAATAACATCTGCCTTACTTCACCACACACAAAAAACCTACGACGCGCCCGTGTGTCTATCATGGTACTGACATTATGATAAGATATTGATGAATAATTTTTAAACAAATCTTTATGATCGAAATGAAATTCCGCGGTAGTCAGATACATTCGCGATTTCACTCCACACTTTGCGTAAAATGAAGTAGGTCTGTTTATAAATAAAAAATAGCTATAACATATCATAGATTTACGATGATTGCAAAAATTCTGCCTGCTTGACACAAATGGAACCTCTAGGCACCCATGTTGTTTACTCCGCCACAAAAATATTGAAAGAAAAAAAAGACTTTTATGCTGTGTTTTTTTAAAAGCTTCATTGTAATTTAATTCAAAGGGAATATGTATCATAAAAAATATGTTTATCTGGGTTTTGTTTTTAAAAGTAGGAATAAATATTTTCTTACTTTCTTTCTCTCTCTCTCTCTCTCTCTCTCTCTCTCTCTCTCTCTCTCTCTCTCTCTCTCTCTCTCTCTCAAAACACTCGTCGCCAGACTAGAGCACAGTCCCTTCGACCGTCACTCGATACAGCAACGATTTCATACTTTGTGTATGTCAAAATGCCTTGTTGTACCGTTCGCCGCCCAATACAGTAGCATTTTCCACTTTGTGTATGTCAAAATGTATAAGTGAAACAAATTTGTCTGTTTCAAAACGCGAACCGATAATGTTACGGTTCAATATTTAGGGTGTCGTGAAAAATTGTACAGTACGCACATTCTTATGATTGCAAATTCATTAGTCTGTTTGCACTGGATAATAAGTCTCTGAGTGCTGGATAGTAAATAGCTGGTTAGTTAATAGTATATAACTGGTCTTTGATAGTAAATAACTGAGGGTGTGTGTATATTTCATCCCGTCATTTTACAGCATACCCCCTCTTGTGTGATGGTATGTTTGTATGCATATACGTATAGCGCGTGTATCAACACTGCTACCCTTTTCGTTAGATAGTAGGGTTGTGTGTTTGGATTGTAATAAAAAAGCAGCTGCTGGGTAGTAGAGGTGTATGCTTGGATAGTAATAAAAAATCGGTTGATGGATAGTAGGGGTGCGTATTTGGATTGTAATTTAAAAGTTGGTTGTTTGGATAGTAGGGGTGTGTGTTAGAGTGTAATAAAAAAAAGCGGTTGCTGGATAGTAGGGGTGTGTGTTAGAGTGTAATAAAAAAAAAGCGGTTGCTGGATAGTAGGGGTGTGTGTTAGATTGTAATAAAAAGGCGGTTGCTGGATAGTAGGGGTGTGTGTTTGGATTGTCATCAACAAGTAGTTGCTGTATAGTAGGGGGACCTGGGTGCTTGATAATAGATAACTGGTTTGTGGATAGTACATAACTGGGTGCTGGATATTAGAGAACTAGATGGTGGATAGTAGATCATTGGTTTGTGGATAGTAGGTACCTGGGTGCTGGGTGTTGATATTAGATAACTAGGCTCTGGATAGTATATACTTGGTTTGTAGATAGTAAATCACTGGGTGCTAGATAGTAGACAACTTTGTATTGATAGTGGATATTTGGTTGGTGGATAGCAGATAACTGGTTGGTGGATAGTAGGTCACTGTGTGTTGATAGTAGATAATTGGCCAGTGGATAGTATATACCGGGGTGCTGGATATTAGACAACTAGGCTCTGGATAGTATATAACTGGTTTGTAGATAGTAGGTAACTGTGTGCCGAATAGTAAATAACTTTGTATCGATAGTAGATAATTGGTTGGTGGATAGTAGATCACTGTGTTGATAGTAGATAATTGGTTAGTTGATAGTGGAATCTTTTAAACCACAAATGCCGTCTTTCAGTAAAGCTTTTTGACTTGACTGTCATGGTGAATATCGAATAGTGAGAGATCTGTATTTTAATTAAAATGGAAAGTTGTCAAGTATGCACAGAATTTAAAGATAGCATCATAATTTCTAGAGTAACCTTCGTTCTGTAATACCATCTAACACATTTTTACTGTACTATGTTTCAGGTTCAATTGCCAAGTTCACTGGGGATATTCTGCATGTTGTTGTTTTGTTGTTTTTGTGTATTTACCGCTGTGGCATATTGATCGTTACTTAAGGTGTTTGTATTTTTCTGACCTTGACTTTGATATCTCAAGACGTGATTGATGTGTTAAAATCTGTGGGAACAGTGGTTATCATTTAAAGAAATGGAGATCAAAATGTTGTGACACACATCAATGTAATCTCAGCACTATTAGAGGCATATGTGACGCACCATTCAAACTTATTCCATTTTTACTGAACTAGCCAATGAAAATGCAAGAACTATTTGGATTAAAGAGATGAATACAGAGCTAATGAAAATAGGACAAACGGGAAACCAAACGAAGACTCGCGAGTTTGCTCTAAGCATTTATTCGATGGCAAACCCACATCACAGAACCCTTCTACAACATTAAACTTGGGCGATAATTTGCAAGTAATCACTAAAAGCAGACCACCTCCGAAATAAAGGTAGGTTTTAGAGATTCCTTTTTAAAAAAAACAAAAGAGGTGTGAGAACAGGAGTCGAGATCAGTGCTTTACTGATTTACCTTCTACTTTCATTTATGTGATCATGATTACTTAGAATATTGCGAGTCATGTTAATACAAAGAGGGCGAAATCAGACAGCTCAAGGAGCAGGTTAAATATCTATAACAAGACAAATTGAAAAATGACAAACTAAAGTCAAGCAAATATGTAGATGTTCTTGAGAGTGATAAAAGGTTAAATTCTACACAGGAATTCCAACAGGGGCAACATTCAATTTGATTCTCAGCATAATTGAGCCAAAACTTTAAAATCTTTGTTACTGGTTCAATGTAACATACTAAAACATAAAATATTCAGAAACCTAGGCTACGAAGAAAACTTAGTGCAAAAGAGGTAATGATCTTAACTTTAATGTAGTTGTGATTATGGTTATTAGATGAAAACAGACAGGTTTGATCTTTCTACTTCATATGTGTCCCGTATATTTACTACATTAATTCAGGTGTTGACAAAGTTTATTGGAAGTTTGGTATTTAACCCACCAAAGACGATAGTTCATTCTAATCTTCCACCAAAATTTCAGAATGCAAGGCACCGTCATGTGAGGCATATTATTATATATTTCATAATGAGATATTGCAATGTATCAGTGGGAGAAAAATTATATCGCCACAGTGGCGATACCACTTTTATCTCCACAGTGGCGATATCACATTTGGAACTACTTTATTTTCCCATTTAGGAAATATATCTGCCCTTGACTATGTTTTTCAAATCTGTATTTTCATATTTAGGCCTATTTCATTATTCTGTTCCTTCTCTCTCTCTCTCTCTCTCTCTCTCTCTCTCTCTCTCTCTCTCTCTCTCTCTCTCTCTCTCTCTCTGGATGAACAGATCTTAAAATGTGTCAAGACTGTAGACCCTCTAGTATACATTTATTTAATCAATAAAAAGGCGCCATAAAAAAATGTTTAAAAGTGAACTCTAAAGAACAAAATAAAGGCTTCAAGTATTAACTTTGTCTAATTAGCTTTCCACATGAATCCTTCAAATTATGAGCGACTGAACTTGCAAGAACTATTGCTATTAAATATTCTGTCACCCACAGAGTGTGCCTTTTACACTATACGACAAACGGACACATTTTTAGGAAAAACTCTTGCTTACATATAGTAATATAATTGTTTAAGTAGCGATTCTAACTCGCAACACAATTATAATAATGTTTGAAAACGATGGAGAAATCGGGCATTTATGAGTGTTGATTGCAAACCAAATTTAGTGACAATCGAAATCTGGGTGCAGCGACTGCAAGGTTGCCAATTCCAAAGAGTCACGTTTGAATGCAGAACAAAGAACCAAAATCCATACAAGTAACTCACAATTATTAAAATCTTTTGTTTAAAGATGTTACGCTCTGAAATTTGTCGGATGTTACCGCTCTATGACATTTCTAAAGTATCACCACCCGAACAATGTTTACTGTATTAATCCGCGCAATAAATGTGTCTAAGAAAACAAAAATCTGTTCTTTTTCGTTTGAAAACAGTCATTCATTTGGCAAAATACACAATTTGAAGCAGTACTTTTACAAGATAAATTTGTAAAAGGTCGCTGTCCTAAAATTATTGTAAATTTCGGGACTTCTTTTTATCGAAGTGCTAATGCAGCCGTTATTCGCATTGTCACAGAATGGAGAAAACAATCTATGCAAATCGACGGTTTTTGCTTTGCAACATATATAATAACAGAAAATCTACGTTGTTTGAGTAGATATGAGGAAATATTTCACTCGTGAAGTGGAAACATTTAGTATTGTCACTCATGGCTTCGCCACTCGTGACAATACACTGTTTAACACTTCACTTGTGAAATATATCCTTATGTCTACTTAAAAAACGTAGATATTCTCTATTTATTGATTGCTCCGAAGTTGTTATTGAAGAAAATATGGAAATCAAAGCAAAAACTTGGAGTGATTATAAGCATCACCAAATTACTTCTTAGTATTACACCTGCTGGTATGATAAACTTATTCTATTGTTGGGGTGGGAGGGCAAGTGATAAACATATCACACTACTTTCAGGGCTTTTAGAGCTGACAGGGGATTTCAGATCCAAGATGATCTGACATTAATCCAAACTAGATTACTTATTCTGCCAGGACGACGAGGTGTTGCACAAATGAGTTCGAAAGATGTTATGAAAACGAAGGAAATTGCCAATCATAGATTTTATATTGAGTAGCCCATCAGACGAATGAAATACTTCAGAAATTTGAGCTTCCTTCGACCCTTTGTCAACATTTGGACAGCATAGTTAGAACAATTGGTAGAACTTGTAACCTTTATCCATCACTGCCCGAGTACTGAGCTAACTGTCAACGTTGCATTTTGTAAACGCAATTGAACATAGTTCTTTTTTAAATATGTAATATTTTGTATTCGTGACAAAATATTTATATCAACAAAACCGCTAACAGAAATTGCACTTGTTAAAATGTTCAATAATTATTCATCAATGATTATAATGTGGTATTAAACTTAAAAAAAAGGTTTAACGATTAATCATTAATAATATAATATGGCAAATGTTTTGGTCTTGGAATTTCCATATTTCTTTGAATTTAATAAATCTCTATGAAATGGAATTTCCATATTTCTTTGAATTTAATAATTCTCTATTATGACATGGAAACTCCTTTCTAACAGGATGTTCACCCAAACCTATATCTCAAAAGTAGGACATTTCTTAAATACTCTTTCTCATATACCTATATCTTCGAACAGCCATATTTCGTGACCTTAACGTAAATTTTAACGTGTTCGTTATAATATTGTGATAATCTATTCAAATAACCATAGAAAGTGTTCAACTATATCTACTTCATTTAATCATCGTTATAAAAGTTTTGGCATTCATGTACATTAGTTCAGAATTACCGTTTTTCCGAGCGTCCATGGTTCGTGATACTGACTAAAAAATCACGTGGCATATGACCGGAACGTGCCAGTTATACCAAGGTATGGATACTATTAGTCTATAGCGTATCCGTGTTTTTGAAATTAAAAAAATTAAATTTAAAAATGATTTTTTTCCCGGTAATTCTATAAGCAGTTTGTGCACTTACATTACTGCTTGCTTGTTCTTTACCATATAAATATATGACTCAATAGACTGAGAGAGAGAGAGAGAGACAGAGACAGACAAACAGAGGGAGAGAGAATTAAAAATAGACACTGGTAAATGGATACACATTTTATTATAATAGATACAGTGTCTTTAGATGTATAACATATGTTTATTATGAAATAATACTGAAACGAAAAAGTCCATAGTGAATATACATTTCGAGTGTAAATTTTTCTTTCGTTGTATTAGAACCCCACATGATTAAAACCAAATATTTACATTGGCTATCCCGTTGTATAAATTCCCAAAGTGGGTTTTCCTGTTCAAGATATGTAAACAAAGCCATCATGTGATCGGCGGACCTATCTTTAGCATATAATAGAAAATTCAAGGCCAAAATGTCCGACACAAATAAGGCATTAGTAAAAATACAGATTTTCATTGTGATTTTTTAAAAATTACATGAAATTACCTGTTTGAATCTCATTTTGTCTGATTTTACTTATAAAATACTTCCTGTCACTCTTGAAGAATGCTGGTGACACAGTTGATGACGTCATTATCTCGAAACAAACGCGTTAGGTCGCGAGAAACATGGCGCACGATTGAAGGATTTTTACGAATTCAGGCTGTTGGATGATATTGTAGATGGGTTCCAGTTTTTGATGATTCATACTCCATTTCAAAATTCTTGCTTACATCATAGAAACAAATGTATATTACAATAATGTTCAATTTCACTGGTTGACTGAAATTTCAATGTGTGTGTGTGTGTCTGTGTGTTTTGTCAGTTCATGTTTCACTGTATTCTGTTGTGTAACTCCATCATGTTTTTGATAATAAAATATATATTGCGTTATCAGGAGCGTTTTGTTAATATTTAGTACCACTATATGGACACCTTTAACACATTTGATCTAGCAGGTTAAAAAATGTCTTGCATTTAAGACTAAAATCTTATATTTTACAAAATAAATATGATTTAAAGATTAACATACCAGTAACAAATATTATTTCATCAAGAGAAACACATTATTATAGGGTATCATACATTTGTTACTTGTAACTGAACAATGCCTTTATCAATTTAAAAACTTCTCCAAGAAATATTTTAAAATGATACATATGTGTATATACAGTTGTGTGCATGTATAGTATACAAGTTACACTAATAACCAGGTAAATGTCCTATATACATCTTGGACAGTACCGCGACGAAACTTTTATTATTGTCTTTATTGGCACAAACCGATAAACTTTGGTCATTAGTCTTCGATTTTGAGATGGTGTACATCGAGCTCTCAAACAACATTACTTTGATTTGAAATGTATACCGTGGTAAAACACCTCTTTCCACCATTCACTTTTAAAATATTCATAAGCTTTCCCCACTTTATATTCATTTAGGTGTTGCTTTTCCCGTTCCTCTGTTTCGTAGATCAGTACAAATCTAATCCGATTCCATTCCTCTCATTCGACCAGCCGATAAAAATCTGTAATGGATCTGGAAGACTATCATCGTCCAATTATAATTAAAAAAATTTATACTGTTGTTTTTTCTTTCTTTCAGTCAATTCACTTTCTGATGGTAGAACGGGTAATTCATGTACATTGCAGCAAAACAAAGGGCAGCTAGTTCTTGTTTGTTTCCATCCTTAGTCAAACCCCTTTTCGACAGGTACTCACGCAGGGTATCCACATCCCGATGAAAAAGTCCTCTAAAGTCATAATCTGATCACCAGGATTCATATTGTAAATATATTTAAAACTTCAGTAGAAAAAATAAAATGGCAACAAGTTAATACAGATTATAGAGTGAACGTCTACAGCAAACCTCAAAAACCGTGGGCATTACTCTGCATCGTTGTTTACGCTGTTGACAAGACGTTTTACCAATGATTCAGCTGCCCCGCATACGTATTGAGTTATTCAATATGTCGTCACGCTATGTGCAATAGGTCTATTGCTTATTTAATGATGGTTTTATGGTTGGAATCATTTTTATAACACAGTTTTCAGCGTCTTAATCATATTGATATGTCCTCTTATTTATGTGCATAGAGCTTCATTCAATTGTAATCTATTGCAAAAAAAAACGATGTGTTGGCGTACAATACTTTTTAACCCCCTCCCCCCGAAAAAAAAAACAAAAAAAAAAACAGAATATATGTTATGCCTAACTTACTTACGACATTATCGAGTAAAAACTTACCTTATCACTGTAGCATACAAAGCAGGCCACTGTTACCTACTTTTAACAGCACAGAGGGTATCTTGAAGCTCAGTGCATTCATGAAAGTTTTACGACAGTAGTGTGTAAATGGTTTCCAAACCTTATCAGAACTGACTTATCAACTTTGAGACTAATATTGGTGAGAATGGGGCCTATTCACAAGCTATCTTTAGTACAAAATTTGGACGCTGTATATTGCCATTACCTCGACGGTCTCAAACACTGTTCCTTGAAATACTGATATGTGTTTAAACGTCATTTAAATTTTACACTGAATTTTAAGTGTAAACCTAACGTTGTACACACTCTCTTAAGTGACATGTTGTTTAAAATTTTCAACAGTTTTCAAAATACGCCATTTGACTTCGACCCTCATTTTTCGTTAGTTACACGGTCTCTTGGCAAGGTGTACGGAATGATACGACCCTCCTAAATTCCATATTTCCCGAGTGTGTTCCCGTACAACCTGCGAAAAGATCGTATAACGAATGTATTAACCATCTGAGCTCTTTTCCTTCAAATTGTACTTGCGATTCCTAATACTGTAGCCGTTTTTCAGGAAAGTTTGCACATCTTGCGCGAGTTAATGATGGATTAAGCTATAGCCCAGGTCACCCGGGCCGCTTCGGCTTTTATTGCTATTCAATGGAAAGATAATACAGGGTCTGGGAGAAAAACGAAGTTAAAAGAACCGCCATGCCCGAAATTATGGGGCACTATATGGCGCTGTGAACGTTGAGAAAGGAAAACAAAATTTCGTAATGAAAACAAAACATGTCAATTCGCAACTTTTAGCAGGGCTCAGGAGAACCACTCGTCCACTCGTCCTGACCGGGTAAGAATTGGCTGGGCCTAGTAAAACTTAACTACGTACTCGTCACTGGGCTGAGTAGATGCCGAATCGTATCTTGAGAACAAATCTGAGTGCATTTTCTACCCTTAACAAGTGCCGAAGTTCAACATCGCTTAACATTTGGCATGCGTCAGTCATAAATATCCAATGACTAATCTGTCAACTTGTTGTCAGTCTGGAACATGTTGCAAAAAAAAACGACTTTGTTTTTTAACATATGTACCTGATGTACTAAACTGGGTAAATATTATGAACATACCATGTTGCAGTTTCGCGCTTAGCCCTCGATTTCTTAATGGTGTTTGCATTTTCAGTGACACTTTTCAATAGTTTAGGCATCATTTTGATGTGGAGAAAGATTCCCTTTCAATGAGTTATCACACATCTTTACGAGCCCGTCCTCTGATAAGTTAAGAGACACAGAATATCAAAATTTGTGTGATTTTTCATCTGGTCAGGCATTGTTACAGTTACTGCAGGTCATTGGTATTTTTAAGCTAAAGCTTTATTGATACATTGTCATGCCAAAGAGAAGATGCCAGCAGATATTTATATAAACATGTAAATACTTTTCACAAGAAAACTGTTGCCAACTTACATTCGAAATTAGTATTTTAAGTGCCTCGGCCGATTCCCAGCAAGTTTCACACAATGCATGCTGTTGTAATCTATTTATTTAGCAGATAATATCGAAATAACAGCCGATTTGACGAAATCTAGTTGGGGTAATTCTTTGGGTCAATCAGCAGTCTTCCTTTTTATGGCGCCCTTATGTGGTTTTCTAGAATAAAGGTTTGACCAAAATGGTTCATTTAGTACGAAAGTTGGTGGAAATTGAGACAACTGGAATTCTTCTTTCAAATGCAAGTTACTGACGTTGTCTTGTGAAAAGTAATTACATACTTATATAAATATATGCTGGCGTCTTTACTTTGGCGTGACAATGTATTAATAAAGCTGCAGTCTTGAAAATATTGGTAATCTGGAGCAAGCGTAACAAAGTCTGCTCAGACGAACATCATAAAATTGTTGCATTCTCTGTCTCTTAGCTTGTCCCATATCTAACTCACGAAGATGTGTGATAGCTCATTGGAAAGGAAAATTATGACACCTAGATTACTCAAAGGTTTCACTGTAAACGCGAATACCACTAAGAAATCAAGGGTTGTCGAGCTACAAACCTTGTCTCTTATCATATGTTTAATCTGAGGAGCCATGTATTAGAACATAATATTTACATGATTTTGATCCATTTTAGTATCAAGCTTGCATTATGTACCTGTGGTCCTTTAGTAAAAGCGTAAGCAGTGTAGCGTTGAAGTGTACTGTGTTGAGTATTATGAGAACAGGGATGAGTAACTCTTGCAACTCACTCGTCCAAGGGACGAGTGCTTGGGACATTTTATCCTGCGCCCATGTTTAAGGGAAACAAAATTAAAATTTATGTCAGTCAGACAGAATACTGTGGTTTCGCTCTACCGTTTCGTACTTTGGACAGGTTTAATTTTTAAAGAAAAATAATTTCCCAGGTGGTCCTCACTCGTTATCCAATTTTTTTTATTAAAAAAAAGACCTTTTTATGTTATGTATTATTAAAATAACTTTTAATTCCCTTTAGTTTGGTGTATGATGTTGGGTGTAATTTGGTTATAGAGTATACAGCTTGGCCTTACTTCAGATGTGCATCTCTCAAAAGACTACTAGCTCCGCTTGGTCATTATCACTTCCTGGGCTTAAGAGGTAAATTGGACAAGAAAATTCTAGCTGATAACTTTTTTTTAGTTTTGGGATATTTTATAATTCGTTTCTTGCACTTTTAAAACTTAGTATGTTAGTATTGTCTAATCTGGCAACATTCATATTAGTTTGTGTACTTTTAGCTATTTCAAGTTCATTTCTCGAGCACATGGGAGCAGCCATTTCGATCAGCTGTCTGTTTTAGGTAGCGCGTTGTTTCCCTAAGACCACATATCAATTTCCGTTACAATACACGAAAGTAGCATAGAGATATGCCAACATTCTCTCCATTGTGCTTGTTGCAAATGCACACAACTTCACTTTATACCAGTCCCGGTTTCAGAAGTACGTAATAACCGTAGAGCGAAACCTTACTAAAGGACTTACAGGCTCCCAAACCACGTTACTACTGTGACGTAGAAGGCAGGTATATGACCGACATCAAGTCCAGCACCATGTACTAAGTACTGGATCGGGTGAAACCTACGTGTCACTAGCCGGAAAATGTCACAGTATGTTTTCATTTCACTTCGTTCCCCCCCCCCCCCCCCCCCCCCCAGGCCCTGGTTTGACTTTCCATGGCACAGCGATGAAAGCAGAAGTGGGCCGGGTGACCTCGACTTTGGTTGTACTCATTCTGAAGACGTACACCCTTGCAAAGTTTTTTACAGATTGAGGAAACTGCAAATACCCTGCCTGATGTATCAGTTATTAACCAATCCGAAACCATGAATTTTTTCCAAGTAGTAACAAGGGAATATTTCTCCAAACTGCTCTTTTAGTCAGTTACCCAAGTGGTTAACCAAACTTCTACAGAAATGTTGTATCTCGCGCCTAAAACTTTTTTTTTTTTTTTTTTTTTTTTTTTTACTTCTGATTTCGCATCCTTCTTGCATCCCAACTTCTTTTAAATTAAATCTCTTACTCCGTTTAAATTAAATGGACAGTGATTGCTAAATTTTCCTGCGTAATAATATTTCGGAAATAAGGACCTTAATATTTGTGAACACAAATGTCCTAATTAATGTGTACTTTTTTTTTTTACTTATATTCTGATATAGCTGTTTACTCTAGTGCTATGAGAGCACACATTCGAAGGTTTAAGCGGAAATACAGTTGATTTATAGCAATAACGGAATATGGAAGTGTATCCTGTTTTATTCAGTCTTTCTCGTGTCATGCGTTGAATCAGTACCTTAATAACGGACGCGTGTTGTGACAAGTAGCGGACGGGGGGAAGTAAATATGGAAGAACTATACACTGGAAGGCCTATATTATGGGCCATCCTATTTCATATTAGGCTGTATTTGTTATTTCACGCTAGATTAGAACGATAGCTGTCTGGAAGTGAAGATGGGTCTTCACGTTAACTAAGTGTATAATATTTTGTATCCTACATCTATCTAAGTCATTCTTTCTTCTCCGCACATCAGTTATATGCATCACGCTCTGCCTTGGAAATTGACAGTAATAGTCAAATAATAAAAAGCGATTTCCAAGGGATAACGTTAGTACAGTAGTATACTAAAAGAGACGATAGTCTACTAAACAGGCAAAACACGGTAAATAAAGCTCGAGTACACTATTACCGGTAAATCAAAATAAGTAAAATTATTGAACAGTGGTATCTAGAAACTGGCAAAGACTTTTAAAAAGTAACCTTATTTTTGCATTGTCAAAGCCAAAGAACATAAATGTATTTTATTTAAAGAATGTATCATTGTTAGTTTTATTGATTATATGATATTACAAGCCCATATACCTTACTACACATGCTCAAATACGTTACTACACATTCCCTCTGCGCAGTTCCAAATACATCTACTTTTGTGCGAGGCTAAACGAATGTAAACTTTTCAGAAGAATCGATCTAGAAACTGGGTTTACGCTATAGTGATGAGGAAGAGAATGTGGTACAATTGAAAACAAGTAATTATATATATATATATATATATATATATATATATATATATATATATATATATATATATATATATATATATATATATATATTTATTTATTTATTTATTTATATATTATATTCGATTCCCGCATGGAACGAATCATACCTCTCTAACTTGTTAGATTAAATTGGTGTAATTATATATTATATATAAATTTCTTTCATATAATCATGTATCCTAATATACAATGTGGGATCCAGGGATAGGTGTTCCTCTCTGTTTGGTATATAGGTGTCAATTTATAATTATAATTTAATGTATGGCTTGCATGTCTCCCTGGAAATCCAGTTGGTGTGTGCATATAGCTGAGTGTTAATTCCGTTGGCCTAACGTGTGAGTTCTTACGCACCTCTAGTCCTTACTTTGGACCTTGTTCTATCCTTGGGGGTGGGGTGGGGGTGGGGGTGGGGGGTGAGCGCATGGCCGTGTTGGTTTGGGCGCTGGTGCATTAGAGCTAGGCGATAGTTGCCGTCACTCGCGTTGGGGAGCGGCGCTTTCGTGTAGCCAGTGAGCAGCCTTGTCTATTGATTAGCCCATAAGATTTTCTTTTTATCATCAATTTTGTTTTGCAACAATCAAATGATTAGGTAGTATGTTGTAAAACTGTGTAATTGCATACATTGTAGCAGACGAAATATGGTCCGTTTTAGTGTCCGTATTGTAACTGGCATGGTTTCACTGTGATGGGTCAGTTAGCTGTATGTATGTATGTATGTATGTATGTATGTATGTATGTATGTATGTATGTATGTATGTATGTATGTATGTATGTATGTATGTATGTATGTATGTATGTATTAGGGTGTAACGGCACGACATCACAACTGTGGCTATAAGGTGCCGATTAAAAGTAAAGTTCTAAAATATAAATATAAAGAATTGCACACGAACTTTAGGAAGATAAATCTTCGAAATAAACGTAAATGTCAAGATAAAAGGTAATGATGTTAATAATTTCAACACTTGTACAGACTGGATTTTATGATCTATTCAGTTTGCAAGCAAGAGCCCCATACGCTAAGGCACATTTGCGTACTAAGGGTAAATGGCGCACGGGGCGACGATGATGGCCCAAAGGGCCTGAATACAAGGCCCGAATTTTTATCAGCTGTTTTGGCGCCCCAAGACCTCTGGCGCCCGGGTCAACCGCCCCGTCCTCCCCCCTCCCCCGTTAGTACGCTACAGCTAAGGCAGATGATACCATTAAGACGCAAATCGTCTCTGCATCCGGAATTTCGATATTGTCGCAAGTGTGTGTGAGAAATGGTTACACGTGTTATCATTCACTTACACCTAATCCCAGACGGGTCGACACAGTGATAATTTATTGCTCGTTAAGATGTCAAAAGGGCCATGAATAATTAATTTATACTGTTTATGGGTGTATAATTTGTAATGCATCATAACTCAAATCTGAAGTAGAGACTTGGGGCACAGGTCAGAGGTTTAATCATTCTATTGTTAGACTGTCATATCTAGTCCAAGATCGGCAATAAATGTCATTTATACAAACTCGCGTCATTTTATTAGGGCATTGTCCCGTCTAGTGAGAATTTTAACATTTACGCAACAGGATGTGTTCCGTGAAGCAAAAAGGACATTCCTAAGTACCAACCATTTTATCTCCATTAATTGGGGGTAGGGGTTTTGTTAATAATAGGGAGAAAAAAATCCGGCTCATGGGGAAATCCCAACCTGTCCCTCTTCCATCGCTCCACTTGTATCACTTACCTATTCAGTTTATGTTTCTATATATATTTTAAACATTAAATTCAGAATTGTTTTGATATAGTAATGATTTTGAAATTTATTTTTACTTTTGATTACGCAGCTGTCGGTACGGGTTGATTTCCTAGAAACTCTTATCAGACATTTTTAAAGGATTTTTTTTCCTACTCTTTACTAATTCGTTTTAATGACAGTCTCGAATTGCGTCTTCTTGCTAACATACGTTTAAGATGTCAGTTATTTTCTTTATATGCCTACGTGATATTACAATTAGGTAAACCCCGCATCGCCGAAACACGCTAGGTAACCGACACAATCTTAACAATTGGTTATGCAAATAAAATATTGAGGGAAATTTCCGGTTGAGATTTTAACTGCATAACAGTGTGAGTGCTGTTATATTTTACTATTTCTTTCATCGATAAGGTTACATGTTGAAAAGAAGAGAATGTGATCCGACTGATAAAGAATATCTCATTAAAATCGTGCCAAAATTTGCGCCTAAATGCTGATGAATATCTCGATATTCACTTTCTCCAGGAGTCGAAACGATGCGTTTACGTTTAGCGACTTGACTTGTAATTTATCGGGGTGGGGTGGGGCTGTCTATGTCAACATCAAGTTTATGTTGACTATGATTAGATTTCATAATATTTAAAAACACGAAGTGCTATGATTTCGGTTGTCGATTATGATCAAGGAGACGTTACTTACTATAAATTCTCTTGCAAGTCACTGAAAGTTTCGGTTTGGTAAAAAGTATGATTGACTTTTAAAGGCAGAGAAGACTTAGAATGAGTTATCATGTTGCTAAAGTTTGAAGGCAAGAAGATTCAGAGAGGAAGCGACATCGATTTACTTGGTTTTGTAGATGGAGCGAGTCTGAAGGGTAGGAAAGAAGATCATGTGAAACAGATTCAATAGTGACAGAGAATATATGTTTGCTTTACGAATATACTTACTATTTATGATCATCTCATTATCAATTTTTAAGAGAGACACAGTTAGAGAATCATACATTTGCAAACTTGGAGTCGATTACTAGTATTTCTTTAAGTCCCCTCAAGTGGAACCGATCTCCTTAATCATATCCGACTATCGAAATCATAACACTTCGTGTTTTATCTTTTTAATAAAGTATTACCTAACCATGGTCATTATAAACTTGATAGATTATCCATTATCTCTTTTACGGAAAACAAAAATAAACCAAACTCTTTTAACCAAAAAAACATCTGTGTATGGTCATAATTCGAGCAAAATCCTCAGTGAATTCCAATTGAAGATGATAAGCGACCGACTATTTAATTTTCGGGGGTGGGGGCCGAGTAAGGCTGGGATTTTAAAAAAATTTCTGGCTCCCAAATAGTTGAACAAAAATAAATTTTCTTGCTCTGGATTTAAAAAACAAAGAAAATAACTATTTCCATTATATTAATTAGCAAAATATCTTGTGGTAAAAGAAAAAAGAATATTCTGGTTCGAAAGAAGATCACAGGCCCTACCCACCCGACCCCCCACCCCGAACCTGGACGGTCCCTCAACATATCGCTTCAACTCTCGGAAAATGTGAATATCTAGATATTCATTAGCGATCACGCGCAAATGTTCGCATGATTATAATGAAAATACTTTATAGTTTGTATCACATTCTTTGATTTCGACATATAACATTATCGATGAAAGAAATAATAAAATATAACAGCACTCACCTGTTTTGGTATTAAAATCTGATACCAGAAGTAACAATCGTAATTTAAGTAACAATCGTAATTTCTCCTCAATATTTTCTTTACATAACCACTGTTTAAATCGTGTCGATTCCCTGCCGTGTGAAATGAATTTATCACCTCCTATAATACATAAATTGTTTTACTGAGAGAGAGAGAGAGAGAGAGAGAGAGAGAGAGAGAGAGAGAGAGAGAGAGAGAGAGAGAGAGAGAGAGAGAGAACACCTTTTGAAACATCCTTGCCACTTTAAATTTACTTAACCAATCACTCGAGATATAAACTGGGTGCAGAGCGTTGTCACACTTGAGATTTAAGAAATTCGGATTACTTTGGACACTAGGTATGGATAATGTTGTGCTTTCTCTCTCTTTCTCTCTCTCTCTCTCTCTCTCTCTCTCTCTCTCTCTCTCTCTCTCTCTCTCTCTCTCTCTCTCTCTTATGAGAGTGATGTGAACCTGAACCTGCGTGGAAGAAGTTCGCTCACCTGCATAAATAATGTTTTAATTCATTCACGGAAAGAGGTGAGTGAATCATTATCACTATCGCCTATGATAGATAGGATTCAATATATATTTTACACAGACAGATTTACACTAGCAAAGCCATTCATACATTCATTGCTGTACCTTCATTTTACATCACCAACGTTGCAGTAATCCAAGGGTCGCAGGTTTGGTATCCACCCAGACCAGCCCAGGTCGGCTGCCTCTGTGTATCTTTGGGAATGGCACTTAGCTCCCATTTTCCTCGGCATGATAAACCAATAATGTGTTAAAATGCTTTTGAAAAACCAACACACACACACACACACACACACACACACACACACACACACACTTTAATCATCAACGAAATACCTGCGCTTTTAAATTTTAATGTTATCCCTACAGTGTGACGTCATGAATTATTGTGACTTAAAACTAACCACGAGCTTTAGGGTCGTTAGAAATGGCCAATATTGACATCCAACATCTTTTTTTCTTGTATAAAACGGAAACAGTCGAGGATGTTCCGATTCGTCTTTTATCAGTATAGAACAGAAAAAAGCCGAAGACTTTCCGACTGGCCCAGCCTGTCAAACCGCCAAACGGAATGTGTTCGGCTATTTATGCGAGACAAAATTATGCCTCGGATGTACCTCGGCGCAGTAATTTACAGAAAAATGATACATTTTGTTCGCCTGAAATTTATCCGCAAAAGAAACCGCAATCTATTCGGACTAACTCGGCTTTTCCTATGATTGGACTAGTTGCAGGATTGACCAAGAAGTTACGAATTAAAAAATAGTTCGATGTATTCGTAACTTCTCCGTCAATCCTATTCGCAACTTCCACGTCAATCATATGGATTATTCCTTGAAATGTATGTCGATAGCTGCCATTCGGACCATTTCGGCTATTTACGAAACAAGGTTGTGCCAGTCCTTGTTTGTTTAATAGCGGAGGTGGTCCGAATGCAGCCATGGGCATACATTCGATGTATGATCCTTTGAATTGACCTCGAAGTTGCGAATCTGCACACTCATCACAGCGTATACTCTTTCGAAATATATCGCTGCCAGACGGCTGTTTTGACACCAGGGTCATCTTACACCTTTTTTTAATACCGCGACTTTGCACATTACTACAGGGGCACATTGGCTGGATCCTACCATATATATATATATATATATATATATATATATATATATATATATATATATATATATATATATATATATATATATATATATATATATATATATATATATTATCGCAGATTGAAATCCAATAAAAAATAAGGCAAAGAAAACCAAATTGTTTTTGGCGAGTCAGAGGCTTTTCATTGCAGCGTTATCGGTATAGTGTGACACCTGCCGCGTGCAACCTTGCAACGTCATCAGCCCTGTGCTTCGTCACTCCAATTAAATCATTTCTTACTTTTTCCTTCTACGTATTGAGGAAGGTCTTTACATTCTACACTAAATCCATTGCTGAGAAAAGATCGCAGCAAGTGAAATCTTAACTGAGTGTGATGCAGTTATCACAGCGTCTCCAGGTGACAATTTACCACCAAATTTACGTCGTTGTGGCAGTGGTATTATCCTGACCAAGGGAAGTAACCCACTATCAAGGCGTACGAGCAAACTGCTCTCCAATGACATGGGTAAACAACGCCACTGTCCTCATAGTCCATTTGACCCGGGGTCAGCATCGTTTTTTGATGGTCACGTCAGTCATTTTGCATTGGTTTTTGGCGGAAAAGTAAGATGAAAAATCAACAATAACAGTGTTAGAGTTACTTGTTCTAGGCTTAATTTTTATATATTTTTTTGTTACTTTTTGCGAATCCCATAAAAATTGAGGCAAAAACAAGAGCACGGCGTTTCTGCAAGAAAGGGGCAGATCTCGATTTTGTCGTGGAAGTTACGTTTCCAGGGCGGCATCTGGGGAGCAGTTGGTTAGCCAGGGTTACCCGGCCAGCTTCGGCTGTCATCGCTATGGACATGAAAGCCAAACAATGGCATGGGGGAAAAAACGAAGTGAAACGAAAACTAGACGGCACTGTGAAATTATAAATGCCCAAGGCATACAGCTTCATAGAGAAGGCGTAATCAATGTTTTCGGGCTTATCAGTTCGACTTTATCCGAAATGTTACTTATACTATATGTTTCTGGACTGAAACGAAGAGCTACTTGTTTAGTGATAAGTGAGAATGAAAAGCATCTATGGGAATGGAATAAAATGATGGCGTACATTAAAAGAACAAGTCCTTATGTCAGGCGAAGTCTGCAAAAAAAATGCCGCTTGCGCCACAGATCCACTAAAACAATTGAAATTTCACGATTTGCGAAGAAAAAAGTGGTATGGTCAGATTTATGCTTGACAGCATCGCACACCCCCAGTCAATACCCCTCTAATTTACTAGCGAAACTACTAAAACTTCAACTTTTAAAAATTGACAGTCGTACGCTGTTATAAAGGTAAGGAATGAGAATTAGTGAGAAATTAAGTTTAACTAACACATGCGAAAAGTACATTTCAAATTATTACAGTAACCCTAGCCTAGAAATGCCTGGGCTGTAAAATGACTGTTGTCAGAAACCGATATTTCCTGACCCCAGACTAGGGCTGACTACAAATGGAAGACGACAGACGCACTTTACTTGGGAAACACCTTCTGTCACATGTTCGTGTCATTCCCACTGAGTAAATTACATTAAGGTGCAGCTGTCACGCAGCATGCTCCTGACCCGTGACGAAATATCACCAATATTCCACAGGTGTTTGGGTCGTTAATTTATTTCTGCCATGGGCCTAAATACTCTAATTTCCAGCAATACAAACTTTGCATACGTCTTTGTTGAATCGGGCTGTAGCACTGTTTTATACGATTTCTTTATTGATTCGATACCTTGGGGAAAATTAGTTTCATTCTCTCATTTTCATAACTTTTGATGATGATGAGAGAGAGAGAGAGAGAGAGAGAGAGAGAGAGAGAGAGAGAGAGAGAGAGAGAGAGAGAGAGAGAGAGAGAGAGAGAGAGAGAGAAGGAGAGAACACTATTAACGGCGTGTTCTTCCGTTACTAAATATACTATATACTATATATATATATATATATATATATATATATATATATATATATATATATATATATATATATATGTATTTCGTATGGATAAAAGGAAATTAATTTCAGTATAGTTAAGCAGTTTGAATAGTTATTTATCTTCAGTTTGGAGCTCTGCTCAAGTGCTCATTATATGTAAATGGTATGACAAGAGTCAAATGATTGACCATTTGACTGCAAAAATGTAAAACTTAACAGTCCCCTAAAAATCTTCTCTGATACATTATTCCTCTGTGACACCAAGGAACGTTGTACTCACCCGATAGCAAAATATATTGTCATATGTAGGGAAATATTTATGCTTGATTGACTACTTACATTTTTGTTTAGACTGTATATTTAAGTGTTTTAATATATATGCTTGATTTTATTGATGTAATTGTCATATCCTGTGAGTTTGATTTTATTGACGTAATTGTCATATCTTGTGTGTATGATTTTATTGATGTAATTGTCATATCCCGTGAGTTTGATTTTATTGAAGCAATTGTCATATTCTGTGAGTTTGACGTAATTGTCATATTTTGCGAGTTTGATTTTATTGACGTAATTGTCATATCCTGTGTGTTTAATTTTATTGACGTAATTGTCATATCTTGTGTGTATGATTTTATTGACGTAATTGTCATATCTTGTGTGTTTGATTTTATTGGCGTAATTGTCATGTCTTGTGTGCATGATTTTATTGACGTAATTGTCGTATTTTGTGAGTTTGGTTTTATTGACGTTATTGTCATATTCTGTGAGTTTGATTTTATCGATGTAATTGTCATATTCTGTGAGTTTGATTTTATTGATGTAATTGTCATATTCTGTGAGTTTGATTTTATTGATGTAATTGTCATATTCTGTGAGTTTGATTTTATTGATGTAATTGTCATATTCTGTGAGTTTGATTTTATTGATGTAATTGTTATATTCTGTGAGTTTGATTTTATTGGTGTAATTATCATATCCTATATGTTTAATATGGGGAAAAACTAGATGTAGTTTGTAATCTTAGTAAACGGAGGAAAGTTTAAGAAATATGTAAGGCGGTACAACATCAAACTATTTTGTTGACCTCCATATGATTTCACTGAGGAACATAAACAATGTAAGTTTAAATATTTTCTTAAATTAAAAACTATTGATAACTTCATGTGAAAATAAAAAATTTAAACAAAAGTCCGAACCAATATACTTAGCATAATTCAAATACTGGCACTACTACTAGTAATACTAATAACTTATATTTTAAAATATTTCCAAAGCAAACAGTAATGCATTAAGTAGTTTCCTTGAGAACTTGAAGAAAATAAGCAGTCACCACGCAAATAAAATGTATATATGTCTTTAAAAGTTATTTTCATGAGAAAACTCTATGAAAACTGCATGACAATCATCTCACTCAAATCTAAAAATGGTTATCATATTTCCAGAGAGAAGAACTAATATAACAAAAAGTATATATTACAGTTTCTCAATTAAAACTTCACGTAAAGCAGTAGCTATATGCTTTCATTTTAATCTTTTTTTCAAATCTAAAAATGCGCATTTGTCATAAAAGAGGTCGGTTTTTGAACTAAAAGATCAAATCGAGAAACAATAAAAATTATTTTGGTATACTTTGTATAAATTATCTCTGAAGTTTTAAAAATTGCAACCAAAAAAAATGTAAGATTGCAGTTTTGATGTCAGCCTAAATGAAGCACTGGACAAGGCACTTTGAAGGTCGTGTACAAAAGAAAAACAGTATTGGTAACAGAATGTAACACTGACATACACCAAAAAGGCAATCGAAAGTTGTAGTTAATCCTTTCGAGATCTTAACACAAGGTCTTATGTTTGCCACAAAGCATCTCTGTTTATAATATCAGATGCCTTCTCAAAATCTACGAATGAACAATGGAACCGCCTTTAAAATCGTTTGCTTGTGTGCCCATTTTCTCAATTTTGTTTAAAGCTTGTATAAAATTGCTATTATAAACTTCAGTTAGGTAGAATGAGATTTTATGTCTTGTTCAGATATTTGTAAGACTAATTTCTTGCTGTCTTGAAGTTTTTTGTTTTATAGTAATTTGTGCATTGTTTATTTATTGTACATTTTATTATTGTCACATTTGATTTTGAAACATTATTGAGTATTACATTTTTGTCAATATCGACCTTTTTGGTTTTATTTTCTGCTTATGATATTCATGAGTTTCCATAACTACTAGTATCATGTAGTTTCACATTGCAGAGATTCTCATCTTTAATGACAACTCTCTTGTGTGGTACATTATTCAGGTGTCGCCTATATTTAGCAATTTGTATGTTGATGTCATATTTTAAGAAATTTCTTCCTATTTCACTTGTACAGGCAATATTATCACAAAATGTTTAGTAAATTGTTCGTCAGATTTACAGAATTTAGTGTTCAAAAGGTTTTTTCCCGGTCAAATCAAAGAATTTATCTAAGGACTATTTTTTTATATAATTCTTGCCACAATATCTGCACCCAATATGTCACAATTATATAATATTACTGGTTTTACTAAGGTGTCAGATCTTTTGTTATATATTTCTATTTTAAGTGGCGAGTAAGAGAATGTTCTATGGCAGGACGGTCAAGCTCATTTGCTATCGCGGGCCAGATTTTATATAAATAATAATAAATAATAGTAAATAATAATAAATAATGAGTCTGGCGGGCCGTATGCTTGACACCTCTGTTCTATGGAGTTTAAACAATACTTTTGAGCCCCCCCCGACCCCCCCCCCCGTTTTGTTTTATAAAGGTCGTCTCTCGCATGTTTGAATGTACATGTGGCTTTAAAGTTAAGTATGCAGCCAAGATACTTATATTAATATATTATAGTGAAGTAATTTCCTCAGAGTTAGAACTTGTGATCTCCTGTTTTATTTCTTTTTTCAATAATCAACACCTAATATTCACGTACAATTTGCGCCAGTTTTGGTTGTGCTTAGAGAGTGTATCCAAGCAATTTTGTAAGCCCCCTCATGTCTCTGAAAGAATAACCAAGTCATCTGCCTAAGAAAGACGAGGAACTTTAAAAGTGTCCAATGTTGGAAGTTGGAGAGTGACAAAAAGTAGCTCGAAAATTCAAGACATTCAGGAAAATATTAAAAATATTAAAGAGTATAGAGCTTAGAGTGTCTCCCTGTTTCACATCAATATAAGTTACAAAACTATCAGTGATTTGATTATTAACTTTTGTAGAATTTGAGATACGGATATATATATATATATATATATATATATATATATATATATATATATATATATATATATATATATATATATATATCTGTTTATCACACAACTACTGTGCTATTTACGTTAGTATACCCATATCGTCATTGTAATATATGTATCACGTGCAATGACACCTCAGAAATCCCAATGACGTCATGACGTCGTGCAAAGGAAGGGCGTAACGAATGTATTTCAAAGTCATTTCACTACCCTATTCTGCGGTTTGGTCAAATAAAGTCAGTACTTTTCGTCACACTATAAATAGAATCTTACAATTGTGCTCGTTTCAATTGAAATTTATGAAACTTGTCAAATAATTTCAATCGTTTTGCTCGCTGGCGAGCAAAAGATTGAAATTATTCGACGAGTTTCATAAATTTCATTTGAAATGAGTATTAATGTTGGATCATCATCTATAAGTGTTTAATAAATTTCATTTGAAATGAGTATTCATGGTAGATCATCTATAAATGTTTCCACCTAGACAACAGTTTAATATTTTCAGTAAAAGTGCTTCCTTACAAACATTGTTGAAAGTTTTGCTGAAATTTAAGCATATATAATTTTATATGCAGTTTGCTTAGAGTCTTACAATAATAGTTTTAAAAATGAATATGTTGTCTACTGTTCTACGACCTGTACGGAATTCTTCCTGCTTATCGTTAATTATATTACTGGTTTCTAGGAAATCCAAGAGTATGTTATTTAGCAGAGGTGAGAGTAACTTTCCTAGGCATCTGGGCATGGTGATGTCTCTTTAAAAGTTAGGGTCTGATTTAGATCCCTTTGTATATATCCGTGATGTTAAGTAGCTTGGGTAGCTAAAGTAGTGCATCCATATTCGATTTGATCGGTGGCACAATATTTATTACTTTTCAGTGGTGTTATAGCTCTGGTGACCTCGTCGAGTGAAAAGGTATAGCTCAGTACCGTAGACAGATGGTCATCCCTTTTAACTTGCAATTCATTCAAAACCGAGTCTGTATTGTTGGTATTCCATTCGTCAAGTCTTTCGGTGCTTAGAGCTTTAAAGAGGTCATTTATTTTATGATAAATATTAGTTGGCATCCCACTATAATTTTTTTTGGATGACATGCTGTCTGTTCCCTTAGAAAGCAAAACATATGCGAAACATGCATTACACAGTCATGATAGATGGAATCATATTTTCGGGGTCAATTGGCAGAGGTCCCGGACAGAGGTAAACATGGTTCATGTTCACTTGTAATAATTTATATTTCTTAGATGTACAAATGTATACCTGTAGACAATGTTATGGCGTCCTACCAGTTCTCATAAAATACAAACACTATTGCACTTTTTAAAATAAAATCTCTGAATATTTTCATCACTTCAAAATAAAGTTATTTTAACTTTTTATTCACAATAAACACAGAAGCTCGACATTTGATAGTGTTTGAACTTTTTTGTCTTCTTCTGGGTCGTACTTTATTCTCTATTATGTACAGGGTACGATCCAGAAACAAACACGTAAACACAATCTTACGTAATGCTCCTCCCTGTGACATTAAACTGTCGCGAAAAGTGATATATGACCAATATCATTCCGTTTAAGCAGTTTCTAAAAAGAGCTTAAATTGGCGCAAATTTCTTCACATACGGAAATAGTTTTCGTCAACCACTTGTTCGGCGCTGAAATAATTTCATTTGAGAGATTTGTTTTAGTTCAGTGAGTGTATTTCCTTTACTTTTTAATCTTAATTGTCTTTGAAGTGGTGACAGTGTCAAGATGGACTGTTGATCTAGAAATAACGTTGTAACTGACATCAGTGGCTGCCCAAATTTGTACAAAGTGGTGAATCTCAAAATAAACGTCAACAATATGGTATAATAAGTATCCATTATTGTTTCCCTTTATTTATCTTATATTGCGTACGCTTGAATATTTGGCGCAAAACTCTGTAAAGCAGCTGAATACGTTACGCTTTAGGTCTACTTCTAAAATAAACGTGTTTACAAGCTGATGTTGATTACTGCTCTTCAAGTTTATTTTGAAATCCACATAAAAGCTATGAAAATGCATCACTAACTAAAATGTCAAAATATGTTCTTATTGAGAACCATAACAAAAAGTGGTATGATACATATGCCTGCTGTCCGGTGTCTAGAGTTATCAGTGATTTATACATACATGTATCTGCAAGTCCCTAGCTTGTGTTATTGAGACTATACACACTTTACATATGTAACTACACATTTACTATAGTACTCTGTGTTATAGTCCAATTATTATGATACTGTTATTACGGAAAAAAGATTTTTAAAAATCCAAACTCTGCAGTATAGTGGTACGTCCTATTACACCGGTATGCCTATCACCGCGGCATTTAAACATGTATGTTCAGTGATGTCACCATGCGTAACATCTGAATAACCTGCATGTAAACATAATGTCAGGAAGTTGACATAGCCGTGAATATAAAAAATTTGAACTGTATTTAGGGTAAACAAAATCGTAGATTTTCTTTACATGTACAAATTTAAGTAAGTAATCCAATCCCATTCATACCATATCCAGTTTAATCCCCTTTTTTTGGTACTATACAATCCTAAAATCGTGCCGAGCACAACGTCTACAAAATCGTCTGCTTCACAATTGAAACAATACAAGCAAAATTGGTGACCTGCCTGATACTCTTCGAGAAAAAAATTTATTTTAACTTGGGGGGGAGGGGGGCATTAGGGATGTATTATAAAACTCATGCGTTTTGTTTTAGTGTGGGATCTTAAATAAGTAGTATAAAGACGAGTTAATGAACATTGTCATCCCTTCAAATTCATAAAAGGTGTTTTATAGACATGGGTCATACAATTAAAGCTTACATGGGTTGTGTTAACTATAAATATACCATGTCATATAACATTAAGAATATCATAAACCATAATTATTTCATGGATTTACTCGGGCATATAAAGATCTTGATTAAATTTATGAATTTAATGTTGAAATTTTGTTATTAAATGTGTTACTTTTACATAATATTTCAATTTTTGTTTTACTTTGATACCGTACTACTAACGGTCACTGTATTTCTCAATTGCCGCAGTAATAGGACGTTCTCTTTAGAGCGCCTCCCGTTAGAGGTCACCTCGGAATATCCAGCACGTTGGGATCCCATTGATTGGAAATTAAAATCATTCGCCGTGACAAATGCACCACAGGTTGATTACTGATGCAGTAGGATAAAAGTTTTTAAAAAGTAACTGTAGTGAAACTTTTTTGGGTATTTTTCAAGGTAGTAACGCGGTAATAGGACGTCCCGGCCTACATACAGTTCCTTTGAGATTCTGAAAATGTTGTGAACGTGGTTTCGTTTCGCTATTTTATTTTACTTGTAGTGTTGTTGCTGTGGATATCTTACAAATTGTACTGGAGTTTTGTGTGTGTGTGTGTGTGTGTGTGTGTGTAGGTGTGTGTGCGCGCGCATGTGTGTGTGTATACTTTTATTCGGAACTACCTCCGTTATTTCTGCAAGACTAAAATATGCCTCGGATGTATGTCGGCGCAGTAATTTACAGACAAAAATCATACATTTTGTTTGTCGGAAATTTTGTCCACAAAAAAAGAAACCCTACCCTATTAGGAGTACCAAGACTATTTCTGCAACTGGATTGACTGAAGGATTGATCGAGACGGTCCAAATGCAAAAAAACTCCTATCATTCGTAACTACTCTGTTAATCCTTGTTTGTTAAATAGCCAAAGTAGTCCGAATGGGAACTATCAGTGTCATACATTCGAGGAATGATCCGTAAGATTGACCTCAAAGTAGCGAATGTGTAGCAATCGATGGGAAATGCCGAGGACATTCCGAAATACACGGACAAGTCCATGATGACTATTCGTATTTGGTTCCATTTAAATTTCAGTCTATGCCGTCAGATGGGCATGCAAGATTTATAATTCTTGGATTCCGATCTTAGCAGATAAGTTGAAATCACTTATAATATGACTTCCAAGAGAAATAATTACAGACTGTTGCTCTGAATCTTTCCGAGAAAACTACCCCGCACTAAATGTATTATTTATTGTGCAGAAGCATTTATTCAGGGGCCAACTAATCTAAAAGCTAAATAGTACCGGTGAGACTTACGCAATAATAAATCGGACAGCACTGCCAAATACATGTATATGGTAGGAATATCTCCACATGGGCAAATTATATTTATTTCAAAGGTATTTGGTAGACGGGCAAGTGATTAATTCCTAGTTGAAAAAAGCGGATTTTTAAATTACCTTCGCCCTAGAGTATTGTTAGTATAGATATGTAGCTAACGTTGTTTTGTGGGAAGGACTAGTGAAGATTCAGCAGCACTAGTACATTTCTTAAATCTACTAGTCCTTCTTGCTACAAGGAAATTTATATTATATTGTAGGCCTGAAGAAACTCTTATTTTTCTTATGAGTTAATGTTTTTTCATTTGACTAAAGGTGAAACTTGAACTGACACATACATTACTAAATTATATTTTATCAAATCTGTAATTTAAATAAAATGACACATTCATTAACATCATAACACAATTAAAACAATTAGAACCAACATAAAACAATAATAATATAAATTTATAATCATAGACGCATCGATGTTTTGAAAGTCTTACTGAACAATAAGCGATCTTCAATTTCATCATCTATGCGCGAAATCATTTTCTCTGCATAAAATGTACGTAATCTTGACTAGAGTATCCATTATAATTTAAATATTGTTTTGCTGCCACTTAACTTTGAAGTCAGTGGTTTGTGAGTTTATTTCCTACAAATTTGGAATGTAAATGTTCTGTTATAAAATGTGTGCAATCATTAGAATCCTTTATGGGTACTTTTACGCTTACTTACTTACTTAACTTGAATTAATGACGTTTATCGATTAGTTGACCATGTACGTCAACTTTTACGCTCCGATTCGCTTTGTTTACAATCTATTTCTATTGTGATAGGCGGACGCTACTGCTACGCACCTAGCGAGCGATATCAGTACAACGGACGATAATTAGAAAACCGTTCTGTTCCGGTTTCGTCTCACGGAAACAAAACATGGATTTATCATTGCCACGCCGTTCACGTCAACTTTATTTCCAGTTGTGAAAGTTTGCTTGGACTGAGGATGAAATGGCTTGAAATCTGTGTAAGGTTTGAAGGAATTAAATCATTTTGGGCTACATTTTCAATATTGTGGTGGGTACTGTAATCTAATTACTTTCAGAGAACTAAGGTACCGTACGTAGTTGTTTTACCTGTCACTTTTATTATCAATGACGACTTTTTAAAAATAATACTTGTGTTGGGTGGGTCTCTAACGTAACATGAGTTTTTAAGGATGCGCATTGTCGTACCCGCCATCTTAAAAACAGAAAACTTGTTTCGTAATAATGGGTCCAACTTCACCAAACAGCATGGAGAACAACTCTTTACTTATTAGTATATCTACAATGTATGGATGTTTTTAGCAGTTTCTCTTCCTCGTTGTGTGTGCGTGTGTGGAGAGAGAGAGAGAATGTTATTTATACAGCATGAAATCTCAGTTGTATGAACTTTATTATTCCAAGTCATCCCAGATCAGCTCATCCCCATCCGATTCCCATTCCCATGTTATGTTTCTGAATTTTGTTCCTTAGAATTATCGAAACTTCAGTACCCCATTGTTAATAATTTTTTAGAAACTTTTATGGGTCATTATTGGTGTATGATGTTTTTTTTATGTTTGTAGGTTAGAATTTTAATTTTACAACAACAACAAACATTTATGAATGTAAGTACTGTATGCCTGATGGCTGAATTAAATTGTTATATTATTGTTTACAGTCGGTAAAATAGCTCCAACAAGCTAATGTTTCTTATTATTTAATGCAATTCCGACTTTGAATAAAATTTGTCAATGTCTGTGTATGTATTACAACTGTTTGTATGTATGTACATATGGGTACAGGTCAATTCGATCCAAAACCAGTTTGGCCCAGGTTGATTCGGCCAGGATGTTTTTGGCCCACTATCTTTTCATATATAGAGAGTATATAAAAAGTTCATGTAGAGATTCAGTAATATTGATAAAGTTCCTTTGTGACTTATTGTACATATGAATATGATAATGTTTGTAGAGTTTTTGTAGTTATGTATGGTTTATGTTTTTGAAATAAGTTGTTGACTGAATCACCTTAAACACCATGTTTCATTCATATAAGTGGGGTTTCCAGAGTTAAGTTTGTGAAAGAAAACTATCATAATGCATAAGAAAGTTGAATGGACTGAATAGAATATAGGACAAATACAGCATAGGACATCTGCGAAAGAAGACAGCAATGATGTATGTGAACCAGTAGTTTTATAAACGGACAATTTCCAAAATCTACAGATATTTTATTACATAAGAGATTTCCACGATTTCATTTTGTAACAAACAAGTATTACATTTCTGCATAGTGTGTGCTGCATAAGTTTGTATACTTTAACTAGTATTTATGAAGTTGGACTGGACACTTTGTTGCTCAATATTATACTATTTAAATGAAAATATCTTTATTAAAGTAGCACAGCATATCCATAATAAAACATATGTGGGCCGAAATGTCCCAGCTTAATCATCCCGACCAAAAGTAGCGGTTGGGTCTAATCAACCAGGGCAGAACTGGTTCTGGGATGAAATTACCCTGAGCCATACATACATACTGTGCCAATGTTATGTGGCTTATTTGTATTTGTTATATGTATTACTTGTGTTATATGCTGATCCTACATAAATAAATTTATTATTATTATTATTATTATTATTGTGTCAAAAAACTCTGGCAGCAACAACAAAGGCACTTTATAGTCTAAGACTAGATTAAATCATTTTCTATAAACTGTTCCAAGTATTTGATATTAAAGTAAGGTAAATTTTGAATTATGGGTCAGAAGTTTAGGGTTTTACAAAGCAAATTACATGGAAGCTGTAGATATATCATTTTGTAAACATGTTATTGGTATTATGAAATACATACTAGACATTTGTATCTACAATGAAACAACAGGTAGAATGCCAATGAAAGTAGTAAGATGTACAGATAGTAGAATTCTTAAGTACTGGTTCAAATTACTAAAGATGATAGATTCACAATACAAAAAGCTATAATTTACAGTTGACTTGGGGTAAACACTGAATGTTGGGAAAATCAAGTTAAAAATCGATTCTTTTACATGGAATGGGAGTGGGAGAAGTTTGGGTAAATCAAGGGGTGGATAATGAAAACCTTTTTCATTATATTTAAACAAGAATGTAAAGATATTTTTCTACAGGAACTAAATAGAGATTTAAATGCAATGGATAGATTATGATTTTATAATAAGATCAGAAATGACTTGAGTTGTCAATACTATATAGATTGTTTAAACTCTTCACCTAGTGTTCGCTTACTATGTATAATCAGAAATGAAAATTTCCTATAATGGTAAATGTAGAAAGGTTTAAAAATATCCCCGCTGTTGAAAAGACTGTGTCCGTTTTGTGCAGATATAAAATATGAGTTTCACTTTGTTGTTAAGTATCCAATGTAGAATAACTTGAGAAATGCTCATTTACCTTTGAACATTTACTGCAATGCAAATTACATTAAGTTCTTGAAATTTATGCAGAGAATTAGCAAATCAATCGACTACATAATTTTGCTTTTTATCCAGCGAGAATCTTTGAAAGTTGGAGAGTCAGTGTGTTAGTCCTAGAATTGTAAGTTTTGTGGTTGTACCATATTTTTCATACATGTATGTAATTTTGGCCGGTGGTCTATGTTACAAGAATAAAGATTATTATTATTATTATAGATTAGCTGGACCATTATGATGCTGCCTGGTACAATCTTGTCCTCTGGTCTTTCCGCCTGCGACTTTTGTGATAGTCATTGACCCTGTATCCTGCATGTAGATGCCCTTTTAAATGTACAGCATCTTGAAAAGTTTTTGAAAAGTGGGGTCAGGCATATTAACGAAAAAGGTTTTTTTTTTTGTTATATGAAAATTGTCTGGAAATTTCTGAAGTTGGGGAATTGGTTTATCAAGCATGGGCTGATCATATGGGCAGATGTAGAATGTTTTGGTAATTCCATGGGTGTCCCTGGGCAGTCAGCTTTGAAAATCTGGTTGCCCAGCAGAATTTTCTGCATGCCCAGTGAATTACTGTGGTTACCACCAACATGGCTGGAATTAAAATTATTCAACAAGTTTTGTCATATATATCAAGTCTAGAATTTAACAAATTTCTTTGTAACCAGGAAGGCTTGTAGATTGAGAAATTTACTAGTCCTACTGAATCTTCGTTAATCCTCTTTTACTAGCAGACTGGTGACAACTGAAACTTTATTAGCCATTTGAAATTATGAAAACTACTAGTCTACAGGAAATTTGCTAGTATTGGTATAATGGACTACCACAAATTTTTAGCCCTGTATATATTTAGTCCTAACTGCGTACAATACTTTTAACTCACCATCAGTTCTGCTAATGGAAAGTGTCAAACACACATTTACCAACTTATTTAATCTATTTGACGTCACCAAATAAAGAGAATCGAACAGTTTCCTTTTTGATGGAGTCTTGTTGTCCATCAGCTTTCCAGCAGTTGGCTACCCCTGACCAGAAACTTACCCATATTTTATGTTTATCAGAGTTTACATCATTACAGTTGACATTATCCTCAATCTGATACTATTATTCCTGTGCTCCAAACTGTTAGTTAACTGTACACTTTCCACACTTGATTTTTGTTTATCCATTACCCCACAAGCCAGTATAGTATACAACAACAATCGCATTTGGTTTGGTTCTTTAAACTTGCCATAGTCCTTTAGCTAAAGTTAGCTAAAAGAAACAACTATCACTTGCTCTACATTCAGTTCCCACTTTTTCAACTGGCCAATGAGAAAGTGAAATATAAGATCATAGGCATTCAATGTGGCAGGCCTAAGATGAAAGAGGCAGTTGCCATATGTTAGTGTGTTGACAAAAGATTAACAATCAGAAGTCATATTTCTTTAAGGGTTTACATAGATGGACTGGTAGTATAGACTGTGATTACTTAATCAGATAATGAGTAGCTGACACGTGGATTAGTGTGGCATTTTACCCATAGCAATCACCCAACACTAAACTTTGGAATTATATGGAGATAATTCAGGCAACCAGCTGTGGGTACCCAGAGGGACAATTTAATAGTCAAATATTTGTCACTGGAAAATATGAAAATCCATTTTAATTTTTCAAATGATCATTTTGTAATAATATTTTTTGGTTGTCCGACCGGTATTTCATTATATGTAAACATTTTTGATGTTATACAGGTACAGGACATGAAAATTAAGAATGATTTGAGGTCCAGAACTGATCTTATTTGCCGTCGACCTGTCATATATTACTAGCACTAGCCTGTCAGACCTTTCATATTTCTTAGTTAAAGTGTGCTGATGCAAGCAGAACTTGATTGTTCAATAGCGAGAGACTGGTATCATAACATGTTACCTGAAATTTGCAAATTTAACATGCAATATGCAGAGCACCAGTCTGTGCTTGATCTTTGTCAATCAAATGTTTGCCTTACCTCAACCTTAGCTAAAACCAAGCATCTACTGTATGGATTTACTTAATTTTGTATGATGCCTTAGGCCTAAAAGAAAAATGGCTTTGTTTCCGGGTTCCCAACAACCCAATTTTCTGCTTGCTGACCCTATAAAAACATTTCCGACTACCTCCCCCCACCCCAGTAATTAAATACAGAAACAATTTTGGATTTTCTAAATGTTATGACCAGTCTGGATTTCATTTCATTTGAAGGTACCTGTTTCTGAATGGAAGTTCCTATATATTGACTGAAAATTTTATATAAATGTATCCACTTCACAAAAAAAGCTTTGTAGCATCAAACCCAATAATTGAAAAGTGGCATCCCTTATACAGAACAAATCACAGAGATGTAGTAGTATTGTGTCGATTGCATATTGGACATGTATATTCGACTTGTGCATACAGGGCTCTCAATGACCCAAGGTCCTGAGTCAAATAAGCATGTAAGTGGCTGTGTGGTTCTTCTTATTTTTATATCTCCGTGACACACATGAATTTCCATTATGCAGCCTTTTTATATGGTCTGCATTATCAAATGAAGTGCAGTATTAGGCTAGGATAAACAAGCTTGCAGCCATTGTGACATAATTCCAACCTAAAATGGACTCACTGATGTCTCACTTCACTGGTCAGCTGGCCATTGTAAGGGCAGTATGATTGTAATTTGAGCTGTCTTGTAAGAACACATGCAAGATGGGGCATCATTTGCATAACAGCATGTATATTAAGAGACATGTTGCCTGAACTGAGGCATGCATATCTTTACTAGTTCTGATTGGTGTGCATCAGAGACATGCAACATCATTTGGCCTGGTTGGGCACAGTTTTGATGATAAGAGTATTTTGATTGGTTTTGTTGCACAATGAGAGTACCGGTAAAATGGCTTGCCTAAGTACACAATACAGCAGTCGATCTGGCCTGGAAATTGAACCTGGTACTCATGTGTAGGAGTCAGCACGCTAGCCACTAAGCTACCCACACTTCTCTGAGTTGTAAATACAACTTTTATGGGCTATCATAGGCATCAAAAGCTGTAATTGTGTTACATTATGATCATAATATGTTATTATAGTAAACATTACCATATTATAATATCATCAACATCATAGATTGAGATTTGTTCATATGATGGTGTTATTTAAATGTTATTTTTGAAGCAAATAATGCAAAAGTAGTGCAGTTAATTTCCTTTTCTGCATATTATTGATAAGACAAATCCTCCATTGAGTGTTCTCCATTAAAGTTGTATTGAATAAAGATCTTTTTATTGCAAGTCGAAATAGCTGTAATTATAATTGAACACTTACAAAAATCAACTAAAAGAATGAGTTCCAACAGTAGCTAGTATTTTTTACATGTGTATAATCATTAAAAAACTCAGTATTATCTTTGAGCTCATAGGTATCAAGAGTTACCTTCCTATTGCTCTACTTACCCACTTATCTATCTAGTTATCTTTCTATCTATCAATCTGTTACGACTCTAGGTCTAAAAAATATGTAACAGAAAGAAAGTGAAACCAACAATATAAGTAAAATCAACAAACAATTTATTTCCAGACAATTAAAGTAAAAATTCAAAGACACGTACAGTTTGTGAGTTAAATTCCAAAATGGTGCTGCTCAGATATTCAATACAGCCACCACAGCAGCCATCTTGAAAATCTTCTTATCGCTGCTCCTGAATGGAAAGTCATATCAACAAGATTTCCACTAAAAGACTTCTTATGATGTCTAGTTGGTGTCAATCTAACATTTAGTATGGCTACCATGGCAGCCATCATGAAAATCTTATCGCTGCTCCTCATGAATGGAAAGTCATATCGACATGGAGTTTTCACCAGAAGACTTTTATGATGTCTTGTTGGTTCTAAATGAAAATGGTTCCACTTGGACTTCCAATATGACCACCACAGTGTCCATCTTGAAAATCTTTTAATTGCTACTGCTGAATGGATGGTCATATCAGCATGGAGTGTTCGGTAAAAGTTGTCTTATGACGTCTAGTTGGTCCTAAATGAAAAAGGTTTCACTTGGACATCCAGTTTGGCCACCACAGTGTCCAGCTTAAAAGTCTTGTTATTGCCACTCCTGAATAGATGATCATATCTATATGGGGTTTCACTAAAAGAATTGTTATTGCTGCTCCTCCTGAATGGAAAGTCATATCAGCATGTTTTCACCAGGAAATTTCTTATGGTGTCTAGTTCATCATAAATAAAAATTGTGTATATCCAATATCGCCACCACAGAACTCAAAATCTTATCGCTACTTCACCTAGAGGGAAAGTCATATCACCATTGGGTTTTCACCAGAAGACTTCTTATGACATCTAGTTGGTACTGAATGAAAAAAATGGTGCTGATATGAAATCCAGTATGGCCACCATGGCAGCCATCTTGAAAATCATGTTATTGATACTCCTCCAAAGTGGAAAGTCATATTGACATAGGGTTTTCACCAGAAGACTAATTATGATATCTAGTTGGTCCTGAATGAAAATGGCGCTGAGCTGACATCCATCAACTGCAGCCATCTTGGAAATCTTGTTTGAATAGCCCCACCAGAATTGATGGCCATATCAATATAGGGTTTTTACTAAAATACATTTTATGATATCTATTTCTTCCTAAATGATAATGGTGCCCTGTAAACATCAAATATCCAATATGTCTGCCACAATGAACATATTAAAATTCTTGTCACAAATTCTCCTGAATGGATGGTAATATTGGCATGGGGTTTTCACCCAAAGTCTTCTTTGGGTTCTAGTTTGTCCTAAATGAAAATGGTGCCAATCTTACATTCAATATGGCTGCCACAGCAGCTAATTCGAAGAAGAATATCAAATTTCTTTTAACACTCAGCAGTTAAAAAGAAGAAAATGGTCTTATCTTGAATTCCTGGAACTTTTTTTTTTGACATTAGAGCATCAGTCCTTTCGATGGACTCTTGTTTACCTTCATATTATATTTTATATACATTTTACAGAATTTTTACATTTGTACCTTTTATCTTGTAGACTTGTACTTCATGTTTACATTTATTGGGAAGGCTTTATCCTCCTAAAGTTTTGTGCAATTTTTCATTGTTTCATTTTTAGAACTTTGCTTTTGATTGGCACCATCTAGCCATTATTGTGCTGAGGTGCCATTAAATGCTAGTACATTCATAAATTGTTCAAAGGTAACATTATTGAACATCACATTCATTAAGACGCTCACAATATCTCCCACTATTTTAAGCGCCTACTGGATACAGACTAGAAATAATGAATAAGTATTAGCTACCTTTGCATGCTGTTTGATAATCTTGATCTGCTTCAAATTTTCAGCAAGCTATATCAGGCCGATGCCAATTTTTCAAGTACTTGTACCTAGAATACAGATCAATCTATCCTCTTACATCATGTTCTTCAGCAATGCTTACATTGTCTCTTCTCAAAGGAATAAAGTTAAGTCATGCAACCATGGTTCACTTTCTGTAAATGGAGAAAGAAAAAAGAATTTTTTCCCCAGCTCACTGACTGAACATTTTTTAGCTTGAAACCAGAAACACACATATTTTGTTTAAGACCTAAGAAGAGGAATTAATAGAATTAAGTGTATGTAATAGTTTATAGTGGGATAAAGTACTTAAGTGATTAGGAGAAAGAGGCAACGTTAATCAAAGGCTTAGAGCAGAGAGCAAATGAATTTAAGGAAGTGGAGCAAGGATGCCCGCACTATTTCTTTTTAGCCTAGATACTGGATAATGCTGAAGCAAATCTAAAATGTAAAAAAATTATCTTTTTATGAAAAATTCTTTCATAAAAGAGCTAACTTAATTAGCAGAAATAAATAAAAGCATTTAAATAGATCTGTATTCCAAAAGCACATAATCACATTATTTAAGTTTTTTTTTTTTTTGCATAACTCATTTAAGTTCATTAAAGTTTCTAGTGTCATAAATATAATTTTACATTTGTGTTAATTTGATGTAATTATGTTTGAAACTTATTTAGTAATTTCTGTGCTTTTCTTAAAACGTGGAAATTATTTGATGTGTTTCATAACTTGAATGTGAAATAAGCAAATGTGGTAGATACTCATAAAGCTTCATCAAGGAGTCTTTTTTTCTCTTTCAGAACTGAGGGCTGAAGGTAGAAATCTGGTAGTGATGGATGACAAACAATCATGCGAAGTAATAAAAGACTGTGGGATAACAAAGAATTATAGTGATGCTGATATAACAGATGATGGTGAGTTTTTTGTCTGATGACATGTAGAGCACTAATGGTGGCAGCAATGCTAAGAGACGAGGTATTAAATAACTGAATGCACATACATGATACACCCTATTTTGGCCTTGTACTTACAAAATGTAGGCAAACATGCATAATAACAGTAACCCTGTGACTGTCTGAACTTATCAGGGGACATTAGACTGGCTTGGATAATTGGCAGTTTACATAAGTTAGTTTGTATGTATGGTGAATGTTGGGGGTACAGGTCAACAAGGATGAAATGAGCTTTCTAAACATTAAACCAGACCCAGACCACTACTCTCAAATCAGGACCACCACTAGCTTATGATCTGCATGTGTTGTTTCAAAAGCAATTGTATTGCACACCTGAAAGCACATAGTGTAGCTGTTTTTAAATTTGAAAATGGACTCATATCTGTTTGTTTACATTCTTTTACTTGTGTTGACCTATACATGGTATTGGATGGAATTTAAATTCTGGTAATCACAGATAAATTGGAGGCCCTTTTGTATTCACTGTACATTTGTACCCATTTTAGAAGCAGGTGTCCATACATGTGTAGCTAAGCAACACATCAGTTGCCTTCCATGATGGAAAGCAATCTATTACACTGGAAAGGGAAGAAACTATAGCTTCATATAACTGCGGCTTTCTATAACATGGTATTTGGGGTCCATAAATGCTGACAGTATTATGTGCTGAACAATGAAACAGTGTTGTACATAGGATCCCAAGGGCAGGGCACACTGTGTTCCCTCCCTCCAAATCTGGGGGACACACCATTTTAGAGGGACAAATGAAAATAATAGTTCATAATGCACTGATAGTGCTATAAAAATGGAATAATCTTGGTTGCTTCAACAGTTTTGCCACCTTAACTTTGTGGTCTGCACTGTACTATTATATTTTCCTTGAACACTTACATTATTGTTTTATCATGTGCTCAAGTAACTAATGAAAACATTACCACGTTAACCTGAAATGAGCTGCACCATGGAATTTTCCATTCTGGATCTTGCTCTCTCATTTAAGTTTAGTGTACACGCATTATTTACCAGCATTTATTATAATAAATACCTATGTTTTCTGAATTACTTAATTTCTTTCCAAAGTAATAAATCAGTAATTACATGCCAAATTGTGTATTGGCATAAATGTAGTCACTTTTGTCAACCTCAAAATAAATTTAATCTTCCTCACCATAGGGGTGAGTTTAATCTCAATAATATGTTACACTAACGGCCTTCAAACACTTTACATTTCAACTCTGTCAACTATCACAAACATTGAATGTTTTCATTGCCAGATACATTGTTTTAAAGTAGATATTCATTGCCATCTTACAGTTTTATCACCTTTTGCAACTTTGGATATTGATAGTGCCAATAGAGACATGGGTGGACGTACATTAATGAAAAGTTCTAGGTGTATTTTTATATTTTTTTCTGATGAAAAAGCACTCCCAGGAGGGTGCACAGGGTCAAGATTTGGGGTACATGGGACAAAAAATTGCGGGAAACCCTGTCAGCCTGCACTCTGTGTGCAACACTGATGGAATAGTGAGAATGATTTAAAATTTTACTTATGCATGTTGGGGGTGCAGTGGGATATACAAAACGGCGGTCAAACTTATAGTAATACTGTTAGTTTATGTAAATTAAATATTTTTTCACTTCTTGGTTTTGTGCGTTTAATTTTGTCAGATAATGTTTTAAAAAGGAAATATAGATATAATAGTAAGCTTCATTTTGTTTTCTTTCAACCCATATTGTCATATATTTGACAGATCAGACCATATGAGTAACCCATATTGTCATACATTTGACAGATCAGACCATATGAGTAACCCATATTGTCATACATTTGACAGATCAGACCATATGAGTAACCCATATTGTCATACATTTGACAGATCAGATCATATGAGCAATCCATATTGTCATACATTTGACAGATCAGACCAAAAAAGTAACCCATATTGTAATATAATTGACAGGTCAGACCATGAGCAAGTGGAAGTTGATTGTTTGATAATGAGAGACTGGTAGTGTAACACATTACCAGAGCTTCAGTCTAAGCTTGATCTTTATAAATCAAATATTTGTCTTTCCTCAACCTCAGTTAAAATAAAACCAAGCATCTATTGTATGCATTTACTGAATTTCACATGTTAGACTTGGTTGCTGGACCAATGTTTGGCTTAGGTTGACAAGGTCTTTCATACCTTTACTTGTACAAACTATACAGTGGTAACATTTCTTGTGGTATTTATCAGTGGCCTAGCTAGGGATGCATACAGACAAATGTGCATAACCTAGAAAAAAATATGAGGTTTTAAATTTCTTGGATATCTTCCCACTCCTGTCTGTGACAGAGCGTACATCAGAAAAATTGCCTTGCTACAATGTGTATCCATGTTGATTGATTACATGTGCACGTACCTTTTAGCATATACATATGCGTAAATTTACATACTGTTCTGCATCAAGCTGTAACTTAGATGTTCTTTCTTAATAAATGATATTTCATAAAAGTGCTTTGTGTAATGGTTATTAATTTGTCATAGGTTCCCTTTTATTTCTATACTATTTCCAAGACCCACTTTGAATAAATTATTGAAAGCAGTAATACAAATAAAACTCGAAAAAGAGATTACAAATGAATGCCATACTATTTATATTGTACATGTATGATCAAGAACACTGGAACATTCGGACATGTATGCCATAATTCTTTCCAAAGTTTATTCTACAAGAATAACATGGTATCGTATATTTAAATTAAAAAAAAGATACACGAGCTATGCTACCAAAAATTTCTTGTGTAGCTTTACCCTTAAACTTTGAAAATAACATTGTTTATCAGAGAGTATGACTATTTTTAAATGCGCATAATTGTGTATACTGTATTGACTGTTATGCTCTATCAGTGGCCATTCATGTCATGAAGAAAGTGATTTCAATGAAAAGAAAGTTACTTTCTTTTGTCATTTTTTTTTATAATGTACATGCATCACCAGGCACTGGCCAAGGAGTGACATTCATACTTTGAAGTCAGCTTCTGCACCTGTTACTGCAGCTTCCTGCATTGAGTCAACAATGGTCAGTCAGGACAGTTCTTACCAGCTACTGTTCATTGTTGCGCTTCAATGTTTCAAAATGTATATTAACTGTTGAATGAAAATGTTGTCACAAAACCACACACCTTAAAACTAAAAAGATATTAGTTTGTAAAAAACAAATTTGGACTGAGAAACGCAGTGATGTTAAATCCTCATATTATCGCTTAAAACTGGTTTTTAGCATTATATGAAAAACAAAATATAATTATTTTTTATTTTCCCAATTAGAGACCAACTGTTTAAATTAAATTTAGAGAAAAGTGTAATGACCTTGATTCACATCTAAACTTGGTGCTTTTATTTTTCTTAAAAAAATTAGAACAAGTGTATTTGTTTCAAGCTATATCCCATCCCCTTCGTCTCTCTCTCCCAACCTGTTCCTATCCCCTCTGTAGTGTAATAATCAAGTAGAGTAGAAGTCTTAAATGACTTAAATTAGGACAGTTCCTAGCAGCTACTGGTCAATGTCACTCATTGATGTTTCAAAATAAACACTTACTGTTGAATGAAAATGTTTCTTGTTGTCACAAAACCAAATACTATAACACTAAGAAGATATTAGTTTGTGAAAAACGAATTTAGACACAGAAACACATAGCAATTAAGTTCTGATATCATCGCGTAAAACTGGTTTCTAGCAGTATATAAAACAAACCATATATAATACTTTTATTTTCCCGATTAGAGACCAAGCATTTAAATGTATTAATCTTAGAATTAATATGAACAGTTCAGAATAATCAGGAAATAATTGGGATTTACAACCTTTGAAGCCAAAAATTCTTCTACCTCCAGTTCGGAGTAGATAAAGAAGTTCTACCAGGGATACCTGTTTAAAGCCATTAAAAATATCAAGCCATATATTAATCAGTGCAATTAGAGAAAGATTTTATAGCCTTGGCAAATACATGGCTTAGCAATTTCGGCTGATATACAAGGCATTATTGATAGATATGTGTTCAGCTTATGCCTAATACAGTACAACAGTTTATGCCTAATACAGTACAGTAGCTTATGCGTAATACAGTACTACAGCTTATGCGTAATACAGTACAACAGCTTATGTGTAATACAGTACAAGTTAAACAAGGTGAAAACAAAGTATGAATAAGAGGAAATTCCACTTATATAAAGCTACAACCAAACTGATGTACAAAACTAGAGTCTTTATTGTACAGTAAATACAATGGTATCTACTGCAGATACCCATTCCACTTATATAAAGCTACAACCAAACTGGAAGCTTTATTGTACAGTAAATACAATGGTATCTACCACAGATACCCATTTCACAACTATGTTTGCAAAATAGTAGGCATTTCGGTAGAACTGCAAAACATAATAATGATATGATGGATGTCCAGGAGAAATTAACTGCTACTGCAACATGGGAAAATAAACCCCATTTTTTCCCCCCAATCTGCACATACCAAATGGCCCCACCCTTTTTTCTATGCTGTGTACATGTATATCTTCAGGCAGTTAACCTTGGATTATTGTTGCATTTAATTCAACTTTTGAGTCCAAAGTTTGTTCATGTGACTTTAAACTTAGTTTTAGTTCTCAAAGATTCAGTGCCGTTTGGGCAGTTATTGACATAATTTCAGTAATTTCACATTGTTGGCCTAATTGCTAAACCCTGTATAAATACGTATTTGGTTCATGTTCTTTGGTGACAAAATGTTTTATTTGTATTCATGTCAACTTCTTAAAAAGGATAATTGGGTCGAAATGTAACAAATTAGTAACTAAACTGATAAATAATATTCACTTGACATTCGAGAACAGTTTTGCAGTATTTGTCATGTGGGTTGAAAGAATGTACTGTACCAAATAAATTGTATCTACATTGACTGAAAATAATACATATAAGTCATACTTGTTATATTCCCAGACAGTGTTGTTTTGTTTTTTTAGACTCGGAAAGTGTTTTGAGGTCCCAAGGGGGGTCAGTGTGCATGACCCCCCAAAAGCAATGTCATCCAAATGAGAATAAGCTATCTTTTCAAATCAGCCTATAGCAAATGACTGGAAATTCAAATCTGAATATATAAAAAATACCATCTGTTTTCTCTGAAACATTTAATATACTAACAAAACAAAAAAATGGTATACTTAGCATTGTCAAATAACATCACCACACACATATGTACATAGTCACAACCTCACAGACATTAAATATAAAACTACACCAAGTTACTGTCTTTAAAATCCATGGGACAGTGGAATGTTTTAATTACATGCAGTCTTTGCTTCTTTCAATAGTTCAGTAGTTGGTTTCAAGGTAATGCAAGTGTCATTTGTATTCATAAAAATGCCGACACTTTTCCTTCGTGGATGTGCATCCATGTTGGCGCTAGCAATGGCCAAAATTGCTAAAAGTGAAAAAAAACCTGTAAGATGGCAATGAATATCCATTTCAAAACAATGTATCTGACAATGAAAACATTCAAGGTTTGTGGTAGTTGCTAAAGTCTTTGACCGCCGCTATTGGAACGTATATTTGAGGTTAAAGTCACACAGACGGCAGTGTAGATTTAATTTATTCTCAGGCTGAATTAATGAAAAAACGTACTAATTTATGCAAATACACAATTTGTCATTTGATTATTGATTATATACTTTTAAAAGAAAAGTAATTAAGAAAACATGGGTATTTATTATAATAAATGCTAGTAGATAATGAGTGAACACTAAAGTTAAATGAGAGCAAGATCCGGAATGGAAAATTCCATGGTGCAGTTCATTTCAGGTTAACCAGATATTCAAACATGTAATGTTTTCACGAGTTACTTGATCACATGATAAAATGTTTATTGCAATGATATTAATATCTGGGGAAAATATGAGAAAGTTAAGGTGGCAAAACTGTTGAAGCAAATAAGATTATCTCATTTTTTAAGCACTTATAGTGCATTATATATTACAATTTTCCTTTGTCCCTTTAAAATGTTATGTCCCACAAATCTGGAGGGTGTGAGACACAGTGTCCCCTGACCTTGTAATCCAAGATGCAACACTGCATTGGAGATTGAATGGTACAGTTGTTCAACCTACCGAAATAATCATGTTTTGAATTTTATATATGGAGTAAAAATCCGACTTCAAAGAAACGTTGCTGCTGATCACAAACTTTAATAAAGATGGCTTAAACATTCTCATTCATTGCAGTCAGCGATGTGTAATAACATTTGTTCTTCAACATGCATCTCTTTGATGTACTTAACTGCAGAGAAATTGGGTTGTTCCACTTAGTGTACTTTACCTCTGAAAGGTGGCTGTTTATCTCTGACTGCCTTACCTTTTAATTGCCTCTAAAACAGCTGTATAAACTGCCCTGAAGATAGTTTTACATGAGCTCTGAGCAGGACTGTTTACTGTTTATACATAAACAAATTATGGGCAACATAGAGGTCCAAGAGGGGTCCACAAAAAAAAAAGATTACAGGCATATATGGTGGTCAAGAAATATACATTATTTTTCCTTTTTTTGTGGGAATTTTTTTTCTCACTAAGATTGCTGGAAATCATATTTTTCGAAACACGACCGTGTCAGGGGGTTTGGGAGTCCAAAATTGTGTTTTTCGTGTGACACGTCGTGTTATGGCATGTATGATAAGTTTATCTCCTACCGAAAATATTTAAGTGATTATGCTTTTTCATCAATTTCACCAATCCATTTGGTAATATTAAACTCGTCAGATGACCAAACCACCAATCCTAAGTATATTTTTTAAACTGTTAGTTATAGAATGCAGCATCACATCCTTCACAGAGTCTGCATAAAAACAGTAGGCTGGACTAGTAGAGGTTGTATTTTGGATAGTGCTGTCTATAGTTCATTGTGTGGGAACATGTTAAGCAGACAGTTTAAAAGTGACTGGGGGAATGAAAAAGTAAATCACAGCATTTCTAGATTTTTTTTTTAAAAAACAGAATGAAACCCGATAATACTTAACATGTGATTTCTTTTTCCTTTTGTTTGTTTAAAAGCAGAATCTCTCTCTCTCATATCAAAATTACTATCATTAAATTTTGTATATTTTGTGAAGCACCATAGTCTCAGGATTATTTGCTAGGAATTTTATCTTTCATCTCTCGCAGTACATGTATGTGAATGCATTTTACTGGGCAAGTCTTTGAATATTAAATGGCATTGTGTACAACTTAAAAAGAGCATTCTGCACTGTGTACCATAGCTCAGCCGAGAGTTAAGTTCCACATGATGTAGTGGATGTCCACTATTACATGATTATATTGCTGTGACTTTCTGATTGGGGCAATAAAACTTAATCTGTCCATTGCGAGCCACAGCGTGGACAATCCATGACAACCACTATATCTGGTCCATGATGGAAACAGCATGTATGGAATAAGTGGATTTTCTATAATTCACGATGCATGTACTGTATGGTTTCTGCACAGTGTGTATTCTTTATTACTTACCTTGATCAGACTTTGTGGATGGCTTGCATTTTGAGACAAGAAATGCACCTTTTGTTATTGGGGTCAATAGGTTAAAGGTCACCAAGAGTGAAACAGAAAAATTGTTTCCACAGAATAACTTACGAGTTTTGTGTCTTTTGCCTTGACAGAATTTTGTGGATGGCTTGCATGTAATACCAGGGAGACACCTATAAAGCTTGGATTCAAACGGTCAATTATCTGACCAATAAAAGAGACCAATGGAAGACATATAATAGTACTGTTTATGACATGGAAGATGCCACATATAATGTACTGTTTACAGTACTTTTTTTTCATGTGATTTAACCTTATTTGCATAATCATATCCATTTTGTAGAAAGTTAAATACTCTGACATTTCACCAGCAATCTTCCTTAAATGTGTTGAAAGATAAGGTATACAATTCTGTTACAGTTGCCTCCCACAGGCACCAGACAGTACTTATGGGTCTGCGGTTGCCAAAGAAACCCAGTCGTCCAGGAAAACACCGGCGACACAAAGCTACTGCTGGCGAAAAAATGGCACAAACCTCATCCTTTTTCAATAGCCCAGGTAAGTTCTGTCACATGCTCTATGGTTAATATGGAAAACACAAAAGCACAGAAATTAAATTGATTGGAAACATTAAATTTTGTTTTCTGTTCTGTTTGTATGTTTTCTTTTCAGTTTTTTAAAAAAAATTTAAATTGTTTAAGGATTGGTTAACCAAAAATGATGTTAGGGTCATGGGAATATTGTAGCAATGACGTTAGGTTCTGGGGCATATTGTAACAATGACATTAGGGTTTGGAGCATATTGTAGGAATTGCAGCAGGAAGCAAAGTTTATATGGGTGAAATATATTTCCACATGAACAGGAGTGTCTTAATTTAGGCTTGGCAAAAATTGATCTGTTCCAAAATAAGAAATATTAAAAGCTGAAATACAGAAAATAAAATTAAGTGATTAAAGATTATGTTGTATGTTTTGGGTGGTTTTTTAACATCACTTTTAACACAATATTTTCTGTATTGTATAGAGAAAATATGAGCTATGTGCCTTTTGCAAGGACATACTGTGTCAGCTGACCTGATCTGGCCTGGGTGGGAATCAAACCCACGACCCTTGGATTATGTATCAGATGTGATACTAACTGAGCCACTGTGGCTCCCTGGTTAAAGTTTGAAAAGGTATTCATTTGTTGGAAAATTAAAATGCCAGGCCTTTCAAATTTGGATCCAGATTTGTTCTTGACAAAGGAAAGTATCTATGTAGTAGTGTTTTATGGCACCTCAGCACAATAGTGGCTATATGGTGCCAACTAAATGCAAAGTTCGAAAAATGTGAAACTAGATTGCACACAAATTTAAGAAGATAAATCCTTCCAAATAAATGTAAACATGAAATACAACAATATAAAAAATATAAATATAAGAGAAATTGTTGATACTTTATTGTGAAGCATTTAGATTTCAAGGAAAATGTATATATCACACTAATCATAAATTAAATAGCACAATCCCTTATGTCCTGGAATGTGCAGTATCATATCCAAGTTACTGTGTTTACCAACAGAAATTAACTCTGGACTTAAAGGAGAATGAACTCTTATTTTCATATAAAATGAATATATCAGCTGAATGGAAAATATATATAAAAGTTTTATTCAAATCAACTGAGCAATTTTAAAGATATGGCAATTAATTACATACATTCGCATCAATAGTCTGTCTTGGCTATGAGAGTAGTGACGATGGATATAGTTGTGCCATCACAAGGTCACATCCAGTTTATCACCGATTCATTTGTCTGCCAATCTGCTGTTGCAATAAAACTTGTTTTGGAACTGTTGAAAATAAAAAGCAAACAGAGCGCTATTCAGCTATATAGTAAAGAGTGAAGACGAATTAAGATGATGGAGATACATGAGGATAAAACTATAAAATTTGTGCAGCTCACAATGGAATTCTACTGATTTTCACTAAGGCAATATTACTAGTCTGATTTTTATGTAAACTCAGAATTTTATCAAGATACTGTGAAATACTGCATACTGCAAGACATGTACTCTTCAGTTGAAATAAAATTATACCCAAATTATCCAAAAATTTACTAACATCGACCAAAACTTCAAGTCCTTTTTCTTGGATTAATAACAATTTGAATTAACTGAAATGTAGTCCATTTTTTAGTTACATCACTACTTTCACAATAAAAGAGCTTACAAATATGGAGACATCCTAAGCATCAGGAAAGTCATTTATTGTAGAAAGGAAAGAGAGACAATATTCCTTAAAAGAGTACTTAAAAGCAAAATGTTTGGTAATTACTAACTTTTCTGCACATTTTACATTTAATAAAACTGGTTTGTCACAAGCAGTTTGTTTTCGATTAAATCTATAATTTTCAGCCCAGCAGCAGAACTTAACTATGGACTTAAACATAAGTCTAGAGTTTAGCCCACCTACAGAACTGTGGACTTGTAAGTCTAGGGTTTAGCCCACCAACAGAACTGTGGACTTGTAAGTCTAGGGTTTAGCCCACCAACAGAACTGTGCTTGTAAGTCTAGGGTTTAGCCCACCAACAGAACTGTGGACTTGTAAGTCTAGGGTTTAGCCCACCAACAGAACTGTTGACTTGTAAGTCTAGGGTTTAGCCCACGAACAGAACTGTGGACTTGTAAGTCTAGGGTTTAGCCCACCAACAGAACTGTGCTTGTAAGTCTAGGGTTTAGCCCACTAACAGAACTGTGGACTTGTAAGTCTAGGGTTTAGCCCACCAACAGAACTGTTGACTCGTAAGTCTAGGCTTTAGCCCACCAACAGAACTGTGCTTGTAAGTCTAGGGTTTAGCCCACCAACAGAACTGTGGACTTGTAAGTCTAGGCTTTAGCCCACCAACAGAACTGAACTGTGGACTTGTTAGTCTAAAGTTCAGACATCAATTTGAATTAAATTCAAGTCTGACCTAAGTTTAGCAATCCTAATCAAATGTCGTAAGTCTAGGCTTGTGCATTATGCCATGGTACTATGTTGTAAGTCTAGGCTTGTGCATTATGCCATGGCACTATGTTGTAAGTCTAGGCTTGTGCATTATGCCATAGCATTATGTTGTAAGTCTATGCTTGTGCATTATGCCATAGCACTATGTTGTAAGTCTAGGTTTGAGCATTATGCCATAGCACTATGTCATTTGGTGAAATCACTGTCCGATGTATCTTGTTACTTTTCATGCTTTATGAGAAGAGGATTTGCAGTTGTGATAATTTAGATGCAACATATTTCAGATCCAGCAGAGATTAAATGGGGACCAGGTAAGAGAGCATTGTTCTGTGCTTCATTACTGCCTTCAGGAATGGTTATGGTATATGGATTTGCATGAATAATTGAAAAGATGGCATCATCTTCTCAGATTTTCCATGCAGCATCCATATTTTCTTTTTTAGGTGATTAGGTTCCAATTATAATAATAAACCGGGACTAATACTGTGGTCAGCTTTTGCAGATCAGAGTCTTCTTTTTTTGTTTTGTTTCTTTTTAAATCTCAGTAGTAACAGATGTACCAGAAATGGGACACAGGAGAAACAATATACAATTGAACCTTGATTGTCAGAACTAGTCAGGGCAGGGTTCAACATTTACACTAGTCTGTTTGCCTGTGACTAGTACAATGTTGGGGGACTAGTGAAAGTTTGCTTGTAGCTAGTCCAGTCATGACAAAAAGCCATTAAAATTTAAAAGTCCATAATGAAATTCTGACTCAGATTGCAGGATATAACCATGTACATAGTCATTGAGACATTTGACTATTGTGCACAAAGGTGATGGTCAGTCATCTTAATGGCCATGACTAGATTTCATTGGTATACAAGATTTGATTGGCTATTGAGTATTGCAGATGGCTGCCTGTTTGGCTATTGAGTATTGAAAATGGCATATATTTTGTTGTTTTGGAACTATGTCAATGGAAATCTGAGTTTCTAAAATGGGTCTAGAATTAAAATTTACCCAGAGACATGCCATCCGACCCCGATTAATGTCCCAACCCCATGGGATTTATTGGGGTAATGTATGGCTTTACTGGTCATGGACTAGAAGAGCGTATGTGATGGCCTGTTGTTCATCGTCCATCTGTTGAATGGATGATGGTCTCCTGAATGGGTGGTCATATCATCATGGGATTTTCAGTAATAGACTTCCTATGATGTCTAGTAGGTCCTAAATAAAATGGTGTCAATTTGACATCCACTATGGCCACCATGGTAGTCGTCTTGAGAATCTTGTTATTGGAACTCCTTCTGAGTGGATGATCATATTGACAGGCAGTTTTCACAAAAAGGCTTCTTATGATGTCTGGTTGCAATTAAATGAAAATGCTGCCAATCTAACATTCAGTATGGTCGCCACAGTGGCCATCTTGAAATCTTGATGGTTGTATTGACATTTGATTTTCATTAGAAGACTTCTTATGATGTCTAATTGGTCCGGAGTGAAAAAAGTTCCTGTTAGACATCCAGTATGAAAATGGTGCCGATCTGACATCAAGTGTGACCATCATAGCAGTCATGTTGAAAATCTTATCGCTACATCTCCAGAGCAGATGGTCATATCGGCATGGGGTTTTCATTAAAAGACTTCTAATGTTTTCTTCTTCCTCCTAAATGAAAATACATCAGATCAACCTGGGTTGGCTACCGTGGTGTGTCCTTGGACAAGGTACTTTACTCCAATTGCCTCGGCACTAAATGACTTGGGTTGCCATAAAACACCAACCAATTAACCTAAATTAAAATGGTGTCAACCTTACATCTTGTATGGGTCCTTCTGAGCTAAAGTCTTGCAAATGCTGGACAATATGTGAAAAAATCAATCTCGTTATATTTACTTACTTTTCTAAGAATTGGGAAAGTAGTACTGCATGCTTTATTGTTGCAGTTGTTGAAAGATAGTTCTTTGACTTAATAGGACTGTTTTTAGCTCATTTGTATTGGTGGTGGTTACAAGGGGTGTTTAAAAAGTTCTGAATATTAGTGCACTGTACAACAAAGTTCTTTATTAGTGAAGAAAGTACTTCCAATACACGTCAACACACTTTCTCAGTTGGATTATCCAGTTATTACAAGCCATTTTGTATTCACTTTTTGGTATTTTGTTCATAAACTGGAAAATGCACTTCCAACTACAGTGTGGCTTTCAAATCATCTGCCCCTCAGCAAAATCTTTGATAATGGGATTCAGCCAAAAAATCACCTGGAGCTAAATCAGAGCTGTATGGAGGATGTCACCTAGTTTGGATACTTCAGGAAGTCTGTCACAATGTTGGATTTATGCACTGGTATGTTGTCTTGCAGGAGATGGATACATCGGGTATATGTGGACGGACAGGTGGTCTGATAGTGTTCCACAACTTTTGGCAGACACAGGTACCTGGAAGACCTGGCCTTTAGCATAAAAACATAATGCATATAAAACTCTCTTGACAGTCTAACTACATCGAGCAATTTGTGGTCTCAGATTGTTTTTTAAGATCCAAACTTTATTATTTTTTCTTGAGTTGGGCTCAAAACAGTAAATGCATGTTTCGTCACCTGTGTCAATCTCATTCAAATGTTTCTGTTTATCCTTTTCATATTTAGTGATTTCAATCCGAGTTTAATTGTGATCAGTTGTCAAATTTTGATCAGCCATCAACAAATGCAGAACCAGTCTTGCTTTCTGAGCTTCAAATGATTCTTCAATACATTAAAAACAGGAGAGGAATTAATACCTGTGATAATAGCAATATCTTCCACTGTGTATCATGCAGAGTAATTAATACCTGTGATAATAGCAATATCTTCCACTGTGTATCATGCAGAGTAATTAATACCTGTGATAATAGCAATATCTTCCACTGTGTATCATGCAGAGTAATTAATACCTGTGATAATAGCAATATCTTCCACTGTGTATCATGCAGAGTAATTAATACCTGTGATAATAGCAATATCTTCCACTGTGTATCATGCAGAGTAATTAATACCTGTGATAATAGCAATATCTTCCACTGTGTATCATGCAGAGTAATTAATACCTGTGATAATAGCAATATCTTCCACTGTGTATCATGCAGAGTAATTAATACCTGTGATAATAGCAATATCTTCCACTGTGTATCATGCAGAGTAATTAATACCTGTGATAATAGCAATATCTTCCACTGTGTATCATGCAGAGTAATTAATACCTGTGATAATAGCAATATCTTCCACTGTGTATCATGCAGAGTAATTAATACCTGTGATAATAGCAATATCTTCCACTGTGTATCATGCAGAGTAATTAATACCTGTGATAATAGCAATATCTTCCACTGTGTATCATGCAGAGTAATTAATACCTGTGATAATAGCAATATCTTCCACTGTGTATCATGCAGAGTAATTAATACCTGTGATAATAGCAATATCTTCCTCTATGTATCGAGCATCTTGTTCATTTGCACCCATCGCAGCAGCTGCTTTCCACTCACCAATCACAGACAATGGTCTACCAAAATGTAGGGCATCTTCTATGGATTCATGACCATCTTTGAAATGAAGAGAAGAAAAATGGTTTCTGCAGAAAAATTTCAGTTATCAACCATGCACCTTCACCACAGTTTGTGGATGACTTACACATTGGGTAAGAAATAAGCCTATTGATTTTAAGGTCAATGGTCAAGGTCACCATGATTTAAAGGAGAGAAATAGTTTTTGCATAATAACTATAATTCCAGACCATATACTTTGTCCAGAATGTTTTGGAGAACTGCACTCCAGGTATAGAAGAGGCATGTTGATTTTGGTTTCAAAAAATCAAAGGTCTGGGTCATTGTGGTCCAAAGAAAAATTGGGTTTGTAGAAAAACTTTTGTTCTAGAGTAAATTCCTTGACCAAACTTTGTGGATAGCTTGCACTTAGGGAATAAGGATTCTTGTGATAAAATGTCAGAGGTCACGGTCATGGTAAGTCTAACAAGAAAATAATGATTTTTGCACATTAAGTTTAGGTGAAGACTGCATAACTTGACCAGCAGTCCAGGTCATTGAGACCTGCTGATCAATAATCTCAAGAGTTAACCATGCCCTACTCATGCCTTCATAGAGCCTATTAAACAAGGAGCAGGCTTATAATATACTTGTTTCTTTCTTTCTTCTCCAGTGATATTCTTTTTAAAAGTTACTCTGCAAAAAGTGTCATGATTTGAATGTACCTGGTAATTTATTGGAGTGGTCATTTTTTTTAGGGATAATTGTGAACTGGAACTGCAACCTGACCTGTGTGTTTTTACAAGGAGAGAGAAAAATAGTTAAAATAACTTTAAATTTGTGAAAATACTGATTGCATGACCTTTTCATGTGACAAGCTGTCTGGATGTTTTTCTTGCAAAGGTTGTTACTTGTTATTTTTATCAGACAAATTATCAGCAGGAGTAGTTTGGGCAGCATGATGCCCTCATAGATACCCATTGTGTTATTCACTTTGATGTATGTAGCTCTGTATCAGTGTGACTTGTTAGCATTTAAAAAAAAAAAAATGTTTATTGCAGAAATGAAATTACATAGGTTAAATTTTCTGGGGTCAATTCATGATCACACAGCATATTTTTTTGATGCCACATATCTATATACAGTAGAACAAGTCTTTAAAGACCATGCCTTCTGCCAAACAATCATGGTCTGTCATGACAAGTCGTACACTATATAATCAATAATTCTGTGTACTGAAAATCTGGTCTGTCAAGGCAGGTAGTCTCATAGCAGTGGTCTTTCAGGACAGGTGTTACCGTAATCACGGTAAGTCTTGGGACACGAAAAAATAATTATTTTTTTTCTTGTCCCAAGACTTATATGCCTGTAAAATATATACAATTTTCGGTGTCCCAAAACTTGTAGACACAAAAAATGTAAAGAAAAAATTGGGAAGATCGCCATACGTCACACAGCAGTGACGAGCTCTTTCAATTACCACGTCATTCGTCAATAAACTGTTATACACTACTAAGATTGTTTATGTTATTATTTTGCATGTGCATATTTTCCGATTTCTCCAACATGATTTAAAATAAAGGTTAATAAAGACTTCATAATTCCGGGCCGCTTACATTTAAGGGAAGACCTGTACTATAGTGTACAGTAATTACACAGTGCAAATCGTACTTGGCGTCACTTATATCCTTGTTTATTCCCAAAAATATTTGATGCAGATTTTGCTTTATTCATCATTTTTACCAAATCGCATTCTTCCAGATTACATCTCAGCTACACGTTCATTGCTGTTTCATTTATTTGGATTCACGCGCTCAACAGTTACTGTTTTTCAGTGGTATAAGCGATCCTACAAAGTGATGTAATCTATATGAAAAGGCACGAGTGTTTAATATTATAAAGCACATAACCAGCATAAATTCAAATAACTTGTCATATATAATATATATTAAAATTCTGAATAGATCCATTAAGAGCATCATTGATCTATTTTAGTTTAATGTTTCGGCTTCACAAAATTATAATTTTCCACGCATTATTCATTCCACTTTTGATTTTGGCAAGCTGGTTGTTTTGGCGTCTCCTTTGTTTATAATTGGCGGATTTGTCTTTTGTTTTCCGACAGCAATCCAGGCCAGTTAATTGTTAAAACCCTGAAATTGGCTTGGGTAAAGAGGAATTTTGTCCAGCGGCAATGCCGGTACTTTGATGTGTGATTGGCTTCTACTGCGTAATATTAGCACGATTACCGTAACTGAGTAAACAGGACTTATTTAAGGTCGCTTACATCAAAGCAAACTACCACTGAGTTTTTATTTTAAAAGCATTATTTCTTAAACTTCTTTATCGTATTTTAAAGATATTATTTAAGTTTAGTGCAGTGGTGCCTATGATTCGAATCAAATGTATGTACTTCATTCATCACAAGTAAAATCTTCAATGTGCACGTGGTGACGCCATGATGTAAACATGCGTACAATAAATGCTAGAGTTGGAATAAACACCATTTTCATTGTTCTCATCCTGGTATCACATTGTAATGAATTAGGTATTTCCATTTTCAGGGGAAAAAAAATACCCAATAATTACAGGTGACTTTCGACAATTTTAATGCAATAATGCATAAACTGTCAATAGTAAACTAGAGCACAATAGGGAGAAGTTATTGTTGAATGGGTATAACATAACGCTAATGCTCAGTTCATGTCAACGTCTGATTAAATTATACATATTTTAATTTGATAGATATAATAAGAAAACAGAGAAAATTCAATATATTTATTGACTCTTCAAACAAATTGTAATAATTTATAATATTTCCATGTAATAATTCATAGTGAGAGTCCCTTAACCACGAAGGCCTGTTTATTTTACATGAGGTTACGATCGATAAAATACGCCGATCGATCAGTAGAAAAAAAAATGTTTTAGGTGTCCCAAGACTTATAGTACATGAAAAAATTGCTTTAACTTCGTGTCCCAACTTTTATAGGTCATAAAAAAATTACTTTTGAAAATAATTAAGGGTGTCCCAAGACTTATGGTGTCCCAAGACTTACCGTGATTACGATACTGTAGTATCATATCATGACATGCCAGAAGGTACAAACATTTGAGGCCATTAGAGACAAAACAATACATTTTTCTAAGCAACTAAGCAATTAATAGAACAAAACCTCATTTCATGCTTATTTTAAATGAACTTAAAGAACATTTACTAACAGTTTTAAAATTGCCTCTGATGGGCTTAAAATTTTCATGAATGACATATTGCAAGCAGGTAGAATCAAGTAAGTTCAACCTGAAAACTCAGATGAATGCATTTTTAGCTCACCTATCCCTGGTATTGGCATCTGCAAAGATAAAAGCATATATGTACACTTTATCTGAATGTCAACCATTCTTTCATCATAGGCAACAGTTTGGAGTGGGTTTCATTGCACCTACCTCCTGGGAAGGGGGTTGAGGGATCTAACTTTGTACATATATCAACATTAGTTTTACATTCTTGGTTAAGGTTTTGTGTTTAGCTCTGACTTTTTGCACACTGTATAAATACTGTTATACCTGGAATCAAGAAACTGATAAGGGGATACAGCATGATGAATACTATACCCGCATCATAAAAGAAGGTCACTGACCCATATTTCATGCTTCACTGATTTTATTTCGCGAGCTCTGTTCATGGTAGAATCATCAAATTTGATGATTGTATGCATCTCATTTAGTACCACACGCTTACCACAAAAGAATGTCACTGTGACCTTCATTTTATATTTTACTTGCTTAGGTTAAGTTTTTGCATTTTGCTCATAACAAAAGAGCTTTTTTTGAACCCAGTATACATACTGTTATACCAAGATTCATGAAACTTAGAGGATGCATCTTGATGAGTACTACAGCCTTATCACAAAAGTAGGTCACTATGACCCATATTTCATATTTCACTGACTTGGGTTGAGTTGATGCATCTTGATAAGTTCTACATCCATATTGAAAATAGAGGTCTCTGTGGTCTATATTTCATGCTTAAGTGACTTTGCTGAAATTTTGTGTTAATAGTTTATTGGGTGCTATTTATGTTGCAATCATAAAACTTGATAATTGGATTCATCTTTGTTACTAATATGCCCTTACAACCAAAGAAGGTCACAGTGACTTACATTTTATGCTTTACAAACATGGGTTAAGTATTTGTGCTTATGATTATATAGATTAATCCATGCTGGACCTATATACATCTTAGCCTACTCAAGAGGCCCATTCTTACCAGTGCAGTTGGAAGTAGGAATAAATATATTTATTCAATGGTATACTTTCCATATTAATGCATAGATACATTGTATATTATGATAGGTTACTCTCAACATGTTAACTGTGTATTGAACATGTGAATAGTTACAGAAATTAGATGAGTAAACTGCATGCTTCATGCTTTTCATGTAGTGGCTAATCAAGGTAATTATTAATGCATGAACTGTAAATACTGGCTGTCACTCAAAGGTTACTCAAAGCCTGTGACTTTCACCCAGTGAAATCTGCCTTCTTTGTGTAGAAAATGGTAATACTTTCTCAAGCAGATTTTAAGAACAAATATTTTTTTAAAAAATACATAAACAACACTAAATCTCTATTTTTTATCAACTCATTATTGTACCTCTTCTTTGATATATAAATAATGTGCTTTTTATTGTTTTATGTCTTTTATGCCCTGTCACAGTAGGTTGGTAGGTCGATAGGTATTGGAAGATGGGTAGGTAGGTGGTTTCACAGTATGTCAGCACAATACTTGGTTATATAGTGCCAAATTTTAAATGTTAAAAAGATTAAAAAAGTACAAATGTAAATGAAAACAATTACAGCAAAAACATAGAAATGGGACCAACATTTTGTTGTCAAGATCACTTAGAATTTATTATATACTTAAGTGTGAAATATAGAAACTTAATGGCAAAATAATTTTCATATTTTTTTAATTCCAATATTTTCACATGTGAAAAATATATCCTGATATTTTCACCTGATGTTAAAATATAAGATTTCCCATCATGCCATGCCTACATAAGTTATACATGCAGCAACAAAAATGAGCACTTTTGTGAGCTAGAACAAATAAATAGAAACTGCTTTACATTTCAGACATAGAAATTAATTTTTGCTGAAGAAATTTGACTTGATGCCATTTGCGTCTCTGTAAAGTTATTTCCCCTTACTTCCTTGATAACAATTATAAATCCGCTGTAATGCATTGTTGAATCAGACTTGCTTTGTGGTCAGATATGATAAAATAGTTTACAAAGTGTCAAAAATGTAATTTACTGCAACAGATTAGGTCAAACCAATCCTACCGCTCTCTGAAGTCACTGATATTTATATGATTAGCCTATGAGGTGAATTTACGAAAAGCGGGGTTTTGTGTTGTGCTGATTCTGGAACAAGTTTGGTATTTAATTGAAAAAAATTCTTTTCTGAGTAAATAGCAGATATATTTCATCTTGTGGTACCAAAAAAACAACATTTTAACTCTTAGCATTGCCACTCGTTCAAATATCACGTTTTTGTACCATAGGATGAAATATATCTGGTATTAACATAGGAAAAGGAAATATCCTCTATTTATTTACAATATGATAATTTTTACAAATGCTACTGGAGACTAGTAAAAGCTCTGTAGAGGTGAGCTATGTAATCGTTGATTACACTATGGTTAACATACATGATTACCAAACGAACTCAGATTTCAATGAAAGAGCTATTTAAATGGACAATTAGTGTTCAGTTGTTAGGGAAAAAATATTAGATTGCATTTCAGTTGTTTAAGGAAAAGGTCAATCAGTTATGAAGTGTAACTTCCAGTACTTAACCTTTTTCAGATTTCTGTCAAATCTCTGACCTTTAACTGTTAAAAAAGTTCTCAACTGACATCTGACCTTTCACCTTGGACAGGTTCCCAGTCTATGCTCTATTCTTTTTCTTTTTCAAATTCATAGACTAACATCTGACCTTTCACCTTTGGAAGTTTTCTTGATTACCTGTTACCTCTGACCTCTTACATTTGACATTTAACCTCTGACCATTGCCCATTTACAGATTCCCTGTCTCCAAGTGAAGCTGTTCAGCAGATCATAGGAGACAAGAATGATTCCCACAAATCCCACAGTATCTTCTGCCAGATGAACCTGCTGTACACTCTGGGCAATGAACACCAATGGAGGGAGTATGCCAGGTCAGTTCTGCATGTGTAAAGAGGCTGCTGCATCAAGGGAAATTTATTTGTTTTTAAATAGTCAGGAATTTTTGGTGCTAGAAACATTGTGTAATGATTACAGCCAATATATCCTGTGAGTTAGAATTTTATCATTTCATGTTTACTTCTGAGGCTAAAGGTATTGTATTCAGTCATGTGAAGGTTTTCCCAATGTATTGTTGTTCAAGGTTTCCTCAAATTTCCTGGTAATTAATTTTTTGCTCACCTTTGCACACTATATGAGCTTTAGGTATATTTCTGCGTGAGTCAGTTGACTATTTACCACCCAACAACAACTACTATTTTCAGCCTATCAAAAAATACTGTGCCAATTTTGATCAGACTTGGTAGAAATATTCCTTAGGACATGCTCAGTCAAATTTTGTATAGAGGTTGACCTCCCTAGCAACAGTGGCTTTCCTAGCAACTATTTGTAAAGCCTAGATAGGACTGCTCCAAAATGGACAAGTGGATTTTGATTAAATTTGATTTGAATGTTCTTAAAGACATACTCTGCCAAAATTGTATCCCAGTTGTCTTCCTTGGCAGTGATGTGGCTTCCATAACAACCAGCTGTAAATCATTTTTTCTTCTTCTTCTTCGTAATGGCTTTGCTAATTTTGATAAAACTTTGCAGGAATATTCCTGGGTGCATATCCTAAAAATATTGTGTTCAGGGTGGCTTCTCTAGAGACTCCAGCTTCCATTGCAAGCAGGTGTAAAAATCACATTTGATTTCTTCTCCAGAACATCTGTATTAATTTGGATCATATTTTTTAGGTACATGTTCTGCTAAAATTTTGTTTGTGTGACATCTCCATCAATATCGTGGCTTCCATAGAAACCAGTTTTGAAAACTCGTCTTCTCAAGAAATGTTTTTGCCAGTTTTAATTAAAATTTATGAATGTACCTAAATTTGTTCAGATGTGACCACCTTAGTAATTGTAGGGTGAAATGATACACCTGTGCTGCATATCGATACGATTCACAATACACGGTGTATGATACGATACATTATCGATACACATATCAACTTGATGGTCTTTTCATCTTTAGAAATTCTGTCAGTGGTATGGTTGTACTGTTTTATATGTGTTGACATATTGGTTGTATTTCTAGTATGCTGATTACATACAGGCATAGATTTAGCATCTGTTCATATGCCATTTTCAACCTTGACAAGATAAAAAAAAAGTACATCCAAACATAGTACATATTAGTTGTTAGTGATTTTAATTCAATCATTTAGGCCATTTGAGGCTATTCCATTTGATTGGATCCAGGACTCATCTTGGTAACCACACCCTTTGTTTTGCACTGCATGAATGCTTTTAAAACATCTTATTATCAATTTCATGTCTTCACTTACATTTGAAAGACATGACAGTGTTATCTTCAAAACAGAAGAAATAGTGCAATTTCCACCTTCAAGAAAAATCTTATCTAGAGCAAGTCCAAGTGTGGGAGTGGAGATGACTAACAACCAAATTCTATCACACTGTACTTCCTGCAGATGTAAAACAACTGTCGTGGCCACAGGCACTTGTTTATGTTAGTGAAAAGGAAAACTGTTGACAATGCCCACTCTCCTTCTACACAAAATTAACACAAGGTGACAAACCTGCACGGTTTGAAATCTGCCTCCTTGCTGATTTTGTGCTAATTTTATCTATCCTGTGGGCATGTTTTGTCACTGATTACCTATATCAGTGTAAAAGGAAACATTCCAAACTTGTTCTCCGTGTATGACTTTAGTCATTTACAGATCATTTAATAGCCATTTTCAACAAAGTTTCTCTGTTGCTTTGTATCTACCTGGATCGAGTTTGGATGCCAATACTTCTGGTGTGTCACGCAGTGAATAAGCTGCAGTCAGTTCTGATTGGTGGTTATTGTTTACTCTGGACTGCAACAAACAATAATCCCCAATCAGAATTTAATGTAACATATTTCACTGAGTGACACAACGGAAGTGTAGCCTTTAAATTTAATCCATACGGACAAGATACGAAGCCACAGAGAAATTTCGCGTAAAAGTGGTTATTAATTGATCAGTAAAGTACTTCAATCATATATGGGCAACACATTTGTAAAGTCTCCTTTACGTTGAAATATATTATCAGTGGCTGAATATGCTGATGGGATAAAATAATTAGCATGTAATCGGCAAAAGGGTGGGGGGGGGGAGAGAGACACATTTTGAACCACGTAACCTTGTGTTAATTTGCAAATGGTGAGTGGGTGTTTTCAACTATTTTTTTTTTCTTTTTTACTGACAAACATTAGTGCCTGTGCCTGTGATGGCCATCTCAGATAAATTCTCAGTTTAAAGAATAAAAAGGCAAACGACTAATAATTTTATTCATGACTGCTGAAGATTCAAGCAACTTCTATAGGGTAAGTATTGTTTTGTATCGATTCTTCACCTCTTGTATCGATATGTGTATCGATATGGCAGAAGTATTGATGCATTGATATATCGATGAATTGTTTCACCCCTAGTGGCTTCCATAGCAACCAGGTGTAAAATCTATTGACAGACACCAATTGAATATGGCTGCTGCTTCTTAATTTATGTGGATAAACATTGAATGATGTCTCCAGAGAGTTCAACCAAATTGGACAAAACATGAAGGGAAGCATCCAGAATCAGACAGAAAATAGGTTCTAATTGCAGTTTATTTTGCATAAGGGAAGGTGATACAACGTCAGCGTTTTTGTTGGCATCTGCATCCACACACATAAATTAAAAGCATATACATATTACAGCCTCATTGTATCTCAACTATTATTTCTTCCTAGGTCCTAGGCAACAGTATTGGAATGGGTTTCATAGCACCAAACCCCTGGGGAGGGGGCTAAGGGTCTATCTTTGTACATGTACATTATTTGTACATTTTAGTTACGTTTTTGTGTTTATCTCATGACCGCATAGTGTTTGCTCACCAGACCATGAAGCCAAGTCTGTTTGGCTGGCCTTGTTACCACTCTTGAAGCCATATTTGCTCTCTGTTGGGTTTATTATCATCAAGAACTGGATGACTTTGATTATGAGCAAGAGACTTTGACATTTAGAAAGAATTTTTATCAGGATATAGTAAAATAGGTAAAATCAAAATGATATAAAGTTTGGGAGATAGTTTACATGGATCTGCTCTTACAATACTATATAGACATGCTTAGTGAAATGGTTACCTGTTAAGTTATGTAAGTCAGGGAAGTGATATCAGGCCCAATTGGACTTCTTGTTTGCTTCCAGTCTGCAAACTGTTATGCCTGAAATAATGAAACTTGGTGAGGGGATGCACCTGGATGAGTACTACACCCTCATCACAAGAGTATGTCACTGTGACCCATATTTCACACTTCACTGAGGTTGAATTTTGTTTTAAGTTTATTCCTCAAACACTGTTTATGCTAGAATCAATAATCTGAGAGATTATATGCATCTATATTAAAATCATATACTACTGCAACAAAAGAAGGTCACTGTGACCTATATTTGACATTTTATTGGCTTAGGTTGTTTTTGTGATTAGCTCATAACCAGATAGGTTTTTTCTGTGCTATCCTACTTAACAATCATGAAATTTGGCATGTGGGTGCATTGTGATGAGCACTACACCCACATTGCAAGAGTTGGTCAGTATAACCCATATTTACACTGACTTAGGTTAAAATTTGTGTTTGATGTTCATTTCTCAGCCGCTAGAATTATGAAATACCACACCCTTACAATAAAAGAAGCTTACTATTTACCTATATTTAACCTTTTACTGACTTATATTAAGTTTTTGCATTTATCTCATGACCACATACGTTTTTGGAATGGCCTGTGTGTTCTCTCCTTCCTAGAATCATGAAACTTGGTGAGAGCATGCATCTTGATAAGTTCTTATACCATTATACTTGTGTGTTCCTTATTACTTTCAGGACTGGACTATTGTAATTCACTTTCATCTGGTTCATCTCAGTATCTCCTACAGAAACTTCAAAAAGTTCAAAACACAGCTGTTTGGATCATCCTTTAGAGTACCAAGAACCGAGCACTCCTCCGTCCTGCTATGTACCCTCCACTGGTTACTTGTTTGCTCCAGAATCAAACACAAAATCTGTTCTCTATGCTACATTTCGTTGACTGCCTCCAGTCCAAAATACCTAAAATGCCTTTCTCACCCATGTGTACACCCCTTCTAGATACTTACGCTCCTCTTCCGACATTAATTTTCACATTATTCCCACTATCAAAATGAAGTCCTATGGGTAACATTCTTTTGCGTTCCAGGGCCCAGCTACCTGGAATGAATTGCCTGTTGAACTTAGACACAATGACACTGCGATCTCATTCAAGACAGCTCTTAAAACTCACCTATTTTGACTGCAATAACCGACTTAAGATTTAGCAATGTTTCCTTAACTTAATTATTTTCAGCATGTTTTTTGTTTGTAATTTCATGGTGTTTGTTTTTTGTAATCGTGTCCATATATTTGTACTTATGTGTTAACTAATATTGTAAAGTGCTTAGAGCTTCTAAAGATTAGGCACTGTACTTAGTCTTCTTTATTATTATTATTATTATTATTATTATTATTATTATTGCAAAATGAGGTCTCTGTGATCTATATTTCATGCTTCAGTGATATTGTTGAAATTTTGTGTTTAAAATTCATTTGTTGGGTGCTTTTAATGTTATAATCATAAAACATGATAATTTGATAAATCTTTGTTAGTACTTCACCATTACATCCAAAGAAGAACACTGTGATATGACCTACATTTTATGCTGTATTAACATACGTTAAGTATTTGTATTTAGCTCATGACCACATAGATTTTTCCATGCTATATACATCATAGTCTACACAGAAGGCCCTTTCTTACCAGTGTAGTTGAAAGTGTAGTTGAAAGTGTAGTTGAAAGAAGGAATAAGTATGTTTATTAGTGGCAGACTTTCTATATTAATGACTGTGCATTGTATTTTGTGTTAATCACAACAGGGTAATAAGTAGGTATTAAAAAGAGTGGACTGCATGCATTTCATGTGAGACCTCAGCTGTTATGGTCAGTCAACGTGATAACTGATAAATGAATGAACTATGCTTTTAACAGTGGTCACTTCATGAGGTAAAATCTGGCCTCAAGGGGTGGACAATGATAATAGCTTCTGAAACAGATTTTATGAACAATGATTTTTTTTAAAAGGAGGAAAAAAACACTCGTGTTTTTATCAACTCGTTGTAGTATCTCTACTTTGACATCATATTTAATGTCTTTTATGCTCTGTCACAGGGGGCCAACATGTCATTTTTAATGTCTTTTGTGCCCTGTCACAGGGGGCCAACATGTCATATTTAATGTCTTTTATACCCTGTCACTGGGGGCCAACATGTCATAGGTCAGGTTCATTTTAGTCTGAATTTTTTGCATGATCATCAATGTTTACAGTGCCTGCTGGAGAGTACTAAAAGCTGTGTAAAGGCAAGCTTTGTAATCATTGATTGCAGTTTGGTTTTGATTACATTTTAAGAACTCTTGAGTGCAGTATTAATCAGATGAGAAATATCAGGCACATTTAGGTCTATTATTAAGGTCATGCATGGAGAAACTACAGAAGGGGTATAATTCATACAGTTGCGTTAGTAACTGATCTAACATTTGCTGTCTGTAAGGTTGTAAAAATATGAAATTCATTCACAAGATGCAGTAGAGGTAAGTTTGTTTCTGTATTGAAACTGACTTATCCGTCCTCTTTTTGATGTAGTACAAATAACATGTTGTATACTTTTGATAAGTCTAGAGAGTAGAGAATTGTTCTTGATTAAAAAGATAAAAATTTACTAAAATATACATTTGAACATAAAAATGTCAAGTATGTCTTAATGATGATGATGATGACTAGGCTGTCGATAAAAACAATCATAACAGTTATGATCACAATGACAATAACAACAATGACAGTGATGACAATTATAATAATATGATGGTGGCAGTGATGAAAACAGTGGTGATCTAAAGAAGTGTGCTTATATAGTGTTAGTGGTGGAGATAGGGGTGGTGATGATGATGATGATGATGATGAGAAACAAACTAGGAGCATATGGAATTAGTGACAAAATGTGTAATTGGATTATTAATTTTCTATCCAATCACAAACAATGTGTACACTTTAATGCATTTTACTCAGACTAGCATAATGGTACAATTAGAATTTTGCAAAGATCTTTGTTAGGTCCCATTCTGTTTGTTGTCTTTATTAGCGATCTCCTGAAATGTGTAAAATATGGTTTATTTTGTTTGCTGATGACAGCCAAATTTTCAGAGTTATTGACACAGAAGATGATGGTAAATTTGTTCAAAACAACTTAGTTATATGCATAGAATGAGAAATAGCTACTTATATTCCACCCAGACAAATTGTAAGTATTAGCACTTTACAATAGAAACAAATGTCATGAAGTGCCCACATACAACGTGGGTAATTACAAAGGCATGTATAGAATATGTCATGAAATACCTACATGTAACATGGGTAAATTACAAAGGCATGTATAGAATATGTCATGAAGTGCCTACATAAAATGTGGGTAATTACAAAGGCATGTATAGAATATGTCATGAAGTGCCTAAATACAATGTGGGTAATTACAAAGGCATGTATACAAATGTCATGAAATGCCTACATATAACATGGGTAATTACAAAGGCATGTATATAAAACTAGAGTCCATGACAAGCAAGAGAAACATTGGAGTTGCTATAGAAAATCACATACAGAACCAAGTGAACACAGCTAAAGCTAATGGATAGTAGGTGCAATTTGTAGAACATTCACAAATCCAAACATTCAGTTTCTTGTTCAGAGCTCTAATATGACTGCACTTGGAATATGCAAATAATGTATGGTGCCCATTCTGTAAAAAAGACATAGACTGTGTGGAAAATGTAAAGAGAAGAGTAACCAAACTAGTTCCGATAGAGTAGTAGATGTGTGGACTAATTTTCTGCATGATGTTATCTCAGCAAATAAACAGAAAAGCTTTGAGAGAAGGCTGGAGAAATACTGGAGCACACACTCACTACTATATGACTATCAAGCTGACTTCAGCTTTAAGACTGGAAGTACAAATTTCAATGATAAGTTGATGGCAGAAGTTTGGGAGAGCCTGCATCAAGTACCAACCTAAAGAAACATAAGGAATGATGATGATGATGATGATGATGATGATGATGATGATGATTGGAACAGTGACATGTATGATGTGCATTTGTGACTCAAACACAATATTAGATCATTAAATCAAATTTTTTGTGATACAGTTTATTTGATTAGTGATGGTTGAATGCTTAGTAATTAAAATTTTGATGAAGTGAGTTGGAATTTTAAAAGTAATATTCTGTTGTCATTTTTCCACTGTAGGTGGGTGAAATATGAGGAGGATGTGGAGGAAGGGGGTGAGAGGTGGTCCAAACCCCATGTGGCCTCATTGTCCCTCCATTCCTTGTTTGAACTGAGGTCCTCCATCCTCAATGGAGCTGTCATGCTGGATGTAAATGCCCTTTTTATGTCACAAGTTGCAGGTAGGTCAACATTTAGCAATCAGTTAAATACAAATAGACACACACACATAAATTGTACAACATATGACGTTATATACAAGTAATCACACACATACATACAGTGTTCCCTCTGACCTAATCAAATCATGGGAGGGTGAGAGGAATTCTAGCTATAGTTAGGATAATCAAATCGTGGGAAGGTGAGAGAAACTCTGGCTGTAATTAGGATAATCAGATTGTGGGAGGGTGAGAGGTACTCTGGCTATAATTAGGATGATCAGATTGTGGGAGGGTGAGAGGAACTGTAGCTATGATTAGGATAATCAGATTGTGGGGGGGTGAGAGGAACTCTAGCTATGATTAGGATAATCAGATTGTGGGAGGGTGAGAAGAACTGTAGCTATGATTAGGATAATCAGATTGTGGGAGGGTGAGAGGAACTCTAGCTATAATTAGGATAATCAAATCATGGGAGGGTGAGAGGAACTCTAGCTATAATTAGGATAATCAAATTGTGGGAGGGTGAGAGGAACTCTAGCAATAATTAGGATAATCAGATTGTGGGAGGGTGAGAGGTACTCTAGCTATAATTAGCCTCTTGGGGGCTCTCATTTGATATATTTTGATATCAAATTCATTTTGGTATTTTCCCCCAATCGGATACTCATCTGCTATACTAAAAACATAAAGGCCATGCCTGTTTAATACATTTCTCATACAGGTTTAAATAGACAAAAAAAATAAGAATACTTTCTTCATGCTGGGATCAGCCTAGCTCTATTCCACTAATCTGGGATCAACCCAGAATACACTCCTATGCGGGGATCAGCCTAGCTTAGATTTACTTAAGATGGGATCAGCCCAGAATACACTATGCTGGGATCAGCCTAGCACATAGCCTACTTAATCTGGGATCAGCCCAGAATACACTAGAATGCTGGGATCAGCCTAGCAATACACTACTATGCTGGGATCAGCCTAGCACATAGCCTACTTAATCTGGGATCAGCCCAGAATACACTCGAATGCTGGGATCAGCCTAGCACAAATGTTACTTGAGCTGGGATCAGCTTAGCAGTCTACTTATGCTGGGATCAGCCCAGAATACACTAAATGCTGGGATCAGCCTAGTACAGATTCTACCGGAGCTGGGATCAGCCCAGAATACACCTGAATGACTAAGCACATAGCCCACTTAATCTGGGATCAGCCTAGAATACACTAAAATGCTGGGATCAGCCTAGCACAGATGTTACTTGAGCTGGGATCAGCCTAGCACAGTCTACTTATGCTGGGATCAGCCCAGAATACACTCTAATGCTGGGATCAGCCTAGCACCAATTGGGAATCATCATAGTCTCGTATAGTGTTTCATTCAGATTCTAGCCCATGAGTAGCCCCCACAGAGAGAGCCAAATATTTTATTTGTTTAAGTATTTATGTTATTGTAGTTATACATTTTTGATGTAGTTGAATTGTTGAATCGAGAGAGAGAATGCATATACTCATGTAACCTTTAATTTCTTACAATGCATATATTAAACCTTTCCTCGCATACATCTGTATTTGTGTTGTGCATAAAATTAGGATAATTGAATCTGTTTTAAGGTCTGACTGTTATCTATTCAATCACCTTGTTTTAGAGTATGGGTAAAACAGTAATTAGTTCATGTTATACTTAAATTTGTGTCCATTGGCTTAAAAAATGTACTAGGTATCTGGGAATTGAAGGTACTGTTGAAAATAATTAAAAAATTTGATAATATGGGGTTGGGAAGTTTCAGGGTCAGAATATTTAAAATAATGATGGTATTTTGACCTTTTTTGAAACAATGTTTATTGCATTTCAGAAGTGGATAAAATCATGGGAAAAAAAAGACCACAAATTATTTTTTGAGGTAAAACATCACCCTTTGTATGCTGAGCAGACAACAGTAATTAGTAACTGTTGCATCGCAAAATGTTTTATTAACTCACCTGACCATAAGGCTAAATGAACCATCATGCAATGTCCATCATTCGTCGTCCTATGCTATTTTCAACTTCTTTTCAAAAACCACTGAGCCAGTTTTTATCAAACTTAGTGAACATAGTAAAGATTGCAAAGCACTTTGATAATTTAAAGACTGGGGCCTGAAATTGTTAAATCAAAGTTTAAAGACTGGGGCCTTACAATCGGTAAATCAAAGTATTTTTATTTCTTTCATTTTTTCTATGTTTGAATGCTAGGATTGATAGCAAATCTCATTTCACCCCAAATTGCTAACAAATTATGAATATCAGCATTGCCACATGTTTATGACTTTCGTATGTTTATGATATTTTTTTTCAATTTGTGATTTGTAGGGCACAGTGATTTTTAAGTTATTTAAAGTGACACTGAAGTTTAGAAATAAATATAACAATAATAGACAGTTTAACGTAAACAAGAGTAAAAATTTAATCTAAATCGGTGAAGACTGTTTCGAGACAAATATAAATTTAAAAATTGTCAGGGGAGATAACTGGTAAATTTCATTAATATTAATTGGATTTAATGGTCTCAGAAGAGATTAAAGATTTCTTAAAAAAAGTTTATGATCTCTTATAATACAAGTAAAAAAATGTAGGATGCAATTTCGAAGCAGAAGGATTCAGAAGGTGATGCTACACATTTGGATAGTTATTTGATAAGTTTAACAGCACTGATAATTTAAATTTAAATTTAAATTTCTTCCATTTTTAGCAATTTATCTGACGGACCTTATTCTTATGTCACTAGTGTTACGGAATTATATATCATTTTCCTTTAATGGTATAGTTTATTAGTTTATGATCTCTGTTCTTAGTCTAAACAGCTGTTGTCTTGTGAGTATACATACGGTAGGCTCGATCATTATTTCGAAACCTTTGTAATATGATGTGGTTTTAGCGTGCGTGAGGGACATGAACTTCTGACCTAGATTCCATGAGTAAACATTTTGTTATTGATAAAAATATAAGTTTAGAAGTACTCTAAGCAAAATCACACATAACCTAATTTCTTATTGGTTCAGAGAGGGTTGCAATGTTTTGAAATGTCCTGTTGTTTATTAAAGACTCAATGGATTTTAATTTGTTTATGCGCAGTGAGAGACTATATTATAGGAAATAATCTTGTGTTTAAGCATTTTTCACAGTTACATTTGAATAGAGAGGTCATAGCAAATTTGGTTCATTTTGTGTGTGGGATATTCTTTGGAGATTTATTTATATTAATACAGTGCATTTTGGATTATTACTGTGTCTTCAACTTAATTATTATACAGCTCCGTGGAATTATCAGAAACATTTCTAGAACTTGTGAGATTCCATATTAGCAAGGATTATTTAGATATAACTTAATCTTATCAACATATTAGCACAGTGAAGGCTACTTCATTCGGAACATACATTCGGAATATTTGGATTAACTTCTGGAACAGTGAACTTTAAAACAATTTAGGACTTTTAAGGATATTCTATACTGTAAGTTATTTTTAATTCTTTCACTTTAATTGTTTGTTGAAATATTTTAATATTTTAGGAAATTAAAGATTTGTATTTTAAATCTTGAAAGCTTGTTTGAGTTTTTTCTTTTTTTACATTACCCCTAGTTGTAACACTAGACACATTTTAAATGCAATGCCTACTAAGAATATATTGAAATTGGAGATTCTTGTTATTCATTTCTTCATAAACCTGACATTTTTAATTTTTTAAAACTAAGTTAAATCATCCATTTTTGTCAGTAACATAAATAATACTTATTCCTTCTCCTTGACTCGGCATCCTTTATTTTTCATCTAGCTGAACAATGGGGCAATGAGCATGCATGGAAATCACTGGTCACATTGCCAAGGGGATTAACAGGTTGTTCATGACTCCATGGCCAGTGCTCTGATGGCTTCATGTAATCTAGATTTAGTGAGACAATATGCCTTTCTCTGCTCATCCTCACTTAAAACGCATTACTCACTGGCCCTGCACTTGTTTGGTTTGCTACTGCTGTTCAGTGTTCATATCAAGGATTGTGAAAGCAAGCAGCACAAGAACTGCCTCTTCAGCTCTCCTTACCCAGTGATGCTCCATTTCTTGTCAACTAGTTATGATCTGGACCAAGATAAAACAGTTCCAGTGTCATTGGTGAGACAAACAATGGCTTCTAGCAGGAATTTTTCTGTAGATTCCTAAATGAGAGATTACAGTCAATACCTTTCATTTCTGGAAAGATCAACTATATGAAGTATAATCCTCGTAATGCCAGGCAACTCTGTGATGGTGTACCTACTGAAATGGGGTGAGGGGTGGAGGGGCCAAGTCACCAACCTCTGCATCCTGGTCTGGGATTTTTGTTATGCTGGTGCTCTCAGCACAAAATTATGGTCCAGATCAGGTACATCCTGGGAAAGGCTCAATGTCCTAGTCAATTAGTTGTTGAGATGTGACCAGACTCTTCACACGAGTGGTCCCTTCATTGATCTTTCATTGGATTTGCACACTTTGGGGGGATCCAATGATAGATCTTTCTGTCATGAGGTGGAACCACAAACTATCCACCTTTGTCTCACCAGTCCCGGACCCAGAGGCCTGGGTCATAGATGTTCTTGTCAGTCAGTTGGGACAGATTTTGGGGCTTCACCTTCCCTCCAACTGTTCTGATACTGAGAATAATACAGAAAATAAGGGACAAGACCTGCAAAGTCTCCGATGCGATCAATCTTGGGTAATCTTCCAGTTCTCACTTTTCAGTCATATGTAGAGTCTCAGTCAGTAGTGAAAGTATTATTTTGTCACGGTGCAAAAAAAAAATAAGATCGGCGATTATTTTAAGTCAGTGATGGTTATATTTAGAGGATGGATTAAATTGAGCTGGATACAGTAATTTAGTGTGGAACATACATTTGGGAGAGGACAACATATACATGTATTTTATGATTTTGTTGAATAGTGCACATAAAACAATCTTGATAACATAATAATAATAATAATAATAGTAATAATAATAATAATAATAGCGATAATGATATTCAATGCACAGTATTTGTTCAAAAATCAATTTTAAAAGGTGAACCTGTGTACAGAGGTCACCTATGTACAAAGGCCAGTTTTGCTTTTCCCATGGGTGGCCGCTATTGACAGGTTTGACTGTGTGTGTGTGTGTGTGTGTGTATATATATATATATATATATATATATATATATATATATATATATATATATATATATATATATATATATATATATACACACACACACACACACACACACACACATACATATACATAAAGATACAAGCACACAAATGTACAGTTATCAACAATTAAAAGGCATTTTTACCTAAGCACTCCCACACACATGTATTTGCACAAATAATTACTTTTCCATTTAGTCACACATATAGTTCCTTGATTAAACTTTGTGGATATCTTGTACATTTGGTAAAAAATGAAACCTATAGAATTTTGGGTCTAAAGGTTAAAGTCATTGTAAGTCTGATAAGAAAAAATAGTTTCTGCACAGTAAGTTTTGTTCATTTGGTCAAGGTTATTGAGACCCTTTGATCATTAATCTTCCATGTCAGTGATGTGCTACTAATGCCTACATTGAGGACTAAGGGGCAAGCATATAATTTACCATTCATGAGACTCTTGTTTCAGTATATAATATGATATTTTACAGAACTAAACTTAAAATGGATGATCTAAATTTGCAGAAGTTTGTTTTTCATAATAATTGTACACTTTTTTTTGCGTAATGAGAGAAATTTTACATGGAAAATATTGTACTTTCTTTTGAACTGACCTGAGCACAAAAAAAGCTACTGACATACATAAGCACCTATATTATACTGTATTTTCACATCAGAGTTAATTGAAAAACGTATAAAAAAATGTATAACGTATATACTCGATTATAAGTCGACCCCCCCCCCCTTTTAGGGCTGCAAAAAGTGAATTTCTCTTTGACCCTCCTATAAGTCGGGGTGTAATCCTCATTGTCTGATAAAGTTCTGAAATCCTACATCATCGTCTAGTCATTGTAAATCATCGTCTAGTCATCGTAAATCTCGTCCGACTCCGATTCCTTGGCTTTACTGTCATATGCGGGTGCTTATGCAGAGACTGAATGTGGGCTCTGTAAGTAATACTTTGATTGATCATAAAGTCAGAAATCTATTAAAGTATGCAACTGAACACCACCCTCTGTTACTTGGCACTGAACAAGTATCAAACTAGCGGCTTGATCAAAGGATTGTCACGTGGGAAAACAAAGAGTGTGGTGCCTTTACAAGCTAAGGGATTAAGGTCAAAGTATATGCACAGGAAGTTGTAGAACTCTACTTGGCACTGAACAAGTATTAGATTCGCGGCTCAATCAAAAGGATTGTCAGCTTGAAAACAAAGTGAGTGGCTTTACAAGCCAAAGGCTTATCGGCCCACGTGCACTGGCAGATAACTTGGGAAATATCACTTGGGAATTAAATCTGACTTGTGGAAAAGGAAAATACAAATTAAATCAAAACTTTTATTGCATCAAGCACAGTAAAACAAATATTAATACAAATACAGGTTGTTCGGACTGGCACGAAAATCGAAGCAATATACTTACTAGTAAACACCCATGGTAAACATTGACGGACACTTCATTTTGCGGTAGGTAGTATTTAATTTACTGGTAATATTTTCAAATTATTAAAATCCAAATAACTGTAGATACATGTACTGTGTAATGAATACCGTCATGAAACGGATAAACACAGTGCATACCATATATGCATTACTGCATAGGAATAGTGGCATGAAAACGTAAAAATATATGAATTGACAGTATTTTTATGTACTGCAAACATCTAGAGTCTCCAACATTACCCCACGATTTATAATTTTTTTTAATGTCATGCTTATAAGACGACCTCTACTCTGCATGAATCGAATTTTAAGTAAAAAACGTCGACTTATAAGCTAGTATATATGGTATTAATTGGAAGTAAAATAAATGAAGATTATTTCCAACTTATGATAAGCCTACTTTTATTTGCAACTGCTAAATTTAGTTTTTTTTAAAAATAAGATTATTTCACAGCAATTAAATTGATTAAATCTGCTATTCTGAATTCATTTATTTCTGTGGATATCTATTTTCAGGTTTTGTGAAAAATCACATTTTCATTCATATTTTTAAAATTGTGTGGTTTGTAGAATGAGTCCTGTTGTTTCCAGAGAAGTAGTGTTGTTCTCTGGGTCTTTAAATTTGTCATTTAATACAGCAACAACAAAATCAACAATAGTTGATACTCCACCCTTCCTCCAAAAAAGTAGTGAATTCACAGGATTGTAATTTTGTACTTGTAGATTGTCTTCATTAATTCAGTGAAAATAAATAGCAAATTAAAGTAGGTTCACAATGTGACTTTTTGTTCACAGACCTGGCGTTAGATCAGCTAATTAATGGCAAGATGTTGGAGGTGGGGTTACGTGATGAAGTCCGAGCAGCCATACTTTGTGCTCATATACATGCCCATCAGAGGCGGAAAAAGAGTTTAATGCCTGGTTCTGAATCTGAGGCATCCATGGGCAGCCGCAAGATGTCAGTGATGCGAACATTCTCAGAAATTGGTCGCTCATTGTCAGCCATAAAAAGGAATGGTAAGTGTTGTATTGGAGAACGTCACTCTAATTTGGATTCTGTTAATGAAACTGATGTCTACATTTGCTTTTCATTAGAGGTAATGTCATCATAAACAAGTAAGAAAAATTTAGAGTGTCAGTTATGACATAACTTCCAAACTTTAACAGGCAATTTTAACTCACTTTTGGGCTGTGTCAACAGGGGACAAATCAAGCAGTCACTATTATTCATCAAGCCAGTAGGGTCAGGGTGGGGGTGGGGGAAATAGAGTCATGATGGTGGCGTCACATGTTAGGCAGTTAGAAGACAAAATCATATTTGTTTAAAATGAGTAAGGAATTAATGCATTTTTTTCAAGAAAAGTAATTTTTTCAATAAATTACTTTGCAATGTTACCAGGTTTAATGGCCATTTTCGAAAGTACACTTGTGGCTCATAATGATTATGATCATATTACTCTTGATTGAAGTGACCTTGTTGTGCAAGCAAAATTGTAAGACAAACCTAGGAAAGGTCCATACATTTTGTTTGTTTGTTGTTTTTTTTTACAGACTCCATTCCAAGAAATATGTCAAGTGGAAGATTACAGAATGGTGATATACATGAATCTTCATCCTCAGCTAAGGTAATTTGCCCATTCTGTCAGTCTTAAACACTTTTCCATTGTAAGTTAAAAGTCAACACATTCAAACTTATAGTCCTTTTGATGCACCTTTAAATTCAGATAGCATGTACATTACTGGCCAAATCTGAAAGTCTTAGAGCTCATGAATTCACAATGAATTCTGGCATGTGCATGTTTTAAATTCAAAATATCAATTATTATTTTTGTTTTGTTCTTCAATGTCATTATTTGTAGATGCTACTATTACATCTGGTTATAAATACAAAGGAACAGTCAATAGCAAGGACTACTCAGCTCTAATTGGTGCAATGGCTAGGGCCAGCACTATAATCATGCATGACAGGTTGGCATTTGGTAGCAGCTAATCACATATTGCTATTATACTGTAACTGGGGAGGTGTAGCCTAAAAACCACATTCTAACTTCCAGGTTTTGGAAGTAAGAGTACAGATGAGCTCCACCCCCTTCACCAGTTATCTTATACAGTGCAAATGTACCTTCACCTTGGCAAGGTCAGAGACACTAAGTACAGATGGGGGCAATGAAAGAATCGAGAAATACACTAAAGCTGTAATTCATACAGAAGATATATCTTAAGCACATTTCAATTATGAGAAGCAAATTATTCTAATCCTAACATCATCCTTGTAATATTTGATTAAATGAATACAATTAGACATTCTAATCCTAACATCATCCATGTAATATTTGATTAAATGAATACAATTAGACATTCTAATCCTAACATCATCCTTGTAATATTTGATTAAATGAATACAATTAGACATTCTAATCCTAACATCATCCATGTAATATTCGATTAAATGAATACAATTAGATATTCTAATCCTAACATCATCCTTGTAATATTTGATTAAACGAATACAATTAGACAGTAAGCAAGAGAAGTAGAGGGATGGAGAGAAACATGTGCATTGAATAATCAAAGACATTGATGAGAGAATATGACAAATTTGGGACCTTTTCAAATCAAGAACTTTTATCTTTTAAACTTTTAGTGACCATTTGAAAATAACAATCTTTGAATTCAAAATGGGCGAAGATAAAGAATTGTAAAATGCAATCTAGTCTTATAAAAGGAATACGTGATGCAGCATTTACACTGAATGATCTGCTTTAAAAAATTCTTTAGTATTTTAGAGGCAAATAGCTAAAGAAAGCTTCTGTACTTATGTGCACTAGTAAGAATAAAATATCAGTAAAAATCCATTTACAAATAAAAATCACACAAAATTAAATTAAATTTTTACCAGCACAATTATCAAAAGAAACACCATTGCATCAAAATGAATTTATAGATACAAGAACAACTACTGCCATTGTGTCTGTTCCATCATTCCTTTGTGCATCTTATGTCATTAGTTTCATTTTTTTGGTATATATGTCTCTTCCATTGGTCCTTTAATTCTATCTGAATGTATTTCATCTGTGTTTCCATTGTTACCTCAGCTTTTGTCTATAGCAACATCATTCTGTTCCATGCTTTAGTAATGAGTTATAACCAACATGACCACTATATTTCTAAAATTTCTGTCAAAATCTCCATTAAGTTTCTAGTTGTTTGTTGAAGCCAGTCAAGTTTTGACATTTTGTGATGGATACGAAATGTATGTAACATGAATACGTCTTCTTGAGAAGTGGGTAAATGACAGTCAGATAGATTCATGCAGTAGGCAAGAAGCAGCTCATATTTTGCACCAGAGGTCAGCTGATAGGTATAGTGGATTGCATTGTGACATTTGTTGACATAAAACAAAAGGAAATGGGCAGAACAGGTACATGCATAATCCAATGTAACCGAAACCGTGGGTTACACTCATCAGGTTAAATTGTATAGTGCTTGGGCCTTGTTCTCTCTCTCTTTCTCTTTCTATATATATATATATATATATATACATATATATATATATACACACATTTATATATATACATATATATATATATATATATATATATATATATATATATGTATATATATATATATGTATATATATATATATATATATATATATATATATATATATATATATATATATATATATATATATATATATATGTATGTATATATATATAACATACAGGATTCATGCCAATTCTAAGTAACAAGTCTCAAGTTTAATGTTTGAAGCTTGACAAGTCCCATATTTAATATTTGAGGCTTGATGCCATTTCCAAAAACCAAGTTCCATATTTAATGTTAGAGGCTTAATGCTATTTTCAAAAACCAAGTCCCATATTTAATGTTAGAGGCTTGATGCCATTTCCAAAAACCAAGTCCCATATGTAGTGTTAGAGGCTCGATGCCATTTCCAAAAACCAAGTCGCATTTTTAATGTTAGAGGCTTGATGCCATTTCCAAAAACTAAGTCCCATATTTAATGTTAGAGGCTTGATGCCATTTCCAAAAACCAAGTCCCATATTTAATGTTAGAGGCTTGATGCCATTTCCAAAAACCAAGTCCCATATTTAATGTTAGAGGCTTGATGCCATTTCCTAAAACCAAGTCCCATATTTAATGTTAGAGGCTTGATGCCATTTCCTAAAACCAAGTCCCATATTTAATGTTAGAGGCTTGATGCCATTTCCTAAAACCAAGTCCCATATTTAATGTTAGAGGCTTGATGCCATTTCCTAAAACCAAGTCCCATATTTAATGTTAGAGGCTTGATGCCATTCCAAAAACCAAGTCCCATATTTAATGTTAGAGCTTTGATGCCAGTTCCAAAAACCAAGTCCCATATTTAATGTTAGAGGCTTGATGCCAGTTCCAAAAACCAAGTCCCATATTTAATGTTAGAGCTTTGATGCCAGTTCCAAAAACCAAGTCCCATATTTAATGTTAGAGGCTTGATGCCATTTCCTAAAACCAAGTCCCATATTTAATGTTAGAGGCTTGATGCCATTCCAAAAACCAAGTCCCATATTTAATGTTAGAGGCTTGATGCCATTTCCTAAAACCAAGTCCCATATTTAATGTTAGAGGCTTGATGCCAATTCTGTATAACAAGGTCCATATTTCGTGTTTGAGGCTTGATGCCCACCCCTTTTAAACTGCATACACAAGACTTAGTTAGCTCTGGTTTGATATGGTTAAAAATGAGGCCATGATGTTTTACTAAAGGATATTTTACCATCTTAGTTATCCTCCATAAGTGCTTTTATGGAAAAAGTGACATTTGTTATTTAGCAATAAATGATTCATGTTAATACAAAATATAGAATTATAGTACAGTAGTCGACCTCTAATAAGGCCACCCCTTCTGCAGCAAGAAAGTAGTCTTATTAGAGGTATAGCCTTTCTAGTGGGGATCACATATGCAACTAGTCATTACATATGCAAGTAGTAATTACATATGCAAGTAGTCATTACATATGCAAGTAGTCATTACATATACAAGTAGTCATTACATATGCAAGTAGTAATCACATATGCAAGTAGTCATTACATATGCAAGTAGTCATTACATATGAAGTAAGAAAATCACAACTAATTCTAAAATGTAATATTTTCATTTAAAAATCACATGCATGTTGTGGAATCATTGTGATACAAAAAACTGTTACTAATGTCATTTTAAAAAGAATATTATGAATAATCATCATTATAGTTGTCTTAATATTGTTACCTTTGTTGAATAATTTGACCTGTAAGTGGAATGTTCTTGGCATGCACAGTGCATTGGTCATAGTCTGGTACCCTGTTGAGTTTACTTTTCTTTTTTTATTGTGGGAGAAGCCACAAAAGCTATCATGCCATTTGTATGTCACATGGATTTGTGCTGAACGATATGACACAATGCGGCTGTTAGCTTTTGTAATCTTGATAATTATCATCAGTAATATTAGCCACTTATTATCAAAGCAAAAAAACTCATCAACATCTAAGGAAAGTCAAAAAGATTATCACACCATTTTTGCACTAACTTGTGCTCATCAATACTGCACATCTTGGCTGTTAGCTACTGTAATCTTGACAATTATTGGCAGTAATAATAGCCAGCAATTATCAAAGTGACAAAACTTGACATCTGAAGGTGGCATGGCAGTAGTGATAATTAGATTACTTATCTCTTTGTATGGATTAAAGTTTGGTTCTTTATCAGCATGTTGGAAAAAATTTGGCTGCTAGTAAGGGGTAAATTTGACATTTTTTGCACTGATATGCTTGCCACTGGTCAAGAGGATGGCCATCCTTTAGGGGTATTTTTGAATACAAACTTTTCAGTGCCAAGGGATTCTGGTTGCAAGAAGTGGGTGGCAGCTGGTTGGGGGGTGTGTGTGTGGGGGTGGGGGGGGGGGGGAGGGCATTCATGGGAGGTGGGGGTAGATTCTGTACTGAGACAAATTTTAGATATTTAGCAACATGTCTTTGTATGGATATATATGAAGCCCAATAAATTTACAATGTTTTTGATCATGTACATTAAATATTAAAATTAATCACATATCCAATTATGTTGTTTTAAAAATATAGTTGTTCATTCAATTTTGTGAGTATAAACATGGGAAATACATACATACATACATACCAGGAATCCAGAAACTCTGATGGCCTTTGTCAGACATTTTTTCCCTAAAATTAATGTGCCAGCCAGATATTTGTAAAATTGTATATAAAAAAACTAAAATGAGGTATACAAAGTTGTAACAAATAAGAAAACTTTGATATTCTTAATTATTAAATGTACCAAATAATGTGTCATTATTTGTTCCAGATTAGCTGTTGCTTCACTTGTAGTATCATCCTTCCTTACTACAGTAGTTTTCTATCAAACTATTTATTTATAAAAATAATTTTTTCTTTAGAAAACTATACTGTAGAATTTCACTCAATCAGTATTTTGTGCCATTCTGCTGTTTTAAAAATTATTTATTTTTTTGAGAACAAGAATATGTACTACATTGAAAATACGTAATACTTAATTGACAGGCATTTTCGGTCAAGTCTGACAGTAACATTTTATTTAATCTGGTCCTAAACATGTGTTGAAGGATGATTCTAAAGGTTAGTTGTTGCAGGTATCTTTTTTCTCTTGAAATTATGGCCTCTGCTACTAATATTTTGTTGTATAGGTCTTGTCTATGGTGACACACTGATACATTGTTACAAAGCACATGGCATGAGGGACTGATTATTGTAATGTTCAAGGCATAAACCCTGGGCAATTACTTAGTTATAGGGTTTTGACAAGTCCAGGAGATAAGCTTTCACATCTCTTTTGTCTTGTGCTTTGTGGCTATTAAATATTTATACAGTTGAGAAAACAATTGCATGGGATAATTATGGGCACATTATATCAGTTACTAACATTTCAATTCAGCAAACAGTCCATTGAGCTTATCTGTCAGTCATATCTGGCAAATAGAGCTATTTTAGAATCTCTCATGCATACTTACATGCATGCATCAATTCATACATACACACAGGGCTTGAAATTATGATTTTTTATTTCATTAACCTACAGGTTCACCATAATACATTTTTACTGATCCTGTCTAAATTTCACTGATTCTGCAAAAATCAAACAGAAACCAGTTTAATTTCTAATTCAACATTTATAACTCAAAACTATAACAACTGTATTTCACAAACAAGTCTCATTGAAAGTTGATATTCATTTTCTGTATCTGATTCATCATCAGATCTAGGTTCAAGAGGTTTAGTCTGTTTCATTGTCCAGCAACATGCCACAGCTTGATGGCATCTCATGGATTATAATCCTAGATGTCTGGTGAGTTATGCAGCACCATCATTAATGTGATTACAGTGACAATTTATTAAAGTTTTTATACCCATCAACGAGTGAAGTACCCTTGCACTTTTGTATTTCTCCCAATATTCAGTGCAGAAAGTGCACAACATCACAACTTTCCTGGGTCATACTTAAGCCATTCATATGTATTTTCCCAGCATTTATGGGACATTTTTACTCACTTCTCTTTATCATATTTACGATTTATTCATTTCTCTTTATCATATTTACGATCTCACTCTCTCTAGTCATCATCATCTAATTTTAGACATTTTGCTGCGCATCTTGCAAAAATTTCCACATCTTCCCAGTTGTCATCGGACAATGCATTGAATACTTATGAACAATGATATAAACATTGAAACACGTTATTCTGTATAATTCTGGATTATTTTTTTTAGTCGGCCAAACAACCTTTTCCGATTGCCCAATACTAGACTGACACCCTTTATCTTTTGTTATCATCTGTATTAAAATCAGTGTTTGGGACCAGTACACCAGGCTAGTTCCTTGTGCGCAAAGACTATTTGACAATAATCACTCTAATTTACTTGATGTATGAAATAACGCCTGTCCATTTCCTCTGTGTTGGTAAGTATTCAGTTACCTCAACAAACAAATCAATTGACCATGAAAGGGAATTCCATCTCACGCTTATTTGATACATCCGATACATACCATGAAAGGGAATTGCATCTCACGGTTATTTGATACATCCTATACAAGACCACATGTTAGCTGCTATGATAATGACTGGTGGAAAGTTTGACTGCTTTAATGGATTAGTGATGGCTGGGGTTTTAGTGATCCGTCGGCAAAATCATTGACCTCGGGTTAACAGATTAGTGTTAATTTAGAGCCAGTACATACATACATACATACATACATACATACATACATACATACATACATACATACATACATACATACATACACACACACACACACACACACACACACACACACACACACACACACACACACATACATACATACATACATACATACATACATACATACATACATACATACATACATACATACATACATACATACATACATATGCATATCCAGATACATACTTTAAATCTATGTATAAATGCATGCTCATGGTTCTGTTGAAAAAGGAATCATTCTTATATATTTCTGGAGATAATCTTACATGGAACATGTATCTTTTAGCAAAAGCGATTTAGATATGAAAATGAAATTGAAATGGCTGGTTGAAAAGGGTGGTTGCTCAGGGGGTATTTTGTTGCTAACATTTAATTCCTTCAAATTCAGACTATAGCTGATAAATCAACAAGTTAAATTAAGTTTGCAGGTAGAAAAGACTCCAAATTTGTAAGGAAAAGCACAAAAAGTAAAATTCATAAGCAGAGAAAACCAGGGAAGTAAATAACACAGCGAATGAAAATGGCAGCAAACATAAAAGGGATTTTATAGCTTGCCCAGAGCATGATGCAAACTCTTGTAACAAGCATGACTTTGTGAGAAGTGTCTGTTTAAGAATGGCAGCGACCACATACTGTATGATACAAAAAATAAAAGAATTTACATGTTAAGATTAAATTTAAGTAAAATAAAGAAATCAAACACTAAATTTTAATAAATATGAAAAAATGCCATTTTTTGTTTTGGTCAAGGAATATTTAACTTGTATGGAATTGATGATTCACTATGTAGCAGTACCCCACTTCAATCACTGTGTAGCAATACTCCACCTCAATCACTATGTAGCTTACTCAACCTCAATCATTCTCACTCTCCTTCCATCCATTTAAAAAAAAAAAATTCAATTTCATTTTAATTGTGCTACTTCTGATTTTTCATATGGGGCAACCCTAATTTTATTCTGTATTTTTCTGGACTTTACTTAACTGATGTGTAATATTGACTGTCCAATCAATTTAAAACTTTTATGAGCCACTAAATAATCGGAGATCCTCAGCAGAATTTTTGTAAAGACTTCGGTAGGAAAAAAATAAGTTAGTTTAAAAGCTTGATTTTGAAAGGAAAGACGTAGCTTTTTGGTCTCTGCCACTTTGTTTTTCAATTTTTTGAGAAATAATAATCATTTTACTTAATTGAAAGTGCTTTAAAATTTTAGGAAAAAAGTTAATTTTGGTACAGTCAAGAAAAATACTTTAATTTTGTACTTTATATAAAAAAAAATTGATGTAGAAAATTACATACCAATATCAGCAATGTTTCCTTTTGAAAAATTATTTATTTTTTACCATTAATTTATTAATTTTATGGTCTAAAATGTTGTTAAAACCTAATTGCAGCAAATTATAAACTACCCAAAGAATTTTTAAAAAGGCATTGGCATGGATGTAAGATGTAACTGATCATTGATGCTTCTCACAAGGAGGAAAATAATGCAATGGACATGAGTGCATTAACTTAGTTCACAGGAGGAAAAATTTAACACAATTAAATCTGGAGCTTAGAGTCATGCTAAAGTCAAGTCATGTTTGTATGTTGTGGTGATTTTTTTATGAAAAGATATACAATTATTCCGAGTTAAGATGATATTATACTTGCTTTTTAAGAGTTATTGATGAAACAACTGGTGTCATTTACAGATGCATAGATATTTCATGTTCCAATTCCAGACTTGTTTTGTATTTGGTAGTTTTTGGTGTCCCGCATGGCTCTGTGCGAGTAAGTGTTACTTTTTATAGTGTTCACTGCAACAAAAAAATTCTTATTACATTAACAGTGACATGGTCTCATCTTTACATCGAATACTAACATGACAATGTTTGGCATTGTGCCTGCTCCAAAGATTGTCTCTCACATGTTTAAACCAAGAACTAAACGTTTTCTTTATATTTTCAGAATATTTGTGCCTTAAGATATGACAAATAGGGCAAAGAATATGGTATTTGGAACCGTAGGAAAATGGAGGCATTCCCTCTTATCTGCTGGGGTGGTCTAGTAACCCTCAGTCCCTGACCAGTCTTGTTATCCTTGTAACTCATTAGAAGGAAAAGTTCTGGTTGATACATTGGTTCAGTTGATCACCATCTCATGTTCATGTGAGCTTTATATACTCCCTAGCAGCAGCCAGTAAACTGAGTTAACAGAGTCCAGCATATCTGGTTTACTAGGGGTGATGCCAGTTGATGCTAATTGTCATTAACAAGGCCCATATTTAATGTTAGGGGCTTGATGCTAATTCTGATTAACAAGACCCGTATTTAATGTTTTTTACTCTATACCAATTCTAATTAACTGAATTAACCTCTGTATATTTGTTATCCTTGAAATTGTGCAAATATGTAGAATGAACTAAACACTGTTTTTAAAGCTGTTGCTGGGTCTGTTTTTTAAAGCTGTTGCTGGGTCTGTTTTTTAAAGCTGTTGCTGGGTCTGTTTTTTAAAGCTGTTGCTGGGAGTCAAGATGCTGATATGTGATTTATGTGAGATCTCGAACGTGTGCTGTTTGATAAGTAAAGCTGTTAACTCCATATATGGCCTTGATTCCTGCTACATCCACTACTTTATCTAGATATGGTCATTCATGATGCATAACCATAGATAAAAATTGATTATGACCAAGGGGTGATGTTTTGGACATAAACAAGTTCCATCCATTTTGATAGAAATACGTCAAGTTTGTCAAAACTTGCAGAAAGCAAATTGTACACAAAGTTTTCAGTTGTTTTTGGAGCCATATTGATAGTGTGATTACATAAATGTATCTCCATATTTAAGGTCCTGATTTTGTTTACTTGATAATCAGGTTTAGTTCTTTTCATCCTCTGTTGTGTGTTTTGTGACTTTTAATTTGAATTTATATGTTGAAGAAATGACATAATACAATTTATTTAGGTATTTTCATCTTAAATCATAACATGACAGGCAGATATATATATAATTTATTTAGGCATTTTCATCTTAAATCATAATATGACAGGCAGATATATAAAAAATGATGTTTGTCTTCCATACATTTAAAATTTAGCTTGGCATAATTTTCATAATATTTGGTCTCTTTCTATTTTTAAATGTCTGCTTGTCTCAATGATTAAATCGTGTTGGGAGCACCTAAATCAAAAACAAAAAATCATTGTTTTCTGGAATGGTGGTACTCTAAAAAAGTTTGAACATTGGTTATATAAAGGTAAATATATTGAAATATCAAGTTGAGTTGGATGAAGGCTAAGAAAATATTAGCATCTCAGGCTGTAAAAACAGTTTAAAGAATTTTTGGATATAACAAATATTTTGGACAGTTTAATGTATTTTTAAAATATTTCTCACATGGAATAAGAAAATATGTGTTTTGCCATTTCTCAAGATTTTGATACTAATGCTTTTGAATTAGGAATTCAATTACGTAAGAGTTTATAGTATTATGTGCATGTGGTGCTGTATAAAATAATCTTTGCTATTTGTATTGTGTATGATGTGTTGGATGCCTACATTTTCAGTTTTGATCTCTTTTATTTTGTGTGTTTTATTGGCCAGGGTTATTAAACAGTACTAATGTTACATAGCTGTAACTTCCAGTGGAACTAAACGTGACTTGAATTTAATCCAGGTTGCATTTATGATGCTATTCCGAATTTGTGTCATGTGATCACACCTGAGTCAAAATGGCAGTCATGAAGGAAGTGGTCGTTCATTGTGGGCTTGTAATTTTAGTTGAAGCTAGCTCCATCATGATGTTCTTTTGACTGCATTTGGTGGCTTTGATCAGTCAATAGTTGTGTCATTTGCTTGATCACAGTTCATTACTGTGTTATATCATTCATTGGAACTGCTAACTAACTAGCAAACAAATTAAGTGAAGCCAAGCATGTCATGTGTCATCACTTTCGTGGACACTGATGGTTTAATTAACTTAAAGGTTTGAATTACTGTTCATATACCGCAGAGAGGTAGTGTACATGTAAATGCTGATGGGTTGTATGATCAAGAAACATCTGTTTGCCAGACAGGAAACATCGGAGAAACTTACTATTTAGTTGAAATAATAGTTCTTTTATTCACCATTTCTCATCCAAATTATTTAAAAAAAATACCTAGATACTGCATTTCAGAGAACTGCTGAATAAAGAGCCCGGAGTGTATTTACTTAAATGTGAAAATATGCTAACTTTGTTCTGAGTAAAGTTGTTGAAAACTAAAATTTTGGAACTTTTGTCTAAATTTGTTTAAATTTATTGGTCAGTGTTTTGGAGACAACAAGACCAGACCTTTTGAGTAAAATTCATAATAAACCCATTTTTTTCCATTTCAGTTAAATGTGGATTTCATGAGGAAAGTTCCTCATGATGCTGAAGCAGCTAACATATTGGTTGGAGAGTTGAGCTGCCTGAAGTACCAAATTTGTGCGTTCATCCGTCTCTTAGATGCCCGTAACTTGGGTGAACTGTCAGAGGTGCCCATCTTGTCCCGGTTTGTCTGCATCCTGCTTGGGCCACCAGGAAGTGAGGCCAAAAACATTGAGATTGGGAGAGCTTTGTCAACAATCATGGTGGATGAGGTCTGTAAAGCCCTCTACAGAAATTATTCTTAATTTAAATGAAATCTCACTCTGAAAAAAAGAAAAAATAAACACACTAAACACACTATACAAGACATTTAAATGGCGGGGGGAGGTTTGAAGGTGGGGATAAGTGGGGTGGGGTGCATATATAGAACAAGTTTGTCAACAAATACATTTATTAAAACTAGCAAAAATTTGACCCAGTGAACTAAATGGATTATCATTTAAACTTTAATACACTCAAATATGAGAACAACATGTAATGCTATGCCATTATATTTGTGTCACACTGCTGTTAGGCTTTACACCCTTAGCCTCGTTCTCGACATGCTTCTAGCACGGGAGACAAAACTGAGGAATTGATGCTCCAATTGGAGATTGTGAAAGGGTCTATACTATGTGTCCTCTTCACTGTAAGCTCAGTGCATCGCTTGATTGATTTTGCCTTTGTATGCCATTGTTTTGCTGTCTCTAATGACAGGTGTCAACAACAATGGGCAGTGGGATGTGTAAGAAATTAAAGTTTTCTGACGATTATCACCCTACATGTATAAGCTGAATGGTGTGTCGTTGTAACCATACTTAATGCATGTGTTCTCAGTGTTCTGAAGAGATATAGGCAACCTATATGGGCCAAGCAGTTGACCCAGGCTAATAAGAGAGCCAAGACATGTTCTCACAAGGATCTGGACACATCAGTATTGCCGCCAATGCCTTAGTTAGTCAAGATGGAAGGATCACCGCTCCAGAAAAATTGTCCATCAATCCCTGCCACAATAGTCCTTTTATACAGTTACAGCCTTGTCAGCACCTACAGTGCTATAACCAGAGCATACCAGTACTGAACAGACTACTTGGCCACTACTGACATGGAACGGTGGTCCACATGGATCAGTCCTACACAATTCATCACCACATACAGACCCCAGTACTGGCTATGGTGATCATTCCCTTGATAGCCCATACCAGGTTTCAAGACCAGATGTTGACTGGCCCTGTACCATGTCCACTTCAGCTCCAGCACAGTCTCAACCTATGCATCGGGTACAATGATGGATTCCAGGTACAGACAGCATCCAGCACCCAGTCATACCAGTTCCAACTCTGGTTCTGTCACTAATGCCTAGTGTAACTAGCACCAGATTCTGTTAACCAGTCTCCCACTATATCCAGTACTGGACCCATGCAGGTATTGTTGACTGGCTCTGGACAGGTCTATAACCTGTGCCATTTAAGTCTCGATCCAGTACTGGCTATGGTGACATCCCATTTCCTGACACCTGGTACCTGTTTTGGGCCTTTAAGACACTCAAATTTAACACCTGGAGATAACCATATTCCAGCATGGACAGATTCCCAGCTTTGCTCATCATCCCTGGCTAAATGCTGCACCAACTAAGTTGTTGCTACCTTCACAGTAGGTTTCTTTGTCACCCCACTCTTCTAAGGATGATGACACATGCTCACAAGCATTATCATATTTCCTTGATACGACAATGTCTAGGGAAGACTCTGCCTTCCATGTCTCTTTTGAAGAAGTCTTCCAGCTTATGTTGAGTTCTGTCAGACTCATCCGGTTCTGACAGTGGCCAATTATGGAATTTCTACATCTGTTGATCTTTTAACCAATAAAGAACAGCCTTCTTTCAAACAGTTACCACAGTCTGACAAGTTGATGACATCTTACACTGCTTCAAAAGGCAACTTCGAGACCTAAACATCTACAGACCTCTCTATTTTTCAATGACGATTCCCATCATACTTCATCCTAGCCCTCAAGACATGCCAGCCCTCTACACTAAAGTCCCAGCTGTCAACAGAGAAATCACGGGCCTGGGAATACTATTTCTTTGTGTGCATGAACTGGAAAATTCTTTTTGACATGCAACAACTTTTTTACAATGTCATTGTGGTCAGTTCCATGCTTGAATTATTTCAGTAATCTGACCCCTCCTTTGAGAACCCTGCCAAGAGACATGCCTGGTAGACAGTCCTGTGTATGGCTTATTTAACTAAATGGGGCAGCTCAATATTCATGATTGCTTCTGTTAATCTCCAGCTCGCATTCATATCCATGTTTGTGTTGCTAAAAGACCATCACAAGGCCATCTTCAAGTCACAAATTTTATCTTTCAGTTTCCTATTCAATGGCTACATAGAGGATATCAGGCAAACCTCATTTAGGACCAGCATCCCAGAGTCCAGTCCTTATTTCCCAAAGGCCAGAGAAGTAGGAAGGACCCTTTTAAGGCATGTCAGACAAGGAAACCCTCCTCTAAGCCTATTTCCTTGATGAGGGCCCAGTTTCTGATAGCCAGTGATGCTAGAAACACAAGGACTGGCTTCAACCTAGCTTCTCTGCCCATCAGCCTTCACACAGACAATGATGCCACATCCATTCTCCCCTTTTACAACAGCCTGGTCTGTGGAATATTTCAAACTTTACCATGGAATGAGAGAGATTCTGCTCTGATAGATTGTGGGTTCTACAGATCATTTTGGAGGATCTCAGTATCATGTTCAGTGCCCCCCCCCCCCCCAGCTCCCTTCACTTCAGCTCTACCCATAGACTTATACAAAGCTGACATTCTGCAGCAGGAAATAAACACGCATGAAAAGGACTGTAGAGATCAATCACAACTCAAATTCAGCGAGATTTCACTCTAGATTTTTCCTAGTTCCCAAGGCCAGTGGCAAGCTTTGACTGGTCCTAGATCTAAGCTCTCAGAATTAACACATTTGGGCATTCCCATTCCGTCTGACAACTCTTGCCAATTACATCAGAAGGCAAGGGAGAACCAAATCTTCAGAACTCTGCTTTGTCATTTTGGATTTTCTCAGGTGGTGTTACAGTTGACAAATCCACATTCAAGTCTGCCACATCCAAGGCAGGCTCATTGTCCTGGTAGACTCGGTGTGCTGATGGAATCAGCTGATCCACACAGAATGGTCCATTCACCCCTTAGTCTTCAGTTGAATCTGCATCTGCTGGGGTCGACATCTTGTGGACCTCTTTATGATGAGGTGGAATGCAAAGTTTCCAACTTTCATCTCACCAGTCCCAGATCTGAAAGCCTCGTCATTCAGTATCCTTTGCCTGAATGGTCTTGATGAATACGCCTTTATCCTTACCCCTCAGATTCCCAAAGTCTTGCAGAAAGTGAGGAAATCTGAGTGCTGGCTAATCCTAGTTGCTTTCATCAAATGGGAACAAATCATGGCTCAACAACTTTCTAAATCTTGATATTCCCTGAAAAATCCTACCTTCATCTTGCCTGTTGAAAAAAAACTGCATGCAGGTTTTACATCCAAACCAAGAGATGCCGAACCTGCACATATGACGTATATCAAACAGAAAGAACATTTCTCTGAAACAAGTATTGGATAGAATTGCTCAAGCAAGGTCCACACTTTAAAAGCCTATGAGGGGAAATGGAGAGGGTTCTTCCAGTGGTGTGAGCAGAGACACAGTTATCCCTTAAAAACCGTGGTACCACAAATAGCTGACTTCCTCCTATGTTTTTTTGAGGAGAAGAAGTTAGCTCCAGTCAAAATCAAGAGCTACAGTTCTTTCTGTGATTTCAGACATGTTCTGCCATCATGGAAGGGATGACATAGACCAGAACAAAGGCCTCTACAACCTTCTATCCAGTTTTGACTTGTCTTGACCGAAGGCCTTGGCCCTGTCACTGAAATGGAATCTACCATGGGTTCTGATGTGGTTCAAACCAGGGAGCCAGGGTAGCTCAGTAGGTAGAGAATCAGTCTCTTAATCAAAGGGTCATGTGTTTGATACCCAACCAGGGCAGCCTGAGTTAGCTGCCTCTGTGTGCCCCTGGGAAAGGCACTTAGCTCCCATTTCCTTTGCATTATATAGGCAATATTGTGTTGAAAGTGCCATTGAAACCTACCAACACACACACAAACAAACAAACTCATCGAACCACTGTCTAGAGTCTCACCTTTCATACAGGACCTGCTTCTTTGTCACTTTAGCTACACCAGGCAGAATTAGTCTGATCCATATCTTATTGGCAAACCAGAACTATCTGTGGTTCCACTACAATCGTTTGGTTTCTCTTATGATGGCCCAGCTTTCATTGCTAAGAACAGGCTCCAGCTCAAGGCAAAATCAGTCCTTAGTCTTGGAATCACTTTTTTCTTTGGACTTTGCAGGACCCTGTTAGGGCAATGAAGTGTTACTTGAAGTGGAATGGGCTGATCAGATAGAGAGATCTCACTTGTTCTTGCCACTTAAAGAAGGAAGAAACAATATTTACACCCAGGCTCAGTTGTCCTGGATCTTTTGGGTTATCAGCTCAGTCTACAAGGAACTAACACAAGACCAGATAAATTTCTAATGCATATCAGCTTATGAGATCAGGGCAGCTGCTACCGGTATAGCAAAGCTCAATTCAACCTGGTGGGACCTATATCATCAACAAAACGGGCTACATTCGCAGATTTCTCATTAGCTTTATAACAACATGGGTTACTTTACTCCTGCTGGATTTGGGGGAGCCAAACATTTTCTGAAGACTGCAATCATTCATTGACCAGTGCTAATCCTAGCATATATCTCACATGATGGTTGAAGCTGCTTCACATACGTTGGGAGAATGGAGCCTTGGCCAAATCTTGAGGTAAGAGGATGTAACTCCCTTCACAAGTTACCTATTCCTCTAATGTATTATTATTGGTAACATATTTTAAGAGAAAATTTTTTTTTGGAGTAATATATGTTTCTGAGAGCCATAATATGGAGACACCGTCCCAAGCTCTCCCTGCTGCAGTTACATCTCTGGAAGAACATGCACATCCACTCAGGTAGTAACCGATGATTGGTGGGATTTAATGCTCATCTCTCTTGACTTCTGTCCTGGCAAGCAGATGATTTTCTTGCACTTCTGTTGCTAATACAAGCAAGAAGTCATGGTGAACATTTTATTAGCTTGGGAGGCTGGATTTGCAAGGTAGTAGATGTACTTCTAATGCATTATGATTGGGTAAGTATTATTGAAGAAATATATTTTACTCCCAAAATTTATTTTTCTTATGATAAGCCCAGGGATCTTCCTTGTAAAGTTCTTCAAAATGGGGTGGGTCTCTTGTCCAACTATTAAAAAAAAATGGGCAATGGATTTATCGTCAAGCATGAGCTTATTGTTTGAAAATTATGGTATTTAACTTGAATTTTTTTCAAAATATAAATATTTTTCTCTTTCTCAGATCTGTGTAATTGATAATCTTAAGAATACATACATGTGTTAGAGGAATTTCTATGGAATAAATTTAAGGCAGAAGATTGGGAAAAAAACAGTAAAACAGTAGCTTCGTATTGACACTTTTCTAGACACTATCTTCTTTTGTTCTCTCTGAAAGAATATAAGGGCTTTATTTGGCAGAATGGCATATTTGGGTACAGACAACTAATTCAGTTCCCATAGACTGTAATGTTAATGTTTGACCAAATTACTATGCTTTCATGGTAAGATTTGCAAAACACGCTGTGTACCTCATTTTTTGAGAAACATTCCCTTGTAGGTGCCGACTATAAAAATTGGGCTGTGTGAGATCTCCCCATTTTACATCCAGTTGTACCTGTGTGGCAACAGCAATAAAATTAAAGTGATTCAAGATTCACACCAATTATTGCATACAATTTACTCATAGATAGGCTTTTTCTGAAAATACAGTTATACCATCACACATAGGCTGGTTCTGTATATCATAAAATAATTAGTTTGCTGTGACCTAATATTAAATTTTACTTGCATAATAATAATTCAGAATCAACAGAAGGTTTCTTTGAAACCTACTGAAAAAGTGTAGTTGTCTCGATATTGAGGGACTTATTTCAATTCATGCTGTAATGATAAATTGATAACATATTCCACAATAGAATGCAAGTTTTCCCCTGAAACTTAATGATATGTGCAAAAAGTATTTTGGTTCTCATGTGGATATATAGTGTATTCTAAGCTAAATGAATTTCAATGCACATTGCAGCACAAAATTGACAAAGGGAGGTAATCAAGGATCATTACATATTCTCCTAGTCAGTATCTAATATTGCAGATTTTTGTGTTTCTCAAATAATTAAGTAGTGTCATTGAATGTGCTTAAATCATTTTGGTAGCATTTGCCTTTCTTCCTTTAGAGGTGCATGTCTGGCAAATGTTTATATGAAAGGAGTGAGTGCATGCACAGTGATTGCCATTGAAAAGGGAAGTAAATCTTCAAACCCATTTTCACCACCTTTGAGAGACTTAGTGGTCCCTTTTGGTGTTAATGAAATCACAAGTTAAATATTTTTTGAAATATCAAAGGAAGTTATTTTCTTGACCATTTGCATGATTGTACCCGGGGTGCAGAGAGGGATCTACCTGTAATAAAATCTGTCAAACATTTGAGAAAATGGATGAATTATGGAAATTTTTGGAATTTTTTATAAAAAATTATAAATTAATTGCCAGGTTACAAAAGCAAGATACCAAATGTAACAGATAGTAATCATGTAGTCTTGATTAGTGGTCCAGTTTCATCCAGGTAGATATACCCTGTCTGACAAAATAAGGAAAAATAATTGCAGCCATCTAGTTCCACTTTTAAAAGTCAAGAATTGTTAAGCATACATTTATATGCTCGAATTGACAAAACAGATTTCTGTGGATACACGTTATTAATAGCACAGCTGAGAAGATGCATTGCACAGCATTTTATTAGGCTATTCTGGGATACCTGCTTTTAAAATCCAGCATGACTAAAAATTGGTAAAAATATTTATAATGTACACAACAGAAGTTATTCCCAAAAATTACAAACAAATTCACCATAACTAACTGATAAAATGGGTGAAAATGGTCTTGTGCTTATTTTTTCTAGGTCCTTTTTCACTGGGTGTGTCGGTTGCTATAGGGCATAGACAACTAATTCAGTTCCCATAGACTGTAATGATAATGTTTGGCCAAATTACTATTCTTTCATGGTAAGATATGTAAAACATGCTATCATTCTATGTATGATCTATCATTTAGTACCATCTGTGTGGCAACAGTGATAAAATTAAAATAGTTTAAGGTTCAAGCCAATTACTGCATACAACTCAAAAAAATTACCTTATTTTTGTCCAGTAATTATTTTCAGTCAACCAGTTACCTTCATTCTTTCAACATGATATTTAATATACAGGGTTCGTACAAAGTCTGGAAAAAGTATGGGAAAAAAAGAGTGCTTTTTCCAGACCTGGAAAAAGTATGGAAAATAAAGCTTTTGCCCTAAAGGTCTGGAAAAAGTATGGACTTTTGGGTTGCTGAGTTTTATTTTGCTAAAGACACTTGTCGCCTGGGGCGCAATTTGGTCTGGTGATGGCCCTGCTGGTTCAGTGTGATTGGCAAGACATGTGACCTATCACCCACTTGTGATTGGTGGATACTGTTTTATATTATAGGGATACCACATGGTCATTTATAGTGATACAAACTTCAAATACATGTGCCAGAGGGGTCTGGAAAATATTGCAATCCAGTCTGAAAAAAGTCTGGAAAAGGTCTGGAATTTGTTTTACCAACAGCTGTATGAACCCTGTTATATACCACCACACATAGGCTGGTTCCATAGCTCATAAAATAATTAGTTGCCTTTGACCACTTTCTACTATATTATAAGAATGAAAGTCTCGGAATGTGTATAATTATGTGTTTTTCTTTTTAATTGTATTCCGATGGAAGCATCTGAGCTTAAAACATTTCCAGATATAACAGTGCTGAGTGGATACAACATAATTTTTCTTTATGATGAAGGTTTGCTGTGAAGTCATTATTTTGAGGTTCAGACTTTTGTGGATTTTGTGGCTGCTACAAATTTTAGGTTTGCAACATAAAATATTTTTGCTATAAATGTCATTTCTCTTTAAGGCATACACACAAATTGAAATACCAATGAAAATATCTTTTTTGCAGGATCACAAAAGATGATGCATATGAAAGTAAATGAATACACTATAATTTTCAACAGTTGATTCACATTATTTATAAAGTTAAATTCACTTGAGTGTAACTTTATTTTAATCAACTTGGATTGAGCAGGTATTCAGAGAAGTAGCCTACAAAGCAAAGAACCGTCAGGGAATGCTGCATGGAATTGATGAATTTTTGGACCAAGTGACAGTTTTGCCCCCTGGAGAATGGGACCCAAAAATTAGAATTGAACCCCCCGAGAAAGTGCCATCACAGGTGGGTTTTGTGTTGTTCTTTGATTTGAAAACCCCTTAATTATAAAAGCAGACAGAATGTTTCCATTAAAGGCATTTGTGGACCCCAATATAGGACAGTTGTAATACATTTATGCTTGCAAGGGTATATGGTGGCCCATCCAAGTTTGAAGGTTTCATTCAGTTTTCCAGTTCCCAGCAAGCCAAAGACCTTCTTACACCAACATCTGAGCTGTCAAGCATACATTGTGCAAGTTTTTACAACATCATGTATGATTAGCATAAAATAAACAAAGTTTAAACTTTAAACTGTAAAAGTATGTGCTTGCAACCTGTTAAATCCCATTTTCAAAATGTATGTGATTGCAACCTGTTAAATTCCATTTTCAAAAGTATGTGCTTGCAACCTGTTAAATTCCATTTTCAGCTCAACTATACTACATTATATGTAAGCTTATATTATAATCCTGGCATTGTTGGGTTTAATTGGCATTCGTGTCAGGTTTTGCTTTGTTAACACAACAAACTCTTATAAAAGCGATCAGGTTATGATGGAAATTGAAGTGTTATGGTTTGTTTCTACATACTTCTTACCAGAAATCATCAGCATTAGTTGTTCTAGTTATCAATCTCTCTTGATATATTGCATCTTCCTTGAAATATATTGAAATTTGCTCTGATAATGTCAGTGTGTAGGCACTCCTGACACTTTTGTGTGGTCCACATTTACATATACACTGGACAGCATAGCAATTTTCCAGGACACTTTAAGGTCATGATTATGTCTTTGACTTTCAGGAAGGAAGAATGGTGAACAAAGCCCCGGCTGCCCCAGGTCCCCACACCCAGGCCAAAATCATTGACGATCATGAGGGTCATGGAGATCCAACACTCATCAGGACAGGCAGGTGAGCTAGTGGACAATTGTAAAAACCCATATTACCTCAGACAATGCAGGGTGGATCAAGGTACTGGTAATGTTGAAATGGAATGGGTTGGAATGGGATATGTAATACACTTGGCTAAACCAAATTCTACTTTTGAAATAGTTTTGATCTCTAACTGATCAACTCTGTTTTTTCTGTGTATTTCTTCCAGTTAGGGATCAACTCTAATTATAGCAAGGACGTTTTACTGTTACCCAATGGCTCATTATGGATTAGTTTCATGTATCTACCAAAAGTTGAGCTAACCTACAATATTCTTGATAATTATAAGTCATATACGTTTTCTGTAATTGTTTCAATTTTTTATTTATAGTGATTTTTTAAAGAATAGTAGTACAGTAAAACCTGTCTTGAGCAACCTCTGCTATGAGTGACCACCTGTCATTTATGACCACAATCGCAATGCATGGATTCATTTTATTATATAAACACACTGTTGTGAGCAACCAACTACATAACGTTACTAGCGACCACAATTTCTTGGCAAAATATGCATTTCGACACTGCTATGAATAACCGTATTGCAAATCAGAGATATACACCACTGACCTTTATTTAATCCTTTGTGACCATGGCTGCTTAAAAAGTAGAGACTGTTCTAAACAAAAACAAAAACCAAAAAATTAGGCTTGCTACCATTTTTAAAATTTGTGTACAGGTCATGCATGTAGTGTCATTTGTTATAGACTGTACACCAGACTAAAGTACAATGTCACTAACTGCCACTGTAGTGCCAAAGTCAGTGTGGTGGTCGCGTGCATCGTTTGTCTTTGGAGTTAATCTGTAGCGCCTGATATGAATGAGGCCTTTGTTTTTGTCTTTAATACCAGTAAGTGAGAATCATTTTCTGGATTATATTGTCATTGTTAAAAGGTTGTGTTGTTTGTTGCTTTTTATGATGTTACAGTGATTATGGACCACACACTAAGCAGTCATCTGTTTACCTTCGTGCAGCCGGTTACACCCTCTGTTTATAGAGTTAATCCCTTTATGTCATCGGTAAATTAAGCCTTTGACATTTGTCTCTAAATAAATTTATTCTGTTTCTGGATGAGTTAATTGTGTCTTTTTATTTCATTCATTGGTACATATACATTGTATATATATATTCCATATTTCCCCAAATCTGATAAAAACTGCTACAGTCATTATTACACTTAACAATGGCAGAACCTCCAACAAAATAGAGACAAATTCTAACACTGAAGGAAAGAATTAATTTAATTGAAAGAAGTGAAAAAGAGGAGACAAATAGCAGTCAGTTTAAACATCTGTAAAACTCAAATTCAGGGTGTTATAAAAAACAGGGACTGAATTAGAAATGAATTTATATACTAATACATGTAATCTTTAAATATAAATATGATTCATGTTTAATGATAGATGTATATCTTTATTGCTATATAAAATTATTTTCTGATGAATACATGCAATATTTTAACAAGAACTATGAATAAAGATTACAATACATGTACAGTGATTGTGGTTATAATTGCTTCTTAAACAGTGCTGAATTTCGACCTTGGAAACTGGTCTTCTTGTACAAAACTGCTATGAGAGACCAACTGTCTTGAGAGACCACTTTTTGTTGGCAGAAAGGGTGGTCTCTCAAGGCAGGTATTACTGTATATTGCTTAGTAAGGATGCAGTAGTTATTGAATTAGTGTCTTACACTTTGTTATGTGTCAGTAAGTAAGTTATAAGATGTACATACAAATATAAAAAATTGAGATTCAGACTACTGTCTTTCATTGTGAAAACTACTTTCTTCAGAATTTCTTCATCACTGTCCACATCATGAATGTATTTGTTACTCAGGGTATATATTCTATTGCTTCAATATCTGTTGGATCATATCAGACAATTTCATGCACTGTTCATTTATGTAACTTTCATAATTACTTTCAGGCTATTTGGTGGATTAATCAATGATGTCAAACGAAAAATCCCTTTTTATGCAAGTGATTTTAAAGACTGTCTTCACATTCAGTGTGTTGCCTCCACAATCTTCTTGTTCCTGGCAACTCTGACCCCAAATGTGACCTTTGGTGGGCTTCTGGGTCAAGCAACTGACCAATATATGGTAAGTTCAAGGTAACATTAAGGTCACAGTCATGGTCAGTGAACAAGAATATATGAAAAATCACTGTTATTCCATATGGACCAATTAGAGAAATATCTCTGATGATTTTTCTTCTATTTATTTGTAGAGAATGGTCTATACGAAATCAGGTCCCAAGGTTATAAAAATAATATTATGCTCAAACCCAGACTCAACGGAAAATTCTGGGATCTGCTTGGTCCTTGCTTGGACAACAAGGCCATTAGATGTCAAAAGTTTTAGTTCTGTCTAAACCTTACAATGTTTTTGTAACCTTAAGGATGGAAATTAAGTTTCTAAGGTTAGCCATGGTGCTGAAGGAGAAAGTCACTTAGTTTCTTTTTGGGCCCAATTTCACCAAACATCACAGATTTTCTTTATCAAAGTGGGATTTTTAAAATACATTTTGTTGAGCCCACTTTAGTGGGAAGTGAGACATAGCAGCAGTCAAGTTTGTTAAGGTCTTGGTTCAAGTTTTTCATTTGCATATATCTCCTAAACTCCTTGATAGATTCTCATCATACTTGGTATTAATCATTATGAAACTAAGACAATTCATTCTATGACATGTACTTTTGCTCTTTTGACCTTGGAGTTAGGGTCACAGTTAATGAAACTTTGCATTTAGGTTTTGGTTGAAGTTTTTTTATTTTATATTTTCTAAACACCTTGATGGATTTTCTTCATGTATTGGATGAGTCATTATGAAGCTAAGACAATTCATTCTGTAACATGCTTGCTCTCCTCTTTTGATCTTGGGTCAAGGTCACATTTGACAGCAATTGCTTTGATTGTGAGTTCAACATGCTGTCCCTGGCCTTGTTCTGATGCCTTATCTACAATGACTACATTTATACAAAGATTCAGCAGATGCAGTAGAATCAAGGCACTATAATTCCGTTGAAAAAACACTGGTGAATTCTTTGGTAAATTTAAGGATTTCCTCATGGAAGAATTTTGCAGCTACTTATTGGGAAATATTCACACTTTTACAAGTGTAATTTTAAAGTTAAATTATAAGGTTAAATCATGCCTATTCTTTCTGCTACCTGTTGAATAGGGTCAAGTCTGTTTGGCTAGGATTACCATAATAAAACACCATTGGCAATTAGATGGCTGCAAGGCCAAGTAAGCTTATGGTCGTTGATAGTTTGCCTGTCAACAATTACTTTTTACCACTCTGGAGACCATATTTCTGATTGATTTTGATAAAACCTGGAATATTGACTTCTATTATGAAGATCTCGGACGATTTCACTAATGAGTGAGACCCATGCATATTAATGAGTTAGTTGATCTTGCATCTGATTGGCTGAGCATGTTACCACCGTGGAGGCCATATTTCTAATCTGATTTTGATCAAGTTTGTTGTATATGAAACAGATGGTTTTGTTTGAAAATTTGTTAGAAATTCATGAGTTATTGATAGTTATGTGTATGGTAAGCTGAAACTGTTGTATACTTTATACTTGATCAGAAATGTAGACTTTTTAAAATTAAGAAATGGATAACACAAACATTGCAATATTATCTGCAAACTGTTAGGGATTAGGAGATTGGGAACTGTGCAAGGATGTGTTTGATTACCTAAAGTAGTGTCATATATATTGTTCACAGGATACACATTTTACTAAAGATAAAATATCATACATAAGAGATAAATGGGGTTTTAAGTGTTTCTGTAGCTGTTATAGGTCCAATTCAAGAGGAGTTTGCATTTATTTAATAATAACTTTGAATATGATATAAAAGATTACAAAAATGATCCTGATGGTAATTGCACTAGATATAAAAATAGATGCAAAAATATTTATCTCTAATTAATATTTATGGGCCAAATAATGATTGTCCAGATTTTTACAATAATATCAATGATATTATAAGTAAATATAAACATTATTCAATGATTATTTGTGGAAATTTCTGTTTGGTTCAAGACCCTGACTTATAATTATAGAAATATAAATAATCCTAATGCTAGAAATGTATTATTGAGCATGAAAGATACCTTTGGTCTTGAAAACCCATTTAGAGAACTATATCCATATTTAAAGAGATATACATGGAAACAAAAAAAATCTTTTGAACAAGCTAGATTAGATTTCTTTTTGGATGTCAGAGTCTCTCATGCCAAAAATAGAAAAAGTAAGAATCGAATAAAGTTATACATCTGACCACTCTTTGATAATAATAAACTTATGCTCAAATGATTTTATTACAGGTAAGGGCTTGTGGAAATTCAATAAAGGCTTTCATGAAGATATTAAATATGTTCGTCAAAAATTGCATTTGAAGAATACAATTACAATATGCCTCATTAGATTATGATGGAAATATTGAAAAATGTATCAGACTAATTGTATCAGACTCTAGATACTCTTTTGATGGAAATTCATCTTAAAACCATTTCATATGCTTCTGTATAAAAAGAAATTTCAATAAAACAGGAACAAGAACTTATTAATGAAATACAATCTTTAGAGAATAGTACTTCTGTTGAAAATACTCTTTTAGAGTTATTAGAGTTAAAAAAGAAAGATTTGGAAAAAGTGAGACAAGGTAAACTTTGAGGAAGTGTCATTCGGTTAAAGGCAAAGTGGGTGGAAGAGGGGGACAATCTAACAAGATACTTTTGTCACCAAGAAAGTAGAAATTTTTTATTTGACAAAAAAAATTACAAAAGTAGTTAAGGATGAAAATGTAACCAAGACAATTACAAAAGTAATTAAAGACAAACATGAAATTATAACTAATCAATTTGATATCCTGAGATAAGTTACATTTTTTTATGAAAAACTTAATAAAGAGGAAAATGAGATAGATGACAGAGATTTAAATGATCTTTTTCAAAATTATAACATTCCTAAATTGGACCAAGATCAGTCTTCAGAATTAAAAGGAATAATTACTCAGAAAGAGGATTTAGATTGTTTAAAAAAATATGAAAAATAATATAAATCCTGGATCAGATGGTTTCACGGCAGTAGTTTTAAATATCATCTGAATTTATATTGGGGAATTTGTATGTCTATGAAGCGTATGACACTGGATCTTTCTGAACAGTTTTGTGACAAGGAGTTATAACTAGTATACCTAAAGAAGATAAGCCAAAACGGTATTTAAAAATTGGCACACTATATCGCTACTTAATGTCATCTACAAATTAGCATCCGGATGTATTGCCAAAAGTACGTGAATTCGGATATAACTTCCAAAATTTTATATATTCATTTGCAATTGAAAATTTTTGTTTTTCAAAGTACGAGAAATAGTGTATAAAATGTGTATAATATCATTTTGGGGAAGAGATCGCGTATGAATTCAAGTATAATACGTTCGTGGCGTGGTTCCTGAAATTTTATATACATGTATTTTTCTCGTACGAGAAATAGTGTATAAAAAGTTTATTACTGTATCATTTTGGGGAAGATATCATGTATGAATTCGATTGTGGCGTGGCTTCTGAAATTAAAAAATTTCACAAATTTCTTGAAGTGTTATGCCAAAATAAACATTATCAGAAATGTTACTTATTACTGATCCATGAATAAAGCCAGTAAGTCTTCTTTGTGTTTGTCTTCAATTCATTCTGTATACAATCATTGCTCAAACAATAGCCGACATATGTTTCTTTTTTAACTGCATACACAACCGAGCATCAGACAATGTGGTGGTTGATAAAAGATTCTCACGATTTAATAAACATAAAAAAGTAAGCCGCCAACATGTGCACTGGACTTCAATTCATCCTGTATACAATCATTGCGCAAACGATAGCCGACTTACGTTTCTTCTTTAACTGCATACACAACCAAGCACCAGACAATGCGGTGGTTGATCAAAGATTGTCATATGTGGGTGCTTATGTAGAGACTGAGCTTGGGCGGCAAGATCACAGGGAGTTCAAATAACCACTCTCTGTTACTTGGCATTGAACAAGTATCAAACTCGAGGCTCAATCAAAGGGTTGTCATGTGGGAAAGCAAAGACGAATAGATATCAGATAGTAAACGGTGTTGATACCCTATTCATGCTATACATTAGACGTGTATAAGTTGTTCTCTGAAAGTAAAATATAGTAAAACCCTGCAATAATGCGACCCCGCTTTTTCCGTGATAGAATTGTATGGACCCCAATTATCGCGTTATTGCGGGGTTTCACTGTACTAAATAGTATAATATCTGATGACCAAACTGGTTTTGTTAAAGGAATATATATTGGAGAAAATACAAGGATTATTTAAGATATAATGCATATCACTGAAGAATTACAACTACCTGGTACCTTATTGTTTTGATGGATCTTTAAATCTCTCAAATCTTCCATTGCTGTATTAAATTTATTTGCAAGGATTTCAGGCCTGAAACTCAATATTAATGAAACAAAAGCAGTCTGGATAGGAAGTTAGAAGTATAGTGCAGAAATCTTTCTTCATAGGTTAAAACTGCAATAGGTTACTGAATTACTCTTTTGGGTATAAAGTTCTCAGTTGACTTAAATAAAATGGTACAGGTAAATTTTGAAAATAAAACACGTATGATAAAAAAGTTTCTGAGGAATTGGGCAAAATGAATTTTAACACCAGGGCTGAAAATTAGGATTTTTTTTCGCTAACTCACAGGATCACTAAAATAATGTTTTTACTGATCCTGCCTAAATTTCACTGATCCTGCTAAAATCAAACAGAAACTGGTTAAGTTTCTAATACAACATTTATTATTCATTAACATCAACTCAAAACTGTAACAACTTTATTTCACCAACAAGACTCGTGAATGAAGTACCCTGCACACTTTCATATTTCTCTGAATATTCACTGCAGAAAGTGCACAACACTCCTGTGTCATACTAATGCCATTTGCATACATGTGAACCTACCAGCTTGGAGTGTTTTCCTCCCGAGATGAACAATGTCTCCTGTCCCTCCTGTCACTCGCTGAAATCTCCCACGTACACAAAATTGTTATTGAAAAATTTAATTTTGTCCATTTTATTTAACACCTTGCTTCCAATATAGTATATTTACAGTAATACTGCCTGTGATCAAATGACTCTGAACTGACAAACGCAGGCAAGTCAGTTTAGTTGCTAGTTTCAAGCAGTATAAAACAATTAACATCCCTTTGATTCTGTTGGCAGGGTCAGTGTTTGAAGTTTGTCAACATGGATTATACTATGTGTGATGAGAAGTAATTCTGAAAGGATTAAAGACATTAATTGATTATGGTTGGATTACTAAAGAGCTCAATCAGCATAAAACGATTAAGATTACTTTGATATTCTCTGCAAGGTAGGTTCTGCTTCGGTGCTTAAAGTTGTCACGATGGATTAGAGTCTATACTATGTGTGATAAAAAAGAATTCACACAGGATTAAAGATGTTAATTGATTATGGTTGGATTACTAAAGAGCTCCAGTGGCATAAAACAGGGTTGGTTTGGCTTTGGTGTTTATAGTGTGTTGAGATGTCTAAGCATGCGTTACCTCCCAATGCTAAGCATTCAAATCTAACAAACCAAAATATCACATGAAATTCAATGATGGATGGAAACGGGAATTTCAGTGGTTGGGATCAAATTCAAAAGACATGAATATGCATTCTGCCCTTCCCATAAAACTGATTTTAAAATCTCCAATGGTGGCAAGAATAACATTATGCGTCATGCAGAAACCCCATCTCATGAAAGCATATTAAACACGACAACAAATATGCCATCACTGAAATCCAAGTCCGTGGAATAAAATGTGGATAAATATATACGTGCCGAGACACTGTTTGCCAACTTTATAGCCGAAAATAATCTCTTGTTTATGGTAGCAGATCATTTTTCAGATCTGGTCAAAATAATGTTTTCAGACTTGGAAATTGCACAAAATTTCTCATACAATTGGATGGAAACTACTCACATAGTGACCCAAGCCTTGGTTCCTCATTGGGATAAGAAAGTTGAAAATGAAAAATTCACCATTCTCATTGAAAATCCTCACTTTTTTGAAGTCAAAACTTCTGACCAAATTTTGCAAATCTCCCGATCTGTCCTAAGTTGACTTCTCTGTTGTGTTACATGTATGCATTTGTATTCATTTTCCCGGCATTTCTGGTACTTTTCTAAGTCTCTTCTTTTGATCAGATTTGCAATCGTGCTCTCTTGTCATCATCTAATTTCTGCCTTTTCAGTGGCAGCTGCACACTTTGCAAATACTTCTACATGTTCATAGTTGTCACTGCACAATGCACTGAATGTTTATCAACAACAATATAAATATTCAAACACATTGTTCAGTTGAATTCTAGATTATTTGTTGAGTCAGTTGACCTTTTCCGATTGGTCAATACTAGCCTGATACCCTATACCTTTTGTTATCATAAGTATTGAAATCAGTGCTTGTTGGCAGTACACCAGGTTACTTCCATGTGTGCAAAGAATGTTTTAATAATAATCACACTAATTTACTTGATTAGTGGATGAGTTGTTTATCACCTGTCCATTTGCATCACAAGCATTTATTGTACCTCATCAAATGCAGGATGTTGGTAGGTACTCAATCAATACAATAAACAGATAAATTAACCATTAAAGGGTATGCCAACTTGCGACCATGTCTTAACTGTTATGATAGCCACCGGTAGTAATTTTCACTGCTCCAACGGATTAGTGAAGGCTAGGTTTTAGTGATCCATCTACAAAATCACTAATGATGAGATAACGGATTAGCATTAATTTCGAGCCCTGTAACATCAATTGGTAAAAAAAGTTTTAAAAACCGTAGTGATTCTGACACTAAACCATTTGTTTATTTCTTTGCCAAACCTCCCACAAAATTTTATTAGCAAATTGAATAAACTGTTTTTCAGATTTATATGGAAGTAAAAAGTAGATAGAATTAAAAGAGAAATTCTGTTTCAGAAGATTGATAAAGGAAGGTTATCAATATATTAAAATATCTGTATTACCTTTGAAAATAACTTGGATTCATAGACTTCTTACAACTAGAAGAAAATTTGTTCACTTGTATGAATACGAAGTGTGCAAGATCCAAAACATTGCCATATTAGGAGATGAATATATAGATAAATTATCAAAGATGCAAGAAATATGTTTTGGTGTTATGTTTTATCAGCTTGGACATTTTTAATAGAAAGAAATGTACCTCAAAGAGGAGAAGATCTTCTGAAAATGGACTTTGGAATTAGCACACTAATAAGAGTAAACAAAGTACGCATCATGTACAAGAAAAGGATTGAATGTAATATTATATATATATTGGTGATATGCTAGCATACCAGGGAAGCTTTCTTGAATTTGAAAGCTTTAAAGCAGATTACGGTATCAATACAATTCTTTTTGCATACCAAATTGTCGTTCAGACTATAAAGTAATTATGTTGAAAATTCAACCTAAAATAGAATACACAAGCACAAATGCCAGACCTTTTATCCCTCACCAACTAGAAATTATTCTTCATAGTAATAAAGGTTTTAAAGATTTTTGCAATTTTTTTGAATGTTTCTCCATCAAATACATTACCCAGTCACATTAACATTGTTTTTAATTAGGATGTCTCGGAAATGGGAGTTGCCTAATTTGACATTGTAATTTCGATATTCGATAGCCACTGTCTCATTTTATACTTGCACTTGTTGTGTTTTTGTATATTTTTAGATAGTCTGGAACAAGATGGCTATCAAGTGTACAAAGTGCAGTAGATTTAAGGTCATGGGTGATAATCATGAGTCCTGTCTCATGTGTACAAAGTGTTAGTTGTCTAACACCTGCAAGATTTGTGCAGGCCGGATTTAAATCTGTTGAGCAGGACATTCTGAGCTTGCATCCTGTCAGATTACCTAGAACAATGACCATGACCATGACACCAATGCCAGCAGAGACCTGGCCATTGGATCTAAGAGGAAATATCAAATCTTGCATGATCAATATTATTTTCAAAGCTCTGTCGAAGAGTGACTATGACGAAGGTTCATTGTACAAATTTAGGCAACCCACTGGGTATAAGTCCAGCTCCCCGCCCAAGCACGATTTTGGAACGAAGCTGGGCGTGTGTGAGTGTTTTATGATTTTGCTGGCCAACCTGACCATTTGCTGTCCTCATCCAGCCGTCTGGATGGCGAGTTTATCATAGTAATATATTTGCCATCATGGCTGCCGACTGATCCGTCCAGGCGTCCGGCCATCAGGTGTCTCATACCAATATATTTGCCTTCCCGGCTGCTGACCCACCTGTCCAGCCTCCGGACACAAGAGACTTGGTCTGGGTTCCGCTTTATTGAAGCATCATTAATCTGTGCTGTCAGCAATGATGTCTTATGCAGAATTTGCCGCCAGGACCAGCCGACCAGCTGACCCGGCCGCACCTACAATGCTGGTGCAGCATTCTCATGTGGAGCAGTCTGCCCAGCCAAGCCAGCTGACCGTGCCAGACTGGCACTTTAGTACACAATCAGTCTGGGATGTATCAAATTGCCATTCCTGGCCTTCCTGGCAGGGAGATCTTTGGCAACACACGCTGATGATATGGCGTCGTTACTGTCTTATGGCATGACATACCCCTGGATATACGCACAATAGGATGATGTCACTCAGGTCGAGGAACATTCATACTTAGAGTTACATGATAATTCTGATCCTACCATGGAGAGGACAGGCTTTAGCTTTAATGCCATCATCGAGGAATTTACAGAATTTTGCCTGCTGCAGAATGTCCACCCCCTCCGGCGGCAAGTACAGTATATAAGGTCAAGGCTTCAATTGACGAAGATGAACGTGACGAACACACATCCTTCAGAGTTTTACCACATTCTTCGAAGATTGCGGAAATTACCTGTCGCCTATCAGACAAGATCAGTGATTCAGGTAATAGCAAGGCTTTCTTTCCAGCAAGTCAACTGGCTGCCACTTTTTCACCGTATTGGTGTAGGTCACATACCAACACCTATCATACAGATCTTCCTAGCTTTGACAGGGGTTTCTCAGCCATAAATATGCCTGTCCCTTTGTATTACAAGGTGGACAGACAAATTTTTGATGCCACTTCCATGCTTGCAAGAAATGTGGTTTCTACTTCCTCTCTCCTGGATTTGGCTTCTCTTGCTCTGGCAGTGAAGGTCGCAAATGATCATTCTTAAGATGCGGTCAGTTGCATTGCCAAAGTTATTAATAGGGTGGCTCACCACACTATGACAAACGCCCTAACAGCCTCCAGCAAATTGGATCTCATAAGAAGGGACACTTTTCTGTGGTCTTCATTGTTGAAACCGCATCATGTAGCCACCTTGCGCTCCATCCCTTTCAGATCTCCCCTCATGTTTGGGGGGCATATTGAGGAGATCAGAAAGCATTCAGCACAGGAATTGCCCCTTAAGTTTTTGGCACAAAAATCCTTTCTCAGACGCGGCAAAACTATATACAGCGACCATTCTCAGACGCGGCAAACCTATATATCGTTTATACTCGCGCATAAGCCGATACCAACTGCAAAATGCATAGACCTGGATCTGGGTCTATGCAGTTTGTAAGGATTAATCACACGCATTAAGCGACGGCTGATCAGGGTCTAAGTTGTTGGCATTTTGGAGCGGGCTTTTGGACCAGACTCCTCCTGTTCTGCAATTCTTGGATCAGTGGTTGAATCAATTCGTTTTAGAGAGACTTCAGATCTCATTCAGCCAACATCCTCCTCTCCCTCTCTCTCTCTTCAGTCCCTTCATGATAGAGTCTCTGAACAAAGGCAATGAAGGCAGACACATTACAGAAGCAAATCAAGACACTACTAGAGAAAGAGGTCGGTATAGATAGTCCAAAACTGGCATCATTGGGTTTCTATTCCAGACTGTTCCTGGTCAAGAAACCCAATGGCAAGTTGCATCCGGTAATAGATCTGAGCAACCTCAACAAATTCATAAAGACCTCAAAGTTCAAAATGGAAATGGCAAGGTCCGTCCATTTGTCCGTATGACCCAATGAATACACAATAAGCCTGGACCTGGACTATGCGTATTTCCACATTCCTATTCATATACCATCAAGAAAATACCTGAGTTTTGCATACCGAGGAGTAGAGTGTTAGTTCTGCACACTTCTGTTTGGCCTCAATTTCAGCCCTTGGGCGTTCACCTGAACGTTGGACTACGTCATTGTGCTCCTCAGGTCGACCCCCTCCTTGGCGATGTCAGTGTATTTGGATGACATTCCACAAAAGTGTTTGGTAAGTTTGGTTTTGGTTCACGACATGTACAACCTTCTTTACCTCATTCACAGTTTAAAGTGGATAGTCAATGTGGGGAAGTCAGATCTCGTTCTTTCCCAACATTTCTTGCCTCTAGGTATGGAGTTTCTAACCCATATAAACCTAGTTTGTCTTCCTCTCAAATGCATGGACTGTATTGTTCTAGCATCAGAGAGAACTTCTTCCAAAATATGTGTTACAGTGAGGAAGTTTCTTCAACTCCTCAGCCTGTTCATTGCAGCAGCGGATCTCTTGGATCTTGGCCACCTTTATCTGTGCCCTCTGCAGATGACTCTTCTCTCTCAGTGGCGCCCAATATCTTGTCCGTTAGATCAGCAGATATGGATCTCAATGGAAATGAAACACTTCCTGGTTCAGTGGCATTGGGAATACCATTATAAGCCCCACAACCAGAGGTTACAATCTGCTAAGATGCAAGTTTGTCACGAAGGGGGGGGGGGAGGGCCACTCGCTACTAGACTTCGTGACGGTCAACGGCAAGTGGACAACAGAAGAGACCCCTTCACATCAACCTGCTAGAAATGAAGGCAAATTCACAGGGCTTCTCACAATTGGCAGGATCACCTTCATTCAAAGACGGGCCTGATAATGTCAGACAACTTAGTCATGGTGACTTATCTCCTGAAACAAGGTTGAATGAAGTCACCACAGCTATGCACGTTGATATGGAAATGCCTTTGCTGGTGTTCCCATCATCACATAAGCATACAGGAACAACATATTCTGGGCAGGCTCAGTGTCCTGGCTGAATCTTCATCAAGGAGAGGCCAACTGCTGCATACAGATTTTTGTCCCTCCATCTGTCTATCTTCAATCAAGTCTGCAACCTGTTGGGTCGACCAGTGGTAGATCTGTTGGTGACAAGATGGCACAACAAGTTGCCCCCTTTGTCTCCCCATTATCAGACCCAAACTCGTGCTTTCGATGCCCATTCAATCAGCTGGGAGGGAATCTGGGTCTATGCCATCCCTCCATCAGTGCTGATTCCAAAGTTAATTCAGAAAATGAGGGGCACAGACTGCAAGATAGTCCTAATTGCTCCTCTCCATTGGGACAAGTCATGGGTCAACGATCTGTTTGATATAGTGACAGGTATGCCCATGGAAATCATAGTGACCCTGAAACCTCTCAAGAATTATTCACCAATATTTCATGTGTCTGGAGAAACTTCTCCTTTAAGCATTTCTCTTGTCCAGAATGCCTTGCGCAGAACAGAGTTCAAACCTTCAGTTGTGGAGAGGATCTTGATAGCTAGATGCCATCCACTCTGAAACCAAGTGAGAGAAAGGGGCACGTTTTCATTTTGTTTTGTGACTGGTGTCATGTAAATGATGTAACACCACTGTCAGCTTCCTTTCCCCAGCTGGGTAACTTCTTTCTCATTCTCTTGGAAGTGAAGAAACTAGCCCCGATAACAATCAAAGGATGTTGCTCTATGATTTGTTTGACAATGAACGAGATGCATGCATATTAATGAGTTGATCTTGCATCTTATTGGCTGAGCTTGTTACCAATCTGAAAGCCATATTTCTGATCAGATTCTGATCAAAAGTGGAATATATTCTTATATGATCAAGTTCATGCATGAGTTTGACTATGATCAGGATCCATGCATATAAATGAGGTGATCTTGCATTTGATTAGCTGAGCTTGATACCACTCTGGAGACTGATCAGATTTTTATCAGACTTCATAAATAGTCTTGTACCATCAAGATATCCAAAGCGTTTTTTTATGAGTGAGATCCATGCATATTAGTGAGGTGGTCTTGCATCTGATTGGCAGAGCTTCTTACCACTGGAGAGGCAGTATTTCTGACCCAATGTTAACATAATGTGGTAAATAGGCTAATATTATCAAGATGTTGGATGATTTTTTTTTTTTTTATGGGCAAAACCTATGCATATTTGTGAGATGTTCCTGCACTGCTTGGCTGAGTTTTTTCTATTCTATAGAAGATATTTTCTTTTCCTACGTTAATACCAGATATATTTCATTGTGTGGTACAAAAAAACGTGATATTTTAATGAGTGTCGAAGCCACTAGTTAAAATATACCGTTTTTGGTACTACAAGATGAAATATATCCAGTATTAACGCAGGAAAAGAATATTTTCTTTTTATTATATACCAAAGTTTCTCCAGAATCTAAGCTTAGAAGATTAAACTCACTATTCAGCACGACAATCCACCCCCATACACCCCTTTTTTCGTAAAGTAACCTCACTTTCATAGGCTGGTCATATAAATATCAGTGACTTAAGATAGCGGTATTATTGGGTTGACCTAATCTGTCGCAGTAAATTTTATTTTTGACATTTTGTAAACTATTTTGATCATATTTGACCACAAAGCAAGTCCGATTCATCAATGCATCACAGCGGGTTTATCATTGTTGTCAAGGAAGTAAGGGGAAATAACTTCATAGAGACGGGAATGGTGTTGACTCAAATTTCGTCAGCAAAAATTAATTTCCATGTCTGAATGCAGTTTCTATTTATTTGTTCTAGCTCACTAAATGCTTGTTTTTGTTGCTGCAGGTATAACTTCTGTAGGCACACACAATCCAGCGTCGCATGGCATGATGGGAAATCTTATATTTTCACATGTGAAAATATAAGGATATATTTTTCACATGTGAAAATATAGGAATGAACAAATATGAGAATTATTTCGCCAGTAAGTTTCTATATTTCACACTAAAGTGTATAATATAGAGATGTATTTTTGATAGGATTTTGATCAAACTTGGTAAATGGGCTTATATCATCAAGATCTTGGTTGATATGAATGATTTGATCTTGCAACTGATTAGCTGAGCTTGTCATCACTCTGGCAACTGTATTTCTAATCAGATTTTGATTAAATTTGTTAAAAAGTCTCATATTATCAATATATTGGATGAGTTCAATTATAAGCAAGATCTGTGCACTTTAATGAGGTAATCTTGTAGTCGATTAGCTGAGTTTATTACCACTCTGGATATTAGACCTGTGTATTGGCATCCATATTGTATCACAATACATATCATGATAATCATCTTCAATATGATATGTGTCATGATAGTATCCCATAACTGAAAATATATGAGCCCATGTTTGCATCCAATGCAGATTTCTTCTATTGTACCCTATCGATAGTTTGAGTCCGTATCATGATACACTATCACCAGAGTAAATATTGCAATTCATCAACTGACTCTACTGGAGACCAAATTTCAATCATATTTTGCTCCATCTTGTTAAAGAACCTTATATCATCATTGTCTAATACAGGTTGTATAATAAGTGAGATCTGCAGATATTAATGAGCTGATCTTGCATCTGATTGGCTGAGCTTGTTCCCACTCTAGCTCTAGATATATTTCTTATCCAGTTTTGATTAAACTTGGTAAATAGGTTTATTTCATGCAGAATGATTTTGATCGTAAGCAATTAATTAATATTCATATTGCCCTTATTGTCTTGTTGGTCCTAAATGGAAATGGTGCCAATCTAATCTCCAATATGCCTGCCATGGCAGCCATGTTGAAAATCTTATTATCATTACTCCTGGATGGATGGTCATATATGACATGGGGTTTTCACCAAAAGCCTTCTTATAATATCTAGTTGATCCTACATGAAAATGGTGCTGATCTGACATCCAATAAGGCCACCATAGTGCCATCTTTAATTTTTTTTATCACTATTCCTCCTGAATGGACGGTCATATCAACTTGGGGTTTTCACTAAAAGACTTCTTATGATGTCTAGTTGGTCCTGAATGGAATTGGTGCTGATCTCACATCCAATAGGCTGCCATGGTTGCTATCTTGAAAATCTTGTTATTGCTGAAGAATATCAGAGATCGTTTCAACACTTAGCAGTTAAATATAAGAAATGGTCTTTTCTTGGATTCCTTGAAATTCTTTTCAGCCAGTAGAGCATCAGTCCCTTTGAGGGGCTCTTGTTTACTTTAGGCTCGGAGGCAGGCTCGACATACACTTTTATTTGTCTTCTTCTGCATTTCTCACAAATTAGGCATGTCATGAATCAGCAAGATATGTATAAAAAAAACCACTAGTCAGCATTCTTTTGACAATATATTGAGGTCAGTATGACTAATAGTAAGTAGGGTAGATAAATGATCCTAGTTTGCTTTTTATATTTTACTATGAGGATAGAAGGAGATTATTCACATTGAGTTGTGTATCCAAAAAAAAAATAATTCCCACAAGATTTTCAAGACCTTTTTGTGTCCAATAAATATCTTTGCAGATAGCTACTGTTCAATTTTGGAAAACAAATAGTCTTCCATTGTACCAGAAGATAGGATTGAAGTGTATCCCACATATTATTCAGAAGTACAATGTATAGTTCACATTTAGCTTTGTTGATAAGAAGTAACTTTGTTGCTACAAGTCTAACAATTTAAAAACTGTATTTAAAATAATGGACAATTTCTTAAAAGCAAGACCTTAAGTATAAAATTTATAAAAAATAAAAAACTCTAGAAAATTTTGTTCTGTCAATGCAGTATAGAAAATGTTCAGATCACCACTGGTCCTACTTTATGTCTTTCTAATTATAACACTGGTCCTACTTTATGTCTTTCTAATTATAACAGATCTAATTCTTAGTGTAAAAAAGTGGGAAATTTCTGTAAATATGACTGCAGTTAAAATAAATTTGGCCAACCCTTATAAAAGCACAGTGCAATTTATGAATTCCTTTTTAATTGACATGTTTTTCCAGTTTGCACAAGTTACAATTCTTGTTTCTCATGCTACAATTATATCTGGCTATAATTGCAGGGTACAATGGAGTGTATATTAACAGCCAGCATTATGGGTGTCTTGTTCGCCCTGTTTTCCGGACAACCACTTAACATTCTTGGAAGTACAGGACCCATGTTGGTGTTAGAGATGATTCTATACAACTTTTGTTCGTAAGTAATTTTTGCAGCAATATTAAATTCTCACACATCTCCTGTTAACCCTTCACTGTGCATCAGTCTGGAGGCTGAACTGCCTAATTTGCACAGGATTTATCCAATAACCCTTTTGCAGCGGGATACAAGTCCAGTCGTAATTTACCTTTGCCAGCAGGATACGACTCCGGTCGTATGTTCACTACATTCCGTCACCCAAGGTAGAAGGTACACATTTCATTAACAGATTGTTTTTTAAAGACACCAAAACTTGTAAAAATTTGGTTTCAAAATCGAGTTTTAATGTGCAGAGATAAAAAAAATGACGGTCATATACTGAAGAGGGAAGTGAAGACAGTTATGTGCTTGCCGAATTAGTTGAAAATAAAGACCATTTCGTGTGGAAAATTGACATTCTAGGCAGTTGGGATTGTTATCGTTATCAAAATGAACGGAGTTAATGATAACTGGTTATTTGATTTCAAACATGAGTTTTAATGTGTGGAGATCAACATGGCAGACAGCACTGAAACAGCAAGTTACGGCAGTGATGTGGATGCCGATTTTGATGAAAATATAGACAATTTTGTGGGAGAAATTGATGTTTTAGGCAGTGTAGATTGTGAGCTTGACTTTGATGAAATGAACAGAGATGATGATAACTGGTTAGTAGAAAATTTTATTTCAAAACTGAATTTTAACGCATGTAATTGAAAATGGCAGACAGTACTGAATCAGCCGTAATGTGGATGCCGATTTTGATGAAATTATAGACAATTTTGTGGGGGAAACTTATATTTTAGGCAGTGGGGATCGTGATCTTGTTTGCATCGAATGAACCGAGCAGATGATAAATAGTTAATTGGTATTTTTGACTCAGATATTGATGATGATGAAGACATGGATGCTTTTTCAAGCTAACTGGACATTTTGAGAACTTCACTTTTCATAAAGTTCGTACATATACCGATGTTGGGTGTGTGCATAATATGAAATTTTACTGCATTCCTGGAAATGGACCAAAATACACCCAACATAACTCTGATATTATTACATTAAAATTTATTGTGGAATAAAAACACTGAACCAAAATGAAAAGCTTTGTTGAGTTACCAGTAAGGATTATTCTGTTTGCTGTCCAATTGAGAGTAAATTTAATAAAATTTTAATAACTTTTGACATTCTTGATGGATTTTTATTATTTTGTCACCTTCTTAAATGGCGTAAAATTCCCCCCATTTCATACACTTACATATAGCAGGTAAAATGAATATTGCAGATAGGAAAATTGCATTGAAAGTAAGTTATAAAAAAAATGTAAAGCATGTTTTTTTGCTTACATAACTTTACTTTCAACTTGAGTTTTATGTCTGAAAATTTTCAACAAAAAAATATATGACCTTAAGGAAAATTATATGCTTTTTAAAACAGTATCCAGCATTGAAAAATAATTTTAAAAAATTGTCCTGTAAAGCCAGATTGACCAACATCACTGCATTTTCTCATGCTGCTGACTGAAAAAATTTCCAGTTCTACACAACTGCCTGTCTGATTGGGCTTCAGTATGAAAAGGGTTAATTCAATAATTTGGCATCACTTTTGAGTTTACTTCTTGTGCAATAATAATTTTCTTTATAGTGGGAAATTTGTTGTGGACACTGGATGGGTATTGGGTATACTTTATTTCAGCATACAGGGGATGAAATGGTTGGTTGCCATGGCAACCAAATCCAGCCTAGAATGTGTACAAATCATGACAAAATTGCATATTTATCAGTATTCATTTATATTAAGCTTACTATTTTCTTGCCAAATCAGTCATGCTTTATATTTTTTTAAATTTTTGATTGAGAAAAGTGAATTTTTCTAATTATTTAGCTTGGATTGTCTAAGTTCCACCAAATATAGGCACAAGAAGTGTTTTGCATAGGATTTATCCATTAATTTGATAATTTGGCATCACTTTTAAGTTTACTTCTTGTGCAATAATAATTTTCTTTATAGTGACAAATTTGTTGTAGATACTGGATGGATATTGGGTATACTTTATTTTAACATACAGGGGATGAAATGGTTGGTTGCCATGGCAACCAAATCCAGCCAAGATTGTGTACAAATCATGACAAAATTGCATATTTATCAGTATTCATTTATATTAAGCTTACTATTTTCTTGCCAAATCAGTCATGCTTTGAACTTTTTCAATTTTTGATTGAGAAAAGTGAGATTTCTAATTATTTAGCTTGGATTGTCCAAGTTTCACCAAATATAGGCACAACAGGTGCTTTGTTTTGCACAGGATTTATCCATTAATTCAATAATTTGGCATCCCTTTTGAGTTTACTTCTTGTGCAATAATAATTTTCTTAATAGTGGGAAATTTGTTGTGGACACTGTATGGGTGTTGGGCATGCTGTATTTTAGCATATGGGGATTAAATGGTTGGTTGCCATGGCAACTAAATCCAGCTTAGAATGTGTGCAAATCATGACAAATGTACATATTTTCCAGTATTCATTTATATTAAGCTTACTATTTTCTTTCCAAATCAGGCATGCTTTCAATTTTTTTTTATTGAGAAAAGCGAGATTTTCTGTTTATTTGGCTTGGATTTTCCAAGTTCCACCAAATATAGGCACAACAGTGAAGTTTTAAGATTGAACACTTAAAGTCAAAAAGGTTTTGGATGTATATTTTTTAATGTACTCACATGGTCTTAAACTTGTCAAATATAAAAAAGTAATTTGGTCTAACACTGAATTTGTTGAAATTGAAATTTATACCAAATAGCTTTGCTACTATGGTAACAATTAAAAAATGAAGCAATAATATTAAGATGTTAAAGCTGATTTTATACTATATCTCCAAAATATGAATGCCTGTGTTCAAGTTCAAAAGAAGTTGAAAGAAAGCTGAAGAATGACAGATAATTCATAAAAACCATGAAAATAAAAGTAGTATAATCAATCTCATGTATATTTATTCACATATATACATATGCATGTACTTAGGTGCTGCATTATTATTTTGATCCAGCCACAAGGAATATATCACGATGACCACTGATGATGAGACAAGCTCTTATATCCTAAGATACAGTTATCTGTAGTTTGTTTGGAAGCACATGGTTTTAATATTCGTGTGTCAGAGAACATAATCAGAAAATAATTAATCATGTACTCTTTTGACTTGGGGATTTTAAAAAAACCCAAAAAACAGGTATCAAAAGAGAAAAGAACTTGACTTGCATCATTTGCTGAAATAAACATTCCATTTCAAGATCGGATAGTAGTAAATTATATATATATATATATATATATATATATATATATATATATATATATATATATATATATATATACAGTGAAACCCCGCTATAACGCGCCCTGCTATAACGCGAATTCGGATATAACGCGATCGTGGCGTGGCTCCCAAAATTTCATATATTCATTCGCACATGAACATTTTTTTTTTTCCCAAAGTACGAGAAATAGTGTATAAAATGTGTATATTACAGTATCATTTTGGGGAAGAGATCGCGTATGAATTCGAGTATAATACGTTTGTGGCGTGGTTCCTGAAATTTTATATACATGTACATTATTTTTCTCGTACACGGAAAAAAAATTTTTTTTTTTTAAGTACGAGAAATAGTGTATAAAAAGTTTATTATCATTTTGGGGAAGAGATCATGTATGAATTCGATCGTGGCATGGCTTCTGAAATTTAACAATTTCACCAATTTCTTGATGTGTTATGCCAAAATAAACATTTTCGGAAATGTTACTTATTACTGATCCACGAGTAAAGCCAGTAAGTCTTCTCTGTGTTTGTCTTAAATTCATTATGTATACAATCATTGCTCAAACAATAGCCGACATGTTTTTCTTCTTTAACTACATACACAACCGAGCATCAGACAATGTGGTGGTTGATAAAAGATTCTCAGGATTTAATAAACATCAAAAAACGTAAGCCGCCAACACGTGCGCTGGACTTCAATTCATCCTGTATTCAATCATTGCGCAAACAATAGCCGACTTATGTTTCTTCTTTAACTGCATACACAACCAAGCACCAGACAATGCGGTGGTTGATCAAAGATTGTCATATGTGGGTGCTTATGTAGAGACTGAGCTTGGGTGGCAAGATCAAAGATTGTCATATGTGGGTGCTTGTGTAGAGACTGAGCTTGGGCGGCAAGATCACAAGGAGGTCAAATAACCACTCTCTGTTACTTAGCACTGAACAAGTACAGCTGTATCAAACTCGTTGCTCAATCAAAGGGTTGTCATGTGGGAAAGCAAAGACGAATAGATATCAGATAGTAAACGGTGTTGATACCCTATTCATGCTATACATTAGACGTGTATACGTTGTTCTCTGAAAAAAGTAAAATATAGTAAAACCCCGCAATAACGCGACCCCGCTTTTTCCGCGATCGAATTGTATGGACCCCAAATATCGCGTTATAGCGGGGTTTCACTGTATATATATATAATGGCATGGGCATTGGAAAGAATCTCCCTAAAGCTGGATTATTTAAAACTAAATACTCAAGTCATATAAAAAATAAAATTATATGAAAATCAAATTTCGGATGGGTATGCAAAGAGGGGTACCTTTTACAAAAGTGGCACATTTTTGGGCAAAGGTGTAATTTTTTAACATAACAAAAAGGGCATACTGGTATAAGTATTTCTCAACCCAAGAACACACTTTTGGTCACAATATTTAGGATGTTCTTTTAAAAATAAAGAACAAAGAAGCTTCCACTCATAGAAGTATTCTATATTAAATAAAACATATATGAAATTATTTGAAGATAGCATAGTTTTAAGTCTGTTTTTTAGCAATATTGATAATCTGCGATGGATGCTAGATAGGGCAGAGGGGAGGGCATTATAGGCAAATATGATAGGAGCATCCCTTTCTTTATATCTTGCTTGAGTACTGAGTACCAAAGATGTCAGATCTTGAAGGATTATTAAAAAATATGAACTGCTGTATGCAAATTTATTTTAAAAAATGTCTTCATAAACAATGAAATATTCCCAAAGATCAATGTCTGAATCACACTAGTCAGAATTAATGATCTTTCATTTCACCATGTTATTTTGTGGATTAAGAAGAAAATTAATACATTTAGTTATCATATGATTAATTTAGCATATTAGATGTTTTTGCTTATTGGGAATTATTAAACACATTTTATTGTGAGAAAATAATAAAGAGGATGAATATCATCATTACTTACACATGGAATAAACATCATTAAATAATTTTCATTTAAAATTAACATTACGAGGAAGAATATCTTAATTGGAGACAGTCAATAGTGGTGGGAATGTATGTCTCTTAAATCATGACAGCCAAAATGTGGGTGGAATAAAAACGACTAATATAAAGCCATATGAATTGCATTCAGTTTGTAACTGTATCACTATGTTTTTTTAAAACTTATCACATTATTTAAAAGAACGACAAAAAAGCACATAATTGGATGTCTTTAAACAAGTGTTTAATTAAATCTAAAATATTGTACAAAAGAATTATATTTCATAGTTGACAGGCTTGCATAGGTAAAAAATTATTGGAAATTCTGTGAAGTAAAGCTTGAATGAATAGGACATAATAATGATACATGTATCTTGAAATAATCACTAACAATAACTTTATAAAATGAAGCCAAATAATGAGTGGATAAATTATTTTATTTGCCTCAAACTATGTCAGTGGTTACCTTGTTAGTATGTGCCCTGTAGCTTCTGTGACAGACTGAAAATCATGACTTTAACTTTGTTAACATTCACTAAAATTTAGATTCACTGACCAAATTATGTTTTGCCTGCTGCCGAAATGATATCTCTTGATTGCACAGATAAGTCTATTGTCTTTTTCAGTTCTCAAGCTTTCCTAATTGGATTGTTTACAATTAATTGTATGTGTTTTATAATCTGTATTATATATTTTATTATATTTTATGTACTGTATTCTGTAACTCTAAAACCAGACACATTTTCTGTTAAGCAAAATCATGAAACTGAAACTTAAATAATAATGTGTCATATATACCTCACTATAGTTTTATACCCATGTAATATGATCATTATTGTTGTTGAGAAAGTTGTTCAGAGACCAATATGAAATTAATCTATCTCTTCTCTATTTCCCAAGTATGATGTTAACTTAGTTTTGTACTTATGTGAATTTTCTATGCCAAAAAAGGTTGTTGAAGTTTCAAAATTGTAAAACCCACTATCCTACACTCTCATTATAAATGCAGACGCGACTTGACATGTGCTCTTGGGAGCAGTAATGAAATTGCTGCTGATTAAAAACTAAGGTTCTAGCAGATCTTTGAAAACCCGGGGTGGGGTGGGGTGACAATTGAGAATGAAATCAGTATTGATGTGCAGTATTTAGTATATTGAACGATTTAATGATTTTAATGGTTTTTGAACTGTAAAGTGCTCAATTCACTCATTGAAGTACTCGCTATCGTGCATCAACTTTCTTGTGATATTCAACAAATTTAGAGCTATAATGATTTAAAAATGATATGTGACATAATTAATGATTTAAAAGTATTGAAATACATTTCTCTAATGGCAAATCCTAAATTTTACCTCGATAAACATGCACTATTGATTAGTGGAGTTGAGCAGAATTTGCCATGCCATGTGACTTCATTTATATATTTTTTGTGCTGATTAGTGTTACAATTAGCAAGTAAATGTCTTTTAAATATATTGAAAATCCATATTTTTGAGAAATTGGTGATTCTTGGTCATATCTTTTTGCTGAAATGATGTATATGAACTTAAGAAGTGAACACGTAGCAGTAACTTATTTTTAACGTATAGCCTCGTTCCAAAGTTTTAAGTTTGCTCTAATATTCCTCTTTTTTGGTGAAACCTTGATAATAATAAACTCGAATAGTTCAAAGAATGGTATATTCCCATTTATATTATCAAAAATCTTTCAACTATAATATTCAAAATTTCAAATGACTTCATGTCACAACTGCGAGATGCAGAGCACATGTTTACAAATGATGGATACACCGTTACATACAATGGATGCGTGTAGATTGAACTGCACAGTTGCTTTTATCCTGCAAATAAACTAATGATTTGCTTCATATTTATTTTGTAGATTCATTCTCTCGGCCATAAAAGTGATAGTTATGGGTACAAAGACTTAATTTTGGTAGTTCTGGGTATCTTAATCAGATTTGTCAGGCATCATTATGCAGTAAAAGGGTTGGTTTCAAAAGGGTCATTTTGCAGTAAAGGGTTCATTCTGGAACTAGGTGAAATTACAATACATGATGATGCATTATGTACAACCAGTTATGAGCAGAGTCAACTCAGATATGATGTTAAATAGAGCACTGGCAGTACATCAGGGTCTGTGCTGTTTGTTTGAAGTGTGCTGTATATAGACCATGATTTGCTGGCACATCACTGTTTGTAGTTATATTTGCTGTACACACAGATTACAGATATGGTACACATTAAAGATGCTGTGAAGTTACTTTATAGCTCAAATTGGTCAGGAGGGTATATCCTTCCATTTATTCTGAAAAAAACACTTTAAATTAAAATGTTAACTACAAACCTTGTCAACATAAGTGGCGTTACAATATATCAATATATCAGTATGTATCTGTACATTACCATATCACAATTTGTATCAGTACAAATTCTTCTGTATCAATATTTTAACCCTAACTGTGTGATAATTTGACTGGTGGTGTAATGTTTTGTTTGCTGAAAATATTACTTAGTCTTATGAAAGAACACCATAACCAGTTGATTGCATGGTTTAGTAATGGCTGATGGTCAATTACTGTTTAATAAGCCTGAACTAGATATTCTACTCAATAAGCAGGCAGAGAGCTCTGTTTGGACTCAGTTAAACACAACGAAGATGCTTAAATTTATAAATTGTTAGCAGTATGCTGTAGATGTTTTGATAACACGAGTTATTCTGGAGGGATTACTAGTAATCTTGCCACACACATGCATAAGATTCATCCATCTGTAACTTTAGGTCGTTACTTATCTTTAAGCTGCAAACTCTCATCTCTTACTTGGCCATACATACAATCTTTCTTTTATTTGGCCATACATACAATCCATCTCTTACTTGGATATACATACAATCTTTCTCTTACTTGGCCATACATACAATCCATCTCTTACTTGGATATACATACAATCTTTCTCTTACATGGCCATACATAAAATCCTTCTCTTACTTGGCCATACATACAATCCATCTCTTACTTGGCCATACCTACAATCTTTTTCTTACTTGGCCATACATACAATCTTTCTCTTACTTGGCCATACATACAATCTTTCTCTTACTTGGCCATACATACAATCTTTCTCTTACATGGCCATACATACAATCTTTCTCTTACTTGGCCATACATACAATCCATCTCTTACTTGGCCATACCTACAATCTTTCTCTTACTTGGCCATATATACAATCCTTCTCTTACTTGGCCATACATACAATCTTTCTCTTACTTGGCCATACATACAATCCTTCTCTTACTTGGCCATACATACAATCCATTTCTTACTTGGCCATACATACAATCTTTCTCTTACTTGGCCATACATACAATCTTTCTCTTGGCCATACATACAATCCATCTCTTACTTGGCCATACATACAATCTTTCTCTTACTTGGCCATACATACAATCCATCTCTTACTTGGATATACATACAATCTTTCTCTTACATGGCCATACATACAATCCTTCTCTTACTTGGCCATACATACAATCCATCTCTTACTTGGCCATACCTACAATCTTTTTCTTACTTGGCCATACATACAATCTTTCTCTTACTTGGCCATACATACAATCCATCTCTTACTTGGCCATACATACAATCTTTCTCTTACTTGGCCATACATACAATCTTTCTCTTACTTGGCCATACATACAATCTTTCTCTTACTTGGCCATACATACAATCTTTCTCTTACTTGGCCATATATACAATCCTTCTCTTACTTGGCCATACATACAATCTTTCTCTTACTTGACCATACATACAATCTTTCTCTTACTTGGCCATACATACAATCCATCTCTTACTTGGCCATACATACAATCCATCTCTTACTTGGCCATACCTACAATCTTTCTCTTACTTGGTCATACATACAATCTTTCTCTTACTTGGCCATACATACAATCCATCTCTTACTTGGCCATACATACAATCTTCTTTTACTTGGCCATACATACAATCCATCTCTTACTTGGCCATACATACAATCTTTCTCTTACTTGGCCATATATACAATCCTTCTCTTACTTGGCCATACATACAATCTTTCTCTTACTTGGCCATACATACAATCCATCTCTTACTTGGCCATACATACAATCTTTCTCTTACTTGGCCATACATACAATCTTTCTCTTGGCCATACATACAATCCATCTCTTACTTGGCCATACATACAATCTTTCTCTTACTTGGCCATACATACAATCTTTCTCTTACTTGGCCATACATACAATCCATCTCTTACTTGGCCATACATACAATCCATCTCTTACTTGGCCATACATACAATCTTTCTCTTACTTGGCCATACATACAATCCATCTCTTACTTGGCCATACATACAATCCATCTCTTACTTGGCCATACATACAATCTTTCTCTTACTTGGCCATACATACAATCCATCTCTTACTTGGCCACAATCTTTCTCTTACATGGCCATACATACAATCCTTCTCTTACTTGGCCATACATACAATCTTTCTCTTACTTGGCCATACATACAATCCATCTCTTACTTGGCCATACATACAATCTTTCTCTTACTTGGCCATATATACAATCCATCTCTTACTTGGCCATACATACAATCTTTCTCTTACTTGGCCATACATACAATCTTTCTCTTACTTGGCCATACATACAATCCTTCTCTTACTTGGCCATACATACAATCCTTTTCTATTTCTCCCAAAATAAGCAGAAGCACAGACATGTTGTTTATTATAATGCAATCTTACAGGCTCAGCAAATCATGCTGACAATTGGTGAACACATGGGTTTTCAAAATGGTCATCTTAATAGCAATACATATTGTTACCTTCCCGGTGTAAGGAAGTCATCATCAAGCCAATTCTGGGAGAAATCAATGGCACTTCCCAGTGTAAGGAAGTTGCCAACTTGCCAGTCCCAGAAGGGATCAGATACACTTTGCGGTATAAGGAAGTCGCCAACTTGCCAGTCCCAGAAGGGATCAGATACACTTTGCGGTATAAGGAAGTCGCCAACTTGCCAGTCCCAGAAGGGATCAGATACACTTTGCGGTATAAGGAAGTTGATGTCAAATCAATCCATGGAGCTATCAGAGGCACTTCCCAGGGTAAAGAGGTCACCTAACTCGATCCCAGGAAGGATCAGGCAATTCCGAGTGTAAGTAAGTTGACTACATAATGATTCTGGGAGGGATTAATGTCACTTTCCGGTGCAAGAAAGTATCCAGCTCATTAATCCAGAGGGGGATTAAGAGCACTACCAGTTTAAGGAAGTTGCTGACACCATTTGAGCAAGTTCTGCTTTTCCGGCATAAGGGAAGTGGAGTTTTCTTCTTTTCCTTGCTCGGTCAAAGGGGTTGAGAACATTGATCATGTGAAGTTCCCTGGATAGGACTCCTTGTGACAATGTTTGTTGATTGACTAGTGACCAGCCTGGTCGCCAAGTGTCAGTCACTGGCACTGGTCAATGGACACAGGGCACTGATCAAAGCGTCAATCACCTGGCATTCATTTCTGCCATTACCAGATTTTGAAGTTTTCTGAATGGGACCAGGGAGCACCATGGCCCTTCTAGGGAATGGGACTGGATTGATGCCTCCCCTTGCACCATTTCCATTCAATTGCTATTGGACATGGGGACTCCCACCACCAGATGGTGAGCCAGGAATTTCTCAGTTTCCCACTGTGGGATCATGGATGAATTTCCGATGGCACAATTGGTTAGCAGACTGGGCTGGCCATAGGTTGTCCCCATCCCTACCTTAAGCTTCATTAGCAAAGGAAAGGGCAGTGGGCCACCATTCAGTTCCTCCTGCATTGAGGGGGTTTGCCAATCCACTTCTCCAAGGGGAGAGTAGGAAACAGATAGTCCTGTTTTGCCCTGTTAGCAGAGACAGGACAGTGAACTATCAATTCTAGTGGACTCCAGTCAGTTCGAGGACACCCCAGTCACATCAATGCCCCTTCATCTAGTGTCTACACTGCATCATTTTGACTCCCTGCTCGACTATGCTAAAGTGTATAGCACAGAAGCTGGCTCAAGGCCAGGAGGCAGCCAGACAAAAGAGGAGTTGATCTGTCCCCACTTCCAGGTTCAAGGTTCATTCGTCTGTCTGTGCGGCATGAGGAATACATGATCAATTGCTATCTGTCTAACGCACATTTCTATCTGTCTAATGCACATTTCCAAATACCTATTCACATGGTATCCACAACCTTCCATTCAGCCTCAACCACAGCTCCTATGCGTTCACCAAGATATTGGACTGTGCCATATCCCAATTTAGGATGTCCTCCTTCACAGTGACTGTGGTGTATCTGGACGATATTTTGCAAAAGTACTCAGTTTGGTTTTAGTTCACAATGTGAACAACCTTCTCTGCCTCATTTGCAGTTTAGGGTGGCTAGTCAATGTGGAGAAGTTGGACCATGTCCCTTCTAAACATTTTGTTCATCTACATATGGAGTTTCAAATGTATATCAGCATGATTCATCTTCCTCTCAAATGTGTCAACCATATTCTTCATGCATTGGAGACATCATTCACCAGGACATTCATTTCAGTGAAGGAGTTTCTTCAACTCCTCGGTCTGCTTAATGTGGTATTGGACCTGCTCTGCCTTGGCTGCCTTTACATGTGCCCTCTGTGGGTGGCCCTACTGGCACAGTGGCACCCGATCTTTGGTCATTAAGATCACCAGATTATAATCAACTGAAATCAAACACTTTTGCTTCATTGGCAAGACAGGGAATGGCTAGTGGTTGGAATACCTTTAGAAGCCCCCCAACTGCAAGTCACAATCTGTACAGATGCCAGTTTGTTGGTTTGGGGGGCACACTTGGTAATGGACTTTGTGATGGTCAGTGGCAAGTGGATGGTGCAAGACCAGGTTCTTCAAATCAATCTCTTGGAAATGAAGGCCATTCTCCACACCTTCCACACTTGGATGGAGCGCATCCAAGGGAAGGAAGTTCTTATAATGTTGGACAGTTTAGTTGTAGCGAATTCAAACAAGGGAAACGAAATCACCGGAGCTCTTGAGTCATGGCAGTGCCTCCATTGGTGTGGTCTCCATCCATCCATGGCAGTACCTCCATTGGTGTGGTCTCCATCCATCTATGGCAGTACCTCCATTGGTGTGGTCTACATCCATCCATGGCAGTACCTCCATTGGTGTGGTCTCCATCCATCCATGGCAGTACCTCCATTGGTGTGGTCTCCATCCATCCGTGGCAGTACCTCCATTGGTGTGGTCTCCATCCATCCATGGCAGTACCTCCATTGGTGTGGTCTCCATCCATCCATGGCAGTACCTCCATTGGTGTGGTCTCCATCCATCCACGGCAGTACCTCCATTGGTGTGGTCTCCATCCATCCATGGCAGTACCTCCATTGGTGTGGTCTCCATCCATCTATGGCAGTACCTCCATTGGTGCGGTCTCCATCCATCCATGGCAGTACCTCCATTGGTGTGGTCTCCATCCATCCATGGCAGTACCTCCATTGGTGTGGTCTCCATCTATCCATCGTTCATTGAGTTTGTGCCCTGTGGGGCCAACCAGTGTTAAACCTATTTGTGATAGGTAGAACTTCAAACTGCCCATCTTGGTCTCTCCATTCCCAGACCAGAGGCATTGGCTGTTAATGCCCTTTCAATCAGCTGGGAGTGAATATGGGCCTATGCCTTCCCCCCAGCAGTTCTAATACTGAAACTAATCCAGAAATTGAGAGGCAGGGCTTGCAAAATAGTTCTGATTACCCCTCTCCAATGAGACTGGTTTTTTGTCAGTAATCTGTTGATGGATGTACCCAAGAAAATCTTAGTGACCTCCACACTGCTTATTAAGCAGCTGAGGTCGTCATTATTCCATCCTTGTCTGGAAAAACTCCTCCTTCATGCCTGGCTCATGTCAGGTATGCCATAACTGAAAAGGAGTTCTACACTTCAGTCATGGAGAGGATCTCGACAGCAAGACATCTCTTCACTTTAAAGGCATACGAGGGGAAGACGTGTGTTTTCACTGACTGGTGTCCCATTAATGACGTCACACCACTCTCAGCCTCCATCTCCTTTTCCTTTTTGAGGACAAAAAGCTGGCCACTATCACAATAATGGGATACTGTTGCATGATTTCAGACACATTCAGACATCATGGAAGAGACAATATTGGTTGCAACAAGAATCTTTCTGACTTGTTGTCCAACTTCAACATATCCAGGCCATGTTCACTCATTTTATTCCCAACTCATCCAAATTTCAGCCCCTGTCTTGAACCTTGCTGAAGCAGTTATCATACAAGACTTGCTTCCTGATAGCACTAGCTTCAGCTTGCAGTGTGAGTGAGCTGCATGTGCTGTCTGTGGATCTGAACTACATGCAGTTCCGTCCTGATGGCTCAGTCATTATAGGTTTTGCTCCAGCTTAAACTGGTAAGCATCTGGTATATGGGTGACAACCGAGTTAATCTGTAAAAGTTACTTCCCTTTGTCTATATGATATATAGACAGAAAGACATTTTTCCATCTTTCAGGGAGGGAGGGATTCGGAGGTAGCAGAGGTTATTTTCTAATGTTAATGTGAACGGGTAAGTATTTTTGGAGAAACATCATTTACTAAACAATTTACTTTTCAAGATTATCTTATTTTCGAGATTGTCTTATTATGAAGACCATCATATTTTCAAGATTTTAGGATGTGTGTGTGTGTGTATATATATATATATATATATATATATATATATATATATATATATATATATATATATATATATATATATATATATATATATATATAATGACACAAAAATTGATTACAGCGCAAATACAAAACAGTTTCCCAATGTTTTGAGCTAAACAAGCTCTTCTTCGGGGGAAGACACAATTTACATCCACAAAACAAACACTAAACACAAAAGCCAAGAGAAATTCTTGACTCATACATGTTTCAATGATGGGGAAATAAACAAACAAAAGATAAACAATAAAAGAAAGAAAGAAGACAAAATTAAAAAACTGTCTAAAATTGGCAAAATACATATCTATGTTATGCTGCCATCAGCCCAACAAAATTGTGTAAAATAATTCAAAGAAGTGTTTATCATGCCTATCACACAGAGGACCAAAGTGTTATATATATATATATATATATATATATATATATATATATATATATATATATATATATAAAACCAGTCATGACACCTGCAGACGGGCATGTGCAACATATGGCCCATGAGCTGCATCCGGCCTGCAACCAGGTTTTATCCAGTTACATTTACATCATATAGGTACATGTACATTTAATAATTGCTATCCAGCCCACACTTTGGAGGAAGTTGCACATTCCTGCCTGCAAATGTTATTGTCAATTTAATCATGAGAAATTTTGTTGCTATACACTTTTTGGGGAAACAGGATATGTTTAAATTGCACCAGCATATTCAACCATTTTTTTCAGAGTTTAAATTCACCTTCATTAGCAAATTCATTCATTAAGATATGAAAGTTTCTAGTAATAAACATTTTATCATATGGTTTTCATTTCAGTGAACATGGCTGGGATTTCCTTCCTATGCGAGCATGGACAGGAATATGGACAACACTTGCTCTTTTACTTATCGTGGCCTTTGACCTTAGTGCCCTGGTTCGATACATTACCAGATTTACAGAAGAGAGCTTTGCTAGCCTCATTGCTGTGATTTTTATTTATGAGGCTTTTAAAAAGCTGTTTGATATCACAGACTTTGCACCATATAATCCCCATCCAGATATTCCAATCAACTACGAATGTCAGTGTGTAGACCCTAACAGCACCATTGGTGTGATGGACAGTCTCCTAAACTTGACAACAACAGAAACAACAGTGGCTGGTTCGGTAATGGTTGGCATGTTTAATGCATCAGCAGAAGCAGTATACAGCATCGTGAATACTACACTGAATGAGACAATAAATAATTTCTCAGCCTTAGCTATTGACAAGTGTGAAAAGATGGGAGGTCATCTTGAGGGCCCTGGCTGTTATGCCCAGCATTATGTTCCTGATGTCTTTTTCATGTCTGTACTCTTGTTTATTGGAACATTCGCTATTGCCAATGCGATGGTTGCCTTCAAGACAAGTCCATTTTTCCCATCCTTTGTAAGTTAATTGGCATCATCAAGATCATGACTATCATGGTTGATCTCATTCTCAGATGAAATCTGTTCTTTCTAGCTTTCTTTCTCTTGAATGTTGACCACTGTTAAACTTACAGTCCTGAAAAACATATGATATGCTTAAGTGCACAAGTTAATGCATTACAGTATTTTATCATGTATAATGCATTCCTGTTTGCTTACATACACTGTAGGATGCTCAGATCGCTATTACCTAATAAGCAGCAGATAAGAGACAAGTCTGTTCATTCTGTTAATAATTTCAAGCAAACAGCGGACTGATCTACTAGTTCATGATTTCAAGCAAACAGCAGACTGGTCTACCAGTTCATTATGATCGCAACAAACAGCAGACTGGTCTACCAGCTCATTATGGTGTGCATTATACTCAGGAATTTCCTTTTGTTTCAGGTGAGACAGACAGTCAGTGATTTTGCTGTATTGATTGCTATTCTTGCTATGGTATCAGTTGACATCATCATTGGCCTAGATACACCTAAACTTAGAGTTCCTGACAAACTTGAGGTAAATTAATTCTTTATAAACCATTAAGTTTTTAGACAAATAATTTTTTTTTCTCTTATGATAAGCCCAGTGGGCTTGCCTTGCAAAGTTTTGGAAAAGTTGGTGATGGCTTATTATCATCAGAGGCTTTCGTACATGAGAGATTTTATAATAGTATGGATTGGATTTATCATCAGGCAGATGCTTATATTGTGAGAATTATAGGTAATTGTTGTCAAGACTATTGACAATATAAATGTAACTTCTGCTTTTATTAATGTCACATACTGTGAATTCACTAATTTTCCTGGGGTAACAATTTTGGTGGATTTCATGGATGCTACAAACCAAAAAATGTAAATACCCAGTGATCCCCAGGTTCCCAAGCCCCAAATGTAAGTCCTGATGAAAATGTCATTTTCCCCCAAAATATGAAAGTTGATACCCACAAAAATAAATGAATTCACAATATGAATGATGCAAGATATAGGGATTTGATATATTGATGTGTTAATTGACTTGTTTTTGGCTTTTAAAAATAATTTGTATACATTTCCTTTTGAGCAAAATGTGTATTTACATAAAATTTTAATTTTCATGAAATTTTAAATAGATATGGTTGACTTTTACCTTTATAAAATAACTATTTCTTTGATATATGTTTTGTACTTTTATAATATGGTTTTGCATAATAAACACTCCAAAATAATGTGGCATATTTATAGCATACCCCAGTAATGTTTATGTTCACATGTGTAGTGCTGACAAAATGCTTTGAGAGATCCCTTTAACTTTATTAATTTTCTTTAGCCAACTCGCCCAGACCGACCCTGGTTCATCAACCCTATCAGTGATAAAAATCCATGGTGGCTTATCCCTGCTTCAGTCATTCCGGCCCTATTGGCCACCCTTCTTATCTTCATGGATCAGCAAATCACCGCTGTTATTGTCAACAGGAAGGAGAATAAGCTCAAGGTAAGTATTGACCTCGCTGAACATCTGACAGTACTGTCTGATATTAACTTCACTGAACATCTGACATTACTGTCTGGTATTGACTTTAATGAACATCTGACAGTACTGTCTGGTATTGACCTCACTGAACATCTGATAGTACTGTCTGGTATTGACCTCACTGAACATCTGACAATACTGTCTGGTATTGACCTCACTGAACATCTGACAGTACTGTCTGGTATTGACCTCACTGAACATCTGACAGTACTGTCTGGTATTGACCTCACTGAACATCTGACAATACTGCCTGGTATTTACCTCACTGAACATCTGACAGTACTGCCTGATATTGACCTCACTGAACATCTGACAATACTAACTGGTATTGACCTCACTGAACATCTGACAATTCTGCCTGGTATTGACCTCACTGAACATCTGACAATACTGCCTGGTATTGACTTCACTGAAGATCTTACAATACTGTCTGGTATTGACTTCATTGAACATCTGACAATTCTGTCTGGTAATGACTTCACTGAACATCTTACAATACTGTCTAGTATTGACTTCATTAAACATCTTACAATACTGTCTAGTTTACTTTTATCTAACCTTTGCCCAATTATTTATTTGATGTGATATATTAATGAAAACAGTTTATTGAAAGTCATTCAAATTTAAACTGTTTGGTGTGAGAATTGGGTTTATCAGGTTCTTTCAGTAGGAACTGTGGATAACATATTTCTTCCTTTTATGATCTAATAATTTTCATGAAATTTCCAAAGAAGCACTACTGTATAGAAAATAAATTGTTCAGATTTCCTCCATATTTTGACAGAAGTCTAGTTTTATTATTTAGATGAAAACTGTTCCTTTTGAAAATATAAGATTAATTTTTCAGATATGGTAATTAGCTATGAAAAGTTCTCTTATTTTGCTTTGCTGCCAGGTGTTATGCATACCTGCCAACCATTACGCCTTTTTTCACCTAATTACGTCTTGCGCTCACCTGTGTAGGGATTACGCTTTTCAGGTACAACAAAAAAATTAAAATAAAGCTATAAAAAATTGTGTTTGTCGTTTTTATTATCACATCTTTATTCCCACACATCATATGAATTTTTGAGAATATTCTAAAATAAAACATGTAGACTGCTGCATAAGAATAGCGTAAGAGTACATTTGTCCATCGTAGACCTACATGTACTTTCCTTATTTTCTATTTATAGCAGCTGTATATGACACAATTCCAAGAAAACATTAGTGTTTCTTTAATATGAAACCCTACCTCACAGATCCATTATAGTAATGAATATAGAAGAGTAGTGGACCAGTCTATGCTTTAAAGAAAATGGCACCACATTTTAAGCGAAACAGGCTTTATCGATGTGACTCATGGATGCCGATTAACTGAACAATGTTGAAGGAGAGGGATCTTTTTAAACTTAAAAATATGTTGGATAAGAAAAAGGACAAATCAGTAGTGCTTTACAAATTTGAAAAGAAGAATATGAGAGGTGTGTAATACAGCACTCCGTTTGGGCACATTGTCCTGCTCATTGCAGAATTTGTGGACTTGACTTTACGATCATTCAGTGAAAGTTAGACATGTAGACTAGTTAAAGTGAGTGTTTTATATAAATAATTTAACAGCATGTTTTTTGTTTGTATTCTGGTACTAATCCACATTGATTTTGCTCATTTGTGACAAGAAGTGTAACCACGTGCAGATTTAGGTTAGTAGCAAAACTAAATGTACATCTTACATACAGTTTGTTGTAATTGTGACATGCAATATATAGATTACACTTTTTGTGCTCAAATTACACTTTACTGCCACTTCGGTTACGCTTATACCTCTCTATGGGCTGGCAGGTATGGTTATGTATTTAAGGTGGAGCAGTGACCCATTTTTTTATATTGATGTGCCAGTACAAATAATTTGGAATATCTTTTCTAGAGGTCTTCTAATTTAAATACAGTGCCAGAAATGTTAAAGTTTAATTACTAAGTTACTCTTCCTCATTTAAATTTAATGTTAAATCATATGTTGGATTTATGTACACCATGACAGGATTTATTTTGTCTTACCTTTTGGTACCTGGGCAGACTAAATATGTTTTTCAAAACTGAAGAGTAGCAATCTGAAAAGAGATACATTGTTAGTTTATTGAAGAACTACCAACCTCTAATTAAATTCCACTTAACATGTTGTCATATTAAAGTCGTCCAGTTTTTGATCAGGAGTTGGGTTTGAGATGGCTTAAGTCAGGGGTCTCAAACTCAAATAACATTAAGAGCCGATTCACATTATTACATTGGTCCAAGGGCAGCATCATTGGCAACTTTCCTGACAGCTATGCCAAAGTGTAACCAAAATCAGAATTAAAATAAGAATAATAGAGAAATTGAACTATGCTATTAAAATCATGACTTTTACAAGTAATACATGTATTTAATTTTGATATTAATTTCATTTTGGTCCACTTAGCTTCTGTCTACTTCTGTTTCAAAAGGGTATCACACTGAAGCTCTTTTAACTCCATCTGCAATTTTTCTGACATGGATTCAACATCCACAGCAAATGGAATGGAAAAAACTTGCAATTGTGGTTCAAGTGTCTTGAAATCTTGAAATCGCACATCAAACTGTTTTTACAAGTCAGAAAGGATACCTGCATATTCTTTCATTGCTTTGGGTTCCACTTTTCTTGAGGAATGGAGTGTGGAGAAATGCACCAAATTGCCATCATTTAACTGTTTTCTCCACAATGTAAGCTTGACTTCGAATGATGGAATACTGTCATACATCTGTGCAATCATCAGTTTTCTGCCCTGAAGCTTCAAGTTCAGTGAATTCAAGATTGCTGATAAAAGTGGAATCAGTGAGCTGTGAAACTTCCTTGTTTTTCATTTTCTTGAAACAATCAATCTCCTCTCTAAGTGCAAAGAAACGCTTCAAAACACTTTCACGACTCTACCATCTGACTTCAGTGTGATACAGAAGTTTTCCATATTCACAGTCCATACTAGCTAGGAAAGAGATGAACTGTCTGTGATTGAACCCTCGTGCATGTATGAAATTAACAGTTTTCACAACAATGTCCATAACATCTTTTATTTGCATACTTTTACTACAAAGAGCTTCTTGATGCAAAATGCAATGAATACTAGTCTGATGAAGTTACCTCCAGGTACATTGAGGCTGTTAAGTTTGCTTTTTAGTAACCAACCACACCAACATTTTCTGAACACATTGCTGGAGCACCATCAGTAGCCACAGATACAAGTTTGTTCCATGGCAGTGCTGCTTGTTCAACACACTCTTCAAGCCGGTGAAATATGTCTCATCCTGTAGTGGTGTCCTTTAGTGATATTAAATGTAGCAATTCTTCAGTTATATTCAAATTACAGTATATCCCTCTAATAAAGACTGCACACTGTGCAATATCTGATGCATCAGTACTCTCATCGAGAGAAGGTGAAAAAGCTTCAAAGTCTTTTGCAATATGAGTTAATTGTTGCAGCATGTTTTCTGCTAAATCCATAATCCTACTGGCAATTGTGTTGGCAGACAAGCTTATACCTTCAAAATCTTTCTTTTTCTCAGGACACAAAATTGTACAGGACTTTTGAAGACATTCTTTTATGAATTGGCCTTCCATAAAAGGTCACGACCATTTAGCTATCATTTCACTAATCACAAAACTAGCTCTTATAGAATCTTCACTAATCTTGTTGATTTCTGAAGAAGAAAATTCTTTGCTTGGCAAATGCTGCCTTCAGTTGCTGAACTTTTTCTTCTCACACCTGTCCGTTGAAGGAATCATATTTTTTATGATGCATTGTATCATAATGCTGCTACATGTTATACTCCATGGAGACATAAATCGTTTGCTGACAAATAAGGCATTGAATTTTACCGTTTATCTCTGTGAAGAAATATAAATCTTCCCATTTATCTCGGAAAATTCTCTTTTTGTCCTGGAATTTTCTTTTTTTATGTAACAAAGACATTTTATATGGCTATTTCCAAAATGTAAACACTGCTTAATAAATCAACAAGTAACAGAAAAAATATCTTCAAAATTATGTTAATTGAAAATGGCGCATCAGCATGAAGTAAATTCTAAATCTGTGCCAAAGAGCACGCCTGTTCTTCACGATGTTTTTACTTAGAACCAGGAACCGGGACCGGACAAGAACCTTACGGATAGAGAAAATATTTCTACTTATATTTTTTTAAATGTGTGGTCATTGCGGGCCACAATAAATATTCACCATGAGACAAGGTTTCCTTGTGTCAATGACAACCCTACATTTATTTGTTTTTATTTGTTTTTCTCACTTGTTTGCTTATCAAAGAAATTATTTCTAAATTTTATAATTTTTCAAAATCTTATTTAATTACACTTGATCATTTATTTCAGAAAGGGAATGGTTACCACCTGGACCTGTTGGTGGTTGCAGTTGGTATTATTATCTGCTCGCTCCTTGGGCTCCCATTTTTTGTGGCAGCCACTGTGTCTGCTCTTGCTCACATCATGAGTCTTAAGAAGGAGTCAGAGTGTACAGCACCAGGAGAGAAACCAGTCTTCTTGGGCTGCAGGTACAGATTGTGTTTGCCCTCTTTTACCTTAATTCATCCATACTAAAATTATAGTGAAGTTCTATTTGAAAGAGCTTTTTTTTCTGATCATAAACCTACACCACCCTATTTTTAAAAAAATGTACATACAAGGTTGTTATAGTCAGTGAGATGCTGTTATTACCCTATAGTCAGTAATGTTTTGCACAATTTTTATTATTTTCATTTCAAGTAAAAAATAATTATTTTAATGATTTAATGGCATTTTGTCTGTTTTACAGGGTTCTCAATAGACATGTACCCTTACGTTTTGATGCATGTAATTTAAATTTGACCCATTTCTGATGCATGGAAATTCCAACATGAACATTTTTATGATGCACGTTAATTTTAGCCTGAGCATCAATCTTAATTACCCTTGATTCATCTCTGGCATAATTTCCTACTGAGCATGCGCTGTCCATAACAAATTGACTGTATGAGCCAGTGATCAACATTTGATATACTATTGTTTAGACCTTATCGGCCCTTATGCAAACTCAGTATGAATTGGGCAGAGCTAACAGGTTACTGATGTCATGCTTAGGTAGTCATAACTGAATCAAGGTTAGCTTGTGTTGAGATTATCTTTGACATTCATGATAGAGGAAGTGGGAATCAATTATGACTTGATTGGATTAGCTTTTGAATCAAATGTCAGCGTTTGCTTGATTGCCCATCAAAACATACATGTGATTCTACTGGTGGTAGGACAAAAATACCATTTTAAAGTCTGTCTACTGCACATACTATTTTTTTGTTGAAATGTCACTATTGAAAAATAGGAGATTATTATTATTATTATTATTTTAAGACAAAAAAGTCAGTATATTTGTGCATTCTGTCCCCATATTACAGAACCCAGTGGGAACCAGTCTACTGGGGACCAGAAATGTTATACCAGTGCAGTGATGTGTGGTAATCATATTACAATGGCTAACGTGTACATAACAAGCAGTTAATTTATTACCTTACTGTTGTAATCTGGAGAGTTTATGGCCAAATGTGGGATGTTTCATGACAATTATAAGTAATAAAGAGATCTAAGGAAGGTGGTCCATGACGGCTTTCAAGTCTTTTAATAAAAATCGGCTGATCTTTGATTTTTTGTATTGTTTAATTGTTCTTGCATTGCTCAAGATGTTTTTAGAGGAATATTTAAGGGCAGTTGATATATGTTTTAGTTCAATTCATGTCAAAATGCCAAAACATAAGCTTTCTCCCAATGCTAATAAAAAAAAAGACTGGCTAAGAAATATGAAACTCAGGAATACATCCAACATGTCCAACTCAGAAACTTTCTCGTCAGGATGAACTTGGCTTGGAGGAGTATTGGAGTGGAGAGCAGTCAGCAACCTTAAAAAACCATGCCACAGGAAAACTGAAGTTTGAACTTTCTTGCAGGCTGAGCATGGTTGTTTTGTCATTGCCACATTCTAATGCTGATACAGAGAAGACATTCTCCATTCTTTGCAAAAATTAAATGATTCAAGGGGAAATCAGGACCAGAAACTTGAGAGCCTGATAAGTGTGAAATTTTATAATCACAATGAATGTCATTAGTGGTCACCAGTCAGTGATCTTGTGAAGGAAACTAGAAGTGCTTGTGGATTTTTAAAAAAAATCTTGGCAGTGAACTACGAGATATACACCTCTTCCTTCTTCATTGAATTGTTATTCACTGGCTTGTATGTATTAATCACAGTGGCTCAAAGAAGTATATTTTCTTTCCTGTCTCAGTCACAGAAACGACCTGCCACTGATGATCATTCAGACCCTCAGACTCCAAAGAAACAGAAAGTTAGTAACAATTCTGAGAAGAAGGAGAATAAATCTCCTAAAGTTGTAAAAAATCTTAAGCATCAGTTTGCTGCATGAATAACGAACAATCCCAGCTATGAGATGATGACTAAAAAAGAAATGACTCAGATTTCAGGTGTGACTCTTGAGATTTTCATTGTGACTCTTGAGATTTTGGTGTCATGGGTCAAATGACTCTTCAGTTTTGAAATCTATTGAGAACGCTGTTATACACTTAGAACTTTTTAAAAGTTTTGAATATTAGAGACTGAACTTCTGTATTAATCAAATTCTTAACTTGTCCACACACTAGAGTGTTTCAGTGTCCTGCAAGCTCTACTGTATTTTACCAGTAGAACATGGTCATACAGGCAAACTTGTAAAAGTAGTGTAAAGTAATTAGATGATAAAAAAGAAAACTTTATAAGGTGTTTATAAGGATGTTGCACTAATATGATTTTGTTGACAAACATTTCAGATTTATTTAGCTAACTTGACCCTGTCCCGTATAGCACCTACCACTGAATTACAGCTCTGTATATGTGTCTCTTGCTACATTGTACAATGTGCTATGAACAGCTTGCCACCTGCTGACAGTATCCTAGTATGGCTGGCTGGGAAAAGCTGCACACTGATATACACATATTTAAAGCTTTCATATTCAGTATCTAGTGCTTATAGTTTCTTTCTAAGTTATAAAATGATAAACATCAACATTCGTACTTACTTGTACATCAAGCTATGAGTCTCAGGATAATAGACTCCACTCAATGTTGGACTTCAAAATTGGCTATCAATGTCATTACTGTGTAGGCTATTTGGGTTTGTTTTGATCATCTTTGTTTACTTAAAACAGTTTCTCCTTTGGATACATTCCCCAATTACATTAACTTTGGATACATTCCCCAATTACATTAACTTTGGATAAATTCCCCAATTAATTTAACTTTGGATACATTCCCCAATTACATTAACTTTGGATACATTCCCCAATTACATTAACTTTGGATACATTCCCCAATTACATTAACTTTGAATACATTTCACAATTACATTAACTTTGGATACATTCCCCAATTACATTAACTTTGAATACATTTCACAATTACATTAACTTTGGATACATTCCACAATTACATTAACTTTGGATACATTCCCCAATTACATTAACTTTAGGAAAGAAGCTCTGTTACCTCTTGAATCCAGCAGTCACGAAAAGATGACAAAAAGTTTCATCTTTCACATCTATATACCATATAGACCAATGGGAAGAAACTCTTGCCAGCCCTTCCCATTACCTCCCCTTATCACCACAAGGTGGCTGTTGTTGTTTTCTCAGTTTTTAGTTTTTGCTGGATACCACATACATCATATCTCATACATCTCATAAAATCAGAGTTACATCTTGCGTATTATTGACCATCCATCAACAGAGTTGATATAGTGGTGAGTGTAAAAGTATTTACTACGTGTTGCAATCATTAATTTGTGAAATTTGTTGATACTTATGTGAATTTTTCACAGTTGTGGATTTTGTTGTATTTCTGACCTTGTGCTCCAACACGATATTATTAGTGGTCATTGTTGGGTTTTTATTCATGCATACTGCATGTATTTTCACTTGTTTAAATAACAAGTGATTTTATTGTTATATTTAAACAATTTCAGATTGTTATTTTCTGTCTTCTCATCAGTCTTATCATTTCAGATAAACAATGATGACGAAATGCATTTAGTGCAAGATTTTAAGTCTACAAGGATATGCATGATATGTGTCTCTCATGCACAAAGTGTTCTTTCACTGTTGTTATTGTTTTAGCTGAACACTTTTGGGTTGTTATTTCCAATACTTGGTCATTCTTGTCATTTTAGATTAAACAATGATGACATTTTGTGCCAAAGTCAACAAAGCCATGCATGATTCATGTCTCATTTGCATAAAGTGTTCTTCCAGTGTTGTTTTTGCTATATGTGGAAATTTTAGGGTTTGTATTTCCAATTATGATTTGGTCATTCTTGTCAGATTAAACAATGATGTTATGTGTCAATGAGTACACATACAACTGGGATATCTGTCCTGTTGAGAGCTGAGCTGACTGTCCAGCTGATATCCAAGCCAAAGGCCAATACACTTACTTGCAATTCATACCGGCAAGACAAACCATTGCACTTGCCTGGCTGCTGATGTGACCGCCAACTCAGTTCTTTATGGCTAAACTGTTGCAGAGATACCAAATGGTACACAGGCCAGTTATTCATGGCATATCTGTTGGCTAGATACTGAACTGCACATGGAATAGTGCCTGATGAGGACAACCCCTATAGTGACTGTGGGGATAACCTCAATCAGTTAACGTATTCCTGCCCCACCATGGAGCATACAGAATTTCAGCTTAATAGTGGCTGTGCAAGAAATGTGGCCAATTGCTGAGTGCCCAACTCTGCCGTCTGTGAGCGATGCCTACAATGTAAAGGCTTTGATAGACTTGGAAGATGAGGATGAAGATTCCACCTTCTGTCTACTACAGCAATTAGTGAACATCAGAGAGATCTCATTTGTCAGACAAAATCAGGGATCCAGGGAACACTAAAGCTTTCTTTTTGTAATGCCAATATCATTCTCGTCATGTTATTACCACACACACTTGGACACTTATGATGTACCAATTGGCTGAGCTTGTAAGCCACTCCGGCTACCGACCAGCCAGTCCAGCAGTTGGCTGTACCTGTTTACACTCCAGCTACCGACTTGCCAGTCCAGCAGTTGGCTGTACCTGTTTACACTCCAGCTGCTGACCAGCCAGTCCAGTGGTTGACTGTACCTGTTATCTGGAACTTTGGTGAGCCATGCTGCATACTGGCTGACAGTTCCAATCTAGCCATCCATCCAGCAAACTCTCCAGCCATCCATACCGGCAAAACAAGCGATGGTACCTGCCCCAATTACGGCTTCTCTGTCGGAGATACCATGACACACTTAGTGATGATGGCAATATCTCATCCATGCCTCTGGGAATGTTCTGTGCAGACATGGAGGTAGTGCCTGATGTGAGTTTGGGGATAGCCTCAATGACTTAGCCTACTCAGATCCCACAATGGAACATACTGAATTCAGCTTTAAAGAGGCTGTTGAGGAAATATATCATGTGTTGCCAACTTTCGAATGCCCTCTACTGCCAACTGTGAGCCAATCCTATACGGTGAAGGCTTCAGTAGACTTGGAAGATGAAGACGAACATCCTTCCTTCCATCTACTGCCACAGTCAGCAAAGATAAAGGAAATAGACCATCTTTCAGACAAGTTCCATGATCTGGGTAATTCTAAGGCATTCTTTTCTGAAAGCCAGCTACCAGCTGCGTTTTCGACACACTGGTATCGAACACATTCAGACACGTTTACCACTTAACCTCAGACAGTAGATCAAAACACTGTAGCAGCGAATATGACAACCCCACTGTTTTACAAGGTGGTTAAGAATGTTTTCCATGCCACATCTAAGCTCATGTAATATTGAGGCACATCTTCCATGTTAGATCTAGGAGTGATGTACCATTTGGCGACAAAGTGGAATCACAAATTGCCAATCTTTTTTGCTCAAGTTGTGGACCCAGAAGCCTGGGCCATGGATGCACCATCAGTCGTTTTTTTTTTAGGCCTATGCGTAAATTGAGAGGTCAGAACTCCAAAGTGATTCTGAAAGCCTCTCTCAGGTGGAACAATCCTGGGTGAACGATCTGCTCTATCTAGAAATAGACAATCCCAGGAAAATCCAAGCGAGGCTGAACCAGCTCAGATGGCTGCTGTCACAGGTATTACATCCCTGCCCGGGCAGGCTTATTCTTCACACCTGGCTCTTGTTGGAAGAGTCTTGTTGGGAAAGGAATTTCAACCTTAAGTTGTTAAGAGAATCTCACAAGCTAAGAAATTCCTTCACTTTGAAGGCCTAGGTGTGAAAGTTGCATGTTTTCAGGAACTGGTGCAAGGTCAGTAGTATTATCCCATTGAGTGCCTCAATCCCACAGTTGGCTGACTTTTTTCTGTCTTCTTGAGTAGAAAGAGTTAGCTCTGATTATTATCAAAGGTTACCACTCCATGATATCCAACACTTTCAGGCATTGTAGCGGAGGAGCTATTGGTCATGATAAAGATCTGATAGCCAATTTTGACTTTAATAGGCCAATATTTCACAATCTGTGTCCAAAATGGAGTCTTTTGTGGGGTTTAACATGGCTCAACTCTGATTACTTTGAGCCTTTTAGCCAGTACCTATCATTCAAGACATGCTTTCTGATAGTTAGCTTCAGCATGTCTCCAGTTCAGATCGGTTCCATGGTCCTGATGATGCAACCATGCTTTGTAGCTAAGAATAAGTGGCTGTCAGCAGGCAAGCAAAGAGTGGTCATATGCTCTCTATCTTCGATTGAAACACCAAGAGAGGCGGCAGTGAAAGACCTTGTCTTTGCTCTCAAGCATTTCTTGAAGCGCACAGAGAAAAGTTGTGGGGCACAACATTTTTTTCCTTCCAGTGATTTCCAGGAAAGATGATATAACCCCACAACCCCAACATTATAGCTGAAGTGGGTATACGCTTGGTGTACTCTGAAGTCTCAAAAAATCATGTATGCCTCATGAAGATATTATCTCATGAGATTTGAGCAGTTTCTGCAAGCCTCACGTTAAAACATAATGTTGCGATCTGAGACATAATAGAAGCTGTTGGCTGGCATGCACAGGCAACTTTCTCCAGTTTTTATCCCCGTGATCTTGCTTAGCAGAGACAAGAATGGAATCTGGTGGGTCCACTGGCTCCGGCCCAGATGACCACCAGGCCCAGTAGATGTCAGCAAAGCCTCCTCACGGGTGTGGTTTAGTGCTTTCACTGGATTCACCAGGAATTTTTATCTGTAAGAAGAATTAATTTTTTTCTTCTTATCCATGTATGGTCATCATGGGTTACATAATGGTCAATTGTGCTGCTAATATGTTGGGAGAGAGGGTTATTCTTCATACAGGGTGCCTGTGATAGAGGTAGGATGCTCAGCATTTCCTCCTTCTTGAAATTTCTTCCCTTCATCAATATGGTGTATATAGACTGGAAAGAAACATTTTTCATCTTGCCATGATTGCTGGATTCAAAAGGTAGCAGAGCTTCTTTCCTAATGGTTTTGTGATTGAATAAGTATTCTATGAGAAAAATAATTTGCTAAAAATGTGCATTTCATGATTACTGGCAAGGTCTTGAGATAAATTTAATGGTCAAAAATCAGTTTGAGAGTCTGGATTCTTTCCTTCCGGCTGCAGAGATACTGGCAGTCATTTGCATTTTGGGGTAATTTCTGATGTACTTGTATCTCTGATTGGCTATTTAGGATTCCTCTAATACACTAGCATGTACTATGATGTCATAGAACTTCCATAAAGCCTGTTTTGCTAGAGGGGATATTCCCATCAGGTAGTGCTATGAACTGACAATGCAAATTGTGGTTGATTACCAAGGGCATCCAAACATGCTTACATTTAAATGTGGCAGAAATACACTTGCATTCAAAGAGGTAGGGATTTCCAGATGCGTTGTATATGAAAAATGTTTAATGGTGCATATCAACATTCAAATTTGACCCCAGGCATTGAAACATGGAATCGGATTTTAGTACATGCCTTTGCCAATCAAAACTCTCCATTTGGTTTCAAAACAAACATGGCAGCTGTAGCTGAATAGTGCTATCAGTATGAACCAGGTAGTGAAACACTTACAGATTAAAGACAGGAGAAAGTTTAATTTTTTTAAGGTTTGATCTATTTTTAGAAGTATTACAATATGGGACAAGCATATTGTGTCATGGCCAAAATGTGGGGATTGTTGATGCATTGATGAAATGTTACACCCCAATACAGTACAATAACCTATTGACAACTCTTAATCAACAACTTCTTATCAGTGAACCCAGTGTTTAGCTGACCATCACATCATGAGACAGGAGTTTGAATTGCTGTGTACTTATCTTTCTGGGCTTCCCTCACACCATCAAGGCATGGTGGAAGTACCATGCTTTGCATGCCATACAATTTCTTGCCATTATGTCTCAAGTTTACAAAAGTAAAGATGACAATTATAATAATTTCAGATTTGGTATAAGATATATATTTAGTTGCCCAGTAAGCGGAACTAGGTGTATCACTGCGTAACAGAACTTAAAGTGCTGAGCCAGTTTAATCATGAGGCAGTATGGATTGTTGATGGTTGGACATCTGGGTAATTTTCATTATATCACTTGTACAAATGTAAAGTGACACATTTTCACTGTCTTTTATCCAAATTTCATGAAATGTTCATGATAAATTAAATTTTTCTCTATAATAACATACAATTTACAAAAGAAAAATTATCTTACAGAAAATGCTATACTAATGAGTAGATTTGGTAAACTTGACCCTAACCATTCATGCCATTTCTCCTGAAATCAACATGTTTTGTTTCAGAGAGCAGAGAGTGACTGCACTTCTGGTTGGAATACTGAGTGGCTTAGCTGTCTTCCTTACTAGTATTTTAAAGGTAATTTGTTAGTTACAAAGAATTTTTACCAGTAAAATTTTCAGAAATGATGCCATCTAGTATAAATTTAGTTTAACATTAATTAACAAAATGTTTCATGTTAGAAAAATACAATATTTACTAAATTTACAAGAATGTAATGCCAAATTCATATTGTAATATACGATAAGTAAACTATAGCTCAAAATATAGGATTTGACTTTAAAGAAAAGAGGTTTGTCAGTGGTAGAAATATAGAATAGCAAGCTCTTATGATAATATGTATAGCAATACACACATTTTTTCCATGGCGTATGCTTTAAAAATTGTTCATGAAGTTGAAATTTGTCGTGAAAATTGGAGGAGTTGAATATTTAAAAAAACAACAAAGATCTCCAATCAATGAGACTGACTTTGATCTCTACTTTTTGGCATAGAAATACTGTGTCACTAGTTGCAAAACAGTAAATAGTTTAGAATTGACAACACTTTTTTTTACATACAAAAATGACAGTAATCTATACAAAAATCAAGATATATAATGTAAAATGTAGTATAGTTTCCTATGCTATGGCTCAGAAAGCAATGCAACACATCTCCAAAATTAAATGAAGATACTTTTTAGCACTCTAATCTAGCTCAGCAAGTGAAAATATCAGAATATAAATAATATGCTGTGTGCTGGGAAATTTTGGCACAGACTTATTTGTGCATTTGAGTATCTTTTAAAAAGGTTTAATTTTGCACTGTGAAGATGATAATTGAATAATACTTTATACCTAGTAATTTTTTGCAATCATTTTATATTTAATCAGGACTGATGATTGCAAATAGGGAAATTACAATGGCTAATAATTTACAGTATATAGTATAATTATTCATGCATCGATTACAGTAATAGTAACAATAATGAAATAAGATATGATCATGACATAGAGAATTTAAAATGCAAAAACTTTTATTTAATATTTTGTAACTTCTACTGTAAGGGCAACATTCTGCTAAAACCTTGTATGAACTTTTTCAATAAGGTACATGTACCTATCTGACACTGTTGTTGAGAGTACATGGTACATGTACCCATCAGACTGTTGTTGAGAGTACAAGGTACATGTACCTATCTGACACTGTTGTTGAGAGTACAAGGTACATGTACCTATTTGACACTGTTGTTGAGAGTACAAGGTACATGTGCCTATCTGACACTGTTGTTGAGAGTACAAGGTACATGTACCTATCTGACACTGTTGTTGAGAGTACAAGGTACATGTACCTATCTGACACTTGTTGAGAGTACATGGTACATGTACCTATCTGACACTTGTTGAGAGTACATGGTACATGTACCTATCAGACACTGTTGTTGAGAGTACAAGGTACATGTACCTATCTGACACTGTTGTTGAGAGTACAAGGTACATGTACCTATCTGACACTGTTGTTGAGAGTACAAGGTACATGTTCCTATCTGACACTGTTGTTGAGAGTACATGGTACATGTACATATCTGACACTGTTGTTGAGAGTACATGGTACATGTACCTATCTGACACTTGTTGAGAGTACAAGGTACATGTACCTATCTGACACTGTTGTTGAGAGTACAAGGTACATGTACCTATCTGACACTTGTTGAGAGTACAAGGTACATGTACCTATCTGACACTTGTTGAGAGTACAAGGTACATGTACCTATCTGACACTGTTGTTGAGAGTACAAGGTACATGTACCAATCTGACACTGTTGTTGAGAGTACAGGTATATGTACCTATCTGACACTTGTTGAGAGTACATGGTACATGTACCTATCAGACACTGTTGTTGAGAGTACATGGTACATGTTCCTATCAGACACTGTTGTTGAGAGTACAAGGTACATGTACCAATCTGACACTGTTGTTGAGAGTACAAGATACATGTACCTATCTGACACTTGTTGAGAGTACATGGTACATGTTCCTATCAGACACTGTTGTTGAGAGTACAAGGTTCATGTACCTATCTGACACTGTTGTTGAGAGTACAAGGTACATGTACCTATCTGACACTGTTGTTGAGAGTACAAGGTACATGTACCTATCTGACACTGTTGTTGAGAGTACAAGATACATGTACCTATCTGACACTGTTGTTGAGTGTACAAGGTACATGCACATATCTGACACTGTTGTTAAGAGTACAAGGTACATGTACATATCTGACTGTTGTTGAGATTACAAGATAATGTACCTTTCAGACACTGTTGTTGAGAGTACAAGGTACATGTACCTATCTGACACTGTTGTTGAGAGTACAAGGTACATGTACCTATCTGACACTGTTGTTGAGAGTGCAAGATACATGTACCTATCTGACACTGTTGTTGAGAGTACAAGGTACATGTACATATCAGACACTGTTGTTGAGAGTACAAGGTACATGTACATATCTGACTGTTGTTGAGATTACAAGATACATGTACCTATCTGACACTGTTGTTGAGAGTACAAGGTACATGTACCAATCTGACACTGTTGTTGAGAGTACAAGGTATATGTACCTATCTGACACTTGTTGAGAGTACATGGTACATGTACCTATCAGACACTGTTGTTGAGAGTACATGGTACATGTTCCTATCAGACACTGTTGTTGAGAGTACAAGGTACATGTACCAATCTCACATTGTTGTTGAGAGTACAAGATACATGTATCTATCTGACACTTGTTGAGTGTACATGGTACATGTTCCTATCAGACACTGTTGTTGAGAGTACAAGGTACATGTACCAATCTAACACTGTTGTTGAGAGTACAAGGTACATGTACCTATCAGACACTGTTGTTGAGAGTACAAGGTACATGTACCTATCTGACACTGTTGTTGAGAGTACAAGGTACATGTACCTATCTGACGCTGTTGCTGAAATTAGTTTCTTTTACAGCAGAATAAATAGTAATCTTTAACTTAACCAAATGTCAGTATTTATTTTTATGTTGACTTAAAAAAATTCTCCAATGAATTTTTATCCTCTTGCTAATGAAGGTTGGAGGGGAGATTGCATTTTGCCATTCAATCATGTGCTCATTTGTACATTTGTTCAGTGCATTCCTTTTTTATGCCATCAATATCTTGGACTATGTTTTATCCACGATCATGAAAACTGGCATGTGAATGCATCTTAGAAAAAATAATTCAGCCATACCATGCATGCTCAGTAAGTCACTGTGACCTAATTTTAACACTTAAGTGTCTTCTGTATGTCTAGCTGTCATTTTTCACAACCTCAATATCTTGCACACTATTTCACCAACACTGATGAAAGTTTGTATGTGGATGCATTTCAGAGGAGAGTAACTCAACCATTGCAAAGCTAGGTCACTTTGACCTAATTTTCACTCTTGAGTGATGTTAGTATTTTCAGCCATTTGTATGTTATATCCTTTATTCGTTTAACACTATTATTACATTTAGACTAATCAAGCTTTGTTTTGACAGGAAACTTTGTTGATGCATCTTAGTGTATTGCAGTAATACTTCCTTCCTCCATATGGAGGTTCAAATTGTAATCCTTCCACCACATGGTGCTCAGTTGTAAACTTCTTTCAAATGGTGGCTTAGTTGTAATTCTTCCACTACATGGTGGCTCAGTTGTAATCATTCCACCACATAGTGTCTTAGTTGTAATCCTTTCACCACATGGTGGCTCAAATGTAATCCATCTTCCACATGGTGGCTCAGTTGTTATCATGCCACCATATGGTGGCTCAGTTGTAATCTTTCCTCCACATGGTGGGTCAGTGGTATAGTTGTAGTTCTTCCTCCAAATGGTGGCTCAGATGTAATCCTTCCTCTGCATGGTGGTTCAGTTTGTAATCCTTCCACCACATGGTGGCAGAGTTGTAATTCTGCCACCATATATTGACTGAGTTGTAATCCTTCCTCCATATAGTGGCTCAGTTCTAATCCTTCCTTGGAACGGTGGCTCAGTTGTAATCCTTCCACCACATAGTGCTTCAGTTGTAATCCTTCCTCCACATGGTGGCTCAAATGTAATCTTACTATGAATTAGTAACTTAGTTGTAATTCTGCCACCACATGGTGGCTCAGTTGTTATCCTTCCTCCATATGATGGCACAGTTGTAATCCTGCTGCCACATGGCAGCTCAGTTGTAATTCTTCCTCCACATGATGACTCATTTGTAATCATTTTTCAGACAGTTGCTCAGTTTTAATCCTTCCTCCACATGGTGACTTAGTTTCTTATCCTTCCACTACATGGTGGCTTGGTTGTAATCCTTCCTCCACATGGTGGCTTGGTTGTAATCCTTCTTCCACATGGTGGCTTGGTTGTAATCCTTCCTCCACATGGTGGCTTAGTTTGTAATCCTTCCTCCACATGGTGGCTTAGTTTGTAATCCTTCCTCCACATGGTGGCTTGGTTGTAATCCTTCCTCCACATGGTGGCTTGGTTGTAATCCTTCCTCCACATGGTGGCTTGGTTGTAATCCTTCCTCCACATGGTGGCTTGGTTGTAATCCTTCCTCCACATGGTGGCTTGGTTGTAATCCTTCCTCCACATGGTGGCTTGGTTGTAATCCTTCCTCCACATGGTGGCTTGGTTGTAATCCTTCCTCCACATGGTGACTCAGTTGTAATCCAAGACTCACAACCAGGGGTTAATAGGTTTTGAATTCTGTCCAGACCAGACCAGATTTTCTGTTATAGAATATTCCTGTGCAAGGATCTTAACTCCCATTGCCTCAGAATCAATCCTCCATACTAGTCTGTATATTGTAAATTAATCCAAACGTGCTACTGTTGGTGAGCTTATTCTTGTTTACGAGCAAACACTTTGTTCTTAAGATTGCACTCTGATTGTAAATATACTTTAATATAAAGAAAAGCTGCCATTAAAATTCTAATTTTAGAACAGATATTTAAGCCAAAGTTACAATAATTTTTATTTCCCTTGCACAGTACATTCCTATGCCAGTGCTGTATGGTGTATTCTTGTACATGGGAGTTGCTGCCTTAAGAGGAATGCAGGTAGGAAGAAAGAAATACAGGTGACATTGTGCTATATAGAACAATGTACTTGAAACTAACTGTAATCCAAACGTGCTACTGTTGGTGAGCTTATTCTTGTTTATAAGCAAACACTTTGTTCTTAAGATTGCACTCTGATTGTAAATATACTTTAATAATTAAGGATCAGAGTGCACATTCAGACTCAAGTTTTGAAACTCATTGGTGAACAAATTAATTTACATAAATGAGATTTGTAAGTTGAAGTTTATTTACCAAAAGAATGTTGTTAAATATAGGAGGTTATTGTAGGAAAGCTTAGTGTAAAATAATAAAATCCAAGTAAACAATATTTTAGTTTGAGAGAGCACTCTGGTTGAGTTTTATATGAATATGGAGCCAGGACTAATTTTTCTAGCCCACTAGACAGAGTTAACTTGAATTTTACTCTTGGCTTGATAAATCTGTTCTACGCTTGGGGTAAATTAGTTCACATGTTACCTGTGACATCATTCACCTGACATCATTAAAGTACATATTGTCAGAAGCAAAACATTTCCTGACATTTATTTTTGCTGATTTGTCTGTTTTTTATTTTCTAAAGTTCTTTGCCCCAAAGTAATAAAGAATCTTCTCAGCAAGCTTTGTCTGGAAGATTTTATTGGAAGATTTTATTTTCTCACTAGTATGGTAGATCTCTCAGTATTTATATTTGTATAGTAGATCTCTCAGTGTTCATATTTGTATGATAGATCTCTCAGTGTTCATATTTTTTGTCCCATACAATACTTCTTTCGGAATGCACATTTACTGGAACAAACATGCACTCATGCAATATCAAGAGTAAGTCCTCTTAAAAGCACTTTCTTGAAAATTCCAAATGAAAAGATTATGGGGGGTGGGGGGGTGGGTGGGGGGTGAGTGACAGAATAATAGGTCCTTTTTATGCTTTATATTTAGTGACATTTGGGAGAAAAATATTATATCCACTGGCCATTTTAGATGAGTATACTTTATTTAGAAAAAGGACAATTTTATAATGATTTGCTCTAAAAATGTCAGAAGTGCCCTCTTTGGACAAGCATCCTTCATATAGAGTAGGTGTCCTCTATGGACAAGAATCCTTCCTATAGAGGCATCCTCTGTGGACAAGCATTCTTCATAAAGAGTAGGTGTCCTCTGTGGACAATCAGCCTTCATAAAGAGTAGGTGTCCTCTGTGGACAAGCATTCTTCAAAAAGATTAGGTGTCCTCTGTGGACAAGCTCCCTCAATAAAAAGTAGGTGTCCTCTGTGGACAGGCTCCCTTAATAAAGAGTAGAGTGTCCTTTGTGGACAAGAATTCTTCCTAAATATTAGGTGTCCTCTGTGGACAAGCTCCCTTAATAAAGAGTAGAGTGCCCTCTGTGGACAAGCATTCTTCATAAAGATTAAGTGTCCTCTGTGGACAAGCTCCCTTCATAAAGAGTATAGTGTCCTCTGTAAACAAGCATCCTTCATATATAGTAGGTGTCCTCTGTAGACGAGCATCCTTCATATAGAGTAGGTGTCCTCTGTAGACAAACATCCTTCATATAGAGTAGGTGTCCTCTGTAGACAAACATCCTTCATATAGAGTAGGTGTCCTCTGTAGACAAGAATCCTTCATATAGAGTAGATGTCCTCTGTAGACAAGAATCCTTCATATAGAGTAGATGTCCTCTGTAGACAAGAATCTTTCATATAGAGTAGGTGTCCTCTGTAGACTATAATCTTTCATATAGAGTAGGTGTCCTCTGTAGACGAGAATCCTTCATATAGAGTAGGTGTCCTCTGTAGACAAGAATCTTTCATATGGAGTAGGTGTCCTCTGTAGACAAGAACCCTTCATATAGAGTAAGTGTCCTCTGTAGACAAGAATCCTTCATATAGAGTAGATGTCCTCTGTGGACAAACATCCTTCATATAGAGTAGGTGTCCTCTGTAGACAAGAATCCTTCATATAGAGTATGTGTCCTCTGTAGACAAGAATCCTTCATATAGAGTAGTTGACCTCTGTAAACAAGCATCCTTCATATAGAGTAGTTGACCTCTGTAGACAAGAATCCTTCATATAGAGTAGGTCTCCTCTGTAGACAAACATCCTTCATATAGAGTAGGTGTCCTCTGTAGACAAGAATCCTTCATATAGAGTAGATGTCCTGTGTAGACAAGAATCCTTCATATAGAGTAGGTGTCCTCTGTAGACAAGAATCTTTCATATAGAGTAGGTGTCCTCTGTAGACGAGAATCCTTCATATAGAGTAGGTGTCCTCTGTAGACAAGAATCTTTCATATAGAGTAGGTGTCCTCTGTAGACAAGAATCCTTCATATAGAGTAGGTGTCCTCTGTAGACAAGAATCCTTCATATAGAGTAGATGTCCTCTGTGGACAAACATCCTTCATATAGAGTAGGTGTCCTCTGTAGACAAGAATCCTTCATATAGAGTATGTGTCCTCTGTAGACAAGAATCCTTCATATAGAGTAGTTGACCTCTGTAAACAAGCATCCTTCATATAGAGTAGTTGACCTCTGTAGACAAGAATCCTTCATATAGAGTAGGTGTCCTCTGTAGACAAACATCCTTCATATAGAGTAGGTGTCCTCTGTAGACAAGAATCCTTCATATAGAGTAGATGTCCTGTGTAGACAAGAATCCTTCATATAGAGTAGGTGTCCTCTGTAGACAAGAATCTTTCATATAGAGTAGGTGTCCTCTGTAGACGAGAATCCTTCATATAGAGTAGGTGTCCTCTGTAGACAAGAATCTTTCATATAGAGTAGGTGTCCTCTGTAGACAAGAATCCTTCATATAGAGTAGGTGTCCTCTGTAGACAAGAATCCTTCATATAGAGTAGATGTCCTCTGTGGACAAACATCCTTCATATAGAGTAGGTGTCCTCTGTAGACAAGAATCCTTCATATAGAGTATGTGTCCTCTGTAGACAAGAATCCTTCATATAGAGTAGTTGACCTCTGTAAACAAGCATCCTTCATATAGAGTAGTTGACCTCTGTATACAAGAATCCTTCATATAGAGTAGGTGTCCTCTGTAGACAAACATCCTTCATATAGAGTAGGTGTCCTCTGTTGACAAGCATCCTTCATGTAGAGTAGGTATCCTTTGATGCAGATTTCATTATTGTATTCCTAATTAGCTGTTCTTCTTACCAAATAGTAGTTGGCTTAAATTACCATCTAATTTTAATGTTGAGCTCTATTTATGCAAATAGTCACAATCTTTTTGAAGCTTGCACATTGCTCAAGCTCTCTTCTTTGCTGTTGTAGCCTGCTGCCACTCTCCCCTTCCTTTGGTAATTAAAAGTTTGGCTATTTAGGCTTTAACACATCAGAAATACTTCCTTAAATTACAGCATCATGACAAAAGTGATGCATCAGTGTGATGCAACTTCATCTTACACCTGAAATGGATATCTGTATTTTATGCACACAAAAATGAAAAGTATATGTATGAAGGATTATACTTACTTGCTGATTAGTACCTTGTTATATGTCCCTTAGAATACTTACTTGCTAATTAAGGCCTTGTTATATGTCCCTTAGAATACTTACTTGCTAATTAGGGCCTTGTTATATGTCCCTTAGAATACTTACTTGCTAATTAGTACCTTGTTATATGTCCCTTAGAATAAATAACTTAATGCATTATACTTACTTGATAATTAGTACCTTGTTATATGTCCCTTAGAATACTTACTTGCTAATTAGTACCTTGTTATATGTCCCTTAGAATAAATAACTTAATGCATTATACTTACTTGCTAATTAGTACCTTGTTATATGTCCCTTACAATACTTGCTTGCTAATTAGTACCTTGTTATATGTCCCTTAGAATAAATAACTTAATGCATTATACTTACTTGCTAATTAGTACCTTGTTATATGTCCCTTAGAATAAATAACTTAATGCATTATACTTACTTGCTAATTAGTACCTTGTTATATGTCCCTTACAATACTACTTGCTAATTAGTACCTTGTTATATGTCCCTTAGAATAAATAACTTAATGCATTATACTTACTTGCTAATTAGTACCTTGTTATATGTCCCTTACAATACTTACTTGCTAATTAGTACCTTGTTATATGTCCCTTAGAATAAATAACTTAATGCATTCTCCTTGGAATAGACCAGTATAAACTTCTTATGTGGCAAAGAGGTATTGACAGCCCACTCTGATGAGATCATCTGCAGGATCTTATCAGTATTTATATGAAGTTAAAAATTTGAGAGAGTTTCAAATATATTCAATAATATTAATATATGGGCTCTGTGAGGGCCATGTCAAACAGTTAATTCCATTATCAGCCTATCATTGCAAGCAAAAATCGGTTATGCTTCTTTTTCATCCATGGCAAGATTTCATTATTTCTCATGAATATGTATAAACATAAAGACATCATCAACAACACAATGCAACAAGCTCTTACATATCATTGAAAGTGCTCATTTTATTGATTGATAAGTGACTGTGCTTGGAAGAGAAACTTGATTGGCTTATTCAAACAGCTTGAAAGATCATGTTGGGTCAAGTTTCCAAGAAAATTTTACTTGGCCTCGCACTGATTGTTTAAGCAGGTTTATGTATATTCATTAGAAATGAGGAAGTCTTATCACAGGCAGCTTCAGGTGAAAAAATAGCATAGTGAATTTTCATTCATGGCTTGTGATGATGATATCAATCTTCCACTAATGAGTCCTTGAAGACTCTTTGGAGGGGCAGTAGTCATCCTGAAACAAGCAATTCCATTTGGAAAAGTGTTTTGTGAGAACAGGCCACAAATGACTATCCAGGCTATGTATATATTTATCAATGTTCAAATTGCCATAAATTTTCACCAATATTCCCATTTTATAGTATGTCAAACAGTCCAACACCATCCCATACAGTTTCCCTTATGGTTGATGTGCACCTGGCATCAAGGCAGGGTTGATGTTGCCAGTCAAAGCTAGACATCACCCCTCTTTCCCCAAGCACCCCAGGAAAGACAAGACATCCTTGTCCTCCTGTTGAGTCTACCATTAGGTACAGACCCGTCACTATGCAGTATTACCCCCAGATCGCCACCTCACCAAAGTCCTGCCTCCCCACAGTAGGAGTAAGACAAGGACATCCTGCCAGTCCTGGTGGACTCTCAGGAGTTTGACACAGAGCAGGTGCCTCCTCCTCTCTTATGGTGCCCTGCTCCCTCCCACCCTCAGGCTCAGGAGACACAAAACAATTCTCCAGTTTGGAGAAACTCTCTGGGGCTACCTCCCGACTAGACCTCTTATTGCTCCTCCACTAAGCCATGATCAGAGAGCTTTCTCTAATGTTTTCCAAGGGTCAAGAGCTGGCTAGGCAGCAAAAGGGGTGGTCAGTCCCCCATACATTGAGACCTCTAATCTCACTAGCAAGCTACAGGGTTCACACCCCTGCCAGGCCCATTAAACCTGCCACCTTGGATGCTGGGGCATCACAAGTGGGCATTTCTTTGGGGACCTAGGCCTGCCTTCCTCCCATTTAAGACATTGGAGGCTTTAAAGCTTAAGGCTAGGTAACTGGTTACCATAGCCTCACATGCTGAACTTTTCTTGGCAGCTTCCTTCAGCCTGCCAGGAAACTTGGTCAGCCTGACTGCCCCCAGGGACCATCAGTCAAGTTCTTTAAAGACATGCAGCCCCAGTCCAAGAAGCAATCCCATTTTAAACCTTCCTCTTGCCCATTGACATGGTCACCGGAGAGGCCAAGGGAGAAAATTTGTAGGTCCTTCCCCCTTTCCAATGGCCTCTTAGAGAGTCCCTAAGCCACAATTTGTCCCGCTGCTGGTCCATGGTGACCTGGCTGAGCCTTTTACCCAACCTGGAGAAATCAGAGCTTGTCCCATCTCAGGATTTCATATATCTGTGGGGATGAACTTATTCACAAACAGGGGATTAATCTGTGTCCCATGAGGCAGAGTGGACAGGATCCTGGCCCAATTGGAGGCTCCGAGAGCCATGATCTGGTTGTTGACTCACCTATATCTATATATCTATCTTCTCTGGGGATCTTGAACTCTGCAGCAGACCGGGTTTCCTTACGAAGACTGCACTTGCACCCTGTTCATTTTCTTCTTTTGATGAACTGGAAACCACACAGTGACCCCCTAATAGCTAAGATTTCTCTAGGACCTGACTTTCACTATTACTTGAGTTGATGGGAAAATCGGGACCAGTTTTGGATTGGAGTTCCCATGCATGCCTCCAAACCCCACTCCTATATAATCATGGATGTGTCAGATTTGGGGTGGGGCACTCACTTGGAGCCAGAAGGAATAGAACTTCATGGTTGGTGGTCCTGAGAAGAATCTACCCTCCACATAAACAATCTCAAGTTGAGAGCAGTATTCCTAGTCCTACAGGGGTGCGTCACCTCAATGATGCTCTCCTCTGACAACATGTCGGTTGTGGCGTACCTTAGGTGACAAGGTGGCACACACACTCCTTCTCTTTGTGTGAAGGTTTGGAACCTCCTTCATTGGGCAACCTTAGAAAGGATTACTATCCGAGTCATCACATTCTGGGCAAGAAGAATATTCTGGCAGACAGTTTTTCCAGGAAAGGCAAGGTAATCATAACAAAGTGGTCTTTGCACCAATCTGTAGCAGACTCCCTATTCAGACTGTGGGGGAGACCCTTGGTGGACTTGTTTGTGATAAAACTGAACAACAAGCTCCCCTTTTACAACTCCTCAGTTCCTGATCAGAGAGCCTGGGCAGCAGACACATTCAGCCTGAAGTGGAAGTTTGCATACATCTTCTGATGCTTCTGCAAGAGTCTATCTAACTCATTCATCATTGGAGGATGTTATGAAGGCTGCATTTTGGCAATCACACATGACCTCATTCATCATTGGAGGATGTTATGAAGGCTGCATTTTGGCAATCACACATGACCTCATTCATCATTGGAGGATGTTATGAAGGCTGCATTTTGGCAATCACACATGACCTCATTCATCATTGGAGGATGTTATGAAGGCTGCATTTTGGCAATCACACATGACCTCATTCATCATTGGAGGATGTTATGAAGGCTGCATTTTGGCAATCACACATGACCTCATTCATCATTGGAGGATGTTATGAAGGCTGCATTTTGGCAATCACACATGACCTCATTCATTATTGGAGGATGTTATGAAGGCTGCATTTTGGCAATCACACATGACCTTATCCTTCTTCTAGTTTAGTTCCTTGGCACACCAGAGGATCTGTGTTGTGGTTTGGATTCTTTCCAGAATTCTCTATGGAGGTTCATATGTGGGAGGATGAATTCTTATTATATGACAAGGGTGATTCCATCCCATATGCAATACTAACAGGTAAGTATTACATCATTAAAATTAATTCCCCACCCACACACACACACACAAACAGTACATTTTTGAACCACGTGGATTAACCTGTTTCCAAAAAACGAATGGGCAATCCAAGTTGTTTCAGCTTTGGATTGCCTTTATTCAACCCCCTCTCCTTTCAACTTCCACTTCCATGACAGACATGCTGTCTGATCTGGAGAAGGCAGGAAGTTTACAGAAGGAGATCTGGTCATTACTTGACATGCGGTGGTGGAGATAGTTCACTAGACAAACTCTGGGTTTTTTTATTCCAGGCCATTTCTAGTACCCAAGGCCAATGGGAATCTCAGTCCAGTCGTAGACCTCATCTGGCTCAGAAATACATAGCAGTGCCAAGGTTCAAAATGGAGATCAGTAAGACGTTTGGTAAAAAGGGACACATGTACGGTCAGTGTAGACTTACCTGATGCATACTTTCACATATCTCTATACACATCATCATGCAAGTTCCTTCGGTTTGGTTTCCAAGGAATCATTTACCTATTTTGTGCTCTCCCATTCGGTCTAAATATCAGTCCATGGGCTTTCACCAAGATCATCAACTGTGTCGTCACTCGCTTCCTGTTAACCTTGTCAACAGCATCGTTGCTGTATCTTGACAACATCCTCCAAAAACACAAGTTTATCTTTGGTTAAGGGCAGAAGAGATCTTCTTTCCCTTTTGAATCAATTAGGGTTTCTGGTCGATTGGGACAAATCAGACCTCACTCCATCCCAGCATTTTGACCATCTGGGCATGGAATATTTTACCAACATCAACCCTATTTTCATCCCTCAATTGCATACAGCATGGATTATTGAGCTTCCGAGAATGGAGTTTTCATCTAGAGAATTTTTACAACCCCTCACTCTGCTCTGTGTGGTGGCAGATTTGATTCTCCTTGGCTGTCTTTTCATGTGTCCTTTGCAGATGGCCCTGCTAGCCCAATGGTGCCCATTTTCTGGTCAACTTGATTATCAAATGATGATTTAAAATGAAGTAGCGTCTTTCCTGGATTAGTGGTGCAACAAACAATGGTTCACAGTAGGAATTCCTCGGGAAAAATCCCAACTGGAACTTATGATCTGCACAGATGCCAGGTCATACAATTGTGAAGCCCATCTGTTACCCAGCTTAACCATGGTCAGTTGTGAATGGGGGTCAGAAAATTTACCTCTCCACATCAACATTCTAAAAATGAAATCCATAGTAAACATGTTTCAATGCTGGAAGGACCATTTATATGAAAAAGTTGTCCTCATTATGATGGACAATTCTGTGGTGGTGGCCTTCCTCCTCAAACAGGGAGGCAGAGGACAAAATTATCAGACCTATGCATTCTGGTGTGGGAATTTATGCACTGGTGAACATAGATGAATAAAACAGTCCAGATCAGACATATCCCGGGCAGGTTCAATGTCCTTGCCGATTCATTGTCAAGAAGGGGCCAGACCCTTCACAGAGTGGTTCATCCACCATCGATCTTTCAGCAGATGTATACACTTTAGGACTGCCTGATGATAGATCTGTTCACAGTGAAGTGGAATCACATACTGCACACCTTCATCTCTCCAGCATGGCCACAGATGCACTCTCAGTCAGTTGGGAGTGGTTTTGGGGCTATGCATTTGGCACCCCCATCCCCCAGTCCTGGTATCAATAAAAATTAAAAAGGTGAGGGGTCACAAATGCATAGTAATTAACAGGTGGGACAAGTCCTCGGTGAATGATATATTTTATCTAGCGGTAGACATTCCCAGGAAAATTCCCCCAAGACCCAACCTGCTCAAACAGGTCACTGGTGTCATCCCTACCTGGACGGGCTACTCCTTCATGCTTGGCTCTTGTCAGGAGAACCTGTCAAAGAAAAGAATTTAAGCCTTCCATCATGAAGAGAATCTCATGAGCTAGAAGGCCCTGCACTTTGAAGGTGTAAAAAGGAAAGTGGCTGGTTTTCAGGCAGTGCAACACCAATTGCATCATCACATTGAGTGCCTCAGTTCCATAATTGGATAACTTTTTCCTCTGGCTTTTTGAGGGGAAAAAGTTAACCCCAACTACAATCATAGGCTACTACTGTATGATCTCAGACATATTCAGGCATCATGGTAGAGTGGATATTGGTCGCGATAAGGATTTATCAGACCTATTAGCCAATTTGACTTAATAGGCCAAAATCTTTCACCCATTTTCCCCAAGTGGAATTGTCGTGGGTGTTGACATGGCTTAATTCATATAAATTTGATCCTTACCTAGCACTTACTTGAAGCTGCTGTCATACAAAATGTGTTTCTTGATAGCTCTAACATTGGCATGCAAGGTGAGAGAATTGCATGCCCTTTCAGTGGACATGAACTATCTCCAGTTCAGATCAGATGGTTCCTTGGTCCTAATGATGCAACCAGACTTTGTAGCAAATAGCAGACTGCCATCAGCAGACAATCAAAGAGTGGTCATCCATCCCCTCTCCTCCATAAATCAGTCTAGAGAGGTGGTGTTGCATGACCTGCTCAAACACAACATTAAACATACAGAGTAGTGTCGTGGGGCCCAGCAATGCTGTTGCTTCCTGTCAAGCCCTGGCATCAGAGCTAAGGTGGGCAATATGCTCAGCATATGCTGAGTTTATTCCAAGATTGCAACATAAAATATGCCTCATGAAAATCTAAGCTGATGAAATCAGAGCTATCTCTGCAAGCCTCGTGTTTGAACAGAATGTGGTGATCGGAGACATAATGGATGTCATTGGCTGGCATGCACCATCAACCTTCTCAAGCTTTTATCTGCGTGGTCTGGCTTCACAGAGACAAGAATTGAATCTGGTGGCTGCAGCCCAGACCATCATAGACCAGTTTGAAGTTAGCACAGTTTAGAACAGCAGTTTTGCTACATTCGCCAAGGGATTTTACCTGTAAGAAAAAGTCATTTGGTTCCTGTTTTTTTCCAGGTACAGTCATCATAGCATACCTGACCATCATTTGTGCTGGTCTCATGTTTGGAGTATGGTTTACCCTCATACAAGGAAGAAATCCTTTATTCCCCGAGGGTGACCATGGTAGAGGTAGGCTGCTCAGCATTGCCTCCTCCTATTACCTATTCTCCTAATGTTAATGTGATCAGGGTATGTATTCAAAGGAGAAAGCAGATTTTTTTTATTAATAAAGGGTTTTTCTCCAAGAATACTTACCTACTCACATTACTATTAAACCCTCCCACCCCTCCCTGCAAGTGTGAGCATCCTCATTTAGGTATCACTCAAGCTAAAAATAAGTAAACAACTGTAGCCACCTAGTGGTGGTATGGAGAATGGTTGGGAAGAGTTTTTTCCCTTCGTCTATATGGTATATAGATGGGAAAATATTATTTTTGTCGTCTTTCTGTGATTGCTGGATTCGAGAGGTATTGGAGCTTCTTTGTAACGTTAATGTGATTGGGAATGTATTCACAGAGAAACATAATTTACTAAAAAATTGGCTTTTTCAGAAATTTTGCCACCTTAGATTGAGCTTTTCCCACAATTTTAGCAGTACTTCAAGTACTCGTGCCTTCCTTGTTACAGTACATTATGATCCTACTTTTGTAAGGTGTCATTTCTTTACAATTTTGAACCATTTTCTTTCTTCGATATTGGTTTCCTTATGGGACTTACCAGTTTTAGTATTATTTAATTATCTATAAATTTCACCTAAACAATAATGCTATGAGATAGGGTCTAATCGCATAACTTATACCCTGATGCAGTGAAAACATCATTAATGTGATGCAACACTTTTGTCATGACTCTGTATACTTGCTTTCTTTACTTTTCCTATTTATTGTTGCCAAGCTAGTTTTTAGATATGGAATTTCATGGTTATACTATTTATTTGTGTCCCTCATCATATTCAATGGATAGGCATATTAGTTTTGCTTGCACATGTTTGTCCATTTATCTGAATGTATGTGCATAGTTGTGCCTGTCCCATGTTGCATGAATTTTGTTCCTGATCAGTAACTTTTGATAGACTTCATGGATTGAAACCAAATTTGATAATGAATCAAATATCATGAAGACCTAGGTCAAGTTTGATTTTCACTTTTTTCTGTCAAAATTTTACTTAATAATGGCCTCCATTTGACTTGTACATTTGCCCGGTAAGGTAAGTGAATTTTGAACCATCTAGCATTTTGAACCAAGGTCTTTTGGATTTTACCACAATAATGGGTACCATATATACTTGCTTCAAAGTCATGTCCAACTGCAAACAACATAGACCATGATCTGTCATCGCATAATGCACTGGCAGATCAGGGTTTATGTTTCTTTAACTGATTACTACTAACAAACTGCACAGACCCAGATTTGCTGGTGCATTATGCGATGGAAGATCTGGGTCTGTGCAGTTTGCACTTGGACTCAACTTATAAGCAAATATATATGGTACATCTGTGTCCTTTGGACACATTTTTGAAGCGTTAGGAAAATATTTATTAGCAAACAAAAAATCAGATAGCTGCATATCTGGACTGGTCTTCCACAAGTCATTGAAAGGACATCTAACCTATGTGACAACTCACCAAACAACAGACTCACCAGTATGGCATCTTGCTGAAGGAAAAATTCACCAAAAGCAACAACTTACTGAGCAACAAACTCCCAAACTCAGCTTATCAAAAATCTGCAAGCTCTGTTAAAACTTGCCAGATATTTGTTGACACTTCTAACTAGGGGTCTGTGGAACTCAGTGTCTCACTTGCAGCTGGTGCAATAATGTATTCTCCAATCCCAGTATCTGAATTGCGAAAATTTTAAAACAAACCTTGAACATATAATCTAAACATTGTCACTGCTGCTTTAACTGTCTTGGCAGAAAAAGTGATACTTATTTTTTGCCATGCTTACACAGTGAATGAGTTTTATTCAATATTATATTATAACTCGGTTAAGAAAAACATCTTGGCAATCCTTTCATCAAAGAATCTGTATGAACCCCCATGTAAAAGTGAGCTTCATCAATGCTCAGAGATATCTCTTGGCAAGATGTCATTCTCAGTGTGCACAGTCTGCAAATTGAAATTTGGTAGGTTTGTTGTTTGGCAGAGTGTCACATGGGTAATCTATCTTTGGCAATATTTCACATTGGCAGCTTTATCATTCATTGAGTTGTTGGATCAGCATGTTGTCCATTTGGCAAGTTGTAGTGCATCCAATCCAGACTAACCACGATTGGTTGTGTTCAAAATTTCATGGGAAGAATGTCCAATATAATTGCATAGCAAACAGTAAAATTTTAAAATTGACAGCTCATCTGCCGGGACTTCATTCCCAAAGCTCTCCTGCATCCATGGCTGTCACATCTTATGCACTTACTATATATGATTTACCTTTGACATCCAAGGGTGGATCCAGAATTTCTTCTAAGAGGGTTTGATTTTGAAAAAGAACTGGTTTGTTTTGTTTAACATGTCCAAGTTTCTTCATTTTCACTGTAATGTTCTATTTTAACTGAAAAAGATGGGGGTGGTTGGTGGGGGTGGTGTGTGTGTGTGTGTGTGGTCCACTGAACCCCTGAACTCTTCTAAATCCACCCCTGATATCTTAAAGCACTTGATAGCTCAAGACCATAGTAGTTTTACACTAAATGACATCTTTAACATAACAGTCTCATTATTGTCCATATAGTACTGATTGTTCTGTTTGGTCACTGCTGTTTGGTAAGTTTGTAAAAATTGGCAATACAATGAAACCTGTATATAAAGAAGATTAATGGACATGACATGTCAGGTGTCCATAAAGAAGATTAATGGACATGACATGTCAGGTGTCCATAAAGAAGATTAATGGACATGACATGTCAAGTGTCCTTTATGTTCAGGACCAGTACTCTATATGTTCTTTACAGCTCATACAGTAAGGACTGAGTGTTGTGTAGAAGTCTGGGTATAAGAGGCCACTTGTTAACCAGCCTAGCTGGTCTGGACCTTTTAGTCCAGTAGTCCAATCCTGTTAGTCTGGTGGTATGTACACCTGACAGTGATACAGATGAACCAGGTTTTTTAAAAATTCCTGACCACAACAGTTAGAGTTTCTATTCCCTAACTTTACATTTGGGGGCTCATCTGACTCTCTGCAGCTGGTGGCCTAGTTGAGAATGGGTTTCAACCACTCTGAAAGGTGAATCTTGGTGACATTTGAGAATGAATGTCAAGGTAACAGTGGCTGGATAGGAGTAGAGCAGTCTTGGTATATGAGGCCATTTGTTGGGGCCTTTTAGTCAAGTGGTATGTATGCCTGACAGCGAGACAGATGAACCAGGTTCGATTCCCCACCACGACAGTTAGAATTTGTATCACCTCTTATTTACAATTGCATAAAATGTGAATAAGTAGAGGTTCTTGGTGATAATAGTATTCCTTCTGAAATAATGTACTGCATTATTACATTCAGTAAGAATGAAAATCCAACACTGAATATGTCAGAATCCAGTGGCAGAGAAACTAAACAATGAAATGCACAATAAGTTAAAAGCTAAACAAGGATTGTATTGAAAATGTTCATGCATTTACATGCACAGGAACTTTTAATTCTGGTCATCAACAAATAATTTTAAAATTAAAATTACACAAATTTCATATCAACACTGTTAGCTTCATCTAAATGTCAAAGGTTGGTGCTAAATTTGATGATTCCTATGCTTGGTAGTGTCATCAATAGGATCTTTGGCAAAATCTAAATGTAAAAAATGTTGTCATTTAAACAGTCTGCTCTTATTTGTAATCTAAAATCTTCCTTTATAAAGCAAAGAGTGCACTAACATAAAAAAGATGGGCCTTGTAATAACATAAAAAAGATGGGCCTTGTAATTCTGAGCAACTTGAACCAGAAGTAGTCAAGCTGCTGGATGTTACTAACCTTTAAATAAATTGTCTTCTCTAAAATCAGCATTATACATTGTACCATGGTGCGTAAGGATTTTACTAAAAAATCAGCATTATACATTGTACCATGGTGCATAAGGATTTTACTCTAAAATCAGCATTATACATTGTTCCATGGTGCGTAAGGATTTTAATAAAAAATCAGCATGGTGCGTAAGGATTTTTCTAAAAAATCAGCATTATACATTGTACATGGTGTGTAAGGATTTTACTCTAACATCACCATTATACATTGTACCATGGTGTGTAAGGATTTTACTAAAAAATCAGCATTATACATTGTACCATGGTGCATAAGGATTTTACTCTAAAATCAGCATTATACATTGTTCCATGGTGCGTTAGGATTTTACTCTAAAATCAGCATTTTACACTGTACCATGGTGCGTAAGGATTTTACTCTAAAATCAGCATTATACACTGTACCATGGTGCGTAAGGATTTTACTAAAAAATCAGCATTATACATTGTACCATGGTGCGTAAGGATTTTACTAAAAAATCAGCATTATACATTGTACCATGGTGCGTAAGGATTTTACTAAAAAATCAGCATTATACATTGTACCATGGTGCGTAAGGATTTTAATTTAGAACACTATTAGCATTATCCTGAATTTGATCTTTATCTGATCTCCCACACTCACTTGTAATTTATGAGATATTCAGAGTTGCAGTTTTGTTTATCAGTAGGGTGCCTATCACCGTAACTGTACACTTTTTGATCTGATTGAAGCAAGATCATATCATTTATGAAATCAATGCTAAGCAAAGTTAATATGATGTAATGAGACCTAGTGGGAAATGGTCATTGTCCACTGGGTAGTACTAGTTAACTGTCAGTGTAATGAGACCTTTTGGGAAATAGTCATTGTTCACTGGGTAGTACTAGTTAACTGTCAATGTCATGAGACCTAGTGGGAAATGGTCATTGTCCATTGAGTAGTACTAGTTCACTTATGATGTAATGAGACCTAGTGGGAAATGGTCATTGTCCACTGGGTAGTACTAGTTAACTGTCAATGTAATGAGACCTAGTGGGAAATGGTCATTGTCCACTGGGTAGTACTAGTTAACTGTTAAAACAAACTGGGTTTCACAAATCTGTGTACATTCAATAGCATACATATTAGGTCACAGTGTCCATCATACACAGTTTTGTTGACCAAAACACACTGTCCGCTCTCCATATTAGACTGGTGTCCACTGTATAGAGCACATTCATAGAAAGATTCTTATTTGGGCTCCCTGAAAGTGTCCATTATGAACAGTTGTCTGCTTATGGAGGTGTTTGCTAAGGCAGGCTACACTATACATAACTACTTACACCAAACCTTTCATTCTGAGGTTGAACTTGAAACATATACAACTTCTTTTGAATGAAGGGACAAAAATCAGAGTTTTAATTCACATGGTCAGTCATAAACAATTTTGTTTTCTGGCTAGATTGTCATTAGGTTTTCCAGAAAACAAATACATGTGCTGCGTATATGTGATTGCAAATAGTCTTGTTTAGCTGTCCTCTTGCATGACTTTAAGAGATCTTCATGGAACAAGAGTCTGGTAAAGGTCTGTACAAATGAGTGTAATGCTCCAAACAAGGTTTACCTAAAGTCTGGTAAAGTCACTGTTTAGAAAACAGACTACTTTATTTATCATATTCCGCGGGGCCGACTTCACTGAATCAGAGAAAGTCATAGTGGTGTATATGGACATGCATGCTTAATATGAATGCATAGATGCAACAAGTCCAAAGTGCAAATGTAGGAGATCTATTGACATAGTGACATATAAAAAATATAACTTTTTCACTTAAATTCTATATTCTTTCGGACTTTTTTTTAAATATTAAAGAAAAAAAAAAAAAGAAAGGAAAAGCTTTGGAAGATTTCTGTAAGCTTCTTAGGGAAAATGATGAAATTAATAAATAGGACATCCTTTTTCCATTTCTCTAACCCGGTACACTATAAGAAAATATAAACAAATATAACTAAAATTTAATTGTATATCAATCATAGTTCTAAATTTCCATGTCCATTAAAGAGTTATTTTATATGTTCATGATTTTAAATGTACATCCTATAAAAAAGAAAAAAAAAATGTTTAGACTTTTGAAGATGTATAATTTGTTATAATTTTTTAATTCTAGATTATTTACCTAAAACATTTTTCACAATTATATTTAATACATTTAATTTTAAAAGCATCTCTTTTGTGAATGTAAATGACAAGTAACCTCTTAAACTAGCTTAGTGGACTTAAAAGATATAATATTTGTCAGTTAAATGATATATTATTTTTCAATTAAAAGATATAATATTTGTCAATTTCTTTGCTTGGGGTTCTCAGGCAGCCATGGATGTCACTGACAAACTTGTATATTTGCCCGAGCTGTTTGGAAAAGATTTCAGAACTGAGATATAATGTGGTCCTCTCAAGCTGTTATAATGCTGAGTTTCAGTGTAATAGCCTTTGTTTTGCCATAATTTATATGCTAAACTGAATGTCGTGTGTACCATGTTTTCTTTATTAGGTAGACAGTGATAATATATTTTGTTTCTCAGTTTTAACTGACAATAGAATTATCATTGGAGAAACAAACGCATTCCTAAACCCCAGATGCATTCAACATCTGACATTTTGTAAGAGATTTTCATCAGCAAAACTTCTTACTAAAAGAAATGGTTAAAGCCAGGTAACTGGGTTATTTTTAGAGGGAAGTACATTGGGAGACTGGGAAATTTACTGATTTTCCTATATGCTTCTGGAAAATCCAGGAGATATCACGCATATATGAGTGGCATATCTCATCTGCAACAGTATGCATGTTGCATGCACAGCAATACTGTTTGGGCCTCATGAAGATGCCAACAGTAGCTCAGATTTTCAGTTCATTCGTTTCACATAAACATGCACAATGCTTTCAGTTTTATTTGTATTTTTAACTCGGTAAAGGGAACCTGTTAAGATAGAAGGTTTTTCTTCAGCACAAAATCTTTCAGATATGCAACAGTGATATGAAAAGAAACAATTTTGGTTTTAATGATCTATAGGCACATTATGAGACAGCAGATCTGGGTCTGTGCTGTTAGCTTGTTATCACAAGTACAACAGACAGCATAGATCCATATCTATTGACACATTATGGGACAGCAGGTGTAGATACATGCCATTAGCTTGATGTAAGTACAACAAACAGCATAGATCCATATCTACTGACACATTATGGGACAGCAGATGTGGATCTGTGCTGTTAGTTTGATACAAGTACAACAAACAGCATAGATCCATATCTACTGACACATTATGGGACAGCAGATCTGGGTCTGGGCCGTTAGCTTGGTATCATAAGTACAAACTGACAGCATAGAACCTTATCTGTTGGCACTGATGGGACATCAGCTCTGGCTGTGTGCTGTTAGCTTGATCTCACGAGTACACTCAAAAAGCATAGAACCTTGTCTATTGGCACAAATAAGGAACATTAGATCTGGATTTGTGATGATCACTGTTGGCTGCGTGTTGTGCATGGATACAGAAAGTACATTTTGACAGATTATGATTGTTGATGGTAATTATTATTAAAAAATGACATTTGTTCAATTAGACAATAATGCTCAGGATGTTATTGATGTTTTTCAGGACTCTGTGTTTAATAGGTAAACACCATTGTACTTGTGTTGTAATAGGAATTTACGCTGCTTATGATAGTTTATGTCACTAAACACTTAACTATCAGAAAGCTTCTGTCAAACAGTTTATAATTTGATTTTTTATTCCTGTGCCATTTGTGAATTCATTTTTATTCATGGGACACCATTTTTGTGAATTTTGTGGTTGCGGCAAACCACACATTAAAAAAACTCGACAAGAAAATATAAACAATTTAAGATAGGAGTTCTCCCTCACTGGTATGTACATGAATTTATATACCAACCAAAATTTGATTTATTACAAAACCACAAGAAATGATGCCCATGAAAATAATGACTTCACAGTATTTTAACCTGAGCAATATATTTATGTTAAAGTATGTTTTTTGGTTTCATTTACTGCTTATTTTTGCATATTGTTCTTTTTTAATTAATAGGCTCACTTGGCTATAAGGCCAAGTGGGCTTATGGTATGGCCCTGTGTCCATTGTATGTTATCCATTGTCAGTCATCCATCATCCATCTGTGAACAATTGCTTGTTACCATTCTGAAGTCAACATTTCTGATCTGATTTCGATCAAACTTGGAATGTGGACTTATATCAGTAGATCTCTGAGAACTTTGATGAAGAAGAAGGTCAGTGTATATTAATGAGGTGATCTTGCATCTGATTGGCTGACCTTGTTACTATTCTGGATGCCATATTTATTATAAAATTTTAATAAAACTTTGAATATATGCATATATCATTAAGGTCCTGGACAAGTTCAATAATGAGCAAGATCCACACACAAATGTGGTGATCTTGCATCTGATTGGCTGGGGTTGTTTCCACTCTGGAAGCTATATGTATGATCTGAGTTTTGATCAGGCTTGAAATATGAGCTTATGTCATCAAAATCTTGGATGGATTTAATAATGAGATAGATTCATGCATATTAATTAGGTAATCTCACATCTGGTTGGCTGATCTTGTTACTTGATGACATATTTCTGATTCAGTTTTGACCAAATTTGGTATATATGCTGATATTATCAAGATCTTGGATGAGCTCGATAATGAGCAAGATCTACACATAATAATGAGGTGATCTTGCATCTGATTGGCTGAGCTTGTTACCACCCAGAAGCCATAATTCTGACCCAATTTTGATCAAACTTGGAATATGGGCTTACATGTATTTCTTCAAGATCCTGGATGAATTCAGTAATGAGCAAGATCCGTGCATATTAATGTGGTGATCTTGCATCTGATGACTGAGCTTGTTACCACTCTGGAAGCTGTATTTTTTATCTGATTTTGCTTAGCTTTGAATATAAGCTGATCAAGATTGCACATGAATTTGATATGCATAATATCCATACATATTAATGAGGTGATCTTGCATGTAAGTATCTGAGTTTGTTACCATTCTAGAGACTGTATTTCTGATCCAGTTTTGATCAACTGAATGACTATTTGAATTTAAGTAACTTTCGGACCTGTGGTCATGTGCGACCAATTTTGATCAAACATTTTAAATATGTTTAATCATTAATATCATCAAGATATATGCTGTGTTTTATTCTGAGCAAGATCTATGCATATTAATGAGGAGATCTTGCATATGATTGGCTGAGTTTCTTACCACTTGAGAGACTATTTATGACCCAATTTTAATAAAATTTGGTAAATAGGTTAATATCATTGAAACATTGGTGATTTTTCTTGTGAGTGAGACCTATGAATATTTATGACGGGATCTTCTATCTGATTTTATTTTTACTATTCTAGAGACTATTTTTGACAGGATTTTATCAAATTTGGTAATTAAGCCTAAGTCATCAAGATCTTGGCTGAGTATAATTATGAGTGGAATTCACATATATTACTGACATGACCTTGCATCTGATTGGCTGAGGTTGTTAACACTCTAGCAATTATATTTCTTATCAGACTTTAATCAAACTTGTTAATTAGTCATATATTATCCAGATGTTGGATGAGTTTGATTATGAACAAGATCAGCATATATTAATGAAGTAATATCGTGTCTAATTAGTTAAGATTCTTCCCACACTGAAGACCAAATTTCAGTTGGATTTTGCTCCACCTTCATAAAATAAGCTTAAATTATCATAGTTGTTGACTGGTTCTAAATAAGTGAGATTCATGCATATTAATGAGATACCCTGAATTTGATTGGCTGAGGTTGCTACCTTTCTAGATCCGGATACTATTTCTCACCCAGTTTCTTTAAAATTTGGTAAATGAGTTGATATCATCAAGATGTTGGATGACTTCATTTATAAGCAAGAGACTATACATATTAATTATGCCTTTATTGTTAGAAATAACTTTTAACAGGATATTATAGTAAAATAGGTAAAACCAACATGATATAAAGTTTGGGAGATATTTTACATAGGTTGTGTTTTTACAATACGGTATAAACTTGCTTAATAAAATGGTCAGTTGTGAAGGTAAATGTACAAGGTGAGCAATATCAGGCCCACATGGGCCTCTTGTTTGTATTTACTATTTATTGCCTACTTGATTTGCATATAATGTTTAGTTATTGGGCATCTCCTACAATATTTTTACCAAATTGATGTGTGTTAAATAACCAAATGTAATAACAAATTTGAGGAATTGTTTACAATATTCTTATAAAGCCCATACACAATTTTTCATTGTCTAAATCCATTCGTCTAGTAAAGTTTGTATGGGTAAGCATAATTTTTTGTTTGCTTATTACTATTTTGCATGGATAGCATCGTTATGTATATTGTTAGTGCATTAAACCATGTTCAGCTGTTCTTTACATGCACTTTGAGAAATAAATGTTACTTTTTAGCAAAATATATGTATGTGCATGCTACATTATTCTAAGTGATATTTTTCTCTGTCGCAAGAAGATTGTTAATTGACCAATGAAGTACAGTAGGATTACACAAACACCACTCAACACTGACCAATGAAATACAGTAGGATTACACAAACACCACTCAACACTGACCAATGAAATACAGTAGGTATATTTTTATGCATATATAGATGACCTGATTAACATTTCACTTTTTGGGACTTTCTGTTATGACAACCTTGTTAACATGATATAGCAAAAACCACTTCAGGTTGACAAATAAAATTTGGTATGCATTTTTGTGGGCGTATTTAGATAACCCGATTAGATTTTCATTCAATTATAGCAATATTTCAACTTTTTTCTAAATTTTTTAATTTTTGTGACTTAGACTTTCTGGTCTATTTGTCTGCAGTGATGGCATATGTGTTTCACAAACACAGATCTAGTTTATTTTTTGTTCCATGTTAAATGCTTGCAATTTTCTATTTTTCAATTTACAAATATTTTAACTCCGTTTAGGATTCCTATAATATTTCTACTATTTCCCCTTTATTGTCATTGCATGTGTAAAGGTTCTATAAAAACTTCAGCACAGTGTTTCTTTTACATTTTCTTTGCACATTTTGAATATTTATGATAAAAATGCAATAATTTTACAGATTTTTTAAAAAAAAGATCTCTTCTTTGCTTAACAGTTGGGGTAAATATGAACTTGTGCATAGTAATATTTAAAAGTAAAACTCATTTGTCACAGTAGAACAAGTTCTATAAAACTAATTTTATATTTGAGTGGGTATTTTGTTGACTGACTCGAAACATATTATGATTATTATATAAAAAAAATCTATTAAATTCTTTTCCAAATGTATGTCTGAAAAAAGAGACGTGTAAGCAAATGTACACTTCAGCATAAGGAAAGTGAAACCTAATCAATCAGATTTTGTCTAAAATAGAAATATTAATGGTCAGTACAGGTTATACAATTTTTTCTTCATTAATAATTCTAATTGCACAAACTGCTTGAAGTAAGAAATAATTTTGTCATTAAATCTTTGGAGATAAATAGAGTGCTTTGGAAAAATGTAACAAAATAATGAAAATATTGACTTCTAGAGTACACTTAAAAATGGAAAATAATGTTTGTATGTTTTCTGCATTCATTCTAACTTATAATTTTGTTTAGCTCTACTGGTCATAAACTATAAGAGCTTAAGGGATGGCCTGTTTTCTGTTGTCCATCCATTAGCACAAGTTTGTTATCGCTACTCCTCCTAAACTACATGGAGGATTATGGTTACCATGGCAGCCATCTTGAAAATCTTGTTATTGCTACTCTTCCTAAATGGAAAGTCATATGAATATTGGGTTTTCACCAGAAGACTAATTAAGATATCTAGTTGGTCCTGAATGAAAATGGTGCCAATCTGACCTCAGATATGGCTGCCACAATGAACATATTGAAAATCCTGTCACAAATTCTCCTGAATGTATGGTCGTATCAACATGGGGTGTAAAGTTTGTTCTAATGGATTCTTTTCAGTCAGTAGAATGTCAGTTCCTTATGCGACTTTTGTTTTTATTTGAAGTGTTTGATGTGTGTTTTATATAAAATGGAATGGGAGCACACCCTCTTATGAATAGCCAAGTTTTGTAATTGATATTATTATTATTATTATTACTTCTGCTACTACACCACATAATATTGTTTCAATTTTCAGTTTGTTGACCGAGTATTGATAATATTCATGCCCACTAAGTACCAACCAGACACAGCATACCTGCGTTATGTACCAATCAAACGTGTCCACCTCTTCACAGTGATCCAGATTCTCAGTCTGGCTGTGCTGTGGGTCATCAAACAGGTCAAGTCTGTCTCCATCATATTTCCTCTCATGGTGAGTGAGTAACCTAGCTTGGATACTATAGATAGTTCCTAATTAGCAATTCTGACACAAGTTGCTTCCATGTTACACCATTACTTAAAGTGAAGTATATCATTATATAGGAAGAAAAGAGAATTATTATGATGAGAAATTCACTTTTGAAATCATTTCTTTCTTCCTTACAAAAAAGTGATGTCTCAAGGTTACCCAGTTACCCAGTTGATATTTTTCGCTTTAAGAAGACCATTATTTCCTTTATTATACAATAGTAATAGTAATATTAACAGCCAAGGGGTCATATCTTGTTTAAGTGTAAACTACACATGTATCTGTTCTCCACACTTTCAAGCAGCAGAAACTCCAGCTTGAACCTCCAAATGAAGTATGGCACATAATAAATGGATTATAATGTTAGCCTGCAAGTATAGGAGCCAAATGAAGTATGGCACATAATAAATGGATTAAAATGTTTTCCTGCAAGTATAGGAGCCAAATGAAGTATGGCACATAATAAATGGATTAAAATCCAAATGAAGTATGGCACATAATAAATGGATTAAAATCCAAATGAAGTATGGCACATAATAAATGGATTAAAATCCAAATGAAGTATGGCACATAATAAATGGATTAAAATCCAAATGAAGTATGGCACATAATAAATGGATTATAATGTTTTCCTGCAAGTATAGGAGCCAAATGAAGTATGGCACATAATAAATGGATTATAATGTTTTCCTGCAAGTATAGGAGCCAAATGAAGTATGGCACATAATAAATGGATTATAATGTTTTCCTGCAAGTATAGGAGCCAAATGAAGTATGGCACATAATAAATGGATTATAATGTTTTCCTGCAAGTATAGGAGCCAAATGAAGTATGGCACATAATAAATGGATTAAAATGTTTTCCTGCAAGTATAGGAGCCAAATGAAGTATGGCACGTAATAAATGGATTAAAATGTTTTCCTGCAAGTATAGGAGCCAAATGAAGTATGGCACATAATAAATGGATTAAAATGTTTTCCTGCAAGTATAGGAGCCAAATGAAGTATGGCACATAATAAATGGATTAAAATGTTTTCCTGCAAGTATAGTAGCCAAATGAAGTATGGCACATAATAAATGGATTAAAATGTTAGCCTGCAAGTAGAGGAGCCAAATGAAGTATGGCACATAATAAATGGATTAAAATGTTAGCCTGCAAGTAGAGGAGCCAAGCTAGTCTGTAATACTGCAGTCGGTTTTGTGATCTAGCATGCTTTCCTTGAATATCACTTTACAAAACTTGAACACAAAGTCTGCATACAAATCTCAACTCCAGCACTGTTTCTGTAAATGTTGGCTCCGGAAAAGCAATATCTATGTCTCATAATCTTTCTAAGGAAAATATCCAGAAGGTTTGACAAGTCAGACTGTTTTTCTGACAGAATTGAGCTTCAACTTTGTTCTCTTTCACAAAAATGTTTTAAGATTATTTAGCCAGGTTTGGGTATTACTGGTTGAAATTGTGTTTTTCAGCAACAGGCATATGTAGAATTTTATTCATAGTGTATATTTGTTATGATGACCATTTGTAGAATTTTATTCATAGTGTATACAGTGAAACCCTGCCATAGTATGCTTTGTTATAGCATGAATTTGGATATAACACAATCGTGGCATGACTCCCGATATTTCATATATTTTTTCGTACATGAAAAAATAAATATTTTTTTCAAAGTACGAAAAATAATGTGTAAATAACACTGGTCTACAATTTTTTCCGAAGTCATCTGCTTCAGAGATAAAATGTGCTATTTATTAGGGATTTTGATGTGCTGAATTCAAATATGACAATTAAAACAACTGATTGGATACTGTTTCCAAGATATTTAAGTTTTTACATTTTACATCTATGTATATTGTGTACATAGTAGAGTTTTAATCATAAATTGTAAACCTGGGTCTTTTCATGTGTTTATGATTGCTTGACATGATAATATTTCACCTCTCCCGTTTATGTAACACTTTAAAAAACAGCAAAAGGGTTATATAAATAAAAAATATATTGAAACAAAAGTCAAAAAACTTTTATGTATATTTAAGTACATAGTTTAGTCCGTATTCAGTGTCTACTCGGCGCTTCTTGGCTTGTCTCTTGTATTCATTAAATGGAGCATCTCTTGTCACTGTCCAGCAATAGTCTGCAAGCATTGATGGGCTCCATTTGCCCTCATAGCGTTTCTCCATTGTTGCAATGTCCTGGTGAAATTGCTCGCCGTGCTCATCGCTCACTGCTCCACAGTTCGGTGGGAAAAAATCTAGATAAGAATGAATCTTTAGTGACGTGTTGCAACCAAGGCTTTCATATGCCTTGAGGAGGTTTTCCACCAACTCCCTGTAGTTGTCTTCCTTGTTGTTTCCGAGAACATTTTTTGACACTAACTGGAAGGCTTTCCATGCTGTCTTTTCCTTGCCACGCAGTGCATGGTAAAATGCATCATCTCGAAGAAGTTCACAAATCTGAGGACCAACAAAGACACCTTCCTTTATCTTAGCTTCACCTTGGAAAGTTTCCACTGAGGTACTTGAAAGCTGCTTGTGTTTTGTCCATGGCCTTGACAAAGTTCATCATCAGACCCAGCTTGATGTGCAAGCATGGTAAGAAAATCTTCCTTGATTCAACAAGTGGTGGATGCTGAACACTTTTCATCCCAGGCTCCAATGACCGTTGGAGTGGCCAATCTCTCTTGGTGTAGTGGGAATCTCTCGCATGACTATCCCATTCGCAGAGAAAACAGCAGTACTTTATGTATCCAGTCTGCAGACCAAGCAAGAGAGCAAGAACCTTGAAATCACCACAAAGCTGTCACTGATGTTGGTCATAGTTTATGCACCTCAAAGTTGTTTCATGTTTTCATATGTTTCCTTCATATGGACAGGATGACCAACTGGAATTGATGGCAAAACACTGCCATTATGCAGGAAAACAGCTTTAAGACTCGTCTTTGATGAATCAATGAACAGTCTCCCTCATCTGGATCATGAACGATGCCATCACACCATCGATGTTGTTGCAGGCTACAAGATCACCTTCCATGAAGATGAATGGGACAAGATACTTTTGACGGTCACGGAACATGGAAACCCTAACATCACCTGCCAATAGATTCCACTGCTGTAGTCTGGAGCCCAACAGCTCTGCCTTACTCTTGGGTAGTTCCAAATCCCTGACAAGGTCATTTAGTTCACCTTGTGTTATGAGGTGTGGTTCAGAGGAGGAGGATGGGATAAAATATGGGTCATGTGACATTGATGGTTCAGGAGTAGAAGTTTCATTCTCTTCCTCTTCCTCGTCTGACTCAAGTGGGAATGATTCTGGTGCACCAGGAACCGGCAGTCCTTCTCCGTGGGGTACTGGGCATATAGCTGACAGAATGTTGTAGCATATGTGTGGGGCCCACATCTTGTCCTGATCTCCAATTTTGCAGCCAAAATAAAGGTGATAGGCTTTCTTAACCATAGTGGTTATACTGCACTTTTGTGATGCTAAAGTCACTGCACCACAAACATAGCAGAAGTTATCTGCATTGTTCACACAAGTACGAGGCATCTCTGCTCACTTTGGCTAAACAGAAATGTATCCCTTTGTAAAATCAAAAACTGACAAATAAGAGAGCACGACACTATGATTTGCTCTAGCTGATATAGGGCAATTTCTTCAGCAGAGTGATGTAAGCTTAGTTATGATTGCATCATCCATGACTTATAGGAATAACATGATGCAATTCATATCATGTATGATGCAATACCAGCTTCAGATTGCATAATTCATTGTTTTGCCTAAAAAGCAAGTACTGTTGTCCAAACCCAGTCATAGATTTATTCATAGATCCAGTCAAAGATGTATTTTAGTCATTTCTGCATTTAAATTGAGATCCCTTCCCTTTATAACTCACTTATCCTCCACCATTCCTGAGTCAAGGGTCGTATATAAATAATATCTTTAAAACTAGAGCCAATCAACAATTTTAAGCATCATTTTCATTCTCAGTGACCCAGAATTAGTAAAGTTTGACAACATTTATTGCGGAAGCATTTTGGCTGTAGACCAGTGTAATTAATTATCATTTTGCGGTAGAGATCATGTAGGAATTTGGTATATCCACGATTGTGGCGTGGTTCCCAAAATTTTACAGTAATTTCAACAATTTCTTGAAGTACTGCAAAATTTTTGTTCCATAATAAACAATAGTTTGATTTTATAATTTGGCAAGATGTATTGTATTCTTGAAGAAGAAAGTATCTTATGATTGCATCTTTCTTTATATGAAGAAAGATGTTAAATGTTTCTCTTTGTGAAAATTCATTTCAGATTTGTCAGTAGTCAACACTACATTTTGATCTTAGCTTATTTTTGAAAAATGTCAGCTCATTAAAAAGTTGATAAGTGTTAATCTTATTATTATTGAATCATGAACAATAAAGCCAGTAAGTCTTCTTTGTGTTTTTATTCAGTGAATTCTGTGTGCAATTGTTGTTCAAAAGAAAGAAGATTCTCATCATAATTTATAAATCAAATAATTTAAGTAATTACTAATCATCAAAGTCAATCTCCCTGCTAAAGGTTGTTCAAATTATGGGGCAATCATTTATAAAACATTTAAAAAAAAAAAAAAACAAAAACAACAACCACAACAAAAACAAAAAAACAACAACAAAAAAACGAAAGCCGCCAACACGTGCATTTGGCTTTGCAGTGTTATCAGACAATCGTGACGCAATCAACTAACCAGTGAATAATATCATGCATTCTCAATACAAATGACCTCTTTGTTCCTTAACAATTATTCTTGGTGTAGTCATTCAAACAAATAGGTGTCAGAGTGTTAATTAGTGGGTATTTACAATGGATAACGAGATACAGAAACGTAAAGCTATTCACTGTTAAAGAGAAGCTTGAAGCCCTGGGCAGGATTAAGTCCGGAGTTAAACAAATGCAATTAGCTTCAATATTTAGGTGTTCACAAGTTAAGCAAACAATGTGGTGGAGTTGAAAAGCTTCGTAACCGAATTTATAAAACAATTAATTTACCTACCTTTTTAAGGGAAGACAATAGACTATCAATGTTTGCTCAATCAACCATCATACACATCCACTGAAACAAGTTTATGGCCCGAATTGTCAGGAGCAGTTTTTGTCATTGCCACACACATGTACTCCCCACCCCCCATCTTAACCCTTTTTATTTTCTAGCTTAGGATCATTCACTATACACAGAAAACTGTCCTTCCAGTGATTGGAACAGAACCATTTAAGTTGTAGGGGTGGCGCGATTGGCTAATATAATAAAACATTATACTCCCCGCTTTTACTCTGCAGTGAAGCAAAGTCAGAGTTATAAACAAAAGTTTAAATGAATATTTGGTTTATTTTATTAATTTATTTTCTCTGTACATTTGAGAATGACTTGACTGTTTTTATACAACTCACTGTGTACCCATACAATGGAATGGTTTACTCCCAAGTTGGGTTCAGGCAGTTACATGTATACACACACCTGCAGAATTCTCATCGCAAGTACATTATGAGGTCAATACAGTACATTTGACCTCCTGTATGAATTTTCAGCTCAAGTAAAATGTACTATTCAAGCCTAATACAGGTTTCTTTTTAGAAACTCCCAATGTCTGAATCATGCAGTTTATTGTAGGTCCGAAATCAGACCCTTTCAACATATCCAGCCAATATGAATGTTGCAGGGAAAACAAAAAACTTTGTCATAAGTTTGTGTGAATGTATTAATGTATTAGCAAGAAATTAAATATTATGATTCAGCTGGATCTATCAAACCTTTTTTAAAATATAAATTATGTTTCTTTGTGCACATTTTTGATCGAATTACTGTTATGGATACAACCAGATTCGTCCGGTGAGTACATGCACTCTTAACTATTTATGCTTCATTTGCCGATTTCGTATTAATAAAAATAAATATTAAATATGTAATGACCATTTTAAGTAGTTCTTGTTTAATATGGAACAAGTTTATAACTGCGTCAATGAAGTCCATACTATTGCACCCACTATTATACCCCCCACCTTTTTTTATGCATGCATCATTTTCTTCAGCTAAATGATTTGGTTGGTTATAGCACAGTTCGGTTCATATCACGATGTCGTTTTGTGGACCCGACCATTGAGCTATAGCGGGGTTTCACTGTATGTGTTACGATGACCATATGTAGAATTTTATTCATAGTGCATATATTTGTTATGATGACCATTTGTAGAATTTTATTCATAGTGTTAATATGTGTTATTATGACCATTTGTAGAATTGTATTCATAGTATATACCGTATATACTCGCTTATAAGTCGACATTTTATACTTAGAATTAGATTCATGCAGAGTAGGGGTCGTCTCATAAGCGCGACATTAAAAAAAAAATCTTGAGGTAATGTTGGAAACTCTAGATGATTGCAGTACATAAAAATACTGTCAATTCATATATTTTTACGTTTTCATGCCATTATTCCTATGCAGTAATGCATATATGGTATGCACTGTGTTTATCCATTTCATGACGGTATTCATTACACAATACATGTATCTACAGTTATTTGGATTTTATTAATTTGAAAATATTACCGGTAAATTAAATACTACCTACCACAAAATGAAGTGACCATCCATGTTTACCGTGGGTGTTTACTAGTAAGTATATTGCCTCCATTTTCGTGCAAGTCCGAACAACCTGTATTTGTATTAATATTTGTGTTTTGCTGTATAAAGACTGTGCTTGATGCAATAAAAGTTTTGATTTAATTTGTATTTTCCTTTTCCACAAGTCAGATTTAATTCCCAAGTTATCTGCCAGTGCACATGGGCCGATAAGCCTTTGGCTAGTAAAGGGACTCACTTTGTTTTAAAGTTGACAATCCTTTTGATCGAGCCGCCAATCTATACTTGTTGAGTGCCAAGTAGAGTTCTACAACTTCCTGTGCATATACTTTGACCTTAATCCCTTAGCTTGTAAAGGCACCACACTCTTTGTTTTCCCACGTGACAACCCTTTGATCAAGCCGCGAGTTTGATACTCGTTCAGTGCCAAGTAACAGAGGGTGGCTATTTGAACTCCCTGTGATCTTCCCGCACAATTGACATGTGTTCAGTTGCAGCCTTTAATAGATTTCTGACTTTATGATCAAAGTGTTACTCACAGAGCCCAAGCTCGGTCTCTGCATAAGCACCCGCATATGACAGTAAAGCCGAGAATCGGAGTCAGACGAGATTTACGATGACTAGACGATGACAATTTACAATGACTTCAGAACTTTATCAGACAATGAGGATTAATTCTTGGACTTTGTACCAGATGACATTAGATAGTGACATTTATAGGATACCGTGAATCACAAAAAAGTGGACTTAACTTTCATTGTTTACTTGTACGACATGTGAAATTAACATATTATGGGATATTGTGAATCGGATCATTCTGAACTTCTATTTTTATACCGGTATGTGACCTATAATTGAATTCGTGGATTTATCATATAAATGGATTTAAACTGTCAAGCATTATGGATTTCATCTGACTTCCAAAATACACCCCGACTTATAGGAGGGTCAAAGAGAAATTCACTTTTTGCAGCCCTGAAAGAGTGGGGGGGGGGGGGTCGACTTATAGTCTAGTCGACTTATAATCGAGTATATACGGTATGTGTTATGATGACCATATGAGTAGTGGCAGTTTGTTCCTCACAATCAAAATGATTGAAAATGAACTTATGGCAAACCTTTTTTTTAAGATGTGCCGCCCTTTTCATTTGCCAACTCACTTGGTTTAGGAATCTATATATAGTAAATACTGGCTGCTAGTGATATGGTTCCAAAGAATTGCACAGTAATGGTTGGTAAGAAAGAATTTTGAGAGAGAGAGAGAGAGAGAGAGAGAGAGAGAGAGAGAGAGAGAGAGAGAGAGAGAGAGAGAGATTTTTTAATTTATTTGCTAAGTTTAAAGAAATGATTTCCCATAATACCTTAATACCTTTATTTCATTATTCAAATCAGTCATTTCTTTTTGAAGTTCATATCTGCATTGCAATTGTATTTTGCATTATTTTTGAGGGAAAGAGATTTTATTAAGACTAAGTGTCATTATTGTTAATTATGATTAAGTTGTATGCTTGACAAATTGCTATCTAATACTTAATTCTTCAATGGTTATACTTTCATGTGCTGTTGTTCTAGGTGGTGGGTACATGTTTTGTGAGGAAGAGCATGGACTGGATCTTCACACAGAGGGAACTTAAGTTCCTGGATGACATCATGCCTGATGCACATAACTTGGAGAAAGACAATGCAAACAAACATCATCAAGAAGGTGCAGAAGAAGGAGAAGTAGGCCTAATTTTCTGTTAATACATCTTGATGCAGTTTCTGTTAATACATCTTGATGCAGGTTCTGTTAATGCATATTGATGCAGTTTCTGTTAATATATATTGATGCAGTTTCTGTTATACATATTGATGCAGTTTCTGTTAATACATCGTGATGGATATTCTGTTAATACATATTGATGCAGTTTCTGTTAATACATCTTGATGCAGTTTCTATGATCAGTTCTAAATGCCATAGAAAATCACATGCTGTTCATACATCTTGATGCAGTTTCTATAATCAGTTCTAAATGCCATAGAAAATCACATGCTGTTAATACATCTTGATGCAGTTTCTATGATCAGTTCTAAATGCCATAGAAAATCACATGCTGTTGATACATCTTGATGGAGTTTCTATGATCAGTTCTAAATGTCATAGAAAATCACATGCTGTTAATACATCTTGATGGAGTTTCTATGATCAGTTCTAAATGCCATAGAAAATCACATGCTGTTAATACATCGTGATGCAGTTTCTATGATCAGTTCTAAATGCCTCTGTTAATACATCTTGATGCAGTTTCTATGATCAGTTCTAAATGCCTCTGCAAACATAGAAAATCACATGCTGTCCATATCATGTGACTTTTGTAGAGTCCACAATAATGGGAAGCTAGGCATTGCAGTCACTTTTCTAATGGTGGTGACAGTGTCAACAGTTTGTTTATGTTTTGGTTAAAGTGTTTCATTAGTAAATATTTCCTTACCCCTTAATGGATTTTTATTACGTATATTCCCTTATCCCCTAATGGAATTTTTTCATACTTGACATGAATATTTATAAAGCAAAGACAATTCATTCTATGACATGCATGTTTGCACCTTTTACCTTGGTGTCAAGGTCATAGTCATGCAAAATTTGTGTGAAGGTTTTAGTTAGATTTTTAATTTGCTTATATTTCCTAAAGCCCTTGGTGGATTTTATAAATACTTGGGATGAATCATTATGAAGCTAAGAGAATTCAATTGCTGACATGCACACTTGCCCATTTTACTTTGGGGTTAAGGTCACAGTTGTATAAAAATTGTGTCAATGTTATGGTGGTTTTTTAATTTCCTTATATTTCCTAAACCCCCTAATGGATTTTGTTCAGTCCTTGGATGAATCAATATGAAGCTAAGACAATTCATTCCATGACATTCTTGCTCAATCTATTGACTTTGGGGTCAAGGTCACATGCTTTATGGCAGTGCTTTGATTGTGGGTTCTACATGCAGACCCTTGCCTTTTCATAGCTTTCATTTCAGCTAAAAGAAAAGCCTTTAAATTAGTATACTCAACACATCACAACATACCTCATGCATAGTGTTAAAATGTATGCCGCATGCAGAGTCTATCAAAGTGTTAAAATATATGCCTCATGCAGAGTGTGTCATAGTGGTAAAATGTATGCCTCATGCAGAGTCTATTAAAGTGTTAAAATTTATGCCTCATGCAGAGTCTATCATAGTGTTATAATCTATGCCTCATGCAGAATCTATCATAGTGTTAAAATGTATGCCTCATGCAGAGTCTGTCAAAGTGTTAAATGTATGCCTCATGCAGAGTCTATCAAAGAGTTAAAATGTATGCCACATGCAGAGTCTGTCATAGTGTTAAAATATATGCCTCATGCAGAGTCTATCATAGTGCTAATTGTATGCATCATGCAGAGTCTATAATAGTGCTAAAATGTATGCCTCATGCAGAGTCTATCAAATTATTCAAATGTATGCCTCATGCAGAGTCTATCATAGTGTTAAAATAAATGCCTCATGCAGAGTCTATCATAGTGCTAAAATGTATGCCTCATGCAGATTCTATCAGTGTTAAAATGTATGCTTCATGCAGAGTCTATCAAAGTGTTAAAATGTATGCCTCATGCATCTATCATAGTGTTAAAATGTTTGGTATACTTTTTTAATTCAACATAAACTTGAAAGTAAATGACAAAAGATTCATCAGTGATAAAGTAAATTTATCTCTTTTACTACAGTTTTACTCCTGACTTGATTGCTTTAGCACATATTGCAAAATCCTTGTGATAATTTAGTATAAGGTTGTTTGTAGTGAAGGAAGGTCAGGAGATAACACTAGGACTTGTCAGATACAGTACAACTTCTGAAACTCAAAGTGCTCTGGACCCATATTTATAACCTTGTCCTTATAAGTTCATTCATCTTTCTGTTTGTTCTTACATCTGTCACACAATCTTGTGATCGCAACTAGTCTCTCAGTATTTCAGCTCACATGGCCATAAGGCTAAGTGAGTTTATGGTATAATTCTGCATCAGGCATGCATTGTCTGTCCTGCATCATGACATCTGTCAACATTACTATTTTAAACTTCTAAAAAAAACCCAACTCCAGGCCAATTTCAATCAAACTTGATAGGAATGTTTCTGAGAACATGCTCTACATAAATTTTGTTCTGGGTGGATACCCTAGCAAGGTGTGGCTTTCATAGCAACCAAACTAGAAGAAAACATTTTCATCATCTCCAGAATGGCTGAGACAATTTTGATCAAACTTGGTATAACTGTTTCTTAGGATATGTCCTGGGTGGCTCCCCAAGCAATAGTGTGGTTTCCATTGTAGCTTGGTGGAAAACCTATTTTCAAATTCTTTTCTAAAACTGCTGAGCCAATTTTAATCAAACTTTATTAGGAACATTTATTAGAACATGATGTATCAAAATTGTGCCAGATATGACTCTCCTAATAACAGTGTGGCTTCCATAACAACCATACAATTGGTATGAATGTTTTTTAGGACATGCTCTATCAGAATTGTGTTCTGGGTGGCTTCCCTAGCAATGGTGAGACTTCCATAACAACCAGGTAGAAAACCTGTTTTTGACTTCTTCAGGCAGCTAGTTTCTATGAAATAGCTGGAAATTATTCTAGCATGGGTGTCATTCAAACCAATGCACCTACCTCATTGCTACTCCATTTGTTATTTCGACCAATGTATGTCAGGTGATCAATATCATGCCGCTTGGGCCTCTTGTTCATGAATTGCTATGAAATTTAGTACTAGTCATGGTGATCATCCTTAGATATGCATATTACTGAGTCATTCTGTTCCATCCTTTTTTTTAGCTCACAGAAAGGCCAAATGAAGCTTATGGTATGGCCCTGTGTCCTTCATGTGTTGTCTGTTGTCTGTCCATCAGCAATTGTCCATCAAATGATTATTACCACTCTGGAGTCCATATTTCTGATCTGATTTTGATCAAACTTGGAATATGGGCTTATACCCTCAAAATCTTTGATGAGTTAGATAATGAGTGAGAGTCATGCATATAAATGAGGTGATCTTGCATCTGATTGACTGATCTTGTTACCATCCTGGAGGCCAAATGAGGTCATCTTGCATCTGATTGGTTGATATTCTTTTCACTCTAGAGTATGTATTTCTGAACTGATTTTGACCCATCTTGGAATATATGCTTATATCATAAAGATCTCGGATGAGTTCGATAATTTGCGAGTATGTACATATTAATGAGATGATCTTGCATCTGATTGTCTAAAACCTTTTACCATTTGAGAGATTGTATTTCTGATCTGATTGTGAGTAAATATTGTAAAATAGACTTCATTCATCAAGATCTTGGCTAGGTGCAATTATTGGCAAGATATGGTGATATTGCATCAGATTGGCTGAGCTTGTCAACACTTTAGTGGATATATCTGATAAGATTGTTAGCAACTTATTATCAGGGTATCCAATGAGTTTTATTATGTGCAAGATCTGCGCATATTAATAAAATGAAGCAGATAGGAATAGTTCTCAATTCCTATGCTATGTAATCAATTTGTTTTCTCCTTTAACACGCTTCTGTCTCCAAATGAAAGCAAGGGAAGTAGCCCATGATATTGAATATTGAGAATCACAAGTTTGGGGTTAAACAGAGTTGTTCCCCTTGGAAAACATATACAAGCCATGTAAATAAAAAAAAGAAGTAGAATACAAGATGCATACATTTCAATAGAACAGTTTTAAAAATTGGCAAAACAATACACCTTGGGGATTAAAATGAATAATTCATTATGTGCAACTGAAGAAAAAGTATAAAATAGAAATATAACAAGTAGTACCCAAGTAGATACAATTATTGGTTTTAAGATTAGTTTGTAAAACTGATGAATAATTACAGTCTTGAGACACTGTTATAATGCTGTATTGCAAGTGGTGAGTGGACAAAGAGAACTGAGTAAAGATTTGATTAGATGCATTTGTTGTTAGAGACAATGTACAATTGCTGGCTAGCATAAACTGTGCAATGTTGTAACTAAGGATAAGAATTTCTTGACAAAATTATCGATATTTGTTTGCAAGTAATTGTGGGTTTTTTTAATTTTATTTTTGCTCCAGTAAGAACATATTTTATTATTTATTTTTAAAAACCCATTATTTCTAAAAACTTTAAATGTTTGGAAGCAAGTTTGATATGTTTGGTGAAATAGAGTTTGACAGTTGCTAGTATTGCCATATTAAAGTGTCTGAAACATTTGTCATTTATATGTTATCACATACATTGTGCATTATTTTATGGCATTTTTCATAAATTCAATGCTATCACTCATAAATTATTAGACATTTGTATTTTATATCTTTAGATTTTAATCTTAAAAAATACCCCAATATGTTTTTCTCCTCAAGCACTCCAAATCTAATTAGCAAGAGTAAAGAAAGCCTTGGTCTTAACCCTCCCACCCCCACCCCCACCCCCCCTCAAAAAAAAACATGTGAATTAGCGTGAAAGCCATGTGACTCTGTAGACCACAAATTAAATTAGTGTGAAAGCCATGTGACTATGTAGACCACAAATTAAAGCTTCATCTGTAAACTTAACTTTTAAAGGTCTTGGGTGACTATGATCATGAGCAAGAGACTGTGTATATTAAATATGCCTGTCTCTTTGGAAAGAATTTTTATTCAGTTAGTAAAATACACAAATTGATATGATACAAAGTTTGGGAGATAGTTTACATAGGTCATGTTCTTACAATACTACATCAGCTTGCTTAGGGAAATGGTCAACTGTTAAGTTAGATAAGTCATTTGAGTGATATCAGGCCCACTTGGGCCTCTTGTTGTAAGATTTATTGCCCTTTTCAACTTGAGCTGGATGTAAAATATGACAGTCTTGTGACCAACTACTTTTGTACTTTTGGATGGATTACTGTGAACCTTGGTACATATATTGGCCATCATTTGAACATATTGACCGGTCATTAACTTCCATGGTTTTTGTTGGAATTATTGACTTTATCAATGTAGCTGATGCAGTATATTACACATTGTTGTGGCCACAACTAGTTTTGCAGTTCTTTGATAATTTTTACATATTATGGTCATCACCTGACAATGTGCATATTGATCAGTCACTGTCCTCCTGCAATTTTTATCTGACTTGGCCATAATCCTGGGCCAAATTGGCCATAATGCTGGGTCAAATTTAATCAAACTTTGTAGGAATGTTCCTCAGGACATGCTCTACCAGAATTGTTCAGAGTAGCTTCCCTAGCAACAGTGTGGCTTCCAGAGCAACCAAAATGGAAAACTTATTTTGTACTATTCCTCAAGAAAGGTTCAGCCAATTTTTATCAGACTGGGTGTGAATATTTCTTAGCACATACTGTATCAAAATTATGTCTGGGGTGGCTCCTCCAGCCACGCCTGCTTCCTTGACAAACAGTTGGAAAACCTATTTTGGACTTCTTCTCTAGAATGGCTGAGTCAGTTTCAATCAAACCTAGTTTTTTTTAGGACTTTTATCAAAATTATGTCCAGTGTTGATCCCCTAGTAATGGTGGCTTCCATAACATCCAGCTGAAAAACTCATGTTCAGCTTCTTGTGCAGAACTGCTGAACCAATTTTGATCAAACTTGGTAGGAATGCTTCTTATGGCATGCTTTTTAAAAATTGTGTTCAGGCTGACTCTTCCAGAAACAGTGTGGCTTCCATAACAATCATATGGAAAATCTTTTTACGGTTTCATCTCTAGAACAGCTGAGCCAAAATTGTGTTTCTTAGGACATGCACTATCAAAATTATTTTCCCTTGCAATGGTATGGCTTTCAAACCAAATGTATGGAAAACCTATTTTTCACTTCTTCCTCAGAACAGCTTAGCCAGTTTTTATCAAACTTGACATAAATATTTCTTAGGACGGACTTCATCAAAGTTTTGTATAGAGTGGCTCTGCTAGCAATGGCGCAACTTCCATAGCAACTCAGTGGAAAACCTGCATTGATACTTATCTCCCATCAAGGATGGCTAGTTGTTACTAATATATACAAACAAGAGGCCCAATTGGACCTGATATTGCTCACCTGGCTTACATAACTTACCAGTTGACCATTTCAGTAAGCAGGCTTATATAGTATTGTAAGAACACAACTTAGGCAAACAATCTTCTAAACTTTATATCATATTGATTTTACCTATTTTACTATATTCCGATACAAAATAAATTCTAAAGATAATGGCTTCTTTTATGCAAGCTCCTAATTTGTATGCATGGATCTCACTCATTATCAAACTTATCTGAGTTCTTAATGATATAAACATATGTTCCAAGTTTGATCAAAAGCCGATCAGAAATACAGCTTCTAGAGTGTTAACAAGCTCAGCCAATCAGATGCAAGATCACCTCATTAGTATGTGTGGATCTCACTCATTATTGAACTCATCTAAGATCTCAATGATATAAGCACATATTCTGAGTTTGATCAAAACCAGATCAGAATATGGCCTCCATAGTGGTAACAAGGTTAACCAATCAGATACAAGAACACCTCATTAATATGCATGAATCTCTCGTTGTCAAACTCATCTGAAATTCTGATGATATAAACCCACATTCCAATTTTGATTGAAATTGGATCAGAAATATGGACTCCAGTATGGTAACTTGCAATTGTTGACAGATGGGCACATGAAGGACGATACACGAAGGCTGCAGGGCCATACCATAAGCTCACTTGGTGTTACAGCCAGGTGAGCTAAAACTATCACAGAACCACTTTCTCTCCAAAACTGCCTTACCATATCAGAACAGGTGTGATAGGTATGGTCCTAGCATAAACACCTCTCATCAGGATCTGCAGCAGACCTCAGAAACTTCGAAAACCCTAAAATTTGATGTTGACCTTAGAAACCCCCAAAAAGCCACCAAAAAACTTAAGGAAACCTAAATAAATAAACAAAAATAAAAATTTGAAAAAATAATAAACGGCTCTACCCCGACCCCACAAAAATTTTTTTTTGCACTTGGTTTTTCCTTAAGCTAGCCTAGTGGTTGAGAAGTGCGCGCATTATACAAATTAAAGACATTCGGTCATTTATTCTATCATTGATTTGATGGACCCATAACGGCATATCGTCAGATCATCAACAGGGTTAGTATTGCGTTCGCTTCAATATTTGCACAGTTAGAAGTCCATTTGCTTCAACCTTTGTCAGATTAAGATTCTTTTACCAGAAGTGTTTTAAGGTGCGTCAACAGAGTAAGGGGCAATTGTGTCATGGTCTCCTCAACAACACGTCCATCATAGCTATCTCCAACATCAAGGAGCAGGGCTGAGCAAATCCCATAGCCTGACTTCCCTGATTATTCAATTTTGAAGTCTGTCAAGTAAAATTTTCCAAGTCACTAGTCCGGGACAAGTGCTTTTTGCCTATTTTAAAAAAATTCAGGTAAGTGCCTATTTTCATGCCATAATCGCTTTATCTACCTTTATCTGGCCATTCATGGCCTCTGGGCATACTGAATACTTGATTTTACACCTTCCATGTATTTATTTACATCCAGTATCGCACCTACTGGTGGTAATTGATAACTCTTGCATGTCCGCACGTTATAGAATCGCTTGACTGCATATAGGGTTAAGCGACTAAATTATTGACCAATCAAAATATGAGACAAAGCAACGCTGGCATGATTAATTAGCAGTGTTTTAAATAGCTTTATTGTATTGTGTTTACTTAAACCAGATTCTCATGAAACGACTCACCCCATGAGTTTAATCCAGCGAATCAATCCAATAAAATTATTGAAAGGCACTTTAACGATATTAGTGTCAGTTCCCTTTGTGAACTGATTAAATGGCAGTAATGATTCTTTAATTTTCAATTGATTATACAGAGGATTAACTTCCACGCCCGATATTGCGTTTGAAGCGAACAATTGCGCTAATTAAGGAGCTGTCTCTGTTCATATATAAAGGAAAAAATGTATGTTATGATCACTTTAGAAGTAGTTGTCAAGCAAGGTGATATTTGCTGTATGGATAAAATGAGTTTACTGAATTATTTTTTCAAGGAAGTTAATAAGGTAGAATCAGAGAAGGAAAATTAATGTGAAAGTGAAGGAGTAAAACATAAGACTGGCACTGAGTGTGAGGTAACTATTTCTCCAAGAGACATAAGCTAGACTCTGTGGCAACAAAAATTGTCAAATATGACACTACTAAGAGACTGAGAAATATTCAGCCACATTGGGCTGATAGTTATCCCTGGCTTGAATTCACTGACTCAGAAGCAAACATGTTTTGCAGTTATTGCAAAACAATATCCCAAACTGGCACAGGTTGGAAATTCAACCAGTGTGTTTGTTAATGGAACTGACAAATTCAGGGTTATTGTAATTCAGTTAAGTCTCATGACAGTTCTGGACATCACAAGACCTGTGCAGTTAGGGAAAGTCTGAATTCCAGTAAATTCCTTTCCATTTTTGCTGATAGAAGTACTGATACTACCATATTGGAGCAAGAAATAGTGTATATAAGATACTTGGACAACGGAAAACTGAAAACCTCTGATGTAACAAAATGTATAGTATCAACCTATCTTTTTGAAAATTGTAATTCTTTTAAGAAATAAATATATTGTACATTATTTCGTTTGTTCTTTCTAAGGATTAAAGTGTAAACATCTCATCAGTTCTTCACAAATGATTTAAATTTGGGACAAGTGAAAAGGTAGGTGGGACCAGTGAATTTTCTGAAACCACTTGTCCAGGACAAGGGGACGAAAAAAAAATTTGCTCAGCGCTAAGGAGGCTCACATGCCCCTTCTCTTTGTGAGGAGGTGGAACCTCCTTTGCTGGATGCCTTGGTAGGGATAACCCTCCGAGCCAGTCACATTCCACGTAAAGCGCCACATTCCGGGAAAGAACATATTAGTGGACAGTCTGTCCAAGTTGGGCAAAACAGTCCTCATGGAATGGTCTGTTCACCGCTCCATAACAGTGTCCATTTTCTCTTTATGGGGGATATTCAAATTTTTAATAAATGTTATGCTCACCATGGAGATAATCTTGTAACTGCTTTGTGTCTTAAACCTCCCCAAAAATTTTAAAACCATGAAAAAAACTAAAACACCCTCAAATTTTAAAGTTATTTTCACTTCTAATCCTTTTTCATATTCATACAAAGTTGTCAATGCACCATCAAGTCTAGCTAAAGTTCCTTACAAGTAGAAACACAGTTAAAGAACATGTCAGATACAACCAATTTGTACCAAATAGCTGGAAATTATCCTGACAAGGTTTTGTCTTTCAACCAAAGGCATCTGCTTTATTACTACTTTTGCATTTTTGACCAGTGTATGACAGGTGAGTCGGATAAAGTCCCGTTGGGCATCTTGTTGTTTGAGCTATTAAACTTTTAACTTACAGCTGGATGGAATATATGACACACTCTTGTGAGTGTAACTAATCTCACAGTTATTGATATATTTGGTATATGTTATGGTAGGTATATAAAAAATGTATTGACTAGTTAATGTTTCTTTAAATTTGTTAGAATTGTTGCTCTCTTTTTAATTGCTGGAGGCATCTAGTCTAGTTTCTGAGGGAGATAGTACAATAGATTAATTTACATCATGGACATAGGGGTGGGAGTCAGAGGGGCGGGGGGGAGGTATATTTTTGTGAGTATTTTGCTCACCATTAGTCTAGTTTTGTTTGAGTGTTTGACTGTTTTGAGCCATCAAAGGTCATATACAAGGGACTAAGCAAGTCATTTGAATGATGCTGAGTATTACAATGATTCAAATTATTGCGATTAGATTTATCAAAGCTTTGCTTTATATGGAAGTTTACATGACATGTAATTGATATCCATTTCCAGGCTGAATCTCTGTTGGATGAGGATCCTCATCGAGTCATTGACCAGAAACTGCAGCTTGGGGAGAAGTACCAGGGCTTCAGAATGCCAAACAGTGACCGAGTCAACATATCTGAGGAAGTCAACAAAACCTCATTATGGCTGCAAGTCCGCAGGGACTCTGTACCAGCAGTAGACAATGGCAGCAATAGGTGTGTATAGGAACATGAATTAATAAACTCTAGAAAATTTTAACGTTTGGTCATAACTTGACAAAGCAGTTATGTATTAATGAGTGGAAAAGTGGAATTTTGTAGTCACTTATGTGACACTTCTCTACAAACAATTACACTGTACAGCTTGGATTATCCAAGCCTTGATTGTTTGAATCATCATTTCCTAGAAAACAACAGCATCAGTTACCCTAAACCAGTGTAACTCACTGATACATGTGTAAATCATCAATTTATCTAAACCACCAAGAAGTATCAGTGTAACTGTCTATTATTATTATTTTTAATATTACAGATCTCCTTTGTTATAGCATCTTCATTTTAACATGATTCCAGATAATGCTATCGCACTATAGACCCATTGACCAAAGATATATCAATGAAAAAACTATAAAAAAGGTACAATTTTTAAACATTTTCAACATCAATCACCTAAAAATTAAATTAGATATAGCCAATAAAGTAGGCACTATTGTCTTTAGTCAATGTTAGATATTTAATTCCTTACACACCTGAAATTACCTATGCCTTTAATGAGCCACTAATGTAATCAATCTGTGTCAACTATTGTATTGGGTAACAGTACACAGCCCAAATAGCCTCTAACACTAAATTGACTCCAGCAAGTAGCTACTTAAGCTCTGTAGACACACCTTACCAATCATGCAGGTACATCAAAGACATGTAGACACACTTACCAATCATGCAGGTACATCAAAGACATGTAGACACACCTTACCAAACATGCAGGTACATCAAAGACATGTAGACACACCTTACCAATCATGCAGGTACATCATAGACATGTAGATACACCTTACCAAACATGCAGGTATATCAAAGACATGTTGCCGCTAATCTATCCTGTGATCTATTGTATTTGTCACACAAAACTAGTAACTGAAATGCCCCAAATGCAGCCCACAGTTCATTATCCAATTACCAGTCAGTAAGTAACAGTCACTTATAGATGCTCGCTTACATAATGTACCTACTGATAAGGTCCATTACAACAGTTACATGTCACTTTATTGTGAAATCAATTAGATTTAAGAATTTAAGAGTGAATTAAGATAGCAGAAACTCTGTTTCTTTATTACCTATTAGTGAAATCATATGGGTATATAGCTGAATTATGGTAAGGAAGCCAGAAGTTCACATTATGATGAATGAACAGTGCTTATTTTGTTTGGGTTAGTACTTTTTTTAAAAGAACTATGCTTGCTTTTGGCATCATTGGCTCTAAAATGGATTATATACTGGCATTAGTTTGTGATTTCTGTTATTTTGTGTTTTAGAATTGATGAATCCGTGCTGCACACTGTTTGAAGTCATTCAGTTGTTAATCGGCATAATTATGTAACTGGTGCTTTGAATTGGAGATGAGATACTTAGTTGACAAAAATACTTTGACCATATTCATTGTGCTTTTTACACACATTACATATTCATTTGTTTCAAGGGAGCTGTGGTAGCTCAGTTGGAAGAGGGTTATGGGTATCAATTCAGGTCAGCCTGGCCTGGCTGCCTTGGTGTCTCCTTGGGAAAGCTCTTAACTCCAATTTCCTTGGCATGATATAGTCAATAATGTGTTAAAAGTGCCGTTAAAACCAACAAAAACAAAATATGTGATTCTGTGTTCTTCATTCAAAGAAGAAATATGTTCATAACATCAGGAAGTGTTGACCTGAACTGCAATTAGAATTTAATTGTGTAGTTTAGTTTTCCATGTGACTGAGACTTTTCCTTGTTTTAAATCACCTAAAACTTTATAACAATGCAGCAGTAGAAATGAGCATTGATAAGTATATTTATCAAGGGCAGTTGTTAAATTATTGTTTTAATGTTACTCACATGGTCTGATAAATCCAATATATGACAATATCATGGACTGAAAGAATACAAAATGAATCTTATTTCCTTTTAAAACATGCTATTATTTGAAAAGATTGAATAAATAAATAGTATGAAGTGAATAAAATATATTAAACTTACATAAAATGATAATTTTACTGTATGATTGAGTGCTGTTTTATTTATCCCCCTCCCTTTCCCACCCTATATTAACACACATACATTCATCCAATTTGTGAACATTCTCGCTATATGGCAGTTTGATACATAATGCATTTGGCAGTTATAGATCCCAACTACCACCATATAACAAGTGAGAACTGCATGATGATTATTATTATTATTATTATTATTATTATTATCAAATATCCAAAATAATGAGTCTGAATAATATTGATTATGTTTAAAGTTTGAACTTTATTTTAGTTGTACATTGATTATACGAAAAGGTTTAAAAGCTCCTAACTCGGGATATGTGAAATGAAATGTTTGTATAAGATGTGTCTAAGATGGGGAAATGTTTGTATAAGATGTGTGTAAGATGGGGAAATGTTTGTGTAAGATGTTTATAAGATGGGGAAATGTTTATGCAAGATTTGTGAAAATTTAATGTCAGATGGTGAAATGTTCAGATTTGTGAAATTTTTATACAAGATTTGTGAAATGTCAGTGTAAGATGTTTGAAGTGTCAGTGTAAGATGTGTGAACTGTTAGTGTAAGTTGTGTGAAATGTTTGTGTAAGATGTGTAAAATGCTTGTGTAAGATGTGTGAAATGAAATATTAGTTGAAGATTGTGAAATGTTAATGTTAGATGTGTAAAATGTTTGTGTTAGATGTGTGAAATGTTGGTGTTAGATGTGTGAAATGTTAGTGTTAGATGTGTGAAATGTTAATGTTGTGTAAAATATCAATGTTAGATGTGTGAAATGTTGGTGTTAGATGTGTGAAATATTCATGTTACATGTGTGAAATGTTAATGTTAGATGTGTGAAATGTTGGTGTTAGATGTGTGAAATGTTAATGTTAGATGTGTAAAATGTCAGTGTTAGATGTGTGAAATGTTAGTGTTAGATGTGTGAAATGTTAATGTTAGATGTGTAAAATATCAATGTTAGATGTGTGAAATGTTGGTGTTAGATGTGTGAAATGTTCATGTTACATGTGTGAAATGTTAATGTTAGATGTGTGAAATGTTGGTGTTAGATGTGTGAAATGTTAATGTTAGATGTGTGAAATGTTAATGTTAGATGTGTAAAATGTCAGTGTTAGATGTGTGAAATGTTAGTGTTAGATGTGTGAAATGTCAGTGTTAGATGTGTGAAATGTTTGTTTTAGATGTGTGAAATATTAGTCTAAGATGTGTGAAATGACAGTGTTAGATGTGTGAAATGTTAGTGTAAGATGTGTGAAATGTGTAAGATGTTGTGAAGTGTCAGTGTAAGATGGTGAAATGTTTGTGCAAGATTTGTGAAATGTTAATGTAAGATGTGTGAAGTGTCAGTGTAAGATGGTGAAATGTTTGTGCAAGATTTATGAAATGTTAATGTAAGATGGTGAAATGGTAGTGTAGGATGGTGAAATATCAGTGTAGGATGTGTGAAATGGTAGTGTAAGATATGTGAAATGTCAGTGTAATATGTGTGAAATGCTAGTGTAAGATGGTCATTGAGGTGAAAGACTGTAGAATCTGAAGGAAACCACTGAGTTGACATGGCTGGCCACTTGCCCTTTCTTGTGCCTGAATGGGGGATTGAAGCTGAGATGGCAGTGGTGCAGACCGAGTGCATTGCCACCTTGCTGTCCTGGCCTCATATTCATAAAAGTCATAAACTTGAGTGAACACTCAGACTCAGATTACATTGCCTCAGTTTCATAAAATATCTTTAATTTGCAGTATTATTATTCCGTATAATTTGCAGTATTATTATTCTGTATAATTTGCAGTATTATTATTCCGTATAATTTGCAGTATTATTATTCTGTATAATTTGCAGTATTATTATTCTGTATAATTTGCAGTATTATTATTCCGTATAATTTGCAGTATTATTATTCTGTATAATTTGCAGTATTATTATTCTGTATAATTTGCAGTATTATTATTCTGTATAATTTGCAGTATTATTATTCTGTATAATTTGCAGTATTATTATTCTGTATAATTTGCAGTATTATTATTCTGTATAATTTGCAGTATTATTATTCTGTATAATTTGCAGTATTATTATTCTGTATAATTTGCAGTATTATTATTCTGTATAATTTGCAATATTATTATTCTGTATAATTTGCAATATTATTATTCTGTATAATTTGCAGTATTATTATTCTGTATAATTTGCAGTATTATTATTCTGTATAATTTGCAGTATTATTATTCTGTATAATTTGCAGTATTATTATTCTGTATAATTTGCAATATTATTATTCTGTATAATTTGCAATATTATTATTCTGTATAATTTGCAGTATTATTATTCTGTATAATTTGCAGTATTATTATTCTGTATAATTTGCAGTATTATTATTCTGTATAATTTGCAGTATTATTATTCTGTATAATTTGCAGTATTATTATTCTGTATAATTTGCAATATTATTATTCTGTATAATTTGCAGTATTATTATTCTGTATAATTTGCACTATGCAGATCTTTGGTGTGTAAATCAGTGCATTATTAAATATCAAAAATTTAGTTTTTGTGTGCACTGAAGTTGAGGAGTTTTGTGAATATGGGGCCTGTCCCACTGTCATGATGTTACAGGACATATATGGGTAACATAATGGCAGTTATCATTTAACCATTTGAAACCTGCTAATTGAAAATTGATTAAGTAGTGCATAACATTGTAATGTCAATCTTCAAACTGTCATGAATGGTCTTTTGATCATTTACACAAGAGTCATCCCCTAGACCATAAATTTGTTTTATTAATATCACCATCAAGTGAATTATTTATGTCAAATGAAAGTAAATTTGATATTCTATTTTGCCATATAACTGCTAAGAAGTTTGCGTTACTCTGTGATGTTGCAAAATATTGTGTTATATCATGGTGTCACATAATTTATATGGTGTAAGTTATGACACTAAAAATTGTGGATGTTATGTGATAAATATGTAATCAGTAATCTTTTATTTTTAAGGCTACACAAAAGGAAAGTTGATGATGGTGACAATAGCAAACCTGCCTTTTATTTTGGAGACAACCCTGAAAAAGGAATCCCTGAGGAAGACAGTGAGAGCAAGATATGAGCTCACAATTGTGCACCAACATCTTGGAATGACAGTTTACCTTGTAATTTGTTTTGTGATACAGTAACCCCAGTGGTTTCTGGAGATCTGTTGATCATTTCCATAAAAATTGTGATATTGTTTGGCTCTTGTGCCATATAATGACAGAAAAAGTCAATTATACATTTACAAATGTTTCTTGTTTATATATATTTTTAAAAAAAGCAAAATTGATATGCCATACTTCTTGCCATTATTGTTACCATTATCTATGCAAACCTGGTTATAAAAGGCAATACATGACATTTTCTTCATTGTACCAGTAAGAATAGTGCAGTAACAAAATGGTTGTACTCAGTAACTAAGGTACTAATGCAGACAATATATTCTGTGCATGCTAAATTAGTGATATTTGCAATTTTAGAAGATTGGTACATCACAAGCTATAGCCATATTATTGTAGTATTCTTTATAAAATGTATTTCATTCCCATTCAGATTGGGGCTTGCATTAGAAAAAAGACTGTGCCTTAAACACATTGTTCCCTTCAGTTAGTTCATTTGCATGTAAAATCATTGTTTTGTGTACATAATACTTGTACATTGTTCCTATGCAATTTAGTATACTAGTAATGACATGTAATAAATATTTATCATAGAGTAATCACTTCAGTGCAGTTGAAATAAGATGCACTATACAACAGTGTGAATGCAGCAAGTCTTATTTGTTATAGAATAATCTGGTTAACGTGGACATTTATCTTGCACATTTTTTTGTACATTTACCAGAAGAAACATATTCCTTCGTCAAATTTTTCCCAATTTTAAAAAAAAAATCAATGTATGACTTAATTTTCTGTCTGTACTGCAAATTGTCTGAATCATGAGATGGAAATTCTAATTGAAATCCTACTAATTGTAGCTCAGTTTTAGTTCACATGATTGTGAGCTTATGGTATAGCACCTTTGCTTTTTATCACTCTGAAGGCCATATTTCTGATCTTATTTTGATCAAACTTGGAATAAAGGTTTATATCATGAGATGTTGAACAAGTTCAATAATGAGCAAGATAAACTTATATTAATGAGATAATCTTGCATCTGAAAGACTTAGTTTGTTACCATTTGGGAGACTATATTTCTTGTCTGAATTTGATCAAACTTGAAATACAAACTTATATCATCAAGATCTCAGTAATATTGGGAGTGAGTGAGATCCATGCATATTAATTAGGTGATATTCATCCAATTGGCTGAGCTTGTTACTGTTATGGGGGCCATATTTATGATCCAGTTTTGATAATACTTGGAATATGGGCTTATATCATCATGAGCTCAGACAAGTTTGATAATGAACAAGATCCTCACATGTTAATGATTTTTATGTGATTGGCAGAGATTGTCAACACTCTAGCAACTCAAACTTGGTAAATAAGCTTATATCATCATGGTCATAGTCAGGATCTGTTTTCAAGTGGGATTGTCCCATAATAATGTGGTGATCTTCCATCTAATTGGTTGATGTTGTTACTTCTCTAGAGACCATATTTCCCATCCAGTTTAAAGAAAACTTGGTAAATAGGTAAATCAAGATCTTGACTGAGTTCAGTTGAGAGCTAGAGCTATGCATATGACTTTATCTTTGGAAAGAAATTTTTCCATCCTTAGTAAAATAGGTAAAATTGACATGTTATCAAGGCTGGGAGATGATTTACATAGAATTATGTTCTTACAATACTACATAAGCCTGCTTAGTGAAATGGTCAACAGTTACATAAACCAGGTGAGCAATATCAGACCAACTTATGCCTTGTTATATTCATGCTCTGTTCTGCTTTGGTCTAACTTTAAAAGAATTTGGATCAAATTGTAAATTTGGAATTATAGAAACTGTTGCAGATTTCATGACTTGTAAATTGAATGTCAGTCTTCTGTCATGAACTGAAAAAGATCTTATTTACACAAATGAATTAATAAAGATTTTATTAATAATTCAACATTTTCAACCCACTTTTTGACCATTTTGTCAGATCTTACCTTCTCCAGTTTTAAATAAGAGTCTCCAACATTTAATGAGAATTTCAATGAGGACAGTTTATATTTGTTTCTTCTTCTTTTCTGAATATCATAACTTTTAACATTTTTTCAATGTTACAGGTAATAACTTGATCACATGATGATATTAGATTTCATGGATACATTCCAGCTGCATTTGTCTTCCAAGCAGAATTTGTATGCCCTCATCTTGAATAAAGCAGGAGTACATAATGTTAGGTTTCTTTAACAACATTTTCATGGTTAGCATGGTTCAGGGAGTATTTGTTATTGTTGAAAGACTCTTTGAAAAAATTACACTTTTTGGTGAGCAGTTTTGGTATTAACCTAATTGAGTTAGGAAAATACAATTTTGTGTGCTTTCTTACACCCATGGATGCAGATTTTCTCTTTATTCACTCATTAGGTTTCAAGAATTAAATTAAAATGACTGGACCATATCTACATTTCATGCAGATGCTCTTAACATTTGTCTGTGCATGTACGGTACAACCAGTCTAAGGGGATCAACACATAAGGAATTTTGTTTTAGTTTAATTCATAAAAAAATAGATATTTTGGCCATATCACAAAGTATGCATTCATATAGAACAGTGGATTGAATTTTCAGCCTGATTGAAGAAATACTCAGAATATTAAGTTTCTCATTTACATGGGTTTTACTTTACTAACCTGAAGGTAGGGGCAATATGCAATATTGTCTTCAACTTTGTCATAACTTTTTCATTATCCACTTGAGTTCTTTTTGTGACTGCAAAGTTTAAATGTGATTTTTGTATGACAAAACTTGTGAAATTTTGTAAGCTTGTTTATTATTGAGGAAATAAGTTATGAAATGATTTCTGATGGTGATACAAAATAATTTTTTTTATATTTCATCAGTGAATTTTGATGCTCAATTAGATTGATTACAGTACAAGTGTACTGAGACTGACTCAATATTATAATTGATTCCTACATTCCATTGAAGTTTGCAGTAATGCCTGGGGCTTTTTTCAGGATTTTGGTACTGAGGGTCCAATCAAGAGTCCCAATGCCATGTATTGATCACTTTAAACAAAATTGCGAGTCCCAACTGGATTTCCATACATTTCTCAGTGTCAGGGACTCTCCCTATGGGGTCCAAGAGAAACCCTGAATATGCCTGTATATCAGTAATTTAAATTTGCAGAAATTGGAAACACAACATATGAAACATGAAATTGTACTGTCTGTGTATGTATGTATGTATGTATGTATGTATGTATGTATGTATGTATGTATGTATGTATGTATGTATGCTTGAATTTCCTGATATTAACAGGTTTTTAAGTTGAGTACATTCATGTTTTTAACTTTAAACTGTACTACACTGATAACTGGATATTTGGTGTTCCTCACAAGGTGGAAAATGTTGGTATCAAAACAATCTCAACTGTCCTTATGCCCTTGAAACAAACCCAATCCTGAGTTGATGTTTAATTATGAAACGTTTTACTGGAAGACTTCTTCATCAAATATATATATATATATATATATATATATATATATATATATATATATATATATATATATATATATATATATATATATATATATATATATATATATATATATATATACCATACATCTACTCTTTTCCACCCCCCACCCCCACCCCCAGCTCCACGTAGTGGATTTCTTCATCAAATATATATATATATATATATATATATATATATATATATATATATATATATATATATATACCATACATCTACTCTTTTCCACCCCCCACCCCCACCCCCAGCTCCACGTAGTGGAAATTATGAGATTCTCCGATTCCTCTTAACAAAATTTTTAATGTTTGATTTTTTTGGTTTTTGACAGCACTTTTAACACTATATCATGCCAAGGAGATGTGAGCTAAAGCCTGGGTGGGTATCAAATCAGCAACTCTTTCAGTATAATTCTACAGCTCTACCAACTGTGTTACTGCATCCGCTGAACAAATTTCAAATAGATTTTTAATTTTAGGATCAAATAGAATTTGCCAATGAGCTGAATTCATGGTGAAAAGTTCCAGGGGAATCTGAATTTTATAAATGTTTGTCCTCCTATTACCTGGTAAACCCCCTCTCCCTATTTTTTGGAAAAAAGTTTAATTCTACTTGTGTACGCTTTGCCTATTAAAAACAAACAGCAATTCCATGATTTCTTGTATAAAATAAAACCATGGCAGGTTTTTAGAAAGTAGAATCATGTACAGTTTGTTAACATATACACAGTGCTTTAATGTATAAACTTTAAAGATGAAACTTCTAACATGTATACAAGTACAGTTCTAGCATATTTAATTTTGTGAATCTCCCATATCAATACAGATCTGTGTACTCTTTATTTTTAAGTGCTTGTTTTAATCTCATCAGTCCATTTTAATTATCATCTACATATTTTACCATTTTTAAATCATGTTGATGATTATGCCATGTTAGTAATTAAATATACATTTTAGAAAAATATTATACGGAAGTTTCAACTTGAAGGATATCTTTCTCATGAGCCTAGTCAAATGTGATCTTCATTCTTTGTCAGCAAGAAATCACTGTATATTTTCCTAATAGCAACAGCAGTTTTATTTCAACCTCTTGCTTCATCAATGCTGGTATGTAGACATTCAGAGTGAAGTGCTCACACATTGTAGGCATAGATTGCATCAAACCATGCCATATGATAAGCATTAGCTCTCCGAGTTCTTGTGTTTAGTTACCCATACTTTTTTGTGCAAGGATGTTCATAGCATTTTGGTCTCGAGTCCATGTGCAAAACTTGCTTGCTATATATGCAAACTTTATTGTCTGGTAAATACATCTGAAGTAAAATTTTAAGTTTTATACCCTTTACATTATTTGAAAAAATCAATCACGAAATATAATTATCATCTTTTTTTCTTCTAATTTTGTGTAAAAAGAATTTTGTAATGTTTTTAAGATTTTTGCACATCTTTAGTTCTGCTACTCATACAACATAAGAAGCTATGTGATGGATTTTCATCTCCCATCCGACGTATGTCTGTTAACACTAGTTTATTGCTGTTCTTCCTGAACTACTGGGAAGATTGCTGTGAAACATTACATGCACATTAAGATCTAGTCGAAAATGGTGCCCCTCGGACATCCAGTATGGCTGCCATGTTGGCCATCTTAAGAATCATGTTATTATTTCTGAATGGATGGTCATATCAACATAGAGTTTTCAATGAAAGTCTTCTTATGATGTCTGGTTGGACATAAATGAAATGGTGCCTATCTGATACCCAATATGGCTGCCATCGTAAAAATCTTATTATCAGTTCCTGCAATTTCAAGAAAAGAACTTCATGTTTAGCTAGTCTTAATTAAAATGGTGGCCATCTTGAAAACCTTGTTGTTGCTATTTTTACTAAACAGCTGGTTGTATTGACATGAGCTTTTCACTAAAAGACTTACAATGTGGATACCAATTGAAAAAGGTGTCCCATGTATATAAAGTATGGATGCCACAATGGCTTTTTTGAGAATTTTGTTCTTTGTCCTAATCCTGAACGGATTGTCATATTGATATAGAGTTTTCATTAAAGGACTTATTATGGTGTCTAGTTGGTCCTAAATGAAAATGGTGCCCATTGGACATCCAGTATGACTGATATGGAGGTCATTTTGAAAATCTTGTTATTGCTACTTTTCCTGAATGGATGGTCGTATCGACAAGGTGTTTTCACTTAAATGCTTCGTCTGATATATAGTTGCTCATTAATGATGCCAGTCAGACCTCCAACATGGCTTCCATTGTTGCCAAGAAAATGTTATTTCTACTCCTTCTGAACCGATGGTCATATAGACATAGGTAAAAGACTTGCAATATCTAGTTGGTTCAAAATAATAATGCCACTGATCAGCCACAAGATGGCTATGTTCACCATCTTGAAAATCATGTTATCACTATTTAACGGATGGTCATATTGACATGGGCTTTTCACTAAAACACTTCTCATTCAGTGTAGTTCATCTAAATCAAAATGATGCCAGTGTAATCTCCCAGAATTTGACACATCTCTTAACGGCTACTTCTCAGGAACAAATGGTCATACTGACATCTATAAACCAAACCAAACCAAACCAAACCACTTCTATTTTGCAGTATATAGTTGTTGCAGTATTAAAATGATGCTGATCCAACCTCTCAAATGGCTGCCTTGACGTCAGTCCTGAAAATCTTTATATGGCTATTTCTTTTTGATGGCAATATCAATGTGGGGTTTTCACTGCAACACTGTAGCAACATGTTGCTGGTTCTGAGTGAAAATTGTGATCATCTGATCTCAAACATTGCACCATTGTGGATCTCTATAATATTGTTATCACTAATACTCTTGAATAAATGGTAGTCTTGACATGAGGTTTTTATTCAAACACTTAACAGTCTTGACTGATGGTTTTAGCTGTACTGGCTTGTGAGCATGATAACACCAACAAGTATGAATGGATTTTAATCGGACCGAGTTTATAGATATATCTGGAGAATACTGTATTTTAATGTAGAGCCTTCTATACCATTTATACCATCACCAGCATATTGTAGCTAAACAAATAATTAAGTTGTTTGTTTACTCTGGATTCATTGGATTTAGTATGAATTGTTTTCCTTGATTCAGAACAACACAAGTATCCAGATCACACTGACTTCTTCAGTCAAATTATTTGTTTGTTTTTGTTGGTTTTAACGGCACTTTTAACATACTATTGGTTATATATATTTTGGTGAGGTAATGGTAGCTGAGTGCCTTTCCTAAGCACACACACACACACACACTGGTGGGTATCAAATCTGTGAGCCTTGGATTACAAGTTCAATACTCTGCCAAATGAGATACCATGGATATCTCAACCAAATATCTGCCAGTATAACTTTTGTTGTCGAAAGAAAAATTTCTGCCTAGGTGTTAAAATTTTCAAAGTGGATTTATGCAATTTCCTTTTAGATCAAAGATGGGATGTGATAAAATGTAATGGGTGCAATGTATCTGGCACTACTTTAACTCATTTTATGCAGTCTATATATGTGTGCTATATTACTGCATTAAAAGATAAGAAATTTATCAACACATGTATTTAATCAGATAATTAAGATGTATTTTATCAACATGTTGTGTTTGTCTTGATTTTGTCAAGCAGGACTAGCAGGTCAGTGAAATGGAAAATAAAATTTAAAAAAACACACAATCTTATTTTCTTTATGACTGTTGTCTGTTGTTTTTGTTGTTTTTTTTTTCTTCATTTCATTGCAAGTTAACTTTTGCTACCTCATGTATGTCACACAACTTAAAAAGAAAAACTTTTAACAAAAACTGTGAAATCATAACATTACCGAGGATAGCACCAACAGAAAATTGATGCCTTGTGTCTGATATCTTACCATGTGAGACAAATCCCTGAATTTAAGACTGATTTCTCACAGATAAATTTATCTTTATCTTGCTCATATTTTTTATATCTAGTGTAAATTAAATGGCATCCGATACATACAATCTAAGTCAAGACTCGATGACCACGCCTTTCACATGTTTTCACAAGTTGCAGATGACAATAAGTAAAATGAGGATCATTTAAGTTCGTAGTTACTGTAGGCAATCTAGAACTTTTTCATGTCTGGTAAAGTGGTATGTCATATCAACAAAAAAACATCTACCAGAAAATGTGCAGTCTCAAGAATATTTTGCCATACCTCACCCAAGTCTCGCAGTCTGAACTTATTACAAAAGCATCAGTAAACGAGAAACAAAAATGTATTTTCAAAGCTTATTACAGTATCATGTGCTGTCCAGATTACATACATGTAGTCACTGTAGTTGTGGAACTTGTACACAAGATTCTATGGATTCTATGTAATTCAGCAATCACCAAAGCATATTATATTGCATGTTAACTGTCTTTTGCAGTTTTTCAAACAATTTTACGCAATTAGCATGCCTGGTATAACCATATCGTGGAATGGTAAATCTTGGTAACACCTATGCTGTTGCACAAATTTGTGTATTATTTTGGGATGGTAAATCTTGGTACACCATTGATGTTGCATAAATCTGTGTATTATGTTGGGATGGTAAATCTTGGTACACCATTGATGTTGCATAAATCTGTGTATTATGTTGGGATGGTAAATCTTGGTACACCATTGATGTTGCATAAATCTGTATTATGTTGGGATGGTAAATCTTGGTACACCATTGATGTTGCATAAATCTGTGTATTATGTTGGGATGGTAAATTTTGGTACACCATTGCTGTTGCACAAATCTGTGTATATGTTCATTCAACATCACAGGCCTTTTAGTGTTTTCCATGGAGTGGTTGAGGGTGGTGTGATACAACTGTGAACACTGCTGTTACTCTGATTATGCTTATGGTTGTGTTTCAAAATTCTATGGATGGGATTCATGGGTCTAAGCAAACATGTAATAGTAGTATTTTACTATGTATGATCTTAAAGGTCGAGGTCACAGTATAAAAGCCAGATTACAGCATCTGGTCTGCTTTCAAGTTAACATCACCTTTTGCTATCTGATTTGTTGTTTCAGTTCAGCTGCAGTATCAAGAAATATTGATAGACAGCTGAAACTGGAGAAATGTCGAGGTGATTCACACCTGGCCTGCAATATGATTAGTCAGCGGTACCTACCATCAGCGATAAGCAGTTATTAATTGAAAGTAGTTGATCTGTCAATTAGTTTACAATGCCAAACTCAACATGACTAACTAACAAAGGGCTTTTTACACTTAATTTTATTGGCATGATAATGAAACGAAATCTGTCAAGCCACTCATACTTAATCCACACATCCATTTTTTGGCTACAAGTTGGACACGAATCTCTGTCTTTAAGAACATATTACAATTAGTAAGTTTCAGTCTACACATATCTGTTTAGGTGTTTGTTTTACAAATGGCATGTTTAAACTGCCATTAGTGTTAACATAGTGGCCTAAAGAGTTGATTTGATTTGATTCAACTTTGCTTTACAATGTAGACCACATGTGTTCACATTCACTTAGGGAGGTGAAATCACCCCACTCGTGTCCACCTCCATCCCAAGGCAAAGAAAATATAACCACTCAAGATTTTTAAATGCCTAATTTATAAACCTTTACTTGTCAACAGTGCCAAATATGTCATTATTTCCTTTCTTAAGCTTCTCTAGAAATGACTTACTGGTATCTGTCCATCATACATACTGACTATCAAACAAGATGTTTCCAAAGATCACCTATTTCTGAGGCTGTACCTTAAATACATGCTTGAAAACAAACCAGAAATTGTAGAATGCTTTTATATTTTTCTTTATGAAGGCAGTACAATCAATAATCTTTAAAAATCAGTGTAGCAGACAATCAAATCTCACTGTATTCTCCAATTAGCACTTGCACACACTACGTACTACAATCGAGTGACTGGTCATTTGGATCATAACCTGGATGGCAGAATAACACAGACTAAGAGATGAACAGTAAGATATTAGCTTCTTTTATCAAAACCAATAAGCAGGTAATTTTGTAATAAATGCAATGTTGCTTACTATTATAATAAGCCATGTAATTTGACACTATAATAGAAAATATGTGAAACTTTATATTGTTTCTGTTTTAATTGTATATGTTCTCCATGGCCCTTCACATCTTTCATATCAATCAAGTTAGCACTGTGATGTTATCTGGGCTAACCATGAAAAGCCCAAACTACTGCTGTTTCCTTAATACCTTTTTCCTGCTTTATTCAAGTATTGATGATTTAGAAATGAAGGTAAAGACCCTTATGATTTAATTCAAATATATATGTTTAAATACTTGTCTCTGCTTTACAAAGTAATGTTTATATTATATGGTCAAAACCAAATGAGTCATAGACATGGTTTTTCAAAATGCTGTGGATTTTTATACAAAGAGTTTAGAAATTCTTAAGTCCTGTCTTACTAGAAAGCTATGCTGGACCTATCTTAGACTCCTGTCTTACTAGAAAGCTGTGCTGGACCTATCTTAGACCCCTGTCTTACTAGGAAGCTGTGCTGGACCCATCTTAGACCCCTGTCTTACTAGGAAGCTGTGCTGGACCTATCTTAGACCCCTGTCTTACTAGGAAGCTGTGCTGGACATATCTTAGACCCCTGTCTTACAAGGAAGCTGTGCTGGACCTATCTTAGAACCCTGTCTTACTAGAAAGCTGTGCTGGACATATCTTAGACCACTGTCTTACAAGGAAGCTGTGCTGGACATATCTTAGACCCCTGTCTTACTAGGAAGCTGCGCTGGACCCATCTTAGACCCCTGTCTTACTAGGAAGCTGTGCTGGACCTATCTTAGACCCCTGTCTTACTAGGAAGCTGTGCTGGACCTATCTTAGACCCCTGTTTTACTAGAAAGCTGTGCTGGACCTATCTTAGACCCCTGTCTTACTAGGAAGCTGCGCTGGACCTATCTTAGACCCCTGTTTTACTAGAAAGCTGCACTAGACCTATCTTAAACTAGTGGCATAAAAATATATAAGTACTATGAAAACTTTCTGCATGTAAATTCATATGTATGCAAGATTTTACATGCAAATCATATAGAAACTTAGAAGGTTTTAAAAAATGAGGTCATCCTGGACTGGTGGCCTCTATCTGCATGTTTTTACCAGACCAAAAAAAATGAGGTCATCCTGGACTGGTGGCCACTATCTGCATGTTTTTACCAGATCAAGTTTTGACTGTATATCTGAAAGAAAGACTACAAAAGAAATAAATTTCATTTGTTTATATTTTCAAATTTTAGTGTAATCAGACTGACATTAGTACAGCAGGACATCAACCAGACTGACCCTGGTAGAGCAGGACTTTAACCAGACAGACTTTTGTAAAGCAGCACTGTTACCAGACTAACCTTGGTATAGCCAGACTTCTATCAGACTGACCCTGGTATAACAGGACTTCTACCAGACTGACCTTGGTATTGCAGAACTTCTACCAGACTGATCTTGGTACAGCAGGACTTCTATCAAATTGATCTTGGTATAGCAGGATAAATGCTCAGACAGATATACTATTTTTGTTCAGTCCCTAGCTTTAGCTAATACCAGAAATGTCAGAAAAAAATCAAAATCAATATTTATCAAGAATAAATATTTTATTACATATAAATGATACTAGATATCTGTGAATCTCAGTAAGGTATATTACTCTGAAGCAAAGTTTGTTTGTTGAGGAAAACAGTACAAGTGGGATCTTATATCATACTGTTACAAATGAACAAAAAACTTTGCAATTCAACTTTCAAGGACAAAATGGCTCATTGACATAAAACATTGGCTGGATTTCTAATACATGGGCATTCAGATATAATTTGACAAACCAGCATTATTCTCAATGATGCATGTCACAAGGCATCTTACTTGCATAACAGTAATATGAGACTAAAAGTATTGTCTTACATTTCAAAAAATTCATGCAATATAAACATGTAGTCTTTGCTTTATTTTTTCAAGATGTCTCCTTCATCTTTTGAACCATGTTTCCCAATATTAAAAAAAACTTCAAAGTATTGATGCAAGAACCAGGAAGATGGCATGAAATTGATATATTGGAAACTAACAAAGTTACCTCCCTTTTGGAAGTCTGTTTCTCCTTTCATGGTGATTTTCATCATCGCATTCAAACAGACTCTTGTGCGAGTCCAATAGATCTTTGCTAAAAGAGTCTAATAAAAGTCTGTATATATGACAGTGACTGTTATTTATAAGTGTCAGTCTTCATTTTGTTGTGTGCCTGAAAAGTGCATGATCTATATGGTATAATCCATTGATGCCATTCATGTATTGATGACAAATCTATGCAGCATGTCTGTCATGTACCCAGAAGGTAGTGTGATGTAGAGACAATCTCATCATTTTCTTCCTGAGTCTCATAATCTGACAATTTGAAAGATTTTCCTATGTGCCAAGGCAAAAGCCTATTCTACCTGAAGCATACAGTGTTGTGTTCTTAGTTTGAAACACAAGCAAAAATATAAATATACAGGTTTATGATCCAAGACGTATGGCAAGGTATGCTGACTAGAGTGTGTCTGTATTGACAGTCTGTCAACCAATCAGCAAACATATCAGATATTTGTAAAGCCTCATTTTAGGATCACAAATCAGCTGTATGGACTTTTAACAGACTCTACTGGTGTAGATCTTTCAGATTCACATCAGAACCTGGTGGAACAAGTCAAAGATTTTTATAAAAATATTACCAGCTTCTTGAATATCCCCAGTATAAGTTTTGTATACCAAGAGACACATTGATAAGAGCTTAAATTATATTGCACTGCATAAACATTTAGAGATGATTTATTTGTTGAATACAAGGCTGTAATACATATAACAGTAGGTCATTTTAATAAGGTCATCGTTTCCATGAATGTATCTTGTAAGTCCAAAAGTAGGTATTAGCTATATCCAGGATTTCATTACAGCAATATTCAGTTTGCAATGTTCAGTATGCAATGTTCAGTATACAATGTTCAGTATGCAATGTTTGGATCTGTTAAATATGGAAGACTATTTGTGAACATATTAATAGTATGGTAAGAAATGCAGACATTGGACAAGAACTGAAAATCTGGGAAAATATTATCATCTTGATTATTAAAGATTTTTTTTCACATTGTATCCACTGGAAGCACAATATACATTTCTTAAACATGCATTGGAATAAATATGAGGTATATTAATGAGTGCAGCTCAAGCGGCACAAAGCACTTATGACAATGTGTAAATCAATATACAGATTTTTCATACTGTATCATTTTAATATTTTCATGAACCGTAATTCTATCATGAAATCAGAACAGAGCTGAGTTTTGGAAAAAAAACGATGATCTCCAATCATGTAGAATGCTTTTAATCTCTACTCTTTATCAACGCAACACTGTATAACTTGTTACAAAAAAATTAATAGTTTGGAATAAACAAAAAAGATTATTTTTATATACAAAAATGGATAATAATCAAAAACAAGAGTACAATACTAAAAGACGTAGTACCCATTTAACTAGTGTACAATGCCTAGCAATACTAAATGAAACTAGCCATTTCATTGGTCAATGATATCAGCAGGTGTTTTGACAGTTATGTCATAGCATGTGCTAGACTTATGGATGTCATGGTGTTTTGGAAGGTTTGCATTTTCCCTATGGTGATGTGTGACTTTGATGTTTGTGATTTATTTTGCATAAACCATTTTACTTCTTTCAGTCATGATGATCTTGACCAAAGACCCCAAAAGTGATAGGTGCCTTTCTTGTCCCAAATGCAAGCCAGCATAGGACTTGAGTTATTTTGTGGAAATCATTTTCCTTCTTGGAGTCCCTCTGGCCTTGACCTTTAACCTTTTAACCTTAGAATCAATAGGCGTCTTCCTTGTCTCAAATGCAAGCCATTTGCAAAGTTTAGCATGTGGTAAAGAACTTAAGTAGTTCTATGGAAATTATTTATCTTCTTTCAGTCCCTGTGACCTTGATCTTTGACCAATTGACACAACATGAATAGATATCTTCCTTGTCTCAAATTCAAACTATCCACAAAGTTTGGTCAAAGTCGGTGTTAAAGAACTTAAGATATTATGCAGAAACAATTTGTATTCCTATAGTCCTGTGACCATGTTCTCTAACCATTTGACCCCAAAATCAACAGGTGTCTTTCTTATTTTAGATGCAAGCTATTTACAAAGTTTGGTCAAGGTATCTGGTATACAAAGTCAAGTAATTGTGTGGAAACAGTTTTCCTTCTTACAGTCCCTATAACCTTGACCCACAACCTTTTGAGCCCAAAATCAACAGGCTTAGCCCTTACCCCAAGTGCAAGCTTCTTACAAAGTCTGGTAATGGTAGATGGTGGAAACTAAAATTATTGTTAAAAACAAATTGGGGAACATATGAATGGATGGATGGACAACACCATAACATGTCATGTTCCACCTTATGGTTGGCACATACAATAATCAACATATATACCATGCATTGCAGTATAGTTTCTTTGTTAAGGCTAAAAAACACTCAGATGTTGCATTACAACACATATCAATAGAATCATGTACAAAATACTGCAAAATCTGGATAATAAACATCTACATTTATTGTTTTAAATTGTGATGGCAATGTTATTTTAAATTGTGATGGCAATATTGTTTTAAATTGTGATGGCAATATTATTCTAAATAGTAATTGCAATATTGTTTTAAATTGTGATGGCAATATTGTTTTAAATTGTGATGGCAATATTATTTTCAATTGTGATGGCAATGTCATTTTCAATTGTGATGGGAATATTATTTTCAACATGACCTTACAAACAGTGAAATGTGCATGTACTGAGTGACTGACATATCTTACCCTATTCACCTTAATATTAGTCTACAACATCCTATTTCAAATAAACACAACTATAGATTGAAACAATATCAATGTCAAAGTTATGTAAGTCTGATGCATTTGATTCACATATCAATGTCAAAGTTATGTAAGCCTGATACATTTGATTCACATATCAATGTCAAAGTTATGTAAGCCTGATACATTTGATTCACATATCAATGTCAAAGTTATGTAAGCCTGATGCATTTGATTCACATATCAATGTCAAAGTTATGTAAGCTTGATGCATTTGATTCACATATCAATGTCAAAGTTATGTAAGCCTAATGCATTTGATTCACACATTAAATCAGAGTACTTTTCTTTTCTCTCCAGTGAAGAGTTGTATTTTCAACTTGATGATTTGTTAACATAAATAAATCGCCACCTCCCCTGGATCCCACCCCCAACCTCATGATGGAGATGAGTCTGTAGTCAAAACAGTGGTATAACACTTCTGAAAATAGTGCGAGTACAATGACTGGTCAACATGCACATCTGATGATAATGACCATAATATGTACTAAGTTTCACAGCAATTCACCAAAAACTGCAAGAGTAGTTGCATTCACAAAATTATGTCACATATTGCATCCAGGTGTAATTCACAAAGTGCAGTAACTCCTATAAAAATCATGGGACACAAAGATTTATCAATAACTGCATCTCTAGATGATCTTAATACATACCAAGTTTCACAGCAATCAATAACAAGAGTCCCTTGAAGGGACTGATGCTCTACTGGCCAAAAAGAATTTACAGGAATTCAAGATAAGACCATTTCTTCCTTTTAACTGCTGAGCATTGAAACCATGTCTAATATTCTTCAGTGATAACAAGATTTTCAATTAGCTTCTGTGGTGGACATACTGGATGTCAGATTGGCACCATTTTTATTTAGGACAAAGTAGACATCATTAAAAGTCTTTTGGTAAAAATCAGATGTCAATATGCCCATCCATTCAGGGGGAGTAGTGACAACAAGATTTTCAAGATGGCCGTCATGGCTATCATATTGGATATACGATTGGCACCATTTTCATTTAGGACCAACTAGGTATCATAAGAAGTCTTTTGGTGAAAACTCCATGTTGATAAGGCCATTCATTTGGGAGGAGTAGAGATGACAATATTTTCAAGATTACCACCATAGTGGCCATATTGAGGGTCAGTTAGCATCATTTTCATTTAGGACCAACTAGACACCATTAAAAACTCTTCTGGTGAAAACCCCATGTCAAAATAACTTTCCATTTAACTTTCCATTTAAGAGGAGTAGTGATAACAAGATTTTCAAGAAAGCAACCTTAGTGGCCATATTGGATGTCAGATCGGCACCATTTTAATTTAGGATCTACTAGACATCATAAGAATTCTGGTGAAATTCTCATGTTGATACGACTTTCTGTTTTTTTTTGAGTAATGATAAAAAGAGTTTCAAGATGGCTGACATGGTGACCCTATTGGATATCAGATTGGCACCATTTCCATTTAGGACCAACTTATACACCATAAGAAGTCTTTAGTTGAAAGCAAATAAGATTTTCAAGATGGCCATTGTGGTGGCCATATTTGGAGGTCTGATTGCACCAATTTCATTTAGGACCAACTAGACATCATAAGATGTCTTTCGGTGAAAATCTCCATGTTGATATGACCATTCATTCACGAGAAGTAGTGATAACAAGATTTTCAAGAAGCAGCACCATTTTCATTTAGGACCAAATGTACATCATAAGAGGTCTTTTAGTAAAAACCCCATGTTGATATGACCATAAATTCAGGAGAAGTGATGATCAAAAGATTGTGGTGGCCATATTGGATGTGCGAGCAGCACCATTTTCATTTAGGGCTAAGTAGACATTGAAAGAAGTCTTCTGGTGAAAACCCCATGTCAATATGACTGTCTGTACAGCAAAAGTAGTGATAACAAGATTTTCAAGATGGTAGCTATATTGGATATCAGATCAGCATTATTTTCATTTAGGACCAACTAGACACCATAAGAAGTCTTTTAATGAAAACCCCATGTTGTTATGGCCATCCATTTAGGACATGTAGTGATAACAAGATTTTCAAGATGGCCACTGTGGTGGCCATATTGGACATCAGATCGGTACCATTTTTATTTAGGACCAACTAGACATTATAAGTCTTCTGGTGAAAACCCCATGTCAATATGACTTTCCATTCAGGCTGAGTAGCGATAACAAGATTTTCAAGATGGCTGCTGTGGTGGCCATACTGGACACCACATCAGCACCATCTTCATTTAGGACCAACTAGACACCATGACAAGTCTTTTAGTGAAAACTCCATGTTGATATGACCATCTATTCAAGAGGAGTAGCAATAACAAGATTTTCAAGATAGACTCTGTGGTGGCCATATTGGATGTCTAACTAGCAGCATTTTCACTTAGGACCAACTAGACGATATGATGAATTTGTGTGTAAAGTTTCATGGAAATCCTCAAAAGAGTTTAGGAAGAGTAGCAATAACAAAGCTTATGCTAAGGGACAGATGGATGACAACTACAGACAACATCCCATCCTATAAGCTCTCCTCATCTATAACCAGTAGAGCTAAAACGAGCAAGACAAGTTGTGTTCACAAGATTATGTCATACACTATATTCAAAAAGAGCAAAAACTCTAACAAAAATTGTCGGAAGGCAGAAATTTGTTGATATGTGCATCTTCAAATGATGACCATAATATTTCATGAGAGTCCAATGAAAACTGAGACTAGTTGTGTTCACGAGATACTGTCATGCACTATATCACACTCCAAGTAAAAGAGGGCCATTAACTCCAACAAAAATGGCAGGAGCACAGTGACTTGTGGATAAGCAGATGATGATCATGACACTTCCCAAATTTCATGGTGATCCACTCAAATCTGTGAGACTAACTGCATTCACAAGATTCCGTCATATGCTGCATTCAGCTACAAATCAAAACGGGTAATAACTCTTATAAAACTGATTTGTTGATATGCACATCTTCAGACAATGACCATAATAGTTACCAAGTTTCATGCCGATCCATTAAAAAATGTAGAACTAGTTGTGTTCTGAAGATTTTTGTCATACACTACATTCAGCTGCAGGACAATAAGGTCAATAATTCTTACAAAAATTGCTGGAGCACAATGATTTGTCAATATGCACATCTTCAGGTGATGAACTTAACATTTTCTAAGTTTCAAGGCATTCTATCAAAAGCTGCAGGACTAGTTGCACTAACACAATTGTGTCATACACTTCATTAAACTACAGGACAAAAAGGGCAATAACTCTTACAAAAATTGCAGAAGCAAAGTGATTTGTTAATATGCACATCTTCAGGTGATGACTATAATATTGACCAAGTTTCATGACAATCCATCAAAAACTGCAGGATTAGTTGTGCTAACAAGATTGTATGCCAGATGGAAGCAAGTACATGAGAATTATTATGTACACCTGCCTCTATTGAGGTGTGGGTATAAAAATGTGCAAACAACAATTATTGTCAAAATTAGAAATATGCCAGTTGTCAGTGTTTCCTCCAGTTTTCCAGGCAAAGGGACCCATAGGGCCCCCTGGGTTAAATTTATGGGGCCCTTCTCACTTCAGGGGCCCTGCCTATTATTTCATCATTATTATGATCTTTTTTACTTCTCAATGACATTACCACAGCTATGAACATTTACATTTAATCTCTTTAAATAATTTATGACTAGTAATTCTTGTTAATACTACATTATTGTTACATTATTTTCACATGTTTTTATTCCAAATAAGAATTTCTACAGATAGGAATTGAAATATTATAGTCCACACAAAACTGTATCATGAGTATTTATGTTTAAGTTGCTGTAAGGTTGCAAAAGAAATGAAAGTCATTTTGAATTCAACCTTTTTATTTTGAATCATTAGCAATGTGATTATTCCATGTCCTTCTGCATTCTTTTCACTTGTTTGCCAAACTATCACTCCCAGTACTGCATTCTTTACAGTTGATTGACCAAACTATCACTCCCAGTACTGCATTCTTAACACTTGATTGACCAAACTATCACTCCCAGTACTGCATTCTTTACACTTGATTGACCAAACTATCACTCCCAGTACTGCATTCTTTACACTTGATTGACCAAACTATCACTCCCAGTACTGCATTCTTTACACTTGATTGACCAAACTATCACTCCCAGTACTGCATTCTTTACACTTGATTGACCAAACTATCACTCCCAGTACTGCATTCTTTACAGTTGATTGACCAAACTATCACTCCCAGTACTGCATTCTTTACACTTGATTGACCAAACTATCACTCCCAGTATTGGTATCAGATGCTGAGGCAATATCCCCACTGTCATCATAATTAATTTAAATTCAGTTGTTTTCTACAGTCTCTAAATACATAGTGCACCACTCCTTTAATAACTCTCGCCTGGATAACTTGTGAATCCGCTTAAAACGTGGGGTCAGGTGTGAATCCCAAAAATTGGCCCCTATTTGTTGAATGTGAAGAAAATCGCGATAAAATCTGGTAAATGAAACCTTGATATATCACTCATTTTATTGTCATAAACAGTGGTTAGTACCCAGAAATTTTAATCAACATCATGAAATTCTCAAATTTAATAAAAAGTCATATATTTTGTTAAATTTTCTTTCCAAACAACATTCTCAGTACACTGTAAATAACAATATTCGACAAAATTTTGATCAATGAAAATGTCACTAATACTTACTGGTGGCAACACTTTAATAAACAAATACTGATTAAAGAAGTTTTGTCAAGTGAAATTCGTGTTTTAGTTCCATCTTTTAATTCGGTTTCAGTATAATCATCATAAATGCAAGATTGTATTCAGATGTGAAAAATGTAAATCTACCATTACAGCTATGTCCACGAGCATTTATGTGAGAACCTAATTAAGTGCTGACCGTGTTTTGATCTCCGACTTGCGACTTATTGTTACACTCAATTAAAAGCAGACTTGCTTTGTATTATCATGTCAATTATTTATTTTGCATCAAATCAAATAATGGGGGTGGAATAAAAGAAAAGTTAAAAGGCATGCAAATTCTACCTGTTTAAGAGGAGGTCACGGTTGTGTGTCAAGTCAACTCATTTAAATTGATCAATCGAACACTGTTATAAATATTATGTAAGTAATATAATTAAACTACCATAAATTAGCCTATGTGATCCAAGATAGCAAGGAAACCAAGTGAAATGAGTACTTGGTGAATAAAAAGCTTTGTTTCACAGATACGGTTCTTTATGGTGAAGTGAGTTTGTAGTGAACTTAAAATTCCTAAATTGGTACTCAAGAGATTTCCTCAAGGATCAGAAGAAGTTTCACTGTTACTTGCAATGATATCACTGCATCAATATTTTACTAATAGAACAATAATCATAAAAAAAAAAATCAAGTCTAGACATTGACCGTTGTTTCACAAAATAAATGTCCCTAGTTTTTAAAAAAAAGGAATCATGTTTTGTTGTGAATCAACAACAACAAAATGCAGTGATGTAATACACAAAGTTTTCATGTACACGTGATAGTTGTTGAAACCTCTTGGAAAATGTTATTAAGTAACTTTCAAAGGCTGGGTATCTTGAAAATAAAGGTAATTTATACAAAAAAGTGAACAACTTCATTAGAAAAAGCTCTTTTTTGAAAATTATTCCCAACGCGATTATAAAACGAGTATTCAGCCATCAAACAGCACCGATCCCACCCCACCCCCTGGTTTTTCTCAATGTCCAGTGGGGATGGCATCCCCTTCTTAATTTTTTTGAGGTTCCTTGTTAACTTACTCCCTCGCTTATAATGCAGTCCATGTTCTTGCACCCCATTGTGTGAGAGTTATTGAGGGAGAGGTTTACTTGCATTTGCATTAAACCATCAGTCATCATCACCTTCACATACTTAAGTATTTCGGGTGAAATAGTAAGATATTCTTTCATTCTTTTGCAATTTGCTCACTTAGAATTCTATAAAAGCACACAGTAATATTTATTAATGTGAAGCTTGCCGCATAGATCAAGTGTCTTTATGACTTGGTGGACTTGTCTATAAGTCATGACAAAAAGCACAAGGCTGCAAACAGTACTGAAGTTTACTTTTTGCTGTACCTTTTGCAATGTGTTACCAATGTTTGTGTGAAGCCTTTACAATTTTACCATGCTAAAAAGTGCAAGGGTGCAACCTGGAGAAAACACTGAATATGCTTGCCAAATTAAAAAGAGGTCCATTTGTATGAAATTACTGTTATGGAAGAAAATAAGAAGACTTCTGTGCAATGTGACTTTTTTTACAATGTACACTTATTTTGACATTATCCAGACTGTGCCCTGTGAACTTTTTACAATGTACACTTATTTTGACATTATCCAGACTGTGCCCTTTGACTTTTTTACAATGTACACCTATTTTGACATTATACAGACTGTGCCCTGTGACTTTTTGATAATATACACTTATTTTGACTTTATCCAGACTGTGCCCTGTGACTCTTTTACAATGTACACTTATTTTGATATTATCCAGATTTAGCAGTATCTACAGAATTAGTAAGACAAGTTTGTAACCACTAATTAATATATCAGATCTGTGACATGATAAACACTTTCTTAACATTAAACAATTCCAGTAACATCATTTCTACATGCTATAAAGCAACAGTACCAAAATTCTAGTAATACTGAAAATAACAATCACTAAATTTCGTTTCAAATTTAAATCTTGTCCTTTGTACAGATAAAATGAATGGCTAGGACATCATGAATGATTCCAAAAATAGCACACATGCAGTACATGTTCCTCTGCCTTTAATGTGGCATTCTACTTCTGTTTTTCTTCTTTGCCAGCAGAAATAGTGAGAAAAAGTGTCATAGATCATTTTGCTAATAAGAATTGGACACATTCACAAATTTTCATAAATCACAGTGTGGGAATTGTTCCTCATTTCTTTTACTGGAAGCCATGTTGTGGTCTCCTTCATACAATTTTCATCATACAATATATTCATCCTCACTGAGACTGCTAATGTATGAATCATTAAACTCATTTTGATCACCTGGTCTGCCATCACTGGATTGTTTCCATGGTAACAGGGCATTCAACTGTTTCAGAGTCCTTTCCTTTTTGCGCAGTTCTATTGCCATCTTGGAGATCTTTTCTTCCAATTTCTTCACTTCTTCATTTGGTGAAGAATTAGGAACTGCCTGACAAAAGATTAAAAAAAATCAACTTTCAATGATATGAAAGACAAAGAATGGGGAAGGGGGCATCATCAAAAGTATACAAACCTGTCAATAGCAGCCACCCATGAGGAAAGGCCAAACAGACCTTTGTACATAAATAACCTCTGAATGCAGGTTCACCTTTCAAACTTGTGCTGGAACAAATATCATACACTGATTATCATTATTATTATTATTTTTATTATTATTATTACTGAAATTATTATTATTATTTCAGTATATTGGCATGGTTTCCTATTCAAACAATTCACCGTATGGATTTATCATTAATAAATTCTGGTGGAAAGAAACTTCATCAAACTTTCCCTATCTTTTTCATGTAGAACGTTGTTCTTCCTTTATATGGTAACAAAGCTGGTAGCTAGCTTATGCTTGTATATTGTACTTGGAGTTGGTTGTCTCAGAAGCAACAGACCCAGGCCAAATATAGAAAGAGTCAACCCAATGATTAACAGGTCACCTTTATGCAAGAACTGTGATGCCTTTTAAGTTGCAACACTCTTCCCTTTATGTATTTTCCATCAAATGCACATGAGTTTTCATCCTCAGTTCTGTGTTGTTGCAGAATTTGGCATAGCATTCCTTGAAAATTTGAAACAGATCTTATATAAAATAGTGACAGTTGTGTAGGTCAGTTATCTTTTAACAATTTCATTTCAAACATTGATGGATATTTAATGAATATCTGGTTAGTACGTTGTGACTATCTGTTCATTTTTCTCTGACCACAATGAATTGCACATACAGATTTATGCAGACATTTCCATACTATTATAGTACTTTAGCTGTTTTGGTTGTTGTTTCTTTACTTACAATAGTTACAATCCACTTATCTAACAAAAATGAGCAGTATTTGGAACCGGAATATGTAGTATTGGGGGCGGGGTAAAACTCATTTTAATTACGTAATACTTATATGTCACTACTATGTAGCTTACCCTTTCTGCAATGGAAATACCCTCGTCCATGCCAGATGCACCATCAAACTGTTCTAGAAAGTTCTTAGAACATGTGCATCCATCCAGTCTGACTATGTCATAAGCCCATGTACAATAGTGCCTCATTCATTTCTGGACAACATCTTGTCAATACGTTTAAAATTCTCGCTTGAGGAAAAATACCTTTCAGCTATGGTTTATTGCTGTTTATGAACTTATATTCATAATCCTCTTGATTAGCAAGCATTATCCCTCAGTCCATTAATTATCAAAAGTTCTTTTGATAGTCCAGAGTGATAATTATCAGCATTTTTGGTCACGACAAGCTCCCTACCCTCCCAACCCTTCGTGGATTCAGGAATTACCTTGTAGAGGAAAACGAGAATTTTTAGTGGGTCATCAAAATTCATTTTAATATTATCCATATTTATGTTTTCACTTTAGGTGTTTACATTTAGTACTACATAAGGACATCAGAGAGGGATGGGAGGAGGGCTTCCAATAGTGACAGGTAAGTATTACTTAATTACAGTTAGTTTTACCCCCCCCCCCCCCAAAAAAAAACAAAAACAAACAAACAAAAAAACTACATTTTAATATGAGTAATACAATACCTGTTGCTGAATTTGTCAGTAAGGAGGGAGGCTGATGGTATCCAAGGAGTAAAAAATAATTACTCACTTTACAGTAGAATAAATCCTGTGTTGTTAGCAGCAGTCTGGGTCACTCCTTCATCTTGCTGACTCTAAGGAGAGCAAGAAAACAGTCTTGAGGGTAAGGTTCTCAAAAGAAGCTACACTCAAGGGTTCATAGGGGGTTTGGTTAAAGACCACATGACTCACAAGAGATTCCATCTCGGCATTAGAGAGCAAGATACCAGTCTCTGCAGCTCAAAATACCTGATAGAGTTGGCTAGGCCTTTGAAATTTGGAGTGTGTTGGATAGGGCTGCCCTGTAGCCCTTAGTTGTAGAACTGAGCATAGTCTCTTTCAAAGAAAGAGAAGACAATCTGCCACTATGCTCATGGAGGAACAGCTAGAATTAATGTGCTTTCTAGTGCACCAATCAAAGAAGATAATCCACTTTGCATCATAGACCTTAGAGGTAAACTGTCTCCTGACCTGGATGATGCATTCGGCAACCTTGTTCAAAAACTTCATCTGGAGCATAGATCGCTTGAAATGAGCCAAGCTTGAAAGTTGAGAATCTGAGGGCTTTTGTGAAGAATTGAACTCCTGTGCTGCAACAGTAGGTTCTTCCAATGACCTTGGTTGGTCGATCAACAGGTCGAGGAGGTTGGTGAACCACAACCATCAAGGCCACAGAGCAGCTATCAGGATGAGTTGAGCAGTGGAAGTCCCAACCTTCTGAAGAATCAATTTGACAGAAGGGAATGCATAAGTGAACAGCCAATCCCACCTCAAGCTGAAGGCGTCCATTGCCCAGGCTTGATGGTCTGAGACTCTTGAGACATAAAAGGGGAGCTTGTTGTTCAGTTTCCTGGCAAACAAGTCCACCAGAGGCCTCCCCCACAGACTGAATAGTGACTCTGCCACTGCTTGCTGCAGAGACCAATCTGTGAGAATGATCTTGCCTGTCCTGGACAGACTGTCTGCAAAAATATGTTTTTTTATTGGGAATGTGGTGAACTTGGAGGGTAATACCCTCTGACTCTGCCCAGCATAGAAGGTTCCTGGCCTCCATGCAAAAGAGAAGGAGCATGAGAGCCTCCCTGGCGTCTGAGATATGCCACCACCGATGTGATCTATGCACCCTTGCAGGGCTAAAAACACCACCCTCCTTTCCAAATTGTTTATATGCTGATAGACTTCCTCCGGAGACCAAGTGCCTTAGTGGTATAAACCCTCTGGCTCTAGATGGACACCCCAACCCCAATCTGATGTGTTGGTGTACAGATATGAGTGGGGTTTGCAGTGGAACTCCATTCCTGTCTCGATTGAACCACCAATTCATATGGTACTGAAAGTCCAACTCTAGAGAAATTCAGGCTGACAGAGAATCCCTGTGTGGTTTCCAGGTTGCCAGAAGGAGAAACTGGAAAGGACGTAGGTGACGTCTCATTAGGGGAACCAGGTCCACTGCAGAGTTCAAGGTCCCCTGTAGGGAAGGGTAAAGTCATGCAGACAATGAAGTCTTGGCCTGAATAGCCCTCAAAATAGCAAGGATTCTGTCTATCTTTTCTGTGGGTACATGAATTCGCTGCAGATAGGTGAGGAGGTTCATTCCTATGTAAATATAGTCCTGAGATGGAATGAGCTTTGATATCTCTTGGTTTGGGACTCTTTGCTGCTGTTGTGCAGCAGACAGTCATCAAAGTACTGAAGACCGAAAGTGAGCAGCCACTACTCCCATCACTACTCCCATCACTCCGGTAAACACCCGGGTGCTAAAGCTAGGCCAAATGGCAGGGCTGAAAATTGGAAAACCTCCTGTTCGATACAAAAACAGAGATATTTCCTGTGCAGAGGAAACATGGGGATGTGAAAATACACATTATAAAGGTTGATAGAGACTACACAGTCGCCGAACTTGATGGCATTCTGGACTGTTGCTGCCATCTCCATCTTGAATGATTCCTCTCGCAGAATTTGTTTAAGGGGGAAAGACCGATGATCAGTCAAAGCTTTCTGCCCTTTTTGGGTACCAGAAACACTTGGGAGTAGAAGACTGGTGACCAGATCTTGTGTACCCTCTCTACTGTGCCCTTCTGCAGAAGGGTGTGCACCGCTTCCTTTAGTTTGGTTATATTTGACTGTTGGAACAAGATGGGGGTCCTTGAGAGAGGAGGGAGTTCTGTGAAATACAGATGTGAACCCTCCTTTACAATGGAACCCACCAATCTTCCATGATTGGTGACCAGACCTCTGAAAAGAGAGCTATTCAGGCTCCAACTGGTTTTAAAGGAAGAAGGATGCACTGCAGAATAGGTATAGAATATATAAGATCACTCCCCCACCCCACCCCCAGCTTGGGGAAAGGGGCAGGAGTCATCAGACTGCCTCAACTTGTCTTTCCAGCCTCTCCATATTGTGCATGACTGTTGCCAAGGGGGTTTGAAAGAGGGTTGCCTACTGGGCTGTTGCAGTTGCATACCCTTTTGGAATCTGGTCTGCCCCATGTCTTGATCAGGCTAAGTACGCTTCCTGGCCAGTTTTGACCTATGTTGATATTCCCTCAGATCCTGAGAGGCAATGGAAGGTAAGAGACCGACGAATAAGATCTGAATCCAGGGGAGCATCCCTAAGGAGGTTCTTGCTATGATCTAGCAATACCTTTGAGGTGTTCAAGATGAGATCTGCGGTGGTGGAGTAATTATGCCAACAGCATCATGACAATAGACAAGATGTGTCTTGATTTCTTGGCAACAGTTACAAAGCAACAGGTGATAAAGATTCTTCTTTCAAAAGCCACAGAAAACAGGTCAGAGTGGGAAGCTATAGTCACAACTGACTTGGAAATAGCTTCAAAAGGCTCTAATTTCTTCACAGAGAGGTGAACAAATGACCTCCAATGAGATCTCCACTTGCAAAACTCCAGCATCCAATGCGTGCGTGTGTGTGGTGGTGGTGGTGGCTCAATGAGTCAGGCGAGGGAGTGAACTGTATAACTGGAAACTGAGACTAAAGGTCTCGGAGTAGCAGGGAGAACTGACCTAGATAATGCTAAAAACATCCCAAATGCAATGTATGATATTAAAATGTTAACAGTAAGTGAAGAAATATTTTTGACAAAGGCTAGACTTATGCACAAAGTTTCAGACAATATGGCCCCATTATATCTCAAGGAACTATTTCATGCTAGAAAACAAGGCAACACTCCCAATTTAAAATCAATTTCAGCTAACCACCTTTGCATTCCAAAACCAAATAGAGAACTCTTTACGAAAAGTTTTAAATATTCAGGGTCATTAGTTTGGAACAGAATCCCAAAGGAAATTAGTGAAAGTACAAATATAAATGCATTTAATTATAATCTAATTCAATGGATGAAAAGTGGAACCTGTTCGATTTGGCAAATACATTACAACTTGAAGTATAAATTCTCAAACCTTACACTTTGTTGTCTCACTATTTTTGTACTGTATATACACAATGTACTTAGTTGGAGCATGTTCTTACAAAACTTTCTGTGTATTATGTCCATATATACATGTAGATTATCAATGCTTTTATTTATTTTATTTTTTGTTTATTATTATTATTATTATTATTGTATGTGCAACTATGTACATGTACTCTGTATGTAAATATGCATATAATAGAGGGCCAGATTAGTTCCATGCAACTAATTTTTTGTGTCACTTTCTTGAAATAAAGTCATTATTATTATCATTTTATCACCCCTTATACTGCCTGACAGATTCCTGCCCTTTGTTAAATATATGTGCAAGCTCCTTGACAATGCTAGTCAGGGAGCAAGAGCAGATCCTCTGGTGGGAAGGGGTAGGAGATCCTAAGAGGGGAGGGTGAACCTTCTCCTCCAGATCATTGGCAAATTCAATAGAATATACCAGGAGAGACAATACATCAATGTCCTGATCACTACCTTGTGGGGATGTAGGAATATTAGAACCAGAATGATCACTATTCGGGGAAGGCCAGGAAATAGGGGCATTGACATCCTGTGACTCCTCATGGGGAGTGACTGGACTGTCCCTTGTGATTGCCTTTTCTGAAGGACGAGAATGGGGTCTGACCCTCTCCTTCCAAGATGATCCTTCCTTAGCAACACTCATATTGATGTAGGACCATGCAGATGACATTCATGGCACTGCAAGATGATGACTAAGATCCCTCCCTTGAAGTGGGAAACTCAGCATCTCATAGGGATTGAATGAAAACATGGGAAAGGGGGTGGGGTCAGTTCAATCCCCTTTTCCAGTACAGTGCATAAATGCAGACTGTCCCTGTGACTGAATAATTCTGTAGTGTGGAGAAGAGGGGGGATTCAACCCAATCCCTGATTCCATACCTAGATTTGGCAAATGTTGACCAGTGACCAGTGTATGCATAATGATGCTCATTGACCAGTGACTGATGTCCTTTGCTCGGTGAATGAAAACCCACTGTCATTGACCAGTATCTAATGCATGGTGAGGTTTGACAAGTGACCGGTGTGCAGTGGTGACCGGTGACTGGTGACTAGTGCCTGGTACCTAGTGTTCGGTGTTCGGTGCCTGGTGTGTACTCAGTGAATGGTTACATGACTAGTGACTGGTGGCTAGCGATCAGTACCTGGTGACTGGTGTGCAGTGGCACCCAGTGTTTAGTGTGTACTAAATGACAAGTATCATGACTGGTGACCGATGGCTGGTTATTGGTACCAGATGGTCATGCTTAGGAAGATGCTGCTCCTCCCTCCTGTAGTCAGGGCGGTGCGCTTGATCCCAGCTTTGAGACTATAGTCCTTAACAAGTGCTGCTGCTTTCTTCCTAGAAGACACATTCTCTTATCAATGAAGATGCTGCTTTCTTCCTAGAAGACACACTCTCTTATCAATGAAGATGCTGCTTTCTTCCTAGAAGACACACTCTCTTATCAATGAAGATGCTGCTTCTCCCTCTTCCATTCAGTGGAGAGCACTTAATTCCAATGTTAAGCTGAGAACAAGCTGTTTCCTCCTCAAGGGTGGTAACAGATGCTCTCTCCAGGAAGATTCTGTCCCTCCCTCTTTATTTGGAGGGATGCACTCAATCCCAATATTAGAAGGTACACTTTGAGATCCTTGAAATTCAGAGGAAGAATGCAGTTCCTTCCTCCCTTTATAAGTATGCTAGTTTTCAGTGAAGTTCCAGATATTGTTGGACCATAAACAACAAGTTGAACATCCATCCATTAGTGCACATTTTGTACACAAAAGACATGTGGTGTGGGTGTCCCATGGGGCCTTTTTGTGCCCACACTTACCCACACTTTGTGACATCTGAAATAAAAATTTATGAAAAAGAAATTTGTTGATAACAAAGAAATGATGATATTTAATAACAATAACATAAGCCACATTATCTTTACTTCTTACCCAGGAGTGAAAACCTCAAAGTTGTGTATTAACCTAGGTATAAACAGAGGTAAAGACACATCATCTATAAATTTAAACATGTGGCACAATCACTAATTAATGAATGGAAGAATGTGTAATCTCTACTAATGCGACTAGGAGATTAAACAGCAGTTAATAATGCACGCTCCATAAAAAAATAGTAATGAAAATGAAAACACATACCCCCTCACTAAATGTAAACACTTAAAGTGAAAACATATATATGGATAATATTCAAGTGAATTTTGACAACTCACTAAAAATTCTTGTTTTCCTGCAAGGTAATTCCCAAACTAATGATGGGTAGGGAGAGTAGGAGTCTCATGATGACCAAAAACACTGATAATTATCACTCTAAACTTTTGATAATTAATGGACTGAAGGACAATGTTCATTAATCAAGAGAAATATGAATATAAGGTCATGAACAGCAATAAACCATCGCTGAATGGTATTTTTTCCTCAAGTGAGCTTTTTCCACTGCTGACAAAATGTCCTCCAGAAAAGAATGAAGAGACACTATTGCGCATAGGCCTATGACACAGAGTTAGACTGGGTTGATGCACATGTTCTAAGAAATTTTGAGAACAGGAGGATGGTGCATCTGGCACAGATGAGGATTTTTCCATTGTGGAAAGGGTAAGCTACACAATAGTGACAGGTCATTACTGATCTTAAATTCATTTTTGCATTATAAACAATAAGTGGGAAGAGATTACCACAATCTAAATCCACAAACTATATGCAGTAAACACTGTTAGAAATTTTAGCTCTCTAATAGTCTTTTCTGATGAATACTTTTAGTATGGTAATCTGCCCCCCCCCCCCATGAGAATGATGATTTACCTTGAGTATTTAACCCAACAATGAATTTATAAACATTGATTAATTCAAATAAAAATGCAATAGTGAGATTATCCAGTTTAAAGTTACACTGACAGATAGACTTGAGTACAGTGAATACAAGCAAGATAAGGCATGTTTACACATCAATTCACAAACAATACCATGTACCTTTGATGGCAAAACAAATTCCTCATTTGCATGGTTGATACACTTGAGTGACCACTTTAAGAAGAAACTACTGTTTCTTGAGGAACACCTGACTGTTGACTGCGGAAAGCAGGTGACCATTTAATACATGACTTTTATAGTGGAAACTTCATGGGGGAAATGGGAATGGCCATTGAGACCAGGTGACTGCTATATAAAGGTGAGTGCATGGGCAGATTTGACTGTATATAATTGAGTTAATTGTACATAAAAGTCATCATCATCATCTAACTCCTACTCCACCTACTACTACAACCACCATCGTTATAACTATTACTAAATATACTGCTACATTCTTCTTTTCCTGCTACATCAGTATTAATATACTATAATTACATACTGCTGCTGGTGCCACCACTATATTATCATCATCATTTTCCACAAAATCAATGGATTAATTTGTTCCTATTTAAATTCCAAGTAAATTTGATGCATGTTGAAATATAAGCTCTACATCACTAAAAATCTAAAAACATCACTTATTATGAAATAATCAAATGAAATTTGCATCAATAGTGCAACTTCATTAATGCACATAAGTCCTCTATGAAAAAAGAATGATTGTTTCCTCATTAAAAACATCTGAGACTGTACAGCATAATAAATGGGAAATTTGTAAACCAGTCCCAGCTTATAGCTTACTATTCATATACTTCAATGACAGTAAAACAACAATATTGCATATTGTGATGTACAACATGTAGCCAACATGTAGCCAATACAGAACAGCATAGCTCCTGATCTGTAAGAACATTATGTGCTAGCATACTGGGTCTATGCTGTATACACTTGGGTACACGTTAATATCGCACACACATACACACACAAACACACATATGCACACACACTTTTTTCTAAATGTTTTGAAGCCTATACAGAAATTGTTGGGACCAATAACATTTGCTCATCCATAATCACACCAGAATACATGCTGTAATTGACAGATTTTCAATATATACACATTTACTGCTGAAAATTTTGATACAACATTATTACCAACTGATTTCATTCTAGTTACACAATTTACAAGACTTGCAGGAATTACACACATTTTATCAGTTGTTGGATATGATTAGCTTTAAAAAAAACCAAGGGCTCTGTAGAACACTGTCTCAACAGTGAATGACACTGATTAACATCCTTGTATACAAGTTACAGTGAATGACACTGATTAACATCCCTGTATACAAGTTACAGCAAATGATACTGATTAACATCCCTGTATACAAGTTACAGTGAATGACACTGATTAACATCCCTGTATACAAGTTACAGTGAATGATACTGATTAGCATCCCTGTATACAAGTTACAGTGAATGACACTGATTAGCATCCCTGTATACAAGTAACAGTGAATGACACTGATTAACATCCCTGTATACAAGTTACAGTGAATGACACTGATTAACATCCCTGTATACAAGTTATGGTGAATGACACTGATTAACATCCCTGTATACCAGTTACAGTGAATGACACTGATTAACATCCCTGTATACAAGTTTTGATAACTTGACTCTGCTACTGTTGCTGTCACTTGGAAAGTGATACCTATGACTCACTCTTTGCTACTACAGTTAAAATGAAAACACTTTTACTTTCATGTATATCCATTCTCCTTCGGTGCTTCTAGGGCATGCAGAGATAGCTCAGACAGATAATCATTCTGTTTGGATAATTCTAGGGAATGTAGAGGTAGCCCAGACAGATAACCATTCTGTTTGGGTACTTCTATGGCATGCAGAGGTAGTCCAGACAGATAACCATTCTGTTTGGGCACTTCCAGGGCATGCAGAGGTAGCTCAGACAGATAACCATTCTGTTTGGGTACTTCTAGGGCATGCATAGGTAGCCCAGACAGATAACCATTCTGTTTGGGTACTTCTAGGGCATGCATAGGTAGCTCAGACAGATAACCATTCTGTTTGGGTACTTCTAGGGCATGCAGAGGTAGCTCAGACAGATAACCATTCTGTTTGGGTACTTCTGGGGCATGCAGAGGTAGCTCAGACAGATAACCATTCTGTTTGGGTACTTCTAGGGCATGCAGAGGTAGCTCAGACAGATAACCATTCTGTTTGGGTACTTCTGGGGCATGCAGAGGTAGCTCAGACAGATAACCATTCTGTTTGGGTACTTCTGGGGCATGCAGAGGTAGCTCAGACAGATAACCATTCTATTTGGGTACTTCTAGGAAATGCAGAGGTAGCCTAGACAGATAACCATTCTGTTTGGGTACTTCTAGGGCATGCAGAGGTAGCTCAGACAGATAACCATTCTGTTTGGGTACTTCTAGGGCATGCAGAGGTAGCTCAGACAGATAACCATTCTATTTGGGTACTTCTAGGAAATGCAGAGGTAGCCTAGACAAATAACCATTCTGTTTGGGTACTTCTAGGAAATGCAGAGGTAGCCCAGACAGATAACCATTCTGTTTGGGTACTTCTAGGAAATGCAGAGGTAGCCTAGACAAATAACCATTCTGTTTGGGTACTTCTAGGAAATGCAGAGGTAGCCCAGACAGATAACCATTCTGTTTGGGTACTTCTAGGGCATGCAGAGGTAGCTCAGACAGGGCAACATACCTGTGGTGGGCTGGATTTTCTTGCCTTGTCCCTAGCAAAAGTCAGGAGTAGTTCTCCCTGACAGGGTCTCAAAAGGCCCTCCAGGGTCCTCAGTTGGTTACCTATTACCAGCTGCTCATTCACCTGGTAAACAAAAATAGTGTAGCAACAATATCATTTTTAGTTAAGGAACAAAACTTCTGTTAACTGATACATCTGTAACTGAATTAAGTCAATATAGCTCGATTTTCAAGGACAATAAACCAAGTTTTTGATGCTAGTTTCAAGGTTTTCTTTAAGTTGACTTTGCACAAAAAAATATTGGTATCAGTTATACTGAAGAACTTGAAAATGTGACAGTTAAATTGTATAATCATTTTCCTGTATTTCATCATGTATCAAAAAACTAAACCTTCTCTCTGAATACACTATTACATTTAACTTTCCTGAAGATACTTCACACAAGCTAACATATTATGTTTACATCAATTAGCTGTTAATGATATGTATATAGTAGGTCTAACATACTGTGTGTACTGCAATTAACTACTAACAATATTTATATAGTAGTCTAACAGTATTACTGTGTGTACTGCAATTAACTACTAACAATATTTATATAGTAGTCTAACAGTATTACCATGTGTACTGCAATTAACTACTAACAATATTTATATAGTAGGTCTAACAGTATTACTGTGTGTACTGCAATTAACTACTAACAATATTTATATAGTAGGTCTGACATACTGTGTGTAATGCAATTAACTATTAATAATATTTATAATAGCACAAGAACACTCCCAACTTTTCTCTTTGGCCCCTAGTTAAAATGTCTTGAGCACTTGTGTTTTTGAAGTCCATCAATACTGTCTAACTATTAATAAGTAAATATGTATTGGGGGGAATGGGTAAAACTAATTTTTATTATGTAATGCTTACCTGTCACTATTGTTTAGTTTACCCTTTCTGCAAAGGAAAAATCCTTGTCCAAGCCAGATGCACCATCCTCTTGTACTAGAAAGTTCTTAGAACACATGCATTGACCCAGTCTGACTCTACATCATAGGCTCATGCGCAATAGCACTTCATTCATTTCTAGGACCATGCCTATAGGAGGACATCTGAGTGGGGTGGGAGGAGGGCATCCAATAGTGACAGGTAAGTATTACACAATCAAAATTAGTTTTACCCCCCCCCCCCTTAATTTATTTTAATATAAGTAATACATTAACTGTCACTACTGTTTAGCTCAATTGTCAGTAAGGAGGGAGGCTGATGACTTCCAAAGGAGTAAAATTTTTAATTATTCACCTTGTAGCTGAGCCACTCTACCTGAGCCACGCTGTTATACAGCAGCAGGTTGGGTCACTGTTTGTGCCACAACTATTGGACCCAGAGAAAAAATACCTTGGCTCTGGTTTGATAAGGAAAGAAGGTAAAAGGAGGAGAAGGTCATAAGCAATCACCTAAATGCAGCCTTCATAATGTCCTCCCAAGATGAATGATTGAGATTGGTCCAAGAAATAGTGATAGCTCTTTACTTCATGGACTTTTATTCTATTGAATGAAAGGTCTCTCTCAGTGAGTGACCCATAAGCTCTCTTGATAGTAAGTGAAATCTATCTAGATATGGTAGATGCTAAAATATTAGCTGAGCCCTTTAAGGGAAGGAAAAGCCATTTCCTACCATTCCTTCTCCCTTCTGAAGATGCTAGATAGAACCTAAGTGCCCGAACTTGGCAAAGGAATCTATCCTTATCATCCCAAGCACAGATGTGACTGAGAGTTGGGATGGCAGTACTGAGAGAAGTTGTTTTTTTGCGAGAAAACCTGGCTGACATAAAAGAGAAACAAAGTCATATATCCCTTTGAACTGGAAGTATCCTCCTCTATAGAGAGAGCATGTAGTTCATTTCTTCAGCTAGAAGAAAAAGAGTTTTAAGTAAGATTTTCAAATGAAGCCTCACTCAAAGGTTCATAAGGAGGTTTTGCTAAGGCCCATAAGACATGAGAGATTCCATCTGGGCATCAAGGAGCAAGACACCAGTCTCTGAAGCTCAAAATACTTAATATTTAATCTGCTAAGTGAGGATCTGAGTCAATGGCTGGGCCCTTGGAGAAAATATAAGTGCGTTTGAAAAGGCTGCCCTATAACCTTTGATTGTGGAAGCCAAAGATGAGGAAGAATAGAAAATTGGCTACTGTTGAAAGAGAGGGGCAGATAGGATTACCATGTTTCCTAGTGGACCACTCACAAAAGATTCTCCACTCTGCATCAAAGACCTTGGAGGTAGATCGTCTCCAGACCTGAATGATGCAGTCAGCAATCTTGTTTGAAAACTTTACCTGGAAGATAGATTACTTGAGATGAGCCAAGTGTGAAGGTGGAAAATCTGAGGACTGTTGTGAAGAAGAGACCCATTGTGTTGTGACAGTTGATCTTTCTATTGAGGAAACATCCTGGGTTGGTCTATCAACAGGCTGAGAAGGTCATTGAACCAAGACCTCTGAGGCCAAAGAGGTGCTATCAAGATAATTCAAGGTGTGGGTTTCCTCACCTCCTGAAGTACCTCTGGGAATGCATAGACAACAAGGACTCTGTAACTGCTTGTTGCTGGAACCATTCTGTTAGAACTACCTTGTCTGTTCTTCACGGAATGTTACAAACACAGAGTGTAATGCCTTCTGTCTCTGCCTAGCATAAAAAGCTCCATATTTCCATGCAGAGAGAAGGAGTATGAGTGCCTTTTTGTCATCTGAGGTATGCAATCACTGATGTGTTGTCTAAGGAGGTTATCACACAATGAACCCTGATTTAATCTATGCACCCTTTCAAGGCAAAGAGCACAGCTCTCATTTCAAAGTTGTTTATGTGGAGAAGACCTTTTTCCTGGGACCAATGACCCTGGAAAAGTACTCCTTCTGGAGCACCCCACCCTAAATCTGATGTGTCAGTGTACAGATAGGAGTGGGGTTCAGGGGCATGCAGTGGAACTCCAGTCAGATTTTTCTTGAGGGGACCACCACTTGAGGCAGTACTAAAATGCCAACCCTTGAGGAATTCAGGCTTAAAGAGAACCCTTGTGTGGTTTCCTGATTGCCAACAGGACAAACTGGAAAGGACATAAAATGGAGTCTTCCTAAGGGTACCAGGTCCACTGCAGAGTTCAAAGTCCCCAGAAGAGAATGGTAAAGCTGGACTGACAATGAGGTCTTGGCTTGTAGAATCCTCAAAAGATCAAGGATTCTATTTATCCTGTCTAGGGGAACACAAACCTGGCCAAGATAGATGAGGAAATTCATTCATATGTAAACAAAATTCTGAGAAGGAATGAGATCTGATTTCTCTAGGATTGGTATAAGTCCTAGCTGAGTCACTCTGGATCAACAGTGGGGCATATGAATTAACTGGGACTGTTTCCTGCTGTCGTGCAGGAGTCAGTCATCGAAGTACTAGAGAGGGGGGATCTCCAGATACCCGAGGAGAGCAGCCACTACTCCAATCACTCTAGTAAATACCCTGGGCACTGAGGCTACACTAAATGGCATGACTTGAAAATGGAAAACTTCCTGTCCCATGCAAAACGGAAGTATTTCTTGTGTGGAGGAAAAATTCGAATGTGAAAATAAGCATCCTGAAGTTTGATGAAAACTGCCCAGTTTCTGGTGCTCCAGACTGAAGCTTTAGTATCGATCATGAAGATTTCCTCTCAAAGGAATTTGTTTAGGTGGGAATGAGCCTCAGTTTTCTGCCTTTTATGGGTATGAGAAAAATCTGTGAGTAGAAGGCTGGCAACCATATGTTTTGAACCCTCTCAACTGCACCCTTCTGAAGAAGGGTGTGCACCTCTTTCTTTTTAATTTGATTATATTTTACTGCTGGAACAAGATGGGGTTCCTTGAAAAAGGACAGAGCTCTGTGAAGCACAGATGAAATGCTTGCTAGCCAGTTTTGACGAGCAAGGAGCTGAAGTGAAAGACTTATGTTGATGGCCCTTCAGATCCCGAGAGGCAATAGATGGTACTAGACCACCAGATAAAGTCTTTGATTCAAGTGAAGCAGCCCAAAGGAAGGAGGTTCTTGCTATGATCTAGCAATACCTTTGAGGTATCCAAAGTGACATCTCTGTAGAGATGAAGAAACTCTGATGAAAACACCATGGCCATAGACAAGGCATGTCTTGATGTCTTTGCTACTGCTTCCAATAACTGTTGCAAAGCAGCAGGTGATAAAGATTCTTCCTTCAAAAGACTGCAGGAAGCCGTTGAGAAAAGGTCAGTGTGAGAAGCTATAGTCACAATTGACCTGACCTTAATTGCTAAAGCCTCTAGTGTTTTCACAGAGAGGTGAGCAAATGACACCAATGAATTCCCCACTTTCAGAGCTCCATTATCCAAGGGGGGGGGGGGTGTCTTAATGGGCCATGTGGTGAGTGAAATTTATAACTGGAAGCTGAGACTAAGGGCCTCATAGTAGCAGGGTGGATTGACTACCCCTTATGTTGTCTTGCAGATTCGTGTCCTTTGTTAAATCTCTGTGCAAGCTCCTTAACCATGCTAGATTGAGGGAGCAGGTGCAGATCTGGTCTTGACTTAGTCCCTGAAAGTCTTTCCAAAGGCTTAGGGCAAAGATCAGGGGGAAGGAGGCAGTAAACTTCAAATGACCATATCTCTTCCTCTTCTACCACCTGGGATGCCTGGTTGGAAGAGGTAGGGGATCCTAAGAGGGGTGAATCCTCTCCTCTTAATTGTTGGCACATTCCTGAGAATGTACCAGGAGAGACAACACATCAATGTTTGGAACAACCACAAAATCCACAAATATTGGTACCCCATGGATAAAAGTGAAACCACAGTAGCATTTGTGAAGGTTGTTAACTGGCAATCCACATGTTGGCTTCAGAATGTCACATTTTACTAATGTGGCTTCACATGTACTGATGGGCTGCACATGACAGTTACAATCACTCATTTTTTATAGAGAAATAAAATACGCAATTGTTTATTACAAAAACACTATATTATACAGAGGCAGGATTAATTGCAACATGCTTAGAAATTATGATATGATAGGTGTGGTATTTAGTAAAAGCTCTACTGGCATACTGGCTTTGTACTGAAGGCAATTTTAGAATAGCTGACAATCACAAAATACATTTATGATTTAACAGAGTCAAATGTTGATGCCCAGCTTCAATCAAGTGGTGTTATACAAATCTTTAAGCTGGTGGAAATCAGAGACTTTACTGAATTTTTTATTAAACAATTTTTAACTGGGTCCATGCATAAACGCATATTTCTGGAATCATATTATAATGAATGGTGCTATAACAAAGGAGAGCTGTAACATGGTCCATTGCATGACTGCACTATATCTGGAATCGTATTATAATGAAGGATGCTACAAGAAGAGCTGTAACATGGTCCATGGCATGACCACATTATATCTGGAATCATATTATAATGAAGGATGCTACAAGAAGAGCTGTAAAATGGTCCATGGCATAACCACATTATATCTGGAATCATATTATAATGAAGGATGCTATAAGAAGAGCTGTAACATGGTCCATGGCATGACCACATTAGATCTGGAATCGTATTATAACAAAGGATGCTACAAGAAGAGCTGTAACATGGTCCATGGCATGACCACATTATATCTGGTATCATATTATAACGAAGGATTCTATATGAGCTGTAACATGGTCCATGGCATGACCACATTATATCTGGAATCATATTATAACAAAGGATGCTATAAGAAGAGCTGTAACATGGTCCATGGCATGACCACATTATATATGGAATCATATTATAATGAAGGGTACTATGACAAAGGAGAGCTGTAACCAAGTCTTTGGTGTGACTCCATTATATCTGGTATCATATTATAGAAGAGCTGTAACAGAGTCCATGGTGTGACTGCATTATATCTTGTGTCATATTATAAAAGAGCTGTAACAGAGTCCATGGTGTGACTGCATTATATCTTGTATCATATTATAGAAGAGCTGTAAGAGTCCATGGTGTGACTGCATTATATCTTGTATCATATTATAAAAGAGCTGCAACAGAGTCCATGGTGTGACTGCATTATATCTTGTATCATATTATAAAAGACCTGTAACAGAGTCCATGGTGTGACTGCATTATATCTGGTATCATATTATAGAAGAGCTGGAACAGAGTCCATGGTATGACTGCATTAAATATGGAATCATATTATAATGAAGGAGGCTGTAACAGCCATGGCATGACCCCATTATCATAGTATAATGAAGGATGCTGTAATGTAGGAGAGTTGTTACGGACTTCATTGTGTGACTGCATTATATGTGGTATAATATTATAGGAGAGCTTTAACATGGTCCATGGCATGATCACATTAAAGATGGAATCATATTATAATAAAGGGTGATATAATGAAGGAGAGCTATAACAGGATCTATGGCATGGCCCCATTATCATAGTATAATGAAGGATGCTGTAATAATGGTGAGCTGTTATATGGTCCATGGTGTGACTGCATTATATCTGGAATCATATTATAATATGGGTGTGCTATAATTATGGAAGCCTGTGACACTGTATGAACATATAAAATAAAAATATTATAAAAGTTACATCCAGAATGACAGTCACTTTAAACTTGAATGTATTTTGAAAAACGGCATCCTGAACTTTCATATCTACTTGAACTTGGAGCACAATTTTTAGTTGAAAACCTACCTCAACAATAAGATCTCCTTTCATTATGTTTCCTTCATTACAGTAATCGGCAAGCTTACTGGATATCTGCACCACAGTTACCATGGTGATGGGTGCCAAGCTTGAATTTCCAGACCTGACTGGTTTAAAGGCACTTCCTGGTCCACCAAGCTTAGCATAATTCCCTTTAGGACTAGACACAGTCTGGGGAGAATTTTTGTTTTCAGACCATGGAGATGGTAGCATGACTTCACACTCAATTAATTTAATCAGATCAAATATTGCCCCATTGACTGGTAATTTCAATCTGACTGGGCAAAGTTCATAAATTTGCAAGATCTGAAATAGGCTGGGTCTCCTTGAAGATCTTGTGGTAGAATGTGATTGCTTATTACTGCTTGAAAATTTTAATCCCTCAGGCCAGGTTTTACTGAGAGGATCTGCTTCTGAGTTTTCATTTCCTTGCTGGAAATGTCCATTGTATACCACTGGCTGCTGTTTGCTCAAATCCTGAAGCGATCCCACTGGACGATTCCGAAAATTGGAAAGTTTAAATCCTGAATCAGATCCAGTTGTATTTAGTCCAAATGACATTGAATTCGAAATACCTTTCCTGTGCAAATTAGATGTATGGGGCTGAGTGTTTCTAAATGTTGACACTTTTTCACTCATCACACATTCTGCAGGGGACTTTGCTACATGACTACTATGTGAACATGAATTATCTTCCCTTGAGGAACTAGCCATTCTTGGAAGAGTATTACTCCCTGGAGCTACAAAACTGGCCTTATTCTCTGTGTTGGGTTCTGAAACCTGCCTCTCTATCCATGTCTTTGTGTCTGCACTAGGTTTGTTATTATGATGCACAGCTGATTTAAAGTATTTGTTAGAAGTATAAAAATTTTGTGCAGACTGTTTTATAGACCTGGCATAGTTTGAGGTAGAAGGGACATCACTCTCAGCATCATTTGTAATATATCCAGAGTCCACAGTGCTTTGGGAAGTTAGAGTAGTTAGCCCTGATTCACTCATGCCACTAGAGGGCACTCTTGAGAAGCAACTCATACTCTGATCCTGAGAACTGAATGAATCTGAGCTTCTCACTGACTGAGACACTGGTGTATGTTTCTGAGTGACCTGTACATGACTGGCCTGATTTTCATCGGTCAAGTTCAAATTACACAGATCCATATCCATGGAAGATGATGCATTACTCCGCAGAGCTTTATCTGGTGCAAGAAGTGATGAAACTTCTCTGTCAGATGGTGTTGCACTTACTCCACCTTGCCGACTTGAGCTATTGTTGGATGTTGAACAAGATCGAGGACTTAAACTTCCCCGACTGCTTAAAGTCATTCTCATTTTCATCATATCTGAAACCTGTCTACGCTTCTCATTGATATCAACACCACATGGAACTTCTGGTAATCTTCTTGGTCGTTTCTCATGAAGTTTAGCATAGGAAATTCTTTTCTCATCCAGATTATTAACACAGGCTGACAAGTTTTGTAAAGACATGAATCGCTTATTATTACAGCTGTTTTCATTGTTTTTGGAGACATTTCCTACCAAATCTCTTTGATTGTTGGGAATAAAATTCCTTTGGTCTATATTTGTTGTATTAGTTGTTAAATGTTGCACACTATCTGCCTTTTTCTGACCCACAAGTGAGAAAGTAAGTCCAGAGGTCAAATCTACCAGTGAATGGGAACGTAAAACAGGGTCTCCTTCATTGTTCTCTTCAGAAACAACACTTGTGTCAGATTTTGCATAATTAGGGCAGAATCCCGATTTATGTGATTTAGAACTCACATGTTGTCTAAGAATGGGCTTCTCTGTTTCAGACCTCTTGGCAGATGGCACCTTGGGTTTTTCTGTGGAACTATTAAAGCCTGAATCCAGTTTTTTAGACTTTGGCATGCTGGCACCAGATCTGAAGCCCGTTTCATAAAACTCGTCATTTCCAATCCTTCCATTATGATCTCTCACTGCTGAATCATTTTGTCTCGTTGATACACTACTTACATCTTTATTATCTGAGGTTTGGGAGTAAGCTCCAAGTGAATATTTATCAGTTTTCCTATATTTGTTGCTGTTTTCAAGAACATCACAGTTTTTCTTCTTTGCAGAGTATATAGAAAGGGATTTGGCAAGATTTTTCTTGTTATTCATTTCAAAATTCTGATGAATTTGAAGATCTGATATGCTTTTGGAAGCAAAATGATTCTCTTGTACTGGTTCTGGCAGAGCATATTTGCCAGAATTGGCCAAAGAATTCATCTCCTGTGGAAGTGGATACTCTTTTTGCTCTTTAACAGTGAAGAGTCCCTCACTGACTGAACTATATGTTGGTGAGCCAACATCAGAGCCTTTGCAAGACCCATAATTCAAATCAAAGGGTTTCCTCTTCCCCTGAAATTGAGAAAATATATAAATCATAAAGACTGAAAGATCTCATCATCTTAAATTTTTTTTTTACAAATTGGTATAATTTTTTCCTTTGTATAATGCACATCAAACTGTGGAAAAGAGTCAACCTGAACATCATGTCAGTGCATAATGTGCAGTAGATATAAAATAGAACTTTGGACCAGCCCCCACCCAGGAGCGGGTCCAAAATCACTCAGGAGATTTACCTCAGAGTGATTAGCTTCCATCCTTTTTTCAAAATTAAGTGTCACATATCGATACTCTTGTCACAGCTGTGACAGAACAACCAAAAATTATGCCAGCAAATTTCTGAGAGTGGAAAGACCATACACTGCTATATAGACACAAAATATTCTATTTTTTCATGTGATGCATCAGCCAGATGTTTACTGACACATGTACACTGCACTTATGATATCCCTTACAATTCATATGCTACTAATAATAGTCGCAGGAAGCTTCTTTTCATTTCCTAATCATCAAAGGTCTCTCACAAAAGCCAACTGTCTTTTGATCTCAGTGAATTTGAGCAACTGCTTAATCCATCAATTGTTTGAAGTGTGTACACCTGTTTTCTAGCCTAATTATACCAACTGGCCTAACAAAAAGTCAGTCCTGTGTTTGACAATCAGAGGTAAGCTGTCAATTAGTAATTTTATTTAGATGCCGTTTCTACTGATAATGAGATTAACATGTGTGTATGTGTGTGTGTGTGAGAGAGAGAGAAACCGTTGTATAAATGAGTGCATGTACACAGTTGTATTGAGTTTGATTGATTTGATAGGGGGAGGGTATTTAAATTATCTTGATGGCATACCACTACTACTACTAATAATAATGCTCATGCTATTCGGTGCATAGTACATGTATTTGTCATGAACCAAGTTTAAGAGCTGAACCTGCCTTCAGAGGTCACCTGTCTACAAGGGCCACTTTGGCCTTTTCCCATGGGCAGCCATTGTAGAATGGTTTGACTGTAGTAGTAAAGTGAGTGCAGCAGGAAAACCAGGCATGTTTGAAAGGTAGACTCCCTAGAGATGTAAAGGCCAGCCAACCCTCCTCACTGGCCCGGGTCTCTTGAGACACTATACTGCTTTTAAATGCCCTCCCTAAGAGACCCGCTCAAACTGGGAGATTTATTTAGAAAATGTCATAGTACTAACACCATTCTACGAAATGTGCACCGGGTGCATCCTGGTAGAATCCTTTGTGCCTTTGGTGACTTTTACTGTGTCAAATCTGGCCCTGGTTGCGTTTAGAATTTACACAACAAAGCTGGCTCACAATGTTAACTGTGTCACTGGTAGTTTATGACCTTCTGCTGAGGTTCTGTGCACCATATCAAATAAGGGCAATGGCTCGTGAGATGGCTGATGTTCTCTTGAATGTGTTCAAAAGGCAGACGAAAATGTAAAAGTGGGCCACTTACACAACTTTTGTGCATCATTCTGGCAGTTTTTCACCCATGGGTCCTGAAGTTAAGGTAGCATCAGTGGTACAGATTAAAATCCACATCGTATGGTGGGGGTGCATTGGGGACAGACCTCAATTCATAAAGCTGCTGTTCTGACAGTTGTTGTTTCCAAGGTTTCAGTCATTCCAACAGACACCACAGAACTTATTATGAATCCCCAGCAAGACTTTTCATGATCTCACGAGCTTTGGCTCTTCCACAGGCTATTAATTTGCTTTTTGCCACTTTGCCAATTACAACCAAAGTGTATGCTTTGTACAAAACAGCATGTATTTCGTTTTTCAAGGTGGTGTATTTGTCAGCTTCATTGAGGATGAGCTTAAACTCATCTCTGGAGATGGTATTGTTGTGTAGCACCTTAGATATGTGGTCCATGATTGTGTTAAATTTTGACTCAGCAAAGACATAAATTTTGTCATGCTTTTTGGCCTTCGTTGACAGTCACCTGCTGACATAATTCCTCACCATAGAAATCAGGCCACAGCTTAAAGCTGTGACTTCAATCGCGATCACAATGGGGGCAGCAATTATTGTTCTCAATATTACTATCCTGCCCATACTGGTGCCCAGAGACACATCTGTCAATGTGGCATCAACATCATTGACAATATTAATGATGTGCCTGTATTTTCTGAAGATGTTGCATAGCTGTTCAGCCTCATCTCAAATGGCAGCTTCAACCTCACAGATTTTTTTCAGGCAAAACTCTTGTGGGTCTTGAAGTTTTGGGTATAGAGTCATTATAATTCTTCTATAAGCTGTGTGATATGAAAATTTAAATGACCTTGAGAGTTGGAGGGGGGGTAGCTCCTCTGTTGACATGCACTTCTAACCTGTCGCTTTTGTGTACTGGCAATACGGTGACATGCTATAAGAAATTGTCAGTTTCCTTAATATCTTTAGACCCTGAAATGACACAGTCTTCAACACACCTGCCAACACACTTGCTAATCAGCATCTCCCCTGCTTGCAGGTTTAGTGATTGCCTGTTTTTTTTGACTGATTACTGTAATGCAACAGAGCATATCTTTTTCAAAGAGAACATGTTTTTTAGTCGGATGAGATAAGTGATAGCAGGTGCTGCCCTGAAGGAAAGCTTGTTGCTGATGGCATTGCACCAAATTCCATGTTGTCATTGTAGTAGCAATCATGCCCATTACCCACCAAGGGCAGAACTTTTGACTGTTGTACCGACAGTGAAAGTGCAACTACCCCTAGCTGAGGGTGCTCTGGGTGGTCCCAGTGCTCAATGTCTATCTGATTTGCATCTTCGTTCCACCCCAATCTGAACTGGAATGTGTCAACCCCATGTTGCTGCAGATACTCTTGCACCAGTGCTTTGTATTCCTCATTGATGTCAGGCACTTGTTTTGCAAGCTGCGCCAATACTCTATCATCAATCTCAGGCTTGGCAGGTGGCACCAATGATTCATGTTCCTTGTCTAAGTCTGGTTGCTCCCACATGGCTTTAATTGCCCTTTGATTCCCGAGTTCTAATTGCGAAAGATGAAGATGGTTAGAGTGGCTAAACATGATGCTTGTGCAATGACTTTGAGACCCTCGCACTGAATGGCGTCACCAGTGGCCAACATAGACACAAAGCAATTCAAAAGGCTTTTGTGTCTGTTCTTTCTGCTAACTGCACTGCTGTCATTGTGTGCCCACATGATCCTGTAAATGTGGATTGAAATTGTTGCCACATCATGTCACTGCAATTGCCATGGAGGAGCATAAAGTAAAATCCAGCACAAGGGATGGTCATAGCAGAGTTGTCACTGCTCTGGGTAGACCCACCAAAGTTTTGTGTTGTTTCCCAGCAATAATAGCAGGAAGCATTTGCTGTGGTTGTTCCACTAACCAAGGCAATAGTGTCAGCCATTAAGTATATGAAATTTAAGGCAGCCCCAGCACCTGCGCCTTCATGCTAGCACTGCCTGCATTGTGGCCAGGAGTTTTAGCATCGGGGGCATGTGATGAACTGAGGGGGCTTGCATTCCAGCTGAAGAATATGCCAGAACCAGTGATTAGACTCATTGTGCAGTGATGTTGGTACTTTTTCATGTTTTGTCATCAAGGTCACGTATAAAAAACTCTGAAATACTGCCTTCACAAAGTTTTCACCAGCATGGTGATCCATGAGTGATGGTCCCCCTCCCCCGATAGGGATCACTCTCCACATGCATCACCTGCAAAAGTGTGCTCTGTTTTCCATCTCCAATATTTTGGGTGGTCTTAGTCTGATCAAGATGGACAGTCACATGACATTATTAAATGCTATGGGAATGATTGCCATGGGCTCATTGCTGGCCCTAAAAAACCCAGATAGTTTGTACCCAAGGTCTTGTGTGAGGGCATTTAGACAGAGCTGGTATTTGGGGTTAGTGACAGCATTTTGATGTGCTCGATCACTGTATCATACTCTGCAATTAAATCAGGAATGGAAGCCCACATCACCTTTACCAGCGTTTGCAAGTTGTAATAGCCATCTGGAACAATGATTTCTTCAGCTGGAGAGAAGAGGTTTGGACTCACGATGAATTGGTTGTTACCAAGCATGGCTGGAATGTTATACCAGCCGGGCCTGTAGATTATTTTATGAGGTGCTACGAGAGTAATGGGGCCAGTTCAGATTGCCTGCTCCAGTGCAACTGGCCCTTCTAGAGGTCTGGTTAGGACAACATTTAAAGGCAGAAATGGCTGAGGAAACAATGGTCATCTTGACACAGGTTCTTCAGTTCAATAGCAAAGCAAGTATAGTGGTGATCATGCATTGAGCTACAGTGATGTAGAGAGAGTGCAGATCTATTATCTGCTGATCAACCTCGACATTTATATATGAAATGGTATTTTGTTCACAACCAAGTTTATAAATATCACTGACCAATACTTGCTTCTGACGGTCAAGTCCAAAGATATAATAAACAAGAGTCCCTAGAAGGGACTGATGCTTTACTGGGCAAAAAGAATTTCCAGGAAATCAAGATAAGTCCATTTCCTCCTTTTAACAATATCTACCATTTTGAATGATGAAAACAAGTGATTTCACATCATTTCATTCATGCTACAAGATGGTGGCAAACAATTGCTTAGAAGTACTTTGTCAAAATCAGTGAATCATATGATTATTCATTCATCTAGGATGTATTCATCATGGATACTGTTCATCTAAGTACCTGAATGCTTTTGGAAAATCCTCATTGTAGACTGATGCTGTTAAAAATTGTATTATTTTTTAAAAAAATACCTACCAGAGCTCTGCATACAAATAAAATGGTGGTAAAATCTAACAATATCAATACTCTAGAACATTTTCAATGGATCCAGTCTATTTGAGTTCTCTGGATTCACCCAAGAGGATATTCAAGAAGTGGAAGTAAATTCACACAGAAAGGTAATCCCAGATTTTATCCAGATCAAAGAAAATCAAGACAGTATCCCTATCCATGTCAGGAACAATGCATTACTGAAACAGATGAATGAACCTAGGACAAATTTCCAGCTCTACCAATACTTATAGCATGTGTCCAGAATCACTACTTCACATGAAAATAAAGTTAAATGCACTGTATTTCCATCAACAAATACCATTTTATTTCAGGGCAGTGGATGCTTGGCTTGGACTTATAATGGATTTCTTGAACTGTGTTAAGACAGAAACAATATATCTAACACTAGCACTATGTCACCAGAGCCATCCTCAACTTGGCCATTGACCTCCACTCCTATCAGTGCATGCCAAGCAAAGCCATAATTAATTACAAACTCACTTGCTCATGTAGACACAAGCAAAGCCATACAAACAAACTCTCTTGCTCAAGTAGACACAAGGTACACAGGGCCTAATTACTTAATACCCCCCTCTCATCTAGCCCTGATAGACCTAGATACACTTTATCAAATTGTAGAAGACAATGTCACTAATCAAGATAATGAAAATCCAAGTACAGGCAGGCACAAGCGACATAGTGCTTAAATATATAACACTTCCAACACCTCTACTCTTGAAGCCCAGGTAGACCCAGATATACTTCATCAAAGTATAGAAGACAATGAAACTAATCATGATGAGACTTCTTTCAAAGACAATGCAAGTCACAGTTCACAGTGCCATGGAAAATTATGTTCTAAGTGACTTGATAGTTATGATCAGGGATCTTAATCTATATCTGCATCTGTATGTATGCACATGTATATAGATAGTTTCAAGGCAATCCTGAAAAAAGTTTAGGAAGAGCAGCAATAAAATTGTGCTAATGGACAACAGACAACAGATCAGTACCATTTTCATTTAGGACCAACTAGACATGATAAGGAGTCTTTTAGTGAAAACCTAATGTTAATATGCCCATCCATTCAGGAGTAGCGATAACATTTTCAAGATGACTGCCTTGGCAGCCATATTGGACATCAGATCCGCCCCATTCTCATCTAGGACCAACTAGACATCATACAAAGTCTTTTAGTGAAAACCCCATGTCAATATAACTTTCTGTTCAGGAGGAGTAGCGATAAGATTTTCAAGATGGCTGCCATGGTAGCCATATTGGACTTCAGATTGGCACCATTTTCATTCAGGACCAACTAGATATCATAAGAAGTCTTGTTGATATGGCCATCTATGTAGGAGGAGTAGCAATAACAAGATTTTCAAGATGGCTGCCATGGTGGCCATATTGGACTTCAGACTGGCACCATTTTCTGGCACCATTTTCATTTAGGATTAAGTAGACATCATAAGAAGTCTTTCAGTGAAAACACCTATGTTGATATAACCAGGAGGAGAAGCAATAACAAGATTTTCAAGATGACTGCCATGACGGCCATATTGGATGTCAGATCTGCACCATTTTCATTTAGGAACAAATAGACATGATAAGAAGCCTTTCAGTGAAAACCCCATGTTGATATGACCATCCATTCAGGAGGAGTAACAATAATAAGATTTTCAAGATGGCCACTGTGGTGGCCATAATGGATGTCTGAGCAGCACCATTTTCATCTAGGACCAACTAGACCATGGGATGAATGTGTGTGTAATGTTTCATGGCAATCCTCCAAGTAGTTTTGGAGGAGTAGCAATAACAAACTTATGCTAACGGACGGATGGATGGCAAACAACAGACCATCCAATAAGCTCTTCTGTAGATGCTGCCAGGATTTTATCTAAAGGGGGGAGCTCCCCCTTGTCACCAAAATAAGGGGGGAGTAGAAAAAATGAACCATAGTTCAATATTACCAAACACATAAATGTCTGTCTCTTTCTTCCTTCCTGCTCCACTTTGTTTGAGCTCTATTAAAATCAAAATCCTCAAAAGATTTCTCCTCTAGTTGCATAAGCATTAATCTGTTCATCATTTCTGAGCTTGATTTGTCCCTTATCTGTGTATGAATATTGTTCTGTGCTGAGAACCCCCTTTCAAATATGCATAGCTAGCTAAGCCAGCTTAAAACATATTGTTGTTATGTACAATTTTCAACAGCTCATTGGTATTGTCTCTTGGATATCTCTGCTCCAAAATAATATTCTTCACTAACAAGAGCCCTGCCAAAGTTTCACTTTCTTGAATCAGTGCTTTGCTGACTACTATGCCAGATTTCTTATCTGTTCCACAATGTTGTATTAGGGTTTTAAGTCCATCAATGCCATAGTCAGCTTGTTCAGACAAAGGTATTTTGATCAAAAATAATTATCCTACTTTTTAATTTCTTTTTAGATTCTTATTTATTCAATTTATCTTAACCCTTAGAGTGCTATATAGTTTTGTAGCACAAGATCCCTCAAAGCAGAATTGTTTGTGAAAAGAAATGAAAATTGCACTAAACTTTTACATTGCCTGTATTTTACTTAGGTTTAGTATTCTGCCTTTTTGACATTTAATTTCGAAATATCGCTTAATAGGGGGTTGACCAGCATGACGTCTGTTTTTGACCATCTAGCATGTACATCAGACTCGTATTCAAAATTATTTTCGGGTTCAAAATTACTCACTGGTATTTCCAGTAACATTTCCATGCTCCAATAATCTCATATACTTCAAAACTTGAAAAAATCATTGTCATCATCACTATCATCGAACAAAATCATCATCTGAAGATGAACCATGTTGGGAGTCAGCCATTTTGGATTTTCTATGAGCCCTTACTTTAAACACGCATTTGTAAAACTTCCTTCATGAATGCAAGGTTCAACCTCGACAATGCTTGTTCCAGGGCACAATGTGCCAGTTAAATTTAGTTTAAAAACCGCTCATGTCAAGGCAAAGTACTGAGATGTGTAAACAGTTGCCTACAGGAAAAAAGACATAACAAGACAAACGCTAAGACTTCTACTGGTGGCATGACATATGCCATGACAAGCACTTTTGGGGTTAACAGTTAAATAAAAATTGCATACTGCGCAGAGTACATTTTTATATGCACGACTTTAAAATAATTTGCGGGAGTTCTCGCGCATCACTGCTTTCCAAATGCACAAATTCATATAAATTGTGCACACTTCATGCACTTGCACGCCCTAGCAGCATCTCTGCTTCTGGTCTATGACCAGTAGAGCTAAAAAACTGAAATTCTGGCACACCAGATGCCGAAATGCAATTCTGTCAGAAACATGTCAACTTTGACAGCTGGTGCACAACCACAGAATGTGGAATCAGCATCTATGACCACCTGCTGACAAAGGAGCTGCCAGCAATGGCACAAGGCTTTTACTTGTTTCACATTTACTACCAAGTGAAAAGATTAGAACACAGATGTGTTGTCTGCTTCTGTTCCAGACAGGCTAGAGTGCCTGCAGAATGGCATCAACATGGTTGCTTCCGAGTGCTTCTGTCAAGAATTTAATGTGGACAAAAACAATGACTGGCACACAAGCAGATCCACAATAATGGGCTTGGAATGAAGTACTTCTATTCCCCTACCCATGACTGAACCTTTCCATAAACAGTCAGTTTCATACCTGAAATGACAAGTCAATATGAGCTGAAATTTGACCACTATTCACAACAGGGATCTGGTGAAGAGAAACATATATGCTTGATCAGTTGCAGGGATTTACCTGGGCCTGGGTGACTCAATGAAAGCATCCTCTCATGCATGTGGGTGATCTTGGGCGCACAAAATCAGATGCTCGGCTCAATAATTCACTGGTCTACAGCCAAAATGCTTCCGCAATAAATGTTGTCAAACTTTACTAATTCTGGGTCACTGAGAACAAAAATGATGCTTAAAATTGTTGATTGGCTCTAGTTTTAAAGATATGATACTGGGTCAGTATATACGACCCTTGACTTGAGAATGGCAGATGATAAGTGAGTTATAATGGGAAGGGATCTCAATTTAAACCAGAAGTGACTAAAATACATCTTTGACTGGATCTATGAATAAATCTATGACTGGGTTTGGACAGTACTTGCTTTTTAGGCAAAACAATGAATGATGCAATCTGAAGCTGGTATTGCTTCATACATGATATGAATTGCATCATCTTATTCCTATAAGTCATGGATGATGCAATCATAACTAAGCTTACATCACTCTGCTGAAGAAATTGCCCTATATCAGCTCTACAAAATCACAGTGTCATGCTCTCTTATTTGTCAGTGTTTGATTTTGCAAAGGGATACATTTCTGTTTAGCCAAAGTGAGCAGAGAAGCCTCGTACTTGTGTGAACAATGCAGATAACTTCTGCTATGTTTGTGGTAAAGTGACTTTTGCATCACAAAAGCGCAGTATAACCACTATGGTTAAGGAAGCCTATCACCTTTATTTTGGCTGTAAAATTGGAGATCAGGAGAAGAAGTGGGTCCCACACATATGCTGCAACACTTGTGCAACAAATCTTTGCCAGTGGTTGAACCACTGGCACATCCAGTGCCTTGAAATCCAGAGATGATGTATGGAACATGCATCTGGCAGTGGTGCTTCTGGAAGGCTTGGATATTCTTGCCTGTCTCCAGTAAGGTCACATGCTGTGGATTTTTGCCTATATTGCGGTAGTCTTTAGTGTGGGGTATCAATAGGTCAGCCTGGTTGAAGATGTGGAGGCACCAGCAGCAGATGTGCTTCTTGCCATGGTACTTGCTGTGCTTGCATACCAGATGGCTTAGATTCACAGTGTTTCTTTTCACTTTCAACTTCAGTGCATGTGAGCAACAAAAGGTCCACAGTGTGTGGCCTTACTTTCTCACTGATACGTAGCAGGTAGAGGCCATTTTTTCAACCAAAGACACTAACTGCAATAGTTTTGTTGCAATGCTCAAACCTGACAATATCACTAACCTTGAATGAAAAGTCAATGCCATCAAAGTTGAGCTCGCCCAGGTGCTGTTGGTACCTGCCTGGTCAATCAAAGTGATTGTCTGCTGGGTATAGAGCCAACAAAATGGCCCACTCCAAACAGTGATTGTCAGTGTTTTTCACATTGATGACAGACTGTGGTGGAATGCAGTCTGGCACTGGAAAGTAGCTCTGGGCTTGAAATCGGTGGAACGGTAAAACATTGAGGTCGAACACCTGGCAGCAGATAAATGCCCATCCACACTCCTCACACATGTAATTTTCAATGCACTTCTGTATGATGGCATTAGCTTGGGTATTCAGTTGCTTGATCTCATCAATGCACAGTATGACAGCTGGATTGCTATGAAAGAAGGCCGTCACTTCTATGCTGCCTGCCAGCCCAGCCTCTGAAGTGTAGACATTTTCTAGGCCAGGCATGGCTTTCTCCAGCTGTACCATTAACACAAGGTTGAATTTAAGGCCACCAAGGTTCCTGAGCTCCCTGCTCTAGGTGCCATGCCATTAAGAAATGCCAATGTGGCATTAGCTTTGAGTTCATGATTTTCAGGTATAGTGGCACCAACACCCACACAAGACTTACAGCATGGCTTTATTTGGAACCCTTTCCAGCTCTGTACCACATGAATGGTGCAGTACACATTTACACTCTTTTTCCCCCACATCTGTGTGCTTATAATTTCAGCCTAGTTTCAACCAAGCACACTTGTTTTCAGCAAGATGAGGCATAGCTTAGAACCTGTTACTAAGCATATAACCAATTAGCTGTATCACTGTTCAATACAGTGAATCTTCCAAAATGACTCAAGACTGAGCAAATCAAACAGTTATCTATATGAAGTAAGCAACTGTCAAGATTACCATAAACAGTACATTATACAACTGAAATGTCAAGTTACTTTGCAGAAGTCATTTTTTTCTTTCAGTGTTGGTGACCTTGACCTTTGACCTACTGAGTGTGGTCATGGTATCTGGTATGAGTCAAGTTACTGTGTGGAAATTATTTTCCCTCCTTCAGTCCTTGACTTTGACCTTTGACCTTTTGAGCCAAAATTGAGATTTCTCCCTTCCCCCAAATGCAAGCTACTTGCAAAGTTTGGTAACAGTAGGTGCAGAAACAAAACAGGGAACATATGGATGGATGGACCAGATTATATCATACCATAATAGCCTGATGCTGGGCGTGTAATTTCTTTTTGTTTTGTTTTTGTTGGTTTTAATGGCACCTTTAACACATTACTGCCTATATCATGCTGAGGAATTGGGAGCTAAGTGCCTTTATCAAGTTCACACTGTGACAGTCAACCTGGACCGCGCTGTGCAGGTATCGAACTGGCAACCCTTGGATTATGAGTCTGATGGCCTACCAACTGAGCTACTGCGGGTTGCACATATAAAAACCGAAGATATACCCATTGGGACTCATTAGATAAAATCTGCAACTTAACAGAATTTCTTACTATATTGTATCTCATAATAAAACAGAATATTCAAATGGTTGGAAAAGAAGAAAAAGAGTACCACAAACAACACACGATACACCTGTCATGTGATCTTTTCCCTACTGATGATGTTGACCTCTAAGCTAGAGACCTGACTATAATATGTTAAACTTTGAACCTGGGTAAAGTTTCATTAAAAATGACAGCCTGTATCAGACAAAAGGACACTGACTTACATTATCCATTGTTGTGACCTTGACCATGACACTGTTTGATTGTAAATGGATTTATATCTTCTCTTGCCATGACCTTGACCTTGAGGCAGGGGGCATGTGTATAGTATGTGACACTGTCATGATATATAACAGGTTTAAAGTTTTATTAAAATATCTTCCAAAGTTATACTCCAGACAAGGATACAAGCCAGAGTTACAGTGTCCCTTGCTGCGATATTCACCTTGAGGTTAGTGGTATAGCTTTGGCATGCAAGACACCAGCTATACATAATATATAATTGACAACTGATCTTGATTTGTGACACAGACTATGCATGATACATAACTGGATAAAACTTAATTATGATAACTTGGATACATTTCACAGAATTACATTTTCCCTTGCTGTGACCTTCACATTGAGGCAGGGGTCATGGCTATAGTATGTGACACACTATCTATACATAATATATAATTGGCTAATGTTTCATTAAAATATCTTCAGTGGTTCAAAAGTCATACTCTTGCCAAGGATACAAAGTCACTGAATTATATTTTCACTTGCCATGACCTTGACCTTATGGCAGGGAAGTTGGTTATAGTGTGCCTCACACTGTTTATACATTATATATAACTGGCTCAAAATTTATGGCAATATCTTCAGTGGTTCATATGATATAATCTGGACAAGGATACAAGTCACAGAAATACATTTTCCTTTGCCATGACCTTGACCTTGAGGCAGGGAGCATGTAGTATGTGACACACTGACTATACCAGGGCTTGAAATTAGGATTTTTTCACTGATCCACAGGATCACAATAATAATATTTTTACTGATCCTGCCTAAATTTCACTGATCTGTGCACTTTCACATTTCTCTGAATACTCAGTGCAGAGTGAACAACAAAATTACATCCTTTTCTGGGTCATATTTCAGCCATTCACATTTATTTTTCAAAATTTCTGTCACTTTCACACTTTCTTCTCTTGATCATATTTACATATGTGCTCTTTCTTGTCATTGTATAATTTCTGACATTTCAGTTGTGGCTGAGCACCTTGCAAGAACTTTCACACCTTTCCAATTGTCACCTCAAAATGCAATGAATGTTTATCAAGAATGATATCACAAAGAACCCTGTTATTTAGTATATAATTCTGCATTATTTGTTGAGTAGGTCACACAACCTTTTCTGATTGACCAAGTCTTGACACTATAAATATTTCATAAGCGTATGTGCTGTGTAGACAATCAGCACCCTTATTTTACTTGAGGCATGGAAGCATGGAAAAACACTTACCATTTCTGTCATGGGCATTCACTATACCTCATCAAGAGCACATTCTTGGCAGTTACTCAATTAACACAGTAAACAGACCAATTACTCATTAATAACCACATATGTTAGATACATCCAACATAATAATTATTAAATTGTGATAGTAACCGGTATAAATTTTTGCTTATTCAGTGGAACTTGTGAGAGTTGTGGATTTAGTGATCCACAATCAGTAAATTTACTGACCTCAGATTAGCAAAACAGCATTAATTTTGAGCACTGCTATACATGGTACATAACTGGCTAAAGCTTTATTAAATTATCACCAGTGGTTCAAAGTTATTCTCAGGATTACGATATAAGCAAAAGAAATATATTTTTCCTTGATGTGACCTTCACCTTGTAGCTGAGTGCATGGCTATGGTACATGACACACAGTCCATACATGGCATATTACTGGTTAAAGTTTTATGAAAATATTTTCAGTGGATCAAAAGTTATACTCTGGACAAGAATACAAGTCACGGAATTACATTTTCCATTGCCATGACCTTAACCTTGATGCTGGGTGAATTTCTATGGTATGTGACACATCGTCTAGTTATGAAATATATATGCATTGGACAAAGTTTCATGCAAATCTCTTTGTGATTACAAAGTTATAGACCAGACAAGCAAATGTTAATGGACAGATGCATGGACAATGCCATACAAATGTTAATGGACAGATGCATGGACAATGCCATAAGATAATATGACTGATGTAAAAAGAGATTTAACAAAAGCATTGATTGGACTCTGGCACCAATTATGAAATATGAATACATATTTGAATTTCAAAACAGTATTAATGATTTACATTATTTATTAGACTTAAGACCTTAAGTCTTCAGTGCTGTCTTGGATACAATGTATTGCTTTTGAAGTGACACATCACTGTTTGACAACTGTGCTATCAAATTCCTAATCCAATGTTAATTACATCAAATTGAAATTTCCATGCATTTACACAACAGAGGTAATTTTGGGCTCTTAAGCTCTTTTCAAAAACCTTTCACAAGAATAACAGTGACAATTGTGAGTGATTAACAGTTAGGCCATATGAAAAACAACAAAACAGAAAAGAAACTCTGAAGCCTTGTCGACCTGTTAGGATGTAAAATCATTTCCAGTAAGTCTTACCCTGTGTTTCTGGTGTCTAAGAGTGTCGCCCCTGAACGTGCCATCTAGGTATTGTAGGTGGGGTTCTGGGCTACTCAAATTTGCCCAGCTGTGTGCCTTCAGCATCTGCAAAAAAGAGCCCCTATTTTCAGTCTTAGATATTTCCCAAATCAATCAATCAATATCTACAACAAATTTCACCAACAGGTCTTCAAGTTAGTTTAGTCTATTTCAGAATATTATTTACCCCCCAAAAAATAACTATTAATTGGTTTCATAAATCTGTTTTTATGAAGGCATCTCATTGGTAAACACTGAATTACAATTCTGAATCGACCAATCAGACTGCTTGGTTCAAGGATTGTTTTAGTCCAGGCTTAAGTTCTGTTGGTAAAATCCAGGCCTCACACCCTTGTAACCAAAATCAGTGACAGAGGGAATATGTAGAACGTGGTGAGTTGTCATGACAAATTTAAATTTTGGACATTTGAACTCTAAATCACTGAAGATATAACATCCAGTTATTATGAGTATATTTGTTCAGGTAAATTTATTTAAAATGTGGCAGGGAACATTAGTGATATTTATCTAGGCAATCAAACAACCACAAAAGTTAAACATGTTTACCTCATACTTCTTGTATTTTACACTTTTCTATCAAATTAATTTGTTATGAATATTGAATTTATAACATGTGTCCATGAGGTAAGTTGTACTTTAGTCATTTTGTAAACAGCATATTTACAACATATAAGTTCAAGGTCAGTCTTGTTTACAAAGCATTTAACAATTAGATTGTAATTTTCCATGTCTTGATGTGAGAAAAGTCACATATGCACCGGAATTTTCCATCTGAGTTACTCATATTCTAGAATATTCTGTCAGGTGACTTATCCTTATATTTATACAGGTTTGGTAAACAAGATTTCATTCCTTACTAAACTTCATATCAATAAGATCAGTCTATTAAGGAATTTATTTTAGTAATCACATGTTACAGTTGTGAAAGTCAGAGCAAATTCAGAGAGAGGAATTATTTATTTGAAATATTCACTGGAATTACTAAAAGTGCTCATTCTCATATTGGAGTAATACTGGACATTGGGATTTATGTGAATTTATTCAAAGATATTCTGGATTACATCATTCAGGCATATCAGAACATTCAATACTACTGACACATCAGGACATCCATGGCTACTGGAATTCATTCGGAACATTCTATATTCAGGACTTGTGATTAGGGCACTTAGGATTATTGGATTATTTGGATTTTAATTCATATTACTGAAAGCGTCTTTTGAATTTTCATTTTAATTGTCAAGAAATAAATTGCTTGTTGATTTTACTTACATTGTTGGTTTCACTTTCTTTCTGTTACATTATTTTCAGACCTAGAGTTTTAACAAATTATACATCTACTTTCCACATGTTGCAGACACATTACGTATATTTCTAAGAATATAATGATCTTAAAGTATGGACTGTATATGCTGTGGTATAAGCTACATTGGAGTATGATTCAATTAATGCCAGAGAGACAGTTTGTAGGATACAGTCAACATGGAAGGAGTTTACATAAATTAAATTATTAAACACGCTTTAAGAACAATAATGCTGCAGAATTAAATGGTACATTTATTATATTTTGGAGGGCATCCTGGGGTGAACTAAATAGCACATTTATTATATGAATTCTTGTGCTATTACTATGCTTTTTCATCCAACAAGTTACACAGCAATATACAGCATTCAATTGAACTGCATTCAGTGTGTTAGAGCCCTCACCCAAGAAATATGGCCTCCAGAGTGGTAACAGGGTTAACCAATCAGATGCAAGTTCACTCATTAATATGCATGGATCTTGTTCATTATTGAACTTGTCCAAGATTTTGATGATATAAACCCATATTCCCAGTTTGATTGAAAATGGATCATAAATATGAACTCCAGAGTGGTAACAAGCAACTGTTGATGGACAGATGCATGATGTATGACCCATGATGGACGCATAGTCGTACCATAAGCTCACTTGGCCTTACAGCCAGGTGAGCTAAAAATACTAAAGAAAGCAACCCTCCTAAAAAAAAACAAAGGCAATGAAGTTCCTGTTTCACAGATGTATAATGACAGTATACCCTCAACTAAATATTAAAAGAATTGTTACTCCATCCTCCTAGGGTTTGAAATTGTTCAGGAAGGAACTTGAGCTGGAAGAGCATTCTTTGTTGTTGGATGCAGAAAATCAGACATCTTTCATGACCCACTTGTCCACACATATAAATATCTTGTCCAAGTCAAAATGTTGTCATATATAGTAATTTTGAAATTTCTAAATATCTAATTTGGCAGTTTTTTAAAAAAATGCATAAATACCTTGCTGCTACTGTTGCAATGTAATTAACACAGAGTCACCAATATAATACATATCACAAAAAGTTTGCTTGCTGAAAAATAACTTGTTACATTATGCAACAAGTGCCATAGCTTTCTGACTTTATTATTTGAATGGTTTTGTGACATTCATTAGACTTAAGTAAACATGAAACACTGATAGTTTTTGTGACATTCATCAGACTTAAGTAAACACGAAACACACTGGTAGTTTCTGTGACATTAATCAGACTTAAGTAAACATGAAACACTGGTAGTTTTTGTGACATTCATCAGACTTAAGTAAACATGAAACACTGGTAGTTTTTGTGACATTCATTGGACTAAAGTAAACATGAAACACACTGGTAGTTTTTGTGACATTCATCAGATTTAACACGAAACACACTGGTAGTTTTTGTGACATTCATCAGACTTAAGTAAACATGAAATACACTGGTAGTTTTTGTGACATTCATCAGATTTAACACGAAACACACTGGTAGTTTTTGTGACATTCATCAGACTTAAGTAAACATGAAACACTGGTAGTTTTTGTGACATTCATCAGACTTAAGTAAACACGAAACACTGGTAGTTTTTGTGACATTCATCAGACTTAAGTAAACACACTGGTAGTTTTTGCGACATTCATCAAATTTATCATGAAACACACTGGTAGTTTTTGTTACATTCATCAGACTTAAGTAAACAGGAAACACACTGGTAGTTTTTGTGACATTTATCAGACTGAAGTAAACATGAAACACACTGGTAGTTTTTGTGACATTCATCAGATTTAAGTAAACACAAAACACACTGGTAGTTTTTGTGACATTCATCAGACTTAAGTAAACATGAAACATACTGGTAGTTTTTATGACATTCATCAGACTAAAGTAAACATGAAACACACTGGTAGTTTTTGTGACATTCATCAGACTTAAGTAAACACGAAACACACTGGTAGTTTTTGTGACATTCATCAGACTGAAGTAAACATGAAACACTGGTAGTTTTTGTGACATTCATCAGACTTGAGTAAACAAGAAACGCTGGTAGCTTTTGTGACATTCATGAGAGTTAAGTAAACATGAAACACACTGGTAGTTTTTGTGACATTCATCAGAGTTAAGTAAACATGAAACACACTGGTAGTTTTTGTGACATTCATCAGACTTAAGTAAACACAAAACACACTGGTAATTTTTGTGACATTCATCAGACTAAAGTAAACACGAAACACTGGTGGTTTTTGTGACATTCATCAGATTTAACACGAAACATACTGGTAGTTTTTGACACATTCATCAGACTTAAGTAAACATGAAACACACTGGTAGTTTTTATGACATTCATCAGACTTAAGTAAACATGAAACACACTTGTAGTTTTTGTGACATTCATCAGACTTAAGTAAACATGAAACACTGGTAGTTTTTGTGACATTCATCAGATTTAACATGAAACACACTGATAGTTTTTGTGACATTCATCAGATTTAACATGAAACACTGGTAGTTTTTGTGACATTCATCAGATTTAACATGAAACACTGGTAGTTTTTGTGACATTCATCAGACTTGAGTAAACATGAAACACTGGTAGTTTTTGCGACATTCATCAGATTTAACATGAAACACACTGGTAGTTTTTGTGACATTCATCAGATTTAACATGAAACACACTGGTAGTTTTTGTGACATTCATCAGACTTAAGTAAACATGAAACACACTGGTAGTTTCTGTGACATTAATCAGACTTAAGTAAACATGAAACACTGGTAGTTTTTGTGACATTCATCAGATTTAACATGAAACACACTGGTAGTGTTTGTTGTGAAAACTAAGAAGAAAAAGGAACTAATGCTCTAATGGGTGAAAAGAATTTCCAGGAATTCAAGATAAGACCATTTCCTCCTTTTAACTGTCAAGTGATGAAACCATTTCTGATATTCTTCAGAGATAACAAGATTTTCAAATTAGCTGCTGTGGTACACATATTGGATATCAGCTTGGCACCATTTTCATTTAGGACAAAGTAGACATCATTAGAAGTCTTTTGGTGAAAACCCCATGTCATAATGATCAATCATTCAGAGGAAATAGTGACAACAAGATTTTTAAGACAGTCATCATGGCAGCCATATTGGATGTATGACTGGCACCATTTTCATTTATGACCAACTAGGTATCATAAGTAGTCTATTGGTGAAAACCCCATGTTGATATAGCCATCCATTTGGAGAGGAGTAGGAGATAACAATATTTTCAAGATGGCTGCTGTGGTGGCCATATTGAACACCAGATCGGCACCATTTTCATTCAAGACCAAATGGACATCATGCTTGTAGCGCCTCTAAGAGTGCCAGAATTTGATCTATCTGATCCCATGGAACCCGGACATAGTTCTGGTTCATGAGGAAGTTCATCCCCATGTAAATGAAGTCCTGCAATGGAACAAGTTCCGACTTCTCGAGATTGGGTAGAAGACCCAACTGAGTTACCATGGACCAACAACGAAACAGATCTTGATGAAGGGACTGAACCTAAACACTGTGGATCAGGCAGTCAATCAAAATACTCGAGAATTGGTGTTCCCAGTAATCAGAGGTAGGCTGCTACCACTCTCACAAATCGGGTCAAGATTCTGGGTGCTGAAGAGATTACGGAGAAATTTGCGGTTTTGAGGAAATATCGGAATGTGCAAATAGGCATCCTGAAGGTCGATGGAGACTACCCAATCTGACAGGATGAAGTGCTTTCTGGATTGAGGAGGTGGTCTCCATCATGAAAGGTTCCTCCGGAAGAAAGCAGTTTAAAGGGGAGAGATTGATTATAAAGAGAACTTTCCACCTTTCTTCATAACCAGGAAGATTTGGGAATAGAATGCAGGAGATTGATTGTTCAGGACCCTCTTGACTGCCTCTTTCTGCAGAAGGGTGTGCACCTCCTCCCTCAGCTTCACCAGATTGGACTGGTGAAAGAATATGGGGGTCCTTGATAGAGGAGGTTGTTCCCCGAACTGGATTCGGTCACCCTCGCTCACGATGGAAAGGACCCAAACATCATCTGTGATGCTTGACCAAGCCTTGTATCCAAATGATAATATATGTATAAAGATATAGTATTCTTTGATACCATTCATTAGTCTATATTCCTTGTTAATCAAAATGGAGTGGAACGAAAGGATCCAGATTAATATATGCCTATGTTGGTTAAATCTAGGAACAACTTTATGAGTGGTATTAATAATTAATGTTGCTTATACCAACCTGTTTAGAGGCAGACTTAGGTTTACGAATTAACATCAAGCATTTATCTTTAGCTCCATTCCTATCCAGGGCTGTGAGCACATTATCTGTGTCCTTCAGGAAGGCATGAACTGAAAGAAAGATAGGAGATAAGTACATAACCAGAGATGTTGTGTTGGACAGTGTGATGTCATTAAATGTATATATTAGCATTTTAAGGCACCTCAGCACAATAATGGCTATATGGTGCCAATTAGAAGTTCTATAAATATATCCAAAGCCCCTTGAAGGGACTGATGCACTGTCATGAAATAATTTCCAGGAATTCAAGACAAGACCATTTTTTTGTTTAACTGCAGTGTTGAAACCATCTCTGATATTCTTGAGTGAGAAGACTTTCTAATTAGCCATTGTGGCAGCCATATTGGATGTAAGATCTTCACCATTTTCATTTGATATGATCATCCTTTCAGTAGCACTAGTGACAACATTTTTAATATGTTCATTGTAACAGCCATATTTGAAGTCAGATCAGCACCATTTTCATTCAGGACCGACTAGATCTCATAATTAGTCTTCTGGTGAGACCCCATGTTGATATGACTATCCATTTCGGAGGAGACATGATAACAAGATTTTTAACATGGCTGCCATGATGGTCACACTAGATGTCAGATCGGAACCATTTTCATTTTGGACCAACCAGACATCATAAGAAGTCTTTTAGTGAAAACCCCATCTTGATATGACCATCCGTTCAGGTGGAGTAGCAATAACAAGATTTTCAAAATGGTCACTGTGGTGGCCATATTGGATGTCCGGTGGCACCATTTTTATCAAGGACCAGCCAGACATATTGGATGTTTAAATTAAACCAATTTCATTTAGAACCAACTAGACATCATAAGAAGTCTTCTGGTGAAAACCCCATGTTAATATGACTTTCCGTTCAGTAGGAGTAGCAATAATAAGATTTTCAAAATGGCTACTGTGGTGGACATACCGGGCATCAGTTTTATGGCAATCCTCCAAGTAGTTTAGGGGAGTAGCAACAACATACTTGTGCAACTGATGGATGTATGATGGATGATGGACAACAGACCATTCCCAAAAGTTCTTCTGGTGTATGACCAGTAGAGATAAAAATGAAGAACTGCATAAAAAATGTTATTGTGATGTCATTAAAACACATATTGCCATTTTATGATGTCATCAACAGTCACATGACAACTGAACCGAGACAGCAAGCAAAGATAATGAATCTAAAGGATTTCTTGGTCACATGGGGGAGAAGACAACAAATTAACCAAAGGCCTCTACATTAGTCTAAGAGGTTAGAATGAATGTAAATTGGATGCATTTTCAACTTTGATGTAAATATGCTAAGAAAAAGCTCTCAGGGAATGTGTTGTCTCACCTGAGACCCAATGATGTATTACCACCACCCCCATATTTGACTTTTGCTGGCAACACCATCACTGAATACATGCTCTCTCATGTGAGACAAGGCAACACCATTACTGAATACATGCTCTCTCATGTGAGACAAGGCAACACCATCACCGAATACATGCTCTCTCATGTGAGACAAAAAAATTAAATAAAGGTTTCTACTGAAGTCTGAAAGGTTGGAATGAATGAGAGCTGGATACAACAATTCTACTGAAGTCTGAAAGGCTGGAATGAATGAGAGCTGGATACAAAAATTCTACTGAAGTCTGAAAGGTTGGAATGAATGAGAGCTGGATACAAAAATTCTACTGAAGTCTGAAAGGTTGGAATGAATGAGAGCTGGATACAAAAATTCAACTAAAGTCTGAAAGGTTGGAATGAATTAGAGCTGGATAAAAAAATTCTACTGAAGTCTGAAAGGTTGGAATGAATGAGAGCTGAATAATAAAAATTCTACTGAAGTCTGAAAGGTTGGAATGAATGAGTGAATGAGAGCTGGATAAAAAAATTCTACTGAAGTCTGAAACGTTGGAATGAATGAGTGAATGAGAGCTGGATAAAAAAATTCTACTGAAGTCTGAAAGGTTGGAATGAATGAGAGCTGGATACAAAAATTCTACTGAAGTCTGAAAGGTTGGAATGAATGAGAGCTGGCAATCAAACTGATGCAAGAGTTCAATCAGTTTAAGCTGCACATACATTTTGCTTGAAATCCTAAATGATCCTGTGCATAATCTAAACTAGAAAAATGGGCAATCACTCAACTAATTAATAACACTGAACACATCTTGGATCTGATCAATATCAAGCTGCATGCCCAAAAATTTGGTTGAATTCCAACAATCATAGGTAAAGATCTGCTGTGGAAACAAAAGTTTAGGACAGAAATCGTGGGTCATGACAACATGGAATGCTGGAAATAAAACTGATTTGAAGTCTCATAAATATAAAACTGCATGCCAAATTAAGTTAAATACAAACAATCCTTAGTAAAGTTATGTTGGGAAACCTAAGTAAGGAAAATGTGTAATCATGTGTCATAACTCCTGTAAAATAACAATGTTGATTGTTTTTTGTTTTCATTGGTTTTAACAGCACTTTTAAGACATTATTGGTTATATCATGCTGAGAAAATTGGAGCTAAACGCCTTTCCCAAGGACACACTAAGGCTGCCTACCTGGGCCAGCCTGGGCAGGTATCAAACCCATGACCCTTGGATAAGGAGTCTGACACTCTACCAACTGAGCTACAATGGCTTCCTATAGATGACATTGAAAGTTGGAAATGTAAATCATTTAAGGTCTCATCAATATCAATAGAAACTGAACAATCTATTGTAAAGTTAAGCTGCAGAAACCAAAGTTAGGAAGGACAAGCAATCAGGGGCCATAACTTCTGTAAATGACATCATGGTAAATTACATTATGGAATGCAGGTCCCATCAAGAGAAAACTACATGTAAAAACTGGCTTAAGTCCAACAAACTCTGGTAAAGTTGTGGAAACAAAAATTAGGTGGTTGGGCAATCAGGGGCTTTAACTCCTGTAAATGATGTTGCAAAAGGCTGGAAGTCAAACTCGTTCAATGTTTAATCAATATAAACCTTCCTGTCAAATTTGCTGTTAATCCAACAGTCCTCGATAAAGCCATGCTGCGGAAACCAAAGTTAGGAGAATGTGCTATCAGGGGCATAACTCCTGTAAAATATGTTGTGGAATGTCAGAAATTGAACTCATTCAAGGCCCAATCAATTAGGTTTCATGAACATAAGCAAATATGGCTGAAATCCAACAATTCCCAATAAAGTTATCTTGCTGAAACCAGATTGTTGATGGATGGACAGCTGAACAGCTGGATGGATGGACAATGTGGCAAGTATAAGGTTGCATCAACTTCATCAAGCAGGGCCCTAATTAAATTGAACCATGTAAAATTCAATGAACTATATGTTCAGTGTACAAACCATGTCCAAAGCTGGAACCAACAGCTAGCGTGTACTTTGAACTTGTTCTCTTTTTGTGCTCCTCTCCAGTAGTGGCTTTGGTGATTATGTTTTTTGTCACTTGTTTAGTGCTGTCTCCTTCACTAACAAATACACTACCACAAGACTTCTGTAACAGAAATAAAAGAATTACTTATATTTTATACTTGGTAAAGTGGACAAATATCAGCCACCTGAAAATTAAAAGTAGGGCACAGTGACCTAGTTTTATCATTTTAGTACATCCACTTTTCCACAATTAATTGCAATAAGAAATTTACAGTTCATAAAGGGATTTACTGCATGAAAATTACTGCAGTATCAATCAAAGCGCTATGTTCTTAAACACTCAATACTTAACAGTGTTTAAACCATTGGCTCAGCATCTATAGAGACCTGATTACCCAACATTTAAGGATTCCTTGATGTGCATTGGTCAGTGGGACCTGGAAAGGGTAATGAGGTTGCCTTAGCTCTAAAAGTCCCTTGCTATTTTACTGATGATGGGGACTTTAGAGTTCCCACCATCAGTAATATAGCATGGGATTTTTAGAGCTTAGGTAAGCTCAGCCATGAACAGGGCAGTGGCTAACTTTGCACCTCCACTGTCTCATGTTCAATTCCAGATTGCAGCACATGCATAGGTATGTATTTGCCAACCCTATGTTGATGAATCCCTTTTGGTTCTCTGGTTTTCTTAACCTCAAAGACAACCTCATGACAAAAGTTGAGCTGTCAAAGTATATGGTAAGCATTGTTTTGTGCAGCTGAGCTGTCAAAAGTATGCATTATAATTGTTTGGACAGCTGAGTTATCAAAAGTATGTGGTACAATTGTTTGGACAGCTGAGCTATCAAAAGTATGTGATGTAAGTTATTTGAACAGCTGAGCTGTCAAAAGTATGTGGTGTAAGTTGATTGAACAGCTGAGCTGTCAAAAGTATCTGCAGTGCTGTAAGTTGTTTGAACAGCTGATTTGTTTAAATCAATAGTTAGTGGTTTCCCATATAATGCTAGTACCCGGTATATTTAGTTTTCATACTGTGATTTTCAATGAGTATTGAATAATCCACCATGTCACCATCCAGTTACAGTGGTAAATCAAGAGGGAGTTCATGGGTGAATCAACCTACCCACCTCTCTCCCCTTCTCCCTTGTAAAATAGTATACTTTCAAGAGAAAACATCAAGTTCGCCATTGTAAGTGAAGTGAAACATCCTCTCTTAAAATGAAACCCTTATAGAAAAAAATCCTTAATCAGCCTCATTGACATTACCACCTATGGCTTTTAAAGGAATGAAGATTGAAGGACAACGGAACTTGGACAATGCTGATTTGTACTGAAATCAACCTTGTGCTTAATATAGACCATGATGTCATTGTCTCCAGCTGCTTTCTATTTCGACATATTATTTTTCGGAAAAATCATCCAGCGACTCATTGATTCTTGTAACTTTTTCTCATACCATTTACCGCTGCCTACATCACCTGCGATATCCTTGTCTCTGACTGCCTTGATACAGTCTTGGATGTGGTCAAGAGTAATAAAAATAAGAAGAAGAAGAAGAAAAAAGAATAACAACAGCAAAAACAGACATCAACATGTATAATAATAACTTGTATTACTTACATACCCATGCTATATTATGACAAAAATACTGGAATTCTTTGCTATAATAATAATAATAATAATAATAATAACAATAATAATAATATTCATATTCATATTACCACTATTATGACTCTAAATAAATTTTTAAATAATGCTTTGCCAAGTAGTAAAACAACAATTCAATTCATAAGTTATCAATGTATCGAGATCTTGCATCTATACATATTTTCAAATATTGGTACATTTAATGGTTAGACAACTTGCTCAACTTCCATTTAAAACTGAAAAAACACCCCTCCAAATTTGTTGAATACTTTCACATGAAACTTGCAATATATTGCCATACCATCCTAAACTTGCTACCAACAGAAACCAATAACAGCATGATAAAATAATTATAGACAATCATCATTTTCATTTCCATGGGACTTGGATTACTAATAAACAAAACAATTACTGGCTAAATTGTAATAAAACACATTCCAAGATGTAACTCTGCATACTTATGTCAATTGCAGAACTGAATGGTTTAAAGAAAGATTGGTTAATATTATATTTAACCCATAATCAATTCGGTTCCACCAAAACAGAAACGAAATGGACATTGTGTGATATGTACGGATGTGCAATAATCATGCATTGCCTAATAGGTAATGTCCCAAATCATATTTTTCACATTAATTTTACACATTTACTGTGTGTATTATGCCAATCTAATGTTAATCATGCATTTGTTGGATATATTTTTGCAGAACATCTCTAGAAATTCAAGGTATCACTTCTGTAGTATATAACTTCTGTCATATATATAGTCATTTTGGAGCACTATTTACCCGACAGTTGGGCAACTCAAAATAACAATATACAAGACAGTCGGGTACCTCAGAATGGCTATATATTAGACAGTTGGGTACCTTAAAATGGCTATATACCCGATAGTTGTGTATATTGCCTCGGCCCACCTTTTAAACAGTATGATTATATTTCTGGTCTTGGACAGGCCTCAGCATTCTAACCATCACTGTAAATGAATATTGGAATGCTCATCTATAATTGGATGAACAAATTTAGCGCCTGGTACAGTGTTTCAGTAAGAACAATAATATAGAAAAGGTCTCTGGCCATCATTATGTTTGTGCCCCATGTCCGAAATAGAGCTGCTGGCTATTTTTAGGAACTGATGTCACTGTGTGTGATGTATCACTGAGGTAAAAAGTACAAGCACTATTCAAGAAGTGTTAAAGAAACAATAATTAACAGCAACATAAATTGACAACAAAGCATAATTTCCCCATTTCTATGTACTTTAATTTCTCTCCAATATTCACAGCAACAAAGATCATCACATCTTATTCCAATGTCTGAATTCTACCTCTTAAATGGCACAGAAGAAGAAATATATAACACCATGTATCTAATCACTAGTACTAGGAATGCATACAGAAGTAGGAATATATAACACCATGTATCTAATCACTAGTACTATGTAAGCATACAGAAGTAGGAATATATAACACTATGTATCTAATCACTAGTACTAGGTATGCATACAGAAGTACGAATATATAACACCACGTATCTAGTCACTAATACTAGGAACGCATACAGAAGTAGGAATATATAACACCACATATCTAATCACTAGTACTAGGAATGCATATCGAAGTAGGAATATATAACACCATGTATCTAATCACTAGTACTAGGAATGCATACAGGAGGAGGAATATATGACACCATGTATCTAATCACTAGTACTAGGAATGCATACAGGAGGAGGAATATATAACACCATGTATCTAATCACTAGTACTAGGAATGCATACAGGAGGAGGAGGAATATATAACACCATGTATCTAATCACTAGTACTAGGAATGCATACAGGAGGAGGAATATATAACACCATGTATCTAATCACTAGTACTAGGAATGCATACAGGAGGAGGAATATATAACACCATGTATCTAATCACTAGTACTAGGAATGCATACAGGAGGAGGAGGAATATATAACACTATGTATCTAATCACTAATATTAGGAATGCATACAGGAGGAGGAATATATAACATTATGTATCTAATCACTAGTACTAGGCATGCATACTGGAGGAGTAATATATAACACCACGTATCTAATCACTAGTACTAGGTATGCATACTGGAGGAGTAATATATAACACCACGTATCTAATCACTAGTACTAGGTATGCATACAGAAGGAGGAGGAATATATAACACTATGTATCTAATCACTAGTACTAGGTATGCATACAGAAGGAGGAATATATAACACCATGTATCTAATCACTAGTACTAGGAATGCATACAGAAGGAGGAATATATAACACCATGTATCTAATCACTAGTACTAGGTATGCATACAGAAGGAGGAATATATAACACTATGTATCTAATCACTAGTACTAGGTATGCATACAGAAGGAGGAATATATAACACCATGTATCTAATCACTAGTACTAGGAATGCATACAGAAGGAGGAATATATAACACTATGTATCTAATCACTAGTACTAGGTATGCATACAGGAGGAGTAATATATAACACTATGTATCTAATCACTAGTACTAGGCATGCATGCAGTAATGAGAATGTTAACATACACCCTCAACTTTTCTCTGAAAAGGGCAGGCAGATAAAATCCTGTTGAACAAATTAGGATTGAGCTCTCTAAATGGAAAGCTACTGTAATATAAATGATTATCAGTTACTTAGTTCAGCTGTGACTGGTATCATTTTTCTAGCTATTTGTGTATGTTAAGACCCTGGATTTTAAAGAATCCAGCTGGTGACACCAGTCTACACTGAACCTCAATTGTCCTTATTATAACTAACATGTACTTAGAAGTGAGGTGTTTGCCTAACATGGTGGAAACTGTCTGATTTGTGATATTTTGTGAAATTATTGTGCAATAAAATTTGCTAATTAGATTAATATAGTTTTGTGCTAACTTTGCTTTTTTTAAAAATAAACCTGGTTCATGTTCATCTTTAAGACAGACTTCTTAAATGGACTGTTTAATACGAGGCCATATAAGTGTTCCATACACCATCTGGAAGGATATTTTACACCATACAATCACATTCCGGACTTTTGTGCTCTTTAGGTTCCAAAACTTCAGTTGTATAGCAACACATTCAAGATTGTCCAAAGATTAATGATTTCAGAATTTTATGAAGGGTACATGTTTTCTTGAGAGCTTAAAGATTATGTAAATGCAGTTTGACTTTACGTGTGAAGATACCTGATTAAGTATTTATGCATATATAGGGTTTAATGGCACATCAGTACAGTCCTGGCTATATAGTGCTGAGTAAATTTAGTATCCCCCAAAAAGGCATACAAAACAAAGACTAAGGCAAAAAAGGGCAACTTTCTTAAAATAGAAAGTCACATTTTTTTATATATATAAACTGCACTCTTTAAAAAGTCCAAGACCTCGGTAGAAACATCATCATATAACACATTCCTGGGCAAAAACTTTGATTCCATTAGTCACCACTTGCAACATGCATGAGGGGGTGCATCAGGTCTATTATACATCCTGAAGTTGCAGGGGATCAGGATACCTAAATATCAGGATACCTAAATATCAGGATACCTAAATATCAGGGCACTGCTGCATCATAAATTTAGACCTCCTTTTTGTTAAGCCTGATTTTTATTTAGCTAGAAAGTAAAACACATTGAGCTTAATCTAGGGTGTGGATGGATATACAGACACATACATAAATACCAAAGTGATTGCTATGTTGAGCTTCTGTAAAGGTGAGGTACACACAAATTAAGGTGGTTGGGATGTGCCCTGGTGGTAGGGTTAACCCTGGTGGTGGGGTGGAGGCAGAAAAAGGACAGAGGAAGGGGAAAGAATTTTTATTGAATTTACTTTGTAACATGGATTTTAAAAATGAACTTGCAACTTGCAAAATGAGGTCATAATGTGTACACAACCTGACTTGGCAAAAGTGTTGCCAGAATTGCCTGGAGTCATGTATATATTTTGTATTACTAATAATGTGGAGCAGATTTACCTGATTACACACTATCTTACATATTTTCTTACAATTGTAGGGATCAAGTCATTATTTTTAACTGCTCTTTGATTCAGTTGACTGCATAAACTATCCCTTCATGAATACCTTGATTCAGTTGACTGCATAAACTATCCCTTCATGAATACCTATGCTCAGATTGACCCAGCATATATATATATATATATATATATATATATATATATATATATATATATATATATATATATATATATATATATATATATATCAAAAAGGAGGAACATAGCGACTTTGGGGCATGCAGAACTTAGAAAGCATTCATTTTTTTAATATCCTATATCTAAATCAAATATACCATTAGATATTGACAAGAGAATGCACAGCAGGCTGTATTGGAGTAGGTAATAATGTATGTCCTGAATATATTTAATTTATTTTACATTTCCAAAGATTTATTGTTCTGGGAATAGGCTTAATCTTAGCATTATATTAATCTCAGAAGCAAAATGCTGCAGAGCTTTTTTCAAAATGATGGAGTTTAGGTTTAAAATTTGCATGAAGAATTTTCATGCATCTGGCATCATTCTTGCGTGCTGTTTCATGACCTGTGCCATTTAGAAATGGCCATTTTCTGTTTACAAAATGGCCATGTTGTTCTAAGACATTTACCTGGTCCTGAAAGGTCACAATGCCATTTCATAAACATTTTCTTCAGTAACTTTACTGGGACATGAAACTGCACAGTGCTGTTTTATGACTCTTATTTGTGCCGGCTATTTAGCTACACTGTTTTAAAGCATTACTTTCTAATCTTTTGATGTGTCAATAATGACTGACTTTCAGTTCATTCTCAAAGGATTATTAACTAGCACCCAGGAGTGGGAGGTTGGGGTTGTGAGGTTCTAAAGGGAGGTGGGGTGGGGTGAAGGGAATTTAAAACCTGTGTGGTCACATCTCATCACTCTGATTCCTTGTGGGAAATATACCATGGAGAGCAATTTCATATTTATTGACACTTTTTATCTCCAAAAGTTCTCAATATATACTCTTCTGAGAAATTTAAAGCACTGATTTTAGGCCAGTATTGTTATAAATGTAGTCAGTCCAATGTTACAAAGTACATAACCATCCATACTTCATTTTACAATTAACAACAAAATAAATATAAGCCTCACATGTATGTTGGCATAGTAATTTGCAGAAAAATCATGTATTTTGTTTGCCTGAAATTTCTTTGCAAAAAAACAAAAAAACATTAAGAACACCTCAGCTATTTCTACAATTCAACTGAGTACCATAGAATTGATTGAGAAGTTGCAAATGAATCAAGAGTCCCTCACTGTGCGAAAAGAATTTCCAGGAATTCAAGATAAGATTTCTTCCTTTTAAATGCTGAGAGTTGAAACCATCTCTGATATTCTTCAGTGATAACTAGATTTTCAAATTAGTTGCTGTGGTACACATATTGGATGTCAGCTTGGCATCATATTCATTTAGGACAAAGTAGACATCATTAGAAGTCTTTTGGTGAAAACACATATGTCATAATGATCATCCATTCAGCGGGAGTTAGTGACAACAACATTTTTAAGACAGTCATTATGGCAGCCATATTGGATGTACGAATGGCACCATTTTAATTTAGGACTTGGTGGGAAAAAAAACGTCATAATGATCATCCATTCAGGGGGAGTAAAGTGACAAAAAGATTTTTAAGACAGTCATCAGGGCAGCCATATTGGATGTACAACTGAAACCATTTTCATTTAGGATTAAACTAGATATCATAAGAAGTCTACTGGTGAAAACCCCATGTTGATATAGCCATCCATTTGGAGAGGAGTAGAGATAATAATATTTTCAAGATGTGACTTTCCATTCAGGCAGCCATATTGGATGTACGAATGGCACCATTTTAATTTAGGACTTGGTGGGAAAAAAAACGTCATAATGATCATCCATTCAGGGGGAGTAAAGTGACAAAAAGATTTTTAAGACAGTCATCAGGGCAGCCATATTGGATGTACAACTGAAACCATTTTCATTTAGGATTAAACTAGATATCATAAGAAGTCTACTGGTGAAAACCCCATGTTGATATAGCCATCCATTTGGAGAGGAGTAGAGATAATAATATTTTCAAGATGTGACTTTCCATTCGGGAGGAGTAGCAATAAGTAGATTTTCAAGATGGCTGCTGTGGTGGCCATACTGGACATCAGATCGGCACCATTTTCATTTAGGATCAACTGGACATTATAAGAAGCCAATATGACTTTCTGTTCAAGTAGAGTTGTGATAACAAGATTTTTAGATGGGTGCCATGGCGGTCAAATTGATGTCAGATCAGCACCATTTTCATTTATGACCAGCTAGACATCATAAGAAGCCTTTTAGTGAAAACCCCATGTTGATATGACCATCCATTCCGGATGAGTAGCAATAACATGATTTTCAAGATGGCTGCTGTGGAAGCCATACTGGATGTCTGAGCAGCACCATTTTCATTTAGGACCAACTAGTCCACGGGATGAATGAGTGTGTAATGTTTCAGGGCAATCATCCAAGTACTTTAGAAAGAGTAGCGATAACAAACTTGTGCTAACAGATGGACAGACGAGGGACAACAGATTATCCCATAAGTTCTTCTGGTCTAACCAGTAGAGCTAAAATAGTTTGATGCATTTGTAACTTCTCAGTCAATCCTTGTTTAGTAGATAGCTGAGATGGTCTGAATGGCAGCTATGGGCATACATTCAAGGTATGATGCATAGGACTGAATGAGATACTGTGAATACAACAGTCCCCAGACCTGCTGACAGATATATGCCCCTCAGCACAATAAAACCAGGAACAACAACATACATGTATAGCAGCCCCCACACAGTGTGACCTTTGCACATTTTAGAGTAAACAATGTATATCAATGCCCATAGTTCAATTATCAACTTTTAGGAACCTTACATTTGCCATCCCAAATGAACAACTTTACATATTAACTTAACAATGTTGTGAGAAAGATGTATTTACAGGCCTAGAATATAGTATAAATTTCATTGTAGCCAGAAGTACTAGTAGATTGAGAAATTTACTAGTCCTGCTAAATCTTTACTGGTAGTACTTCCCACAAAACAATGTCAGACACATATCATGATTTACTAGCCATTGGACTACTGAAATTATGAAAACTACTTGTCGTGCAGGGATTTTACTAGCCTCAGGCTAGCGGACTACTGCTAAATTTGAGCCCTGATTTATATATCACAAATAATGTGCCTTTCATAAGAATGAATTCAACAAAGTTCAATCTGTTCTTACAGACTTGTTAAGCAGCCCCACTTTTGTTATTGCCCTAAAGCATACACATTCAACTTGCTGGCTTGTAAATCAACTATTCACCTAGTGTAGCAATTTAAAGTGATGCAAGAGATACAGATAGGAGTGAATCCTGAATTTAAAATCTCTCAAGTGCATGCACACTTCATCACTCTCCATTTCTCCCTAAATCATGTCTGTTTGACAAAATAATGGCTTCTGTCTGAAGCTGTAAGACAAAGAATTGAACCTTAAAAACTTGATGGACAAGAGTCCCTTGAAGGGACTGATGCTCTACTGGCTCTCTACTGGCTGAAAAGATTTTCCAGGAATTCAAGATACGACCCTTGCTTCCGTTTAACTGCTGAGTGTTGAAACCATCTTTGATATTCTTCAGCAATAACAAGACTTTAAAATCATCTGCTTTGGTGGACATATTGGATGTCAGCTTGGCAGCATTTTCATTTAGGACCAACAAGGCATCATAAGAAGTCTTCTGGTGGAAACCCCATGTTGATATGACTTTCCATTTTGGATGAGTAACATTAACAAGATTTTCAAGATGGATGCCATGGTGGCCATATTCAATATGATATTGGCACCATTTCTATTTAGTGCCAACTAGATATCATAAGAAGTCTTTTGGTGAAAGCACAATGTTGATATGACCAGCCATCTAGGAGAAGTAGTGATAACAAGATTTTCAAGACGGTCATTGTGGCAGGTATATTACATGTCTGAATGGCACCATTGGGACCAACTAGACATCATAATAAGTTGTTTAATAAAATCCCCATGTTGATGTGATCATCTATTCAGGAGGAGTTGTGATAACAATATTTTCAAGATGGCTGCTGTGGTGGCCTTATTGAACATCAGATTGACACCAGTTTCATTTTGGACCAACTATACATCATAAAAAGTCTTCTAGTGAAAACCCCCATGTCAATATGACTTTCCATTGAGGAGGTATAGAGATAACAAGATTTTCACGATGGCCACTGTGGGTGCCATATTGGACATCAGATTGGCCTTATTTTCATGTAGGACCAACTAGACATCATAAGAAGTCTTTTAGAGAAAACCCCTGATGTTGATATGACCAACCATTCAGGATGAGAAACAATAACAAGATTTTCAAGATGGCCACTGTGGTGGCCCATATTTGGATTTCCAAGTAGCACTAATTTCATTTAAGACCAACTAGACCATGGGATAAATGTTTGTGTAAAGTTTCATGGCAATCCTCGAAGTAGTTGAGGAGGAGTAGCAATAACAAATTTGTGCTAATGGATGGACGACGGGCGACAGACAACAGACCATCCCATAAGCTCTTCTAGTCTATGACCAGTAGAGCTAAAAAAAAACACTTATCTACACTGTGACTAAGGCTTCCATGGGATTTGATCAGCCTAATCTCAGTGAACAGTCATCCTAAACCAAATGTGTTAAGTTTGATTTACCCTTCCCTAGAAAATTAAAATGATTTAAGTGTTGAACAAATTTTCAGGGTTACGCCATATCAAACTCGTTCTTTCTCACAGTCATCTCGGAACAAAATAAATGTAGTTTTGTGTATGTACTGCAAGTGTATATGGTCAAATGTAGTTTTGTGTATGTACTGCAAGTGTATATGGTCAAATGTAGTTTTGTGTATGTACTGCAAGTGTATATGGTCAAATGTAGTTTTGTGTATGCACTGCAAGTGTATATGGTCAAATGTAGTTTTGTGTATGTACTGCAAGTGTATATGGTCAAATGTAGTTTTGTGTATGTACAGCAAGTGTATATGGTCAAATGTAGTTTTGTGTATGTACAGCAAGTGTATATGGACAAATGTAGTTTTGTGTATGTACTGCAAGTGTATATGGTCAAATGTAGTTTTGTGTATGTACTGCAAGTGTATATGGTCAATTGGAAAAAACCCTCAGATCATTCACACAATTCCCCCCCTGTGAAATGGAAGCAAGCCTCATACTCAAATAATACCAAATCATGCATATATAATTGAAAATCCTTTTAAATTTAACAACCATCATGGTTTGTGCACCACAATTTTAATATATTCAAAATACATTTGAATAACTTCAGAACAGATTATGACCATATCCGGCAGAAGGATACACTGCAACTGATCATAAGCTATAACTGTAATTCTTATGTTCATCTTTTCCTCCATCCATCAAAACATGTATCCATTCATCCTTTGTTCCATCCATTCATCCCATGCATATGCATAATATACATGCATGCAATAAAAAAACAAATTTCTCAACTATCCAATTAATAGAACTTGGACTTAGTGTCATGTCTATGATAGATGTCAATATCTAGAATTTTACACACCATCTCTCATGCTTGCCACAGGAGCAGGTATTTTGTCTTGGATCAAACCCTGAAATCTAAAGTCTAACTCTAAGAGATCTGAAGCATGTGAGCAAAAGAGAGTGGGGGGTGGGGTGGAGGGGAGAGAGGTGCTTGCATTATGGTTATTGGCTCCAAAACTAAACTAACCAATGAATAATTTACTAGGACTATTTACTACAAAATGTCAATTGTAGGTATCTCATACTAGTAAATTTTCAGTAATTTCAATAATTTTGTCAACTGGTTTGAATCTGTAGTATCTGGTTATACATCTAAAATTTCAGTACAGAAAACTCTCACTTTTGAATTTCAGAGGGAATTCTGAATGTTGTTCTTCCAAATGATGAATAATCTTTTAAAAACTTTCTTCATTTGGTGGTGCAATAATAGCATTGAAACATTTCATGCATCTCCGTTCAGTCGTATGATTCGGAAAAGTGAAAGAAAATCTTTAAAAGGAGTTAGTGAAAACTTAGCCAGACTGTACAGTGCACAAATTGTTTATTTATGCAGACAATACTTTGAGATTAGGCAGACCAGATAGTATAACTATTCTTTCTTATTTCTCCTTTATTTAAAAATGTATGAAATTGCCCTTTATAAATTTCACGGGTCTTGATATAGGCAATATGACTATTCAGTTTCCAATATTTGCATAGAAATCTATACAAAAGTGAATATTTCTCATGCTTTTTCCAACATGTAAAAACCAATAGTCATGAAAATTTGTTCAATACTGTGATAAGACTAATTATCTAGGGAAGGGTAAATCAATCTTACATTTTGTTAAGGCTAACCAATCACTGACTTTAGATTGACCATCTGCTGTGGACAGCCTTAGTCACATTGTATCTAGGAAGTAAAATATACTGTTGTGACCTGCTAATTCCCTGTATGGAACATGGACTAGAATTAAACAGAGATTGGTATCAAAGCCTTTTCTGAACCTATGTCTGACTCCCTACTGATAAGAAAATGAGACCCCCAGCTAATGCTTTAGCACTTGAAAAAAAAAAACAACCTTCAAAGGAACAGCTGGGTACATATTTCCTTTATTACTTATGGAAGAGTTTTCTGATGCTGAAATCTGGTGTTGTGAAAGAGGGATATTTTTCACTATGTGATTGAAAATGTGTTGGGTCATTTTCTCTGGGATTATGGGGTATCTGAAACAGGACTCCACACACCGTTTCTATTCTACATTGTATTGAACAACTTGGTTGACATGCTGTCCCCCTGGCTGTTTCTTACATCTTAGATGTTATCTACAGCATTTAAACTCCTACTATCCAATGTTCTCACCTTCATTTTAGAGGTTAAACATGGCATTCCAAATCTACTCTATATTTTTTAATGTTACTACCCTTACATTAATTTGTGGATCTAACTGCTCTTTCTAATAGAGCAACAAATAATGTTGTCCTTTCTTACAATGTCCCTAATTTATTTCCTTTCTGTTAGAGTAACTTAATTGGCCAGTAATCTACTAAGGAGGTGATATTAAATATATGATTAGCCAAGCCTTTAATGGAGCTCTGGTATCTTGAGTCCTGCATCCATCACTACTCATTAGCTTAGCCACCCATAAACAAGAGTCCCTCAAGTGGACTGATGCTCTACTGGACAAAGAATATCCAGGAATTCAAGATAAGACCACTTCTTCCTCTTAACTGTTGAGTGTTAAAACCTCCTCTGATATTCTTAGATGATAGCAAGATTTTCAAATTTGCTGCTGTAGTGGACATATTGGATATCAGATTGGCACCATTTTCATTTAGGACAAAGTAGACATTATTTGAAGTCTTCTGGTGAAAACCCGATGTGCCCATCCATTCAGGGGGAGTAGTGACAGCAAGATTTTCAAGACAGCCATTGTGGCAGCCATATTGGATACATGATTGATACCATTTTCATTTAGGACCAACTAGGTATCATAAGAAGTCTACTGGTAAAAACGCCATGTTGATATAGACATCCACTTGGGAGGAGTAGATATAAATATTTTCACGATTGCCACCATGGTGATACGACTTTCCATTTTTAAGGAGTAACAAAAACAAGATTTTCAAAATGGCTCCCATGGTGGTCATATTGGATACTAGATTGGTACCATTTCTATTTAGAACCAACTAGACATCATAAAAAGTCTTCTGGCAAAAGCATTACATCAATATGACCAGTCATATAGAGAAGTAGCCATAAGAATTTCCAGATGGCCATTGTGTGGCCATACTGGAGGTCAGATTGGCACCATTTTCATTTAAACCAACTAGACATCATAAGAACTCTTTCAGTGAAAACCTAATGCTGATATGATCATTCATCCAGGAGAAGTAGTCATAACAAGATTTTCAAGATGGCCACTGCGATGGCCATATTGGATGTCTGAACAGCACCATTTTCATTTAGGACTAACTAGACATCATAAGAAGTCTTTCAGTAAAAACCCCATATTGATATAACCATCCATTTAAGAGAAGCAGTGATAACAAGATTTTCATGATGGCAGCAGTGACAGCCATACTGGAAGTGCAAGCTGCACCATTTTTGTTTAGGACCAACAAGATATCATAATAAGTCTTTTAGTGAAAACCCCATGTCAATTTGACTTTTTGTTCAGGAGGTGAAGCAATTACAAGATTTTAAAAATGGCTGCTGTGGTGGCCATATTGGACATCAGATCAGCACCATTTTCATCTAGAACCAACTAGACATCGTAAGAAGTCTATCAGTGAAAACCCCATGTTGATTCATGTATGACAAACCATTCATCAGAAGTAGCAATAACACATTTTTCAAGATGGCTGCCATGGTGGCCATATTGGATGTCAGATGGGCACCATATTTTTATTTAGGACAAACTAGACATCATAAGAGGTCTTTTAGTGAAAATCCCATACTGATATGACCATACATTCAGAAAAAGTAACGACAACAAGATTTTCAAGATGGCTGCTGTGGTGGCTATACTGGATGTCTGAGCAGCACTATTTTCATCGGGACCAACTAGGCCATGAGATGAAAGTGTGTGTAAAGTTTCATGGCAATCCTCCAAGTAGTTTAAGAGGAGTAGCGATAACAAACTTGTGCTAACGGATGGACAGATGAAAAACCATCCCATAAGTTCATCTGGTCTATGCCCAGTAGAGCTCAAAATTTTCTCTGCTTCAGCTAACAATGTCACTGACCCATTGTGTGAACTTCTTGGTATATTTATCTCTTTGATTTGTCTTGGGCATAGATGTAATGAATCATATATTTGTATCACTTTCTGACACATAGAATCCTACCATTGAACTTTGAATTACAGAGTTTTAAAATAATACAAATCAAACACATTAACAAATTACCCTGTCACACTTAGTTAGAAATATATATGTAAAAGACGCTTTGAAATGCACGAAAAGAAAGTTAAAATCTTTCTGTACATCATGGCATACTTTTTTTTACAATTTGTGGTTTTAAATAAATCTACAACATGAAATCAAATGGTATTAAAACTAACCCAAATCTGAGCTGTTAGTTCTCTTTAAAAGGGGAAAAAATGGATAAGGTGAAAAAGTATTCCAAGAAAAGTAACACCATTTCATTTCTAAATGGCTATATAATACACCAGTACAAGTTTGATTCCTATATTACATACACCCAGGGATTTACAAATCCACTTGCCTGACTCCTCTGACAAGCTCAAATTTGGTTTGGGCAGCCTCAAGTTTGCAAGGCACTTGCCCGTGGGCAAGTCCAAAAAATTGAGAGAGGGATACAAAATACAAGAAATTTCATTTAATGTCGGTGGTCTGAGCAAGCTCTGTGCAAGTTATCTTACCGACAAGAGGTCATGTTCAGTTCCTAATGCTTTATGTTCTGCAAGTTTTATACCCTGTGATCTTGCCACAGTACATACATCAGCACCTTTATTTAGCATTTATATGTAGTGCATTCTTCTTCCACATAACTGGCCACAGTTTCTTTCATCTACTGTATGTGTCATTTCCATCTTCTGGTCAATGTCAAGGTCAGTCTTGCATTTTCTTGTGCAGATGTCATAATGTGAATACTTACTCTTTAAAGCACGCTTTGACAAATAAGGAATAAATATTTATATATTAACTTATCAGTTACATTTTTAATCATAATATCTGTACATATCTGGGATTCAACGACTTCAGGTCCTAAGTTTGCCTCGGGCAGTTTGTCATATTGCCAACTCTAAACTCTCAGTTTTTCAAAGATTGTTTTGATGCATGTCACCGATTTTATGGTGAATAGGTGTTAATTGCTAGTAATATAACTCGACAGATTTCTTAGACAGTTGTGTTTGGAAATAAAAAGCACGCGTCTCTAACGATTAACCACCAGTAGGATCTCATTCAAAGCATGATTGATTTACAAAAATGTAGCACCCACACGGGATGTTTATGATCAGTTGTTTACGTGATAGTTACAGGTGACTGATACATACTTACTGCTTGGCAAACAATTAAATGGACAAAAATAAGTGTTCTCAAATCATTCTCAAAAGTAGGATTGTCAAATATTTTGATGCATGTCACTGATATCAAGGTGACTAGATGATAATTGTTAAGAAAATGGATGAAATAAGTGTTCACAAATCCTTCAGTTATGAGTATAAATAAATCATTACAAACAGTCTAGCCCCTCTCTCTCTCCCTCTCTCTCTCTTACTTACTTACAAATCTAGCTATTTCCAAACCATTTTCTGCCTATCCATTTATTTGTCTATATACATGTACATGTCTGCTTTAGCTCTTCTAACTATATCTGCATTCCAACTCTTTCTAAATTTCTACATATCTATATACATGTATTATTTACATATATATTTTTGGATAACCTTAATTATTGGCCTATGGTTTTAAGGTGCCAATAGAGATAACAGAAAACAAAAGTTTAAATAAATATAACGCAATTTCCTTAAAATATACCATATTTTATTTTATCTTATTGTTTTACTCATGTTGGGATATTATGTTTGGGGTAAGCTCAAATTTTCCAAGGGCAAGTTCAATTTTCCAGTCAGCTTCCCCTGGGCAAACTGACTTATAATATTTGTAAATCCCTGATAAACAAGTACAAATTTGATTCCTACATTACATAGACCAGTACAAGTGTCATTCCTATATTACATAGACCAGTACAAGTATCATTCATATATAACATAGACCAGTACAAGTGTCATTCCTATATTACATAGACCAGTACAAGTATCATTCCTATATTACATACACCACTACAAGTGTCATTCCTATATTACATAGACCAGTACAAGTGACATTCCTATATTACATAGACCACTACAAGTGTCATTCCCATATTACATAGACCAGTACAAGTGTCATTCCTATATTACATAGACCAGTACAAGTGTCATTCCTATATTACATAGACCAGTACAAGTGTCATTCCTATATTACAAAGACCAGTACAAGTTTGATTCCTATATTACATATACCAGTACAAGTTTGATTCCTATATTACACAGACCAGTACAAGTTTGATTCCTATATTACATGTACCAGTATAAGTTTGATTCCTATATTACACAGACCAGTACAAGTTTGATTCCTATATTACACAGACCAGTACAAGTTTGATTCCTATATTATACAGACCAGTACAAGTTTGATTCCCATATTACACAGACCAGTACAAGTTTGATTCCTATATTACATAGACCAGTACAAGTTTGATTCCTATATTATACAGACCAGTACAAGTTTGATTCCCATATTACACAGACCAGTACAAGTTTGATTCCTATATTACACAGACCAGTACAAGTTTGATTTCTATATTACACAGACCAGTACAAGTTTAATTCCTATATTACACAGACCAATACAAGTTTGATTCCTATATTACACAGATCAGTACAAGTTTGATTCCTATATTACACAGACCAGTATCAGTTTGATTCCTATATTACATATACCAGTACAAGTTTGATTCCTCTATTACATGTACCAGTACAAGTTTGATTTCTATATTACACAGACCAGTACAAGTTTGATTCCTGTATTACATAGACCAGTACAAGTTTGATTCCTATATTACACAGACCAGTACAAATTTGATTCCTATATTACATAGACCAGTACAAGTTTGATTCCTATATCACATAGACCACTACAAGTGTCATTCCTATATTACATAGACCAGTACAAGTGTCATTCCTATATTACACAGACCAGTACAAGTTTGATTCCTATATTACAGACCAGTACAAGTTTGATTCCTATATTACACAGACCAGTACAAGTTTGATTCCTATATTACACAGACCAGTACAAGTTTGATTCCTATATTACACAGACCAGTACAAGTTTGATTCCTATATTACACAGACCAGTACAAGTTTGATTCCCATATTAAACAGACCAGTACAAGTTTGATTCCTGTATTACATAGACCAGTACAAGTTTGATTCCTATATTACACAGACCAGTACAAGTTTGATTCCTATATTACACATACCACTACAAGTTTGGTTTCTATATTACACAGACCAGTACAAGTTTGATTCCTATATTACATAGACCAGTACAAGTTTGATTCCTATATTACATATACCAGTACAAGTTTGATTCCTATATTACATATACCAGTACAAGTTTGATTCCTATATGACATAGACCAGTACAAGTTTGATTCCTATATTACACAGACCAGTACAAGTTTGATTCCTATATTACATGTACCAGTACAAGTTTGATTCCTATATTACACAGACATGTACAAGTTTGATTCCTCTATTACATAGACCAGTACAAGTTTGATTCCTATATTACACAGACCAGTACAAGTTTGATTCCTATATTACACAGACCAGTACAAGTTTGATTCCTATATTACACAGACCAGTACAAGTTTGATTCCTATATTACATGTACCAGTACAAGTTTGATTCCTATATTACACAGACCAGTACAAGTTTGATTCCTATATTACACAGACCAGTACAAGTTTGATTTCTATATTACACAGACCAGTACAAGTTTGATTCCTATATTACACAGACCAGTACAAGTTTGATTCCCATATTACACAGACCAGTACAAGTTTGATTCCCATATTACATAGACCAGTACAAGTTTGATTCCTATATTACACAGACCAGTACAAGTTTGATTCCTATATTACACAGACCAGTACAAGTTTGATTCCTATATGACACAGACCAGTACAAGTTTGATTCCTATATTACACAGACCAGTACAAGTTTGATTTCTATATTACATGTACCAGTACAAGTTTGATTCCTATATTACAGACATGTACAAGTTTGATTCCTCTATTACATAGACCAGTACAAGTCTGATTCCTATATTACACAGACCAGTACAAGTTTGATTCCTATATTACACAGACCAGTACAAGTTTGATTCCTATATTACACAGACCAGTACAAGTTTGATTCCTATATTACACAGACCACTACAAGTTTGATTTCTATATTACACAGACCAGTACAAGTTTGATTCCTATATTACATAGACCAGTACAAGTTTGATTTCTATATTACATAGACCAGTACAAGTTTGATTCCTATATTACATAGACCAGTACAAGTTTGATTCCTATATGACATATACCAGTACAAGTTTGATTCCTATATTACATATACCAGTACAAGTTTGATTCCTATATTACATATACCAGTACAAGTTTGATTCCTATATTACATAGACCAGTACAAGTTTGATTCCTATATTGCATATACCAGTACAAGTTTGATTCCTATATTATATATACACAAGGAGCAAAGTGGTTTACAAAGAGGATATGTAACATCGATTGATCAGCACAATTTTCAATCAACTCAGCAGTTTCACTTTCATCACAATTTTCAATCAACTCAACAGTTTCACTTTCATCACAATTTTCAATCAACTCGACAGTTTCACTTCATCAAAATTTTTCATTATCACTAGCACATAAAGTCAAAATAAATTACATCGTTACATTTTCATATCTTTTACAAATGTAAAGGTACTTGCGTTAATCATTATAAATAAATAAATGAATTTGCAGTATGATGTATAAATGAGGTACTGTAAGGTAATGTTACAAATCCCTGGAAGCCCCAGTGGCATGACCAAGATATTTGATGAGGCAGAGAAGATGAGGTATATCCCTGTGTTATTCAAGTCCCAGATGGAACATTGATCAAAGCAACACCATGATCAAAAGTCACAGAAATATCAGTATAGGATATAAACAGTAGAAACCTTCTGATATAATCTGAGGTACACCTTGACCTCAAGATGAATTTATCATGCTGATGGCTCAAAGAATTAAACATAACAGAACAAAACTTTTATTAATGAAAGTAAATCTCAGGCCATAAATAGGTTACATATGAGAATACCACAACTGCTACAATTTTATAAAGTGACATCACAAACCTATGGTGAAATGAAAGACATCAATGGTCAACGCTTACAATCTGTGGAGGATTATCTAAAATTCTGAGCAAATGTGAGAACATTTAGATACATAAGATAAAACTTTTAGGACAAAATATATTATACAGGAAAGTAATAGATATGATAACTATAACTGGAGTGTACAGAAGTTTAAAAAGCAAAGAAATAATATATCATTATGAAGTACGAGAAATTTCAAATTCAACAAATAGCACACAGTTTATGATATTGTATTCATTATTAGAGTGTTATGACTCTAGGTCTTAAAATATGTAACAGAAAGAAAGTGAAACCAATAAAATCAAGTAAAATCAACAAGCAATTTATTTCCAAAAAATTAAAGTGAAAATTCAAAAGACACTTACAAGTACAATTTGTGATTTAAATTCCAAATAATCCTAAATGTCCTAATCACAAGTCCAAAATAAAAGAATGTTCCGAATGAATTCCAATAGCCTTGAATATCCTAATGTACCACAAAGATGTAATCCAGAATGTATTTAAATGAGTTCACATAAATCCCAAAATCATGTGTTAATCGAAAAGTCAATAAGCACTTTAGTAATTCCAATGTTTTTAATAAATAATTCCTCTCAAATTATACCTGATTTCAACAACACAGCTGTATATTCAGACTGATCTTTAGAACAGGAATTTTAGAACAAGAATGAAATTATTTACCAATATATATATATATATATATATATATATATATATATATATATATATATATACACCGCTCCCTCGATAACTTGCACACAACGGGGTCCAAAAACATAGAACGCACTATAAGCGAGGGTGCGAGTTACCGAGGGACCTCAAAAAAATTAAGAAAGGGATGCCATCCCCGCTGGACATCGAGAAAACCGCAGTGGGGGTGGGGGTGGGTAATGGGGCTGTTTAATGGCGGAATACTCGTTTTATAATTACAATGGGAATAATTGTCAATAAAGAGCGTTTTTCTAATGTAGTTGTTTGCTTTTCTGTATAAATTACCTTTATTTTCAAGATAACGAACCTCTGAAAGATCGTTAACAACATAAGTCCAAGCGGTTTGAACAACACGTGTACGCGATACATTGTGTATTACATCACTGCTTTTTGTTGTTGTTAATTCACAACTAAACAAGATTCCTTTTTTCAAAGCTACTGACATTTATTTCGTGAAACAACCGTCAACATCGAACCTCGATTTATTTATTGTTCCATTAGTAAAATATGGATGCCGTGATTTCATATCAAGTAACAGTTAAACTTCGTCTCAACCTTAAGGAAATCCCTGAGTAGCATGTTAGAAAGTTCAATACAAACTCTGGAACTCGCTTCTCCGTAATGAACCACATCTGTAAAACAAAGCTTTTATTCTCCAAGTACTCATTTGGCTTGGTTGCCTTACTATCTTACTATCTTTGATTACATTTGTGAATGAGTAGGCTAATTTAAGGTAGTTTAATTATATTACTTACATAATAATATTTATAACAGTGTTCGATTGATCAATTGAAATGAGTTGACCTGACACACGGCTGTGACCGCTAGCTCTTACGCAGGCAGGATTTGCACGCCTTTTAACTTTTCTGTTATTCCACCCCCTTTGTTTGATTTGATACAAAAGACGTAATTAACGTGATAAATACAAAGCAGGTCTGCTATTAACTGAGTGTAACAACACAACATATACTTCCGCAAGTCGGAGATAAAAACAAAAAAAGGTTGGCACATAATTAGATTCTCACGGAAAGGCTCGCGGCGATAGCTGGGTCGGTTGAATTTTAATTTTCACGTTTGAATACAAGAGGGCTTATTGCATTTATGATGATTACACTGAAACCGAATTAAAAGATAGAACTAAAACACATATTTCACTTGACAAAACTTATTTAATTGGTATTTATTTTTAAAGTGTTGCCACCAGTAGGCTTTAGTGACATTTTCATTGATCGAAATTTCGCTGAATATTGTTATTTATAGTGTACTGAGAATGTTGTTTGGAAAGAAAATTGAACAAAATATTTGACTTCTTATTAAAAGTCGAAAATTTCATGATGATGATTCAAATTTCTGGGTACTAACCACTGGTTTTGACGATAAAACGAGCGATATATTAAGGTTTCATTTACTAATTTTTGATCGCGATTTTTTTCACCTTCAACAAATAGGGTCAATTTTCTTTTTTTTTTTTTTTTTTTTAAATTTTCTAGTTTAAAAAAAATGGGATCCACGTCTGGTCCGCGTTATAAGCGGGTTCGCGAGTTATCCAGGCACGAGTTATCGAGGGAGCGGTGTACACAGACATACCTGACCTATGTCACAACTGAATGTGGGTAATTCTAATGGAAAAACATTTGCTTACCTGACCCATGTCACAACAGGACACGTTGTAAAATACTATGTAAGCAAATGGACAAAAGTTAAGAATGTATTTTCAAAAAACCATACAACTTACAATCATAGACAAAAGTTAAGTATATAAACATCATACATAACAAGAGTAACAAATTTGGCAAGATTTTGGAGAATGCAATTCTTGGTGGCAAGATTTTCGAGAATGCAATTCTTGGAGGCAAGATTTTGGAGAATGCAATTCTTGGTGGCAAATACATTTTGCAATTTTGCAATTAGATTTGTGGTAATAGAATGGTTTTTGGAAGACTACTTCTATCTTTATGAAATTTTAAGGCAAATGAATAAATAATGAAATTTGTCCCTGGTGTAATTTTTATCACAATGATTACATCTTTTCCTCAAAATTTGTCTTGTCCCATTGACTGGTTTCAACAGAGAGACTATGATAAGAAGTCCTAAACTTTATCAAAGGTAAATACAGCTTCCTATGTAACTGCAATAAGTAGTTTTCCATATTCAAATCTTGTTTTAAACAATGGTAAAATTGTCCCTTTTAGGACTGAGTTACTGAAGATTGCCATTCCTGTCTTTTAGACTGAGTTACTGAAGATTGCCATTCCTGTCTTTTAGACTTTCTGCTAACAGGCATTTTGCTTCTTTATGATTATTTATAAATTCACAATATAGGAGATCTGGTCTCCCAACAGTTATCAAAGTATTCCTTATGCTGTCAATCCATTTATAAGTACATGTATTTGTATTAGCATTGGTCTCATAAAAAAAAGTATAGATAGCTTAGCCCATTTATCATTGATAATAGAGATCCCAAACCATGATCATTCAGGATCTGATAATTATATCGATAGGTTTCCTTGCTCATTCTTAATAAAGCACGTAAATGGGGGTACCTGTCTAAATTTTAAAATGTTTTTTTTTAAATTAATTATGCAAATTTTCAACAATTGTGATCAGTGATCTCCCCAGAAATTTTGGATAGCATCGGGCTAAGCGCGTTAGGGTCATAAAATGTTTTAAAAAGCCCGCGTTAACATCATAAAAGTGAAATAAATTAAGATCAATGAAATAAAAAAGAGTGCATATATTTACATAGTATTCTTTACTTACCTAGGTTATAACAAGGCTTATTGTCTATCTCATTTGTTTCTTAATTTAAATAAATGATATACGTCTCTTCTTATTTTCGCCATATATACTGACTGCCACATCAAAATTAAAGTCTTTTAAGGATTGTCATTCAGTACTGCTTGTCATCAGGTTGTTCAGTACCCTCTGTGTCAACCTGTTCCTTAAAACACTCTTAATTCGATCCACTGTGGAGAATGACCTTACACAATCTCAAAAAAATGGAACATAAAATTTATTAATAGATGTACAAAAAGAGACAAAACTACCTGAATCTTTGTTGTATTGTTTAATATCTTCACTGAATCAATGTTAGAGAGCTTAAATGTTGTTCAAAAGTTTAAATTGTTGTATTTACCTGCTGTTGATACAGTTAGCCCCCCACTCCCCAGTAGATCTGAACCATAATAAAACTTGCCATCCGATCCAGAAATTTCCACCCAAGGGTATAACGTCTTCCATTTATTAGTAAATCCTGTCCTACGTTCCTTGATATCTTTTTTTGTGGAAATCATGCTGACACTATCGGAATCAGAATCACTTCCACTATTGGTGACACCAATTTCTGATTTTCGTAATCAGACCAACATGGGGCTAGCCGGGCGCTGGATAATTTTACATTTCTTGGAAGGTGGTGTGTTCATTTTTCACACAAATTTTTAATGTAATATGTGAAACTGCTTTGGCTGGTAGTGAAAATGACTGAAATATACACACTACCAGTAGACTCCATCGTTGTTGGCCAATCACGTGACTATGTCTGTGCAGACGAAACACGCACCAGCAGTCGCGCAAGCCAGGTACAAATGATAATGGTTAAGTGAATTGATAATTATCCTGAATTATCTTACTAAAATACCCAAGAAGAGGTAAGAACAGGTGTAATTTGAGCAATAGGGCTTTGAATTAGGTAATAGGATGTTTATTTAACAGAATAATTTTATAAGGGTAGTGGGAAACATCAAATCGTAGCGGCACAAGAGCATAGCGTAGCAGCAGGTTCTAAAACATCGAGGGCTAACGGGGGTTGAAAGGATAGCGTAGTGGGCCCGCTACCGTAAAGGCCATGGGGAGAACACTGGTGATATTTTTTAATCCCCAAAGTTCACACCCATCAAGTAAAATGGATAGTACAGTATGATTGAAAAAAATGCAATTGCTGGTCTATGGGAAGACTGAAGTATCTAATTTTTCAATAAAATCGATGCAAAGTCTTTCTAACTATATTAAAATTTATCCAAAATTGGAAGAAATGTTCTCTCTCAACAAATAATAACATTCACTGGTACTTGAAAACTTTTACTGAATTTAGACACAGTAAAAAGAATATGCTTATCAATACATGTATTGGTCAAGTAATGCAATGGGGTATACTTTCACATTCTAAAATAATAACAAGTATCAACAAATTTCATACTAAGTAGTCTTCCAGACAATAATAAAATTCAGACTTCCTACTTGATAAAAGTGCACAACTGTAAAACAGGACCAGAAATGTATTAAAATTACCTGTAGTAAGGAAGTCAATTCTGTGAGAATATAAAAACCAACATAAACAGTATTGCATAAAAAATTTTTTAGTGGAGAGATAAATGCTCATTGATTAAAAGTGAGTTTGTAAAACTTGTTCCTTTACCTTATCTCCCAGGCATCCAATCCAATTAAACACTTTTGCTAATCATAATGGTGTGTCAAAGTTTTACGTGTAAATGAACCATTTGTTATGTTTCCTTCATTAATGCCGTCTTTGGTTCACTGTGATCATTTCAGGCAATAGTTTTTGTTCATTTCGAAACACAAAAAAGGAATGCAATCCTTGTACTGATTCTCAAGACTCTGTACAATCCATGTACTGATTCTAAAGTCTCTGTACAATCCATGTACTGATTCTAAAGACTGTACAATCCCCGAACTGATTCTAAAGACTGTACAATCCATGTACTGATTCTAAAGACTGTACAATCCATGTACTGATTCTAAAGACTCTGTACAATCCATGTACTGATTCTAAAGACTGTACAATCCATGTACTGATTCTAAAGACTGTACAATCCCCGAACTGATTCTAAAAACTGTACAATCCATGTACTGATTCTAAAGACTCTGTACAATCCATGTACTGATTCTAAAGACTCTGTACAATCCATGTACTGATTCTAAAGACTGTACAATCCCCGAACTGATTCTAAAGACTGTACAATCCATGTACTGATTCTAAAGACTCTGTACAATCCATGTACTGATTCTAAAGACTCTGTACAATCCATGTCTTGATTCTAAAGACTCTGTACAATCCATGTCTTGATTCTAAAGACTCTGTACAATCCCTGTACTGATTCTAAAGACTCTGTACAATCCCTGTACTGATTCTAAAGACTCTGTACAATCCATGTCTTGATTCTAAAGACTCTGTACAATCCCTGTACTGATTCTAAAGACTCTGTACAATCCTTGTACTGATTCTAAAGACTCTGTACCATTCCTGTACTGATTCTAAAGACTCTGTACAATCCCTGTACTGATTCTAAAGACTCTGTACAATCCATGTACAATCCCTGCACTGATTCTAAAGACTCTGTACAATCCCTGTACTGATTCTAAAGACTCTGTACAATTCCTGTACTGATTCTAAAGACTCTGTAAAATCCCTGTACAATCCCTGTACTGATTCTAAAGAATATACAATCCCGGTACTGATTCTTAAGACTCTGTACAATCCCTGTACTGATTCTAAAGACTCTGTAAGTCTCTGTAATGATTCTAAAGACTATATGCAATCCCTGTACAATCCCCGTAATGGTTCTAAAGACCCAATGCAAATTGTCCATGTCATAAAATATGTATGATTGATTTTTCAAGTTCAGCAGATGCATCTCTCTCGTGCTGATTACATAAATGCCAATGGAAGATAGTATCATAATCAAACAAGTAGCAGGTAAATTACATACAGTTTTTAGTTCATACTGACCAAGTACCAGGTAAATTACAGAAAGTTTTTAGTTCATACTGATCAAGTAACAGGTAAATTTCATAAAGTTTTTAGTTCATGCTGATCAAGTAGCAGGTAAATTTCATAAAGTTTTTAGTTCATACTGATCAAGTAGCAGGTAAATTACAGAAAGTTTTTAGTTCATACTGATCAAGTAGCAGGTAAATTTCATAAAGTTTTTAGTTCATACTGATCAAGTAGCAGGTAAATTACAGAAAGGCTTTAGTTCATACTGATCAAGTAGCAGGTAAATTTCATAAAGTTTTTAGTTCATACTTATCAAGTAGCAGGTAAATTACAGAAAGGCTTTAGTTCATACTGATCAAGTAGCAGGTAAATTTCATAAAGTTTTTAGTTCATACTTATCAAGTAGCAGGTAAATTACAGAAAGGCTTTAGTTCATACTGATCAAGTAGCAGGTAAATTTCATAAAGTTTTTAGTTCATACTTATCAAGTAGCAAGTAAATTACAGAAAGGCTTTAGTTCATACTGATCAAGTAGCAGGTAAATTTCATAAAGTTTTTAGTTCATACTGATCAAGTAGCAGGTAAATTACAGAAAGGCTTTAGTTCATACTGATCAAGTAGCAGGTAAATTTCATAAAGTTTTTAGTTCATACTGATCAAGTAACAGGTAAATTACAGAAAGGCTTTAGTTCATACTGATCAAGTAGCAGATAAATTACAGAAAGTTTTTAGTTCATACTGATCAAGTAGCAGGTAAATTACAGAAAGGTTTACGTTCATACTGATCAAGTACATGATCAATGTGGATTTTACTCAGATTTGATTTTGAGTTAGGATTTATAATACACTGAAACCCCTCAAAACTGAAAACCCTTGGGACCCCAAATTTTGTTTAGTTTTGAGAGGTTTTCAATTTACTGAGGTCTTTGTAGATGTGAAAAAAAATGTCTTTTTCTAAGGGTTTATGTGACAAGAGAGAGAGAGAGAGAGAGAGAGAGAGAGAGAGAGAGAGAGAGAGATATTATATAGTATAGGGCCTGAGATTTGAATGTTTTTGGTCCTAGCTTGGTTAAACTATTGCCACACAAGATCATTCAGTTTGTCAGATTTTAAGGCATTGTTCAAACAATGCTTGTTTGTATCACTGTTGTTTCCAAATTCATTCTTGTAGAATTCCATTTTCTTTAGAATATCTGAAATAGTAGATGTTTCTATGCCAAATTTTCACACAGACTAAATTTTAAATTTATCCTGTAAGTACATGTATAGTTCAATCCAATGATGCTTAGCTGGTTGTTCTGACATCTTGACATGTCAGTGAAGACAAATGACACTCAAAGCTATTTAAATACACATATGTAATGATTTTTCTCCATTGAAAATCAATTAAGTGAATCTGGATTTTAAAATACTGTTATGTCAGTCTCCATTGGCAAAGCATCAAAAGCGAGGCCCCATACCTAGTTAATAAAGCCCAGATATTTAAAATAAAAAAGCAAACAAAAATGTTCTATCAATCGTGTATACAATGAATAGCATCAATCACAATTTGATAATATGCAGATAAACATAATCTTTCTTAAATGCATTTAGTTATTAATAATTCACCTTAAAAGCTGGCACTTTTTATGGTGCCAAGCCTATTGTAGGCTCTAATCTGTGCCTGTGCACGTGTCAAGTATTGTTTTAACCTACCGTAGTTTGCCCTTGGGACATTTTCCGGGTCTTTGTCTCACAGATAAGTCTACTACAGTACTTGCTAACTGTACTTAATCTGTTCCAGCGTGTATCAAAAACTTAGCAGCTAAAATACATTTCCAAGTTTGAAGTGAGTTTCAGTCTCATGGGGTCTTTTTAAGTGTAAAATTGAAATTTGGAATTTGTTTCAGTATTCGGAGTTGAGGGGTTTCGGTTTACTGGGGAAAAAATGATGATATTAAAGAAGGAAAGATTTGGGACTCCAGTAAAAATTCGGTCTTGAAGGGATTCCAGTATACTGAGTTTTCGGTTTTGAGGAGTTTCACTGTAAAACTTAATGAAGAAAAATTCATTTACATCTCAACCTGATTTTGACTAATCTGTCTTAAAAGTATCAGACTACAGTTCAGACATTATGATTGGTCAAAATTTAGATCAGATTTAAATTTCGTCCAATCAGGCTGAAATTTCACACAAATTTCTTTAAGTTTGCAGGCTGCTGAATTCTATACTACAGTCGTGACCTAAGTTCTGTCCATTATATCAAGCCTTCAAGGTAAGATGTAAAAGGTGGTACTTTCTGTTTCCTTTGCAGTGACTCTTTCATAACATGTAGACTTATATTTTTTATGCCCTACCACAAGGGACAGTTATTTTTGTCCATCCATCCATCTGTCTGTCTATCACACATTGGTTAAGGTTTGCATTTAGGTCATTTAAGGCACTGTTGTGAGGCATCCATGTTCCAAAAGCACATTTCTAGTTTTCTAAGTATCTTCATGAAGAATGAAGACCAGACTAAACCAGTGGTGATGCAGAAATACTTGTGAGTTTGTTTGTCCTACTGAGATCATAATAATGTGGTTATCATATATGACTAGACCATTCATTAGGCTGAATTGGGAATCAGCTTACTACACCTGTGTAATAAGACCATGGCTACACATACACAATACTTGAAGGCTATCTGCTAATGTACAAGCCACTAACCAAAGACAATGTAAAACACATACACAATACTTGAAGGCTATCTGCTAATGTACAAGCCACTAACCAAAGACAATGTAAAGATGTTAGTCATATCAAACAATTAAATGTGTACAATGATAATGTGTGTCTACATTTACCACTGATAATGCCAGTCCAAAGTTTTAAATTATCAACAAGGACCCAAATACCAAGGTTTTAGGCAATGATGTCATTATGGTTCAGTCAGTACATTAACTCTATACAAGTTTGAAATAGTTACAAAAAGCAATCACAAATACTTCTCTGCATATTTAACAAGTTCATCAAACAAACAATAAATTCAAGATTCAAAAGCTTTACAGTTCCTTGGGTTCAAAAAATGTTATTGGTATTATTTCGTGAAATTAAAATTTAACATATCTTCTAAATTGGTCATGGTGCAAAGTACCTCTTTAATTTGAAGATATTGGGTTGAAAACACTGATAATATTTGTAATCACATTATCATCCATCCCTTAATTTCAAAACTAATATAAATTTAAGTTGTTACTTTAAACATTTATTTGTATCAAACGTTGTACATACTACTTCTACTGTGATGAGATATTTATTTGTATCAGAAGTTGTACATACTATTTTTACTGTGATGAGATATTTATTTGTTACAAAACATTTATTTGTATCAAAAGTTGTACATACTATTTCTACCGTGATAAGATATTTATTTGTATCAAAACATTTATTTGTATCAAAAGTTGTACATAAAGTTCATTATCAGTTAAGTATGATACAAATGGTTCAAACAGTTATTCAGACTCCAAGTCCAGGCTGAAATTAGCTGATGTAAAAGTATTAAAGACAATTATGTTTATAATCATCTTTCATTCTGCAGTTAATCTGGAAAATAATAAAAATGTGTGTTAAATATTTATAACATGCACATTTTAATACACACTGGAACTCATTTATACTGGAAATGAATAAATCAAGCAAATTTGTGGACACAGAGAAGTTGGTGCAAAGGCTATAATAATCAATGTATTTTTTATAATCTATCATTTTTTTTCAAATTGATTGTACTTGTTTCTTAAGGTTTGTTGGTTTCCAGTGTAGTATTATAGTGATCAGATTTAATTATTTCAGGTGGTATTGTAGTTATCTATGTCTAAGATGAGAAGATACATTTGTATATCATTCTCTAAATTCTTTTCATAAATTTTAATTATTGTTTGGATATGATAGAGGGGTATATCTGTATTTGCTGTTAATTATAGTGATGTGATTCCTATTAAATAAGGTGTTATCAGTAGCCACTCTGGCCCAGTGGTGGTGGTGGTGGTGCGGGGAATGTTACATTCAGCCTGTCGGGCAATTGAAACAAAGGAATCCATTATTGGCCAGAAGGTGTGTTTGTAGACTTGCAATAAATCACTGATAGCAAGTTTCCCTTTAGTTTTGTGACCAGTTGTTGTGAAATTAGTAGCTAGTTTAGTAGGTTAAAGTTCTTAAAATAGAGTTAGGCAGTTACAGTGTAATGTTGAATTAATTAGCTCATAAGGAAATATTTTACAAGTAATTTCACACTTAATATAACATTTTTGGAAATTCTAATACACATTATATGTTACAAAGGAGTGTGTGTGGACAGTGGATATATGGCTATAAGTTGGTTATAGAATTTAGGTTTTGTGTATTTTGGTTTGTTTATTAGAGTTAGATAAATGTTAGCAGTTAACACAATTAGCCCACAACTTTAGCTTAGCATCAAGTCTACAAGGGTTTTCAGGGAATGCTTTCTCTGAGGTCCCCCAGGCCAGCGAAATGACACTCTTGGATAAGGCTTGGTGTAGGCGGTACCATCCAGCACTACCATGAGAGGCACGCCATCCAGACCAGAACATCAGGGCTTGCCACACCATGCAGCAACTAAATGGGAGAGGCCATCCATCAAGGAAAGTGAGGAGTGGGAGTCACCCAGCTACCGGGATAGAAACCAGCTGGTGGAATCCGGCCACTTCATTCCCAAGCTTGTCAGACCCAAAAATATAGATATAGCAAAAATATAGGAAAAGGGCCAAGAGAAGGAAAGCGGAATGGACTTTAACTCCTGACCACTCTACGCCTTGCCAAAATGAAAACAAGAATGCAGCAAGTCGGAGGAGGATGACTTCACTGGGGATGCTGCACAATGATGGCTGGAATAGTCAGCCTGCCCGAAGAGGAATCCTGGGAGAACAGCGCCGGACCTCTCCAGTGGCAGACTAATCAAAATTGCCTGACTGTATGCGGTTTTCCTTTTGAATTTTTGAAAACCCCTTTTGATTAGACTCTTTTAATCACAAATTTGACCTTTTTCGAACCACCATCAAAAATAATACCTTGAATTTAGTAATGAATGCGTGATACTAAAATGATATGAGTAACTTGTACTCACGGATTGGTATTATTTTTGGAAAAATTATGTACACTATGTACACAAAATTTATAACTGAATGGATTAATTAAATAAAGAAATTTGTAACTGTAAGAATTGTCATAATTAAACATGTGGCTAACACATAATTGGTTTTAGGGACAGCCAAACTTAGCTAACTGGACAGAATTTGATCATGTACGTTCATGGCATTTCAGTACTTTCGTCATGCTTCGCATCTCCCTTGTCGAGTCCGTGCAGCCTTCCACTCCAGACATCAATTAAGTAGTGCACAGTGCGCAAACCCGCAATCCTGTAAGCATTGTGGTTCCATTCCTATGTACAGGTATAACTAATTGTACACATACTCCCATATCGCGCTTTCAATAAACCTCCATAGTGGGGAAACCATGCAGCGAGGGAGTGGCGTGTAAATAGCATGCAGTGCATGCAGTAATGTGTCAAGTGGGTTTGCAGCCTGGCAACCGACTTGACGAGAAATTAAGAAGTGTGCAATGCACACATTAACAAGACATACATGGCGGAATCGCCGAACACGTCTAAAATCGAAACTGACTAACTAACTAACTAGTGCAGGGAGATAATTAAGAAGTGTGCTGTGCACACATTAAAGCCTCAAATGGGTGCTCTGCACCCATTTGATGAGTAATTATGAAGTATGCCTTGCGTATATTAAGTACGCTCACATGGTCAAATAACCGCAGCATGTGTATAATTATATATATATAATCGAAGTCAGTTAGTGCAGGGAGTCAGCATGTAGAACTAGAAGGTTTAAAAATCTGATTAAATGTAAAAAAGAAAAACCCTCTTCTTTGTCTAATTCCCCAAGCGCAGTTACAAAAGATTATTCACAACAATAGTAGGACAAATATTACATTACACTATACCTGATGGTGAAGAGAAGCTGAGTCTCCAAAAGCTTGGCTATCTGGTCCGCAATTCTCACATTGCTCTGAAGCTGGGACTGCACATGCCACAATCCATACCATGTCAGCTTCTTGTCAACTTCTTATCAACCAAATTGCCACAATCCATACCATGTCAAAATTTTGTCAACTACTTATCAACTGTATCACGTCAACTTCTTGTCAACTATTTATCAACTGTACCATGTCAACTGTGTTCTCATGATAAATGAGACTGGTCCATATAACTTCCATTGTGTGACTGCTATCATGACATTTGTATGGTTTCCACTATAAAAGTCGTTCAATTATACTTTATCATTAAATTTTTCCTGTCAACCAAATAACTGGCAAAGTTTCTATAGGAAATATGCAATATTACAAACAACTCATTTACATCCACTCGAGTAACCAACTTCATATACTGACAGAAATGTCTGGCAACCAAAATTACTTAATTTACATGAGACCTCTGACAATGACGACTTCAATCTGAAAGCTTTTGCTTTGCTTTTGATGGTTTTAATGGCACTTTTAACACATTATTAGCTATATCATACCAAGAAAATGGGAGCTAAATGCCTTTCCCAAGAACGCACAAAAACAGCTGACCCAGACTGGTCTGGGTGGGTATCAAACCTGCGATCCTTGGATTATGAGTCCAACACTGTATCAACTACAAATATCTAAATTAAAACAACTCAGAAACACTAATCACAAAACTGCACATGCAAACAACTGTGTAACAACAAGTTCACTTGTGATGCAAGATTAATAGCTGAAACAATTTGGAAAGTTCTTGATTTTACCACTACAAAATTAATTTGATGTCCTGACAATTTTCACTTGTTCCTCTGCAAAGGTGATTCATTGTGCTGCAGTATTGTAAGGCTTCTGTGTAATACAAAAATACCATAATATAGATCATCTTGATACTGGTCTGATGTCATACAATACCATCTGAAGAATATATTTTTGCATCAGATTTTTCCATTTTTCTATTTTCCTTTAAAGCAATGAGAAGTCGTTATCTGCAACCATCCCATCCTCACTATAAAAAAGAACTTGAACCACCTCCCATTGGCATCAAATGAAATTTCCTGTGTCACAAATATTGAAGACTACATTTTCTTGAGTCACTGTGTGCCAGAATACTATTCTAACAACACAACTGTTTATGCTGCATAAATTGAACAGAATCTGATAAAATCAAATATCATTGTAAACTTCTTGAATTAAACTCACAGCAAGTAATCTTTATCAAACTGTCCAATCTGTTAAACTGAAAAGTTATTCTCCCATGGTAAGACCTAGTAAATAATCAATAACATACTGTCTTCTGTATACTTACCCAAGACCCCAGACTGTTGCCTTTATATGTGAAAATAGAATGAGCCAATTAGCTGAAAGCTGCCTTGTACAAGGGCCAAGTAAACAAAGAACAATCAATTCTCCTACTAACAATTCAACCCACACCATGCATCTACTAATCACAACAACAAAGTAACATATTTATCTTTGTGAAATACTCTAACAGGATATGGCACTGTGTCAATTTACAATTTCAACAGAGATTGCACCACCTTAATTGAAGTTAAATCACAAGATTGTTTGAATAATTTGTCAACAAAAATAAGTTATTTGTTCAGCAGATTTGACATAGGAAAAAAATCTATCAATAGGCATGTGAAAGAAATTCATATGCATATTGTTGAGCTGAAAAGAAAATTTGTCAATTTGCATTGAGAAAGATTTTTATCTCACACTATGGTACTTATCATAAAATAAGTAAGGAACCAGAAAAACTTTGATATCTGGAAGTCTTGTCTATCCTGAAATATATCAAGAACCAGACAAAATTTGATTATCTGGAAGACTTGTCTATCCTGAAATAAGCTCTGTGTCTCAATAAATGAAATGTTTTAACCACAATAATGCATCCATAAATTGGTAACATAGTGAAACTATCATCACAGAAGTGTCATAATGAATTTATAACAAGGGGAAGGTACTTTAGGAAAACTAGTGGAATGGCCATCAATTTCTTCGCACTCTTGCGAATGAAAAGTATAACCCAGGCCACACCAGTAATCTCAACACTCTTGCAACATTCAAATGTATGCAATCACCAATGGAATGTAAATTTCTGCTAATTACCCAGTTTAAATAGAAAAAAGTGTACATACTTTATCCTTAGTTCTTTCTCCATACATATTTCACTTGACCTTATCATGCATTCTCCTGTAGGATCCAGGGTTAGCAATTCTTGCCCTGTTGGGTGTATATTTGTGACTGTCTGTCTCTCTGTCTGTCTATCTGTCGATCTATCTATCTATTTGCCTCAATTTCTGTCAGAGGAATTTGGAGTGATTGTGTATTAGACTTGAGTTAATTAATGGATCACCATGCGAGTGTATTTGCTACATACGAATGCCTGCACCCTCGACTATGTTCCATCCTTTTTTTTTTCAACAGGGTATGGAGGCTGGTCAGTGCAGTGAAGGCAATTGGTGCCATAACCCGTGGACCCGGGTTCAAATCTCGGTAGGGGATTAAAAAGTCTCAAACCTGTATGATAATACTCCTCCTCCATATATAATTTCACTACATATTATCATCCATCCTCCTGTAGGATCCAGGGATTGCTCTTTCTGCTCTGTCCGGGTGTATATTTGTAACTATCTATATTAACTTCTATATGTCTCAATTTCTGTCAAAGGAATCGAAAGTGACTGTATTAGATAACAGTTAATTACTGGGTTGTCATGCAAGTGTTTCTGCTATGCAAGAATACACACAAAGGAGAGTATGGGGGTTCGTGCATGTCGGCAAGGTGATTGGTGTCATAACCCACTGACCCTGGTTCGAGTGTCAGTAGAGGACAAATTACAAATTCTCTAACCTCGGCAATAATACTCTTTCTCCAGATATAATTTCACTTGACCTTATCATGCATCCTCCTGTAGGATTCAGGGTTAGCACGTCTTGCTCTCAGGTATATATTTGTAACTAACTATCTATCTATCTATATATATATATATATATATATATATATATATATATATATATATATATATATATATATATATATATATATATATATGCCTAAATTTCTGTCAGAGGAATCCAGAATGACTGTGTATTAGACTAGAGTTGATTAATATTTCATAATCTTTTGGGTGATGTGCGCTTAGTCAAGAGGGTATGGGGGCAGGTGCATGCAGTGAAGGCGATTGGTGCCATAACCCACAGACATGGGTTAGAATCTTGGCAGAGGATTAAAAAGTCTCAAACCTGTATGATAATACTCTTTCTCCATATATAATTTCAGTTCATATTGTCATGCATCATCCTTTAGGATCCAGGGATAGCACTTTCCGCTCTGTTGGGTATATATATATATATATCACATACACATACATACATATATGCATGCCTGCTTTCTAGCTTACTAATATATACTTACTCACTTAGCTACTGGTTTGACACAAGTGAAATTGTGTGCATATTGGGTAACACGTAAACAACCTAAAGGTAGATATTTGATTATGAAGTAACTTATAAATCATGCTGTCAGTGTAGATGTAGGTACGTTATGGCATAACAATCAATATATATGTAAAAGTGACATTGCAGACATTATGGCATAACAATCAATTGATTGATTTGATATGGTTGTGCAGGACATGAAGTATGGCCTGTTGTCCATCCATTTGCTAGCAAAAATTTTGCTATTAACTCTTCTCCTAATCTAGTTGGATCATTTCCATAAAACGTTACAAACAGATTCATCCAAAGGTGTATCTGGTCTAAAATGAAAATGGTCCTGTTTGAACATCCAAAATGACAGCCACAATGGCTATTTTGAAGATCATTGTTATTGCTACTCCTCCTGCACGGAAAGTCATATTGGCATGGAGTTTTCACTAGAAGATTTATTATAATTTCTAGTTGGTCCTAAACGAAGCTATCTTTTTATCAGTACTACTTCTGAATGGATGGTCATTTCAACATGGGGTTTTCACTAAAAGACATTAGTTGGTCCTGAATGAAAATGGTGCAGACCTGACATCCAATATGGCTTACATATAACCATTGGCTCCTCCTTTAAGTTTGAGACACAGGTTGTATGCTGAATTACTGTGGAAATTATTTCACTGCATTGACTCTGATGAGGTGTCGGACTGGGAAATGTGTGGCCATAGATTTAAATTGATAAAAAACCACACCGGTCACTAATTTCTTAAATGCTGTAATAAACTGCTACCAGGTGAAAGCCTGTCACTATTGAAGGTGTCTGAAGGTTAGAATTTCACATTTTATATGGCAGAACAAGTGGGTCTACAACTTCTATTGCAAGCGGGAAAATGTTAAAGATTAATGTGGGGGTTTTGCCAGAGCATCAAATATCTCTACATTTTAATAGATTTACCGATAGAACTAGACTCTAATATTTATCAAAATATATATATAAGAACACAGCTCATAGAATTAAATTTCTAATATTTCCAATTAAGACTGTGGTATCAGGTTGTCAATCCAGTAATGCCAGTTGAGTCGAGCAGGTTCTAACTTATTAGTTGCCTTAGTTTAAAACTTATCAGAAACAATACACCATGCTCCACCCACACACCCATTTTGTTAAAATTTTGTGTCATTATACATTATTTTTGTTTATTAGTCCACCCCTCACCCACCTGTAACATTATATGACACTTCAAATTGCATACCAGCTCTCATCAGATCTACTCCTTTCACCTTTCCTTTTTTATTTTTTTCAAAACTACAAGTAGAAACTAGCTATATACGCAAACAGTTGCGATATGTGTCAATAATGATGTTACTGATGTATTGGCAAACATTTGTGATATGTCTCAATAATGATGTTACTGATGTATTGGCAAACAGCTGTGATATGTCTCAATAATGATGTTATTGATTTATTGGCAAACAGTTGTGATATGTCTCAATAATGATGTCATTTATGTACTGGCAAACATTTGTGATATGTCTCAATAACGATGTTACTGATGTATTGGCAAACAGTTGTGATATGTCTCAATAATGATGTTATTGATGTTTTCAAATGTTCAATATACTATAGTAATTCAAGAGAATTCTGATCATTAAGTAGCAATTAATATATGGAGATTTAAGTAAGGTTATTATTTGATGACAACCTAAGAATATTGGCATATAGACCTTTTTTATGTCATGTCAGTAGCAGATAATCTTAAACCTAAGTAGTAATAAATTTACCTCTGTGGAGTTCAAGAGTGAAGCTGGTCCTATGTAAGTCAAACTTTTTTTGCCATGTTCAAGTTGTCATCCTGACACAAAACATAAATGCATGCAGATACAGACATTGAGAAAATGTATTTTTTTTAAGTGATGTACAGACAATGACAAGGTATTTTTTTAAGGTGATCTATGTTTTACAATATTTTCTTGAGATAAAAGAATTAATTTCGAATGTCACACTCCCTTAGTAGTCAATAATAAAATTGAAACATAATATATATCTATATATATATATATATATATATATATATATATATATATATATATATATATATATATATATATATATATATATATATATATCCAGGTCTTTCTGAAAAGGATCAACTGGCAAACTATAATCACTGTGAAGTTATTTAGGGTCCCAGACAGAAGCTGCCCAGTGGACAGTGTCAGGATTAATCTTCCTTCTACACCAGATAATTATGCCTATTCATTACAACCTGCTGAGATGCTGTATATAAACAACCTTGAGAAAATATGAATCTAATCCAATACTGGTGAATGGGCTTAAACTCACCACTGCAAAACACATCCAGCTCCTTCAACATCAATACCCTGTATGCAACTAATATGCACATGATGTTTACACCAGTCCCTTAACCCAAGCCTACATTAAGAATAATTAGATTAAATGGATAGCTCATTTGTGGCTAGATATAATGTAATGGGCACCTGGAGTGACTGGTCAATTAAGGCTGGCATCTAATGGACTGTTCTGGATGATAGACCAGATTTAGAGATGGGCTGCTGCTGATTTGACCCCAAAAGGTCAAAGGGTCAGCTAGCAGATCAAATTTCAAACTTAGATATTGATAGCAGTATTCAATCCATAAGAAAGTGACTACTGGATAGATATTCAAATAATTACAAAATACCAATAAGTTAATTAATCTCTGACTTTTAAGGAACTATAGTGCATTTAGCATATCCATGCAGTGTTTATGTGAACTATAGTGCATTTAGCATATCCATGCAGTGTTTATGTGAACTATAGTGCATTTAGCATATCCATGCAGTGTTTATGTGAACTATAGTGCATTTAGCATATCCATGCAGTGTTTATGTGAACTATAGTGCATTTAGCATATCCATGCAGTGTTTATGTGAACTATAGTGCATTTAGCATATCCATGCAGTGTTTATGTGAACTATAGTGCATTTAGCATATCCATGCAGTGTTTATGTGAACTATAGTGCATTTAGCATATCCATGCAGTGTTTATGTGAACTATAGTGCATTTAGCATATCCATGCAATGTTTATGTAGTGCATTTAGCATATCCATGCAGTGTTTATGTATTTGTTTTGATTTTGGATGAGATCCATCAAGCTCCAAAAGGAAGAGCAGGTTTGCAACTTATCTCAACAAGCCCAAGTGGGCCGGATATCACTCACCTGGGTTACATAACTTAACATTTAACCACTTCACAAAGCAGGCATATGTAGTACTGTAAGAACACAATCCTATGTAAACTATCTCTCAAGCTTTATATCATATTGCTTTTACCTATTGTACTATATCATGATAAAATTTCTTTCAAAAGATAATGGCATAATTAATATCCACAACCTCTTGCTCATACTCTAAATCATCCATGATCTTGATGATAATATATAAATCCAACAGATCAAAAATAAGGCTTCAAGAGTGTTAACAAGCTCAGCCAATCAAATGCAAGATAAACTCATTAATATGGTCTGATCCTGCTTATTTTTAAAAATTGTGGAAGATCTTGCTGTTATAAGGCCATATTCCAATTTTCAAAATCAGATGAGAATTATGGCTTCCAGAGTGGTAATAAATTCAACCAATCACGTGCAATATCACCTCATAAATATGCATGGATCGCATTCATTACTGAAACAGTCCAAGATCTTAATGATAGATATATATTATTATCACAGTAACACGATCTTGATTGCTGAATCACGTCGAGTTGTCAGCATTAGAAAATCTGGATCATTACAAGATGCGAAGCATCTAGTCATGATCCGGATTTTTTATGCTGATAATGAGACGTGATCTAGCAATCAAAATCGTATTACTGTGATAATTATATTTTTGTTATATACCTATCAATTTTCAGATAATTTAATAAAATCACTATATGTTGTTGTGACAAAAACATGGTTTTGACCTTTCAGATATTTTACATATAATGCAAGGTTTCCTAACTAACGTCGCTGTGAGAGCTTTGTTTACTGCTAGTTTTGGCATTCCATCACTTGGGGCATTGCTATTGTCACCAAGAAACCTCGAGGATAAAGTAGTTCCAGCCTCGTTTGAGAGTATGGTGATATGGATTTAGAAAACAATAGTATCGTTTTCCCGCTTGTTGGGAATGACGGTAATATTCTGGCTATTTCTTGGGTAGAAAATTGGTACGTATATAATAAAAGCATATATGCCAAGTTTTGATCAAAATAGAATCACAAATATGGCTTCCAGAGTGGTAACAAGCTCAGCGAATCAGATGCAAGATTATATCAATACTATGCATGAATCTCGCTCATTATCAAGCGCATCCAATATCTTGATGATGTAAGCCCATATTTCAAGTTTGATCAAAATCAAATGTGGCTTCCAGAGTGCCGACAAGCTCAAACAATCCGATGCAAGATCAACTCATTAATATGCATCTCACTCATTATCAAACTTGAAGAAGATCTTGATGACAGAGCATATGTTTTCCAAGTTTAATCAAAATCTGATCAGAAATACAGCCTCAAGAGTGGTAACAAGCTCAGCCAATCAGATGCAGGACCACCTCATTAATATGAATGGATCTTGCTCATTATCAAACTCATCTGCGACCTTTAGATATAAGGAGGGTATATTCCAGATTTGATAAAACTGGATCAGAAATACGGCCTCCAGAGTGGTATCAAAGTCAGCCAATCAGATGCATTGAACCCTTGCAAGATCTTGAGAATACATGTATTAGCCCATATTTCAAGTTTGATCAAAATCAGAAAAGAAATCTGGCTTCCAGATGTGAACAAGCTCAGCCAATCAGATGCATGATCCAGGATCCTAATGATATAAGCATATATTGCAAGTTTAATAAAAATCAGATCAGAAATATAACCTCCAGAGTAATAACAATCTCAGCCAGTCAGATACAAGATCACCTCATTACTATGCATGGATCTTGCTCACTGTCGAACTCGTCCCAGATTTTGATGATATAAACCCATATTCTAGGTTTGAATGAAATCAGATCAGAAATACGGAGTCCAGAGTGGTAACAAGCAATTGCTGACAGATGGATGGTGCATCATGGATAACAGATGATGCACCAGTACACAAGGCCATACCACAAGCTCTCCTGGCCTTATGGTCTGGTGAGTTAAAAGCTGTAAAATTCCTCTAACTTTTAGATACCAACAGCCAGACCATTCTGGGCTGTAGCATACTAATGGGGGGGGGGGGGGGGGGGGGGGGGGCAGACAGGGCAGTTGCCCTAGGTGCCAGAGGTCTTGGGCACCAAAACAGCTGATAAATATTCGGGCCTTGTATTCTGGCCCTTTGGCCCATCATCGTTTCCCACGGGTGCCATTTACCCTTAGTACGCCACTGATTCTGGGCAAGAATTTCTATGAAACCACACAATGATAGAGGTGCTGTTATATTTACCACCCATGCATTGATATCAAGAACAAACTGTAGTATGTAATGATGATTATCAATTGACATAAATGACTCTAAAAGATTCATTATACATGTATACACCATACGGGTTGACTCACTTCTTCATACATTAAAGATGCCTGGACAAGGGTATATCCCTGAAATTGTCATTAAACAACAACTTTATTAGGAAGCCACTGGAGGAGTTTGAACCATTTCTCTAAGAAGGCTATATTTGCAATACTGTGTTACAAAGATTTGCACTCGTTAAATAAACATGCTACCAAAACAATGAAGATTCACAACACCTTGCTGCAGGCAAATTGTAAGTCACAAATAAGAAAACAACTGGGATATACACTATATACAGTGCCCCCTCTTGTAATTTTGTTCAAGGAAGCCATAAATGTGACCCAGATTATAAGCAAGACCACCAAGACGTATGTTCCAACAACAAGACTATGCTATAATGCTGCATAAAAACACAAATGATAACCTATTTAATGATATGAAATCAAATTGTACTTGTTTCTTATGAACTAAAAACCAAAATTTAGTGAAATAGAGAGAGCAATTATAAAAGTGTATTTCATGGGGACTATGATCCTGACCATGTCATAAGAGGGCAGTGGTATGTTGAGTGGTTTTATAATTAAGGACTGCTGTAGTTGGCATGGTCATGACTTTCACCAGTGCAGCAGAATGGGGAACTGGTATAATTAATAATAATAATAATATACTGTTAGAATATTGGCAATTTTGTTTGACATGTTCATGAGCAAAATTGCAGATCAGCAAGAGTCCAGAAAATAAGCTTTGTATACAATATTTGCTGTGCCTATTAAAAATAACTGAAGGCTTTATGATTGTATTCCCATGCATGTAGTAACTGCATACCAGTGAAATTACCACTGTATCAAGTTGCATTAAAATAACAGGTTTAAAATACAGCAGTGCTGACAATTTTGTTCAGTTCTTTCACATTCTGGGTGTGAATTCAAACGCACAACTAGATCAACCCAACACTTTTCCAGTACTGTAGTGTGCAGAAGTCAATAAAAAGATGTATTCATAACAGAAGATACAGAGATAGTAAAGAATTACTTTTACCTGCACAACCTATAATTATCTTAACACTTTTTATGGCTTCCCAAGACAGGCCTTCTATTTGATGATGAGGTCAAACAGGATATTTTATCTTCAAGACTATTTTAAGTCCTGGCATGGTTTCAAAAATAAACCTGTAATTTTCACTTAGGAAGTAATTAGTAACTTTCTTTTCTTTCAAAATTACTGGAAGACAAAGGAGCACAAACTTTCTCACCAAAGATCAAAGACATTCAAAGAAATCCTGATTTTGATCCAGACAGATATCTGTGTAAGACACTTCAACAAACTGGTAAAAGTTATGGGAGAGACATACCTGTAAAGTTGTAACTACTAAATTTACCTGTGCAAGCCACTTCAACAATCTGGTACAAATAATAGGAGACACATACCAGTAAAATTGTAACTACTAAATTTACCTGTGCAAGCCACTTCAACAATCTAGTACAAGTTATGGGAGAGACATACCTGTAACGTTGTAACTACTAAATTTACCTGTCCAAGCCACTTCAACAATCTAGTACAAGTTATGGGAGAGACATACCTGTAAAGTTGTAACTACTAAATTTACCTGTCCAAGCCACTTCAACAATCTAGTACAAGTTATGGGAGAGACATACCTGTAAAGTTGTAACTACTAAATTTACCTGTCCAAGCCACTTCAACAATCTGGTACAAATTATAAGAGAGACATACCAGTAAAGTTGTAACTACTAAATTTACCTGTGCTAGCCACTTCAACAATCTGGTACAAATTATGGGAGAGATATACTGGTAAAGTTTAAACTACTAAAGGGGTAGTTACTGTAAGAATCAATTTTGGCCCTTAATCAGATCCAGATGAAACTTTTCTAGATAAAAGATGCCCCTCTCTCTTCCTTAAATATGTATTTCATTTTTATCCAGGACCACTTTTAATAAAGGAAAGAAACCATTAAATAGCCAATGGTTTTCTTCTTCATTGTGGTACCTATATTCGTGGATTATAGATACGTTGGCTAAAAAGCTCCTATACATCCTACATTGTGTATTTGAATGCAATGTGCATAATATTCAATGATAAGACAAATAAAACTTCATTTTTGTTCTGCAACATTCTTTAAATGATGTGTCCATTAGGCTTGCTTGATTACCTCTGACACCTATTTTCGTTTTCATTTAAAATGTTTCACTCATGTTTATGTTTAGCACTGATTTGCTATAAAAATCTTGACATAGTCACCCCAGAAAAGACAATTTATATATTTCTTGATCATTTTCTTCAAAAAAATCCAGCGCATACACCTTGTACATTAATAATAGCTGAATGTTGATACTGTGTATAGAGAAGAATGAAAAAAGTTCAAAACGTCAGTGATGAAACCTATTTTGTTTATATATCGTTCGGGGAAAAAGCTTATTAACAATTTGAAAAAATTGTTCCTTATGATGATGATTGATCCTAAAATTTGATATATTTATTTGCATTTTATGAGAGAGAGAGAGACAGAGAGAGAAAGAGTACGATAGTTGTAAACTATACAGCATGTGAGGCACTGGTTCGACATATATCGCACGGTTTTATTACTTCACCGAACGAGGATATAAGTTTTTTGATACATTTATTGTCAAGATGATGCGTGAACAGGCACTGGTTGCTTATTTTATATCAAATGGGTCTCCAGAATGGATGGATTGAAGAAAAAAAATAACAGTAAGACAGCTTAATATGAATATATCTGTGTAAAATGCATATGCAACTGCAAACATTGTAGATAGAAATCTGCTGTCAGCACATATTGCACTGGTAAATCATGGTTTAATGGTGCACATATTGTGCTGGTAAATCATGGTTAATGGTGCAGATAGTTGGGTACACATTACACTCCAGCAAATACAGTATTGAGATTGGTATCCTTGATTATACAGCAAATACAGTATAGAGACTGGTATCCTTGATTATACAGCAAATACAGTATAGAGACTGGTATCCTTGATTATACAGCAAATACAGTATAGACTGGTATCCTTGATCATACAGCAAATACAGTATAGACTGGTATCCTTGATTATACAGCAAATACAGTATAGACTGGTATCCTTGATTATACAGCAAATACAGTATAGAGACTGGTATCCTTGATTATACAGCAAATACAGTATAGAGACTGGTATCCTTGATTATACAGCAAATACAGTATAGACTGGTATCCTTGATTATACAGCAAATACAGTATAGACTGGTATCCTTGATCATACAGCAAATACAGTATAGAGACTGGTATCCTTGATTATACAGCAAATACAGTATAGAGACTGGTATCCTTGATCATACAGGAATTGGAAAAGTCACTTAAGGATACACGCTTTTGTAAATTACTAACAGTGCTACTCAAAATGATGTGATTATTTTGACATCGATAATGACAGCACTTGTTACCTAAGTGTATTGTAGTGCTATCAACTCTGAGGGAGACTGAATGTAAAAAATTATGTGGTTGTGACTTCTGCCCATTTTTAAATAATGAAAAAGAATACATGTAATATTTATATAATTTCAATAATCACTTAGTTACAGTTATGTACAAGGAATGATAAAGTCAATAACAAGTATATGAGAACTTGGGAAATTTTTCTGTTGGGAAAAAAATGTGATCTCAATGATCACACTGGTCAATTATAATGCTACAGCAATTATATTTCTATGCACTGGCAATAATAAAAATGGTAGAAGCATGAGCCACAGAGAGAGTTTGTGATTGATTTCTCTTTTTATTCATACAAAGACAATAATGCTGCTGCTAGTAATAACCATATGGAATGTCTAAAAGATTAAACATTTGACCCTTACTTTTCATCATAATGAATTCCTTAAAGGTCAAATATGGAGGTTTCTGTTTGAATTTTTGTTTCAATCTTCAATGCCTGAAACCCCATATGCATTGTTATGACAAGTTTCTATTACATCATTTACAAATAATTTGGATTTTTTATTTCACCTAGATGATGCCATAGCACTACTACAGTTGATGAAAAAAGATATTGGAACTGTGAAGGGCAGTGAAGAATTAAGCTCAATAATTCAACATGAGGCCCAAGTGAATAGGATATTGCTCACTTGGCTTACATAACTTAACAGCTGATCATTTCACTAAGCAAGCTTATATAGTATTGCAAGAACACATCCCATCTCCCAAATTTTATATCATGTTGATATTTCCTATTTTACTTTATCCTGATAAAAATTCTTTCTAGATGTAAAGGCATAATTTTTAGCCACAGTTTCTGGCTCATAATCGGAGTCATCCACAATTTTGACAATAATAAACCCAAAAGATCAAAATTATGACTTCAAGAGTGGTAACAAGCTCAGCCAATCAAATGCAAGATCACCTCATTAATGTGTTGATCCCACTTACTTTCGAAACTGCACAAAATTTCAATGATGCCAGAGCATCAAATGCAAGATCATCTCATTAATTATGCATGGATCTCACTTACTAATGAAACAAAAAAAGTACATATTCCATGCCTGAGCAAAAAAGTATCACAAATATGGCTCCAAGAGTGGTAAGAAGCTCTGCAGTCTGATGCAAGAATACACCATTAATATGCATGGATATCACTCATTATCAAATCCATCTAAGATCTTGATGATATAAGCCAATATTTCAAGTTTAATAAAAATCCAACAAGAAATATGTCTTCCAGAGGGGCAACAAGCTCAGCCAATCAGATGCAAAGTCAACTCATTAATATGCGTACATTTGGCTCATTATTGAATCTGTAGAATAGTTTGATGATGTAAGCATATTTTCCAAGTTTGATTTAAACTGGATCAGAAATACGGTCTCCAGAGTGTTATCAAACTCAGCCAATCAGATGCAAGATCACCTTATTAATGTGTGTGGATCTTGCTCATTATGGAACTCATCTGAGATTTTGATAAAATCTGATCGGAAATATGGCATCCAGAGTGGTACTAAGCTCAACCAATCAGATGTAAGATTACGCATGGATCTTGCTCATTTTGAATTCATCCAAGACCTTAGTGATATAAGCATATATTCCAAGTTTGAGTCAGATCAGATTTGTCGCCACTCAAGTGGTAACAAGTTCAGCCAATCAGGTGCAAGATAACCACAATAATAAGCATGGATCTCGTTCATTATCAAACTCATCCGAGATTTTGGTAATATAAATCCATATTCAAAGTCTGATTTAAATTGGATCAGAAATATGGACTCCAGAGTGCAACAAACAATTGTTAACAGACACAAGATGCACAATGGACAAGACACATGACAGATGCAGGGCCATACCAAAAGCTCACTTTGCTTTACAGCCAGGTGAGCTAAAAACTAAGCAAATTTTGATAGATCTTGTATCACATTGTCAATAAAAATGTTTAAGCATTATTTGAATCTGCTAGAGAATAAGACAATTTCATTGGATTCAATAAATTTAGGCAATAATAACTCTTAATGTCCACAATGAGTCTAAGTAATCCTGCCACCCAGGGTCAGATCCGAACAACAAGTCACGTGATCATGTTACATAGTGCATAGAAGGGCTAATTGCATTTAAAAGTATGATACTTAAAAAAATTGGTGCCCCGATATGTATACAGGTCTTACCTGCCCCTGATATGTATGCAGACATGATGTATCACTAGAACAAAGAGCCCACTAACATTGAGATGATAGTGAATGGAAGTTAATAAAAGAGTATGAACTGAACAGTGATTCTGTGGAAATTTAAGAAACTGAAACAACTACACCTATAATCAATATGGTCATTGACTGGTCAATATGGTCATAATATGGTCAATATGGTCATTGACTATAATCAATATGGTCATTGACTGGTTAAGGGAAAAAAAGAAAACAAATGATAACAATTATAGGAAAGAACTGCAAAAATACTGTACTTGAAGTTTAAATTTCTGTACCCTAAGAAAGGGAATTACTTAATTTTCAATATTTTCTTATTCTATCCCTCTCTAATTTACATTTTCCAGATCATAATATGAGTAACTTAACCTGAAAATGTGCAAATGATACAGTTATATGTTAGGATCTGAACAAAATAATGTGTAATATTAAATAATTACAGTGTCTTAAGCAGACTTTTTCTCTAGAATCCTAGAACTAAAGGAGAAAAAAACACGTGGTCTATATTTTTGTTTGATGGAACAACATTTTCTATTGACATTTAGTAACTTGCAGTTTGTATGGTAGCAGTACCACCTTTTCCTCCAATATACAAATTCTCATTTCCCACAGAAGTTCCCTTTCAATTAAACCTTACAGTCGACCCTTTGTATTGCGTATTAAAGTTGTATATTGGGGCCAAAGTGTTTCAACTTGGGTTTTACTTTTTTATATTGAGAATAAATAGTGTGTAGAGTTGTGATTTTTGTTTCCAGGATTACTTGAATTACAAGGAGTTGTGTTATAGGGAATTAGATGAAGGGAAAATGCCCCCCCCCCCCCCAACATAACATTGTAGCTCAATACCATCATTTGGTTATATCTTGTTTTAAACTGGAGAATATTTAAAAAGAAGAGGGGTGTTACCCTGTCCAAAACAAATGTAACAGATTCAAGTGGTTGAAATAATAATGTTATTGCCATAGAGCAAATTTATACAAGGCAAATGGATTGGAAACAAGTTTTCCAACTTACTGGCTCCTATCCATTTCAGAAGTATAAACATATAGGTAAGATACAATCCAATTATCAATTTAACTATACAGGAAAGTGAGAGATAGAGCTTGGTATGATCAATTGATATGGTGCATATTTTCTAATTTACTGATAACCATATAGAAATACAAGTAACTGTGTGAACGACTATTTAATTGAGCCCTTCTTACCCCAAGGACCCCATGAGATAATGCATAGGTCATGCAAATGGTCAGTACCCAAATCCAAAGTGATGATCAGTTTGTATTTTCACTACGAATGAAGTTTTGTAGTTTTTCCTTGTTTCTAAAGGTTTTTCTTGTGTTTTAAAGACTCCTGTAAAAGACAATAGGACTCTGATTATTAATTGTTTCCTTTTATTGGACTAATTTCACTATCTTTCCTTCCTATAGCGATATTGCAGTGCACTTGTCAGTGACCACTGCTGTAGCTATAATGGTGAAAGAGTAACAAAGCTTGTTAACTAAAAGCCAGCCTCCCATTGCACAAGGACTTTTGCAAGAAATTATGGCCAATCATGCATCGTTACAGATGAACAAATGGTTTCATTCAAGTGGGGAAACCTACCACAACCATTTCTAGTATTGATATGATACTGAGATTGAGCCTTTTGTGAGTGCTCATGGAGCTGAAGAGCAGCCATTCTAGTGAGATCATGATCACCTGCTATTGACTCACCCTCTACCTCAGGAACAAGTCACGTGACACAAGCATAGATACTCACAAACAAGATAAACAACCAATGCACTATGAATGAACAGCTGTGGCAACAACAAGCTGATCTTCTACAAAAGTTGTCTACTAATGTTGTGTTGTTCAAAGGCAAAACTTGGCAATAACATCCTCTAAAAAGCGTAGAAATAAAGCTGATCATAGTGATGAGGAATACCCCCTCTTTGCAATGATGATGACTCACTCATTCAGGTGACACCTAGTGGATGAATTAGAGGGCCTCTCTGCAGAAAATCATGCAAATGAACTTGTTGAAGGCTCAAGGCTCTTCTGCAGATTTTGTGGCAGAGTTGTCACAGCTCTATTAACTCTAGGACCAAACAGGACCTGCAATTTCCCACAAACTGGGTGCTGTTGTGAATACTGGTATGTGAACTCAAGTATCAGTTGACAAGATTAAGTGATTATCAGAGCAAAAGAACTGTAGGAATTTGACAGTGTCAAAGGTAAATCCAGACATTTGGTTGAAAAGTCTTGCCATAATAGCTATGTTGACATCCAAATGCAAAAAGTTCTAAGGCTCATGACCAATGCCATCATTCTCCTCATGTCCACAATGGACCTTTTTCTTGCCCATAAATAGAGTAACAAGCCTCTAAAAGTGTCAAAATATGGTAATTTGGTAAGTGAGTGATATATTTTGCCTTCTCATTAACAGTTTCTGTGTAGATAGTCAGGTCAGGAAAGGAAAGGTTTTATAAAACCAGGATTTAACATAAGTTATCCCCAGCTGTGTTGATGCAATAATCCAGTGACTAAAAACTTATTTGGAGATGACCTTAGAGGTGCACAGCTGAATGTTATTAATGAGGCCCAACGTCTTGGCACAAGAGTGTCGGGGAAGCTTTATTCAATGCTACATTTCAATGTGACTTCAAGCCTGTTTTTAAGATGGAATCAATAAAGGTTCCAACAATCAATGCAACCGCTTCAACAAAATAGTTCCATGCTCAGACCAAATGGGGTCAGGGCTCAACTTGGCAGTAGAGACTGCCACCAATGATGCCATTTCTGTAAGCACTATTATGGATACTTCTGTCCTTACCTCCTAGCTAAAAATGGATTTTCTTTGAGTGTTATGAACACTCTGCCCAATTTCAGTGCAGGCAAAATAGCATTGTTTTTCCAGAATTGGCAAATACTTACTTCTGACACTTGGATTTTAAGGACTTTATTGGGTTATTTACCAATGCAAACATTTCATCCCAAAAATAACTTCAGTGACAGAGAATAATAATAATAATACTAATAATAATAATACATGTAATAATAATGAAATTATTTAAAGAAGAAGCTCATTTGGTCAACTGACCAATCTTCCATGAGGCTTTCTACAAGATTACATGTATATGTTGTAGAATTTGTACAAGTTGTGGTGTCTTTAGACAACAATGCTATTAAAAACTAGATAATTAATCTACTGCTACTATAAAATATGTACAAGGCATTAAAGATGAGTACATACAGGATTCATACAAAGATTAGTAGTGAACCTGTGTAAAACATTACAGGCAAGTACATAAAGAACATTGTTTTAAAGAAGAGTAGTACTGAATTACACAAAATCATACAAATGATTAAGTAAATGTTGACTAAGAAGTTTCTTAAAACCTAGGGAATCGTCAGCTGGCCTTACATGTATATAGGGTGGAAGGGAATTCCATAGTTTGGCTCCAGAAAAAGCAAAACTCTTTTTATAATATTCTGAATTTGGTTTAGGTAAATATAAATTGTTGTTTTAGATGGATCTAAGTTCATACATATGTACATTTTCCACAAATTTAAAATTACATTGAAGATAATCAGGATCCAACCCGTGTAAGGATTTGTAGACTATTAGGTTTATTAACACAGGAAGTTAATAAGCTGCTTTTCAGTCAGCCCTGCATCCATATTGGCAACAAAATTTCTCACTGGTATGTTTCTAAGATCCCAGAAGGATGGCACACTCAGATTAATTCTTGATCTCAAACATCTAAATCAATACATAGAAAAACATCATTTTAAAATGAAAAAAGACTGCTGGTTTTCCAGGTGTATTGATTTAAAAGATGCATACTATTCTATCCCTGCAAATACTTTTCTATCCCTGCACATATAATTCTATCCCTGCACATACTATTCTATCCCTGCACATACTTTTCTATCCCTGCACATATAATTCTATCCCTCCACATTCTTTTCTATCCCTGCACATATAATTCTATCCCTGCACATTCTTTTCTATCCCTGCACATACTATTCTATCCCTGCTCATACTTTTCTATCACTGCAATTACTATTCTATCCCTGCACATATAATTCTATCCCTGCACATACTTTTCTATCCCTGCACATATAATTCTATCCCTGCACATATAATTCTATCCCTGTACATGCTATTCTATCCCTGCACATGCTTTTCACAGATCTTAAGATTTATTGGAATAACACAATCTATAAATTCACTTGCCTTCCAAATGGTTTGTCATTTGCTCCTCATGTATACACACATCTATTAAAGTCAGGTTTTGTATATCTGTGCAAATATGGTCATTGTAATGTTGTGTACACTGATGATTGTTTACTGTAGGTAGACAATGTACAATGTGAGAAATGTGCAAGACACTGTGCATTTAGTGGATACCTTGGGATTCACTATTCACCCATATAATTCTGTTTTAATCCCAACAGTTATTGGCTGTGTGAGCTTCATTCTAAAATTCTGCTGACATGATTGTGCCTTACACACAAAAATGGCTGATAGCTTGGTATCTTACTTTCAACAGTTGCTGATGGGACATTCCTTTCCCATTCAGATTTAGCTGGGTTAATTGGGAAAATGGTAGTCTGTGATCCTAAAGTTCCATATGCACCCCTGTACAACAGAGCCCTTGGGATGCAAAAAGTTGTTGCTGTTGTTGGTTTTTAAAGACACTTTTTAACACATTGTTTAATATATCATGCCAAGGAAATGGGAGCACTGTTGCAGCTGACCTGGGCTGGCCTAGGCAGGGCGACGTTTGGATTACAAGTACTGTACCAACTGAGCTACCATGACTCCCGAGACAGAGAAAAGACACAATCTGAAATTACATAGGGGTGAATTTGACAGTCCCATGTTTGAGTGACAAAGGACACAATCTGAAATTACATTGGGGTGAATTTGACAGTCCCATGTTTGAGTGACAAAGGATACAATCTGAAATTACACAGGGTGAATTTGACAGTCCCATGTTTGAGTGACAAAGGACACAGTCTGAAATTACACAGGGGTGAATTTGACAGTCCCATGTTTGAGTGACAAAGGATACAATCTGAAATTACACAGGGGTGAATTTGACAGTCCCATGTTTGAGTGACAAAGGACACAATCTGAAATTACATAGGGGTGAATTTGACAGTCCCATGTTTGAGTGACAAAGGACACAAAGTTGTTCACTGGTGGATTCAAAATGTGCATTTCAACCTGTTTCTGTACTCAAACATCACATGGTTCTTAGTAGTGACAGCTCTAATAAGGGGTGGGATGGATTTAACTATGATTCTAGCTTATCAACAGGGGGCCATTGGTCCTCAGAAGAAAGACTGTGGCACCCTAATTTCCTTTAACTGAAAGCAGGTTTCTTCACTTTACAATGATTCTTTTGAGGAATTAAGGGTCAATATGAAAGACAGGACTGCTGACTGACAATACTGTTCTCATTTCCTACAATAATTAAATGGTGGCAGACTTGAGGAACTCAAAAGATTTGGCTTTTGAAATATCGGAATGTTGTTGAGCAAGAGATATGTGGCCCAGTACTTGTCATCTGCCAGGCTCATCAAACATGGGGGTTGATTTTCAATCATGCATAATAAACACTGATTCTGAATGGATGATTAGGCCTGACATTTTCCAGAAAACTGAACATATATTTAGTAAATGTGAGACTGACTTTTTGCCTCTAGATTAAATCATCAGTTGCCAATATATATTTCATACATACCAGACCCTCAAGCTTCACTTGTTGATGTATTTGCTACATCATGGAGTGCATTCACTCGACTGTATGTTTTCCCCCCTTTCAGTTTAGTTGTCGAGTTTTACAAAACATATGAGATTCTGTCTCTTTGACAGGATCCCACCCTAGTGCATCCACTGAAAAATTTTGCTTGGGAATGTTTTGGCTATTCAGAAAGCTATGGAAAACAGAAACCCACTAAAGACAGTTACCAATATTTTATGTTCTAACAGGAGGTAATCAACACATTTACAATATCAGGCATATCTCCAGTAATTGATGTGCCTTTGTGACCAAAAACAGATGAATCCATTTTGTGCATCTGTATATTTTGTTTTGGAATTCTAAGCTATGCTTTTTCACAGTGAACCAGGATACAGTGCTATAAATACAGCCAAATGTGCTATAAATATGGCCATACGTGCTATTAGCACAGTTCTCATTTTTTCAGATGGTTCCAATTATTCTCAACATCCACTGCTTGAACGTTTGATGTGAGGAGTGTTTAAGACACCTAATTTACCAAAGAACATCATTAAGTCAGATGGGATGTTGATTTTGTACTTAGATACTTCTAGTCTCTATTACCAGTTTGTAAACTTTCATTTGTCTCATATAAATTAGTTTTACTTCTGGCATTGCTTTCTGGGCAAAGAGTGTAAATGCTTCATCTTTTACATACATGTATTAAACATTCTGACATAAATAAGAACAGAGTTTTCCTTAGAATAGGTGATCTTCTTAAGCAAACATGTCCAGGTAATCATTTGGGTACAATTTGCATAGCAGCTTATGTGCTGGACAGACGACTTTGTACAGTCATTACCTTTGTAGAATACTTAGATAGAACAAATATTATTAGGAACAATGAAACCAAACTGTTTGTTAGTTATCAGGCCCCTTTTTGGGGCAGTGACCTGGAACACTGTTTCATGATGTTAAAAATACACCTTGCAAGCAGCAGCTATCAGGACTGATATTTATATCCCACATGTTACTAGAATGCTATCTACTAGTGCTGTTGTGTCAGCCAAGGTGTACCCTGTGGCTACAGTCTCACTCAAATGCCATCTACTAGTGCTGTTGTGTCAGCCAAGGTGTACCCTGTGGCTACAGTCTCACTCAAATGCCATCTACTAGTGCTGTTGTGTCAGCCAAGGTGTACCCTGTGGCTACAGTCTCACTCAAATGCCATCTACTAGTGCTGTTGTGTCAGCCAAGGTGTACCCTGTGGCTACAGTCTCACTCAAATGCTATCTACTAGTGCTGTTGTGTCAGCCAAGGTGTACCCTGTGGCTACAGTCTCACTCAAATGCCATCTACTAGTGCTGTTGTGTCAGCCAAGGTGTACCCTGTGGCTACAGTCTCACACAAATGCCATTTACTAGTACTGTTGTGTCAGCCAAGGTGTACCCTGTGGCTAGTCTCACTCAAATGCCATCTACTAGTGCTGCTATGTCAGCCAAGGTGTACCCTGTGGCTACAGTCTCACTCAAATGCCATCTACTAGTGCTGTTGTGTCAGCCAAGGTGTACTCTGTGGCTACAGTCTCACTCAAATGCCATCTACTAGTGCTGTTGTGTCAGCCAAGGTGTACCCTGTGGCTACAGTCTCACTCAAATGCCATCTACTAGTGCTGTTGTGTCAGCCAAGGTGTACCCTGTGGCTACAGTCTCACTCAAATGCTATCTACTAGTGCTGTTGTGTCAGCCAAGGTGTACCCTGTGGCTACAGTCTCACTCAAATGCCATCTACTAGTGCTGTTATGTCAGCCAAGGTGTACCCTGTGGCTACAGTCTCACTCAAATGCCATCTACTAGTGCTGTTATGTCAGCCAAGATGTACCCTGTGGCTACAATATTACTAGAATGCCAGGTGTAACCTGTGCCTACAATCTTACTTGAATGCCATCTGCTGGTGCTGCTAATTGTTGGCCAAGGTGTAACCTGTGACTACATCTAACTCAAATTCCATCTGCTAGTTCTGCTATGTCAGCAAACATGTAACATGTGGCTACATCTTACTCTAATGCCATCTGCTAGTGCTGCTACATCAGCCAAGATGTACACTGTGGCTACAATATTACTAGAATGCCAGGTGTAACCTGTGCCTACAATCTTACTCAAATGCCTTCTGCTAGTGCTGCTATGTCAGCCAAGGTGTAACCTGTGGCTACAATTTTACTTGAATGCCATCTGCTAGTGCTGCTATGTCAGCCAAGGTGTAACCTGTGGCTACAATTTTACTTGAATGCCATCTGTAAGTGCTGCTATGTCAGCCAAGTTGTAACCTGTGGCTACAATATTACTAGAATGACAGGTGTAACCTTTGGCTACAATATTACTAGAATGACAGATGTAACCTGTGGCTACAATATTACTAGAATGACAGGTGTAACCTATGGCTACAATATTACTAGAATGACAGGTGTAACCTATGGCTACAATATTACTAGAATGACAGGTGTAACCTATGGCTACAATATTACTAGAATGACAGGTGTAACCTATGGCTACAATATTGCTAGAATGACAGATGTAACCTATGGCTACAATATTACTTGAATGACAGGTGTAACCTGTTGCTACAATATTACTAGAATGACAGGTGTAACCTGTGGCTACAATATTAATAGAATGCCATCTACAAGAGCTGCTATGTCAGCCAAAGTGTAACCTATGGCTACAATATTAAAAACAGCTGGCTGGAGCAAAGACTCTACTTTCCTGAAATATTATCAGACATCAATTACATCTGACTTAACATTCTGTAAAATACTGTGTTATAATCAGATCCAACCCATTGCTAGTCAATGCATTACATGCATGTGCCTTGTTCTGTTGAATCTGTCTGCAGAATATATTCTCATGATTTATGATGGCTTGTAATTCACTTTTTCATCTACTCTGCTTCTGTCACAGGATAATTCTCTGAACATCTTGTGTTGTCCCTTAGGGTACAAAGGGTTTGATGAAATTGGAAAATTAAAGGATACTTTCCAAGCTGAAGTTTGGTGATAATTTCATCAAATCTATAGTACTCCTAGGAATCATATGCCCACTCACCCTTCTTGTCTCTCTTATCATGTGTTCTGTGATCCCTCTAAAGACTAACTAGTCATGTGATCTATGCATTATCTCGTCTGATACATGTAGGTTCAATGAATTTATCATCAAACTTCAACTTGGAGAGTATCATTTAATTTTACAAATATAGTTATGTGTTGTTAAATTTTGTTGTTTTGATAATGAATTTCTGCATTTCTTTTTGAACAGATGTTTTCATCAGTGGTATGTGAGTCATTTGCAAACAAAAAAGTAATTATTTCAATATCAAAATTTAGAATGGTGAGTTTCTGAAACCAATATATGTCTTGGATTATCATACTGTCTACACTCAACAATGAAATTATAGTGATTTTCTAAAGGATGCCCACAGGAACAGAAGGGATAAGGTATTTAGTTTGCCAACAACAAATACTAATTAAGAGTACTACATTTATGTCTTAGTCTTGCTAATAAAACAGAAGTTCTACAATTGCCACAGACTAGGTAGGAGGGTGCTGAAACTATGCATTTTGTTATACTTTTTTATAAAGTTTTGACAGTAGGGCATTTTTGTTGTTGGTAGAGGCAACTCATTCCATGTGTTCCCCTTGGATGGTTGAAAGGAATTTTCAAATTATGACTGGACTCAGGAAAACCACTTGTCCTCTCATCCTCAGACCAGGCAAAAATTGGCTGTGTCAAGGAAAACTGTATTGCTTACTTTTCCCTAGCATATAGCATGCATCAATTATTGATTACTGTTGCAAAGTTTTCTCTGAAATCTGATTTTCAAATCATTTAATTTTAAATCTTGAAATCAACAAAATTAGAAGATTCTTACTTCAGATTTTTTTTGTGTGTGAAATCTGTAAGATAAGGGCCAGAATCAGGTTGAAATCTGTAAGATAAGGACCAGTATCAGAACGCAATATATAAGATAAGGACCAGTATCAGGATGCAATCTATAAGATAAGGACCATTATCAGGATGCAATCTATAAGTACTTATCCATAATAATCTCTATATAGGGATTCATACTTTATAATACATTTTATTCCACAGTACTTATCCATAGTAATCTCTATATAGGGATTCATACTTTATAATACATTTTATTCCACAGTACTTATCCATAGCAATTTCTACATTGGGATTCATACTTTATAATACATTATATTCCACAGTACTTATCCATAGCAATTTCTATATTGGGATTCATACTTTATAATACATTTTATTCCACAGTACTTATCCATAGCAATTTCTACATTGGGATTCATACTTTATAATACATTTTATTCCACAGTACTTATCCATAGTAATCTCTAAATTGAGATTCATACTTTATAATACATTTTATTCCACAGTACTTATCCATAGTAATCTCTAAATTTGGGATTCATACTTTATGATACATTTTATTCCACAGTACTTATCCATAGTAATCTCTAAATTGAGATTCATACTTTATAATACATTTTATTCCACAGTACTTATCCATAGTAATCTCTAAATTGGGATTCATACTTTATGATACATTTTATTCCACAGTACTTATCCATAGTAATCTCTAAATTGGGATTCATACTTTATAATACATTTTATTCCACAGTACTTATCCATAGTAATCTCTAAATTGAGATTCATACTTTATGATACATTTTATTCCACAGTACTTATCGATAATAATCTCTATATAGGGATTCATATTTTATAATACATTTTATTCCACAGTACTTATCCATAGTAATCTCTATATATGGATTCATACTTTATAATACATTTTATTCTACTGTACTTATGCATATTAATCTCTATATAGGGATCATATTAAAGAAATTAAAACTTTCATTGCCATGGAGTTTTTGAAAATATTAGGGAAAATGACAGTGCTTCAAAATAAAACTATGGAAAAAGTTTAAAAATCATTAGCAAAATGGCTGAGGCTATTTGCATGGCTGCTGTGTACCTTAACAAGGAAAGAGACTATTCGCACAGCTGCCATGTATCTCATCTAGAAGGACTATTCTCATGGCCGCTGTGTACATAATTTATGTAAAGCTATTCATACTGCTGCTGTGTACCTGGTATGATAAAGGGTATTTGCATAGCTGTGTAAGAATCACCAGAATAACTAGCCTAATCCACTTGACGGTTGTGTATTTTAGTATGATGGACATTAAGTCTTTGCATTTTTCTTCCTGATTGCCTTTAATGCCAAATTTACAAGTCATTATGGTTAAAACTGGTACAGTATTACACTCCTTCATTTCACATGCCCTGGTTACAAATGCAATTAAGAGTATCAGTTATTGGATAGAGGGTTGGGGGGGGGGAGGGGGCCAAACCTGTAACAATGTTATTACAGGTTTGGCATAACCCTCCCCCCAATCTATTAACTGATATTCTTATTTACATTTGCACCGGTAATGAACCCGTGTTCAATGGATGATTTGATGCAACATCATTCAGAGTATTTCGAACTCGGCCCTATCGTATTCACCAGTTGCATTGCTGATGGTCGTTGCTACAGTGGGTACACAGCAGACATGCGAGTAGTCTTTGTAAAATTCTGTACTGTACAAGACCGCCATACAAATAGACACTTCCTAGCAAAATACTTAACAATGCTCATAAAACTCTTGTAAAATACTATTGGTGTGAGCAATGTCAGATTACACAGAGCTGTAGTTATTTGGTCATTAAGCCCTCTACAATACCTGACACCTGTACTGTGTGTATCATGCTTGTATCAAATTAAAACGCAGGTTCATATATTCTTTGTTATTGCTACAATGCATATTGATTTTTTGACACTCAATTGAACAGTGGTAATTAGATCACAAGATTTTATGTTCCAGTCCACTGACAGCCTGGAATGGTTCCAATTACCAAAAATGAATGAAAGAAGAGTACACAATATAGCTACTGTATCAAATGAAATCTGTGTATTAATAGTTTTGTATTACTTTGCCAAGTCAAATATTGGCCAGTTTGATTATTAAGGGTGACTCACTAGTGGGTGGTAGTAAACAGAAAATATATGGACTGTTTAAGCTACATGAAATTTACAGGTAAAATGATTGTAAAATCTCAATCTGGATTAGAGTGGTCCCCCTATTATGTTGTCCCCTAAAAAAAAGACCAAACACTGATGTAAGACTGACTCATTCCTCAGGTGCCAGGGAATAGTTTCATAAATTGGCCTCTGTCAAATTTCTTAATTTAAGGCATTTATGTTACTTTTTTCAGCTATTATTGTTTAATAATTTAATTTTTTTGCATATATTTGTGAATTAAGTGTTTCGGGCTTGTGCTGTTCTTGAAATTGATGTATGCCATGTACACGTCCCATAGTTACTTCACAGTATGTAGACAGTGAAATAAAAATAGTTGGCTTGGAGGTAGCGCTAGTCCCCCATAGCAGTAGACATGTGGGTTCAGGGCAAGTAGAATATCTCAAAAATGGCCTGAATGGCAACTATTTTGAATTGCATCAAGGTGTTTATTACACAATGTTTTTTCAAAATTATCACATAGGAAAAGGGCTTGCATTTGCACCGTGAGTATCACTTTGTGTCCAAAATGACCTTCAGACATGCAAAATGCATGCATCAGTTTGGGACTGGGGTACATAAACTTCTTTTTCTATGATATTCCTATGTTTTGTTTTATTATAGCTGTCCAAAACATGGAGCTTTTTGATCTCACTGGTGCATTTAATGTTTTAAATTTTTATATTAGGTAGGTAGATGCAGCATCGAAATTATTCATAAAAACTGTCCCTTGTGCTCCTAAGAAAAACTGCTATTTATTTATTGGTGCAATTAACCAAAAAAAAAAATTTCTGTCTGTCTGTCTGTCTGTCTGTCTGTCTGTCTTTATGTATGTATGTATGTATGTATGTATGTATGTATGTATGTATGTATGTATGTATGTATGTATGTATGTATGTATGTATGTATATATGTATGTATGTATGTATGTATGTATGTATGTATGTATGTATGTATGTATGTATGTAATTATTATGCATTATACTACCTTCCTTTTTCCCCATACCCTTCTCTGCTGTATTTACTAGATTTGGGAAAATAATGGGGATTATAATGTATTTTCTTGCTTCTTCTGTACGTGTCAAGCTCTGCACTCCTATTTGAATGAATATTATTCATATTTCAGTATAGACACACAAAAACATTGCATAACATGTCATCACATTCTTCAAAGTAATTTAACTCTACAGGTGCAGATACACTTCAAAGAAATCATAAATAAACATGTACTGTAATGAATGGTGAATGCCACCAATGGAACTGCAAATCAAATTGCGTACGGCATTTTGCGGATGATTTTTCAGGCCAGAAGAATACATGTACAAGTTTTAGCACACGAACTTACTTTCTACCTTCATGACCCTACTGTAAAGTTGACATCAGAGATTCATATCTCACACATAAGTGATAATGAGCAATGTATCAATGTTATGCATCTGTCTTGAAAATTCTAGAGTCAATTATCAAAGGGGGAAAAGCTTAAAATAAGTGGAGAATGTGTTGGACAAAATGGTTGAACCAAATGTATCCCATGAGGCAAATATTCTGTTGCATTTATGCCATCTGTATGTTCATTGCTTGTTCATGTTTCAGCAGTCCTGTAAAATGAACTTGCATATAATTTTCTGTTACTTTGCTTCTTTTGACTGGTATACCAGTTTTTCTTTGTACCAAAAAGATGATTTCCACAACACAATGTATCAACAAATTTTCTGATTGCTAGAGTGTAAGTTGTCGAAAGAGCGGATCATTCTTTTCTATTGATATACTGATTGCCATAGCAATAATCAGAGTTACTCTTCCTTTAGCAACTGAAGATAAAGGCACATGTCTTGTCTTTTATGGATTTTAATAACAGGAAAAACATTTTCACATTCACAGGTTGAAATATTCTCATTACTGGTAGTTCAGAAAGTTTGCTGGAGTTAACAATATAGTTTTTCCTCTGAAATTCTCATGTTTTTACTGAGTATTAAAAGTGCATCAGTATCACTTGTTTCTTTTCTTTTTGCAGGTCTCAATTTGCATGGTAAAATATTAGGATTAATTGATCAGTCATGTAAAATGAACTTACTTGAACTTCATCCAGATACTTATCCTGATCTAAGTGCACAAGATTGACTTTGAAGGACAGATTTAGCTTCTGTACGAGTTGTGTTTTGTGGTATGTACTTATTAGAAGCCAAGCAGTTGAAATGCTTCCTATCTTGAACTGAATTTTCCACTGTCAATATTTGTCCTGTAGCTTATATTACTATATCATTTGTAAACTCCAACAATCATTAAAGTCAGTTTTAAGTGAATGGGAGTCGGAGAAGAAATTTCTCGGTTAAATTGTATATTTGTATATATATATATATATATATATATATATATATATATATATATATATATATATATATATATATATATATATATATATGGTCAATTTTAGTGGCCATTTATCACTGGATTGATGTGTCACTCTGTAAGCTTAGCAGAGTCCCACAAAGCAGTATATCAATGCTCCATGGCCTAATGTTTGTTGATTAAACTTTGATCTCTTCCAATTAGCTGGACTGTGGTTGATTCCCCCACCCCCGCCCCACCCACCTTTGCTGCTGCTATTTGCACGACCAAAACAATAATAGAAGGTTAGGAACTGTTTTTGTTTTTTTATATCAGGCTCAAATTACTTCTAAAGCACATTATTTACTTAACTGTGTGGTGGCTTTTTGTTAAGTTAGCTAGAACACTTTAGACAACATTTTCCTACCAATAATTAGCTCCAGAATGGAATAGTTTTATCAATTCACTACTAACATGGTATCTCACATTCCCTCACAATTTGTAATTCCAAAATCCCTTCTTAGCATTCAAGCAGCATTGTAAAGGAATTTTCACGATGTCCTGACACTATAATGGTAAAGAAAGATGAGAAACATCTGAAGTTGCAATTAATTATAAATCTTTGAACAAATGCAGGCAGTCATAACTCACAATATTCACAATGCAATGCTTTTTGCCACAAAGTAGTCACTTTTCTAAAAGAGTGATAACATTATTAGTTTTGCATACAGTATATTTTCCTTTATATTATTTTACTAGATAATGTCTAAATGTGATATGTACACAAATTGTGACAGAAACTATTTTGAAGAAATTGATTAAGGTGGCAGGGGATAGTTTCATAAATTGGCCCATCAAATTTTGTAACTTAAGGCTATGCTGTGACTTTTTCAGCTATTATTGTTTAATAATTAAAGATATGGATATATTTGTAAATTAAGTGTTTTGCACTTATGCTGTTCTTGAAATTGATGTGAGGCATGTACACCTCCCATAGTCACTTCACAGTAGCTAGACAGTGAAATACCAATAGAAGCAGAGCCAGCCCCCCATAGCAGTAGACATGTGGGTTCAAGGCAAGTAGAATATCTCAAAAATGGCCTGAATGGCAACTATTTTGAATTGCATCAAGGTGTTTATTACACAATGTTTTTTCAAAATTATCACATAGGAAAAGGGCTTGCATTTGCACTGTGAGCATCACTTTATGTCAAAAATGACATTTGATCATGAAAAATGCATGTATGAATTTGGGGCTAGGGTGCATAAACTTCTTTTGCGATGATCTTCCATTGACTTGTCAGGTTAAGTGAATGATATTCTTATGTTTTGTTTTATTACAGGTATCCAAAACTATGGACCTTTTAGACCTCACTGGTGTATTTGTTTTAATATGAATTTTTACATTAGGCATGTTAATGCAGCATCAAATTTGTGCATCAAAACCAGTCCCTTGCACCTTCAACAAACTAGCAGGTCTATGTTTTTTTTTAAATTTTCCTCCTAGGAGACCAAATTTTTATGACAGAAGAGGGAGATAACTATATACTGTGCTATTTGTAACTTTTAGTACACCACCAAGCCATAATTATCACTGACAGTTATTGGCTGTTATTTAATTTTTGGTACAGAGAACTTAGTTCTTATTAAAATGCAGACAACTTTCATAATTCAGAGTTACTAATCCTAAGAGTGTTTTTCCTTAGAATTGTTTGTACACCTTAAAAAGTAATATATAAAAAGTGTACATTAATACAGTATTATCTGGTTAAATTATGGTAACTTGGTATTAGTATTTTGTATGCAAACAAATCTGATAATAAAACTAAGCACAGACTGACTAAAAATATATAAATACTATGTTTTGTGATAAGCTTATAATTAAGTAAAACTCAAAACAAAATTGCAAGAAAAAAAAGATAATTAAATATTTGAGGTGTTTATGAAGACATTGAGAAGAGTGGCAATGGAATCTCTGGCATGTGGGAACTGCTATTTGAATACAATTACCATAATTATGGGGTGGGGGGGAGGCTTCATTTTACCTGACATAAATGGGCTTTCATAATTACAAGTTGCATCTGGATAATTTCATCTATATTAGTTCCAATAAAGACAGCTGAATTGGATCAATATTAACTTGCAGACACATGGCATGTCAATACAATGGAGTTTATCAGAATAGTAAATTAGTGTGTATTGGGTTTAACAGCACATCAGCACAATACTGGCAGATTAAATGTAAAGTTTTTAAAATATAAAGGCCAAAATTGCACCACAAAATTAAGAAGATAAACCCTTCCAAATAAATATAAACATGCAGTCCTACAATATAAAAAAATAATTTGAAAATTATAATTCTTAAAGATGGTGTATAAAATAAAAGATAAAGGGAATAAATGAATAAATATAAAATCCTTAAAATCTAGGATCACATTTTTTTATATAAACTACATACTTTTAAATAGTCTAAGATTTGCTCTGGCAGTACATCATTAAAAAGCTTCTTAACTGAGTTCACATTTAAATGTTTCTGTCTCACTGGGTGGAAGTCAATACACTTGACAAGAATATGTTCCACTATCACTGGACAATGGCAAAGTATGCACTGTGGTTGAGGTTCACCATTCATAAGGTATTTGTGGGTAAGAGATTATTATATCTGTTTTAGTTTAAGACATGTAACTAAAGTTGTACATTACCCTCAAACTGGTAAGGCTACAAACAAAAAGATTATTTATAGGTTTAATGTAGCATACCAGTAATTAATTTTATGAAATCCTGAATGACTTTGACATTAATTTTTTTTGGTAGTCTTTCAAGCTTTGCTACATGTCATTACTTCTCTTGCATTTTTTCAACATTCATATTAGTTTTAAAACATGGGTGAATCTTGACCAGAGTGTGCCATGTCAGTGACCACTGACAGTGGAACACATTCTTGTTGAGTGTGTAGACTTCCACACTGTGAGACAGAAGTATTTTGATGTGAACTCCATGAAGAAACTGTATGATGAATAGCACCTGAGAAAATCTTTAACTTTTTGAGAGAATGTGGTTTGTATAACAGACTTTGATCATATGTTTTAAGGATTTTATATGTGTTACCTTTATCTTTTAATTTATATAACTTTTATAGAATTTTAACATCTTTACTGTTATATTTTAACTTGTGCCTTATGTTTACATTTATTTGGATGGGTTTATCTTCCTAAAGTTGTTTGTGCAATTCTTTATTTTTACATTTTCTGAACTTTACCTTTAGTTGGCACCTGGTATAACCACTAGTGTGTGGACTGTTGTAAAACATTACTACATACATACATAACATGCACACTGGTAATCATTATAGAATTTAGACATCTGAAACCTCATAGAAGCCAACCAGTCATCAGCAGCCATAAAAAAAAACCTAATCAAAATCCACTGACAATAAGCTGGTCAAAAAATTTCACATTTTTTTTAGTTTTTACTCATAAATTTGGAACTGTCATAAGCATCCAACTCAAAACACCATAAGAAGAAATAGTTAATTCCAATATGCAGTCAAACAATATCAAGGAAGATGCATCCAATGAAACAAATCCCAAACAATTACATTCATATCTTTAGTCCATCTAAAGTAAACATTCAGGCCCTTCAAGTCTATAAAATATGAACACCCAAATCCATTTAAAGTCCTTCTCAAATTGACATTACAATTTTTCAAGGATATAAAATACTGAAAATCCATTAGCTACAAACAGCAAAATCATTACATATGGATAAAATACATACAAATATTGGGAGATGCAAATCTGATACACAGACCTTTAAATCCTTTCATTCAAGTCAATCATCAGAAGTTAATGAATCTGAGGTTAAACCACATGGTATCCAAACTTTAAGCCCACTTAATAAAAAAACACTGTACATGTAGTACATTTACAACACACTGTATAATCAAGTGTGAAAACACACTGTATTCAAAGTTAAAACATAGGTATCCAAACTTAAAAACATACTGTATTTATATCAAGTTAAAGGAAATTGTATCTCATGACATCCACTTCTTATCTAGTCATGTAAACCTTAAATTACACACAACACAACAATACAAGGGTGTAGAGACTCTCCTTTGCAAGAGATATGGCCAAAGAAGAGGTACTGCCCTCTTGTCTCTCAATGATGAGAATGTTATGTAAACTATATTATCTTTATGAAACAAACACCTCAAAGACTAAATGTATAGAAGTGGTGTGTGGTGGGGATTGACCCTTATCAGCCACAGATTCAATTAATCATTCAATTGTTTGAATCAGTGTGATATTTTGCACTTAATGTACCCACAAATAAAGCACTCCATGGACACTACTACTGATCTATTTAGGATATACCTTATAAAAAATATGGCTGATAATCATTATTTTCAACAGGAAGTAATTATGTTCACAAAATGGATAATTATAATAAAAGTACTGAATAAGGTTTAAACTACTGCATATGCACTGTACACCCTACTACATATACACCCTAACCTAATACATATACACCCTAACCTACTATGTATACACCCTACTACATATACACCCTACTACATATACACGCTACTACGTATACACTCTACTACGTATACACCCTACTATGTATACACCCTACAACGTATACACCCTACTACATATACACCCTACTACGTATACACCCTACTACATATACACCCTACTTCACCCTACTACGTATTCACCCTATTACATATACACCCTACTACATATACACCCTACTATGTATACACCCTAACCTAAGACATATACACCCGACTACATATATACCCTACTACATATACACCCTACTATGTATACACCCTACTACATATACACCCGACTACGTATACACCCTAACCTAAGACATATACACCCTACTACATATACACCCTAACCTAAGACATATACACCCTACTATGTATATACCCTAACCTAAGACATATACACCCTAATACATATACACCCTACTACATATACACCCTACTATGTATACACCCTAACCTAAGACATATACACCTTACTACATATATACCCACTACATATACACCCTACTACATATATGCCCTACTACATATACACCCTACTACATATACACCCTACTATGTATACACCCTAACCTAAGACATATACACCTTACTACATATATGCCCTACTACATATACACCCTACTACATATATGCCCTACTACATATACACCCTACTATGTATACACCCTAACCTAAGACATATACACCCTACTACATATATGCCCTACTACATATACACCCTACTACATATATGCCCTACTACATATACACCCTACTATGTATACACCCTAAACTAAGACATATACACCCTACTACATATATGCCCTACTACATATACAACCTAACCTACTACATATACACCCTAATCTACTACATATACACCCTAACCTACTACGTATACACCCTAACCTAAGACATATACACCCTACTACATATACACCCTAACCTAAGACATATACACATTACTACATATACACCCTACTACGTATACACCCTAACCTAAGACATATACACCCTACTATGTATATACCCCACTACATATACACCCTACTACATATACACCCTACTATGTATACACCCTAACCTAAGACATATACATCCTACTACATATATGCCCTACTACATATACACCCTAACCTACTACGTATACACCCTAACCTAAGGCATATACACCCTAAGACAAATCCACCCTAGTACATATACACCCTAACCTACTACGTATACACCTTAACCTAAGGCATATACACCTTAAGACATATCCATCCTAGTAAATATACACCCTAAGGCATATACACCCTACTACATATACACCCTAAGGCATATACACCCTAAGACATATACACCCTACTACATATACACCCTAAGACATATACACCCTAAGACATATACACCCTACTACATATACACCCTAAGGCATATACACCCTAAGACACATAGGTAGGGGTGTCAAACATATGGCCCACGAGGCGGGTACAGTCTGCAGACTCATTATTTATTATTATTAATTATTATTATTCATTATTATTTATATCAAATTTGGCCTGCCATAGCAAATGAGTTTGACACCACTGCCCTAAGGCATATACATCCGAAGACATATACACCCTACTACATATACACCCTAACCTAAGGCATATACACCCTATTGCATATACACCCTAACCTAAGGCATATCTCCCTACTACATATACACCCTAACCTAAGGCATATCTCCCTACTGCATATATACCCTAACCTAAGGCATATCTCCAGTGACAAAAGACAAACTAATTGGACTGTGAGATACTGTTTTGTGTAGCCCTGCACTTCACTAATGAACACCGCCACATCATATACATGAACTTCATTTTAAGTGAACATCTGAAAGTCTGAATTTAATACAAGTATCCTAGTATCCTACATGAAATGTGTCTAAATTTGTTCATGTGCATGCATCAATGTGTGAAATATTGCCAGCTTATCTCCCCCCACCCCAATATGGGGGGTGGGGTGGATTTTTCATTGTTAGAGTGTGATATAGGCCTAAAGACAAATAATGTTATTACAAATTTCAGACATGCTCCTATATTGCATATTCAAATCTAATTGACAGTATAGGCCATATATTGCACACAGCTGTTGACTTGACTGCATCAATTACATCAATACCATTTACAAAAGTGTCTTATTTTCAATACTATCTAGGAGTCATGGTAGCTCAGTTGGAACATTGGACTTGTAATCCAAGGGCCACAGGTTTAATACCAACTCAGGCCAGTCCAGGATGGCTGTCTCAGTGTGTCCTTGCAAAAGGCACTAACACAAACACTAAGTTCCCATTTTCTGCCCATTTGTTAAAAGTGCCATTAAACCAAGCAACCTACTATCTGTACCCACACAACTGTGTACTTAGCTACCATCCATTTATCCATCTACGTATATACAAATAGAAGCACATACATACACATGTGACAAATGGCTAACAGCCAGGACATATGTTGTGTAGGGGTGGGGGTAACAGCATTTTAAACACATTATTGGCTATATCATGCTGAAGAAATTGGAGCTGGGTGGGTATCAAACCTGCAACCCTTGGATTACAAGTCTGATGTTCTACCAACTGAGCTACCATGGCTAGTATAGTCAGTGAAGATTTACAATGGGCAATAATGTACCAATAAAAATCTACAATACTTATGTATGCAAGATCAGATCTGGATAAGCAAAGTGTTGCCATAGATATTAATATGTTAACCTTCTACAATAAAATAGTGCTCTCTAGACCTTGCTTTGGAGGTGAGACAGTTTATTTTGAAGGATTTCTTGTCTATTTGGATCTCTCTGGGTGAATTGTCATCAACTCTCTGGAACAAGATCTAATATTTTGTTAAAAATGTTACATCAAGTTGCCCCAATATCCTTTCTAAGATGACTGCATATACAAAGTACTTAAACAATGTCTGTGATAGAAATATATAAAAGGATTAATAAATAAATCCATCCATTTCACAACAATTTTACCCATAATTTCTTCTTCTTCTTCTTGTATTTAAAAGATCAAACATTAGTTGCATGAGGAAACTTTTATCTTTTTTTTCAAAAGTAACTTTACCAATACCTTTAACCAGGGCTTGTACTTTAATGAAACCATTTTAGCAGGATAGGGTAGTCGCTTTAAACAGGGGCTAGCAAAATGAAGCAACATTGTAATGAACCCTATCTGCCATATATTGATAAGAATATTTATCTTCTCATTCATAACAATTAAAACTTATTTTGCCTTTTTAATAAGCTGATGCATAAGCCAAATCTACTTTGTCTTTTAACTGGACCCTGTACTTTACCATTTCTTACACTGCAGGTCATGTCATCCAAATATCACAGCATATATTGTTCTTGATGTCAGAGATCAAAGAATCTGAAGTATTCATATAAAAACACATGAAGAACACAAGCAAGAGAAAAAAGATTCCATGGAAGAAACAAGATTAAACTGTACCATGAATGGCCCATTATATGTCCACCCTGTGCTATTAAGTCCTTTATGTTGATAACTGTGTACAAACCATCTTTCTTCTTTCAATCACAGCAATGATGACCTTTGATTTTTTAAAACCAAAATCGATAGGCTTCATCCTAACCTCCAGTACAAGCCATCCGAAAAGTTTGATCCAAATCTGTGATGTAGAACTAATGTTATTGTACAGAAACCATTTTTTTCCTTTCATTCATGGTAATCTTGACCTTTGACCTCAAAGTCAATAGGTTTTTTCTTAAGCCCAAGTCCAAGCCATCCACAATGTTTGCTCCAGGTATGTGATGTAAAGCTAATGTTATTATGTAGAAACCATTTTTATTCCTACAGTCACAGTGACCTTGACCTCTGAGCTTTTGACCCCCAAATAAATAGGGTCCTTCCTTAGTGCAAGCCATCCAAAAAGTTTGGTAACTGTAGTTGGTGGAGAACTCAAGTTATTGTGTACAAACCATTTTTCTTCTTTCAGTCAATGACCTTGACCTTTGACCTTTTTCAGTATAACATAATTATTTAGATCACACTTGTTTTCCACAACATAAAGCCTGCCCAGCTGATTTATGGCAGGTCATAAATCAATAACAAGAATAACCTTGGTACTTTAGAAAAGTACCAATAGAGGACACACGAGTAATGGCATGTAACATAGTTGTAAGTGAGGTTACACTGTGAGTGATAAAATAAAGCTGAATGGAAGAACTTAACAATGTACATAAGCATAAATAATAATAGGAGATGAAGATGAAATATAAGTATGTCTATTAAATATGATAAATATAACTGGAGAATAGGGCATGTTTGTTCTGAAATCAGATTTCACAATTTTAACATATTTCAATACTAAATGAGTTAAGGTTGTTAAATGTTTAAAAGTCACATTTCATCAACTAAATATAATAGACCCAGATGTTCACACTGTTCTTTCATGAATCAAAATACTTATTTCAGTAGCTGTAATACCAAAGAAACACTTAAGATGCATTATAATACATGTACTAACTGTACAAACATCTAATGTTATTTATTTGATTACTTGTAAAAAGAAATCTGTTGGACAAACCTGTCAGTAAGTATCTAAACACATGAACAATCACAAATTTTACATAAATAACTATATTGGTCCATCTTGTTAATCTCAAGTCTCCACACACTTTAATGATGGCTGACCATAATTTACAAGAATTTTCATTTCAGGCAACTGATATTGTTAATTCAGAAATGGAATGTCTGTTAAAAGCAACATATTGGATTCACCGTCTGGATACTATCTATCCTATAGGTTTAAATTCTAAGATTATATATGAACTTGATTGATAAATTTATTGTATTTGGTCACTTCTGTTGTTACTGGTGTGGGTCAGAAACAAATTCTCAATAACTGGTTTGGTCAAGTTGAACCCGATTTAAAGTATTTTTGCCTAAAATGTTTTGGGGGTATTTCTGCTTCTCAACAGTAATCTATAGATCTACAATGCAGCTGGGGGTTTTTTCTTTTTTTTTTCTGCATAAAATTTTATTGTCAAAAGATACAAAAATGTATCCACAATAATATTTACATGATACCCAATTTAAAGTATTTTGCCTACAATGTTCTTGGGTATTTTTATTTCTAAATGGTAATCAATACAACGCATCTGTTTTTTTTATCTTATTTTTTCATAAAATTTTATTGTCATATTTACATGATAAAACAAACAAAATGTATCCACAATAATATGTACATGATACAGACATATTAAAAACAAAACCACCGCTTTTTTATATGTCAGAACACATGCTCAAAGTCTGGTTTAGTTGAGCTGAGCTGGCTTTAAAGTATTTTGCTTACAAGGATTTTGGTCCTTTCTATTTCTCAGCAGCAACTTTCTTTATACATACAGCTGCCTGGTTTTTTTCTTTTTCCCTACTGCTGAAAAGCATTTATTATTTGTAAAAAAGTGACAAAAATATAAATACAAAAGTATTGTGCAATTTAAAAATGTACCATCACTTCTTTTGAACTATTCATTTATCAAAATAATAAAAAATAATTTCAGTGTTCTTAATGTTAAATTCTGATATTATAAAATTTTACAATCTTAAAAACTTTGTACAATAATTGTACAAAGGGCATAATTCAATATTAATTTTGAAATGGAACTTCTCATTGAAGTACACAACCTGTCATGTACTGGCTCAGCCAGGTTGAAAACTCATTGAAGTACTCAACCTGTCATGTACTGGCTCAGCCAGGTTCTGAAAACTCATTGAAGTACACAACCTGCCATGTACTGGCTCAGCCAGGTTCTGAAAACTCATTGAAGTACACAACCTGCCATGTACTGGCTCAGCCAGGTTCTGAAAACTCATTGAAGTACACAACCTGACATGTACTGGCTCAGCCAGGTTCTGAAAACTCATTGAAGTACACAACCTGTCATGTACTGGCTCAGCCAGGTTCTGAAAACTCATTGAAGTACACAACCTGCCATGTACTGGCTCAGCCAGGTTCTGAAAACTCATCGAAGTACACAACCTGCCATGTACTGGCTCAGCCAGGTTCTGAAAACTCATTGAAGTACACAACCTGACATGTACTGGCTCAGCCAGGTTCTGAAAACTCATTGAAGTACACAACCTGCCATGTACTAGCTCAGCCAGGTTCTGAAAACTCATTGAAGTACACAACCTGCCATGTACTGGCTCAGCCAGGTTCTGAAAACTCATTGAAGTACACAACCTGCCATGTACTGGCTCAGCCACGTTCTGAAAACTCATTGAAGTACACAACCTGCCATGTACTGGCTCAGCCAGGTTCTGAAAACTCATTGAAGTACTCAACCTGCCATGTACTGGCTCAGCCAGGTTGAAAACTCGTTAAAGTACTCAACCTGCCATGTACTGGCTCAGAAAGGTTGAAAACTTGCTGAACTAAGATTGCTGAAAATCGTGTTTTTCGAAACACGACCGTGTCGGGGGGTTTGGGAGTCCAAAATCATGTTTTTCGCGTGCATACATACATACATTTTCATTCACAGGACTATTACTGTGATCATTAAAACTGTATAAGCAATTTTCGTTTTTTATTATTTGATAAGAGACAGAAGTTGCCACCATGTAATTTTATATCCAATCTCTTCCAGCATTCATCACTATGGTAAATAGTGACATATTGTTGACATGATAATATAAAGAGCTGCACAGTAAGCATTGCTTTTATAAAAGCAGACTACTGGAACCTTAAGTACCATAGACTCTTAATATAATCAAAGAAGTTTAAGCAAAATTAAATCTTGCATGAAATAAGACTGAAGTTTTTTAAATGAAGCAGTCCTAACATTATGTGGTCCATGAAGGACTTTCACTAGTCTCAACACCCATGTACAATGTACTAGGACGTAGGTTATTTAATAGAATGATTAATTCTGGATGCTGATTGGCACACTTGCTGAAAGTGACAGACCTGTAAGACAGGTGGTGAAAAGTGATGGGGGGGGGGGGGGGAGAGAAAGTGAATCAAATTTCAACATTTTATTGTAGCCATGTAACACTTTATATGTCAGATGGTATTGCCTGCTAACACTCTGATGATACTTTAAATACCAATCAAATTACATCAAGTGAAAGATAATAACTCATCTTGAAGCCCTTATTTGGATGTGGAAAACCACTTTGATTTTGTGGTCTGCAGATTAGTATTTTTGCTAACAGAGTCAATCATAAGACAAAAGAAAAAATATGTGTGGTTCCTGACCTACTTTATTTTAATGACCCCAACCATATAAATTTTTATCACACACCAACAATAAAATTGGTTCCGACCTTGCCTGGTTTTTTACCTCCTAACTGGTAACTTTAGATTTGGAAACTGTGGCATGAAATTTTGACACGTACTAACATGAGCTGGATAAAAAAAAGTAATTCTAAAAAATTGTACCAACTTTCCTACCCTATGTTTTTTTCACACTGTTAGCAGAAATACACATTTTTGTTTTTGGCCTGATAATCATGCTGCAGTACACTTTAGTTTTTTATTTTTATTTTTTCACTTGGTCATAAATCAGTGCAGCTAAATTTAAGGCTTACTGTCCATGTTCCTATTTGTGTACAACACATGGTCAGCTGTGAACAACCTAGACCCAGATCTGCCAGTGCACTATACAAAGGGAGATATGGGTAAAAGAAAGAAAAGCTGTATACCGGTATGTATATTCTAGTAAAGAGATACAAATTTCAGGACAATTTGGGTGCTCCGGGTGGCTGAGCAGTCTAAGTCACTCGCCTTTACCAATCACTGCCATCTCACGTCTGTCCACGTGGGTTCGAGTATTGGGCTTGTCCAATGTGGGTATGTGAGAAAGCTTGCAAGTAGCTTCCCATAGGTCGGCGGTTTTTCCCAGGGTTTTCCCGGGTTCTTCCTCCACCTGATATACTGGCTGCCATTTATAGTCTATCATGCGCTGAAAAATGGCATTCAACCCACAAAACCACAAACATTCAGTACAATTAAACTTCAGTATTTTTCCAATTCATGTCTTATCATATTTTCTCATGGTTGTTAAAACAATATCTTGATGGGCAAGTGCTCCCAGGCCTTCAAATTTTTTCTTGAAAGTTAATTTGCCCAAGGGCACTTCAATTTCACAGTTACACTTGCCCATTTAAATTTTCACTTCCCTCACTTAAACATATTATGGTAGTATCAAATTTAATCTTTTGGGGCAAATTATCATCATCATTATCATCATCAGGATATATGCTTGCCTTTGTGGAATTTAACTTGCCCCACGCAAAGAGGAGTTTGAAATTTCAAGGTCTGGTTCTTATGTTTTCTAGAAAATTAAAGGATAAAATTGTTTGCAGTAATTTTGATGTTGTATGTTTTATTACTGTTAGCTAATATTTTTGCAAATAATTTTGAAGCCTGAAAATTTCTTTTTAAGTGCCTATACTGATGAACCCTCATTTCATTCCCTTCAGATAAATTGTTCTTTTGGGTAGCATGTTTCCTTGTGGATACAACATTTTGCAACAATCAACTATGAGAGATTGTCAAGGTCAGGATATTTACACTTTAAGTACTGCTTAACTTCTCAGTTTATTGTACTACCTAGATTTATTTTCAGGGTAGTAGATAACATGATATGTTTCTTTTTTTCTCTTTTTTATAAAGCATGAATGAATACACATCTCATTCAACTTTTCCGCTGAGAATTTCATTCATTATTTGCCCTGCTTTCATTACATGTCTCTGCCTGCAAATATATATGAGCACAGTAAAATTCTCAAAACATACTGAAGTACACAACCTGACATGTACTGGCTCAGCCAGGTTGAAAACTCATTGAAGTACTCAAGCTGCCATGTACTGGCTCAGCCAGGTTGAAAACTCATTGAAGTACACAACCTGCCATGTACTGGCTCAGCCAGGTTCTGAAAACTCATTGAAGTACACAACCTGCCATGTACTGGCTCAGCCAGGTTGAAAACTTGTTAAAGTACTCAACCTGCCATGTACTGGCTCAGCCAGTTTGAAAACTCGTTGAAGTACACAACCTGCCATGTACTGGCTCAGCGAGGTTGAAAACTTGTTGAAGTACTCAACCTGCCATGTACTGGCTCAGCCAGGTTGAAAACTCATTGAAGTACTCAACCTGCCATGTACTGGCTCAGCCAGGTTCTGAAAACTCATTGAAGTACTCAACCTGCCATGTACTGGCTCATCCAGGTTGAAAACTCGTTGAAGTACTCAATCTGCCATGTACTGGTTCAGTCAGGGTCTGAAAACTTGTTGAAGTACTCAACCTGCCATGTACTGGTTCAGTCAGGTTCTGAAAACTCATTGAAGTACTTAACTGCCATATACTAGTACATTCAAGTACTAATAGATTAATATGATTTGGGATACATTTGCATATAAATAGATTCTTATGACGTGTTTGTTATCATTAAATTACATGTGGAAGTTTGTTACATGACACTTGTGTGTGTACATGTTTTATGGTTCATGTGTTATATACATACTTTTAAATTTTATCAGATTGTTTGCCAGAGTGTTTTGATGGTTATCTTGATATGACTTCTTGTCATGTCACATTTTTATTTTGTAGCTTGAAAAACTTCCCTATACTTCAGAAAAGTCTCTATCATGAAAGAAGTCTTTATTAATTGTGAATTTTGTGAATTGCTTACCGTCTTGTTTTGTTCTTAGTTAACCTTCAACAATCTGAATCATATTGGAGGTCAGAGGTCACTTCCTCCTCATGACAGTTTATCTTGTAGCATGAGTAGTTGTTATCAAATATATTCAACATCCCCTTATTTTGTCTTTGTTATATCTACTACCTCTGACCTTACTGTGGAGGGTCGAGTACCTATTTGCGTGTCAGAGAGGTAATTTTCTCATCACATTACCTATGTAAACAGTTGGCCACCAGCAGGTACTAATCTTTGTTGATGTGTCATCAAGTATCAGATATGTACTTGTTTAGTGTAAAATAAAATAAATTAAATTAATTTGAAGAACATACATAGAATGCATGGATATATATATACATGTATATATATATATATATATATATATATATATATATATATATATATATATATATATATATATATATATATATATATATATATATATATATATACATGTATATATATATATATATTAAACTATGGAAAATGTTGTAAATGAAAGTGTCCTAACTCCACACAATTGTGTTACTGCAATGCTGAGATACTTGTGCAATTTTCAGAGGAAACTGGGACTATTGGTGGACAAGCTTTCTAGCAAAAGTCACACATATTTCCTTAACTTTTCTTTTGCTAAGCAGCTTTTCAACTTTTGTTGCATCAAGCTATGTTCTTATTATATGCCTGCAGAGCATGTTACTGGTATGTAACGATGTCTGTTCATCTGGTACTGATTTTCATTTCTGCACAATAAATCAAGATGCCCATTATCTAAAATGAACAAACTTGGTGGATGGCTTATGTTATACTGAAAACAATCACCCACTAACATAACTTTTTCTTTGTGTATTTGATATGAGGAGTCTATGATCTTCAATCTTTGCAAATTTTATGAATTTTTAATGACATGTACTTATTCAGCTATTTTTTTATGGAGAATTAATGTCAGGTATTAGTTTCCCATACTCTTATGTTCAGGCTAAAGGCCATCTTGTTCTACAGCATATTGGATTGATAGATTTGTGGAGCAAATTCAGAAAGCCCTACTAAAGAAAGATTTATAAACTATCATATTAGGTGACTTTAACACTGACTACATGAAAACTCCATTAAAATGGATAAGTAACTTTGAAACTTACAGCTTTACCCAAATAATTAACACTCCAACTAGAGTAATAGATAAAAAAAAAGTGCTACTATCATTGATCATGTTTATACTAATAAACCTAAAACCATTATTGAAATTAATGTGCCAGTGTACACATTAAGTGACCACCATCCGGTCTGTATAAATAGACATGCTCCCAAATTGTCTAAAAATGGTCACCACACTGACACATGATACAGTGACTTTAAACAGTTTGATGAGGAAAAGTTCATAAATGATTTAATCTGCAAACCCTTCAAATCAGTTAGCAATATAGCTGCCTTAGACATATGGTATTATTTATTAAAGATGGTCTTAGACAAGCATGCCCCAATTAAAAAAAGGGTTACACATCAAATTACACCCAAATGGATTACCCCTGAGATCAATGAGGCTAGGCACCTAAGGGATAAATTCAACAAGAAAAAAGACATGAAAAATTTTAGAAAATGGAGGAATAAAGCTAAGTACCTGATTAATAAGGCAAACCAAGAATACTATAAACAGGCTATTGATGAAAGTAAAAAGTAAGAGTACCAAGACATTGTGGGAGCATCTAAAAGAGCTGAACCCATCCAAGAACTGCTGTTTCCCCTGTCCAAGAACAGTTGTTTCCCCTGTCCAAGAACAGTTGTTTCCCCCATCCAAGAACAGTTGTTTCCCCCCAAGACTAAAGCAAAATGATGACATAGCAAGATCAGTGCAAGATATTGTTGAAGTATTCAATAATTTCTTCATAAGCATCTCCATTAACTGTATTCACAACCAGACTAACATCCCAACTGAGTTTGATGCCCTTCTATCATTTATAAGAGCTAAAATGCCTGATGATAAATATTTTTCAACAGCTAATTCGTGAAGCTGAGGTTTTTGATATGATCAATAAGTTGAGTATTCATAAATCCTCTAGACTGGACGGTATTGGTCCATGAATTCTTAAAATTGCTGCACCAGTAATAACAAAGTCATTAATGCATATTATAAACTTGAGTACATGTATAATGAGTGGTAACTTTCTAGATACATGTACATTGAAATGTGCAAAGGTTAGATCTATTTTTAATAAAGGAGAAAAGGAGGCTCCAGATAACCACAGACCCATAATCCATTCTACCTGTATTATCAAAATTATTTTAAAAGCAAGTATCTATGCTGGTCTATGAATATTTGAAACTTACTTTCTATTTCATAAGCACAATCAGGATTTAGATAAAATCACTCACACGAAACAGACTACTCACCAAATTAACAGATCTTTGGCTATAAGAAATGGATAATGGTTCTTTGACTGGGCTTGTTTTCCTTGACTTCAATAAAGCCTTTTATCTAATTGAAATTCTGCTCCAAAAGTTGAACTGTTAAATGTTTGATAATTCTTCTTTAAAATGGTTAGATCATACCTAAACCAGAGGTCTCAACAACTGACCATAGGTAATATTAGCTCACAAACTCTATTCATTCAGGAGTCCCTCAAGGCTCTGTTTTAGGTTCTCTCCTCTTTCTTAGTTATGTAAACAATCTTCCATTAAATAATGATTTCATAAATACAGATTTGTTTGCAGATGATGCAACCTTGTATACATCTAGTTCTGATACTAAAGTTATCCAAACAAGATTAAACTCAGACCGTATTAGAGTTCAAAGTTGGCACAATAAAATAAGTTGTTAATTAATGAAAGTAAAACAAAATGTATAATTTTGGGAACATTACAAAAACTACATCAGTTATCTCTTACAATAAATAATTGTCAGTTTGAAAATGTCAACATGAAAAGCTTGTAGGTGTGTTTGTAGAAAATAATTTACAATGGGATGACCATAATAACAAGCTTTGTAAAGCACTGTCATCCAAAATTGCCCTATTCAGCAGAATCAATAAATATTTACCTACAGAAACTTGGATTCTATACTACAATTCATATATTCTTCCAACAATGGATTATTGTTCAACTGTATGAGGAAACTGTGCCAAATTTCAGCTTGACAGGATTTATGAACTTCAGAAAAGGGCAGCATGCATTATTGCAGATGTATCTATTGATTATTCATCAAAAGCATTGTTTACAGAACTAAAATGGTTTACAATATATCAAAGAATTGATTTTCACAATGCAGTTCTTGTATATAAATGTCTACATGGAGCTGCACCAGAGTATCTTCAGGATTTATTCAGGCCTTATTCAACACATTACCAGTTGAGATCAACCTCACATGGAAACCTTCATCCACCAAAACCAAGAACAGAGCAATTTAACAAAAGCATCCAATACTCTGGTACAGTTCTATGGAAAAAGCTTCCACTGCATGTAAAATCTGCAGAAAATATTACAGTATTTAAGAATAGATATCATGAGTATGTATGTATTACTAATAGATTATAATAGATTTTTAGTATGTATGTATTACTAATAGATTATAATAGATTTTTAGTATGTATATATTACTAATAGATTATAATAGATTTTTAGTATGTATGTATTACTAATAGATTATAATAGATTTTTAGTATGTATGTATTACTAATAGATTATAATAGATATTTAGTATTTATAATACTAAAGAAATGTTAAAATAAATAGTAATTACTATTACCAGTATCTTTTGTATGATGCAGATTGTTATGCTTTTTTCTCAAGAGGACCTCGAGGGAGAATAGTCCTTGACAAAATGAGTCACCCTCTATAAATAAAGTATTATTATTATTATTATTATTATTATTATTATTAATTACCTTCACTTGTGGATAGATGTTCAACTATGAGTAACTCAAGAATATGCACACCAGCCTGTACATTTTTAAGTGATTTTGGATTGTTTGGACCCATAGCTACATGTATGTAAAAATATCAATGTTGCAAAAAGTTAAATACTCCAATATTTTACTAACTATCACCCTTAATGAGGTGGCAATCATTTAAGTGTTACCTTTAAATCATTAGATTATATAGTCCAAGCTTTGATTTTATCCATCCAACATCAAACAATATAGAACCTGATCTGCCATCTTATAATGCACCTACATACAAGGTTCTATGTTCTTAAATCTCTCTACTTATGATGTCAATAAAGAGTGCATATCCTGACCTGCTTCAGTTGCATTATACGACAGCAGCAGCATCTGTTCTAGGTTGTGTGATTGTGGGATTCATGCTTATTTCTAGAAACATCAAGCTAAAAAAATCAACCAAATGCGCAAAAGATGCACATATTTTCAAGCCCTACCTTAATTTCTACAGGGTAAATCCCTCCTATATTCAGAAAAATCTCGTCTTTTCTATCAAATGGTGAGTGCAATTTCCCCTCAAATATTCAGTTACAGAACCAGACTGTTCAGCAGATCTGGGTCTATGCTGCTGAAAATTTGTATACTAGGAATGAAATTAGAGGGTTTTGGGAGCTTCAGTTAAACTCCCTTTTGCCAGTAAAAATAGTACACTGTTTTGTGAACAACTGAGAAATATGGTCATTTTGTAACCCCCCCCCCCCCCTTTAGACTCAAACCTCCTGCGATAAATCCTGTATCCACCTGTGAATGTGTCTTGTATATGGATAAATATAGTAAAAAGTATTGTAAGGCAGTATACCTCACACAATTACTTCTTTCAAAGAGGTGATTCATTACCAAATGGGTTAACCAGTTCTTGAAGTGCATATCAATATTTTGGCAAGTTTCCCCTATATATAAAACCATACAATAAAGACTCTGTCAATAGGGGAGATGTGTATGACTATAGAGTAGTCATTTAGAAAGTAACCAGTTTGAATACAAAGATAATATCATGTAGAATGTTTTAAAAATTTAGTCAAAACAAATATGAACTGTGGATAATTACTATTAGTAACACCGTTTGCTATGTAAAGGGACTTAAGAAAATGTATGATCCTAATTTAATATGAATTTTCATTAATTATGGAGCTCAATCCAAAACTTAGCCTTCTTGAGGCCTGTATATAGCTATTTATTCAGTGATGTATTAGCCTTCTTGAGGAATGTATATAGCCATTTATTAGTTATGATTTAGTCTGTTGGAGGAATGTATATAGCCATTTATTGAGGCCTGTATATAGCCATTTATAGAGGCCTGTATATAGCCATTTATAGAGGCCTGTATACAGCCATTTATTGAGGCCTGTATATAGCCATTTATAGAGGCCTGTATATAGCCATTTATTGAGGCCTGTATATAGCCATTTATTGAGGCCTGTATATAGCCATTTATAGAGGCCTGTATATAGCCATTTATTGAGGCCTGTATATAGCCATTTATTGAGGCCTGTATATAGCCATTTATAGAGGCCTGTATATAGCCATTTATTGAGGCCTGTATATAGCCATTTATAGAGGCCTGTATATAGCCATTTATTGAGGCCTGTATATAGCCATTTATAGAGGCCTGTATATAGCCATTTATTGAGGCCTGTATATAGCCATTTATTGAGGCCTGTATATAGCCATTTATTGAGGCCTGTATATAGCCATTTATAGAGGCCTGTATATAGCCATTTATTGAGGTGTGTATATAGCCATTTATTAGTTATGTTTTCACCTGCTGGAGGCCTGTATATAGCCATTTATTGAGGCCTGTATATAGCCATTTATTAGTTATATTTGGCAGGCGATACAAAAATTACTCTACATTTGAGAAAGTGCTAAAAAGTAATGTAAATCAGTTATGAAATGCTGGTGACAAAAGTTAAATCCAAGTGATTGAGAAAATCAGTTTCAAAATTGTACACCAAATAATAAACGGGAACACTGTGGTAGCAATTAGTCCATTTTTTAAAATCCATGTTAGGGAGAAACTGGTATGCAATAGTGAAATATGCATTTATGAAGTTCTCATCATAGATGTTGTTAAAGGACACAGAGAACAGGTGGGAAAACTATCAGTATGCCATATACTGTATAAATTTGTCAATAAACTGTGAGAAAACTATCAGTATGCCACATACTCTATAAATCTGTCAATGAACTGTGGGAGTTGGGGATCATGATAATACTTAGAACTTCAATGTCAAAAGTCTTTATCTAATCTGAGTCTGATATCTCCATTATAAATTGTACTCATCTTGTGTAACTATCACTGAGTCTGAGATCTCCATTATAAATTGTACTCATCTTGTGTAACTATCACTGAGTCTGAGATCTCCATTATAAATTGTACTCATCTTGTGTAACTATCACTGAGTCTGATATCTCCATTATAAATTGTACTCATCTTGTGTAACTATCACTGAGTCTGATATCTCCATTATAAATTGTACTCATCTTGTGTAACTATCACTGAGTCTGAGATCTCCATTACAAATTGTACTCATCTTGTGTAACTATCACTGAGTCTGATATCTCCATTATAAATTGTACTCATCTTGTGTAACTATCACTGAGTCTGATATCTCCATTATAAATTGTACTCATCTTGTGTAACTATCACTGAGTCTGATATCTCCATTATAAATTGTACTCATCTTGTGTAACTATCAAACCAATTCTCCCTTCACATTAAATCTTCCTTCCTAGTGTAAAATATGCTGAAAACTAATTCATCATCATCTCATTAAACTAAAACATACCTACAATGAACAAATAATGTACAGAGACAAACAGACATGTATAAACTCTCTCACTCTCTCTCTGAAAACATAGAAACATTAAAATATATGGATCAGAGATTACATTAGGGTGTGGTTGTGAGCTAGATCATATCTTGGACACATCACATCTGGTTAATGAAAGATTCAGCTATCGCTTCTCACTAATCTTTTGCATCAACTAACTCGAAATCAATCCTGTAACTTTAATTTGCCTACACCAACCTGTGTGACTATCAAGAGGTATATGTCTACCTGCAATCCACCAGGTTTCTAGACAGTGTGTAAATAGTACACAAACTATGATAGCAACAGATCAACAGTAAATATAATTAACCATTGACAAATTCTAATACATGTAATAATATCATTGCATCAACAAAGCTTCAAACAGCAATGACAATTGTTCAAATCAAAAGACCCAAGTGAGCATCATTTTACTCTCCCAAAACTATTGGTACTGAGTGGCTAAATATTTTATACGAGTTGCTGATGTGTGTAAATACACTGCTTTCAGTCTCATCAACCAAATGTTTCAAAGAGATATCTGTTGAAAAAATGGTGATGTCTCTTTTACATTAAAAAATTTCCACAAAACTCTTATATGCATATGAAGGGACATTTGTGCCTAATTAATATTTTGGCCAACTGATCTCCAAGAAAATGTGGGTATTGTTCATGAAACTGTAAACTATCAATTTTCATTAACATTTACTGTGGAATATTAAATTATCAGTGTATTAACAGTGTCAAGTTTACATATGTCAAACATAATACTCCATATTCACAATAAAAATACCCATTTGGAAAATTTCTAATGGACTATCAGATGTCTGGCCACTTGCATGGTACAAGGGCAGATACACCAACCTACTTGCTAGACCACAAATCACAATTCTTTAACCCTGATCTGATATTACATCATGAATACAACTGGTAAATACATACAAGAATTTTAATTGGATTCAGGTGGGTCATAGTAATTTTCTCCATACTAACAGGCAATTATTGTGGCTAAAGCAGTTTTTAAGGTTCCCTTGCAAAAAAATCTTTCCAGGCTAATTTAAAGTCTGGTCAAGAAAAAATACCATAGTTATAGTGTATCATTATGATTGGACAAACTGTGTATGACCTTGAAAGAATGGTGTAGCATTTTCCTAAATTTTGCAAAATTCAATGGGCACTGACTGAAGAGAAGGAAAATAAGGGCTATACAATCTCCCCTGAGAATGTTGTTGTAATTTATCCACCTTTACCTTAAATATTTAAATATATCTTTGTGTTAAATGATGACAACAACGTACTAAATGAGAACTACTAAGTCTTACTATCTGCTAAACAACAAAAACAGTGGAATTTGTCCTGTCATTTTCAATCAAAACATGGGGACTACCTATGTCATCCTGCCAGTACTGCTATGCACATGAATACATGCATGATGCCCCACATCTTCTTCACGGGATGCACTGCAGCTCATGCCAGGGAGTGCTTTGCAGCTCATGCCATTGTAATGCAGTTCATGTCAGGGAGTGCAATGCAGCTCATGCCAGGGTAAAGCAGCTCATGCCAGGGGGTACACTGCAGCTCAGCAGCACTGATTTATAGTTAGGAGCTACTAATGTGACTTTAGTCCAAACACCCAAAACTTGTCCAAACAGCCAAAACTTAAGTAGTGAAGGATTATGGGAAGATGGCCTCTTTTAAGAAATAAAAATAAGAATTCCAATGTTTTTAAAGTTGTATATACTCTAGTGTAATAAGCTTACAATGAAGACTCAGTAATACTCTAGTGTAATAAGCTTACAATGAAGACACAGTAATACTCTAGTGTAAAAAGCTTACAATGAAGACTCAGTAATACTCTAGTGTAATAAGCTTACAATGAAGACTCAGTAATACTCTAGTGTAATAAGCTTACAATGAAGACACAGTAATACTCTAGTGTAATAAGCTTACAATGAAGACTCAGTAATACTCTAGTGTAATAAGCTTACAATGAAGACACAGTAATACTCTAGTGTAATAAGCTTACAATGAAGACTCAGTAATACTCTAGTGTAATAAGCTTACAATGAAGACTCAGTAAACTCTTAACATTCAAAAAGCAAACAGTAAAACAGTGTTCATTCCAGGAATGGAGTAAGTGGGGCCCAAGGGCCCCTACAAGATCAAAAGTGGGATCATTTAGAAAAAAAGGGGTCACAAATATCCTTACCTGTTTCTAGTTCATTCAACAAAATTCAAACACATATCATTATCAACCTCCCCTACAAGCTGTCCGGGGATTTGAATTCCTCTTGCTCGAGTAGCAATTCCCCTCTATAATTTATTTAGGTCATTAGAGTCTACATTTTCCTCCCTGTAAGCTACTTTGGTACATGTAATAAATACTGCAGTGTTTTTGCTTAAGATTTCATCTTCTCTTCTTTACATTTTCTATCCATGATGTGTTCTTGATTGGTGCCCATGCTAATTAAAATCAGAAGGACATTTCTGTCAGCATGAGATTAATCATCTTATGCTTTTGCAATGAGTGCACTCTATTCAGTAAGCCACCTTGGGATGCACTCAATTTAGTCAGTCTAAAATCAACCATACCAATATTGTATCTTTATCTTCTGGATCTTTTTTATGTGCACTACAGGGCACCATGGAGGTAATTTTCTTGTGCCAAAATCGAACAAGAGTACCATAAACAGCACATTATACACCCACCCCATGTTTAATAGTCTTCAATGTAGATAAATGAAATCTGAGCAGAAACCACTTTTCTTCTTTCAGTCACAGAGACCTTGACCTTTGACCCTTTGACACCAAAATCAATAGACTTCTTCTGTACCACAAGTGTAAGCCATGCACAAAGATTGGTTCAGGTCAGTTATGTAGAACTTATGATATTGTGAAGAAACCATTTTTCTTCTTTCAGTCAGTGACCTTGACCTTTGACCTCTTGACCACACAATTTTTGATAGGCTTCATCCTTACCCCAAGTTCAAGCCATCCACAAACTTTGGTCCAAGTATGTGATGTAGAACTAACGCCATTGTGCAGAATCCATTTTTCCTCTTTCAGCATGTGACCTTGACCTTTGGACCCCAAATTGATAAGGGTTCTTTCTTACCTAAGTGCAAGCCATCCACAAAGTTTTGTAACTGTAGATGGTTGACAGCTCAAGTTATTGTGCAAAAACAAAATTGGTAACTGACAGACAGATGGATGGATGGATGGACAAACATCATAACATACTGGTAATACACTCCACCTTAATGTGGGTGTATACAAATGTAGTTTTTGGGAGGGGATAAAGCTAATTTTAATGATGTAATACTTACCTGTTGCTATTGCATACCTGATACTTTTCAATGTGGAAAATACCCCAACTGTATGACAAGAATGTGTCCTACCATTAGAGTGAACCAGAAGATTGCAGAAGACTTGATTGCCCTGGGACACCCCATACTCTGCAGAAAAGAGAGCAAGTCACTAGGGCTGTCCACTCTTGTCCTTAGGAAAGGGGGAATGGCCCACGAACTTCCTCCCTGGTCCTTCGTGGCATGCCTTTGTAGGGCCCGCCTGCTGAGGGGGATCTCTGAAATGGGGTTGTTGCTTTGATTGGGGTTGCACAGCTTTAAAGAATTTAGCTGCCGGACCCTGAGGGTGGTTAGGATGACTTTGCTTCTTCCCAGTTTCGAAGGGACTTGAGTGGATGCAAGGGACTGATGTTGTTGGTCACTCAAATCCTGAGAAGCCATGGAGGGGATGAGCCCTCCGAAAAGAGTCCCCGCCTCCAGGGGGGGCAGCCCTCAGAAGGTTTTTACTGTGTTCTAGTAAGACCTTGGAAGCGTCCAGAGCAACATCCCTGTGGAGATTGAGAAGCTCCGCTGACAAGGCCATGGACAAGGACAATGCATGCCTGTAAATTTTTGCCACTCCTTCCAACAAACGATGAAGGGCCATTGGTGACAGAGATTTCTCTTTCAGCAGGCTGAACAAGGCTGCTGAAAAGAGGTCAGTATGCGAGAGTATCATTACTAGTGACCCAGCCGTAGAAATGCCCAATTGAATTGCTTCAGCATCCAAAGTGGGTGGTTTAGTAGGCCAGGAAGGGGTAGGAACCTTATGGCTTGATGCAGCTACCAAGGGTCACAACTTAGAAGGGAAACAGACCACCCTCTATGTTGTCTAGCAAAGTTTTGGCCCTTGCTAAACCTTTGAGAGAGCTCCTTAATTGTAACAGAGTGAGGAAGCAACAAGAGATTTGGGACCATACAGTCCAAGTATGATAGCTATCACTTCCATGATTTGGGACCAATGTCCATACAGTCCAAGTATGATAGCTATCACTTCCATGATTTGGGACCTATGTCCATACAGAAAAGCTTTAACCCCAAAAATGGGGCCATGGAGTTGAATGGGCAATGCTTACTGAAAAACTTAAACAAATTTTTCAAATGACCTTGACCTCATCTGGAGGGATGCAGGGAGGTTGCGGTGGGTGGAGATGAAAGACCAGAGCTTACTGGTAATATGGTATAGTTCCTCAAAGGGTTAGGGACATGTTATTATACAGAAAAACTTTAACTGAAACCTTAACTATGTTGATGTGGACACTGACTATGTTAAAGCAAGCGAGACAATTACTACTGCTAATAATGGTAATATTCATGTTCTGAATTATTATTATTATTCATTTATTTTGTACTATAAATAAGGAAACTTGAAGTGAAGCTAGAAATGTTTGTGTTAATCAAGCATTCTTTTTTGACAGGTCTCACTGTATGTACAGGTACCTGAGCTCAATACCATGAATATGTTAGTCATAAAGAGAGACACCCAGACTTATCCCCAAGTCATATTCTGGTTTGGCTGACAAGATTACACAGCAATTAATTGTACAAGAGGTACATGGGATAACCAGGTGGTCATCCTGATAAAGTTACAGTAGGTAAATGACACAGACACCTGTTGCTAAAATTATCATATCACTCATAACTTACCATGGTAAATTGGATGTTGGCAGTTGGCAAGCCAGAGAGCAGCATACAGTTCTTAAAAATTCCCAAATGGAATGTGTGAAACAACCTAGTTACCATGACATAGGCTGTGTTTATATTTATTTCATCCACAGGAAGGTTGGAATAATGTCCAACCAACAAAATCTGAATGTCTTAAAAGAGACTGTAGAGATTCCCTTTACTCAATTTGTCAAACTGCAATGTAAGTCTCAGTGAATCAAGTAAACAAAATAAATTAAAACATATATATAGTGAAACTCCCCAAAATCAAACCCTCAGTATACCAGAATCCCCTTAAGATCAAATTTTTTGGGGGTCCCAAATATTTTGTTCTTTAATATCATTTTGTTTTCTCCAGTAAACCATAACCGCTCTACTCCAACAACCAAAACAAATTTTGATCCCAAATTTCAATTTTACACTAAAACAAGAGTCCCTCAAAGGGACTGATGCTCTACTAGGCAAAAATAATTTCCAGGAATTCAAGATAAGACCATTTCTTCCTTTCAACTGTAAAGTGTTGAAACCATCTCTGATATTCTTCAGTGATAACAAGATTTTAAAATAAGCTGCTTTGGAGTACATATTGGATGTCAGCTTGGCACCATTTCCATTTAGGACAAAGTAAACATCATTAGAAGTCTTTTGGTGAAAACCCCATGTTATAATGATCATCCATTCAGGGGGAGTAGTAACAACAAGATTTTTAAGACAGTCGTCACGACAGCCATACTGGATGTATGACTGGTACCATTTTCCTTTAGGACCAAGTAGGTATCATAAGAAGTCTGCTGGTGAAAACCCCATATGGCAGCCATATTGGACATCAAATCAGCACCATTTACATTTAAGACTAACTAGACATCATAAGAAGTCTTTTAGTGAAAGCTTCATGTTGATACAAGCATCCATTCAGGAGAAGTAACGATAACAAGATTTTCAAGATGGCCACGGTGTGGTGGTCATATTGGATGTCAGATCGGCACCATTGTCATTTAAGACTAACTGGACATCATAAGTAGTCTTCTGGTGAAAAACCCATGTCGACATGACTTTCTGTTCAGGTAGATTTGTGATAACAACATTTTTAAGATGGCTGCCATGGCGGCTATACTGGATAACAGATCAGCACCATTTTAATTTAGGACCATCTAGACTTCATAAGAAGTCTTTTAGTGAAAACCCAAAGTTGATATGACCATCCATGTAGGAGGAGTAGCAATAACAAGATTTTCAACATGGTTACTGTGGTGGCCATACTGGACTTCTGATTGGTACTATTTTAATTCAGGATTAACTAGACATCATAACAAATCTTTAAGTGGAAACCCCATGTTGATATAACTATAAGTTCAGGAGAAGTAGTGATAACAAGATCAGTCTTCAAAATAAGGGCTAGTCCGAAGCCCGAGGCCAGTGCTTGTTTTACTCGGGCCAGCAACATTTCTAAGTTCGCAGACCCGCCAGGCCTGTAAATATTCAAAGAAATACAAATAAAAAATATTGTCCAAAATCTATAAGAAGCAAAAAATATTGTTGAAAATTTATCGTCCTTTCGTCGTATTTGAACTGCTAAGTATCTAACCCAAAAACAGTCATTATATTCTGCCTCTCTCTGTTCGCTACATTAAGGTGGAGTCAGACTGGAAATTATAGTATGGGTATTATTTCCTAATTGGAATAATTCAGCGTCCTCTATTAGCAAACAGAGAGAGGTGGAAAATAACTACTGGATTATTCGGGTTAGTCATTTTCTTACATTTTGGCATGAAAAGAAGGCGGAGTTAGAAAAATATTTTAAACATGTGCAGTGGAGCATATACAGGTAAATTGTTTACATTGAAGTGGTTCATCTTCCATCTTGAATTTTCAATATTGATCCAGATATTTGTACTGTTAAGACTCATTAGTACCATCCTTATTGGACGTATTCAATTGGCTGTCTAGTTCAGACAGCGTGACACACATTTTAGGTATGGAGCATTCAAGCACACACGTAGTGGATGGAGGGCACTGAATTATTTGAGTTTTTAAGTATCTGAATTATATGCTTTGTGACATCATCATATTTTGTTTCCGGTTTTGGTATTTGTAAACAGCAAGTTCAATTCGTTACTAATGAATTAATTTTCTACAACATTTTGTGGGGGAAAGAATTGGCAAAAGGCCCACAGCTAGCTAAACGATTCAATGAACAAACTAGGTGACAGCGTTCCTTTCAACCCAAATGGTTGAAAGAATTTGAATGACTGAGGTATGACGAGGAGAAATAAATCATGTACTGTTCTTTATGTAAAACAAATTCAACAGTTGATGAACCCTCACATTTGTCAAAGGAATGGACAATTTCAAAACTGATGCCATCAAAACTCACCAGGCTTCTAAAATGCATACAAAGTGCATTTCTCTTTAAAAAGCTGCATCCAAACCAGTGGCAACTAGTGCAGCAGCTTTTCTACAATGATTCTGTCATTTTTAACACAATATGTCTAAAGTTATTATGAGAAAATACTATGGTAAGCTTAATATTTTGAATTTTCTGTGGGCCATTGAAATTTAGTTCATTCTGGAAGTTCACTGGGGCAGTGGCTTCAAAAATTAATCATGAAGACTGCAAGATTTTCAAGATGGCTGCTGTGGTGGCCATATTGGACATCAGATCAGCACCATTTTCATTTAGGATGAACTAGACATCATAGGAAGCCTTTAAGTGAAAACCCCATGTTGATATGACCATCTATGTATGAGTTGCGATAACAAGATTTTCAAGATGGCTGCTGTGGAATCCATATTGAACATCAGATCAGTACCATTTTCATTTCAGACCATCTAGACATCATAAGAAGTCTTTTAGTGAAAACCCCATGTTGAATGACCATTCATGTAGGAGAAGTAGCAATAACAATACTTTCAAGATGGCCACTGTGGTGGCCATATTGGATGTCACATTGGCACCAATTTTATTTAGGACCAACTAGACCATGGGATGAATGTGTGAGTAATGTTTCATGGCAATCCTCCAAGTAGTTTAGGAGAAGTTGTGATAACAAACTTGTGCTAACAGACAGATGTCGGATGACAGATGATGGACAACAGACTATCCCATAAGCTCTTCTGGTCTATGACCAGTGGAGCTAAAAAAAATAAACATAAAACTGAAAGTCACTTCAAACTTGGAAATGTATTTTAGCTGCTAAATTCCCGACACATGCTGGACCAGATTATTTATGGTTTGCAAATACTGTAGTAGGCTTATCGGTGAGAAAATGTCCCAAGGGCACGCGAGGTTAATACAATACTTGGAATGCATACCAACACAGATTAGGGTCAACAACAGACTAATCCAAAGCCTTTGCTCCATAAAAAAAGATCCAGCTTTTAAGGTAAATTATAAATAACTACATGCCTGAAGATAAGCCATTTAAGAAAGATTATGTTTATCAGCTTATCATCTAATTGTGATTAATGCTATTCGCTTGTATAAATGACCCACAGAACTTTTTCAGTTTTTTTTTTTAATTAAACACCTGGGCTTTATTAACCAGGCATGCAGCCTCAGTTTTCATGCTTTGCTGACAAAGATCGACAAAAACAATATTCTAAAAGTCAGTTTCGCTCAATTGATTTTCAAATAAAGAAAATCATTACATACACATATTTAAGTAGCCATAACCGTTATTTGTCTTCACTCGCATGTCAAGATGTCAGAACGTGCCAAAACCTGCATTGAAGAAACCAGAAGAAGAATTTGGCATAGAAACATTATTAATCATATAGAGCATTTAAACATTATGGATTATCATTCATAATTCTAATAGATTTGTAGTAAATTTATAAAAGTGTCTCATTCCTTAAATGTTTTTTTTTAAGAGGACTGTATTTTTATTTGGAACAACTGTATTTTTTCATGTGACCGGATGTGATTTTCAGAAAGAACGTACATTCTTCAGCTAATTTTTCATTAAATGTGAAGAAAAAAAGCTTTTTTAATTTGTGCACTCTTGCAGACACATATACATATGTTCTCTCATAATTACATTCAATCACTCTTTCGTCTTACATAAGCACTTATAAAATGACATTTTTTCACATGTGTGAAACCCTCAGTCAACCAAAAACCTCTCAAAACCAAAATTAAATTTGATTCCAAGGGTTTTAAGTTTTGAGGGTTTCACTCTCTCTCTCTCTCTCTCGTTATATATATATATATATATATATATATATATATATATATATATATATATATATATATATATATATATATATATATATATACATAAGAGTGTTGTGCAATGTGTGGCCATGTCAACTTCTGATGTTAACAAGACTAGTATTTGACCATTTTTTGTTTCACCTGCTTTGGCATTGGCAAGATATAGGGGTCACTCAATCCAACTGTGGCTGCAATCTCAACATTGGTCAAGGTTTTGGTTAAAGTTTTTCTGTATGGTCAGAAGTCACTAACTCTTTGAGGAATTGCCTTCATACTTAAATCATATAATCAATAAGAATCAAAATTTGATCTCCACACACACACATCCTCCTTGTACCTGTCAAAACAAGGTCAAGGTCATTATAAAAGTTTTTGTTAAATGTTTTTTCTATATGTCACAATTTCCAAACCCTAAAAGGGATTGCTGCTATACATGGATAGTAAACTCCATACACATATACCCTCCTTCTATCTCTGAAAGCAAAGTGAAGGTCATTTGAAAATCTAAGTTAAGTTTTTGGTTCAAGTTTTTCTGTATGGGTATTTGTTTCTAACCCTTCAAGGGATTGCTTTCATCTGTAGACTACAGAATCAGCAAGCATTGTACTTTTATATGCACAGACCAACACCCTTCCATTGGCACTGGGCAAAGTAAAGTTCATTTGAAAAGTTAAGTTTTTTTGGGTTAAAGTTTTTCTGTATGGTCACAAGTCCCAAACCCTGGGAGAGATACATATCATACTTGGAATGAATATTTCCATGCACCCCTCCCTCCCTTCTGACATTCTTGCAAAGTCAAGGTCATTTGAAAGTGAAAACATATTTGTATCAAGCAGGGGAGTAGGTGAGGCATATACTTCCTTGGAATTTCTTGTTAATGTAAGTAAGACTGTTGTGTATTCCATTCTGAGGATTAATAGTTCTGTTTTACCATGCTAAGTAATTTCTGGCATGTAGACAGTATTTTTACCAGTAGGATTTACTGTATTTCCAGTATACCTGTAATCACACAATACACCACCAGATTACAGTCTATGCTGTTTACTTGACATCTTAATGAGGACAAATGACACTTACCATGGTCTGTCTACACATTATATGATGGCACATTTGATCAATGTCATTCAGTGTTAGCTAAGCATGATAATATCATACTGATGATGTTATTGGTCTTTGAAGATGCTGAGAAAAACTCTCAACAATACTAATATGGTGAATAACTCATTCATATTGTCAAATTTCCATGTTGGCTGCCTATCACAGTACCTGGGCTCATGGCGGGCTTGTTTATGTAATGTAATCAATTTGTGAGACAATGTAATTAATTTGTGGGATAAATGGGTGAGATAAAAGCAATTCAAAAGTTTTACCCAAACCAATTACTGGAAAAGGTGTTGATTTTCAATACACATCACTCAAACAAATTGAATGCCTGCTAAAATATATTTGTGCTGAACTTGCTAAAATGGAAATCATTCAAATGTGGTTTCATATTTGGAAAATTGCCAGCATTCATTATTAAATTAAAATTACTAAATGTTCTTTCTAAAAAGGTAATATATTTAGAGTGTTTCATCGGAGATTTGCATCAATATGAAGCATTATCTGGAATGGCAAAGAAGGCACAAACACTGGTCACATTTCTGCATTCAGTTATCAATTAAATATCTGGCAAGGTCAAGAGGGCACAAACACTGGTCACATTTCTCTATTCAGTTGAAGTCCACTTTCAATGACTATGCTTCTTTACTGATTGCAACACTTTAAGATTGGATAACAAAACTTAAGTAACATATCAAGAAGGCATCAAATATACAATTACCATTTAGCTTTAGAGACAACAAGTAACTTCTCTGTTCATAATTTAACAATTTAAGTATGTATATGTGTACATAGTTTAATGGCATGATAACATAATCCTGGCTATATAGTGCCAATTAAAAGTTCCAAAATGTAAAGGTAGAAATTGCAAAAACTTGAGAAGATAAAACATAAACATGTAGTCAAAGATAAAATATAAAGATGTTAAAATTCTTTAAAAGAAAATAAAAGTTAAAGGTAAAAAAATATGATATCCTTAAAGTTCAATGTCATAATTTGTTAAATAAACTGCATTATTTTAAAAGGTCTCAGATTTTCTCTGGTGGTACATCAAAGCTTTTTGAGTTCAAATAAAAAACCTACTGTCTCACAGGATGGAAGCTGATACAGCACTATATTTAAATTAGATGATGACTTCTTCAAACCAGGAACTGTAAAATAAATGTTCATAAACCAAAATGACACTGAAAAAATTTGGCCTCTCAATCCATTACTAACACTCTCCACAAAGAAAAATGTAGAATGGTTCAAATGACACATTTTACACATTTCATTTATTGGTGTATCTCCAAATTAAAAAATTTAATGACATAAAAAACAAGAGCCCCTAAAAGAGACTGATGCTCTACTGGCCAAAAAGAATTTCCAGGAATTCAAGATAGGACCATTTCTTCTTGTTAACTGCTGGGTGCTGAAACTATATCTGATATTCTTGAGTGATAAAAAGATTTTAAAATTCGTCACTGTGGAAGCTAACCATTTTCATTTAGGACCAACTAGACATCATTAGAAGTCTTTGGTTAAAACCCCATATCAATATGACCATCCATACAGGAGTAGCAATAACAATCGGCCATTGTGGCAGCCATAATGGTGCCACTCTTACATCCATGAAAGAGTGGTACCATTTCATTTGGGACCAGCTAGACACAATGAAAAGTATTCTGGTGAAAACCCCATGCTGATATGACTTTCCATTTAGGAAGAGAAGAAATAACAAGATTTTCAAGCTGCAGCCATAGTGGATGTCAGATCAGCACCATTTTCATTTAGGAGGAGTAACAATAACAAGATTTTTCAAGATAGCTGCTGTGGTGGCCATATTGGATGTCAGATTAGCACCATTTTCATTTAGTACCAACTTGGTATCACCATAAGTCATTTAGTGACAACTCCACGCTGATATGACACCCATTCAGGTGGAGGAGCGATAACAAGATTTACAAGCTGGCAGCTTGTATGGTCAAAAGTGGGTAGTGGTGGTGTTGGTGAAGATATTAACAAGAGAAAAGGTGAAGTTAACTTTTTTATCGCACAATATTTGGGCAAAATGACAGGCACTAGGGTGACTATTTGCCTGAAATCGCCCCCTATCATGGACCCTGTTAATATACAAAAATTGGTTCAAGTTTGTAGTAATTTTGAGAACAAACTACAGATAATCTGTCATTGGGTATATCATACATGAAATATTTATGTATTTTGAACAAGCAAACATATATACAGTGCAACATTAATTATCAAAACCTTATTTTTTGAGATTATCTATTTATCTGAACCACATGTACCGGCATTACTGAATGTGCAAATGTACTGTACAGTGTTTAATCCAAACTCATTCTTCTGAACTCACATTGATCCCTGAAGGACTTTGAATTATAAGGAGGTTCTACTGCAATAAACCAATAATCATAAAAACCTTCTGAAGAGATTCATACTGAGGCTCTAAAGGGATTTCAAAATCTCTATTCTTTCAAACTTAATTTGTCTAATCGTAGGTAATCAATTCTGACAGAAGCAATATACAATACCTGGAAATAGCAATATTTTCAAATAATACAATTTGTTTTATTGTCTTTCCCCTTAAATAGCAATTGGTTTAAATTCCACCCTTATTTCATTATTCACATCCCTATGGTAATAAGGACTCTCATGTAGTATTTTACATGTTCAAAATAAGTTGCAGTTATCTGTGACTCAGTTATTTACTTCTCTGAGACAGTTGGCTAATGTAAACAGCTGAAGGTTGGTGTCATGTTTGGGATAAGTTTGCCACACAGTTCCTAGTGTCATTACATTTATCACATGATGTTCCTTCTCCCTCTCAACAAGCATGGTAACAATGATATAACTCAAATACCAACAATCAAGCTATCAAATTTCGGCAGCAATCCATTCATAAATTTTAATCAATCAGATGTTACTCTGTTCAAAACCTACCTGTCATTCTGTTCCTATGAGTTAGTCCATATCCTTAATGGTCTGGTCAAGCACCCACAAACAAATGAAGTGTGGACTATGTGCCCAGGTAAGATAGGATGAGAAGGGGGCACATGTTTTCATCCACACATTTGTTGTCCCCTGCTGAATGTTTATCAAATGTGAACTACTCACAAGGAGAGCTTTCAGGCAGTCTAACTATAGTCTGTATCAATATTTAAGACTTGGGAGCACACCACACGCAGAGGTTAGCTCTTGAGAAATCCAGGGAACATGCAAGAGGGTTAGATATTCACAAAATATGTGTAAACATCAAATGGCATGGTTTAATGCATAAAACAGTCAATCAGCTGCTTTAATCAATGGTTGTATGGTAAACCACCACACATAAATGCATTATTCTGAGAGGCTAAAATTTTATGAATTGTTCCATTATCTTTCTTAACACCACTGACAACAATAGATTCACAAGTGAATTTTAAGTGAATACAAAACATAAACACAAGTTAATTTCCATTACATCAAAAGATGACTGAATAGTTAGCCTTGGAAGGGAGTCTTCTAAAAAATGATACATGTAGAAGTTATTAGTAAGTACTCATAAATATCCTGCTTCTTTGACACGAGTTAGTATTATGTAATGTTTATCAAACCCTGGAAAGTAATTCACAGTAACCCATTTTTGCTGTGCAAAACCTTCACTTCCACATTGCAACTTTGGTTCTAATATGTAAACAGGTTTTGCAATCTGATGTTCTACACAAATTTTAGCCAATGTTGAATAAACCCTGGAAAAAAGGCAGTTTTCATTTCTGAAATGGAAAAAGTGGGGCCCAGTGGCCCCATACCTGGTCAAAAAGCAGGATTATTGAGAAAAAACGGGGTCACAAATACCCTTGCCTGTATCTTGTTTAAGAAATCCAAACACATATCATTATCACTGACACTCGCTCCATAGATTTATTAATTTCTATAATAAATATTCACTTTTCCAGCATTATAATCTTTTAATCAGTCACTGCAGAGTCAGACTACAGCATTCTTTTCAACAATTCCCTTGTCTGTTTAATTAACCTTGTCCGCTAATATAACTGTATCCACTATTCAGGTCACAGTTATTTTAGTTGACAATGAAATTGTAGCAAACCATGCTATAGTCTGGCTCAATAACAATTGATTCAGAGTATGTGATGTTGGAAAAGTGAATATTTATTGCAAAAATTAAAAAATCCATCACCCAAGCACATGTGATTATTATCAGCCTCTACTGTCACTAGCCTTCCATAATGGAATTCGAATTTCTCATGCTCAAGCAACCCTCTAGAATTTATTTTGGACATTTGAGTCTACATTGTTTCCACCCTGTATACTACTTTGAAAATAAATGCTGCAGTGTTTTTGCTGAAGAATTCATGGTTTCTTCTTTACATGTTCTATCAATTATCTAGTTCTCAATTGATGCCCAAGCTAATAAAATCAGTAAGACATTTCTGTCTGCCAATGAAATTGATCATCTTATGCTTCTTTAATAATGAGTGCACTCTGTTTAGTAAGCTTGGGATATGCTTGATTCATTTCAAAATCAACCAAAAAGATCATTTATCTTTATTTTCTTGTGTCCTTTTTATGCGTTCTAAATGTAAGTTGGTCAGAGATAAACAACCACCACAGTTTCACAGATTACCTAATGAGCTGACAATAGCTAGGGTGATGTTGCCTTACAAATCCTATTTGTGGGAGAATCCATTACGCTAATTTGCATAGGTAAAGTACACAAAGTGGAACAACCCAATTCGTTCAAGTTAGGTAAGTCAAAGAGACGCATGTTGAAGAAACTAAAGTTATTACTCTTTGTTGCCTTGAAAGATAATGTTTAAGCCATTTTCATTAAAGATTACTGACTTTGTGATCAGCAGCAACATTTCTTTCAAATCAAATTTTTCTACATATATTATTCCAGTAGTTGGAATAGTGTAGAAGTGTGATTCATTTTTTAAGGCAAAATGGCAAAATGCAGCTGTGATTCTGGGAAGGATGAACCATCAGTGAAGTGAGCAAAGCCCAGCAAACTAAATTTTAGAACTCCTGGTTGATGGAGTTTTACTTTATGAAATGCAGCAGCAAGGGGGACGCATTCTATTCTTTCCATCAACATTAGTCATTCTGGAATGTACGACATCCATCAACATAGTAACACCACCCAATATTGGGACAATGCATGAATGCAGGGCTCAATCACAAAAGTAACTAATGTGTTTAAACATTCTAACAAGTGTGACCATTGCATGTTTGACACTCCCTCACAACAATGCCGATACTAAAAGATCATTTTCAATGCTGAGAAAAATTCAACAAGATCTTTGGGGAAGTTTGAACAACAGTAGCATCCAGTCTCTGGTGAGTGCAAAGATGAACTCTAATAAAACTTAAATCACTTTCAACCACCCCCCCCCCCCCATCCCACTAAACTACTGACAGTAGTAATGTGTGCATCTAGTTACGACTGTAGTCCCATATCCAATGCATTTTAAAGACAGAAACTTGGTGTATTTTTTTAATTAATGTCTGTGTGGTTGTGATTATGTGATTGAGTATGTGCGGTGATGTTTGTTGACAATGCTAAAGGACCAACCATATAATTGGGGGTGGAGCTGGTCTTTTTTTATCACAGCAAGAATTAACATACATTCTCTACTCAGTGTGTGGTATTCAAGTTTGGCATCGGTTTTCTGATAGTTAAATTAAAATCTGGACAAATACTAATTTTTCAAATGGACCATGTTTACAATAGATCATTAAAATTATAACAAATTGTGTACTATGACATATGAGAATTAGTTTATTAACATGAGTAAATTTGAGTAACATATGTGTAACATGAGTAAATTTGTGTAACATGAGTAAATTTGAGTAACATATGTGTAACATGAGTAAATTTGTGTAACAGGAGTAAATTTGAGTAACATGAGTAAATTTGAGTAACATATGTGTAACATGAGTAAATTTGTGTAACATGAGTAAATTTGTGTAACATGAGTAAATTTGAGTAACATATGTGTAACATGAGTAAATTTGTGTAACATGAGTAAATTTGTGTAACATTAGTAAATTTGTGGCTCTGTATTAAAATTCATTATTTTGTCCTGATTTTCTGCCCAAAGTTGATATTTGTACAAAATAATGCCCAAAGTTGATATTTGTACAAAATGATGCCCAAAGTTGATATTGGTACAAAATGATGCCAAAAGTTGATATTTGTACAAAATGATGCCCAAAGTTGATATTTGTACAAAATGATGCCCATAGTTAATATTTGTACAAAATGATGCCCAAAGTTGATATTTGTAAAAAATGATGCACAAAATGATGCCCAAAGTTGATATTTGTACAAAATGATGCCCAAAGTTGACATTTGTACAAAATGATGCCCTACACATTTTTTTTAGTTAAAAGTTAGACCTGTTTACTTTTCATCTTGTGTTGGCTACTACAGATTTTTGATACCACAACATCTATAAAAATAAATACCAATATCCATTGTCCAAATAAGCAATAAATCCCATTTGTTCAGTTTGACAGTAACACATATGGCTATTGTGCAACTTTTCATGGATAAATAAATCCATTTTAACTGAGATTCTGATTGAGTTGCATGCATACTTTCTTTCTTCAACAACTCCTTTTTGCTATAAGAAAAGAAAATGCATTGCAATAAAATGTAAAATTAATTTTCTGATGTTAACTGCACTAATAATTTAACCACAAGTTTATATATTTATAAAGTTCCCTGCTTCAGACAAAATAAAAGGAGCTGCAGTAACTCAGTGGTTAGTGTGCTAGGTTCCTGCCCAGAAGGGTGCAAGTTGAAACCCTACCATTAGCCCAGTGGTGTGTCTCTGGGCAAGGCACTTTACTCCAATTGCCTCTGTATTAAATAACCTTCATGTGTTGCTGTCCTATAAAACACCAAAACAAAACAAATCACTCCAAATAAATTCTACTATGTCTGTGAACTTGGGCCTTAATACTCATTTTGACCTATACATGAAGCTGAAACTCACCACTGGCCAGTTCCTGCCATCATAGACTTCCACCAATCTTCCCTTCCTCTGAGGCACAGCTGGTTTACTGCAACATTGAGGGAAATACAAATAAGTACATAACATATAGAAATATGCTCACTGAATCCAAATGCCCCACCAAAGTGCCTTAACACTGGCCTAAACACAAACTGACCAGATGGACTGATGAATGGGGGTTTTTTGTTGCTTTTAACAGCACTTTTAACACATTATTGGCTATATCATGGTGAGAAGATGAGAGCTAAGTGCCTTTCCCAAGGATACACGGAGGCAGCTGGCCCAGGCTGGCATGGGTGGGTATTGAACCCATGACCGTTGGATTACAAGTCTGATACTCTACCAAATGAAGTACCGAGGGTAACATTATATGCTCCCACCACATTCATGGTGTGATATAAAGCGTGGAAAGTAGAATGACAAAGTTTGTCTAGGGTCCTGATTAAAATTAAGGCCTGACAAGGTTTTTCTAGGGTGATTGAGATTGAGACCTGGTGGAAAGTAGAATGACAAAGGTTTTCTAAGGTGATTGAAATTAAGGCCTGGCAAAGTTTTTCTAGGGTGATTGAGACTGGGGCCTGGGCAAAATAATTTGTGGAAACCTTTGATCAATAGGAATAGTTACAAATTAAGAGGATGTGACGCATTAAGTAATTAAAAATAGTCTGTGTAGAGTGTTTTTACTTCTACGGATAAACTTTCAAAGAAGACTATTCAGCCTCATAGAAAGTTACTATGTTGTACAACTGAGAAGGTGGTTACAATGCCAATCATCTCCCTACAAGTGGAAATTGAAGTAAATACATATAAAGGTTCAAGATTCACAATTCGTTATTTCAGTACATTAGGCCACAAGCCCATAATACACTAATATTGACATAAAAAGGTTAATATTTTGGAAAACAATATACTTCTTATAGTACTAGCCCTTTCATGCACTATGTAACATGGTCAAATTCAGATCTGACCCTGGATGGCACGATTACATAAACTCAATGTGGACAATATGTGCCTAAATTTATCAAATCTAATAAAATTTTGTAATTCTCTAATTGATTCAAATAATTCTAAAACATTCTTATTTGATAACATATTAATATATATGTGAAAATTTGCTCTGTGTTTAAATTATTGAGCTTAAATTATCATTGAACTTCAGTTTCCATAAATAAATATGGACGAACATACCATCATTTATGTAAATGTTTTTCTCTAACATCCTGGAAAATATATACAAACAAAAAACTACATGACATTCATCTTCAACCAACAGTTAATTATTTCTGGAACAAAAGTTACAAAAACACCCTGAAGCAATGACACCTTCATATCTACCTGAAGCAATGACACCTTCATATCTACCTGAAGCAATGACACCTTCATATCTACCTGAAGCAATGACACCTTCATATCTACCTGAAGCAATGACACCTTCATATCTACCTGCCTCTATATTAAGTTTATGGCTAAAACATCTGAATATCAAGAAGTCCAGATGAAAGAAGATAGTCCTATGAAAGATATTTCTAAACTTTCAGTAATGACTGCATTCATTAAAATAGATTTGTTAAATGATTTACCTTTGTGTGCCAATATTGATAATGCAATCTTTTACTATCTGTGAAAATTCATGTATGAAAAGTTTAATATCAATGACACCTAAAAAAATCCTGACAAAACCAAATCCAAAACAATAAATTGTGTGCATGTGATGCCCATTTAACTTGGCCACTATCATCAATTGCAGCATTTTATAACAATTCGCAGGGTTCCTGTAATTTGTAACAATTTACACCAATATTGTGCACCTGTACGTGATATCAACACTAATGTTTGGAATGATGTTTATCTTTCCCTTTTCATAGTAATGTCAACATTAATTTGATACTGTTGTTATTCTTTTGTTGTTGCTCTACTGAGTATTTAAGCAACACACACTTGTCATTCCATCCCACATCACTCACACCAGTATAAAAATCTCCCTTGTCATTCCATCCCACCTCACATCAGTATAAAAATCTCTCGTCATTCCATCCCACCTCACATCAGTATAAAAATCTCTCTTGTCATTCCATCCCACCTCACATCAGTATAAAAATCTCCCTTGTCATTCCATCCCACCTCACATCAGTATAAAAATCTCCCTTGTCATTCCATCCCACCTCACATCAGTATAAAAATCTCCCTTGTCATTCCATCCCACCTCACATCAGTATAAAAATCTCCCTTGTCATTCCATCCCACCTCACATCAGTATAAAAATCTCCCTTGTCATTCCATCCCACCTCACATCAGTATAAAAATCTCTCGTCATTCCATCCCACCTCACTCACACCAGTATAAAAATCTCCCTTGTCATTCCATCCCACCTCACATCAGTATAAAAATCTCCCTTGTCATTCCATCCCACCTCACATCAGTATAAAAATCTCCCTTGTCATTCCATCCCACCTCACATCAGTATAAAAATCTCCCTTGTCATTCCATCCCACCTCACTCACATCATATAAAAATCTCCCTTGTCATTCCATCCCAGTACCTCACTCACATCAGTATTGAAATCTCCATTGTCATTCCATCCCACCTCACATCAGTATAAAAATCTCCCTTGTCATTCCATCCAACCTCACTCACATCATATAAATATCTCCCTTGTCATTCCATCCCAGTACCTCACTCACATCAGTATAAAAATCTCCCTTGTCATTCCATCCAACCTCACTCACATCATATAAGTATCTCCCTTGTCATTCCATCCCAGTACCTCACTCACATCAGTATAAAAATCTCCCTTGTCATTCCATCCCAGTACCTCACTCACATCAGTATAAAAATCTCCCTTGTCATTCCATCCAACCTCACTCACATCATATAAATATCTCCCTTGTCATTCCATCCCAGTACCTCACTCACATCAGTATAAAAATCTCCCTTGTCATTCCATCCCACCTCACATCAGTATAAAAATCTCCCTTGTCATTCCATCCCACCTCACATCAGTATAAAAATCTCCCTTGTCATTCCATCCCACCTCACATCAGTATAAAAATCTCCCTTGTCATTCCATCCCACCTCACATCAGTATAAAAATCTCCCTTGTCATTCCATCCCACCTCACTCACATCATATAAAAATCTCCCTTGTCATTCCATCCCAGTACCTCACTCACATCAGTATTGAAATCTCCATTGTCATTCCATCCCACCTCACATCAGTATAAAAATCTCCCTTGTCATTCCATCCAACCTCACTCACATCATATAAATATCTCCCTTGTCATTCCATCCCAGTACCTCACTCACATCAGTATAAAAATCTCCCTTGTCATTCCATCCCACCTCACATCAGTATAAAAATCTCCTTGTCATTCCATCCCACCTCACTCATATCATATAAAAATCTCCCTTGTCATTCCATCCCAGTACCTCACTCACATCAGTATAAAAATCTCCCTTGTCATTCCATCCCAGTACCTCACTCACATCAGTATAAAAATCTCCCTTGTCATTCCATCCCACCTCACATCAGTATAAAAATCTCCCTTGTCATTCCATCCCACCTCACATCAGTATAAAAATCTCCCTTGTCATTCCATCCCACCTCACTCACATCATATAAATATCTCCCTTGTCATTCCATCCCAGTACCTCACTCACATCAGTATAAAAATCTCCCTTGTCATTCCATCCCACCTCACATCAGTATAAAAATCTCCCTTGTCATTCCATCCAACCTTACTCACATCATATAAATATCTCCCTTGTCATTCCATCCCAGTACCTCACTCACATCAGTATAAAAATCTCCCTTGTCATTCCATCCCACCTCACATCAGTATAAAAATCTCCCTTGTCATTCCATCCCACCTCACATCAGTATAAAAATCTCCCTTGTCATTCCATCCCACCTCACTCACATCATATAAAAATCTCCCTTGTCATTCCATCCAACCTCACTCACATCATATAAATATCTCCCTTGTCATTCCATCCCAGTACCTCACTCACATCAGTATAAAAATCTCCCTTGTCATTCCATCCAACCTCATTCACATCAGTATAAAAATCTCCCTTGTCATTCCATCCAACCTCACTCACATCATATAAAAATCTCCCTTGTCATTCCATCCCACCTCATTCACATCAGTATAAAAATCTCCCTTGTCATTCCATCCAACCTCACTCACATCATATAAAAATCTCCCTTGTCATTCCATCCAACCTCACTCACATCAGTATAAAAATCTCCCTTGTCATTCCATCCCACCTCATTCACATCAGTATAAAAAGTTCCCTTTCTAGTGTAAATTGTCAAATTTGATACAGTTACACATTTGGTGATTGTATTTTCACAAATTGCACATCTTTAAGATATTTCCATATTTGGTTGTCATTTTGAATTAAGCAGCAACTGCTCATGTCATATTGGTGTATGAAAAGCATAACTGTAATACACAGGCTAAATAATACTGCCTGATTGGTATAAAACAAAATTAATGATGGAAATAATAATAATAATAATAATAATGACATTATTCAAAGAAGAAGCTCATTTGGTCAACTGACCAATCTTCCATGAGGCCTTCTACAATTACATGTACAATTGTATGTTGTACAATTTTTACAAGTTGTGGTGTCTTTAGACAACAATGCTATTAAAAACTAGATAATTAATCTACTGCTACTATAAAATATGTACAAGGCATTAAAGATGAGTACATACAGGATTCATACAAAGATTAGAACCTGTGTAAAACATTACAGGCGAGTACCGGGTACATAAAGAACATTGTTTTAAAGAAGAGTAGGACTGAATTACACAAAGACATACAAATGATTGTTTCTGTAAATATTGACTAAGAAGCTTCTTGAATCTATGGAAGAGTCAGCTGACCTTATATAAGGTGGAATGGAATTCCATAGTTTGGCTCCAGAAAAAGCAAAACTTTTTTGACTTAACTTTCGTGTACAGCATATTGGATAATGATCACTTATGGCATATTGGGGAACTGCAACTTCTATAAATGTGACAGATTAGTGTTTCAGACACCTCTGTTACTCTAGTGGGTACATGAACTAGCTGTTGATAATTCATAGTTTTAATCCAGCTTTGATTGTTGTCATACAGCAAACTGTAACTGAAGTCAGCTACTAAACTGACTTCTTTGTTTTCTATATACAAAGTTTCAAGCTTACTTTGAAATATGGTATACCAAGCATTGTCAGCGTTTGGTGATCTATATACACAACCTAATACAAATGGTTTTTGGACATAATGTCTCATTTCTAGCCATATTATTTCCATACCATTTTCCTCAAGATCATAGCATCATTTGAAAGGAATGCTGTCCCTAATGTAAATGAGAAGTCCACCACCCTTTTGGAAAAGTCTGTCTTTTCTTTGAAAATTGCAGTTAGGAATGTTAGCTTCACCAATATGAAAAAGTTCATGCAAGAAGGTTTCACTGAATACAAAAATATCAATTACTGAATTATTTTCTGAAAGAAGTAATTTGATTTCATCTAGTTTTGGAAAAAGATAATGGATGTTTATATGGCAGATTTTGATACCTTTTTGCTTAAGCCACTGATTTTGAGGCAATTTTAAGTTGTAATAATCTTGAGATGAATGGTATGGAATATTTGAGTTAATATTTTCACTATCAATATATGAACCATGATATTCCTCTAAATTATCTTCATTACAGTGTCCTAAATCATGACTATCAACTGTTTTTTCAGAAGATTTCGTAATGAGTCTTGAAACATTAGCAGTTTCAGCAGTTACCTCAGTAACAGTTAACAACACATTATGGTCACTTTGATTGATGGAGGCAATTAATGGGATTGCACCAGAGGTTATTCCATGGGCATCATCACTCACTGGGGGTATCTACAGTTTGTCTTCAATCATGACAGGGAGAATCATAGACAGTAGATTGTATAGCTTGTTTCAATGTTTCTGGAAAATTGTGTTTGGTTTTTAAACTTATGGCCCTATCTTTATTGCCATAATCTTAATGCTGCATAGTTGAGTGGAACATTTTGCAGTGTTTTGCCTTATGTCCTTATTGTAGCCAGTCATGACACTGAATTTTGCTGGTATGTCTGCATGATTCCACATTATGCCCTGGTTCAAAACAATAGAAACATCTATCTGATTTCTTATGATGGTTAAGACAGTTAGTATGGTCCCAATCATATTTATGATCTTGGTTTCTATGACTTTTAGAGGAGTCATAGTTGTCCTTTAGTACTTGGAAAATCTCAGATATGGCATGTAGAAAGTGTAATAAACCCTTCTTGTTCAAATGGATTTTGTCTCTTGCCATTAGGTGTTCCACAACTAGTCCAGACTTTGTCACAAATGCATGCTCTATGTCTATTATTTTATAATTCCACTCATGACATAAATGTTTAATAAGAGTATTCAACTCACGAATGTCTTTGTCAATTCTTTGACATGCACTGTATAGAAAGACTGAGCAGTCAGGATTGTCCAAGTATATGTTGTTTAAAATGTTATAAAAATTGGTCTCAATCTGGTCAAAATGAACATTGTTTCTAATATCACTGCCACCAACACTGATGATAATGGTATCATATTGAGAAAGGTTACTTTTTCCCATGTCACCAGATATATGACAAGTTTCTGCCCCAGGTAGACAATTAACTTGAACACAAGGTTTCAGACTTCTTTCATTAACATATTTAATAATGGAATCTCCAATTATGAGTGTTTTTCCCAAAATTATCATGTTTTCTAATGTTGTCTCCGCTTTTTTCAGTAGAATCCAGTGCATTATGGAATCCAAAGCTGTTATGTCTAAGGTGGGAAGACACTTTATTGCTATTTGTGACATTGCTTGGTAGAGTTTTCCACTGTAGCTTCAGGGACTTAATTTTTTTATTATTTTGTATCCTGTGTGGGTTTGGAATTATTTTCTTTCTGGGTTTTTTCTTTTGTTTTCATAAGCCTGCTAATTTCACTGATGTGCATTTGTGATTCTTCTTTTAGAGTATTAACAATTTCTGTTTTCATATTTGTAATGTCTTCCTGCACTGCTGTTAAAATGTCAGGATGAAAACTATTTGAAGCAGTGTAAGAACAATATAAGGAGAAATATATAATAATTTATAAATAAATAGTATCTATATATTATTCTTTCTTTCACTTATTTTATGAAACACTGGTGAAAACTGTACATCTACATGTATAGAAGTGATATTTTTATTATCCCCATAACAACATAACAACAATGCTTCATGACCATTTCCAATATTATCACAGATTGTGAAAAAACAATATCAGAAAGAATTTAGCATAAGCGTCACTACTATTTACACTTTTATGTCATTCCGTTTGTCCAAAAACAATATGGTGGTACACGTAGGATACTGTAGGTAAATGACACAATTTCTATTTATATCACCACAGGTTGCCTTCCTAACTTGGACTATTAAGAATAAAATTTTCAGGAGTAGATTACAAAAGTTGGGATTTCTTAATATTTCTAAATGGGATTGCGACTGGGGTCGATTTCTCACAACTGATGGATCCTTCTAAAATCCATGCATGCTGTAAATTTGTTCAGTGCCAAATTTGAATTATAACAAAGGTACAGCTGGTCTTTGATGTATGAAAAATATACCTAGTTATAATAATAATTTAATAATAATAATAATAATAATAATAATAATAATGACTTTATTTAAAGAGAGGACACAATTAGTTGCATGGAACTAATCTTCCTTGTGGCCCTTTATGATATGCATATTTATATACATAGTACATAGTTACACACACAATAAAGAAAGGCACATACAAATCTTATTTCTTTCTATAGAAAAAAACAAAAACAAAAAGGAATAATAATAATAAAAAAACATGAATACACAATTTCATACAGGAAAAAAGAAAATAAACAACCGAACAATGATCTGAGGTTTCTTTTAGCCTTCACTAAAATATTCCCACTAAAAGCATACCGGTATGTATGGTGCATAATGTATGGACTGACTATGTAAACATATTCCCAATAAAAGCATACTGATATGTATGGTGCATAATGTATGGACTGACTATGTAAACATATTCCCACTAAAAGCATACCGGAATGTATGGTGCATAATGTATGGACTGACTATGTAAACATATTCCCACTAAAAGCATACTGATATGTATGAAATGATGCTTATGTGAATTTTTATTCTTAAAACTGATGACAAGACAATGAAGACTTTATTTGGGCATATGAGTTTTGATTGATTAAGTGTTATTACTCAGAAAGTTATAGCCCACTAAGCTGACTATGGTAAATAGATCTAGCTCACTATTTACAGTACATTATTTACTTTAGCACAGAGGCCTACAATTTTAAAGGTTAGATTTACTGGTACATCTCTATCAGCTGACATAATTACGCTAGAAAATGCAAGTCACATACAAAAATTGTTGTGAAAATAACTTAATCAATAGACCTCTATGGTGCAATTTCACTGGAATATATTGCTTTGGTGAATAAAGCACATGCCACCTGCTAAACGAAGTAATTTGGTTGCATGGATGCACATACATGTAAATATAAGTATACTTGAATTAGAGACCAAAATACCAACAAGGTTAATGGTTTGTGAAGTACTGGTATGTTTACTGCTGAATTCTCACAACATTTATTTGCTTGATGCGCTCTATTAGAAAGGTAATGTGGTTTAAATACCAACAGACACGCAGCAACTTAAAATTGGACAAATTTTCACAATCCTTATCTAAACCCTCTTACACACCCCTTTGAATACAAAAATGTCAGAACAGTTTTAGTGATCAGTAGAAATATTTTTGAAACAAAATATTCACAGAACTAACTAAACAATTTTTTTTTCATTACAGCTGAGGGAATAAACATGATACAAGTTACTGAACATTGGGAAACCAGATATCAGCATTGAGGCAGCATGCTCCCCCCACCCTGGGTCTATTTTTATTATACAACCCTTCATCTCTCATCTGTAGCCCTGGGATCAAAATTTCTAGGTAGTAGTACATCAATCCACCAACCCAAACCATATACAACATTTAAAGATTCTACATAAAACAATCTAGGAAGATTTGCAGGACACATCCAAATACATAAGTTCATACAAGAAGACTGGCAAGAGCATAGCAGGGACAAATAAAGTATGTTTTCTTTACTACAGGGATTCAGTTTTTAGACAGGGTGGCTCATTTGGCTTCAAATATCCAAAATGTCACCCTCAACTCCAAGCTAACCCTCCTGTCAAGGAACAGGTCCTGATTTGCATCCTTGTGTACCTCTCCAAGCTACTCCAATTGAAATGGCAATCATTATATTTCATCATCACTGCTCAAAAAAAAAATTTCAGACACAGGCCCAGGGCAAGTTATTTTATAAAAATTACTAGCCCTGACTCAAATTCCACTAGCCTTGACTCCAATTCCATATACCCGAAAGGGACCTATTTTTTTTCCTATTATTTTGGCACAACGTTGAAATTGCTGTACTTTAAATATGAAAAGAAATAAATACAAATCATATTAAACTGACTCGTGTGTTTATTCACCTTGCAAAATATTTCACATAAAGCCATGTTTTCCTCCAGGTTCTGATGCCAACCATTGTCCAATTGCTCTATCCTCACTCACTGGATCAGCGGCGCTGATGTTCATTATCATTTGAACCATGTCTTGCTAAATAAAATTCAGATACAGGTCCAGGGCAAGTGGCTTTAAAATCCACATGCCCAACAAGGCCATATTTTTTACTATTACATGTATTTTGACACCCCCACCCCCCGCCAGAACAATTAAATGGTTGGTCCCTTATACTTGTTATATTGTTCATGAGACTGAACTCTTCATTCACTTTCTGCTGAAGAGGAGCTCACAACTAACAAGATTTCCAACAATTTCACAATTTCTGCATGCTCAGGTGGTAAATTCTGAATAGTTGTGGCAAACAGGTCTGCTCTTGCGATCTCCAACTGTATGCCTTCAGGTTGATGTACATGTGTATTTCATTACAATCTGTAAGGACGAGTATTTGGGGGAGCCTTGGAGTAGTTTCTTTTTCTAAACACTGCAAAGATCTACATAATTTCTCCATCAAAGTTGAAAAAATAAATTAAGTCGGAGAGGTATTGGTCTTTTTTTTATATCAATCAGTAAAAACAATAGCTTTTAGTTCATGTGATAGTACTGTGGATGTGTCATAATTACAGAAAACACTCACTCCATATGAACAGAATCAGCGTCTATCAATTCTCGGAACTAAATGGATTAAAATACAATGTAATTATCTCAGTTCCTTTGGGGTGAAAATTATTGTCTTGGAGGATTTTATAAATCGCTAATCCACTCACTTAGCTTAACTGTCAAACAATCGCACAGGTACTGCTCAATATATTTAACCAGCAATGCATTACCAAGTCAGCGTGAGCAAGGGACAGCTTATTATTATTCATGTTGTACAAGTGAGTGCAAATTATAGGTAACCAATGAAATATGGAGAACAAAAATAGTACTGTTCCCCATTCATAAGTTATGTGCTTAGCTTTGTACACACAAAGTTTATAGCTTTTGATACAATTAAGCAGATGATCTTCATAATGTGGAAGGATTTACAGATTAGACTGGGCAGGGAGTTGAGTATTAATAATTTACCAGTGTCTTTCAAGATCTTTAAATAAAAATGCTGCATTTTGTCGCCAGGCTTAATGGGGTTTTTTTTAGGCAAATTAGACAACAGTTTTTTTGGGACAGGCCTGATGGGCAACTCTAGAGGGGCCTGGTCTAGATTTAGAGGGGCCCCGGATGTCAGGCTATCAGATTTTTAAAACTCTGATCATCATTAAAATTTTTGCAGAATCAGTAAAGTCTTTATTTCAAAACAACAATGATCAAAATAACTGCTCAGTGGTTTTATTCATATTGTATAACTTTCTTGATATAAATTGAAGGATAAACTTTTTGAGTTTTGTTGTTGCACCAAGTTTTATGTGCATGAAAATGTGTAATTTTCCCAGAGATGAAGTCACTATCTGAAATGTGGAAGCTGCAATAACTCAGTTGGAAAAGCACTGGACTTGTAATCCAAGGGTCAGCTGCCAAAATGAACCCTTGGAAAAAGGCACTTACCCGGTAGCTCCCATTTCCCAGCATGATGTAGCCAATAATGTGTTAAAAGTGCCATTAAAACTAACAAAAAAAATACAACAAAAAAAAATCTATTTGAAATGATGCAATAGGAATTGTGCACCATTTAATGCATGTATATATACTGTATGTACTAAATATGCATTCAATCCTGCTTAACATGGCTTTTAAAGTGTTCGTATAAAGCAGTTTCATATACCAATACTGTTGGTACATGTATATCAAATTGTGATTTGCCCATGGCACATAAATATGCATATAATTATGGTTTCAACAGTTGAATATTGCTTTTATACTCTCTAGATCAGTGATGAATTTCCACTTAGTAATCATTAATAAAATAAGAAAATAATGTGAAAAAATAAAAATAAAAATATTTTGTCATGAAATAAACATGTTACACAATTTTTCTCAACATCTCCTCTGCTTTCCCTATTATCTCTCTCTCGTGCTGTAAGGGACAACAATACGTGAAAGTATGTGGAGTGGGAGAGAACAAAGAATTTTAGCTGGATGAAAATGTTGAACTTGTACCAAGTAACCTAGAAGAACCAAAGTCCTTAAATTGATGTGTGTACACTTTCCATGTGATTTTTATAGTGTTACATGATACCAATGACACAAAGTTGCAATAAATTCCTTAGCATACACATACTGTAATCCTGTTAATGCTTTATTTTGTGTTATTGTTTTTTAACCAGTAATAAGGTTCTAAAACAGATCATTTTTAAATATTAAAATGTCTGAAGGTTTCTCTTCCCCTCTCTTTCTCTCTCAGCTGTGTTGGTTGCTCAGTATGTCAGTTTTACCTCGACTGATCCAGATCTCGATCTCTCTCTCTGGATCTCTGGATCTATGATGGTAAAGCTGATAGACTAATCAACCAACAGAGAAACAGAGAGATGGACGATAAAACAATCTTATAGTAAACCCCCTGCACCTCCAACCCCCTCTTGCTTTTGGTTGGTAGTTGGTAAGCCAGCATGTCAGTTTTACCCCATGATGGTAAAACTGGCAGACAAACCAACCAACAGAGAGAGAAAGAGAGAGAGAGAGAGAGAGAGGATAAAAACAATGTTATGGTCAGTAGCAATGGTAAGTAAAGTATAACAATGCCTTAGATCAACTGTAAATAACTTTAAATGCTTGAATTACCTCTTGTTGGTTCATCATTTCGCTCAGACTATTCCCCCCACTCGTTTCAATGTACTCGCCAGTGATTAAATGGCTGTGTTTTAAATGCTCAGGATGCTCGTCATGCAATGTTTGTAGTGTTCAACTTTCTGGATTTAAACCAACTTTCATGTTTAAATCCTAAGCATCTCTTTAATTTTTTTAATCAATATGAATGAAAATGGAAGCTCAAAAAGAAGCAAATTGACAATTTCCAAAAAGGAATAGCTACAATCCCTGCTGAACTACATTTTGTAGCGGACACAATGAGAAGGGAAGCGAAGAGTTAACTCACTCCATCAATACACAGTTTCCTGTAGTCAATCTTAAACTCCGTTGAAACAAAAGTATGTGTATTTGTATGTGGCATAAACAAAATATATGTATAGTATGTGTGCTGTATCTTTGATATACCACTTGTTGTATACATTTTTCATTAAAAGGAAACTCAGCATGCCTCGTTTTCTTTTAATGAAAAATTTACACAACTTGTGGTATATCAAAGATTATAACACTGCACACACACACACACATATATATATATATATATATATATATATATATATATATATATATATATATATATATATATATATATGGTGTCAGTGCCTATAACTAATAATCACTGTGTATTGTGAATACATGTAACTTGTCACTAAAGAAGACCAACTCAGATTCACAGTTAAGTTTCAACATATATTACTGCTGCAAATTGAAATATAAAGGCAACTGGATTGGAAACAAGCTACATAAACTTGAGTTCCTCAACATTATAGTAGTTTCAAGATATATGCAGCCTGACAATGCACTAATTTATATAAAAAGAATTAACTATCCAAAATGACCAAAATCAAAAGAGAGAGAAAGAAAGAGAATGAGGTTAGGTAAAGCCTTACTGTAAATAATTTTCTCAAAATAGTCAAACAACGGGTATTTGTTCATTATATTACAGTATTATGGACTTCTACAGTACAGACTTCCTAATATGTACATGTATGAGGACTGTCAGTGAGAAATACATGTACAAGAGGTCATTAAACTATACAATAAATTAATCTGTGCATTATGAATCTGGTCTCTCAAGACAGATTTTACTGCACCACATACACCTTGGACCTGTGCCAACTTCCTGAGTCAGCCTTATAACTATAACCCAATGGAGGATTTAACAGTAAGTCAGAGTAAGTCAAGTATTTAATTGTACACATTAAAATTTCATCATTAACTCTGGCAAAACCAATAGGTAACGGATGGGCACTGATTAAAGAGTGTGTTTGTGTGTGTATTACATATCCATTTAATCTTACATGGTTGATCTCAGGCATTCAATATGGATGTTCAATCCATATTTCTGTATCATACACCCAGATTGGAATTATTTAGGTGCTTTCACTGACGTCTGTCACTGGTATCAATATTCTCAAATGCACCAAACTGAACTAGTCAAACCTGTCAGAACTGTCACTTTTATATAGCGGTCACCTGTTCTCAATCCTGGCCATTCTAATTTCCCCCCGGAAAATTTCCTATATAAAAGTCATGTATATAACAGTCAAATGGGGGAAAGAGCTCATTTGATATGGCATAAAACCATGTCTTGACCTGACGGACTCAACATATTCCTATGCAATATTATACTTGTTCTTTCTGCAGACTTGGAACGAAACACTATGTATGTATATATAGTGTCCCTCAATATGTATGAACTTTAAATAATCACATATTACTGGATGAAACTAGCACCATCCTTGGACACCATAGGACTTACAAACACCCATTTGTAATTAACAATTATTATAATAAGTGGATATCATCAAGAAAACAGATACAAAAGTATGCACTGAATCCTCATTATAGTTACTTTTACTTGAATGTCTCAGTATGACATTTTGTGAGAAAAAATTTCCTTTATTTAATCTTGGATGCAATGAGTTAATCTGAATTCCTGATTTATCTGTATGAAAACTGTGAACAATGTATCTGGATCAATTGGGTTTCACTCTATGAAAAGTGTGAACAATGTGCCTGGATCAATGGGGTTTCACTGTATGAAAAGTGTGAACAATGTGTCTAGATCAATGGGGTTTCACTGGTATACTGATGTAAAATCCAACCTCTTACATACTTGCCATATTCCCAGACAGTGTTGGGGGGTTTCTGAGACTCAAAAAGTGTGTTTTGAGGTCCCAAGGGGTGTCAGTGCGCATGACCCCCCAAAACCGACGTCATCCAAATGAGAATAAGTTATCTTTTCAAATCAGCCTATAGCAAATGACTGGAAATTCAAATCTGAATAAAAGAAAATACCATGTGTTTTCTCTGAAGCATTTAATATACTTACAAACAAAAAATGGTGGACTTAGCATTGTCAAATAACATCACCACACACATGGTCACAACCTCACAGACAGTAAATACAAAAATACACCAAGTTACTGTCTTTAAAGTCCATTGGACAGTGGAATGTAGTTTTAATTACATTTATCTTTGCTGCATTCAATAGTTTCGTAGTTGGTTTGACGGTAATGCAAGTTTAATTTGTGTTCACAAAGGTGCCTACACTTCTTTGCAGATGTGCATCCACGTCTATGTTGGCGCAAGCAATGGCCAAAGTCGCTAAAAGTGATAAAAACTATAAGATGGCAATGAATATCCATTTCAAAACAATGAATCTGGCAATGAAAACATTCAAGGTTTGTGGTAATCGGCTGAGTTGCTAAAGTCTTTGACCGCTGCTATTGTAACGTTTTTTCGAGGTTAAAGTCACACCTACGGCCGTGAAGATTTAATTTATTTTCAGGCTGAATTTATGAAAAAAGGTACTAATTTATGCAAATACACTATTTCTCATTTCATTAATGATTTAATACTTCTAAGTTATTAAAATTCCATGGTGCAGTTCATTTCAGGTTAACCAGATATTCAAACATGTTAATGTTTTCATGAGTTACTTGATCACATGATAAAACGTTTATTGCAATCATGTAAATGTCCAAGGAAAATATGAGAAAGTTAAGGTGGCAAAACTTTTGAAGCAAATAAGATTATCTCATTTTTTTTAGCACTTCTAGTGCGTTATGTACTACAATTTTCCTTTGTCCCTTTAAAATGTTGTGTCCCCCAAATCCGGAGGTGAGGGACACAGTGTCCCCTGACCTTGGAATCCTAGAACTAGGTGCAACACTGCATTAGAGATTGAATTCTGCTGTTGTTCAACCTACCAAAATGAACATGTTTTGAATTTTATATATAGAGTAAAAATCCGACTTCAAAGAAACGTTCGCTTCTGATCACAAACTTTAATAAAGATGGCTTCAACATTCTCATTCAATTCAGTGAATGATGTGTGATAACATTTGTTCTTCAACATGCATCTCTTTGATGTGCTTAACTTCAGACAAATTGGGTTGTTCCATTTATTGTACTTTACCTATGCAAATTAGCCTAATGGGCTGTCCCTCAGCAGTGCTCAAAGGATTTGACATGACACATCACCCTAGCTATTGTGGGCCAATTCAGTAAATCTTTGAAAGGTGTAAGTTTATCTCTGACCGCCTTATCTTTTAACTGCCTCTAAAACAGCTGTATAATCTGCCCAGAGGATAGTTTTACACGAGCTCTGAGCAAGACTGTTTACTGTTTATACATATCACAGATATTAGCATATATCATGGTGTCGAGAAATATGTTTTTTTTCTGTCGTTTTTTTTTTTTGCGATTTTTTTCCCCGCTAACAATGCTGAAAATCGTGTTTTTCAAAACAAGGGGGGGGGGTCCAAAATCGTGTTTTTCGCGTGACACGTCATGTTATGGCATGTATGCTCTCACTACAGTCATCTGCCATATTAGCTGCTGCCATCTGTCATATTCAGATAATGTCATAATCAGCTGAAGTAGACAAAATGTTGCTGGGTTAATATTATTCTTGTGAATAAAATTTCATGACAGATTATCAGTTTCTGCTAATCGATTAATGATCCATTAATCTGTCTTCAATGATATCTTGTGAAAACTGGGGATGTTTTCAAACAGCATGAAGTCCAATGTAGTGGGCATGGTGTAGAAGTGAATTTTGACCAATATCAATCATAATTGATTAATTGGTCATTTCACTGAAAGTGACTGAGACTTGCCTAAATCAATTAATTGGAACAGCACTTGATAAAACTGGTACATCCATGTAGTGGTATGTAGCAGTATGTACTATACAGTAAGTATAGAAAATCTAATCAGACTGGACACTGTGAATTAAACAGGCTCTGTTTTCTCACATTCCAGAGACTGTCCTCTGTGTAACCTGACCCACTTAAGTGTACTTCCAGATCACATCCTTATATTTATAGAACTCACCTGTGTAGTTTCCACAGGTGAATCCGCCAACAAATAGATATCAACTAGACAGTTATGCACCTTAACTTTACAATCCCCCATTTAATGCATAATTTTTATTTAATGCAACTTTTCCTAAGCATGCATTATCACACATCCTACTTTAAATAGATATATCAACATGATTAACATACTTTTTTTTTTTTAAATGTGCTCTAAATTATTGGGAACATTTGTTTCACTTCATATGATCTGAATTTAATGCATTAAGAACTGAGTCACATTACACAAATAAGAACTCCTATATTTTAGCCCCACAGTTGTATAAATTCATGTAGTTATATGGTGAGGATCTCAACAGTTCTATAAATTCATGTAGTTATAGGGTGAGGATCTCAACAGTTCTATACATTCATGTAGTTATAGGGTGGGGATCGCAACAGTTGAATAAATTCATGAAGTTACAGGGTGAGGATCTCAACAGTTAGTAAGATCTGACAGCTAGGGGTTAAGAAAGACCCTCAAGGCAAGTACTGGTCACATGTATGAATTTATCTTTTCCACTTGTTGGTCACATATGAAACTTTGTGAAAATTGAATAACTTCAAAGTTAAAAGTTGCAATAACTGAAAAGCCATCAACTTTGGCCATGACTCTAAGTTTAAAATTTGCAATAACTGAAAAGCCATCAACTTTGGTCTCTTTGACTCTAAGTTTTAAATACTCTCATCTTTTCATCAGCGATGTGTAAATGATTGGTAAGTACTTTTGTAGTTCAAGCTTATTAACATTGGCTACTAATTACACTAATCCAAGTACCTATAAAACTTGTGTAGCCATAGGGAGTCCTGCTTTATAATTTTCGTGGCCAGTTAAAACTTTAGGTTGCCAGGTTCTAATAATTTGGTCACCTAGACATTGCAAGCAGAAATCAGTTGAGTGGAAAATCAATGATAGAGGATGACAAAAGGAAAAGGTTTCACTTAAGGAAAATTAAAAAGTAGTCATAAACAAGAGTCCCTTGAAGGGACTGATGCTCTACAGGCTGAAAAGAATTTCCAGGAATTCAAGATAAGACCATTTATACTTTTTACCGGCTGAGTGTTGAAATCTTCTGTTTTTTTTAAGTAATATTAAGATTTTCAAATTAGTCAATGTGGCAGCCATATTGGATGTAAGATCAGCACCATTTTCATTTAGGACCAACTATACATCATTAGAAGTATTTTGGTGAAAACCCTATGTCATTATGACCATCCATTCAGAAGGAGTGGCGATAACAAAATTTTCAGATTTTCAAAATGGCCAGCATGGCAGTCATATTGGAGGTTGGTTGGCACCATTTTAATTTAGAACCAACTAGATATTTTAAGGAGTCTTCTGGTGGAACCCCATGTTGATATGACTTTCCATTGAGGAGTAGCGATAACAAGATTTTCAAGATAGTGGCCATATTGGATGTCAGAATGGCAGCATTTTCATTTAGGTCCAAGTCGATATCACAAGAAGTCATTTTGTGAAAACCCATGTGAATATGACCATCGATCCAGGAGAAGTCGTGATAAGAAGATTTTCAAGATGGCTACAGTGTCCAGAGATATTGGAGGCCAGATGAGCACCATTTTCATTTGGGACCAACTAAACATTATATGAAGTCTTTCTGTGAAAACCCCATGTCAATATGACTTTCCATTCAGGAGGAGTAGTGAGAACAAGATTTTTAAGATGGCTGCCATGGTGGCCATACTGGATGTCAGATTGGCACATTTTTATTCATAACCAACTAGACATCATAAGAAGTCTTCTTGTGAAAACCCCATCTTGATATGACTTTCTGTTCAGAAGGAGTAGCAATAACAAGATTTTCAAGATGGCTGACATGGTGGCCATACATGACAGCAAATTGGCACTATTTTCATTTAGGACCAACTAGACATCATAAGAAGTCTTTTAATATAAACCCCATGTTGATATGATCATCCATTAAGGAGAAGTAATGATAAAAACATTTTCAAGATGGTCGCAGTGTAGCGATAGCATGTTCTAATGGACGAATGGACATTGGACAACGGGCAACAGGCCATCCCGTAAGCTCTTCTGGTCTATGACCAGTAGAGCTTAAATCAACAAGGTTCTTTAATAGTATACCTAGATCTGTCTGACAGTACTGTTAACAGTCATCATCTACTTCAACCTCAGGCCAGCCATTAAAATTCACTATTTGTAGTTCTCTAAACCATCTTTCTACATATTACCAATGACTCTGATTCACTGATAATGTTACAGTATTAATAAAGCCTTAGCCATATCTGCATTTATGGTAGTTTGACTGACAATAATTATATTGCAAAATAAATTTTCCATATTTGTCTCCTTGTCCACATTTTCCCAGATTCATACCAATAGCTGTGTTCGACTGCAGAGGTCATGTAATAGACTGGTCACTTGTAGGCTGTAAGCCATACTAGTCAGATGTAAAGATGGCGACTTAATGTAGGAACCAGCAGTTTCACAACTGGAAATTCAGCATGCACTGAATTAAACTGCATCTGCTGAATCTTTTAGCTTAAAACGTGCTATATACTTGTAATGAAAAATGTTTTTGTCACTTCTAGATGCTGCAATATAATTCTGAAGGATACCAGATTGCCGACAGTTGACAATCTTCAATTGCCACTTCTGAATCTTTTGTCACATATGCAACCATTTTAGTTGCAACTTGGAGGGCTGAATTATATTTTTCTTTAACATCTTCAAATGTGTTTATGATGCTGCTGTCACCAGAAAGTTAATAACTGTCTCTCACAACCTGCTAATACAGTGGCAAGACAATAACTGGGTTTTTCCCTAGATGACTCTGTTAGCCAGTCCTGGAGCTACATAAGGGGTGAAGAGTGGACTCATAACTGGATACATACAGATTAAGATAACTCCGTCAGGTTGAGGGGAATGCCAAAAATCCAATTAAATCAAGCACAAAGGAACACTCACAAAAAGTCCCAAACTATCTTAACCTACATGAAACAAATAATAAACAAAAATGGGAACCTTTACTATTCTGCCTTAGTTCACATGCAAACAGAGATTAACATTTAATGTTTATTTTATGGTATTACTATATCAAAATTGCTGCTTTCTGGCATTCAATTTGTATGACACAGATGAATTACTGCCATAGAATGAGTACTTTTGGTTAAGGAATTATGGTCTTTTTCTAACTTTGCACTAAGAAAGACAATTATAAAACTCTAAAATCTACATAAAGAAGTACCAATGTATCTACCTGTAAAGGTGAATATTCTTTGATGTAAAAATTCACTCAAAACAACACTTTATTTTCATATCTAGGAGATAGGGGAGCATTTAGGTACACAAGCTATTATAAATGAAGGCTATTGTATATCAATACAAGAGTCCCTTGAAGAGACTGACACTCCACTGCCAAAATGTCAAGGAATCCATGACAAGTCTGTTTCTTCTGTCCTTTTATCCTTTTCAAGTGCTGAGTACTTAAATCAACTCTTATAATCTTGACATACTGCAACATACTAAATCTAGTAACAAAAATATTTCACATTAATATCTTTACAACAGTCAGAAATATTTTACCTCGGGGTGGAGTAAGGGCATTTCTTACCATTTTTGTGAGAAAGGGCCTTTGTCAAGAGTTGCAATGTCATAATTACATTTTACACTGATATTTTCTTCTTAAATTGTAATCAAACTAGTAGAATTTATAAGGAAAATAAAGTTAATCAAAGATAAACAATGTGGACAGATATGTTTTTTTAAAACTAGACATCATAAGAAGTCTTTTAAAGAAAACCAGACATCATAAAAAGTCTTCTGCTGTAAACCCAATGTCTATAAGATTTTCCATTCATGAGGTGAAGTGATAAAATGTTCAAGATGGCTGCCTTGGTGGCCATATTTGACATCACATCAGCACTATTTTCATTTAGGATCAACTAGACATCATACAAAGTCTTTTAGTGCAAATCCCATCTTGATAACATCATCCATTCAAAGGGAGAAGCAATAAGATTTTCAATATAACTGCTGTGGCTGCCATATTGGATTTCTGAGCAGCACCATTTTCACTTAAAACCAACTAGACCTCGGGATCAATGTGTGTGTAAAGTTTCATGGCAATCCTCAAGGTTGTTTAGGAGTAGTGATAACAAACTTGTGCTAACAGTTGGATGGACATAATAAGCTCTTCTGGTCTATGACCAGTAGAGCTAAAAAAGAGTGCCTCAGTGGGATTGATGCTCAACTGAGCAAAGAGAATTTCCAGGAATTCAAGATAAGACCATTTTTCTTTTTTTAACTGCTGAGTGTTGAAACCATCTCTGATATTCCTCAGCGATAACAAGATTTTTAAATTAGCTGCTGTGGTACACATATTGGATGTCAGCTTGGCACCATTTTCATTTAGGACAAAGTAGACATCATTAGAAGTATTTTGGTGAAAACACATATGTCATAATGATCATCCATTCAGGGGGAGTAGTGACAACAAGATTTTTAAGATAGTCGTCGTGGCGACTGAAACCATTTTCATTTAGGACCAACTATGTATCATAAGAAGTCTACTGGTGAAAACCCCATGTTGATATAACCATCCATTTGGGAGGAGTAGAGATAACAATATTTTCAAGGTAGCCAGCATGGTGGCTATATTGAGGATTAGTCATTTTCATTAAGGAACAACTAGACACCATAAAAACTCTTTTGATGAAAACCCCATGTCAAAATGACTTTCCATTTAAGAGGAATAGCAAAAACAAGATTTTCAAGATGGCCACATACTGGACATCAGATCAGCATGATTTTAATTTATGATCAACAAAACATTATAAGTCTTTTAGTGAAAATCCCATGCTGGTATGAGCATTCATTCAGGAGAAGTAGCAATAACAAGATTTTCAAGCTGGCCACTGTGGCAGCCATATAAGATATCAGATTGGCACCATTTTCATCTAAGACTAACTAGACATCATAAGAAGTCTTCTGGTGAAAAGACCATGTCAATGTGACTTTCCATTCAGGAGGAATAGTGATAAAAAGATTTTCAAGATGGCCACTGTGGCAGCCATATTGGACCTCACATTGGCACTATTTTCATTTACAACCAGCTTGACATCATAAGAAGTCTTTTGGTGAAAACCCCAAGTCAATATGACTTTTTGTTCAGGTGGAGTTGTGATTACAAGATTTTCAAGATGGCTGCCTTGATGGCCATATTGGATGTTGGATCAGCAGCATTTTTATTTAGGACCAGCTAGACCATCCATGTAGGAGGAGTAACGAATTTCAAGATGGCAGCTGTGGTAGCCATATTGGATGTCAGAATGGTACCATTTTCATTTAGGACCAACTAGAGATCATAAGTCTTTTCATATAAACTTCATATTGATATGACCATCCATTCAGGAGGAGTAGTGATAAGATATTCAAGATGGCCACAATATTGGATGTCCAATAATCACCATTTTCATTTAGGACCAACTAGACCATGTGATGAATGTGTGTGTAAAGTTCTATGGCAATTCTCCAAGTAGTTTAGGAGTAGTGATAATAAACTTGTGCTAACGGACAGATAGACAACAGACGACAGATGAAAGTCCATCCCATAAGCTCTTCAGGTCTATAACCAGTAGAGTTAAAAAACAAGAGTAGTGCTATGTTCTACATCAATAAACTTTTGAGTTAAATGAATGATTTCAGGTCAACAAACACTATTCTTGCTAAAATATGGTGTTTCTTTTAAAGCAACAATGCATAGTTTCTTATTCATAGCATGTTTATTTAATCACCAACATGCTATCATTGTCAATTCAAAGAAAATATTGCAGTGATATGCAGAAAACTGAATTTTTTTTTTTGAAAGCTGATTTTAAGAATTCTAGATATACTTCACTGGTAAGATATCCTATTTTGATTTGTCACTGTAGCGAAGTAAGATCACTATCAGTAATCATATCATATTTCACTGTCCTTTTTTGTGGCAAGTTATGAAGGATGTGAATCTAAATGTATATGCTGACCCCCTATGCAGAGTCTGGTGACATTGCAACAGCTCTAACACTTCCAGGTCCTGGACTGTCAGTTTCTAACATTTGGTCTACAGTTTTCCATTTACTGGACATGCATTATTTTAAAGAAATGTGGCCTAGTTGAACTTGCACTTTAATTATCTCTGAAAGAGTGTATGTACATGTACTTTGATTCCATTAATACAAGGAACAGGTATATAGCAATTCAAAATGATGTGGTTATTATAAACAAAGGTTGATACTAGAAAGATCCAGCCAGGACTACAGATAGAAAATGACAACAGATGGCAATGTAACCGTTGTGTCTTGCCTTTGTAACAACCACTGGCAGCATTGTGAAAAAGAGTTCATCAGCAGAAACTTACCCAGTTGTCTCCCCTGTCCCAGTGCTGCTCTCTTGACTCTCCAACTCTCCAAGTGTCTCCATGGCAATATGGGGATACCTAACCCTCACTGAAATGAGTAAGAAATCAGAAATTATTGTGAAAACTATTAACTATGTGACAAATAATCAGTAATCTATGTACACTACACTACACTACACTCTGTAGAAAGCCTGAAGGCTCTCAGGATTAAAAATGAGACATTACTGAATTGAGAAATACTATAATTAACCTATAACAAGAGCCAAGATAACCATATCATGTAAATCAATTTTTTTTTCATTTGACAATTACATCAATATGAACCAGTATGAACACTAAGAATATACTGAAACTTTCATAAAAATTTGTTGAAAAATGAAGTTACATCCATATGTTATACAGTACCAGTCAGCAAGGTGATGGACATATCAGATGAGCATGTCCATGAAGTTTACCACTGTGTCTGTGATAATGTAATGTCTAATACTTCTACTAGTGATAGTATTGGTCAGCGACCCATGGGTATCAATACATTTGACTTTGACTTACATTTGGCTGCATGTTAATTTGCTTGTGTGTAACATTCAGCCAACTGTGGACAGCGTTGACTTAGATCTGCCATCGCATACTGCACTGATAGATCAATGTGTACATTATTCATTCTGCTTATGATTACAATAGAACAACATAGACACTGAGCTGCCAGCACATCATGTTTACTGTATGGTGGATATGGGTGTGCAGACACTGATCTGCAAGCACATCATGCATACTGTGCAGACACTGATCCACCAGCACATCATGCATACTGTATGGTGGATCAGATCATCATCTGGATGCACACTCCTGACAGTTGGATATACACAAGATTTTGCAGAACACTGCATTTCATCTTCAATATACACTACAATACATCCACCCTGTATATGACTTTTACAAAGTATATTATAAAATCCTTATGCTGATGATGAAGTCACCACCACAAAATAATACCTAAATCTTTCTATCTGCTAACACTGGCTTGGCAAAAAATTACACCTCAACAGAATTAATATGTGCACACCTGACTCAAAGATTGCAGAAAATTCTCACTCAAACTCAGAAAAGAACATAAAAAAAACATTATTTCCTTATTTAAATCATCAGGCCTGTCCAAAACCAAAAAAAAAAGTGTTATCTAATTTTCCTGCATTTTTATTTTGAAGTTCTTGAAAGATACTGGTAAATTATTAATACTCAGCTCCCTACTGGACCTAATTTGTAAATCTCTCCCCATTATCAAGATCGGCTGCTTAATTGTATCAAAAACTATAAACTTAGTGTGTACAAAGCAAAGCACGTGACCTATGAATGGGGAACAGTACTATTTCTGTTCTCCAAATTTCATTAGTTACCTATAATTTGTGCTCACTTGTACAGCATGAATAATAATGAACTGTCCCTTTCTCACACTGACTTAGTAATGCACTGCTGGTTACATATATCGAGCAGTACCTATGCGATTGTTTGACAATTAAGGTAAGCTAGGGGATTAGCAACTTCTAAAATCCCCCAATACAATGTTTTCTCACCATTAACGGAACAGAGATCATTACATTATATTTAAATCCATTTAGTTCAAAGAGTTGGTAGCCGCTGATTTTATTGATACGGAGTGAATGTTTTCTGTAATTATGATATATCAACAGTACTGTCATATGAGCTAATGTTTTTACTGATTAATATTTTTAAAAAAAGATCAATGCCTCTCTGACTTCATTTTTTTTTTCAACCTTGATTGAGAAATTTGGAGATTTTTGCAGTGTTCAGAAAACAAAATTACTCGAACCCACGAATAGTTACCCCTACATACAGATCATGATGAAATACAGACTGTACACAAACATGAAGGCATACAGTTCGAAACCGGAACAGCAGAGTTAAGAATTTACCACCTGAGCATGCAGAAATTGTAAAATTATTGGAAATCTCATTGGTTGTGAGCCCCTCTTCAGCAGAATGTGAATGAGGGTTCAGTGACCAATATCACAAGTATAAGGGACTGACCATTTAATTTTTCTGGATGGTGTGGGTGTGTCAGAATAATAGTCAAAAATATGGCCTTCTTGGGCAAGTGTATGTTAAGTCTAGGCAAGTGATTTTTTTTAAAGAGACTTGCCCTAGGCCTGTGTCTGAAATATTCTTTGAGCGCTGGAACAATTGGACAATGGTTGACAGCAGGACCTGAAGAAAACATTGTTTTATGTGAAATATTTTGAGAGGCAAACAAACACAGAAGTCAATTTAATATGATTTTTGTTGATTTCTTTTCATATTTAAAGTACAGCAATTTCAAAGTTGCATCAAAATAGTTGTAAAAAAAAGTAGGGTCCTTTCAGGCACATGGAATTTGATTCAGGGCTAGTGGAATTTTAGTGAGGGCTTGTGATATTTTTAAAAGTTATTTGTCCTGGGCCTGTGTCTAAAAAAAAAAATTCTTTGAACACTGGACTTTGTATGGCCAGGCAAACTAAAAACACAAGGGTTGAGTAAGGTAAATGTCTTCATCAGCAAAATTCAATTGTTAGGAGATGACAGATTGAACAATGATATGCTAATAGACAACTACAAGTTTATGCTACAGTGGTAATGTATGTATTTATTCAACACTCAGAATTAATTTTGAAGGACATCAACTATCATGTTCTGTTAATGTACCACATGTTCTATTCGTGTACTTGTTTTATTACATTCTATTCAATTCAAGACCTTGAAATAAGAACAGAGTATAAACTACAGTGAAACTTCTGAAAACAAGACACTCACAGTACCAACGGAAAAATCCAATTTTCAAAGGGTTTGGTTTTCAGAAGTGCCAAAAGAGGAGAGTGCATTCTGGTGCCTGTTTGAATTAATACCTACACTATGAGAGTATGTTATCAAGAAGGAATTAATATTCTTGCGATTTTATTTTTTTATTTATTACAAAGTCAGCATATCATATGATTAAAAAAAACATAAGGTGCACAAAATTAAAGCAGATACACCTATGATAAGTTTCCACCAACACAGCCATACATTCATCAGAATTATCTTCCTCTCTGCTAAATCCAAGAACAGAATATCATCAGCATCATCATCTGCATCCAGCTCTCTCTCTGTCAAATTGACAACAATATGTTGCCATCCTCATCGTGTTCAGTACTAAATCTGAACTTTTTCATGTTTTATTTGCTGCCACGACTGGTCAATCCAGTGAACTCAGAGCACAGTGATAGATCTGCACAACTCACTAACACAGCTGACAGTCTGTCAATTTTGGCAAGGAGTGATTTATCATCAACTTCCTGTTGCAAGCTTTGAAAGCGTGGATCCAGCGGCTGCAGATGCAACATCATATTTGTAGCAATAACTGTAATTACACAACAATTTTATCTGAATGTTACATATATATAAGCAATGTCCATGAACATACTGTTTTGGATATTTTCACATTTCATTGTGTGATCTACACTCAAAATCCAGTCACAGAATATTTTAGAATCCATCTAAGCTTTTCTGTTATAATCCCAGGTAACAGAAAAAAGTTTTTAAAGCAGCAAGGCATCTTACATTTACCAATAAGTAATAGATTCCATTTCTCCCTGTTAGCACTGCATGCTAACATGACCATAAGTCTTTCCTTTGCACTTTTCACACCTTCTGCAGATTTCCCCTTTTCATTCAAGGATCTGTTGAGCAATGTCCATGGAAAAAACTAGTCTCATCACAGGTGAAAATATTTTCTGGAGGATGTTCTGACACTATATCTGGAATACGATCACAGTAATCTTCTACTGTCCTTGTGTCCACACTAGCACTTGCCACACACACTTAAATGCTTTTTATATAATAACAAGCTCTGAATTTATCCAGCCATTCATTGGATGCCTTGAAGTCAGGAATGTCCAACTGAGATTCGAATTCAAGTGCCTTCTCCTATATGATTGGACCCAAATTAGGAATTGCCTTGGATCGTACTTGCCAAAACCAGTAATAAACAGATTCATGGAGTTTTCAAATTTGTACAATATGCAGTACCACATCCATTGTTCTCATACTCTGTGATGTATTCCAATTTTCATTTTAGAATGTCAGAGACTGTATATTTTCTGACACCGAAAGCTATCCCAAGTTTCTTTTCAGGAAGGCTTAGGAACTGCTTCCCACTGCCTTATCATAGCTACTTTGTCTTTAAGAGACAGTTCAACAGGTCACTGCTTGGCTGGTGGTTTAGAAATGATTTTCAGTGAATACACAAATACAGTGTAGCAAATGAACTTTTTAAATGACCTGATTGCAACTTTCTTGACTTTTATACTGTACATGTATACAGGAGTTCCTTGCAAAAAAATTGAATTTTCTAATATTTTTCAGTTATCGTGACTGCCTTGAAAAATATTATTTGATCTCCATAATATGAAAACAATTGAATTTAATAGTAGCACATCTGTAATTACCTGCTTAATACACCTATTGTTCAGTTCATAAACAAACAATTGACTTTGAGATCATTTATTAGACAGATCACTGATGTGCAAATGCTTAATCACTGTTACACCCAAATTAACATGACACATTGTGCATCATTTGTCAATTATTGGATTAACAGGCTGACACTTCTCACAGCATATGATTTTTACAAGGTAGCAAGGCAAACACATCCAGTTTTTGGAGGTTGGTTTACATCAAATTTGCAAGAATGGTTCCAAGAAAGAATTTATGTGACAAAAATCCATTCCAAACCGAAATGGTCAGTTTATAGAGAATTCAGGATTGAAGAAGGTCTGGTTTTCAGAAGTTTCACTGTTGAACCTACTGAGACCCATTCAAAATGTTTTTACAAAATATTGATTCTGGTATTTGGATAACATGTCTGAGCAAGACATATGAAGATGATAAATCGAAATGCAAATTGTAATAATGCTATTAGTAGCTGTTGCCTAAAATTAACCTGTATGTCATAGCTGTTACAATTAACCTGTATGTCATAGCTGTTACAATTAACCTGTATGTCATAGCTGTTACAATTAACCTGTATGTCATAGCTGTTACAATTAACCTGAATGTCATAGCTGTTACAATTAACCTGAATGTCATAGCTGTTACAATTAACCTGTATATCATAGCTGCAAATGAATCCAGTACATGGTAAGGTGCAGGCTTGACAATGAATCCATGCTTGACAATGAATCCAATACATGGTAAGGTGCAGGCTTGACAATGAATCCAGTACATGGTAAGGTGCAGGCTTGACAATGAATCCATGCTTGACAATGAATCCATGCTTGACAATGAATCCAATACATGGTAAGGTGCAGGCTTGACAATCAATCCAATACATGGTAAGGTGCAGGCTTGACAATGAATCCATGCTTGACAATGAATCCATGCTTGACAATGAATCCAGTACATGGTAAGGTGCAGGCTTGACAATGAGTCCAGTACATGGTAAGGTGCAAGCTTGACAATGAATCCAGTACATGGTAAGGTGCAGGCTTGACAATGAATCCAGCACATGGTAAGGCGCATACTTGACAATGAATCCACAACATGGTAAGCTGCAGGCTTGACAATCAATCCAGTACATGGTAAGGTGCAGGCTTGACAATCAATCCAGAACATGGTAAGGTGCAGGCTTGACAATCAATCCAGTACATGGTAAGGTGCAGCTTTGACAATCAATCCAGTACATGGTAAGGTGCAGGCTTGACAATGAACACAGTACATGGTAAGGTGCAGACATGACAATGAAAAGGAATCTGAATTCTACACCTGTTGATTGGGATCTTGAGGTCGATTGATCTTGGTAAGTACTTGACACGAAGCCTGACACCTGACTGATCATATATCAATGTCAACAAAAGCCCATCTACTTGACCAATAACAATCTGTAACATGTCAGGTTCTATTCCAGAACTGAAACTATAAGGGGGAAGTTGCCCCCTGCATTTGAAAATAAGTGATGGTCGGGGGGTGGTGGTGCTCTTATTACAGGAGGGATTTAATGAAGAAATAACTGTATGGCTTGCAAGCATGATGCAAATTTTAAACACATTCTGTTGATTTTTTTGCATTTTTTTGTTTAGAAATTAGTGTGAATCCTACAATCATACATCCTAGAACAGACCCTGACATCTGATACAATCAGACATCCTAGAACAGACCCTGACATACGATACAACCAGACATCCTAGAATAGACCCTGACATACAATACAATCAGACAGCCTAGAACAGACTCTGACATCTGATACAATCAGACATCCTAGAATAGATCCTAACATATTATACAATCATGCATCCTAGAACAGACCCTGACATCTGATACAATCAGACATCCTAGAACAGACCCTGAAATACGATACAATCAGACATCCTAGAATAGACCCTGACATCTGATACAATTAGACATCCTGGAACAGACCCTGACATATGATACAATCAGACATCCTAGAACAGACCCTGACATATGTTACAATGAGACATCCTGGAACAGATCCTGACATATGAATCAATCAGACATCCTAGAACAGACCCTGACATCTGATACAATTAGACATCCTAGAACAGACCCTGACATTTGATACTTAACCCTTCTAGCCCAATTGGTCAGTTTTAAATTTGTCCTTCATTGGCACCAGAAGAAAAACTAAAAAAGTGTTCCCACACTGAATTCAGATGGCTAGATATTCACATGTATTTAACTAAAAATTACAAGCAAAATAATGTGCTGGAAACTTTATAAGACACCTTCTGAAGGTCTAAATTACTTCTGTTTTTCAATTACATACATGTAACTTTATAAGACACCTACTGAAGGTCTAAATTACTTTTTATTTATCAATTACATACATGTAACTTTATACGACACCTACTGAAGGTCTAAATTACTTCTATTTTTCAATTACATACATGTAACTTTATAAGACACCTACTGAAGGTCTAAATTACTTATATATTTCAATTATATGTAACTTTATAAGACACCTTCTGAAGGTCTAAATTACTTTTTATTTTTCAATTACATACATGTAACTTTATAAGACACCTACTGAAGGTCTAAATTACTTCTATTTTTCAATTACATACATGTAACTTTATAAGACACCTACTGAAGGTCTAAATTACTTCTGTTTTTCAATTACATACATGTAACTTTATAAGACACCTACTGAAGGTCTAAATTACTTATATATTTCAATTATATGTAACTTTATAAGACACCTTCTGAAGGTCTAAATTACTTTTTATTTTTCAATTACATACATGTAACTTTATAAGACACCTACTGAAGGTCTTAATTACTTGTATTTTTCAATTACATACATGTAACTTTATAAGACACCTACTGAAGGTCTAAATTACTTCTATTTTTCAATTACATACATGTAACTTTATAAGACACCTACTGAAGGTCTAAATTACTTTTTATTTTTCAATTACATACATGTAACTTTATAAGACACCTACTGAAGGTCTAAATTACTTTTTATTTTTCAATTACATACATGTAACTTTATAAGACACCTACTGAAGGTCTAAATTACTTCTATTTTTCAATTACATACATGTAACTTTATAAGACACCTACTGAAGGTCTAAATTACTTCTGTTTTTCAATTACATACATGTAACTTTATAAGACACCTACTGAAGGTCTAAATTACTTTTTATTTTTTCAATTACATACATGTAACTTTATAAGACACCTACTAAAGGTCTTAATTACTTCTATTGTTCAATTACATACATGTAACTTTATAAGACACCTACTAAAGGTCTTAATTACTTCTATTGTTCAATTACATACATGTAACTTTATAAGACACCTACTAAAGGTCTTAATTACTTCTATTGTTCAATTACATACATGTAACATCATTTTCTAATATTAAATTTAAACAAATCGACAACTTCTAACATGCCTTCTATCATTGTCAATATTGTATGCCCTTTCAATATTTAACATTTAATTCCCATATATTCCAGCCTTCATATATTATCAGATTCAGTAGAACTTCACCGTACTGTATACCATTTTGCCTTTAAAGCAAAAGGGACTAAGGGACTGATGCTCTACTAGGCAAAATGAATATCCAGGAATTCAAGATAAGACCATTTCTTCCTTTTAACTGCTGAGTGTTAACCCTATCCTTCAGAGATAACAAGATTTTAAAATTAGCTGCTGTGGTACACATATTGGACGTCAGCTTGGCACCATTTTCATTTAGGACAAAGGCAACATCAACAGTGTATTTTTTGGTGAAAACCCCATGTCATAATGATCATCCATTCATGGGAAGTAGTGACAACAAGATTGGCTCCATTTTCATTTAGGACCAGCTATGTATCATAAGAAGTCTATTGGTGAAAACCCCATGTTGACATAGCCATCCATTTGGAAGGAGTAGAGACAACAATATTTTCAAGATAGCCACCATGGTGGCCATATTAAGGGTTAGTCATTTTCATTAAGGACCAACTAGACACCATAAAAACTCTTCTGATGAAAACCCTGTGTCAAAATGATCTTCCATTTAAGAGGAGTAGCGAAAACAAGATTTTCAAGATGGACACATATTGGATGTCAAATCAGCACCATTTTACCTTAAGATCAAGAAAACATTATAAGAAGTCTTTTAGTGAAAATCCCATGCTGATATGAGCATTTAATCAGGAGATGTAGTGATAACAAAATTTTCAAGCTGGCAACTGTGGCAGCCATATTTGACATCAGATCAGCACCATTTTCATTTAGGACTAACTAGACATTATAAGAAATCGTCTGTCTGATGAAAAGACCATGTCAATATGACCATCCATTTAGGAGGAGTAGCGATAACAAGATTTTCAAGATGGCCCATGTGGTGTCCATATTGGATGTCAGATCGGCACAATATTCATTTATTCAACTAGACATCATAAGAATTCTTTTAGTGAAAACCCCATGTTGATATGACCATTTATTCAAGAGAAGTAGCGATAACAAGATTTTCAAGATGGCTGCCATGGAGGCCATATTGGATGTGAGACTGACACTATATTCATTTAGAACCATCTAGACATCATAGAAAGTCTTTTAGTGAAAATCCCATGTTGATATGACCATCGATTCAAGTGAAGTAGCGATAACAAGATTTTTAAAATGGCTTCCATGGTGGCCATATTGGACATAAGATTGAAATGATTTTCATTTAGCACCAACTAGACATCATAAGAAGTCTTTCAGTGAAAGCCATATGCTGATATGACCATCCATTCAAGAGTTGCAATAACAATATTTTCCACCATAGTGGCCATACTGGATGTCAGATTGGCACCATTTGTTTCATTTAGGAACAACTAGATATCTCAAGAAGTCTTTTCGTGAAAACCCCACACTGATATGCCCATCCATTCAGGAAAAGTAGCAATAACATGATTTTCAAGATGGCTTCTGTGGTGGTAATACTGGATGTCCAAGCAGCACCATTTTCATTTATGACCAACTAGATCATGGGATGAATGTGTATATAAAGTTTCATGGCAATCCTCCAAGTAGTTTAGGAGGAGTAAAGATAACAAACTTGTGCTAATGGATGGACAGACGATGGATGAAAGACCATCCCATAAATTCTTCTGGTCTATGACCAGTATAGCTTAAAGAACAATAGGATGCCCACTTTTAATATGAATTTTAGTGATTGTACATTTTGGACAATTATGATGCTTTGGTGTACCTATATTTCTTCTACTGTTTATTTTAGAGTCAGACCTGTCTTAAGCACCCACTTCAGGGACATGAGACATAATAACCTCTAATGGCAGAATGTTATTATTATTTCTGCAATAATACAGTGCATGACACCTTAACAAAAAGGGGGACAGGGACTGTTTAAGATAGGTGATTGCTTACTAGAAGTAAAATTTTAGGCAGGTTTGGCCATATCTCAGAAATTTGCAACACAAAATTCCAGCAAATTCCTCCAAGTTCTTACCTATATAAGTTTTTACAACAAAATCCTCCAAGTTCATACTTAAGTCTTTAACAAGAAAATCTTTCAAATCCTTACCTATCTGAAGTCTTTAACAACAAAATCATCCAAGTCCTGACCCATTTATGTTTTTAACAAGAAAATCCTTCAAGTCCTTACCTATTTAAGTTTTTAACAGCAAAATCCTCCAAGTTCATGTAACCTATGTAAGTCTTTAAAAGCAAAATCCTCCAAGTTCATGTAACCTATGTAAGTCTTTAAAAGCAAAATCCTCCAAGTTCATGTAACCTATTTAAGTCTTTAACAGCAAAATCATCCAAGTTCATGTAACCTATTTAAGTCTTTAAAAGCAAAATCCTCCAAGTTCATGTAACCTATGTAAGTCTTTAAAAGCAAAATCCTCCAAGTTCATGTAACCTATTTAAGTCTTTAACAACAAAATCATCCAAGTTCATGTAACCTATTTAAGTCTTTAAAAGCAAAATCCTCCAAGTTCATGTAACCTATTTAAGTCTTTAAAAGCAAAATCCTCCAAGTTCATGTAACCTATTTAAGTCTTTAACAGCAAAATCATCCAAGTTCATGTAACCTATTTAAGTCTTTAAAAGCAAAATCCTCCAAGTTCATGTAACCTATTTAAGTCTTTAAAAGCAAAATCCTCCAAGTTCATGTAACCTATTTAAGTCTTTAAATGCAAAATCCTCCAAGTTCATGTAACCTATTTAAGTCTTTAACAACAAAATCCTCCAAGTTCATGTAACCTATGTAAGTCTTTAAAAGCAAAATCCTCCAAGTTCATGTAACCTATTTAAGTCTTTAAAAGCAAAATCCTCCAAGTTCATGTAACCTATGTAAGTCTTTAAAAGCAAAATCCTCCAAGTTCATGTAACCTATTTAAGTCTTTAAAAGCAAAATCCTCCAAGTTCATGTAACCTATTTAAGTCTTTAACAGCAAAATCATCCAAGTTCATGTAACCTATTTAAGTCTTTAACAACATTTATGTGCACATTTATCAGCAAAAAAGTTAACATATCGTGAGAATTAAATGTAGACAGATCACAGTACAAGAGTCCTAAAATGGACTGACACTCTACTGGGCAAAAAAAAGAATTTCCAGGAATTCAAGATAAAACAATTTCTTCCTTTAAACTGCTGAGTGTTGAAATCTCTGATATTCTTCAGCGATAAAAAGATTTTCAAATTACATGTAGCTACTGTGGTGGACATATTGGATGTCAGCTTGGCACCATTTTCATTTTGGACGAAGGAGACATCATTGGAAATCTTTGGGTGAAAACCTCATGTCAACATGACCATCCGTTCAGAAGGAGTAGTGACAGCAAGATTTTCAAGACAGCAATTATGGCAGCCATACTGGATGAAAAATAGGCGCCATTTTCATTTAGGACCAGCTAGGTATCATAAGAAGTCTACTGGTGAAAACCCCATGTTGATATAGCCATCCATTTTGGAGGAGCAGAGATAACAATATTTTCAAGATGGCCACCATGGAGGCCATATTGATGGTCAGTTTGCATCATTTTCATTTAGGACCATCTAGACACCATAAGAACTCCACTGATGAAAATCCCATTTCAAAATGACTTTCCATTTAAGAGGAGTAGTGATAACAAGATTTTCCAGATGGCCACCATGGACATCAGATTAGCAGCATTTTAATTTATTACCAGCAAGACATAATAAGAAGTCTTCTGGTGAAAATCCCATGTTGATATGACTTTCTGTTTTGGAGGAGTAACAATAACGATTTTCAAGCTGGCTGCCATGGTGGCCATAATGGATATCAGAATCGCACCATTTCCATTTAGGATCAACTAGACAGCATAAGTCTTCTGGTGAAAGCACAATGTCAATATGACCAACCATCTTGAAGTAGCGTTAATAAGATTTTCAAGATTGTCATTGTGGTGGCCATATTGGAGGTCATAGTTGCACTGTTTTCATTTATGACCAACTGGACATCATAAAAAATCTTTTAGTGAAAACCCCATGTTGATATGACCATCCATTCAAGAGGATTATCAATAACAAGATTCTCAAGATAGCCACTGTGGCAGCCATACTGGATGTATGAGTGGCATCATTTTCATTTAGGACCAATTAGACCTCATAAGAAGTCTTCTGGTGAAAACCCTATGTCACTATGGCTTCTTGTTCATGAGGACTAATGATAACAAGATTTTCAAGATGGCTGCTGTTGTGGCCATATTAGACCTCAGATCTGCACCATTTTCATTTAGGACCAACAAGATTAAATAAGAAGTTTTTTTAGTGAAAACCCCATATTGATATGACCATCCATTCAGGAGGAGTAGCACCATTTTCATGTAGGACCAACTAGAACAGGGGTGTCAAACTCATTTGCTATGGTGGGCCAGATTTGATATAAATAATAATAAATAATAATAAAAATTAATAATAAATAATGAGTCTACGGGCCTTATGTTTGAACTAGACCATGAACTAGACCATGGGATGAATGTGTGTGTAAAGTTCAAAGCAATTCTCCAAGTAGTTTAGGAGGAGTAGAGATAACAAACTTGTCCTAATGATGGATAACAGATGGACCATCCCATAAGCACTTCTGGTCTACAACCGGTATAGAAAAAAATCTCTGACAAAGAACAAAGAACAAATCATGTACTGTAATAATCACATTACCTTTCTTTTTGCTTCTCTTCCCAAACCTTGGCATGTTTAAACTGCTTTAAAGTAGTCAAATATTCTATTTAAAGAACTGGTTTGCACATTCCAATCCAACAATATTCCATCTGAATAACAAAACTTACACAATCAAACCATGGCCTTTAATGTTATTTATACTTAAACTGATGGTCAAGTGCTGCTAAAACTTCCAACATTTAATCCCTAAATGTTCCTGCCTTCATAAATAATAAAACCGAGTAAAAGTTCACTGTATACCTTTTTCTTAAGACCTTGTGAAGACACATGGATTAGTCTATTTTTGTATAGACACATGGATTAGTCTATTTTTGTATAGACACATGGATTAGTCTATTTTTGTATATAAAGGGGCCACGGTGGCTCAGTGGTTAGAGTACCAGACTTGTGACCAGAAGGGAGCAGGTTCAAATCCTGCCCAGGCCTAACTGGGCTGGCCGCTGTAATGTGTCTCTGGGCAAGGTACTTTACTCAAATTCACTTTACTCAAGTTATCCTACACAAATTAACCTTTCATGTGATGATGTGCTACTAAAAACAAAACAAAAACAAATCTTTATGAATAGGAAGTACACATTTCATCATTAACTGGAGGATGATTTTTACTTTTTGGCCATTTACACAACTTTCATGTGCTATGATTAGAGTCAAATCTGTCGTAAGTAATTACCTGAAACCTGAGGGGAAAAAAATGGTCTATCAAGGTAGATTGTTATTATTATTTTTGCAATGAAAGGGGCTATCAGGGCTGTTTAAAACAAGTGACTGCTCAAATTACCATAAGTGACCTTTACATCAGGTTTAACAGTACTCAGGAATCTGTGTCACAAAATTCCAGCAAAACCCCCATGTCCTTTTCTACCATACATGTCTTAGTCAACACTGAATGTGTTTATTTATCACCAGAACACTGAATGAATGTGCTTATTTATCACCAGAACACTCAATGTGCTTATTTATCACCAAAACACTCAATGTGCTTATTTATCACTAGAACACTCAATGTGCTTATTTATCACCAGAACACTCAATGTGCTTATTTATCACCAGAACACTCAATGTGCTTATTTATTACCAGAACACTCAATGAGCTTATTTATCACCAGAACACTGAATGTGCTTATTTATCACCAGAACACTCAATGTGCTTATTTATCACCAGAACACTCAATGTGCTTATTTATCACCAGAACACTCAATGTGCTTATTTATCGCCAGAACACTCAATGTGCTTATTTATCACCAGAACACTGAATGTGCTTATTTATTACCAGAACACTCAATGTGCTTATTTATTACCAGAACACTAAATGCACTTATTTATCACCAGAACACTCAATGTGCTTATTTATCACCAGAACACTCAATGTGCTATTTTATCACCATAAGTGACATATAAATGAGAATACTATGGAAAGTTTCTCACACAAAAAATTACATATTTATCACATATTAACAACACTACCTTTCCTTTTGCTTTTCTTCCCAAACACAGGCATATTTCAACTGTACCCAAGCAGTCAGATCCATTCCATTTTAAAGAACTGGTATACACATTTTAATCCAGCAATAATACCATTTAAAGAACCAGTTTATACATCCAAATCATGGCTTTAGTGCTCCATACCCTTACATTGACTGTCAAGTGCTGCTAAAACCTGACATTTAATCCCTAGAATGTTCATAAATCATCAAAACTAGTTGAACTTCTCTGTACTGCATACATTTCCTTATGTGAATGGGATGCCCATATGTCATCACTATCAAGGATCATTGAGCCAAATCCCTGTGTAAACCCCCTCAAGGCTGAGATTCCAATTTAGCCAACAAACTTGCACTATGTCATTGTTAAATAGCTAGTATTTGTGGTTCTCAAATGGATAGTGTGTGAACTTTAATTACTCAAAAGATGACTGTGAACATTTTCACCTTTAAACCAACGAAGCAAGGAGCATTGTGTTACCTAAGAGAGGATATTGAACTTAGGTAAACCTTTTATCAAAGAAACTCAGTTCTGTGGTTTACTTCAGAGGCAATGGCACAGATAATGCTAGTGTTTCAAAGGGCAGGAGGCAATGACACAGATAATGTTAGTGTTTCAAAGGGCAGAGGCTAGAGTGGTACTCTAACATGAATGTTAATTGTGGGTTAATTTTAAAATATACTTATGAAATGAAGAACAAGTATGTATCTGATAAGATCTGAATGAAGACAAATCTGCAGTAAAATACAACTGCAAGAAATTTGTACAATATTTTGTTTCCAGGCACCTGGTTTAGATTTAGTTCTGTTGTGTAACGCTGCTCCATCATGTCCCGGGTTTAGTTATTGATTGGAAAAAATCCGATTCATGCACAGGTTTCATAAATATTGATTGAAAAATCCCCAGTAAAACATAGTCTTGGCGGTTTAAACTGAATAGTCTACAGTTATGGAATGTGCAAAACTTCTATATAAACTGTAGTACAGTGGTGTAGAGGACACTGTGAATTACGGTCTGTCTGTCTGTTTGTGCATCTGTCCATCCAAATACAGCCATCTGTCTATTACCTGGTAGTTTTACCCACGCAACTTCCTCTTTAACTACTAATTAAGTCACCAAACTTGGTACTTTTTTTGGCTATATGGTAACTATCTGTATGAAGGATTTTAGTATAGGCTCTCTTCCATGGGGACTTTGGGAGGGAAGTCAAAGGTCAACTGTACCAAAATTGATAGATACATTCTTCTTATGACCCAACTTAATATATGCTGTCATAGAAGGATGACAAACCATACATGTAAAGGATTAAGTGCTATAATCTCTGGCCTCAAATTTGCTCCAATTTACTTTGCATGAAACTTTTTAAAGTTTCTTTCAATTTTGGACATAGGTTTCATGAAAAGATTCATGTATCCATTTTATGGTCTATTACCAATTATCAGGGAAAAACTGTGGCTTAATGATCAACATATAGACTCTCCATGAGTGGACTGCACTTTGACCACTGTACAGACCAGTACAGATAAGCTGTCATAGTGTGTCTCTGGGCAAGGTATTTTAATTTATTCCCATAGCCTTGAAGCTAGATAGTCTGTCACATGCTGATGTGCTGTTATGTACCCATCAATTAATCAATCAATCTTTCCAATTATAATACACAATTATGTCATAGTAAATCACTAATGTCAACTGCTTAAGTTTCAAATTTGGAAAAATGCATTTACCTTTAGTGCAAAATTTATTGCATAGCAGCATGTCTTTAAAATGTTAAAATAATAATAATAATAATAATTCTTTATTTAACGAGGGTAGCTCAATTAGATTACAGATGTATCTAGTCTCCCTTGAGACCCTCAGCTATTCTAAAACTAAAAACACAGATTACCATGCACAAAGACAAGACAGTTGGAGTAGAGACAGGAGATTTTACAAGGTATACTGACATGTAAAGGTCAATTAAAAATCATGTTTCAAATATTTGAGATATTTTTCTTTAAAACTTTCAACAGAAGTGGCTGATCTAACAGATGTGGGCAAGGAGTTCCATATCTTTGCTCCAGAATATTTAAGACTATATCGAAATTGTTCAGTCTTGGGTTTGGGGAGTTTCACATTGCCATGCATGGTCGACAATAAGGCATATGGTCCTTTGATTTCATCAAAAATTTCTCTCATGTATTCAGGCATTTTCCAATTTATACATTTGTAGACAAGTACTGCCTTTTGAAAGTTAATTCTGTCATTTATTTGAAGCCATTTTAGTTCATGGAAAAGGGTTTTAGATGGTTTGTCAAAAGGAGCATCCAGTATTAGGCGGGCTACTCTCTTTTGTATCTTGTTAATTCTTTCTAATTGGCTTTTGGGGCAGTTTCCCCGTATTGTGAAACAGTAATCAATAATTGGCAGAATGTAGGCATTATAGTACATTATTCTAGTTTGTATGGGTAGGTACTAGTAAAGTTATTTTACTTGATAGAGACCTACAGACATATTCAATATGCTTGTCCCACTTTAAATCATTTTCAACTCTCACTCCTAGGAGTTTTTCTTCTTTAACATTGTCAATGAGTTGCCCATTTATTGTCAGATTTAGCAGATTGTCAGAAGTTGAATGTTTCATTGATGAGGCTATTACATGTACCATACATTTTGTTTTTGTTTCATTTATAACCATTTTATTTTGATTTGACCACTTCTCAATGTTTCTTAAATCAGTGTCTAGTATTGCTTCAACAGTAACTATATCATTTCCTGAAGCAGTTACAGTAGCATCATCTGCAAATAAGTCTATATTTGAGTACTTTGTCCACAGTGGAAGGTCATTAATGAAAATAAGAAAAATCAGTGGGCCTAAAGTAGACCCCTTGGGGACACCATGTTTAATTTCCATGGAGATGGACTGAACATTACCAATAGCGGTTCTTTGTGTTCTGTTGCATAGGTAGGATGAAAACCAGTTTAAGGCATTAGTATCAAATTTATAGCATTTTAGCTTAGATAAAAGAACATCATGAGTGACTAAATCAAAAGCTTTCCTGAAGTCTAGGAATAATAAAGATGGACAGGGCCTGCATGTCCAGCTGAATCAAAGCATTGCTGAAAAACTTTAACAAAAACCATAAGCTGTTGATGATGATGTCAATGACACCACTGCTGGAAAAGTGACTGCTGTGTCTCCCACCTAATGTGGGCTCAAAAAAAAAATCAGTTTTTATATCAACTCCTCAATTCTAACTTAACATAATACAGTGGTGGTGGTGGTGGTGTTGGTGGTGAGGAATAGTTCAAATATTGAGATAGTCACATTTTCCAAAAAATATATTAAATAAATATGTATATTCCAGATTAGCTTCAAGGAGATTCAAATGTCTTCTCACTTTTGTGCTATATTTGAGAGTGTGAAACAGGGTGTCTTCCTGATAATCAGCAAGATAATATCACATATATGCATGCAGAGGATGAATCAGGGAGTCTTCCTGATGATCAGGGAGATAATATCACATATATGCATGCAGAGGATGAATCAGGAAGATAGTATGACATATATGCTTGCAGAGGATGAATCAGAGAGTCTTCCTGATAATCAGGGAGATAATATCACAGATATGCATGCAGAGGATGAATCAGGGTGTCTTCCTGATAATTAGGGAGATAGTATCACATATATGCATGCAGAGGATGAATCAGGTAGTCTTCCTGATAATCAGGGAGATAGTATCACATATATGCATGCAGAGGATGAATCAGGGAGTCTTCCTGATGATCAGGGAGATAATATCACATATATGCATGCAGAGGATGAATCCGGGAGATAGTATCACATATATGCATGCAGAGGATGAATCAGGGAGTCTTCCTGATAATCAGGGAGATAATATCACATATATACATGCAGAGGATGAATCAGGGTGTCTTCCTGATGATCAGGGATATAATATCACATATATGCATGCAAAGGATGAATCAGGGAGATAGTTTGACATATATGCATGCAGAGGATGAATCAGGGTGTCTTCCTGATAATCAGGGAGATAGTATCATATATATGCATGCAGAGGATGAATCAGAGAGTCTTCCTGATAATCAGGGAGATAATATCACATATATGCATGCAGAGGATGAATCAGGTAGTCTTCCTGATAATCAGGGAGATAGTATCACATATATGCATGCAGAGGATGAAGCAGGTAGTCTTCCTGATAATCAGGGAGTTAATATCACAGATATGCATGCAGAGGATGAATCAGGGTGTCTCTTGATAATCAGGGAGATAGTATCACATATATGCATGCAGAGGATGAATCAGGGAGTCTTCCTGATAATCAGGGAGATAGTATCACATATATGTATGCAGAGGATCTTTTCAATACTGCTCTCTACAACTCTGAATAAAAATAGCATTCATTTGGCTTCAAATATCTTCATAGATAATAGGACTTAAAATAATGTTTACCTGCTACACATTCATGAAGCCAATTTATGATATCAAAGTTTCTGAAGTAGGATTTAAGGTCTCACGGTTCAGGTAGTATCATAATCATAAAGAACTTGCAATGTTCCAAAGTCTATAGTTACTCTACCCATATGTGCAAAATCAAGAATAATATAGTTACTCTACCCATATGTGTAAAATCAAGAATAATATAGTTACTCTACCCATATGTGCAAAATCAAGAATAATATAGTTACTCTACCCATACGTGTAAAATCAAGAATAATATAGTTACTCTACCCATATGTGTAAAATCAAGAATAATATAGTTACTCTACCCATATGTGCAAAATCAAGAATAATATAGTTACTCTACCCATATGTGTAAAATCAAGAATAATATAGTTACTCTACCCATATGTGCAAAATCAAGAACAATATAGTTACTCTACCCATGTGTAAAATCAAGAATAATATATTTACTCTACCCATATGTGTAAAATCAAGAATAATATAGTTACTCTACCCATATGTGCAAAATCAAGAATAATATAGTTACTCTACCCATATGTGTAAAATCAAGAATAATATAGTTACTCTACCCATATGTGCAAAATCAAGAATAATATAGTTACTCTACCCATATGTGTAAAATCAAGAATAATATAGTTACTCTACCTATATGTGTAAAATCAAGAATAATATAGTTACTCTACCCATATGTGTAATAGTTACTCTACCCATATGTGTAAAATCAAGAATAATATAGTTACTCTACCCATATGTGTAAAATCAAGAATAATATAGTTACTCTACCCATATGTGTAAAATCAAGAATAATATAGTTACTCTACCCATATGTGTAAAATCAAGAATAATATAGTTACTCTACCCATATGTGTAAAATCAAGAATAATATAGTTACTCTACCCATATGTGTAAAATCAAGAATAATATAGTTATTCTACCCATATGTGCAAAATCAAGAATAATATTGCATTATTTACACACCAGGAATACAACTGTTGGATATGCATTTTTTAGATACATTAAGTCTATATATTCAGATAAAATGAAGGTGTTCACAGTAAGGGTTTTCCTTATATGAGATTTTATAATCTAGCATGTTCTACTGTATTGTCTTAAATACAAAATAAACAGATAAATTACAACAAAAGTTGTTACAACTTACCAGCATTCTTGGCAAGAAGCTCCCAGCTATCTACTCTTATCACAATAAACTACACATAGTTTCTCTGCTGTGATCCCACTATAAATCACATCAGACCCCTGTCAAATGGATCAATCAGAGTGGTGGTCTCATTTCTACAGGTAAATAAACTTAGGTGGGAGACAATGAAATGACAACCCTGGGGGAATTGTTTAACAATATGGCTATGTGAGATTAAACATTCTAAGACATTGATTACCATCAGTGACCCAATAATAGGGTCATTAACATGAACTATGTTATGACTCCATTGAAAACAAGCAAGCATTTACCTGTCCCTTTTCACATTTCTTAGTAGATCCCTAACTGTTTCTTCCCAGTTAAAGCTACTTTTTGCAAAAATATCTTGTCACAGCAAATAGCAAACTTTTTTAATCAAAGGAAAAGTGAATTTAGGATAGACTTTATATTTTATTTTTGTAGAAACATTAAGTATCAAATTCATATTTTACTACAATTGCTGGTTCAATTTACCCAACAAACATGTATTTCCTATGAAAGGACTCTGGCAGCAAAAGAGTTGAAGAGCATTCAGTTATAACAATATTTACATGGCTCACTGACCACTATACTATGATTGTTTCCAATTACAAAGCATTAAAAACTAAAGTCAATGTTCATTTTAACCCTGTTTGTCAACAACACCTGTGGTGCCAAATTTGTTAGTTTTTCTAACTGTTAGTATAGTCACAAATTCAAGCAAAAATCTGCATAATAAATATATATGCCCATTACTAAAATTAGGACAGGTCAAAAGCACTTTGTACTGACACACTGCAACTATGTATACAGTTTTGATGTTTACGCCTGTCAACCAGAATGAACATCATGCAACTAATGGTTGATCAAAGTAAAACAGCAATGAATAACAGACAGATATAGACAATTCCATAGCCCATCTAACCTTAACAACTGGAAATCATTGTTGGGCAAGTAAAATTTCATGAACGTAGCCCAATTTTTACATAGGAAAAAATAACAAATATTCTAAGTTCACAACCATTTTCCTTCCATCATCACTGCAAGGCTAGTAGATTAAAATTGAAATTGTGCTCCTCCCCTTTTATAAACAGAACAATCAACCAATGATCAACTCTGACATCTTTCACTTTTTCAATTTACAACCATATATGTGCTTCTCTTTGCTACAAAAATACCTGAAGGTCTGTATGTGCTTATTTTCACTTTACCCAAGTATTCTTCTGCATGCTACAAAAGTATATTTATTCTATTATATCAAGGTAGAATGCTCCCTCTTTACATCTCTCTTTATTGGAGACACAAAAGTGATGGCATTATAAGTGAGGGAACCTTAAACTGTGGGATGTTCCAACAACGCTGTGTCCTCATAGTGCATTTCAACATATTGGCTATATAATGCAGAGAAAATTTGAGTTAAGTGCCTTTCCTAAAGACACGTCGATGCAGCCAATCCATCCAGGGTGATCCGGGTGGGTATTGAACCCTACTGAGCTACTATGGCTGCCAACAAAAACAGAATATTTAATGATGTGAAATGACATTATTGTTGGTCTTCTTAAGCCAAGAACTAAAATATGTGAAACTTATGGTGTGTTTGTAAACATGCATGCCCCCATTGCAAACCATAAACAAGAGCCCCTTGAAAGGACTGATGCTCTAATGGCCAAAGAGAATTTTCAGGAATCCAATATAAGTCCATTTCTTCTGTCCTTTTATTCTTTTTAACTGACGAGTATTGAAACTATTTAAGATATTCTTAAGAAACTTCAACATACCAAATTTGATAACAAAATTATTTTCACAAGATATCTGTAAGTACAGTATAACATATTTTGTCATGGCCTTTGACTGTTAACCTGATATCATGGATAGAAAATCATTGAGCTTGACCTTAAAATCAATATCCGAGTGCTGACTATCAACTTGTTTATTGGAATTCAACTAAATACACAGTCTCCTCAAAAACATTTTGTACATGAACAAGTATCTGTGTTCATAAGCTCAATTAAGTATTAAAATGCAAGCCTAGGTCAATTAGGTCTGGTTTTCAAACTCCTTCACAAATGTGAATATATGTTTGTTGTCAGATCTGCATTGTATTCATTCAAAAACAATTACATATCTCAATAAGTGCTTAAGTGAAAATTCCATGTCAATGTCACCATTTGTTCGAGAGTAGTGATAACCATATTTTTCAGATTGCCAGTATGGCATCATGTTGGAGATCAGATGAGCGCCATTTTGATTCAGAACCAATTACATATTACTATAGTGTTAGTGAAAACCCCCATGTTGATACAACCATCTGTTTAGAAGAAGTAGCCATGTAAAGATTTTCAAGCCAGGTATTTGGAGATTGGATCTGCATCTTTTAATAAATGAACAACTGCATATTGCAAGAAAGAAGTGTTTATACGTGTGTGTGTGTGTATATGTGTATATATATATATATATATATATATATATATATATATATATATATATATATATATATATATATATATATATATATATATATATATATATATATCAGGCTCGAAATTAATGCTGATCTGCTATCCCATGGTTAGTAATTTTGCCAACGTATCACTAAAACCCAGCCATCACTACTCCATATAAGCAATGAAAATTATTGCCTGTTGCTATCATAACAGTTAAGAAGTGGTTTAATGGTTAATTGAGCTTTTTTGTATTGGTTGAGTACCTATCTACATCCTGCAATTGACAAGGTGTTAAACCATTCATCCACTCATCAAGTAAATTAGTGTAATTATTGTCAAAACAGTCTTCGTGTACATGGAACTAGCCTGGTGTACTGCCCCCAAGTACTGATCTCGTAACTGATGATCACAAAAAAAAAAAAAAAGGTTGCATTTGTTAACTCAACGAATAATCAAGAATTATACCAAACAATGTGTGTTAATATTTATATCATTGTTGATAAACATTCAATGCATTATGCAGTGACAATTGTAAACATGTGGTAGAGAGCGTGATCGCATATATGATCAAGAGAAGAGACTATAAAAGGTACCAGAAATGCTGTGAAAATGAACAAATGGCTGAAGTATGACCCAGGAGAGGCTGTGAAGTTGTGCACTTTCAGAACTGAGTATCCAGTCATTTACTTATAACTATAATAGAGTGTGTAAAAGTTCACACCTCTTGATTTAATATAATTTTTGTACTATTGTGCCTTAATTGATTCAGGACAGATGAACATACAGACAGACAGAAGTAAAACAATATGCCCCTTCTGTTATTGCAGTGGGGCATAATAAATGAAGTAGCATTGATAGGACAAAATTTGACCAATTTAATACTGGAATCCATGACCATAAGAGAGTTATCACTATACTGAGGGGCTTTATACTAAAGGAGCTCCCGTATCCTTAATTGAAAAAAAAAATGACTGCACAAAGTACAGCTGTACAATACAACTAGTATGCTAAACAATTAGTATATCTAATGCAAAATAAGATCTATAGGCTTTCTGAGATTTCCTTACATTGGATTTTACAGAGTTTTTATCCCAGGGTGAACTAATTATTACAAAAATAAAAGTTGAGCCAATGGAATCTACCCACATTTCTCTCAAGATCTGTGAACAATTCTAAATATAGCCCTGGAGAGAGACTGAAAATTTCCTGACAGTCAAAGTAAAAGAGGAAGTTCTATTTAAAGTTGGTGCATGAAGAAAAGAGAAAATTAGCTCCATGGAGCTACTCTACCAATTATGGGAAATTTTCATATTTAGTGCTGACACATATTTTAAAAGCAGGCCTCATATTATCTAAAGAACTACTACTCAAGTTACTACAAACTATGACTCCACAATGAACATGCAGCAAGACTAATAAAACACAAAGGGAGAAATTGCTACATGTTATCATTAGAACTAAACTAATTTGTAAAATAAAACAAAATTCCAAGGAATTATTTGTCTTGCCTGCTCCCCTTCTTGATGCAGGTACATTTTCACTTTTAAAAAATGCTCTTGACCCTGCATATGGGCCATAGAGAGAGAGAGAGTAAGGGTGCATGAAAGGTCACATTGACCTAATTATATACTCTCAGTATGATAGCTATTCCTCCTATGGTTTGGGAGCTATAATCATACGGAAAAACTTTAACCCAAAACTTAACAAAGATTTTCAAATGCCCTTGACCCCATCTGCATGTCTGAAGAAAGGTAGGGCTGCATGGATATAAAACCAGAAAATCTTGCTAAATCTACATTTCAAGTATTATAGCTATCCCTCCCTAGGTCTGGGACCAGTGACCATACGGAAAAACTTTAACCAAAAACGTAACCAAGATTGTAAAATGACCTTCACGTTGCCTAAAGGTCACAGGCTGGGTAGGGTTGCATAGATATGAAAGGGCAGAGCTTCCTGAATCTACAGCTCAAGTATGACAGCTATCCCTCCCAGGGTTTGTGACTTATGATCATATATAAAAACTTTAAGCAAAACCTTAACCAATGCCGACACCATCACTACAGACACCCTTGGAATGAGTAATACCTAGGTCTCATATAAGCTATGCAAAAAGTATAGGTGATGTAAAATTTACATACAATAAATAATTATCATTTTATTACTTAATCATTCAAATGAGGAAAACTATAAAAAGTTCATAAGAAGCAAAGATAACTCTGGAAAGAACACGAGACCCACTGAACAAGCAATTTCAAGCGTTTTCTCTGAATCGATCCCTTCCTTCATCCTTGTTAAATAATATATATATATATATATATATATATATATATATATATATATATATATATATATATATATATATGTATCTATATATATATATATATATATATTTTACACAACTTGTTGGGCTGATGGCAGCATAACATAGATATGTAGTTTACCAGTTTTAGACCGTGTTTTTTTTTTAAATTTTGTCTTCTTTCTTTCTTTCTTCCGTTGTTTATCCTTTGTTTGGTTATTTCCCCGTCATTGAAACATGTAGGAGTCAAAATAATTCTTCTTGGCTATTGTGTTAAGAGTTTTTTGGGGGGGATGGAAATTGTTTCTTCCCCTGATGAAGATCTTGTTTAGTCGAAATGTTGGGGAACTGTTTTGTATTTGCGCCGTTATCAATTTTTGTGTCATTGTATATATATATATATATATATATATATATATATATATATATATATATATATATATATATATATATATATATATATATATATATATATATAGCCACAAGTGCAACTCGCTCTGAGTGGACTATTTACTGGTTGCTAGAAAATGACATGGGTAATAGAGGGCCTGCACCAGTTGCCAGTTACCGCACGATTGTACAATGTACTGAATTCTATAAGGTATTTTTGCTAATTGCAGACACAAAATGTACCTTGATTACGTGTTATTGTTGCAGACACAAAATGTACCTTGCATTACGTGTTAATGCTTTCTTCTGCTATTTGAAACTATACTACACGTTGTCGGGAGTAAGTTACGATCGTGCGGTAACTGGTTCCATGCGGTAACCCTGTAGCATTATCTGTAATCAGCCAAATAGGTACCACTCGATAAACCGTCACTTAGAAAATCAATCAATTACACAGTATAACTATAAACTATATAGGTTTGTGTAGGTAAACGATTTACTACTAAAATAGTATAATAAATGAAAGGACGGTAACCGTAAATAATCAATAATAGACAAGTTCTGTACTTCGAGCATGGAGTCCGGAAAATAAACGGCACATCTCACTTTTATCGGATGTTATACGTCGATGCACAGGCCGTTGAAAATATAACAATATATGAGCCCCCCCCCCAAAAAAAAAAAATTTCCTATACAGATATTTTTCTTAGATATTTTGATTTTTTTTTTTTTACAACAGTGTTCTAGTTTGAAATGCATGTGGTCTATGATTTCACAACTGAAACGCAGATGCGAAGATGTAGCTCGCGAAGCTATCACACACATAACGGAAGCGAGTTAATTCACGTGCAATTTCAAATGAATCATAAATGTACAGTTTCAATAGTGTCTGACCCCTAAAACTCCGTACAAAAGTTATTTTTCAAACTTAATTCACACAATAATCTGGTTGCGGTATTCATATAGCATGGGTCATCCGGCTCGCTACGGCTTTCATCGCTATGCAAAAGGTAGCCAAACTTTTGCAAACCAGGGCCTGGGGGGGAAAAAAAAAAAAAAAGTAAATTTAACAAGAGTCCCTCAAAGGGACTGACACTCTACTGGCTGAAAAGATATTCCAGGAATTTAAGATAAGACCATTTCTTTCTTTTAACCGCAGAGTGTGAAACCATCTTTGATATTCTTCAGTGATAACAAGATTTTTAAGTTAGCAGCTGTGGTGGACATACTGGATGTCAACTTGGCACCATTTTCATTTAGGATGAACAAGGCACGACAAGAGGTCTTCTGGTATTGATATGACTTTCTGTTTTGGAGGAGCAACGATAACAAGATTTTAAAGATGGATGCCATTGTGGCCATCTTCGATATCAGATTGGCACCATTTCTATTTAGTACCAGCTAGACATCATAAGAAGTCTTTTGGTGAAAGAACAATGTCGATATGACCAGCCATCTAGGAGATGTAGTGATAACAAGATTTTAAATATGGCCATTGTGGCAATCATATTAAAAGTCCGATCGGCACCATTTTCATTTACGACTAACTAGACATCACAAGAAGTCTGTAAGTGAAACCCCCATACTGATATGACCATTCATTCAGGAGAAATAGTGATAACAAGATTTTCAAGATGGCCACTGTGGCAGGCACATTGAATGTCTGAATGGCACCATTAGGATAAACCTGACATCATAATATATTGTTTAGTAAAATCCCCATGTTGATACGACCATCCATCCAGGATGAGTAGAGATAACAATATTTTCAAGATGACCGATGTGGTGGCCATATTGGACAATAGATCAACACCATTCATTTATTTTGGACCAACCATGCATCATAAGAAGTCTTATGATGAAAACCCCATGGCAATATTACTTTTCGTTCAGGAGGAGTAGCATTAACAAGATTTCAATATGGCCACTGTGGCGGCCATATTGGATATCAGATCTGCACTATTTTCATGTAGGACAAACTAGACATTATAAGAAGTCTTCTGGTGAAAACTCCATGGCATTATTAATTTTCGTTCGGGAGGAGTAACCATAACAAGATTTCAAGATGGCAATTGTGACTGCCATATTGGACACCAGCTTGGCCACATTTTTAGTTAAGACACACTGAACATCATATGAAGTCTTTTAGTGAAAATCCCATGCTGATATGACCATCCATTCAGGAAAAGTAGCGATAACAAGATTTTCAAGATGGCCTCTGTGGCGGCCATATTCGATATAACATTCGGCACCATTTTCATCACTGTGGCGGCTATACTGACCATCAGATCAGCAAAATATTCATTTAGGACCAACTAGACATAATAAGAAGTCTTCGGTGAAAACCACATGTCAATATAACTTTCCATTCAGGATGAATAGCAAAATAAAGATTTTTAAGATAGCTGCTGTGGTGGACATATTGGACATCAGATCTACCCCATTTTCATTTAAGACCAACTAGACATCATAAGAAGTCGTTTAGTGAAAACCCCATGTTGATATGACAATCCTTTCAGGAGAAGTAGCGATAACAAGACTTTCAAAATGGTCGCTGTGGCGGACATATTATATATCAGATTGGCACCATTTTCATCGCTGCGGCGGCCATATTGGATATCAGATTGGCACGATTTTCATTTAGGACCAACTACACATCATAATAAGTCTTCTGTGAAAACCCCATCACAATATTACTTTTCGTTTAGGAGGTTTAGCAATAACAAAATTTTCAAGATGATCAGGTGAGCTCATTATTGAAAACGCCAAAGCATGCCAATTTTCATCTTGAAGGTATAGACAAGTAAAAATTATTATAGAAGCATAGCATCTTTTTGACATCGTGTACATAATGATGTTATAATCTCAACGCATTTTTTGAAGGGATGAAATCCAAACGTACCTGTTTGATGCAAACAAATAGCAATGTGCAAATTTTTACCGATTTTTCCCCAAACCGATATCTGCATATTCTTTATGTAAATACAAACTTCGTAAGTTCCAAGTACTTCTGTTTAGACATTTTGGGATTGCAGATTACATACAAGATTTGTTTACCTCAGAAATTGAAGAGCTTGACAACGTACAAAATCCATTCGGAACATCCTCATCTCTTTCCGATGCGAATCGAATAACTTCAACTGTCTGAAAAAGACAAGAGGTAATCGAAGTGATACTTTCCAAATTGGTAAGTGTTTGGCCGATGTGCGGAAAACGGATTTTTATAAAAAGATAAGTGTTGAAAATAACACTCAACGAAGTTTCAACAATCAATGAAACACCTGCACTTTTAAGTTTTAATGTTATTTCTGCAACTTTGTAATGAAAAAATTTAAGAAATTATTTGATATCAATAGCCTAAAATTATTACTTACGTTCCTGTTAGTGATGTCACCTCATCTAGTCATTGTGACGTCATGAAATTATGATCGCATAATAACAACCACGGGCTTGGGAGCAGTCCAAAATGACCATTATTTACATCCGAGTTTTTTTCTAGCATGTGATGGAAAAGGCCGAGGATGTTCTGAGTGCCTGCAAATCTATGCACCTGCGAAACTGAAGATTTGACAACGGAAGTGTTCCAATGAGCATGGGGAATTTTACGTATTGCAAAAACACATGTTAACACATTTTTACGAAGAATGTTACTTAGTTTAAATTACAATCAAGACATATATTGGATTGACCATAGCAAGTCAAGAAAACAAAGTAAAGGGGTCAAGTGTTTGGAACTAATTTGTTACTCTTAAGATACATATATGTCCCCTGAGCTGGTCAGCGTAGGGATAATATCCAAAATTGTATAGTAAATCGCCAGATAGCAGAGGCGCTTACCTAGCGGCAATGGTGAAGATTGGTCAAAACTAAAGTATACCCATATAATCGGAAGATCTTCGGCCTTTTCCATCAAGTCAAGAAAGAAACCTATGATGTGATTCGCCACCATTGAGAACTATATTCGGAACTACTTTTGCTCACATGGGATAATATGGCGGCGGAAGAAGACAAATCTACAATCGAAAAAGTAACGGCTTTTCCTGTCTGAACATATGTGGTGAACTCCCCCGGAAGCGAATCACGAAACCCATCGAATTTATGTATATTCCTACAACTACATTTGAGTTTATTTCTCGACTTGACGGAAATGGCCGAGCGATGTTCCAGCTGTAAACCCATTATCATCTAGACCCATACCACGTTGCATGTTAGCGTAGCTAATATGGCGGTGCCAACATGGCATCGCGAAAGTCAAGATAGGTCCACTCTGCACCATCACCGGCAAGGTTCCGCTCTAAAGCTTCGTGCTTAGCACAGTTTAATTTTAAAGAAATTTTTTTCCCCCCCAGGTTTTCCTCACTAGTTAGCCTGGTTATTTTAAAAAGACCTTGTATAACTTAGGTACTGTTAAAATAACTTTTAATTCCCTTTATTTTTCCCTTAATTGGTGGGTGTAATTTGGGTATCATAGAGTAAACAGATTGGTCTTACTTCAGATGTGCATCTCTCAAAAGACTGCTTGCTCGGCTTGACCATTTTCACTTCATGGAGTTCAAAAGTAAAATGGATAAAAACTGTACGATAACTATACAATATATATATATATATATATATATATATATATATATATATATATATATATATATATATATATATATATATATATATATATAGTATAATTAATTTATTGCTCTTTCAAAAGTTAGTGTTGTCTACTCTGCCAAAATTCATTTTCCCAAATTATAATAACTGCTAAAGTTAGTGTACTTTTGACTAGTTCAAGTTTATTTTTTTTAGCGCATGGAAGCATCCATTTCGATCAGCTGTCTGCTTTATATGGTGCGTTATAGTACATGAAAGTAGTATAGAGGTATGCCAACATTCTCTTCATTGTACTTGTTGCAAATGCACACAACTTGACCTTATGCTTGTCCCGCTTTCAGAAGTACTTAATAACTGTAGAGTGGAACTTAAGTAAGTGTCTCTGACATCTGGCGATTCGCCATATTATTGTTGATATTGTCACAACGCCGACCAGTTCGGTGGATACATATGTATGTTAAGAGTCTGAAAAAAATAGTTCTAAACACTTGGCCCCTTTACTTTGTTTGTTGTGATGACTTGCTCAGGTTAATCTATGTCTTGATTGTAATTTGAAGTAAGTAAAATTCGTCGTAAAAATGTGTTAGCATGTGTTTATATAAAACGTAACATTGTCCATGCTCATTGGAGCACTTCCATTGTCAGATCTTCAGTTTCAGACGTGCATCGTATATGCGCGTTGTCAAGCTCTTCAATTTCGGAGGTGCGTAGTGTTGTACGTTATCAAGCTCTTCCGCTTCAGAGGTAAGTAAATTTTGCTCCTAGTCCACAATCCCATAATGCCTAAATGGAAGTGATCGGTTTTGAAAACTACCATAACATTCGGGGTCGGCTGGGATTTGTTTGAAAAATAATTTGCGGCCACTAAATAGCTTTAAAAAAACATGTTTGCCCTGATTTGTAGGGTAATAAAGCTTATTACATCCATTATACTAGTTGAAAAAATATTCTGGTTAGAAAGAAAATCTCACGCCCCCCCCCCCCCCCTCCGAAATTGGATGGTCGGTCCATTAGACATGTACACATTCACACGTTCCAAGTCTCGTATAACAATTTAGAATGTACTGGATATAATTAATTTGATTGCATTTCTATCATTTAGATGATAGTTTGGGGTTTGTATAATATGGTCTTTCAATAACATTTTTTACTTTTTGGTACAGTTTTAATTATTCAGCAATATCTTCTTACTATTATGGAATACCCCATTCGCAACTTCGAGGCCAATCCTGCGGATCATATCTCGAATGTATGCCGGTTTTTACGAAACAAGGATTGACCGAGATGTTGCGAATGCAGGAAACTATATTTTAATTTGCAACTTTTCGATCAATCCAATCGTAGAAATGGCCGAGGTGGTCCGAATAGATTGCGCTTTCTTTTTTGCGAAGAAATCTCCGGCGAACAAAATGTATTTGTTCTGTAAATTACTGCATCGACATACATCCGAGGTATATATATTTGTCTCGCAGAAATAGCCTAGGTGGTCCGAATGTGTCCGCCAACCCCCACCCCCTTGGACGGTTTAGTTTTAGACTCGTATCGCGAACCAGTCATACTGTTGCAGGAAAAGCATGAGACCTTACTCTACTTTTACATAAACAGGGGACCGGTCAATAAGTGACCAACCTTTCATTACATAATGCCTTATGAAATTGTATCCCGGATTTATCCTAGATTAAAATAAGATAAGATAAGAATTCTTTATTTCAGACTGGATGGTCCATACAAAGGTATTACGATCCAACAGTTGTCAAATTTAGAGAAAATCAGTTGACGTTAACAGAATTTGTTTAAAAAAAAGGTTTTTATATTTTTGAGCATGTGATGAAGATAACGCGGCAGTAAAATACATGTAACATAAACTTCGTATAGCATACATTCTCGGCCATTTCAACTCTCTCGTTTTCGAAGAAAATCAAAAGCTTTTGTTTCTTTTTGATTTTACTTTTGCATTTTTTTTTATATTAATTTTTTTAGTTGTTTTATTTATTTATTTATTTATTTATTCGTAAAGGGATTCAAGATGGATTTTTTTCCGCATTTCAGCAAGAAAGGAAAAAAGTTCACGATAACTTTATATCATGTATAAAATGGCACCACACGAGGTTCTGAGATGTCGGAAAGAAGGGATACATGTAGGTACTTTATGATGTTTCGGCAAACATAAAAGAGCTGAATATATATATGCCTTTGAAATCTGCGTCGTTTTATAAAAAAAAATCTGACATACGAATATCTTCTGTAATAGCTCTACTATAACCGACGACAAGGTTTTTTTTTTCTTCCTTTTAATTTCAGCTCAGAATATTATATAATACTGCATTCTCTAGATGTTTGCAATTTAAATATCATTTGTACTGTATTAACCAGAATTTAATCAAAGCTCACCTCTGCTAAACTTTTAGTAGAATTTAGTAGCCATTGTAAACATTAATTATTACGCAGGAAATAAATTCAGACTAAAATAATCTTGACAACGAAATGTTGGCCTCTTTTCTCTCTAAAATATCTCTTTTTCTTTTTCTTTTTCTTCAGTTCTTTTATCTTTAAATTTTTGCTTAACTTTTAATCGGCATTATATAGGCAGTATTGTGCTGACATGTCGTTAAACCGTATACATACATACATACATACATATATACATACATACGTATATACATACATACATATTCATACATACACACATACATAAACATACATACATACATACATACATACATACATACATACATACATACATACATACATACATACATACATACGTACACACATACATACACATACATACATACATACATACATACATACATACATACATACATACATACTTACATACATACATACATACATACATACATACATACATGCATGCATACATACATACATACATACATACATACATACATACATACATACATACATACATACATACATACATACACACATAGATACATACTTACATACATACTGTGAGAGGGAATTAAAGACATAAAACAATGAAAAGGAACATTATTTTCTACGATATCATAGTAGAGATACTACAGTGAGTTGATAAAAACCAGAGATCAATCTTTTTATCATCATTGTTCTTAAAATCTGCTTCAAAGAAGCTATTGTCATTGTACACCCCTCGAAGCCAGATCTTACTGGGTGAAAGTCACAGGTTTTGAGTAACCTTGGAGTGACATCAGGTATTGAAAGCATATTTCATTCATCAGTCATTACCTTGATTAGCCACTACAGCAGAGGTTTTACACGAAATGCATGCAGTCCACTCCTCTAATTCCTATTCTCAGTGACATGTAAAATACTCGTTTAACCTGTCGATGGTAACATAGCACAATATACAATGTATATTCATTAATATCGAAAGATTTATTCCTACTTCCAACTGTAATAGTGGTCAGAAAGGGCCTTCTGAGCATGTATATATATATATATATATATATATATATATATATATATATATATATATATATATGTGTGTGTGTGTGTGTGTGTGTGTTAGTAAAGCATAAAATGTAGGTCACTGTGACATTCTTTGCTTGTAACGGTGTAGTACTAACATAGCTGCATCCAATTATAAAGTTTCAAGATTCGAACATAAACAGCTCAATAAATGAACTTTAAACACAAAATTTCGACAAAGTATCTCAGTAAAACATGAAATATATGTCACAGAGACCACTTTTTGCACTTAGGGTGTAGTGCATGCTGTTATATCTGGAATCATTAAACTTGGCAAGGGCGGTGCATCTTGACGAGTACTACACCAACATCACAAAAGTAGGTCGCTGTAACCCATATTTCACGCTTCACCCACTTTAGTTAATTTTTGTGTTTTAAGTTTATTTCACAAGCTTTGTTCATGCTGGAATCATCAAACAAGATGGTTGTATACAACTCTGTTAGTACTACACCCTTACAACAAAAAGGTCACTGTGACATACATTTCGCATTTTATTGTCTTAGGCAACGTTTTTGCGTTCAGCGTATGACCACATGGTTTTTTTTGTTTTTGCATCCTGTATATATACTGCATGTGCAACCTCATCACAAAAGTAGGTCACTTTGACCCATATTTCATGCTTCACTGACTTTGGTTAAATTTTGTGTTTTAACTCTCTGTGTCTAGTCAGATGATTGTATACATCTCTATTAGTACTACATCCGTACAGAAAAAAGGTCACTGTGCGATGCATTTCACATTTTTTTTAGCTTTGGTTAAGTTGTTGCGATTAGCTCATGACCAAGTGTTTTCTTGCATATATATTGTTACGGAATTATGTATCATCTTTTAAATTATAATATAGTTTTCATTTGGTTTATGACCGTTGTATTATAATTTATATTTTTTTATTTTTTTATTTTTTTTTTTTTTTTTGTAGCCAACGCTATTATTGAATACATGTATATCTTATGTTAGGAATGTTGGTTAAACATGACTCACGACGTCACGTTAGTAGCGCGTGGTGAAATGTATCCGTGACCTGATTCCCATGATTCAGTAAAAGTACATAACTTGTTTACTTGTAAGAATTACAGTCGCAATTTGGGTGTTTATTTGAGACGGAGTAGATTGGGTTTTTATTTGTTCAACGCAGTATAGATAATATAAAACGAGGTTTAATCACTGCGTTGGGCATTCTTTGCAGTTACGGCATTTGGTAAAGTCATAGAGGAAATTTATTTATTGCTCGTGAAATCTTAACTTTAAGCAGTACATTTGGGGATTACGTACTATCATTCAAAGATCTGAACATTATTCTACTCCGTCGGAATTATCGGAATCATTTCAAGAACTTTTGTGATATTATACGTTCACAGGAATTTACCTGGAATTAATAATATTTGGATTTAGAAATGTGATTCTTATTGACACATAAGTACATTAAAGTCCTCAATCTGAATACCTTTGGACAGTTTCCGGATAAGTGAATTCTATAGAAGAATTTAGGATTATTTAAGGAATTTCCACACTGTAAGTTATTTTTAATTCTTTCACTTTGTTTGTTTTAAATATTTTATATTTTAGGAAAATAAATTTGTATTTTAGAAATTGTGAAAGCTTGTTGGAGTCTTTCTTTCTTTTGTTACATATTCAAACCCCTAGTCGTAAATCTCTCTCTCTCTCTCTCTCTCTCTCTCTCTCTCTATATATATATATATATATATATATATATATATATATATATATATATATATGTGTGTGTGTGTGTGTTTTGAACTTTTTGAAGTTTCTGTATATATATATAGATAGATAGATAGATACTATTCTATCTAGAATCATGAAACTTGGTGAGGGGATTCATCTTGATGAGCTCTATTCTTTCTTTGTAGAAGTGGGTCATTATGGTCCATATCTTACGCTTCACTGACTTGCATTAAATTTTGTGTTTGATGATCATTTCTTAGGCTCTATTCATATCAGAATCATGAAATTGATGTTGATGTGCACATCTGTTAGTATCACACACAGCAAAAGAAGCAAATCGTGACATATATTTCGTATTTTGTTGGCTTTAATTCAGTTTTTACCTTTAGCTCATGACCACATGAGTTTTGGGCATGCTATATGCATTCTATCCTACCTAGAATCATACAACTTGGTGAGGGGATGTATCTTGATAAATATACAATGTGCAAAAGACCTGAGCAAAACGCAAAAATCTAAACAAGAATATACAACTAATAATAATAATAATAATAAAAATGAGGACTTGTTACAATTGTTACAGCGCTTAGTCTTTAAAAGTTACTAGTTAACACATAAGGACATTATATATATATATATATATATATATATATATATATATATATATATATATATATATATATATATATATATACAAGATTACAAACACAAAGACCATGGCATTACAAACAAAAGCATGCTGAAAATAATTAAGGGTTAAGAAACATTGTTAAGTCGTAAGTATGTTCCTGCAGTCGAAATAGGTGAGTTTTAAGAGCACTCTTAAATGAGATCACAATGTCATTGTATCTACGTTCGAGAGGTAATTGGTTCCAGGTAGCTGGGTCCTGGTGCGCAAAAGAAAGTTGTCCGTGGGACTTGGTTTTGATAGTGGGAATAATGAAAATACGCGTACCAGAAGAGGAGCGTAAGTATGTAGAAGGGGTGTACACATGGGTGAGGTCAGATATTTATTTTAGACTGGAGGCAGTCAACGAAATGTAGCATAGAGAACAGATTTTACTTTTTGATTCTGGTGCGAACGGGTAGCCAGCGGAGGGTGCAGAGCAGGGGGAGGAGTGCTCGGTTTTTGGTACTCTAAGGATGATCCGAGCAGGTGTGTTTTGAACTTTTTGAAGTTTCTGTAGTAGATATTGAGACGAACCAGATAGAAGAGAATTACAATAGTCAAGTCTAGAAAGTACTAAGGAATACACAATTGTTTTAGTGGCATCAACTGAAAGAAAATTGCTAATGTAACTGATGCGTCTCAGCTCCAGATATGCAGCCTTGCATATGTTCATGACATGTTGGTGTAATGAGAGAGTACTATCGAGAGTGACACCTAGGCTTCGTACTGGTTGTGTAAATTTAATGTTGGTGTTGCTGATACTTATTCTTTTAGATAAAGGATAGGAATGAGAAAGACTTTGTGTGGTAATCAGAATGGCTTCAGTTTCATCATCATTCATCTGTAGCTTGTTACATGTCATCCATGACTTCACATCGGAAATGCACCTCTCTACGCGTTGGATGCTAGCATCAACTTCAATTGGGTGACTAGATTTATATATTTGGGTGTCATCAGCATACAATTAGTGAGACACCGGTTGACGATTTATGACATTTGAGAGCGGCAGAGTATATAGAATGAAGAGAACGGGTCCGAGAACAGAACCCTGTGGAACACCTAAACATAGATGAACTGGGCTGGAATGTTTTCCATTTACGGACACAATTTGTGTCCTTTCTACTAAGTATAACTTGAACCTTAGTAAGGCTGTATCGCAAATGCCAAATACATGCTGGAGACGGTGAAGTAATATATCATGCTCTATAGTGTCAAATGCTGCAGATAAGTCAAGGAGGGTGAGGACTATAATATTTCCACTATCCAAAGCAGAGAGAAGGTCATTAACTATTTTCAGAAAGGTAGTTGCGGTACTGCGGCTAGGGCGATATGGAGACTGTAAATTGATGAAAAGACTATTTAAATTCAGGTGAGATACAAGTTATGACAGAACAACTGTTTCTAAGATTTTTTACATGAATGGGAGGTTAGAAACATGGCGGTAATTTTTTTTAAATCGTTATGGTCAAGTGTTGATTTCTTCATCAGAGGCTTTACAATGGCAGTTTTGAAAAATGATGGGAATAGCCTGGATAAGGGATAAGTATTAATAACATCGATCAGTGAAGGCAATATTGAATCTAAGCACTCGAGCAGCAGTGATGTCGGAATCGGATCAAGTTCACATGACTTTGGAGCCCTCTTCCTCATGATTGTATGTAAGAAATCCGTAGAGACAGACTCAAATGCTATTAAAGGTTGCCTTTGAAATTCTGTATCACAACTGTGTGGTGATGATGAGTCGATTGAAATTGTGTTGGCAAGTTGATCTCTAATGGTTTGCACTTTGTCACGGAAGAAATTTGCAAACAGGTCCGTAAGGTCGACCGGAGAGAAAGTCGTTGGAAGTGGTGTACATTTGTTCCTTGGCATTAGCTTGTTAGTGATGTCGAAGAGCTCTTTGCAGCTGGAACTTTCAGTGATCTTAGTACTGAAATAGGTTGATTTCGCTGAATGAACTATGCTTGTGACATTCTTCTTAGCGGCTTCATAGATTTGCTTATGAATAGTAAGACCGGATGAAAGTAAAAGCCACTCAGCCTTACGGCATTCTCTTTTAGCAGTGCGAAGCTGGTCCCTAACACTACTATGCCACGGAGAACACTTCCGAATGGATACTCTGCACTTGGTTGCTGGGGCATTTTGTCAAGAAATGAACGTAAGCACTTATCAAGTTGTTCAGCTATGGAACGTAACAAAGTTGTTAGGTTTGCTTGGATGTCATGCATTAGTACATTTGTGTATGCTTGTATATGTGAGGACGCCAACATTGACGCCGGCGGTAGTACAATAGCTCTCCTTGACTGTAGAGGTGAGCTAAAAATTGGAATTAATCAGAAACAGTAATAACTTGAGATCCTACAAGAACATTATATTCCCAGTTTATGTACACGTATTTAAACAAGAATTCTGCGGCAAGCTGTCTTGCCTGATCCATCGCGATATAATCCAAAAACTTTGCAAAGTCCTTAGATCAAGAAAAGTAGGTCGCTGTGAGCTACTTTTGTCTGTTGTAATTAGTATTCTCCAAAATGTATATACCCATAGTGTCATGATTATATAACAGTAACAGTGAATCTGAGCTAAATACAAAACATGAACGTAATCACTGGAGCGTGAAAAGTAGGTCACCGTGACCTCTTTTTGCCTGTGATGAGCATTATCCTATTCAATCACTATGCACTGTTAGGAAGAATTCCATTAAAAAGAAATTTCTGCTTCTATTATGTACGAGGCTCCGGGTGGCCGAGCGGTCTAAGGCGCTCGCCTTTACAGATCACTGACATCGCACCTCTGTCCGCGTGGGTTCGAGTCTCGGCCAGTAGCTTCCCGTTGTTCGGTGGTTCTTCCCAAGGGTTTTCCGGGTTCTTCCTCCACCAAATATACTGGCCGCCATTTATATGGCGTTAAACCCACAAAACAAACACAATCTATTATGTACAATATTGGAACTTGTTCGCATTTTTAATTTTCTGGCAATCTGTGAGTTGTACGTCTGATTTTGTCTTATTTACGTTAATCTTGTGCGACTTTTCGTCTTTTTTTCCCCTTCTTCTACAAATTGTTATTAACAGCGGGAAAATGTAGTACGGACCTACATCCTACTCCCCTCCGCCCGAAAAAAAAAAAAAGATTCTTGGCCTTCATTTTTCGATACAGCGATTGTGGTTATACATACTAGTCACTTGTTTAATTTGAATCATATTTATATTAGATATTTGAAATAAATAAAGGAAAACTATTCTAAAGATATTTAAAAGGGTGTATGGAAGGACAGGTTCTAAGTTGCAGAGAAATTTACGATGGAAAAAATTTTAATTTGATAAACTTGTCACTTATTGTCACTATCAAATTTGTGCTACAAAATCTTCACCTGTAGAAGAAATTACAATATACTCGACGGTATACAAGAAAAATATAGAAATTTTGTAGCTGGGGTTTTACTCAAAGAGTAAAGGGATATTTTTTTCTACGTTTCAAAATCTAATGTGTCAAGTCTTCAAGAGTCAATAGCAAAGTAGATTGGTACAGAAAATATATTCAACACGTGGAAGGATTCAGTGTCAAAGCATTGATCGTTTGAACACATTGAATAGACTAATAGGAGAGAGAGAGAGAGAGAGATGTGGACTTATCCTTGTAATAAGCGATTAAATACAGAGTAAAAGAAGGAAACAGAGATGACAGTTGGAACAAAATAAGAGATTTAAAAGTTCTGCATTCGTCATTACCTTCTTCGCATCTATGCAAGATACAAGTATGTGTAATGTATATATTATAGTCAGCCACTAAACACTAAGTCATATTTTGGGACAAATGAACAAGCACGTACAACCGGTGTAGCTATAGCGACCAAGATGTACAAGGAGCGTGATGGAATGTTTGCGTGCAAATGCAATGTTTGAAGGTCAAATAAGTGCGAAGCATTGTCTATTAAGTATTAAGATCAAGTTCAACGATAGTACATTAACAGTTTGACCACAATTTGATGGCAGGGTCAAAGGTCACGTTGAAGAGTCCATTTGTTTTAGATTCCATGATAAATTTATTTCACAAGTTTTTATACTAAAACTCATATTGTTTTACCTATAGCACATGTCATTCCTTGACTCGAGGTAAAAGTGTTTTGCTATCAGCATCCAATTCTGCTCCGATCAGCTATTATGATTATCGTCTTATTGTCGTCGTCGTTATCACCATCGTGATAACACCATAACGACTACTATCGTCTATATTGTATGATTCAGTGATTTGCTTTTTAATTCTTCGTTCATTTCAGTTTCTAACACTATTTACCTGCATTAGGGGCCCCGGGTGGCCGAGTGGTCTACGGCGCTAGACTATACATCTCGCCTCTGTCCGCGTGGGTTCGAGTCTCGGGCTAAGACAACGTGGGTATGTGAGAAAGATTGCCAGTAGCTTCTCGTGGGTCGGTGGTTCTTCTCGGGGGTTTTCCCAGGTTCTTCCTCCACCTGATATACTGGCCGCCATGTATAACCTTACTGCAAAATGGCGTTCAACCCACAAAACACACACACACACACACAAACATACCCCCAGTCATCTAACTCGATAACTCGACGTGCCTTTAAGAGTTCTACACAATTAAGACAAATCTGTGCTTTGCCATCTTGTCATGGTATTTATTATGCTTAAATTATTGTTTTATTGTATAAGAGCAAAATGAGTGTATATGTGTATAAATCAGGAACAAAGGCACATATACAATATGTCGTTTTGGATTCTCTAATTGTTCTTTATATAATAGAAGAATTGTAAGGACGAAAAGTAAATGCTTGCCAGAATTTTTTTTTTTTTTTTTTTTTTTTTTTTTTTTTTGTTTCGAACTAGTTTGTCAGTAAATGATGTTTATATGATTTCGTAACTGAATAGGTTGCTGTAAATTTTTAAAGAAAGAATGAAAGTTTTACCTACCTTGCCTGTAGATATTTTAGTCGAATTTGGACCTATCTTGCCTGTGGATATTTTAGTCGAATTTTCACGCCTCGGCCAATGAGCTATAATGAGTAAACACTAATACTTTAATCTACTTGAACGTATTTACCTGTATGTCAAACGCTTGTATAAATATTACACAAGTGAGAACCAAATGACGGTTAATTCCCAAAGACCAAGCGGAACATTTACTATTGGGCAGTCGAGGTCAACTTATATGTCCTTGATGCATGTAGAGTAAATCGTAAAGTTAATATTCGATCACACAGTTCACGGAGGTCTATACGAAGTGGTCAATGTGATTTACGTTTATACGGTGCTAATACAATAGAAAAGGCACGTTGGTCTGTTAGTTTTACACTATAAGTATTGTTATACAAATAAGAGTTTTATCTACATGACAAAATGTACGATGACACATGTAGGCCCAAGATTTTACTCACAGCGGAACGTTCATATTACACGTAAAGGAATGACAACACAACTACAGTATTGATACATTTATTAATGTTTGTTTAATTGGAATTTGTTTCCCTCGATAAAATTATACGGTAAAGGGTTATTATAAACCGTGTCCAACAAGGCAGAAATTGCAAGTACAAATATGTACGAATTTCGTAGACTTATCTTTTTAGGAGCATGTTGCTGAATACAATTTTAACATTTTAAATTTTGACATAGTATCCAATTGCAACAATTTCTTGGGCTTTTACACCCTCATCCCCCCCCCCCAAACCCCCCCCCCCCCAAAAAAAAAACAAACAAAAAACGCAGAAATATTCGAGATGTTTCGATTTATACATTATCATATTGATGCACACAAATCGATTTGCTGCGACTTTGTATCTCCAGAGCCATTTTTACAAGGCTTTCATACTCTGAAAAGCTGCCTTCATCACGTATGACCCACAGTTTGGAAATTCTTTACAGACTGCTTTTCCAGACGTCAACGAAATTGGGAGAGGATATAGCGTTTGCCCGATCCTCCGGTGTTCGTACATTCGTTACACCCTCAATATCTTGGACCAGATTTCACACACATTCCTGAAAATTTGTAGGTGGCTGCATCTCATGGAGGGTAAATCAGCCATACTAAAACTGTGTCATCGTGACCTAACTTTTCACGCTTGATTGACAGTTGTATTTTCAGCTCTTCGTTCCTTACACCCTCATATTTTAGACCCTATTTTACATACACTGATGAAAATTGGTATGTGGATGCATCTCAGCAACTATACAAAAACTAAATCAATGCGACACAAATTTCAGACTTGAGTGACTTATATTTTCAGTTCTTTGTTACACCCTCAATATCTCGGACCGTTCTTGACTTACACTGATGAAAATTGGTATGTGGATGCATCTCAGCAACTATACAAAAACTAAATCAATGCGACACACATTTCAGATTTGAGTAACTTATATTTTCAGCTCTTTGTGACACCCTCAATATCTTGGACCGTTCTTCATCTACACATGAAACTTGGTATGTGGATGCATCTCAACGAGAGTAACTCAACCATACCAAAACTAGGTCAATGGGTCATGATTTTCACTCTTGAGGGAAGTTGGTATTTTCGGCAATCCTCTGATCTTTAATCCTATTACATCTAGGCTAATACAACTTTGTTTACACTGATGACATTTTGTGACTTCATGCATCTCAATGAATAGTATATTGCAGTCGCATTCAATTTCCACATGGTGGCTCATTCGTTAGCTTATACTCGCAACTATGGGTTAACGGGTTCGAATCCTGTGCAAACCAGCTGCGATTAGCTCTTATGTCTCAGAAACAGTCCTCCATACCAGTCTGTATATTGTTGGCTACTCCAAATGTGCTTTTGTTGGCAAAGGGATTTCCGTCTACGTGTAAACACTTTTCCTTGTGTGTAAGGTACGGTACGTAGAATACACTTGGACAGAGATGATTCACTAAGTTCTAAAACTCTAAGGGCAATGATCCATGAGACGGAAAAGAGGTACTGCATGGCTGTAACCGATCTGAGATCGGTCTGGCGGACCTACATATGTATCTCAATGCAGCGCCATCGGATAGTAGTGGTTTTTTGGGCAGTACCATCGACAGTAGAATAACATCGGTCCATTACTGTGTTCATCGTGGTCTACAGCGAAAGCAACCAAACTTGCGGTGCAGTCGTCTTCGGCCACGATGGCCAAATAGCGATTGTCAGCAGTGTGTTAATCGGAAAATAAAAGAAATCTACAGAAAAAGAGTGCTTTTACAAAACAGGGATAGAATTATCACCTCTCGATGTAAAAATCACGCATATGAACGACTACAATATTGCTGTGTACAAGATATCATTAGCAGTTCAAAACTATGATACGTTCATTGAAAAACTCTAATGTTTAAAGCTAAATCTCAGTCGTGAAGAGTACTTCGTGAAAGACTACCTTATAGAACCTTGACCTAAATGAACTATAAATGTCGATAGCATCCAGGAATATTTAAAAGAATTCCTCCGAGTACCCGTGATCAAATCGTTTTCAAACACTTGCGTGACAATCAATTTAGATAATGCTAGTTTAAATATACACTTAGGTTGCGTGCAAGTTTAAATCCTCGGAAAGTACTGCTCGGTGTTTCAGATCTAACATCCTCAATTTTGTTTATTGTAGAGAAAAGCGGTTACGTAATTCATTTGAAGAGAGTATCTAAGATGGCATAACACGAATAAAGGTTACAGCTAAAACATTTGAAAAAGCTGAGAAGCTGTTAAACTGCTACAGTGGCATACTCAAAACATTGATGTATATTACACTCCCGGCTATCTGCACTTTAAAGCTCTTTCGAGGGCGTTAAGGAAACTGTTATGCTCTCAAACGAGGACAAAGAAAGATATTACTACTGTTATTACGTTAACATTAAATGCGATAAAATACATAGTTTACATGTGTAACAAATGCGAATTTAAGAACAACAGTCATTACTTAATTATGTCAATGTTTAATTTGAAAGGCAACCACCCCTGTAATTTTTTTTCTTCCCAAATGATAGGCAACTGCATTAACTTCGTTGCGACGACGTGCGGTAAATCTCACGATGTGGCATTTTTAACTTCATCGACAGACTTTTTAGTCATTCAACAAGAACGACATATTCATGTTTAAAAAAAATCAAACGAGTCTCAATTTTCAACCTATCACAGTTAAAATCGATTCTCGTAGACATTTGTTTTGACAATTGTCACTGGAAAGCATTATGTCTGTTCAAGCAAGGAAGGAAAAGAAGATGATTAACTCAGTGGATATAGTGAAATACTGGATAGATTTAAATGTAATAGAGACGAATCATTTGAAAGTGATCTAAATATGCTGAAGTGGATAAACGAAATTGGGAAATAAATTTCTGTTGATAAAATTAACTCGTGTTAGATGATGAAATACATAATTTTCAAATTGAAAATCAAACCGTCATCATTATCCTTGAAAAAGTTGTACGTATCAAGAAATTAACAGCAGCAACATTAGAAAGGGATTTTGAACAATAGAGATGCTCAATACTTATTAACAGACAAAGAAAACTATAGTTACAATTTAAAATTTAATTTTAAAATTGATTCTTACTTCTATGAAAAACAATCAATAACTGGTTCAATTTTCTTTTGCATGTCACTAATGATTGAAAGAAAGATGATGTTTATTTAGAGTGAAATGTATGATGTTGAATTGTTGACTGAGCACTGCAAACAAAAAGCAATCGACAGGTCGCTTTACTCCCGAAATATTTTGAGGGAGATTGCCCGAAAGTCTTTGTTTCAGTATTAACAAAGAAGGGAGAGCTATTTAAAGCTTTCTTCGTTACCAATTCTGATTTGAAAAATCATCTCATCCGCATGAAAGGTGAATGCAAGCATTTTTAACCCGAAGGAACAAAATCTTAATTTGCTACAAGTCATGGATTGAGGCACTATTTGAGGATTTGTTAACTGTATCAAAGCCTCAATGAGTTTCTCATTGTATAACTATATCTAACTAAATGTACTTAACTAAATGTAATTAAATGCAACTAAGTTTAAGTCAAGTTAAGTTGCGAGTTATCTTGTATGTTCAAACAAATTACCTTGTTGAAGATCAAATTAAATTGTTTAACATCGATACTATTGTTATTTGATTGAATGCATCGTCCTCAGGTTACGGTATTTTACAGTCAGAGAGCAGTTTTCTCATCTGGAAATAAAAGTGAAATTTGTATACAGATTTGACTAATTCTGGTACCTTTTTTGTCTAACAAGTGCATTAAAGAAATCCTACAGCCAGATGTTGCCATCCACATTGCCCAGTTTATCTGATTCTGCCAGAATCTTATGTCACTCTGTGATCTGTATCTTTTTATAGTCATCGCTGATAAAGTTTAAAGTGCAGCTACTAAAAAGTGTAATGGTATGTATATGAAATATTGAGTTTCAGTACAGTACGTTTTAATTTCTTGACCATTTGCACGATGCTCTTGGCAACATGTGATAGTAGCAGGACAAGGGTAAGGTGCTACACCAGTTTGTTTTTTAATCTAAGTCCATTTATCTAAGATACATTTTTAGCATTTGCTGACACATTATTTATTTTGAAAAAATTTATATGTTGAACAATGTTCACCTATACTTCGCATATGAAATTGGCCTCTCTTGTGCAAATGCATCATCTATTTACTGTTTTTCCAAGTCCACAGGTAACTCTTTATTTCTCTCTATAATCTGTTAATTTCCTCTGCTATAATACTATTTTATTCTCGTTGATTTAGCACACTATTTACATTACTGGTACATGTATCTTGTATTTCGTTTTTCCATTTCCTCGATCACTTTTCTTTGTTCCATTTGTAACATTTTACAAATGACTGGACTTCAACCACAACATACAATGTTAAGTGTGCCATTTATTTCAGTAGTTTAATTTAAATTACTATTAGATGTCAAATGTAAGTTCTGAAAAAAGTACCTTCGAAATCTGGATATTGACACACTGTAAAATGTGTACTTGAAAAGTATTCGATGTACTGGACTTCCCGTATCAACTGATTTTGGTTAATTTTGTGGTAATTCCTTCTAACAGAAGTTTTTTTATGGGTGCATTGAGATTGTCCATGGCATAAATTTTGTCCCAGACAATTGTGTAGTTTATGGTGCAGTTCAAAATATTTTTGCACCTTCTTTGAATGAAATTTGAAAGAAGTTTAACGCCATTATGATTGAATCAACACTTCTGTAGTTTACATTGATTTTATTATGTTCGAAATCTCACAAACAAGCTTGTGGTCTTTTACATTGTATTTATCTTCTATTTATGTATTGTGCTTTTTCCGTCGTCTTCGACGGAGAGATATGCTTTTGGCACATCATTTAAGTTATTACGTCATAATGTTTTCAGCTGCTTCTCAACTGTTAAAAGATTCATCGAGTCTTTTACATTTAACGAATAAATACTTTTTTTTCATTCATTCAAAATGTTTTCAACTTTGAATATGTTATCTTGCTTGTCGCATAGAGATAACTCTTGCTCGTAAAACATGCCGGCTATATCCTCTTCCTTCAAGTTTTCCAGTTTTCAAACGACTGAATCGCCTAAAATTACTTTCGGGACTTTAAAATTTGCAAGGTAAATATATCAGAGATAAAGACGTCTATACTTGATTATTCTATTACAAAGCTTGTTAGAACAAGGCATTAAAAACTCCTTTAATATGACTACAAAGTCAGAAAGAAATGAGACCTCTGAATAAGCAGAATGTAAACAGAATCATCGCAAAACGGCTTGGAGATTCTTACAGTAGAAACGTAAATAAGTACAAATTTTACGGTGGAGACAATCAAGATTTGTATAAATTTTTCAACGACACTGAACCATACTTGAAGAAATTCATAATCAGGAAAGTTGGGCATTCTCTTTCTGTAAAACTTCAGCTTGACGTGACCATTAAGTTTATGAAGAGGCTAACACAGGAAGGAAAAAAGAAGATTGAATACAGGGTCTGTGGGCAAGACATCTGTAATTGTCTGTCAACTAGTCTGCAAAAACTGAAAAATGCAAAATCTATGGTATTTATAGATAAAGGCGAGAATCATTTTAACTCAACGTGTATATGTCAAATCTGTGAGAGTGTAATAATTAAAGACAAAGTGCGTAATCATCGTCACTTCACAGACAAGTACAGATGTCTTGCCCACAGAGCCTGTAATTTGAATCTTTTAGATATCCAAAATACATACCACTACCCGTTTATAACTTGTCAGGCTTAATCAGTCATCTGTTCATCAAGACGCTTGTGAAAGATGATCCAGTTGATGAGGCAAATATCATACCCAACAAGGATGAGACATACATTTAAATTTAGTAAGGATTTAATAGTAAATAGGTTCATAAACGATGGAAAGGAAATATCAGTTATAAGCACGATTAGATCTGTAGATAGCTCTCGGTTCATAGGGGCAGTCAATACAACAGCTGGCCAAATATTTAAATGATGGCATGTTCGTGGAGACTATGAAAGATTTTAGAGACGTGCAGCTTAAATATTTTGGGAAATACATTTACCCATATGAATGCATAGATAGTTTTGAATGATTTAACAAAGCATCCGTACCACCCAGATTCAAACATATCAGATAACGATTAAAAGTATGTACACGATGTGATGTCACACTTCACACTGAACGTACTCGGTAATTTTCACGACTACTACGTCAAAAATGACGTGGAACATTTCTAACGAGTTCAGGAATGTATGAATGGGAAACAACAAATTTGATCCAGTGCTCCATTACAATACACCCGGTTTAGCTCATGATACCAGTTTACAATATACCAGGTGTAGAACTTGAACTTTTGACAGATTATGACGTTTTTGATAACTGAGAGTGCAATAAGAGGTGGTATTAGCATCATACCGAATAAACATACCAAAGCAAATAATAAATATTATGTTGATGATGACAGAAAGATAAATGTGATGGTGTCTTCGAAAGGTTAATGTCACACGGTGAAGACAAAGTTCCCTTCAAGGTCATACATCATGTATCTTCACGCCATCAAATTATGTCGTTGATCATTATGTCCCTACAGACCAGTTAAAAACTTCAGACGGGTCAGTAATGAAATAATAATGTGGTAGAGAAAAACTTGTTAAACATCCCAGATGTTACTGAGACAGTGTGGATTGTAGAAGTGAATTTGGAGATACCAATACATCTTCGCGACCATTTCAAGGACTACCCCTTGATCCAGAAAAGATTGTACCATACGAAAATGATCTATCATAGTTGCAAAATAAGTCGATACGTTATTGCAAGTGTACTAGACCAAATGTAACAAAACTATTGTGTACATTGAAAAACAAAGAGGAATATGTAATACATCCCAGAAACCTAAAGCTTTACCTGCAATTGGGTTGGAACGTGCAAAAGATACACAGAGTTGCCTTGTTCGAACAGCAACCTTGTTTAAAGAATTTTATAAGGCTCAATACGAGTTTGATTAAAAAGCTACCAACGAGTTCAAAAAGATTTCTTTAAACTCACGAATAATTAGGTGTTTGGGAAATAGATGGAAAATCTTCGACAGAGGACAACAGTTCAAATATGTCTCGATGAAAATACATTGTTTAACATGTCAAAAAGATATATGGTTTGCCAGGAGGACAATAATGGATGATAGCATGGTTCTAGACGGTATGAAAAACAAAAAATTAAACTAACTAAACCTATCATTGATTGATTTACAGTGCTAGAGATATTCCAATGGATGATGCTCGAATTCTACTACAGCAAGTTGGAAAGTAAATACGGTGATCGAATGAGACTACTAAATGACTGATATAGATTCATTCTACCGACATGAAGGATGATATCATGTTCTACGACACTAATGACTATCCCAGGGACAACGTGTTTAACATGCCACATAATGAATAAACAGATACCCTGTATCTTCAAAGATGAGTTAAAGGCAAACCAGTGAAAGAGTTCTGTGAGTTAGGGGCAAAACTATATCCATACAAGACTGACAAAAAAGAAAAAAAAGAATGTTTGCAACAGAATAAAAAAAATGTGTATTCAAAAATAGTTTGCAATTTGAGATGTACAAAGATTGTTTATTCAATAACAAGGAAAATTGCCAGGTAATTAATTTGCTAAAGTCATACAATCACCAGATGTATAGCATCACAAGGAACAAAAAAGCGGTGTCCATCTATAATGATGAGAGGTGTTTTGTTGACAGCGTAAATACATTACCTTAGGGTCACATCAATACCTCGAGTTGAAAAGGAAACTCTAACCTCATCAAAAATTGCTTTTTTTGTTCTGTTTCAAAGCATATACAATCTCTGATTTCATTTCATTTTGAATTAAGTGATTCTCTTCAAACACTTGTCCAATTTATCTTCTCGATCTATCACAATTATATTTTTTATCATTGAATGTCCACTTTCTATCGTAGGTCTTGTTGCATTGAAAAGTTGGACAGATGATAACTATGTGATAAAAAAACCTTTGTATTCAGTCTTTAACAAATGTAGCGCAAACAAGGTTTTAGCACGATTAGTCACTCCTCAAATGATGATGTTATGGGGTTCATTAAAATATATTTATTTATACATTTCCAAAAGAGAATTCATTAGAGCTGATTTTTTAATGTTAACCTGACCATCTGAAACGAAACAGATATACATCTTGTGAGCATCAATATTTTCATATCTGTTGATTTGTAAGTGAATACATTGTTGTATATAGGCTAATTTAAGACCATTACCATTTAGTCAGCTATCGTGAGTACTTGTCAATTCAAGCCAGATGCAATGAATGTCAGTATAATAATTGTTGACACTTACCTTGCTCATTTCTGTGTGCCTCTGTTGTTTATCGAAGAAATGTTTCGGGGCTTGTGTAAACTCTTGCATCAATTGAAAGCCATGGGAATAAATCATCTTTGGCAGACCTTCTGTAGTCACTGAGATCTTTTCCATTGCCGAGTTGTAAAAATTTTCGGGACTTTTCCTTTAGTCCTTCAGCACAGTTTCAAAACACCCTTCAAGCTCTGTCTGGGAGAATCAAAAGTGATGTTAGTTAAAGGTGTATTGGCTGCTATGTCTATGATGCTCTTCCTTGATACGTAGTCGTAGAAGAAAGCAATTCCTTTTTTGTTTTGTTTGTATTTGTCATTCACTGATTGAGTTATTGATTCAGATATAACATTTGTACTGGAGACAAAGGGTTTCCATTTTGTAGTCCTGGTTATCACCTCACCTTCTAGCCCGTCAGCCGCTTTAGCGAGTGTAATGTTAAATCTAAAATCTTGAAGAAGAGAACATAGATACAGCGAACAATGATATGTTAGTATTTCGAAGTCAAGTGGTATATTAAACTTCTATCCATAAACTATCAACTGTACAGTTTCATTACCAGTGTTTTACACGTTAATAGCCCTTGATATAAATTTCCTCAATTTGTCGTTTATAACACCTTGCTCAATTCTGTGTGTTCTAACCGATAGAGGAAGCCATTAATGTCTGCGTGTCATGATTTGTGTGTGGTCATTTAACTTGAAAAGATTACCACTTCCATATGATATGGTGATGTCTTTCACGAGCATTCTTTCCATACTTGTTTACCACTACATTGTTAGCATCTCCCATAACTTTCATGTCAAATGACATAAATAACTACCAGGTACATATAATCATGACATATCGGCTGAGCTTTGGTATATAAACTTGCAATATTTACTCAAGTTTAATGCTGCTTGCTGTGTGAGTGGTACAATGATGTGTTTGACTCAGGTATTTTAATCCCTGAGGTATCTTCTCATTCTTGCTGGAAGTTATGTATTTAACGTACGTCGACATGATCGCTATTTATTGTGCTAAAAAGCCTCGAAAATATCGCAGCCTTTCGTCACCAAAGGTGAGGTCGTGCCGGGAACGACCAAAGACACATGTTAGCAACATACACACTAACACCCATCACAATTACACAGAATATTTGTACGTTACTTATTAATTTTAAGGTTCTTAACAATCATTGATTTGAGATTGTCCTTGTTCTCAGGTTTTGGTTTATCAATTAAAACATGTCTACCATTATTAGTGTGAGAAAACGCATAGAGAGAAAATACTTTAATAATGTGTGGCTCCATTAGGATAAAGCAATAACTTGAACAGATAGTTGCTCCCTGTAAGTGCTAAAACGTTAGATATTGCTCTTCCAATCATAACTGCTTCTCTAGCAATTTATTGTGCTGAAATAGGCCATTTTTGTTCTCTTTAAGTGTAGCACATTTTGATACAGCTTCCAGTTCCTCTTTTAGCTTTTGAAAAGTCTCCATTTTTTAATTTGAACAGAGTAATTAAAATATTGTCCTCTTCCAGATAGTATGTACGTCTTTCTTATAAACTGTAAAGTTTAGCTAATGGTTCTTTTTTGAGCTCTAATGTTAACAACACGCTGGTTGTTTATCTCTAACCAAATGTAAAAATCAATACTTCCACTGAAAAAAAAATGAGATCTTCAAAATGTGCGTTGAAAAAATTGTGTATAAGCATGACGATTGATTATAATGACATAATGCTTTGAATCATCTATTGTGCGTAATGTGTTCTCAGCAAAAAGTGATGGAACATAGTTAAAATCCATAAATGTTTACTATTGTCTGAGGTGTAGTTTCAGACTTAAATACTTTTAACCCTGTCACAAGCTCTCTAAGTTTGGTTAGTTCAATATTAATTACATCATCTGATCTAAAAATTATTTTAGTACCATCCGAGTGGTGGAGAGAGTGATGTCTCTGGATAATTCAAAAATCACACACTAACTCACACACACACACACACACACACACGCACACACAAACATATATAAACATATATATATATATATATATATATATATATATATATATATATATATATGCCATAGATTTCCAGAGACATTTCAATTTTCTCCAGGTCACATTCCAATGCATCTGTTTTACTATTTATCCTCTGTTCCATCTAGAGTAATTCTTATCTAACGTTAGATAAATCATCTGTTCTGTCCTTTATTGAATGTAGTCCTCGAATAACAGTAGGTAACGTATTAAATATCTGTTTGAACTAGTCTTGAGGGTCTAAAAAATTTCTTTCTATTCTCATCAACCAGTTTTTGTACCTCTGAGATTTTGCCAGCTCTTTCATTCTGTTCATTTGAAGTTAATTTATTGTGAACTTCTCCCCTCCACATCTTGATGTCTTTCAAATTGTTCTCACAGAACGTGTTTATTATCTGGTTATCAACTCTTCTCAGTGCAAATCTTTTGTTTGTTGCATCATCTAATTAGTTTGGGTAAATTGACGATGCGGTTATTGTTGAGATCTAAGTCACTGTTAATCGTTTCACCTAGTGTTTTGCATGTTTTTGTCTCAATGTGAAAAGGTTCACTTGAACCTCGAAGTGATATATTTTCAAACAGTCTTCATTTCTTATGCTGATTCTCACTCTGTTTATTGTACCTCTCTGCAACTATTTGTAATTGCCACAAACATTGTACAAAACAAAGTCTCTGTTAACTAGTAAAGACTTAAGCAAACACGAATAATAGGCATTATAGTAATTATTTATTTTATTAATTTGGTCTAGGAAAATATCTAGATTTATGGGTTTCAAAAACTCCGCAAATTTCATCAGATTCATTAGATGCTTGTATAGTTCTCTGACAATTGAATCCAAACAATTTGGAATTGTTGATGGTTAGGTATACCGTGTAATTGTTACTCAGAGTGATCTTACTTTTGAGATGTGTTTTAAAGATTCAACATCAATACTTTCTTTGATGTCATCATTTGCAGTAATTCCCTCTTTGGCGTTTTGTTTTTTTTCATGTATATTTCGAGGCTGTAATAGCCATCGGGAATTAAAACACTCGTCGTTTCATTATTCCTACAGATGTAGTAAAATAGATTGTTTTGGATTTCATCCGACATGTTGTATCAGCCAACAACAAACTCTACTCTATGCAACGAAATGGATAATCTGCCATTTCTATTTCTATTATAGATTGGATTAGTAACATGTATTTCGTTTTATATTTTTAACAATGATCTCTTTGCTTATCGATTCATCGATACTGTTCAATTTATCGATGGTTGATGTTATTATTTCATCATGCTTCAAACTTTGTTGCGAATCAACTTTTCATTCAAAGCTTTTGACACAATTCCAAATACTACTGTGCTGAATCCTGAGAAGGCTAGTGGAACAATGGTTCCAATAGCTATTCCAGATAAACACAATCCAGCTTTGAAATATTTACACCAGCTGAAACTGTTTCCATACTGGTTTCTAACCATCTCAAAGCTTTGTGTTCCGTTTTGTATTTTAAAAAAAATGAATTTGCAGTGTTCGATCTCATTAACCAAATATTTTTTTTTATTTCTGTAATTTCTTGAATACGTTGTGTTGCCGTTTCACTCATTTCGTGCGCTATTTATCTAACAACAAAAACGTTCATTGGCTATCAGGTAGTCTGTCATGAATTGGGCACAAGAAACTAGAATCATCAGCTTGAAAACTTCTTCAGTATCAATTGTTGATAGTGAACCACTTGTAAACTTCAAAAGCTTTAGCATGTGTATGCAACAGTAAGGCCAGAGCTTGATGTCACTTGGTAAATTGTGTTACTGATGGTTTTTTGTTTGGAGGGACACGTCGTTATTTATCCAGGGTAAAGGTAGCCAAAGTTGCGCATACATTAAGTCTGTTCGCAATGTATGTGTGATTTTAAACTCGATTGTATGATGTAAAAAATTTTGTGAAGTAAACGTCCATGTGCTATCAGATAGTCATTGGTGAACTTTTGACGTGAAAATGGAATTATCAGCTTTGCAATTCCTTCAGTTTCCATTTAAGTTGGTGGAACTATGCTGTGTGTAACTGTCAGAACAGATTTATGTGCCGCATAGTAAATAATTCTGTTGATGATGGGGGGGGGGGTTATTTTTTTAAATTATTTTTTTAAATAATTTTTTCATTAGACATTATTTGTTTAGAGAAAAAGTTACTCAACTGGACAACAAGTTTCAAGTTCTGTTACAACAGTTCAAGCATTGGGTTTAATGAATAATGAAGTCCAGGCTGACGCTATGCTTCACGCTCCGCTGCTTCGCTATTGAATGATACCGTCTGTTTGGATTTTGTCCTTGTGCTTTGGTCGATTGTTCATTGCTAAATCCAACATCTTTTACCATTGTGTGTTCAAAACTCTGTGAAGTAACGTTACTTTTGACCAAATAGACAAGATTCCCCAAATAGCTACTCCACCACCTATCAAATAATAGACTGTGTTGTTTGAGCTCGTTTCAGTTGTTTCGTGTTGTGTTATTGCATTCAGTGTGATTTGATCATCTTGTGACTTAGTAGACTCTTGTTTTTCTTTTAATCGTTCAGCTTTGGCTTTTCTAAAATGCTTGTGCACGTTTTCCAACTTGCCTACCAAGTTCAACTCTACGTAGCCTTGTCAGGCACTTTTCCAGGTACTGTTTCAACTTTGTTTTGATTTAGCTTTTTGTCTTTATCACTTCTATTTATTTAACATTGAAATTTGGAAAGCTAATTCAACACGATTTCAAGATGAAAACAATGGTATTTGCAAGATGACGTACAATGTACTTACGTGTAGTCAAAATACTTCGAAATATAATTGGGTAAATAAAAGATATGAATTCAGGTCCAGAGGTTATTGTAAACGTTGTCATAATGAGTGCTGCAGAAAGCAATCGAAAAAGTGGCAGCGAGAAAATAAAGAGTACGAAAAGAGAACATTAAATACGTAAAGCAAAAATATAACAATAATGAAAACTTCTGATTAATTCACCTGACAAGAAACATAATATTTCAAGCACTGAAGCAAAACATAAAGTGGACACGACATTAAAGATTCTAGGTATACCATCAACTGAATTGTACCAAAGGTAGCTTAATTTTACAAAACCACAGAAAGTGAAGATCGCCTTGATATAGATCATGTAATACTAATTGCCTCTTTTGATTTGCCTGATCCAGATGAACAGAAAAAATGTTATCACTGGACAAAACTAGATATATGTTAACCAGGGAAAAGATATAAAAGATATGATAAAATGCCGTCCAGTGAAGAGATTGAAGAGCACAACAAAAAGTTGAGTCATTCAAGATGGCCAACTGTATCAAAGAAGAGATTTTGGACAGCACTGTTTAATCTATTTTCCATGTACAACTTAGTTGCATAGTAAGACACTTCTCCTGTAATAGCAACTATTGTAATGAGTATGGATATATGCACAAATGAACCAACAGTAAAGCAACCATTGCACATTCTTCAGAGATTTATTGTCAGTTATTTTTATAAAAAAATCTTTTATTTCCCCATTGTCTTCTTTTGTCTTGTTGAAATCAACCTGCTTAATTGTTACCAAACTAGGATTTAACGCAGACCGAGACAAACCTAGCGAGAAGGACACAAGTCCTGTAAAACATATAATTCCATTGCATGTCATGTAGTCATTTTTCAATTCATTTTGTAAAATGTTCAAATTTTCTATTGGAAGAATTTTGCTGATCAATGTTGTACCAGTGTAAAGTACAACATTTGAAAATGATTTGGATATTTTTGCAGTTCTGGCATTGACAAACATTTCATACGTTTATTTGACTCTTTTCTGATCAGTGTTTTCCAACTCTTTTTTAATCAAGCCTTTACCGGTTATACCTGTGTATGTTCCCTTTGCTATTCATATGTTCAATTCTTTTTTGTACTCTCCCATTTCATATACTGCTCCAGGTAATGTCACAAGTACTGTTCCAAGATAAACGTATCTATTTTTGCCTACCGATACATCCCAATTTTTGTATTTCCTACTGTGACTTGTCCAATTTATTTGCTATCTCAATGACCAACAAAACGGCCAAGGTGGTCATCATTTTGAACTGAAAGATTTTGATGATCCGGAATATGAATATGGTGAATTCTGGACTTTGGATTCTCTACTAATTGATGATCCACTAAATCTTGCTGATGATTTTGAAGATCGAACTATGTTAAGTGTTCATACTGGACAAGAACCGATACCACAAAATGAAATCACATTTGAAAGACTGCTCAGAAATTTTGGTTAGAAAGTTGGTTCCGATTTTTTAAGCAAATATACGTGAGGTATGCATAGAGATAGTAATCATGACATATATATCAAGTCCATAAACAGATTCGGTGGTGCAGTTGATTTAAGTATCATTGAGAATCGTGGGATACTACTTTTATCATCTAGCTCAACAGTGAAAACTCAGATGATATCATTTCATGAGAGAATGAAATATTGAGGATTTAGAAAATAAACCAACTGTTAATATCTCCATCATAACAGATGCATTTTTGGATAGATAAATATACTCAGAGACAGAGGAAAGAGCAGAGCCTGGAGAAAGTCCAGTGTCAGAGACACAACCGAAATATCTGCTTGAGCCACCAGTAACCATCTGAAACCAATAAAAGTCCCTGAAGAAAAAGGAATGCAAGATTTTGATCGTACAAATCCACGGCTTACAAATCAATTAATTATTATACAATAGGAAACTAAAATAGATCAATTGTTTGATGATATGCAAAAAATACAACATTTACCTGCAGGCGAAGAACTAATTGTCCAAAGATTATTTACCACTCAAGAAAAAATAGAAATTAGTGGATACAAAAAAGCTGTTGAAATTGCAGCATCAAAAGTAGAATCTTTTAAAACAGAACTCGAACATCATTACGAACAGATTAAAAGCCTTGAAGACGAAATTAAGAAAGAGGCAAGTGATCGTGAAAAATATATTGCAGAATGAAATGAGCAAAATTAAAATTATAAGGACAGAAAAAGTTGGAAGTATCGAATTTTTTTTATAATATTTCCAAGTTAAACGTGAAAAAATTAAACAAATGATAAATCGTAAACTCTCTTTCGGAGCAAGACTAAAACTGTTTTTCAAAGAAAAGGGTGTAAATTGCAATGACAGTATCAACAGGTTTTCTGTCTCTAGCAAATTTTATTTTTCACCTGCAGCTTCTACCCCAGTTTCACATATTACCCCAACTCCATCAGCTCCAGGTGAATACATTTTTGATATGATCAAAAAAGGCATGGAAAATTTAGCCGATTATTTATTTAGTTTAGCTAAAAGAGCAGCAGAGCATTACATGGAATTATTGGTAGTGTAATAGGCTGGTTATTCATGAATGCTGGAAAAATTATATCGATCCTTTCTGAACACACCATTTTACTTGTCTTGACATTAGTAGGTTTCTTACTCGCATTTGTGGTCAAAGGTGTAAACTTAGCGTCTGCAAGAGTTAAAGGTTCGTAAATTTCAGAAAGTAAATCATACCAGCTAACCCAACCATGAGTTTCAAAATAAATGATTGATTATTTCACTGTCAATATTGTTTCATTTAGTTTCGAAATTGCCATATGTCTTTTGAATCTAGGTATTTCGAAAAGATGTCATCATCATGGTCCTTCTGTTATACACAATTTTTTTACCCACTTTGTCTTCATGTTTGTCCTCTACAGTTTTGTATCTTGCTGTTTTATATTGTTTTGAAGCATTTTGAATTCTCTTGGTTACCTCTGTAATGATTGGATGATTTAGCCCCAGTTTAAACGAGTCACTGGATCTCTGTAAATTGTTGTTATATTCAGCTATGCTACCCAGTTTCATTACCATATTGCTAGGTAACACAAATATACCGTCCTCACTTACATCAAAGTCACTTTGAATCTGTTATGTATTGTTGGAATTGTACCATAATCTTTTCATCTGTGTCGTGACTTTAATCTCTTAGAATTAACAACTCCATCAACATTTTAACACTGTGTGATACTGTCGAAACAGGCTGTGTAAGAGATGTTCTTTTTTGAACCTGTAAACCCAAGATGCAGATATTGTATAATTTGATGCTTTTATTCAATTTAGAAATTCCTTACTTTGTAAGACCGTTACTGTCTTGCAGAAAGAAGTATGCCCAACTACTAGATTCAGTTGCATATATATACATATTCACTTGATCTTTTTCAATCATGTGATGTAGTTCCTCTTCAGGACAATCTGATAACTGTTTCCATACTGATTTTGTCCATATATTATTAATCACGAATTTGTTTTTACCTCAATTTATCTCCAGTTATGATGTGGTGGAATTTTAAAACTGTTATGGGGGCGCTCTACAGATAATACGTGCTTCTGAGAGAGTGACAGGTGTAAGATGAAGTTGTTTGCATTTGCAACATGCACAATAGAGAGAATGTTAGCATACCTCTATGCTACTTTCATGTACTGTGGCTGAAATTTCTTTACATATTGTACTTGTGGAAATTGGACATGATCTAAGCACACAGCAGACAGAAATGGCCGCTCCAAAGTACTCGGAAAATCAGCCTGCATTAGTCAAAAGTACACTGTTTTCAGCAGTTATTAAAATAGGGAAACGAATTTTGCGAGAGTAGGCAATACCAGTCTCTGAAAGTACAAGGAATGAATTACAAAATGTATGTATAAAGTAAAGAAAGTTATCGGCTCTTTTTTTTATTTACCTTTTGAAGCCCAGGAAGTTAAAATGACCAAGCGCAGCTAGCAGTTTTTTGAGAGGTGCACATCTTAAGTATGACTAAGCTGTATAATCTATAACCCAAATTGCACCCATCAATAATACACCAAAATAAAGGGAATTCAAAGTTCTTTTAACAATACCTAAGATATACAAGGTCTTTTTTAAATAGCCAGGACAACTAGTGAGGAAAACCTGGGTAATTCTTTTTCTTTAAAAATCTAACCCTATGCAAAATACGAAACTAAGGAGCGCCACCTATGCAGATCAAATTAAATTGTTTTAAATCTATGTTATTGCTATTTGATTTGAATGCATCGTCATCGGGTAGAGGTGTTTTACATTTTCAGACAGCAGTTTCCTCATCTGGAAGTATATGTGAAATTTATAAACTGATTTGCACACCCACCCCCCTCTGGACCAGTACCAGGTATGTTTTTGTCTATCAAATGCCAGTAGGAAATACTGCAACTAGATGTTGCCATCCATGCTGCTAAATTTAGTTGATTCTGCACAATTTTACTTCTATAGATGTATTACACTTCTACTATTTATGTTAATGAAATAATGTTTTATGCTGGTTCCCAACTGTTAAATGATCCATCATTCTCTTGGTCTTTAAAATCTTGTCAACTTGGTATGCGTCATCCTGTTTGTCATACAGAGATAGCTCCTGCTCGTAAAACATGCCATTTATATCCTTACCATTCAAATCTTCCACTTTAAAACTAATGGATCACCTATTATTACTTTCTGATTTTGAATATTTCCTCGGTGAAATTAGAAAGGCAGTTCTTTACAAATATTGTTTTGTATTTCGAAATTGTTACTGTTTCATTAATTTTGAAGTTTGGAGTTTAATATGTATCAGATGTCAGGTTACCGAATAGATTGATCACTTTTTATCTTTTTTTTTTTCTAGACTTGCTTCAACTGGTGTCATGTCTACTGATGTGTGACAAGTATTCGTTGTTTTCCTTATCCAACAAATTCTTGACTCTTTTGTTGTAAGCCTCTTTTCCATCATCAAACTGTATATTTTCAGGCCTTCTTTGTTTGAAGACGTCTGTGAAAGCGTCTTGTATGTCATCTCCCTCTTTTGTGTTTACTTTTTCAGCCCATGCGTATTTTGAAAATATATATATCACTGTCAGTATGTATTTGTATCCTTCAATGAATGTTTGATATGCTTGAATATCAACAATGTCTGCTTACCACTGGTCATCCACATGACTAACCTTGACCCTTCTATCGGGAAATGTTTTATCTAGCTTGCGGATCAAATGTTATGTAGATTGTTCGCTTAACCATTCTTTAAATTCAGAATATTTTATTTTCCATTTGTCACGTGTTATTTGTTCCCGCAATCGATTCATGTCTGTGTACGTGCCTGGACTTTGAGGATCGTTGTATAGGTGCCTTAAATGCTGTTCTTTCTCAACAGTTTAAAATGGTATACAGATATCCAGAGAGTACTTTACACTTGACAAATTGTCTTTTGCTTTTGGCGTGATCAACAATCCATCCATCTATAACTGGTACTTGTATATTCAACAATTTGTAACATTTATTTCAATCTTTTCAAACGTATGAATGATTTAAGATGCATGTCAAAATTTGGCATTCCAATGATTCAAAACTAGCTACTTCATACGCTGAGTCACAATTTGAAGTTTTGAATCTAACTTTGTTTTCCACAAATCGTATCTCTGTTTAAGTAAATCAACATCCTTCCTGAAACATTGCATTATATATTTTTATGTTTGAAATAAGGAAATCGACATGTGTATTCTCTTCAATATTGTTCTGTGTCACAACTAACTTTAACCACACTTTAATAACATCCAAACTTGTAAAAAAAAGTCCACATTATCATACAGAGATTGTTGCTTTTATGTTGAACTCATTGAATATTTCTATGATTCATCTTGTGCGATGAATTTCAAATTATTTTGTGTTGTGATTTTGAAATATCACAATTGTAGCATTTTAATAACTCAATACAAGATAATAGTCATGTTTCAAATATCACGCTAGTATGATGTGTTTCAGTAGTAATGTATGAGCCGTTTATCGACCACATACCTGAAAAGTAAGTAGTAATGAAAGTATGCGTTAGTTGATAGTTCTGCGCCAGAAGTAAGGTTTAAGTAGCATGATGGTGGGCGCGCAAGAGTAGAGGGCTAATGGAACTTATGGTATTTGAATGAATCAGTCAATTAGTTTTGTTTTGTTTTATATGTTGTACGTGGGAACATCCCATGCCAAACAGTCTTTACTTTTTAAAATTTCATTAGTGATCCACAACTTTCTTTAACTTCCTACTTGATTTCATGTTAAACTGACGAAATATTTCTATCACCTTTCTGAAAACTGTTTAATTTTATGAATTGTAACTTGGTGGCAATGCAGCTTTGTCACACTATTTATGTCGTGTATGACAATTCAAATTGGTGTTGTGCATGTCAATGTTAAAGACAGCACCAATGTATACTATGGTCCAGGGATATGTGGGTAATTTTGCTTTTAAAAAAATATGAGTGTTTCTGCATATCAATGTCAAATGCAGCACCAATGCACACTATGGCCCAGGGACTTGGTGGTATTTTAAAAACAAAAACAATATCAGTGGTTCTGCATGTTAATATAAAAACAGCACAAATGTATACTATGGTGGTTCTGCATATCAATGTCAAAGACAGCATCGGTTGATGCTATGGTCCAGGAACTTGGGGCTATATCCAGGAATATTCTCATAATTGAATAGATTTAAAATAAAATTGCGAAAATGACCGTCAGGCTCAAATCGGAACCGTTTTAAACAGGTTGAATGGTCCAGAATCGGCACATCTATGCTAATAGTATATATATATATATATATATATATATATATATATATATATATATATATATATATATATATATATATATATACATACATACATACATACATACATAGAGAGGGAGAGAGAGAGATGTGTGTTTGTGTGTGTGTGTGTGTGTGTGTGTGTGTGTGTGTGTGTGTGTGTGTGTGTGTGTGAATAGTATTAATTCGGAATAACGCAGTAGAGATAGATTGATCTTAGTTTTTAATCAAGACGCATATGGTTAAAGCACATACCTGACTGTCTGACACATACTCGCCTTTTTTTCGGTGGCGACAACGTCAGCAATCCATAACTTAAACCTATATTCCTAATTTCAGTCATTTCTGATTTAAAAATAAAAAATAAAAACCGAAAATCGGGGAAATAAATAGTATTTTACCTTTCATGACACTGATTTCTCCCACAACAAAAGGTGACACTATTTCCGGATTGCTTTTATCATTGAAGCTAACTGAGCTGTAGAGATGACGAGTAAGTCACCGCTCAAATGCAAAAAAAGTCGCCACTGATTGGGTAATATCAGGATTGACAGCGATGGTAAAACTATTAAAATTGCGGTCAGTTTTAGGTTTTCAATTTTGACACTTTGCTTTTGATATCAAAAATTAGGTTATTATTTAATATGGAATGACTACCATGCACATAACAAAATCTCGTTACGTACTACTGCATTCCGCAAAAGCGCCATATGGGTAAGAAATATGTCAGTGGACATTGGACTAAAGAAAACTTTCGTTTTAGCCACAATATATCTGTCCATTTATACAGTTTATACTTGTACGTACATTTAGGTGCAAGATACCAGCAGCCAATATTACTGATACAAAATATTACTTGTCACCAAGGAATAAATCCTCCTCGCTCCCTGTTACGAAAAATGCTCAAACTGAATGCACACTCAAACTCAACTTTTGATGCTCGATAATGAACAGATTTACATGAAATAACAAAGCTTCAGGGTTTATGACAAATTTAGCTTCCACACATTTCCAGATTTCACCAAGGTCACGATTGGAACAAAGGAAACCTATACTGTAGTATCATGAAATCTTACAAAGGATGTGGCCTTTCAGGGCTGTCGAAAGCGTCAAATGAGTAAAGATTCTACCGTACCGAGTATAGCACACTGGGTGGACTGTGATGCTGGATGGAAACACGGGTGAAGAACTAATAATTTCCCTTTATCGGAAAATACAACAAATCAACAATCAATAGTGTGATACCTGGTCTCAAAAAAAATCAGGAAAAATCATTCAGCCAATTGACTCAGAAGAGGAAACTCTTTCAAGTCAAGGAAATTGACCACAATTTCTCATCATTGAGTCAACGGATCAGAATCAAAATCGAATAAAACTGTCACCTTTTGTGATTGGAAAAGCACTTCAGGGTCTTGCTGGAGAGCCAAAGAGTTTGTAGAAACATAGCGGGTCAATTATCTGTAGAGTGCAGTTGCAAAGTTCAGGCTGATAATCTCCTTTGCTCAAAGTGATTTGTAAAGATACCCATCAACGTATTCTGCATAAATCTCCTAACTCGTGTAGAGGTGACGTCCGATCTGGGGATTTAGAAGGCCAAAGTGAATCTGAGATGTCTGAAAATCTCAGATTTCAAAACGTCTCCTACGTGAAACATATCAATATTCGACGCAACGACAGGTTGCTTCCCCACCAAGGGAAGACATCACGTTAGCCAATTACCAGGTGGACCACTTCTCTTATCCAAATACTGCACGAGTGGAAAGCACGATAAGGAAATACAACGCGTAAAATATGATAAAGGCATGACCTTCCCTGAGGTCAGAAATGTGTGGAAGTCATAAATCCACTGAAGGTACCGACTATGTCATTTTCTCTTGGGGCGGGGTTGGAGTATTTTTCTTGCCGAGCAGGATCTTTCTTTTTTTATGACACAAGATAATTTTTCTTTAAACTGAAATGATGAATAGAATACGATTTTTTTTTCTACAAATCAAAGCGAAAAAATATTTCAAACTTTCTGGACGCCAGAATTTAAAAAAAAATTCCCCAATCCTCCCCATCTACCCCCGAAAATTATTAGTCGGTCCTGAACACTGCCAACAAATCACACGCGAACACAGCTAGAATGGAGAAGAAACCTTCCATAAATGGTCTGTACCCAGACAGACATTACCTGGCCACAGACGAGACCAAGTTTACAGTGTTGACACCTCCAAAACCAGTGCGAGCAGCCACCAAAATCAAGAACGACAAAAGAAAACGCAAATAACCAATGTAATAGCGTGACAAATAAGAAACCCCAAAACTGCTAGCGAAAAACCGGCTTAATAACCAGACCACAAGAAAGACCCTCCCCCAGCAAAGCGCTAGCCACAGTGGTAATTAATGCATGCTCGAAACCGAATAAAATAAAAGAATCTACCAGGCTTCCGAAAGGATCTGACGATCTTATCAATCTCTAAAATAAGTTTGGAAGTCCATAAAGTTTGGAGACTGGAGATGCCCCAGTCCTACAGTGTAATCGTCCATCCTGATAGTTATGATGTGTATATGTGACGTCTTACTTCCAGCATAAACAGTGTTGTGTGGCGTGTTGAGGAACTGACCGGGAAACTAGAGGCCAAATTGTTTCAACAATATCTCACACACTTGACAGCTCGTACTGACACTGTTGCACATATTAAAGTATAATTGCTTTAGTCGGACTATGCTTACTCTGGTGTTTTTTTCCTGATGGAATCAAATCCTGACACAAGCAAGTGGATGCGTTTTCAAGTTCCACCGACATACATTTCGGGTGGTTGAAATAAGATTGTAGTCGAGGAATGCCGAAGTCGGTTGAAGTATGGATACGTGTTTTTAACGAAACGAAGCTATCTAATCGCTTTCTTCAACATCTGTGTGCTTTTTCTTCGTTTCGTTAATGAAACTTATCCCTACAAGCGCCGATTCCTTTCTGTTTTTTCTGTCTTTTTAAGTTTCTTTTTGTCAGAAAAGGTATCGAGACGGAGCTAGAAATCATTAGTACGCATTACACGGCAATTAGCTTCACATAATTTGTTCTACACAATTGAAATGGGAGAGAAAACTTTAAATTAATTGCTTCTTTTTTTTAAGCAACATCAAACCTAATTAAAATGTAATCTTGAAGGGATGCTAAGCAAGAACGACAAAAATCAACATGTACATGTATTGTAATTTTTGTCACAACAAATGCATGCATACAAATTGTGGGTCAACATCGGCGTAGTATATAAATACAATAGCATATAAAAATGTAAAAGATAAATTCACTTATTAAATACACGTTTACCTATACAAAAATGAAATGTAATAAACATGGATGATTTAGCAGAGAGGAATTAATAATATATAGTTATGCATGTGCTTCCTGGAATATATGTACAGGGCAGGATATGCATGGCTTACATTTTCAAATATAGGTGAATAACAGTTATCAAGATACAACACAAGAAAAATAATGATACATGGTAGCTATGGCCATATTGCTTGTAAGGAAGATGATATTGATGACGATAATTTTGAAGATGCCAGCAAAATGAACAATACAGGTGAGTTATCCGTCACCATGACCCCCTCCCCCCTTTCACCCCGCACAGTTTACTTGCAAAAAAAATGTATAAGCCAATAATAATGTATCTTATATCGATTCATATTTACATATTGAACTTCCAGATTACAAAGAGTAGCCTCAATTTATCTGATTATGCCAGAGTACAGTCGGAACAACATCGACACAATCCGTAAACCGTCAATGCCAACAGATTTTCTATGCCAGAGTACAGTCGGAACAACCTCGACACAATCCGTAAATCGTCAAGTGCCCTCAGAAACCCAGGGCTGTGTTTTTGCCGTGCTCTGACCTGGAACACGTTTCACTTTGATCTCTGGTTGTATGGTTGTATGACGTCATTGTTCCTGTAGCCGATGTTCATTCATACTTGGTTCAAAAGCAGCACGATATCGTATACAGTGGGCCCCATATCCAGCTGTACTTTATTTATTGAAGCAACATGGTGGACAAGAGGTCGAAGTCTTTGTTCCCGCAACAAGACTTGGTTACAAAACTACGTTTCTGGTTAATTAATATCAGTAGGAACACATTCGTTTGGTCAGTGCGACATAACACACCTCGTAGTGTGCTACATTAGGAACACATTCCTTTGGTCAGTGTGACATAACACACCTCGTAGTGTGCTACATTAGGAACACATTCCTTTGGTCAGTGTGACATAACACACCTCGTAGTGTGCTACATTAGGAACTAAATCTAAACTCTAGAACTTAAATATGGTACGCGGTAACTGTTATATGAGCGTCAGTCAAACAAATGTTTTGATGTTCGATTAGGCTTACCACAATAAAGTTGTGAATCATTAAAAATGACTTTAGGAGAAGACTTTTGAAGCTACAACTATGTTTATTTAAAGTGAAAAGAGCAAATAGTTCGATAGAACTAATGCTCGAGGCGTACTTGCACATCCTTCCAGCAAGGAGTTCGTAAAATATTTGTTTTTATGTAAATGCGTCGTATCACATCCGAAGTTACATTTCCGTTTTCGGAAAGCATAGAAAGATATCTGAAACGGGCCGAGCAACGTACAGAAATCATCAGTCCACAGTGATCTTCCCAGATATATCTAGGAACTTATCAACCCCAATTACCCCCCCCCCTAAAAAAATGGCATCTCTAATATTTCCTACAATTCAGCTTTACGATAAAATATCCTCATTCAAATGTATGAAATATGCTCTTCCCTGTGAGACCTAACCTTCCTACCCATCAAAGACAATAGTAAAATGCTGTTGATGAATTTGTCTGTAGCAAATTTGGAGCAACAAATTATTTTGTACATATATCGATAAAAGATGCAAACAATTCTTCATAAATACATATTTGATATCTTTCAATACACGCCATCAACAGAACAATTGTTACAAATAAGGCAGTGGAGAACCATAGGAAAATGTTTTTATTCAACATTGAACATGCATAATGTTAAATTATTAACGGGCCTGTTTTATTAGGAACACGAAATGAGCATCATGTCAAAACGGGACATTGAGTGATGTGATAACATTTAAACATAATTGAGTATTTTTTAACAACCAACTCTAAAGTAAGAATTATTTTAAGGTTGTTTGAAACTGAATAAAATAAATGTACTTAATTTTCATATAATCAAAGATGTATTAGATTTAAAATGGCTGTACTAATAGTGGCTATTTAATTAAAAACTGTTTTTATTGTAATTATTCGTACACGTTGTATTAATTGTTGTTTTGGTGTGTACAAATATATCGGTAAACCTATTATATATAATTTTCAACGGATTCTTAGGTACACATATTTGCAAACTTCTAATAATAACACAAGGCTGATGGTATGAAAATTTAGAAGACCAAGCAATAATTACGATTTATATTGATCTATGGTATACGAAGAGGTTGCGGGTATTAACAAATACGGACAATAGTCCTCTCTGCGAGACTGCCACTTGGAAGTCTATATTCGCTTGAATTTAAAAAAAAAAAGATCATTTACATTGATGAGTTATTAATCTATCTCTATTACCCCCCCCCCCCCCCCATAGCAAGCTGCATAGCATTTAACGATTGTCAATGTACAACAATTGCATAACACAAATTTTAATTTTCAGCTTAAAAGTAGCACGATCCTAGTAGACCAAAATAAGGTGTGACACATTTATATCATAACTGGAAGAATGGCTATAAGGATAATTTGAGCTATGGAATAAAAAAAAAGGAAGAAAAGGATGGTACTATACTTCACTTTGTAAATATGGATTCTCCTTTACCCAACTTACCCAATGCAAATGTCTTAAAAGACATAATACAAATAAACGAAACATTAACACACATAATTTAAACAAAATATGAATTCTGAAGCAGACTTGTAAACATTATTCAAAATAGGAATTCTGAAGTAGGCTGTATACATTTTCAAAATAGGAATGCTGAAGTAGGCTTGTAGACATTTTCCAAAATAGGAATTCTGAATTAGGCTTGTAGACATTTTCCAAAATAGAAATACTGAAGTAGGCTTGTAGACATTTTCCAAACTAGGAAAGCTGAAGTAGGCTTGTAGACATTTTCCAAAATAGGAATGATGAAGTAGGCTTGTAGACATTATTCAAAATATAAATCTACAGATATTTAACTTAAGATGCATCTCCACCTCCATCCAACACCTCCCCCAACCCCCAACCCCGCCTATGAAATTTTTGCATGTTGTTATGTACCTTTATTTCATATTATTACCCTAGTGGTTGAAGGTACATGAGAAGCTATCTGCCCCAGAACGCGAAAGATAAGCCTTTACATTGGAAGAACAAATATCTATGAATATATCTAGTATTTATCCAGTACAAAGAAACGTTAAGAAATACATGAAATTTAAAAAATAAACCTATGACCACTTCTGTTAAAAAGGGCGAATGGATAACATAAGACACAATGAAAGGTGTATTATACATCAAATTTGTCAAAAATGATGATGATGATGATGATGATGATGATGATAATAATAATAATAATAATAATAATAATAATAATAATAATAATAATAATAATAATAATAATAATAACAGTATTAGTACTAGTAATAAGAAATGCTGTGATAGGGTAGAGATTATTCATTTATATAAAACTGTTGATGATGTAAAATAAGACACTAAATTTATAGTTGATAAAACGTACAATCCATTAAAAAATATCCTGTTTTCTCGTGTTATGCACTCGTTTAATGGCGAACAGCATAAAACATGATGTGCCGTCGCATAATGCGCCGGCACAGACCCTGGTCTGCAGGCGCATAATGCTACGGCAGATCTGTGTCTATGATGTTGGTTGTTGGTTGAGCGTTAGACGCGGGTAAACACGGTAGTGTTAAACTCGTTGATAAAGTGCAGTTAAATGTAGAAATATGGCAATAAATCTGATGGGATAATAACACGCATTGAAAGGTGGACTAGGAAGTGAATTTTCAAACTATAACACAATATGAACATGTTCTCAAGATCACTGCATACACTTTTATTGGATTTAAAAGGCACCGCATGAAAAATTTAAGGGAAAAAAGATAATGTATAACAGAGTTCAAGACTAACAATTTAGTCTTTTGCATGTCCACGTTTACTCTCTATGAAAATATTAGTACCCTTCTACAGACTAGAAAACTCTCTTTGTCGAAAAATAATCATGGCAAGGTTCAGAGAAAATATACCATTTTTTTCTTAGAATCGAAAGCTTTCTTTTTGTTTGAATACTTTTCTGAAATAAATACTTGTTATGCTATTTATCATGATTATTCATTATTTCCTGAGAAGTTCATAAGCGCACATGAAAACCTCTGTCCGTAAATCTCTTCGTCTGTCTGTTCATATGTGTGCCGGTGCGTACATCCATCACTCATTTTTCTCATGCAAAACTTGATAATACACTTTCTCACGTTTCGATACAGCACTAGAGGAAAATTATTTTTTGACTCCGCGAATTGGGTTAAAAGTTCAAATGTCCTAATTCATTCATGGTAGAGCGAGAAAGTGGGGGAGGGGCTGTTGGGTACAACTGAACATTTCTTTTCACCCCAATCACCTATGTTGTTTCTCAAAAAACAAAAAAAGAAACTGCACGAATGGCGTTGCCAGAATTTGTACCAGCGTCCTAAATAAAAGTAGAAAGAAATGACAAGTCATCGAAATAGTTCTACCTTTTCTAAATTAGCTTTAAATACTGGCAAAATATTCAGTCTCAAAATAAATCCCAAACTTTTCAACATCAGAAACAAATATTAGAAACATAATTTTTCTTTAATATTGAACATTTCCTTAGTCCAATAGAATAATTTCCAGTAATTCATAATTGGCGAACAAGAAAGTTCCATTACTATATTTTTAATGAAGAATCCGTGTGTAATATTCCAGGCAACATAAAATACAATATCTGCTATTTTATCTTGTAAAATGTACAAGTTTACAACAGAATAGCATCTTCAGGTACATTAATTTGATTTAATGCTTTCTTCTTTATTCTACGATTACATGAAAAGTGATCTACTAGATAATGAAATGCATGACACCATTAGATTAATTATAAACGTTTTCTCATGAATTACATATATTTAGGAGATTATATAATAATATGCTAAGAAAATGAAAAATATTGTAATTTATAAGACATAATTGTAACTATGTACACTCCACAACTTATGGCCTCTTGTTTGTACTGTCAATATCGACTTACTGTATGATTCGCAAGATGCGCCAAAATAATGTCAATTTATTTGCTTTGTTCTCTAATAGTTTCAGATTTTCTGATATAAGCCAACAAAATTTTTTTTCAGAGTAGAACATGCATAGGAGAAAATGAGATAACTGGGACACCTAACGAAAGACTCCGTCACATTGTCCTTATAAGAGCAGTCTGTATTGTTTCACATAATGTCACTCTGTATACCTACTTAAGGGTTCCTTTAAATGTTTCTATAGCTGTATCCTGGCTGTAGCATTTCAACTATTCAACCCTCTTTATTTTCCCGAAAATCAGCCGAGAATAACCACTCGGAAAACAAAGGTGTGTGACGTCAGAGGAGGGAGTTCCTTTAGCAAGACCTTCAGGGATAGGGTATTTAAGAATGCATGATGTTTTTGCCCAGTGTTAAAAATAGATTTATCTAATAATAAATTTCTCTTGTTATAATATCCATTACCAATCTTGAATGCTGCCATGTTTACAAACATAATTTCACACGCAATTACCGTATCAAACTCCGACTCTTTGGTAATTAAATCACCTGAGAACTCGAGCACGCTCATTTACCTTTTTCTTATGTTAACAAATGTATGGAGGAATTGGTGTTCCTATTCATGGTTTGTCAAATATAAATAAATATTTATGCGTCTGTTTGTCTGTATAGTTAGTATTACCTCATCCCATAATTAACACTCGTTAGTATTTCTTTCAAAACCTTGTTAAAAGATTTGCACTAACAACTTTCGTTATGTTGATTTGACAATGACAGTTTTTTACTTTAAAATGTATTTTTTTGGGAATGACTAACTTACTGTCATTAGAAACCCACCCACCCCACAGCTTGTACTGATAGCACGGATGCAGAGGGATCCTCATTTTACACACACACACACACACACACACACACACACACACACACACACACACACACACACACACACAATGTGAAGGTGATATTTTAACTCTAAGATAAGAAGAAAGCTCTCTAGTGTTCCAGTTGGAGAATTACATAGTACTTATGTCACAACTGAAACAATCAGCGAAATAAAAATGGAAAACAAAGAAGGAAAAATCAACAACTTGTATGTTTGCTCAGCTGTAAGCTTCGTGTGAAAACAACTGATAATATGAGCACCATTGTAAAACCAAACGTGCATGGTGTAAGCTAAACAAGTACATGATGATGATGATGATGATGATGATATTTACAATTATGTTATTGTTATTATTATCAGTATAAAAGAAGAAGAACGGTCATGATATAATTGTCACTAGCATCATCATCATCAGTCACCATCATCGTCATCGTCGTCATTATTATTATTATTATTATTATTAATCAATAAGAAAAATTCTAAGTAAAACGATAAATTTGTGTGTTAATCATATCATAAAGTTTAAATTTGATATGATTAGAGTGTTTGAATGATAGAGAGTAAGAATTACGAATTCAAGGCGGCATACAATACATTGTTACTATATCAGTTCTGCTTAATACATTATGCTCTACACAGCAATATCAACAATCTCAAATAAAATTGGTATTGATGTCTAAACTGCTAAACGATCAAATTATTGTGAGAAATTCCATTGTTCACATGTTAAAAAAAAAAGACAAAACACGGACATGCAGTGTTCTAATGGAATATCGTACGGAAACCCTTCTCTGACGTCACTGCTTTATGTGACCGGGCGCCTCATTAATGTTTGGCGAGTCGATTGATCGCACGAAGTAAAGCCCCCCCCCCCCCGCCTTTTTTTTTTTTTGTTTCTTTCTTTTTCACATTTACAGTGGATTTGGGTGCAAGTATGCACGGAACGGTTTGTAAATACATATTTACGTTAGCTGTAGACTAATACACAACAGCTTAAAAATCTTGATAGAAAAGAGTTTTAAGCCTTTCTTACCAGTGCAGAGAAGAAGTCTAAAAAGCATAATTTATCATTCCATCAAACTCTGACTAAACTATCAGCTGGTGCACCTGCACTTCTTCAAAACATTGTTTCGGCTAGCTACACATACCAACGCTTGATGTGGTACAAAGTGGAGCATCGCCCTTGACTGGCGACGATGAAGCAGTATATGCACGCGTTTATTTATTTATTTATTTTCTAACCTACAGACGTCTACCCCACCACTTGTCTCTTGTCTGTCCCTCCATACTATTGCCACATTCACCTGCCCTTACCCTCAATAAGATTTAAGGATCAGAACTCTAAAAATCATCGTTATATATAAACACCCTAATCTCAGTCGAAAGTATATGTATATATCTTTAACTATCATAAAAGTCCTGCGATTTCAAAGTCAAACAGCTTGCACAGACAGACGGACACGACGCATCATATCAATACTGCTGTGCATTAATTTGGGAGGATGATTAGTATGTCCTGCTTTCTCAAGAAGCGAATATTGAAGTAAATTTTCAAATATTAAGCAAGTAATGTTTCAATAACCCGAATGCGTTAAAGTAAGTGGGACATTAATGGGACATCTGATCATCGTATGTCACTGCCGCGCTGATACGATACAATTACTTGTGATTTGCAAGGGCAAATCCTTTATTAGCAATATTTCGTTTTTAAATTGCTCAGGAATGTTATAAGTCCACAACGCGAGGGAAAAAAAAGAGATGTGAACTGTTTAATGAACGAGCATCTTTTTCACGGCGTCATATCAATTTCACGTCATGCGGATAATAACATAATTTTAGTAAATTCTTCGTTTGAGTAGAAATTAAGGACCTTTATTTTCCCCTTTTAATTCGTACGAGTTAAAGCCTAGTTTCATTTCATGTACAATTTTATTCACATCTAACACCTTTCCGATATAAATGCACAATTGTCTATGATCGTCCACATTATAAATGCACAATTGTCTATGATTCCACACATGACTTTTAACGTGACGTCATATTTAATTGATAAATACATGTAATGTGGAGTCTTGTCCCAAAATATAACTTGTACATAAATTACTACAGCAGATTGCAACAAGGGCGGAGGAATATATATATATATATATATATATAATGTCTTCTTTTCACTAAAAGTAAGCAGTTATTAAAAAAATTTAGTTTTGAAAATAGAGAAAATATCTATTAAATCCAGCAATCCTTCATACTGTACCTGTCTCACTGATGTCCCACACACAATGCCACATAATTCATACTGTAACTGTCTCACTGATGTCCCACACACAATGCCACATATTTATTTTGGCATCATGATTTTATACATTACACAACTAGGCGAGACTAATAATCTAACTCAGTTTTATATGTCTTATTTCAAAAGCATGAATCTAGTGTCTTTATTGTTTAAAAAAAAAAAGTGTCCCATTAACCCCATCGAATATATTACTATGATGTTATTAAATGTTACCAAATTAGAAACTTTTTGTCAATTCAATGTTTAATAAAATCATTATAAACTACCAGTGTGAGTGAAACTGGCTGTACATAAGCCTTTTCGTGATCAGGCCATTCTCGTCGCAAGGAAAATACAATCAGTGTAGCTCCAGAGCGACCTTTATGTAATTGGACTGTATACAACTCAAGGTAGAGGCAGACAGCAACTAAATATATTTAAGGTCTAATCTTACTTGTTGCTAGGAGACTTCATGAAGCGACCAGTAGATGGCGTATACATTTTCCATCCGGTTCACAAGTAACAATAAAATAAGGCCTGAGGCCCAGGGCTTCTAGTCGTACATATTTCTAAGAAATGATAAACGACTTTAATCTAAAGAACGTACAACTGCCCCTGAGTCGCGCATGGTCGAATAATCGAAAAGCGACTTAAAGTTAAAATCAATCAATCCAACAAGGGCCTCAGCCTAAGAAGGGTCAATAACAATGTTTAATCGTCGTAAAGATCTTATCTACGTTCCAACGGTAATTAATGAACAGAGCTAGGGTAAATTACAAGATAAAGTTATCAGCACAATGTGGAGCTATCGTTAAGACGAACGAATGTGCAAGTGTTTGTGATTATGTTTATGTAGCGAAACCCATTTTTAGAGAATGTTCGAATATAACACACTAAAATGAGTCCGAACGGTTGTTTTCATCTACGTCTTTTTCCTGTTTTAACGAAATTACAATGTAACAACTTTCACTAGTATCTGTGGGATAGAAGAATTCCACTGCAATAATAAATAAGTAAATAGAAAGGAAATAAATCAAGTTTTCTCTCAACTTAATAGCAATAACATATTATCGTGCATCTGTCATGCGAGCAATACGTGCATATTTTGTTGTTGTTTTATAATTATTGTTCCTCCAGGACGCCCCCAGTTTATTGCTTTAAGAACGTGTACAAATACGATCATTTTAACAGCACCATTGTAATTTTGCAAAGACAAATCTATGCACATAATATTAATTTAGCAATTTTGAATTTCACAAATATTGGTATACCGTATATATCTTAGCATAACACACTCTAAAATGTGATCATTACGTATATATATCTGCCAACAAATAATGGGCCGGTAGACGTGAGTCACTGTCGTTCGCTTAGGATCCTAAATATAAAAAACATCGTATATCCTGAGGTGACGGCGTATTATTTGACTCCAAATCCGAGTCTGTGCTATTTGCAGTCGAGCACGTGCCATACACGATCACATACGGTGTACTGTAAAGTTAGAATTAGAACCTTGCGATGGATTTTTCGACATGCTATATGATCATTTGCTTGATAGCTCCTCTGAGAACCGTATTTTATTTGGTCGAATCTCCTGGTACAGGATCAAATACAGAAGCCGACCATGACTCAACTGAGTGCAATTTGTTTGATTATTTTTCCATAAATCTACCATAAGTTCTCGTGGCTTCTACGCCGCTTCCTTTTTTTTTTTTTTATTTTTTAATCGGATAACCGACTTTCAAAGTAGACTTCTACCAAAATCAATATAATGAAGACTATATTGGATATGCATATGTTCGCCGATTTGTATTAAAATGTAAGAGCGTTATCTGAAGGTGAAGCCAGAGTTTGGAAGACTTTGTTACCGAAGGAAGAGCATAATCATGAACAATGAATTCATGCGTAACACTATCGGATTCAAGATCGTAATGCTCGGCATCCATTTCAACTTCAGATGAAAAGTCTCCCCAACAATCAATTTGCCTGTATCGTACGTCAGAAGAGGTATTTATCCATGCAATTCAACGACTCTCTGTGAGGTCTTACATTCTAAGATATTTAGATTGTATAGAAATATATAGGATGTTTAGCACAAGATATTAAAGGCCATAAAACGAACTTGGATTTATATAAATTAATTCTGAAGCTTTCATACGCCGGAGCTTTTTTCAGTTCAAGTATAAAAAATATAAAATTTCAACAAAACGTAAGAAAATATAAAAATACGAGGAACTGTCTGAGCTTAAAGGAAAGATAAAAATAGATAAAGAAAAATGTGTACAAGAAAGGAAAGGTAAAAATAGATAAAGAAAAACTGTACAACAAATTTCTGCGTGGAGTTCGAAGGCAAAAACTCCCATAATTCCATGGTCTGCACGCTTACACAAAGTCGAGGCCGGCATGTCGTGGAATTATAAAACCTCCAAAATTGAGGTCTGCTTGCCACCATTTTTTGTTCCAAATCCTTCTCCATGTTTTGTGATATTTTGTTGTTCAGTCCAAAGATTTCTGGTTGCGAGTTGTTAAAAATCTTACAACCTTCCTCTTACAAGTAAAACTTTGCTCCTTTCATCATTGATTTGTTTCATCTGAAATAAAATAGTATGTAGCGTTGTTTGGCAGAATATTTTGAAATAATTGATTATTTAAATAATGTAAAACCAATTACTAAGTCATATCTAAGACTTAAGTAAAAAAAGAAAGAAAAGAGGTTTAACGATAAATTATGCACCCGCGGGGTAATTGTTATTGTATATCTTTTCGTTTAGTGTTATTTGCTGGATCCCTATCAGCTTTTTTTTCTTTTAAAATGCCACATATGTTGAATGTTATCATCTTATATATATATATATATATATATATATATATATATATATATATATATATATATATATATATATATATATATATGTATATATATATATATATATATATATATATATATGCGTGTGTGTGTGTCTGTCTGTGTTTTGTGTGTATATGTTTCTCAACCAAATATCTAACGCTAAAGAATCCTATGTGAACGTCATTCAAAAGTAAATCCCAGTTTCTTTGTCGTTCTTTCTTTCTGCTCTCTTTCTTTGTTTTTTCATTTGCTGCATTCTAACTCGCTTTACCTTATTTCCTTGTCTCCAACAGTGGCTCATCAGCATTAATCTGTTCATTTGAAGGATTCGTGATGGTTATTTGCACCAGATTTAATGTATCTGTACCACCTAAAAGTGTAAACATCTACTTATTAGATATAAAGGTAAGGTATGGGTAACTTTGCAAATCCTTAGGGTTGAAGTATGTAATAAAAGAAAACCCTACCAACTGATCACTAAGGCAATATTTAATATAAAATAGGATTCTTTATTATAGATATGGGTATCTGGATTCACATTTAACTAAATCATCTGCATGCTCCAGAACCACGATTACCTGGAATAAGATATATCCTTGCTTCCGGTATGTTCATATAATCTGTCGTATGCTGTACATTTTCTCATGATAACTCTAATTTTGTTATCAAGTGAAGGAAAGGGCAATGCATCCAATTAAATGTCAATAATGGTAATTTCTAAACTGCTGGTATCGACTCCTGGATAATGTACCTATCGAAAACTGTAAGTCAAGAGCTGCTTATAACAGTGATCCCAGTGGAACGACCGCGAGTCAGCTGGCAGTCATTACGTAATGAAATCCGCCCCGCTTGTTTGTCTGGGACGATAGAATAAGCATTCCAACACCTAGGCAGTTTTCAGTATGTAACATATATTTTCAATTTATACCTTTCTCAGTTTCGTTGCTTCCTTGATCTTCCGTAGGACTGTTTCGTTTGCTGCTGACCAGTAGGGTACGGTGTGTCCCGACGACATGGTCGTGTCTGTTCACTGAATGAAAACGAACACTGGTATTACAGCCCATTGTGTGTGTGTGTGTGTGTGTGTGTGTGTGTGTGTGTGTGTGAGAGAGAGAGAGAGAGAGAGAGAGAGAGAGACAGAGAGAGAGAGAGAGTTACGTCCTGAAGTTGCAGTTCAAAGACGCTAAAGTGAATGATTTTGTAGACTATTTGTACATTCAAAATGGAAGCAAACGGAATAAATGGCACCAGCCGGATCAATCGTTGTCTCACTCTGCTTGATATTCGCAACAGATAGAAATACAAACAAAAATACGGAAAATGAATTAAGTTTTATATACAGATCGTATGGGTGATAGCACATGATGTTGTCACTATTGGTTTGTCCTACTTTCCTCTTGCTTTACAACCCTGTAACAGATATCAAGAATCTATCATAGAGTACGAAGGTCAGACAAACACGGAAGTCTTACCAGGGTGGCTGAGGGGGTTGTATTCACCCCACTTGGCCCGAGTTTTTCCGTTTTGAAGACGTAATATTTTTTGTATTGCGTCTTTGCATAGAGCTTCCGAATTCTGCCAAAAGAATGTAGAGTGTGTTTAGGCATAATCGATTTTGTAAAGTACTGTGCATCTCAATATCAGCTGCTGTTTGGTTCATTCAGAATCAAATGTACATGTTTAATGGTTGGTACTTAAAGGTATCACACTACCAATTAAGTTCCTCACATATTCCCTTCATTTTTCAACAATTTTTTTATTAAATCCGATGCGTCTTTTATATGTTCAGATGCACGAAGACTATCTTACTTATGGTATGTACTACCTTGGACAAGACATATAAAAAGATCAGCCTAGTTGCATCTGAATGAAATGACTTCAATTTTTAGAGAAAGTGACATTTCCAAAACCGGTCCAATCACATTCGTTTGCTTTGTCATCATGAGCAAAAGCAAACAGGCTGAACCCAATAAACATTCTCTTTTCTGTTTAGACCTTAATGCTGCTTTCTGTTGAATGCAAATTACATTTCTCATTGGTTCGCAAATGTCCAAGAAACTCCAAGTAAAATCAGACCAAAAATAAAATTAATAATTTTCTTTGGGACTACAACAGGATGCAAAAACGGCAGATTGATTAAACTAGTTTAGTGATACATTGAAATGTGTCATATTTTTGCATTTATATAGGTTAGGTACATCTTTTATATGTCATGAATACAACCATTAATACTTTGCCAATTTTATGAATCGCTGCGCACTTTATTTACAGAAAGAAACACCTTACCATAATTAAGTCGAAAAGATGTTGTGGTACAAAACAAAAATGTAAAAAATAAAAAAATAAAAAAGTGGGGTCTTGGTAAGGTATTGCTTCTGGTATGAGATCTAAACTTTCAAATGTAGGTTACCTACATTGCTTGCCGAAGGATCGCCTGATCCACATCATTTTGACTCTAGAAGACTGAGACTCCTGTTGTTTCCTCTGACAGCAGCAACAGTACAGGGTCAGGCACACCGTCACCGCCACTGCGCATGATACCGATATACTGACCGCAGTCCTGCAAAATAGGACAGGTAAAGACCTCTGCAGATAATGCCATAAAAGAATGGTCTTCATACACAAAGCATACCCAGGTACATTGTTGAACAGCAGGCTGGAATTTTGAAATGAGTCTTAAGCTTTAGTTCGTTTACAATTCAGTTTCGGCGAGTTTCAGACGTGCAATTTTGTGACACAAGCTATTTTGAAACATTGACTTTTGGCGTGCCATTTAACAAAAGTTTTTGTTTTTGCACGTGCTAGTTTGGGGCTGTGTCATACGAGTAGTATATCACTCCAGGTAAAGATAGACGCGAGATAGGTCACTATGCTTAGCTCCAAACAGTGTATATGTATAATTTGTTGGTATCTACTCCAGACACCAAAACTGCGAAGAAGAAAAAATGGATCTCGGGAGGGTTTTCTTTTGAAAATTTATATGAGATGATTAATGATGCAAGAATAATCATCACAAACGATTTACGAAGTTTATACGCTTGCCAGAATACTTGACACTAAAAATATTTTAATCATGGACATGATGTGCACGACTCTACCTTTTAGTTAAAAACCTAGTTCAGTTACTATACAATACAAGGACGACTTACAAGATATCCACTTCCGGCTCGGGTTTTGCCGTGGTTGCCGTGTTCTCTGTGGTTGTTTTTCCTGAGCAGCAAGTATGAGCGCCCGGGTCTCCACAACACCATTTCATATCCAAGGTTTGTCCTGCCTTAGGACAATCGAAGAGGCCAATGGTACCATTCGCCAGGCTTCCATTACACCTCGCACCTGACAGACACAAGTGAACAAAGTTAGATCTCAGTTCCGCATACACTTGTGTTTTATTATTTATCCAATAACAGCAACGTTTAGAATAACCATGTACCAGGCCTAGCTTTCATTCCAAGTCTAAGGTGCTATTCGTTTGCTAATTCCGCAGAGTCGAAATAAACGGAATACCAATCGAGTGACGTTGAATTTGGGTTCTGGAACCATTCCAACTGTTCCAACCGAGGAGATAAATGCGAAGAATCCAAAATCGCGCCTATGGTGAGAAAGATATAACCGTGCGCTGACTGCGGAAATTTTTGGTTGCCTTTCTCGAAGACTTACAACGATACGATTGCATTTCAACAGAAAATAAGTTTTGATACAGATGCTAGATGATACAGTTATAAATGGCGACGTAATCATTATATTTCGATAAATTAAATATATTGTGATAGCGCATGGTCAGTCACGTGCCAAAGATAATCCATCAAGAGAGATAAAGGGATTATAGCCTAATTTCTGTACATATGTTCCATAAGCTAAGTATTAATTTCTTTTATCATTCTATTACACAAGAATAAATAATTCAGACTATCTACTTTAAATGCAGACAAAGAGTTAAACAAATGTTTCTCCCTTTGTGAAATAAAACAGGGACAAAAATTTATAGACGAAGCTGGAAGACCGGAGTCTTTTTATGAGTTTCATCAAGTGAATATTTAGAAATTAATTGGTTATCAGAAAACGTTTCAGAATACGCTTCCTCTTGTGACGTGCTTAATTACATGTTGTTCCATGTTTAGTCCATTTCTGGGTAAAATCTTGCCTTGTAATGTTCAAGTAGAAAGGCTTATATGATAAATGTGTGTAGGCAGAAAGCAGTAAGTGTCGTTCCAACCCCAGCAAGTGCAAGAAGAACAGTGTTCCAGTGTGCCCTGTCTTGTTTCAGAATATGGAAGTACTTAAACAACATGCCTGTTTAACAGAAGATGCTGAAGTGACTATTAAAATCAATTGTTTCATCAAATAGTGTGGAATAAAATTTACCCCCGACCCCCACCCCCATAAAAAAGAGATATTGATGAGCTTCTGCTATTGATTTCTTTGTGGATGCATTTCTCATACTCCTTGAGATTGGTTTTGTCTGCTATTTTTACATCAATAGTAGCATGACAATATCCTTGTACAATTACATCCCCAAACTGATTTGATATGATTGCCAGCGTAAAGCATACTGGGCTATTTCCACAGCTAAAGAGATTTCACGAATATATTTACTTATTTGACAGGTCCAAAAGTAATTTATGGTGACAAAGGTGTCACAAAACGAGAGAGCTGTTGAGTTCAGGGTTGAACTGATCCTTGTTTATTACAATTTTGAATCGACCATGTCTGATCAAATTGAAATCTCTAACTTTTTATTCATTTTGTTTACATTATGATACTATATCACGTTATATTTTTCAGGCTACAAGAAGTATTCAAGCAAAAAATATTGGTGTTCCAGTCAGTTTCTGTTTTATAGCACCTATGCTTTATAAAACAAAACAATTCAATATAAAAATGAATGTAAAAAAAAATTCGACACCAATTTCATTGGCTATGGACACAAATCATGTATAAATGGACTTGTTACAGATGTTAAACAGGATTTGTCCACCCCTGAGAAAGATATCCCTTATATAGGTTTAGAATAATGTCTCTCTGCTTGTCTCTTAATAGGCTCCTTAAATGTAACATTTTTTCTTTTATTGCTTTCTAACATTGAATGTAATTAGGTACACTAGCACTCATTCATTTACCTGGATTTATTTACTTTGAACCACTTAATTATTTTATCTGGAAATATTCAATGTGCTATAAGGAAATCAGTTGTAAACTGGCTTAATGATACTTGAATGATGAGTTTTAGGATTTCCTCAAATTCTATGTTAGATGGTGAATCTATTGACATCTTAACAATCTTCTTCAAATCCGTGCTATGTTCGATTGCAAGAGCAGAATTAAGAGTTGCTGATGAACAACGTTAATTATGTTGTTTTTCTCACTCACTTATTACTATGAAAATTTCGGTGAAATTTATGAGCTTTTCTGGAATAGGACTTGCTTGTTCTTTTGGTACAGTAACTAATTTAGTTGGCTGTTTTAACAGATTCTGTAACAGACCTAAATTTATTGTATATTAATGCAATATAAAAAAAAAAAAAAAAAAAATTTTTTACATGCGCTCGTTTTAGCTTGATTTTCAACCTGACTTTCAGACAACAGTCTTTCTCCTGTCTTAGTCATTCAGCTTTAGCTGTTTTAAATACCAGTAAACATTTTTCCAAGGTTAGCTCTTTGTGGGTATTTCTTTAAGTTATTTTCAGTTATTTAAGTTTGTTTCTTCTTTGTTTTTCTCCTTAAATTTGCAAAATAAAAAATAAAAAATTACAAATACATAGAAGTATGATTTTAAGGGTACTAATTAAATATCAAAGATTTTGAAAATAGAAAAACAACATACAAAGAAGCACAACAAAAACATTCTTAAGAACTTACTGTTAAAAAGGCAGCAAATAAGAATTCCAGAGGAAATAGAAACGACAAATTTTAATACAAATGAACCATTTTAAGCAACACGTAAGAGAAGTAGAGAGAGTATAATAGATGATTACCACGAAACAACTCAAAGTGGAAAACTTGCACCCGCAGAAAGAAGATTATTTCCTCAGCAAGAAGAGAGAACATATGAGGTTATGTGAATGCTGTGGAGGTAGTAGAATGAAATATAACAGCTATTAAATCAGACGTTGAAATGCACGACCAACAGATAGAGAAAATAAAGAAAGGCATCAGCAAAGAAATAGGTGCAACTAAAAAACTAAATTGCAAGTACTGTTACAAACTACTGAAATAAAAAAGCAAAATGAGTTAGACATTAATGGATTTAGAGAATAACTTTAGAAAATATATTTAAAAAATCAAACATAAATCTCAAAGTTAGAGAAAAGTTACCCTTATGAGAAAGGTCAAAACAACTGTTTAAAGTGAAAGTTGTAACAATTGGTACAAGTATTACAGCAATAGATAGCAGCTCCTCTTACTTTAACAATTGGTACAAGTATTACAGCAATAGATAGCAGCTCCTCTTACTTTAACAATTGGTACAAGTATTACAGCAATAGATAGCAGCTCCTCTTACTTTAACAATTGCAAAGTGTAAAGTGTTTTTTTTTTCCTCCCTTCCCCTCCAAACGGATCATTATAGACAAAATTAAAAGAGGTATAACAATACTGACAACTATTTGTATGAGTTGTCTAAAAAGGTATTATCAGCATTGCCAGGAATCATAGGAAGAAATAATGAGTTGGTTACTTGGGACAGCAGCTAAAGTTGTCTCTTTCTTTTCTGAACATGTTATCTTGCTTATTTTAGCCTTAATTGGTCGGTTATTTGCAGTTATTATCAAAGGTGTTAACACTGCATCAAGAAGGATGAGAAACTAATTTACGTTTACATGAAAAAGTAAATTAAACCAGGTCTATCAACAATCATGACAAGAATAATCGATTGCTTGTTTATTTCATCATCTTTATTTTCGTTTTAGTCACTTTGTTGATCTGCTTTTACGAGTACAAGGCTTTCACAATTTTTCTGTATTTGTTCAGCTTCCTTTTTTTATCTACATATAATTTAACAGCATTTTCTTCTTTTATTTCGTTGTCTATTTTTTGACGAGGTATCATATACTGATTATCAGCTACTGGAGTTCTATTTTCTACTATGTCGGTATTTATATTAACATTTAGTTCTATTTTAATACTGTCTGATGACTTTTTAAAATTGTTGTTGCATCCAATAATGCTACCTGTTTTCATCACCATATCACTAGGTAAAAAAAATATTCCATCGCAACAAACAGCATAATTTAGTCTAATTTTGGAATCTGAAATATATTGTTGAAATCTTACTATTCATCTGAGTTATAACCATGTTCATCTAAAACGAATGTTTCAAATAGTTTCTATACAAATGTCATCAACAGTGGTAAAAGACTGTGTCATAAATGTTCTATTTTGAACTTGAGCACATAAAATACATATTGTATATAATCTGATACTTTGATGTAACTTATAAATACCTTTTCCTCTTAGTTTATTACTATCTTGCAGAAAGATATAAACCCATTCTATTTTGTCATAATTTGTCAAAATTTTATTAATGTCATCAGGTGCCATTTTTCTCCAGATTTTCAACTTCTCCATCACCGTATTTATAATGTCGCTTGTAAGCATATTTTACATTAGCTACAGTAGGTCCATTACGACCCTGATGTACAGTTTTATGCTCTTCAAAACCATTATCAATCAAGTATTTATTTTTCACACTTTATATATCTCCAATCATGATTTGGTGGAATATTAAAGTAATTGCAGATTATGTTAAATTGTTTTAGGTCTATGTCATTATTGGCTGGATTAAAACCTTGATCATTGGGTATTGGTATGGACCATTCAGATAACAGTTTTCGTGTCTGAAAATAAATATTGAAACTAATATAAATGATTTTGGTAACTCTTGTACAGTTGTATCTGATAAATGCCAATACGATATTCCACATCCAGTTGTTGACATTAATATTCTCCAGTTTAATTGATTTTGCCACAATTTAGCGTCACACTGTGCCCTGTATCTATTCATTGTTTCATCATTATCATATATATATATATGCACACACACACAACTGACAAGGAAGAGTGCAAAACCAGCTGATTTTATTACTAGCCTAAGCGCTTTTGCCTCTCATATAGTCTTTATTTAAGTCAATTACAAAACAGAAATAAAACCACAAAACAAAAAGTTGAATTTACAAATTTTACATGATTATAGATCTAACAGAATCTAATAAAAGTATTATTTCAAAACTGTGGATCCAGCGCCTTAATGGTTTGAACTCCAATGATAAAGTTGCAACTAAGTTGGTATTGACCTTTATAACGAGAAGCATGAGCGCCGTCTATGTCTTAATATAAAGTGATCCAGCAGTAGATTATATCCCAAATACTACATTGTCTGTTTATTAACAATACCCACAACGATGATACTAATAATACCAACAAGAACTACAAAAAGTTAGAATTAGATGGCAAGTGAACGAATAGCAAACGAAACGAATTATTTAATTGAAAAAACAGATAATGATTTTAGTTTATTTGCTTCTGAGTACCCGTTTGAAGTCTTCGTGATTTAAGCCGCTTGTTTTCATTGTTCTTAGACGGCGTATTTAGTAAGATTCTTTTTCATTCCTGGTTTCGGAATTCCAGTTATGGTTTTGGGCAATTCCGTTTAGTATAATTTCACTGAAGGCCATTGGAAGAGATATATACGATTATCTGATCTGGATTGCGCAGGCAGATTTGAATATAGCAGAAATCAAGGAATGTTAACATGATAAACACATTAAGATTTGCCTCCCTTTCGACACTCTAGTCTAGAAATGTTTTATAATTTTGTGAAATAGTCTGACAGGTCTAGTAATGTTTAAAGTAAAATGCATTTTGTTGGAATCATAATATCTCTATGTATTAATTTATTTATGTATTGCCTGTGTGCTTCATCTGCGAATAAGAATATGTGTAGTTGATTCGAAATGTCATTATTACAACAAAACTACCAAAATGTACCGTACTAGTAGAGTTGGAAGATTGTTGTGCATTGCACTATCAACAAGTAGAATACTTCACAGTCGATGGTACGCCAAAAGCTACTCTAGCTAGAACACTTTCAATAATTTATTCACATCCATGGTCAGCTTAAGCTACACTAACTAAAACGCTTTCAAGAATGTATTCAGAGAGGCAATGATCCGATTGAAGACACACTATACAGAACACTTTGAACAAGTTTTTAGAGAGTTACTGTTAACTTAAGAGATGCGCTCTTTTTGCGATGAAATATATGGAATCTATTTTTTCATAAGAGCGCAGACAAAGTTGTTTTATCCATAGCTCTGGACTCCTGTTAGTAGTAATGGGAGCTATTGTGGACACAAATGGGCTATTATGGACACAAGAGGAATTTAACATTACGCCGCTATTTTGAAAGTATGATCCTCTGGGGAGAAAACATGACTCTATGCAGACAAGGGGAATTAACATTACTGTCGCTAGCTTGAACGTAGAGCCCTTTTCTCACAAGGGAAATTGAGCATTAGTCCATAAGACTAACATTAGGATGACCTTATGTCGACAAAGGGAATTTAACAGATACTCATTTGGAACGGTCGTAGTTTATGTGATGGCGAGTGATCTTTACAAACAAACAAACCATTTTATATTATCCAACCCTGGAGTGAAAGGGAATTTCCATTTTTAAGTGTTTTGCAACATATCCAATGTCAGTGCCTTATGGAACCAATTTGGTTCTTCACGTTGCTACAAATGTACTGTTTTCGTTTTTTGTCGTCGTAGATTTGATACCTATTGTAATACGCTGTTGATGAAATAAGAGCGAGACACTGTTACACTGTCAAACAAGGCGAGAATGTGACGTAAAAAAAGGTTTTGTGTACTTTAAGGTTATTACAACATACATTATGCTGCTCCTTGATTGATTTATCGAGAAAGCAAATGGTGAAAAGAGAGCGAAACATTGCTCAACTTTCAAACAAGAACAGAATTTGGCGTAAAATAAGGTTTTCGTGTACTTTAAGAGAGGTACATTTCTGACTTTGTCTTGAAACAGCAAACACCATACATCGTTCTGTTACTTTACTGATTTATCTATAGAGCAAAACATTAGTTTTTAACTTTGTTACAAATGTACTGGAGTGGTTGTACTTGTCAAGAATATACTTTGCTAACAAACCAAAAAAAAAAAAAAAAAAAAGAAAAGAAAAAAGGATATTGTTTTTGCAACTAATCAAGGTAGTACGAGAGAGAGAGAGAGAGAGAGAGAGAGAGAGAGAGAGAGAGAGAGAGAGAGAGAGAGAGAGAGAGAGAGAGAGAGTTATAAGTAAAGGCCGCACTTTAGCACCCTATGATTATTTTCATATCTAATCTGCGAGCAAGTTATCTTCGAGAAAATTTCGAACGACGGCACACACTTATACCTACACTGTCAGATTTTAAGTCCGTATTGAGGTTGGTGTTCAAGCTAGCAGTGTAAGAATAAGTACTTGACTTAGTTCTAACTTGCAGGGTTTTAACTAGGTTACATCAAAAACAACGTCTGGGGAAAATATATGATACAGTAAATTACCTTTTTTGGATTTGCTCTTTTACATCGAAGTGGGGAGTTCATTCTTTTTTAATTTCAAACGGCAAAAAAGTAGTACATTTCTGTTATGCATCGTACATTGAGTGTCTGTGCTTGTTAGGAAAAGAATAATACGTGTTTTTTCATAGGTTATTGTCTCTCTTTAGTAAAAAATGAAACATGTTTGTTTTTTTCTGTATAAAAGGTCTTGTGTCTTCTGTGGTGGTCTCAGAATATCTAAAACCACTCTAGAGTTATGGCTGCAATCTCCGTGCTCAAAGCGATTGACGAAAGATCAGATCGTCAAAGTTGGGAGGCACTGTTTCTTCGTCATCCCGTTAACATGTTGATTGCTGGACAGCGCGGTTCAGGCAGAACCAATTTTTTTCGATCGTCATCCCCAACGCATAGTGTGGTGTCACAAATAGTGGCAATCAGCTTACACATTACTGAGAGAAAGTGAAAGAAACTTATTATTGTTTTTACACGGGATTCTTCCCGAAGACTATGGAATCTTGTCTGACTCTAGCCAAGCACATATCGACATCTTCAATGACATGTTAGGAGAAGAAAAAGAAAAGACATCATCGTGACAATAGTAGTATTTACATTACTTAAAATTTATTTCAACAAAGTAAAGCGCATTGCACGATCAGTCTCAATGCTCATTATGTGGTGTTGTTCAAAAGTCCCAGAGACAAATCTCAAGTTCAAGTCTTAGCTAAAAATATTCTAAGGCCCTGGCTGAATGATACTTATGACGATACTTCTCGTTCGCCACATGCGTATTTACTGATCGATTAAAAACCTTCCGCCGCAGATTATTTGAGATTTTGTAAGGAGTTGTTTCTTGGTTGGGGTAAACACTAACGACTAGTGATTTACACTTTACGTTCTTCGTTTTCTTCTGTCTAAAAAAAACTATATAACATATATAACAGCATTCATTTCTTTCTCCTCTGACATTATTTGCCATGATTTCCTTTCAGTCGTATTCTTCTGCCAAGCTCATTCGCGCACTGTCAGTCGCAGAAAAAAATGCTTAAGTGCGTTCGCATTTGTTAGAAAACAGTCTCAAAGAGGTGTTTCGATGGTTTACTTTGACAGCACGTCAAATAATACAAGAAACCATTAAGATTTCTCATGAAACGCAACGTTTTCATGAAAAGCATAAAGTTGCCTTGACACAGCTGGCCGATCCGAGAATCGATACCCAAATCAAAAAACACATTATCTTGAAACCGGGTGGAAGTAGATTATTCAATCCCCATAACTTAGCCAAGGTCAAGATAGCAAAATCCAAGAAAAAGACGAAGTCGAAGATATGAGTAGCAGAGAGTTCACACTCCACATCATCCTCTCCTAAGAAGAAGACCAAACAAATACCACTTCACCGTCAAGAAAGAGTGGTACCGCGGGCCGAACGCATACATACTCACGGAAATCTCGACCTGTGGGTACTACACTGACATCAGCTACCGTCTCTTCCTCCTCCTCTTCTCTGTTAATGATAATGCCAGCTAAACCTGATTTAAAACAAGTGTTTCCCACTCTGATGAAAAAATGGAAACCCATCTCGAAAGGGACTCCTACACTTTCTTCATCTGCTGCAGCTGCGAGTACAAAAAAGTCGCACTACCTAAGAGAAAAGGACACGAAAAACAGAAATCTTACAAAGTGTGCTGGATTTGTCCAAAATAAGAACTTGCACGATTTAGTCCATTGACAACACTTCGTTGTCCAATGGTGCCTAAAGTCAAGTTAGAGCGACTCTAATTCCTCTGAACAAGATGTCTTCCTCCAAGAGGTCACAGTCACCACATCAACGACATACAAAGATTTCTCATAAAAAGGTAACAAAACGGCCAGTACTCCTCACTTAGCCAAACATTGGGATTTCTTGTCGATGATCACCAAAGCGAATACCCTGATGCGAAAATAGATCATTTAAAAAGCACCTAAAGAAATCATCGATACTGTATGTCAATGTTGTTTAAACGTATTGAAAGGAACGGTTCTTTTGATCAACACAGAATAATAGCGATTAGGACGACATCGTCACCTTCTTCGACAAATGTTGAAAAAGAAAAAAGTGCTCGTTCAACGAGGAGGATTTCTTCCCATGCTGCCAGTCCCGTTGTTAGCCAAAGTCGCTACTCCCCTGTTAGAAACGATAGATGGACCTCTTTTAGGAGGAGAGTTAAAGTGAACGGTTCTAATTTGGAATAATGACAATGCTGTACACTTGGACTTTATGGAAGGACGAAAATTAATTTTAGTCTCTCACAAACGGTGGATATAAATCCACAGTTTGCACGAAAAACGGATACCTCACATACTTCCCAATCCTAATCTCACGGAGATGTCATTTTTACAACAAGAGTTACAATCGTCGACGGATTGAACATATTCGTCAGCAACTAAAAAATTGCAACTGTACCGACAATTATTGCAACATCTTCAATTTTTACATCAGAAACCTTTAGACGAGAATTTCAAACAATACTCATAGAGATTTCAAGAAAGTGATGAAGACCGAATACAGATAAACAGCAACTACAAAGATGACGACAGGCACGGTCATGATTATGGAAGAGAAAAAGCGAGAAGAAGACTTGGAAGAATTTTAAACCTTCTCTGCTCAAACACCTTTAGCTCAAAGTGTTGCAACCATGCCCACGTGCCCCATTTCGACAAGATATGTAAACCTGGGAAAAATGATCTTGTCGACACTCTCTCCAGGAGAACAGAAAAGATACAAGTGAAGATAGAAGTGAAAAACGAAGTCAAGAAAAAAGAACTGATGATCTCTGTGGAAACCTCCTTGACCATTCAAATCGCTCGTCTGACTCGTCCAGCATCGCATCTCAAATTACCACATAACCTAGTAGCATCGAACATTGGGTGACTTATTGGACTAGAGTATGGATACACTTTTGGCAATCATTGTCCATGTGGCTGGCTACTGAGGAGTTCACAAATTGTATCCTGCAGCCAAAGCCAAACTTCAGGATATACAATAATGGTTGCAAGAACGATCGACGTACACTTTAGACAAACCCATTCGATTAAACTTTCTAAGAAGTCAAACGAAAGTAGCAACAATCAACAATCAATGGGAAGCCGATTTAGCAGATATGTCACACTTGATTCGTGCAATCGAGGTTTAAAATGTTTGTTTATATTAATATTTGTCACTCGCCTGTCTATACATTGGAAATAGGAACAGAGAAACTTTAGAAAGCAACGTTTTACCTGCCCCAGTTGCGACGAGTGAGCAAGAAAGACGACGACGTGTACGATATGAAAGCATTCTCGATCAAAGTATACGTAAAGTCGGAATGGAGTCAAAATCCGTTGAAAAAGATATCCTCTCAGTTCCGATTCTTGGATTGCAGCGTTGCAACTCATTGACTATCAAAAGAAGCAGAAGTGATGAACATGCCGTTAAACACTGCATCCCCTTCTCCGAGTTCAGCATTCTAAAAACTACAAAACAAAAGCAGCAACAACAATAGTGGGTATGGTGTGGAGAACTTGTTCCTAAAAATCAAATCGTCTTTTTCTGTCAGATCTTCGAGGTGTGTTGTGTCCTTGGAGCAGCTATTGGAAACTTGAATGTGTTGTGTCCTTGGAGCAGCTACTGGAAACTTGAATTAGCAACAAGGGGATAAGCAACTGTAGACCATTTTACTCAGCAGTTGTTTTGGCTGTCTTCTTCCCAATGTCTCTATGAAATACACCAATAGTAGTAACAACACCAATGGTAGCCACACCAACGCCACTAACAATCACTCACAGCAACCCTTTGTAACCGTTGGTAAGTCATTCTTCTCCGTTGACATCGGGTGACTCTTCGAAGACACGAACCATCGAACTATTACTAATCAATTTTATTTGACTTACCTAGTCACAGTTCTCTGTGTATATTTCCAAAGAACACATGGTGTTATTTCACGGCAAAATTAACTCAAGTCATACATATGGATCACGAAGCCCATTGGGAAGTGGCTTTGGTAGAAATCATTCATCCCATTCAAGTCTTGAATATCAATGGGAAAACTTTTACATCCTGCTCAGTGAACAAGTTCAATAATATTTAGACAAAAATGATCCTAGCTATTACGAAGAAACAAAAAAGAAAAAAAAACCTCCACCAGCTCATCCCCGATCGAATAGCTTTGCCATCAAAATTCCTGCAGTATATAATTTTAATGCTCGACATGTCAGTTATTTTTAACGAAGAGTTTGGCAAAGCACTCGACAGAACCAACAAATGTGTCCTGATCGAATACCGTCGGCGTTCTCTAAAATTTGATTGTTTCTACAACAAATGCTGCCCATCACATTTTCTTCCCGTTTGTTTGCTATTCTGGGCAGAAGCACATACCTTGTTGCAATCATATAAACGAACAACAACAACCGATTCTTCAAGTATATTTTCGATTTCGCAAGAACTGAACCTAGGACACATTTTCATGTTTGTGTACTCGAATTACAACGTGGTGGGAAACATTGCTGCTCCGTTGTTAACTTATTTGTTTTCAAGTGGATTCTACTACTGCCAGAAGCAATAACCAAGAAGGAGAAAACACCTATCATGATCATCGAGAATTTGTTTTCCTGTCAGTAAATTGTATTTTGACATTGTGAATATTGGCATAAAAGGAGATCTCAGACAAAATATTATATTCCCCAACGGAAAAGTCACCGTTAAACTACATTTTTGAAAACAATTCGCGACTGAGTTGTAAATTCATGTATCCCGTGTACCAAGGAGTAGCTCGATAATGAAGACATGGTTTGGGGAACATGTTCTCATCACTCTTTTGTACGGGGTTCCAGTCTTGAAACATACGGTCTCCCAAGGATTCCATGTTTTAAAAGTGCTGCCATAACGCAAGGAAAATGAGTTCTTCAAAATGTACTTATAGACAAATAAAGTCCCAAAGAAGCGTTACTCAGTGTAGGGGAAAATGTGTTCATGCAGACAGGAAAAGAACTCTTGAGACCCCTAGAAACACCTATATATTCACTTCACACTCCTGTTGAAACAGTTTATTAATCGTCCACACCACGGCAAAGACAAGGCAGAAGGAGACGTCAAAATCCATTAAGACCTCACAGATACGACAAGGAAAAGAATAATTAGAGATTTGGACGTTTTCTCTTATTAAAAACGATGCACAAAGATTCTTGCGAATGTTCCAAGACAGAACTAGATCGGTTTGCCATGACCTCTACGATGATGACGATGCAAGAATCACAAGATAGAACTATATCGGTTTGCCATGACCCATACGATGATGACTATGCAAGAATCACAGGGGGGTAGAATTTCATCCCGTGTCGCCTCTTACGACCTCAACTCCAATCGAGTTTGAAATCAAAGGGCAGATCGAAGATTACATCGGTCTGAATAACAGTTACTTGTATGTGAAAGTGAAAGTCATCAGAACCGATAACACTAATATAGCTGCCGATGCAAGAGTGGCTCCCGTCAACAATATCATGCATTCTTTGTTCAGCAAAGTGGATTTGTACCTGAACAACAAACTCGTTAGCAGCATCATGGACACTTATCGTTTCCGAGCTTACCTGGAGAAGCTCCTGACTGACGGAAAAGAAGACAAGAGAACACACCTAGATTCTTGTGTGGCGTGGAAACACGACCCATTGGATGCATTCAACGACACAGCATTGGCAGAGGATGGCGACAACACACTATAAGATTTACAGCGATCTGATTAGATGGTGTGTTGACAATATTGTTTGTATTTTCTACATCAACAAAGTCTTGGATTTGTTTTAGAACATTTACTGACTTGTTTTGAACGTGATTTCTATGAAAACGATGTAAAAATAGTAATGTGGTTTAGTGATCATTATGCGTATCTGTTTTCTATACCTTAGAGACGTAGTGTCCATCAATGGGAAAATGAAACTGGCCTAGATAATTGGAAGTCAGATCTTACTGCCTAACAATAAATATGTTCATGTTAACATTTTTGCGGTTGTATTCGTCGTTCTTGAAAATATGTTTTACATGAAGAGGAGGAACTGCCATGATCCTTCATCATTTTCTTTTCTTTGATAGAGAATGATTTAGCGGGGAAAAATTTAATTTTGAAAATATATGTTGGTTTATTGTGACTTTTTTTTGGAAACATTCTTTTTTTTTTTTCATGCTTTCTCGTTTCTCTTTCGATCTCTTCTTTGATATTTTTGTAAGGGGGAAGAAAAGGTACAATGTAGATCGCACTTTGGCATGCTTTGCTGGCAATAACGCTTAGACCTTGAGTTAATCCTTTCGAGAAACTAATATTTTAAATACTTGTACAACCTTTTGATTATAAGGTTGTACGTTTGCGATATTACGGGCAAGAAAGTGATACAACTTGCAGAAAAGAACTTAAGAATATCGATGTATTGTATACACAATTTTTGTACGTAAATTCTATTTTTGACAAGAAACACGCCAATACATTTGCAACAAAGTGATGAACCAAAATGCTTTGCTCTGTCGATAAATCAGTAAAGTAGCAAAACAAAGTATGTTCTTTTTCTGTTCAAAACATTTATTAAAAACAAAACACCCAGAAAATGTAACTCTGATAAAGTACACGAAAACCTTATCTTACGTCAAATTCTGGCTTTGTTTGACAGTGTAGCAATGTTCGCTCTCTTTTCACCATTTGCTCTGTCATTAAATCAGTCAAGTAGCGGAATAATGTATGCTGTTTGCTGTTTGAAAAATAGGAGAAAATGTAACTCTCTTAAAGTTCACGAAAACCTAATCTTACGCTAAATTCTGGCATTGTTTGAAAGTAAGGTAATGTTTAACTCTCTTTTCACCATTTGCTTTCTCGATAAATTAGTTGAGGAGCAGAACAATGTATGTTATAACAACATTAACGTACAAGAAAACCCTTTTTTCACGCCAAATTCTGGCTTTGTTTGACAATGTAGTAATGTCTCGCTCTCTTTTCACTAACAACGCATCAAATCTAGGGCTAAAAAACCGAAAACAGTACATTTGCAACAAAGTGAAGAACCAAACTGGCTCCATACACAATTGACATTAAATATTTCGCAATACGATTGAGAATCAAAATTGCATTTTACCACAGGGTTGGATAATATAAAATGGTGTGTTTGCTTGTAGGATCACTCACCATCACCTACTCTACAGCCCTTGCAAATGATGTTGTATAAAATTTCCCTTGTCGGTAGAAGGTCATACTAACGTTAATCCTATGGACTAATGTTGTTTCCCCTTGTCAGCATAGAGCCTATTCTCCCCCCCCCCCCAGCGTTCATACTTTCAAAAAAGACGTGTTTTGGACAATGTGCTGAGGGCAACAACTGAATTGGTATGGTGATGAGGTCTATATATAACCACAAATTAAGCAGGTATGGATATTTTATGCAGAAGTTTGTATACGGACTCAAGGAGACATAATGTTCACCCAGCATTCAGAACAGTTGGCTACACGACGATAACAGTCTGAGTAGTGATATAGTAGGAGTTTAAGATTCTTTTTTCACTGATCCGGGTTCGAGCCTTCTACCCCCATGACTTTGACCCCGCGGCAGTGTGTACAATAGCTCAGCGTGCACAAACAGGGGTCCGCACGAGAACAAGTCCCATGAGGGTTTTGCTACACTGTAGTCAGATGCGACAGAGCGACTGAACTGCCAATGTTATACCGCTGCCGGGGCTCAGTTGAAGCGTTTATAAAATCGCTTGAGGTTACAGCGAAATGGATTCGAAAACAGTTTTCCTCATCCGTCGACATAATTATGACCGATGATGACATTTGCGAGTTTTCCGCTTCTACGCATTGTTTGATCTGCAATGAAGCTTTCAGAGCAACTGATGAAAATGTGCGTGATTACTGCCACATCACTGATGCATACAGAGGAGCATATGCAACCTATAGCTGCGAATTTAACCCAACAAAACAAGAATTCCAGTTGTGCTTCATAACCTGCGCAGGTACATTTATAACAAGATGGAAAAATATATGACGTTTCGGCTGGGTCAGGTGCAGTTCATTGATTCGCTGCAGTTTCTCAATTCCAGCCTGGATAAACTCGTCAACAACCTTGCAGCTAGCAAAGCTTCCCACAATCGTTTTACAATCACTCGTCTTTATGGCAGCGATGAACCTGAAACGTTTAAGTTGCTCACCCGCAAAGAATCTACCCGTACGAGTACATGAGCGACCGGAATATGTTTTCTGGAACTCAGTTGAGGCCTTCTATTCATGGCTTTCCAGCAAAGGCATTTCCGTCGACGACTACGTGCACACGAACAACGTGTGGTCCACGTTTGGTTGTCAAAACCTCGGTGACAACCACGACTTGTATTTGCGCACCGAAGTGCTGCTACTTGCAGATGTCTTTGAGGGGTTTGTCTACAAGCTCGATCCCACGCACTACTTCTCATCGCCGGGAATTGTCTGCGATGCGCTGCTGTGGAAAACCCGCGTCGAGTTGGAACTGCTCACTGACATCGATTAACATTTGTTTGTCGCACGTGGTATCCGTGGAGGAATTTCTATGGTAAGTCATCGTTACGCTTGTGCAAACAACCCGTGCGTGGACGGATACGACCCCGCCGCCCCAAACAATCAAATTTAGGTGCCAAACTCCAACAGACTGTATGGATGGGTGATGATGCAACTGATGCCCGTAGGTGAGTTTCGACAGCAACAGCGACCAAGGATACTTCTTCGAGGTTGACTTGGCCCCGGAAGCGCTGTCGGTGCCCCGTGAATGGTTGTCCCCGTACCAGTGTGCCCTTGTGGATGATTCCGGGCGCAAGTTTACTCAATGCACCGAGCTTGTTCCGAACCTGCACCGGAAACTCAGCTATGTTGTCCATGTACGAGACCTACAGTTGTATCTGCGGTTTGGGATGCGTGTGTGTAAAGTCCATTGGGTGCTACGGTTTCGTCAGCTCCTTACATCCAGATGAATACGGGACTGACAGCGGCCGCGTCAAGCGAACTTCAAAAGGACTTCTTTAAACTAATGAACATTGCCCTGTTTGGGAAAACATGGAAAATATACGAAAAATATACGAAAACGAATTCGCGTCTACCTTGTCAAGGACAGTGAACAAGACAAACTTCGCAGGCCTCGGCGTTTGAGTCTTGCAAGAAATTCGATGGCAGACTCGTTGCCGTACGCAGCAAGAAATTTCGGCTAAAGTTGACGAAACCAATTTACGTTGGCACGTCCGTGTTGGATCTGTCAAAGCTGCTCATGTACGAGTTCTATTATGATAAAATTAAACCGCGGTACGGCGACAACGTCAAGCTGATGTACACGGATTCGCGGCTGGTGCACATCATCACCAATGACGTCTACGCGGTCAATGTGAGGCATCACTCGTCAACGAGTTTGACACCAGCGAGTACTCAAAGGATCATCCGCTATTCAGCAACTTCAACAAGAAAGTCGCGGTGAAATTCAAAGACGATTGCGCAGGCAAGCCCATCGAGGAAATCGTCTGACTGCACCCAAAAATGTATTCGATAAAGAGTGTCAACAAAAACATCAAGAAAGCCAAAGGAGTCCTGCGCGTGGTTGTGCAAAAGAATCTCTGGCACGACATATACGTGGAGTGTCTTCGGCAAAGACGTGGATACCAAGCGGTGGATTTTCCCTGATGGAGTTACCACTTACGCGCACGGGCACGCGCAAATCCCAAAATAGATCTTGGTAGACTGTGTTGACTGTCCCGAATATCAATTCGGTCCGAGATCGTGAATGCATCAACGGACCACACCAGGTCAGTAGGACGACGTTGTCCACCTTCCAGCTCCCCCGGGGCATACAGATACCGAACCAGATTGTCCTCGACCAAGTCCAACGTGAGTGGCTGCGGCAGCAAAGTACCTCGTGTGACCACGACAGTTTTCTGCTGAATCGCGTCAGCAAGTTTTAACCTGATCGGACGTAATATTTCATTATTCAACGCTGCTATGACCGACTGAAGACGCGTCACCCATTCGCGAGACAGCTCTGCGATCAGAGACAATAATTCCTGCGCTTAATGGTGCCCGAATAATCGTTCCGCAAGTGTACGATTGAATCGTTCCACAATGGTCTGGTCGCGATGAACGCCGGCATGTCCGCACATGGTGTTTCGTCAACAACGCAGCAACGGCTCCGATACATTCTTTACCTGAATCCACCTGCACAAGCCACAGCCATGTTAACGGCCCACGTGCGTAAATGGGTTTGAACACGTCTGCGACTGCGACACTCGCTGAATCTTTGGATGTCAACTCTCGGCTTTCTTGTATCTGCTGGCAACATCTACGACAGTTAAGGCTTATTTGTATGTTCGCGCACGTACTCAATCAGGTGGAAGAAATAAAAGATCAGCCTTGTGAACATCGTTGGGGGTCCTCACATCAAACCATCCACGGGAAATCTTTCTCGGGGCGGATAAATAAATCTGCCACAACGCTTGTTTGGCCAGCCACGCTCTGGCGACCCCGTGAGAAACTTTTGCCGCGCTCGCTAACTTTCCAACGGCTACTTGACCCTTCCAGTAACCGCGCGGACTGTAGTATATAGCTGGCATAGTCCGCTCGGAAGCTACGCTTTTCGCAGTCATGCGTGATATATCGAGGCTTTGCCTCTAAGTGCAATCTTGGGCTTCATGCCTCCTTTGAAAATCCATCTGGTGATTCTTTATCCGATGGCCGGTCCCGCAGTAGCATTCAAGTTATGAATGAGATCCACGTCGGCGCGTTGACGTGCACGAATATCATTTTATGTTTTGTACGCGAGACCGTATCGGTAACATGCAGAATATACCCGATTCACAGGTTCTCGTGCAGTAGTATGTCTAGCCGTGTTCCAGGCCCGCAGTAATTGTATCCAGGGATATTTTTTTCACTAGGATATTTACTCCACGGTACTCCAGGAAGCTTAATCAGCGCGGCACCTATATCACCATCGTTTTTTATGGACCCTGCGCGTCCACGGCTTTTCCTGATGAAACCAGAGGTTCCCACAAACTTAAATTTCTTTGCTTCACACCGGACGCAAGTTCAAACGATTGCGGCCCTGCTGTTACGTGTCCGAACCAGAGTTGGATTTGTAGTACGTGTTTTTTTGTTGTGCGGCATCGCACACAATATGAAGGCATGATGATAAATATAAAACAATTAACATTCAACATGTCATCGTTGCAAAAAGTTTCCG